>JANXHW010000001.1:218307849-219557849 GCA_026170595.1 Plestiodon gilberti rubricaudatus | reverse complement strand
GTAGAAAAGCTCTACTTCAGTAACTTCCAAAGGTTGTACTGCATCAGAATTGCTTGTGTGCCTTGGGAAATAAATGAAACAAAGGCTCCTGGAAGCCCACCAACTAAGGCTGCTACCTGCTGTATCTTGGTATGATTTATTGTTCTGACCTGGCTTCTTCTAGCTCTCTGCTGAGAGCCCATACTTGTGTAACTTCTCTGCATAAAGCGAGATTGAATTATCGAATCACTCCCACAGCAAAGGAGTGGCGTCTTGTATCACTGCAGGAGTAACTGTTCTGAGCTTGCTCCTTCAGAGCAGAAGGCTGCCTACTATGAACAAATGAAATTGTCTAGAATGGAGTCAGATTGGTCCATCTAACTCCATCTACAGTGACTGGCAGTGGCTCATCAGATTTCAGACAAGGTTTTTTTGCAGTCTGACCTGGAGATGCCAGGGATTGAATCTAAGACATTCTGCATGCAAAGCACATACTCTGCTGCTGACCTACAGTCTGTCTTCAGAAAGATGTGTTAGCAGTGGTATTTTTTAGATTGTGAGCCCTTTTGGGACAGGGAGCCATTTAATCATTTGACTTTGTCTGTCTGTGAACGTTTTGTTGAAAAGCGGTATATAAATACTGTTAAATAATAATCTCCACAGTGTTTCAGAAATACCTTGTTCAGCTTCTGATAAGTAATGGGCAGCGCAATCCTGACTAAGGATCTGGCTGGTGGCTCAGGGCTGCCAGTCGGATCCTGAGCCCAGGGTGCCCGTCGGTTGGCGGGCTGGATGTCTATTTGGGGAAGGGGACGCTTGTCCCCTTCCCTGGGTGTAAATCGGGGCCGGCCCTATTTGCATCCTCCGATTTCCACCAGTTAAATAGCTGGCAGAAGTAGAGGAGGCTTGTGTAACGGCATAGTTGGCCCAGCGTGAACGGGGATATGGTGGGAGCCCTCCCACTCCTGGGCTGGCTAGGCCAATGACCCCCCTCCCTCGCTTGCTGGATCGCCCATATGGCCACCGGCGGGAGAGCTTACCTTCCTCCGGTGGCCGCTTGCTGGTAGTCGCAAACGTGAAAGTAGTGGCGAACGTGCTTTATGGCATGTTCGTGACACTTTAGAACGGCGGAGCACGCGCTCCACCGTTCTAAAGTTCCCCAGAATTGTGCCCTGAGTGTTGTAACAAAACTAAGCATGTAAAATTGGCAAGCGTATAATATTTTGTTTGTTAATGGGAGGATCTTGCTATAGTTTTGCAGGAGAAACGTGCAGAGTATTTTTCTCATTTCATAAATCCAAGTTGCAAGTGTTTGTCCTCTTTCATTGGCTGATATGTGCCTTTCGGTCTGGAAGATATTGTACAGTGCCCAGGTTGAGTCAGCTTGTGCATGGCTCATAGGAATTCAGGCGTGTGTTGCCCAGATCAGTTTCTACTCAAATGAACTGTGCTGCCTCATAGTCTTGTTGTAGTTGCCGTGAGATCCTGAATGCCTTGCGGTGCACAGGGAGGACAGCTCAGGATGTAAACAAATGCAGTCAAGTAGTCGGGAGGCTGAATTTGAGATGGGACCTCAGGGCT
Organism: Plestiodon gilberti rubricaudatus; assembly: GCA_026170595.1. Classification (NCBI taxonomy): domain Eukaryota; kingdom Metazoa; phylum Chordata; class Lepidosauria; order Squamata; family Scincidae; genus Plestiodon; species Plestiodon gilberti. The sequence continues at coordinate 219,556,289 of JANXHW010000001.1, read as the reverse complement.
CTAGTCCTGCTGCACAGACAAAAACCCTGCTTATGAATTTGAAGATTTAAGGACAGCTCTAAATATACCATATCGGATTCTGCTTATGCGTTCCAGATTATCAGATTGACTAACCCTTAGGTCTGTTCATGCTGCAGATAAGCATGCACCACCTTGGCAGCTGTACTGCAGTTGTGGAGCACCTTTGGTTTTGTGTGTGCCGTGCACCTGAAGGGGAACAGTGGTCCAGGGGGGGTGCGTGTCTGGTCCCTGCACTCCTACGTGCAGCATGGGGAGTAGGCAAGCCTTTCACAAAGCAGCAGCAGCAGCATCTTCCAACAAGGGACTAGGGCAGCATGTGGGGCCGGGGCTTGATCCCACTTCATAGAGCCTGTGGGCATTGCCTAACTTTATCTGTGGGATTGGCTATTTTAGGGTCCCCTGAACTCTTGAAAATCAGGTGCACTTCAGTCCAGTGAAGTGACTCAAAGTCAAGTTCTTTGGTTATTGGTCATTTGGAGAAGAAGCTGTTCAACGAAGGGACAGTGGCTAGTGCATCTGGATTATTCAGCCAGGCTTTTTTAAGCAGTTAAAAAAAATAGACTTTGAGAAAAGTAACTTCTTTTAAAATTTCATGACCTGAAGAAGTTGCAAGTGTAAGTCACCAGGCTGCCTATAGAACAAAGACTGTGAAAGCAGAATGCCTGCTCCTCCTCCTGTTGAGTGCCATCCAGTTTCCATTGGGCAGTGTGGCATTTCTTGAGGCTCTGTGATTGGCAGTCAGGCTGTGTCCTGTGTCCAAATCTAAAGCCGCCCTCAGACCGCACGCTTCCCGTCCCGGAGTAGCTGATGTGTCAATTCTGATTGGCCCGTGTTGCTCCGTGTCCCGCCCCCACAACACCGAACGTGGCCTCTCATTGGCCGAAGCTTGATTCATTCAAGTTGGAACGCACCAGAACGACCTTCAGCCAATGAGAGGCCACGTTTGGTGTTGCGGGGGCGGGATGCGGAGGAACACGTTGGGCCAATCAGAATCAACGGGACGCGATGCAGCCAGATGCGTGTGGTCTGTTACAGCTTTAAGACAGCAGCCCTGAGCATACGCAGTGCCTGAAGCTGGGTATGTGGGATGAATGGAGAGTTGCTGACTGAGTTAGCTAGGCATCTGAAAATAGATGCCCCCTGTACTGTCTGTCTACCCTGCTGACTGGGCACCTTTTTAAAGTGGTGCTGCTCTTATATTTAGCAGTGGGAGACCCTTTTCACCCCAGCATAGCATCTTTTCCAGTGGCTGTTGCTGGTGTCTCTTTTGCTGAGAGGGGGAGAGGGATTCTAAGCCCTTTGGGGACAGGGAACCATTTATTGATTTATTTTGCTATGTGAACTACCTTTTGTTGAAAAGTGGGATATAAGTATTCTTATTAATATTCTAATATTTTCAAATAGTACGCAAAGCAAAGAAACCCATTTGATACTTATTGGAGTGATGACCTCAATCCTCCTGCATTAACGGCCTCAGCAGCTGGTTGCTTAATGTTTTATATAAAACTACAAATTTCTCTTCTTAGTGACTCCAGGGCGTAATGTGAAGCATTGTGGTATCTATAGCAGGTAGTGTTGGACATCGGCTGAGGAAGCCTGACTGCAGATTCAAATGTTTGCTAAGCTGTGAAAGTCATCTTGGGCAAGTCACTGGGCAAGTCACAAAGTCATCTTGGGCAAGTCACTAACCTACAGTACCTACAAGATGGTTGTGAGAATAAATTGGCTAGACTAGTGAACACAGCCCTGAGTTTCTTGGAGGAGGGGCAGAAAATTAATAGGATCCAGACATTAAGACATGGTCTCATTGGTTCAGTGGGAGAGTTGGACTGTGTGCTTCACTGCCTCCCTGATATCAGTGGGACTTAAAAGTGCTTAACCTTGGTTGGATCCTATCCTAAGCGCACGCATTTGGACTACCGTTATTTCTACCATCCACTGTGGGATTCCATGATGATTCTTAAGGGGCAAAGTGGTGGAGGCTGCGTCTTTTGGCGGTCAGTTCATTGCATAATAAATGTACCTTTTGTTTCTCACTTATGCACTGTTTGCCTGTCTTGTCTTGGGGATGAGCTTCTGTTGTGGAGAAACCTCATTTTCCTAGCACTCCAGCCACAGCACTTTATTCATGAAGAAAATGGTCATTGTTGCATGGAACGTAATTGCATGCGTATCATAGGAGCCTTTTATTTTAGTCTAAGTGATGCACAGTGACTCTTCTTCCCTTCCCTGTATTAGTGGCCTGGTTTGTTAATTCCTTAACACTTCAAATAAGTTTTTTAAAGTGTTATATTCCCTCCTTTCTGTACTGGAGCGTATTCCTATCAAAATTCTTTTTAAAAGTGGGGTGAGCAGTAATGAGAATTTTTTTCTCCTGCAGGAAGACTAACATGCTCCCTGATCTGTTAGATGTAGACAGAGGTAGTTACTGGTTCATGAACACAAATGCTATGGTATTTCCATGCAACTTTCTGGTGATCTCCCCCCCCCCCCAATGCCCACTTTACATTCCTCCCCTTATTTTTTTTTGCACATCACAGGGAACTTGGAAGAGGGAGGAGTCTCTCAGTACTCCAAGTGGGAAAAACCGATCCAGCTCCTTCCTGTTGTCTGGCACGCACAGGAATCTTGAAGGAAGGGAAAACTCAGTCATTAAAGCCTTGGGCTCTTAGTTGTTGTGAGAATCTACTGGTTTCCAGGGTAAGGTGCAGAATGAAGGACTAACCCAGGACCAGCTCTGAAGTCTCTGCACGGGATGTCTAGTATTATTGTTAACAGTATTTATATACCGCTTTTCAACAAAAAGTTCACAAAGCGGTTTGCAGACAAAATCAAATGTAGGACCCCTCCTCTTACTTTGGTGCTATGGATTGGGTTTCTATTTCATTTGTTACCACATGCATAGAAGTAGAAACAACATTTTTGGAACTAGTGGACATATTGCACATGCTATTTTCCTCTTGCAGTGCCTCCCCTTGCCCCCCCCAATAGCGTGTAAAAAGGTATCCCCTGACAATTAAGTCCAGTCGTGTCCGACTCTAGGGTGTGGTGCTCATCTCCATTTCAAAGCCGAAGAGCCAGCGTTGTCCAAAGACGCCTCCATGGTCATGTGGCCGGCATGACTCTCCTTGCCGCAGCGTGTAGCATGCAGCTGGAACACGGAGCGCTGTTTACCTTCCCGCAAGCGGTACCTATTTATCTACTTGCATTGACATGCTTTGGAACTGCTAGGGTGGCAGGAGCTGGCCAAGCAACAAGAGCTCACCCGTCGCGGGAATCGAACTGCCGACCTTTCGATCGACAGCTTATGGTTCAGCGGTTTAACCCGCTGCGCCACCCGCGTGTACCTGTCAGCTAAAACAGCATTATTTCTGCCACTGCAGAGGCAAATGCTGTACCACCATGTCTGTAAAACCTGCCATAACACCATGTAAGAGGAACAGGCTTCACCTACTTGCAAGCTGCTGGCTTGATGCAATCCTGCCCTGAAGGGGAGGCATCAGCGGTGGTCCTCCTGTGTGCTGGGCTCTTGGCAGTTACCTGAGGGTGTTGCCAGCCCTGTACTTAACACCTCTCCTCTCCCAAGCCCTCCACATATTAAACAAATTCATATTCTCCCAATTCTTCCACATATTAAACGACTTGGGAAGGGTGTGTGCGCGTGCGTGTGCATGCGTGTGAGAGAGCCACAAATGATGCCTGGCTACCATAACCAGCCATAGTTTGTGAATTCCTGGCACTAGATATCACACTTCTGTAATTGAAATGAAACTTGCACAAGTATTGCTGATATCTGAAACATGAGTGGGGGCTTATAGGATTACTCAGAGTTCAGCTTGCTACTGTTGAGAGTGCTAATTCCCAATTGGAAGTACAGGTTGTACATAATGCTTAGGGTCATGGTGATGTCTTCCAGTCACAAAGATATTGCACATTGTCTTAGCACATGCGTTAGGGTTTTGTCTCCGATTAGTTGCTTCCAGTTCATGTCTTTCCTCTTAATCTTTTCCTTGTTGCTTCTTGGGGTGTGTGTGTGTGTGTGTGTGTGCGTGCGCGCCTTGCCTTGCCTGCTTACACCCTTTTGTGACAAGGTGATGATTTGATTGGAATAATTGGAGAGCATTGGGCTTATTCTCGACTGAGCAGTGTGTCCCAGCTCCTTGATTCCCTTCCTTTCTTGCCGAGGAAAGCTTTGGCTGCACAGGGAAGCTGTCAGTTCCAATGAGACAGAAACAAACTGCTTTCCCACTCACTGTTTATATCTGGGGCCTTTTTTTGTGGAGAGCATGAACAGAATGCAGCTCAAAGAACTAAGGATCCTGAAGTTTCTTTCTGAGTTGGCAGTCTTGAGATCACTCGTGACTATTCCTTCAGCATAATGGAGATAATTATGGGACTGTAGGCACTAATTTGAGCCCTAGGATGAGAGCTTTAAAAAGATGTAAGCAGTGGTATGCTCTTGAAGTCTCTTTAGTAAAAACATTTCGTTGCTGGCTGTCAAGATGGTATGCCTTTACTTGCAGGCAGGCCGAGTTTCTTTCTGGCTTATTTTGCCATCCCATCCCATCCAGTTCGTGCACAGGAATGGAAGGCTAAGCAATTGAGGGTGCCTGATGTTGTCCTGTAACAATGGACCGATATGCAGAGGTCAGTTCCCAGAGACAACAGCCCTGAGCGCTTAGCAAGTTTGTGATTTCTAGATAGCAACTCTGCAGCAGAAACATCCTAGTGGCTCTTGAGCTTTCTGATGCCGAGAAGGCAAGCGAGCCCTTTCTGTTGTGTTGTAAAATACAGTGAAAAATTAAACAGAGAGAATCCAGGGCTAAGATTAACAGGAGGAGGCAACCCAGGAGCAAAGGGCATGATGAAAAGACTGTCGATATTGATGCATATGCTGTCTGGCCAGGTTTCACAAAGTGCCAATCTTCCGTTTTTTTTTTTTTTTGCGCTGAACCATAACGGAAAAAGGAAGCATGACTGGCTCCTCTAGTGTGCACATCAGCAATTCCAGCCAGTGAGAAGAGGAGGAGGCAGTGGTATCGGGGAACTGGTTTGGCAGCTGGTTACTACATTGCTGCCCATCACCAGCATTTGACTCTGGGTAACATCTGGTTGTCCGAACTAGATATGATGGCAGGGCAGGTTTCGACTTTAAATATAATTGTGTGTGTGTGTGTGTGTGTGTGTGTGTGGTACTCTTGGTCTCGTGTTAGTGTTGCTGAGTTCCTTTTTCATAGAAAAACTGGGAAGAAATGAAAGGGGGATTTGCAAGGGGGTGGGGTAAGAGTTGAGTCTGGGGTGTTTTTTTGTACTTTTATGTTTACTTTGGAAACGTGGGGTGGGGTGGGGGAAAAAGAGTTGAGTCTGGGGTTTTTTTGTACTTGGGATTTATGTTCTGGTGCATTTTGTTCATGTGTCTTATTGCTGTGTGTTTTAAAAGAGATCCTGGTATTTTTGTGCAATTTATGTAAACTAGCTAATTAAGCAGCCAAGCAGTAAGTGGCCAAGTGGCCCCAAAATGCTTTAAATCTTTTTTTCTTGAAACCCAGGGCCAAAAGGAAGGTGCGTCTTATACGCCGGTGCGTTTTATACGCCGATAAATGGTAGTTTATTTTGTAAATGTTAACTTTTGTGTAAGAATGCACCTGAGACTGTGGAAGAAGGAATTGTTACTGCCCCTTTGAACCTTCAGCTAGCTGCTAGCCAATGAAACACTGTGTTATCCCCCAGCTTCTAGCAACCAGCCAGTGAGGATTAGGAATGTTGGGAACCCTTTGCTCCCTGGAGAAAGTTGTCTGTTTTAGAAAGGAGCCTAGCTAATAGCAGTGTTTAGAAATAGTTGTCTTCTGGAGGGGAGATATTGCCTTCGGCTTTGAAATGGGGATGAGCACCACACCCTAGAGTCGGACACGACTGGACTTAATTGTCAGGGGTCACCTTTACCTTTAATGTTAGTGAGAGTTAGTTTTAAGTTAGTTTTTGATGGAGTTAAAAAACCCTTTTGAAACTCTATAAGCCACCCCAAGAACCCTTTGGGACAGGGCTGTGGAGTTGGTACACAAAACCTTTGACTCCATCCAGAATTGCTACTGACTCCTGAACTGTGGAGTCGGAGTTGGAATTGGAAGCAATTTTGGGTGGAGTTGGAGGTTTTGTGTACCGTCTCCACAGCCCTGCTCTCTCGGGTTATCATCCGGTCAGTAATGGTATGCCAGCTATTATAAATAGGGCTGTGGAGTCGGTACACAAAACTCTGACTCTGCCACCACCCAAAACTGTTTCCAACTCGGCAGCCTTGCTTTGAGGCCATGGTGGGATATTAATATACTTAATAATCACAAAATAGAATACATTCATACCTGTGTTTAATCTTAAATGCCACTAATTTTGTTTTCCCTATACAGTATTGTGTATTTGGTTGTAGGTTGCTGCTGTTCGTTTTTTTTCTACCCCTGAACAGTGTTTGCAAAGCTCATTCATGTAGCATTAAGCCAAGAATAAAGACAGGAACTCTCAAATGTACCAAAGAGGACAGGAGAAAGGGGAGTAGCTATGAGCAACTGCTAGTTCCTGCAAAGTGTTTTGTTGTACATGAGCAGTCGGGATCATCTCCAGGCACATGCTCTTGCATAGGTGAAGGTACTTTGGGAACCTGATGGTCACAGTTTTGGCCAGTTCTGGCTCCCGTGATTATGGGCATGTTTTCATGCCATTGTGGGAATTACTGCCAGCCATTTCCATTATTTACTGTCTTCTCATTATGTTGATGGTACAAATGCAATCAAGAAATGATTGGGACTATTAGCATGGCAAGCAAAACAGGTGCTTCAGTATCACTAGTAATTTCAGTTTTCCATATTCAAAATATTTAACTTCTCAGCAGCCGTGCAAGGTTAAGTCCAGCTAAGAGCAAGGGAGAGCTTCGTGACTGACCTGGAATTGAATCCTGTCCAAACTCAGCACTCTGTCTGCTGTGCTGACAATATATTTTAGAGTAAACTACCAAGCACTGAAAAACTGGGCCTGAATAATAAATGGTATCCATTTCCCGTGTTCTGCATGTGCTTTGCCCTGCCTGCCTTGTGTCATTTACATAAGCCTTATGAAGGCTGTACTCCCCTTTTGGGATTTCTTGGTATTGAGTCCACAAAGTGAACAGTCTACAAGTGGCTGGGTCTTGTAATAGGCAGAAAAACCTGAAGAAAACCCCTGCTAACTGGGCAAGAGGCACTTTTTCAATTCGTGCTCCCCTTATATTTAGCAGGGGGAGAGTAACTGCCCCCCTTTCACCCCAGCACAGTGTCTTTATGGTGGCTGTTGCTGGTGTTCTTCTGCATCTGTTTTAGATTGTGAGCCCTTTTGGGACAGGGAGCCAGTTAATCGTTTGATTTTGTCTGTAAACTGCTTTGAACTTTTTGTTGAAAAGCGGTATATAAATACTGTTAATAATTAATAATAATAATAATAATAGTAATAATAATGATGACGTTAACTCTGTCTTCCAGATGCCTTTGCTGTAGCTGTGCCTGTTTTATCTCGATGGCTCCGGCGTCGCCATGCTGTGATGCTGTTACTGTGCCTTGTTGCTAAGTAGCATTCATGGCAAATATTAGTGACAAGGTTCATCTAGCAAGCATGGCGTAAACTTACTTCTCTCTTCTTTCAGGTGGCTGTTGCGAGGGGACCCTGATCTGGGGTTGGCCAGAAGATGACGGAGTACAAGCTGGTAGTGGTTGGAGCAGGTGGTGTTGGGAAAAGTGCTTTGACCATTCAGCTTATCCAGAACCATTTTGTTGATGAGTATGATCCTACGATAGAGGTGAGCAATCTGCAAAGGAGACCTTAAAATCCTTTTTCTTTCCTGCCTGCTCTTAGTTTTCACTGCCACTTCATCTGCCATGGACTCCTACAAGAGACTAGGTAGATTTCCCCCAGAATTTTGCTAAATGTGTAAATTGGCCTGAGCTTTGTATTCCTAAACTGCCTGCAGATGAGACTGTAAGGTACTATGGCACTGGATCATATCATCTGAGCGGTCCAGAATTATGCTTGTCAATGGTGGGAACAGAAGTGTTTGTCTTCTGCCGTGAAAATCAATACCAGAGAAATTTGACCATTTTTAAGTTGATGTTCATCCTTTGTAGAAAGACCCTTGAGAGAGCTTGTGTTCAGGAAAGAAAGGGATGGGCTTGCTACTAGTTGAAGAGGTTGCTTTGCCGCCTGATCCAGAAGTAAATCCTACTGATTTCTGCTGGGCTTACCACCAAGAAAGTATGTGTCGGATTTCAGCCTGACAATGTGGCAAAAAAGTGAAATTCACATTCATAATGAGGTATTTGTTTTTATAACGGGTTGGTACCTGTGTACAGTTGTGTTAGGCAGCAGAGGAGGAGAGCACTGCATATGTACAGAACGTTGCTGGTGATCTAAGCCTTTCTTGATCTTATACAAAATGAATAATTGCCTGCTTTTACACAGTAACATAGTTTTCACCTTCGTTTTACAGTGATGGCAGTGATTTTTTTGCCTGCAATATGAGAGAATTTTCTGTACATTAGAAGGAAAAAAGGGTTGGTGGAGCAATATTTTGTTCAGATGTTTTGGCTTGGCTATACAAAGGTTTTTGCTTTGATGTAAAGACTGTTAAAGTTTAGAGGTAATTAGCATATTATTGAGCAGCTCCATTTTTGGGGTGTTAAATGTTTGGTCAGGTGTGTGAAGATGAGGACTGTGCACACCTTTTAGATGAACCACGTTTGCCCCCGCCCTTCCCTTTAACCCCCTCCCCACCTCAAAATGTGACCATGACTTTTCTTCAAACAGTTCCTCATTTTATAATTTAAGGTCTAGTTCACACAAACATCAGCTGAGTTAGCCAAACTCTCTGTACCAGTTCAGGAAGGGGATTGCTTGCTTCATCTTCCTGACATCTAAGCTCTCTTTAGACATCATCCCCAGCAGCACATACAGAGACTTGTGCAGGGAGGAAAATGTGAACGTGTTGGCATGTCCTGTCCCCATGCTGCTGGAGTCCTACTCCTGTTCTCCCCATGGACAGCATTTGTCTACACAGGACAAGGAAGAGTCAGGAAGGTAGGAGAGTGCAAGTGCTTGAAAACTGGCGAGTCTTGTTCCATCCCTGTCTCCACCCCTGATTTGAAAGGGTCCGAGTTTGTGAAATGGCCCTTGAATGACAAACACTCTTCCCTCGGAAGTTGCCATGTGGAGACTTTGTTGCTTCAGAAGCCAGGATGTGAAGAGGCCTTTGACTCCTTTAAGGCGAAGTAAAACCTCCTGCTGTAGTGGTGACCAACCTTCGTTCTTAGCAAGCCGGCTGCAAGGCAAGTCCAAAACAGAAGAGAGTGCCTCTCCCGCCGTGGTGCATGCTGCAGCCTGTCTTCTAGTTTTCTGAACTGAAGAGCAGGCAGCGGTGTAGCGTGAGAGGAGGCAGGAGTGCCAGACTGGCTCTGCCGTAGCGAGTCCCACGAGTCCTGCCCCTGCTAACTGGGCTAAGAAGGCTCATTTAAAGCGTCGACTCTTATATTTAGCGTGGGGAGAGCAACCGCCTCCATTCACCCTCGCATAGCATCTTTTCCAGTGGCCGCTGCCTCCCTTGGGTTTCTATTTAGATTGTAAGTAAGGGCAGAAACCATCTTTTCACTTCTTCTGCTATGCAAACCACTTGGAATGTGTGTTCCTGGAAAGCTGTATATAAATATTTTTAATAATATTAATGAAAAAGTCAGCCTGCTCCTGTTTAGGTTTGCCACAAATGTCTTTCTTCACAGGTTCCCAACTCCTACTGCCCTGAGGAGGTTTGCTCGTTGCATGATTTTTTTTTCCTCAGGCCAGCTGCTTATTGCCTTTTGGGGTATCTTTCAGTAGTCTCTCGCCTATAGTAGCTCTTTATGTTTTTCCTCACAAAGGGAAAGGCTGCAAAGATTGCTTTTGTACTGCGCTACAGCATTTCTCTCTCCTTGGTGCTGTGAGAGTAAAGGGTTAAAGAAGCCAGACTGAAGAAGGGCTGGCGAGGGACATGTTGTCTGGGGAAGAACCACTTGGGTGTGTGCTGGGGCCTCTCGGATTTCTAGCTTCAGTGTCTGGTTTTGTCATTTAAAGCATGAAACAGGAGCTTGTATTGTGTTCCATAAGCCCAGCTGGGAGGGGCTGTAATAATATTAAGAGGAGAGAGACCTGGGAGTTAGAGCTCTTTACAAAGAATCCTGTTAATGCAAAATTAAGTTGGAGGACGAGGCAGTGGCGGTTGGCTGACTTCTGTGGGGCAGGGCCAAATCTCTGTGACACCCTTGTTCATCCACAGTTTCTCTTTCTTCAGTACCACGGGGAAGAGAGCGCTGTGGGTCAGTGTTTCAAATGTGCTTAACTAACTCCCATAGTTTGGTGAGAGACCATATTTTTCTGTTTTGTCAGGATGGATATAATAGTGAGTGTAGGCAGTTCCCTTCTCATTTTGGTGTGGTTGCCTTGTCTATTGCATTAAATAACGCTATATAAATGTTAAGTAACGTTAATCACTTCCCCTAATAGGGCTAGTAAACATGGTTCCCTAAGCATGAAACCTTGTGAGGCGTTTAAGGGACTGATTAGTCACTTAGTGAGGTGTTGGTGATAATTTAAAGCAGCACGTATTTTGACCATTTGTGAGAATAGTGTAAGAATGCAGATGTCGTCAGTAGTTTCCCCCTGTAAGCTATCCCATCCGCTGGCCCTTTTTAAAGGTAATTTGGTCAGGAAAGAACCTATCTTTTTCTGCTCATCTCTGAATTTGGGACTTTCATACTGCTACTGCGACTGCGACTGCGACTGCGACTGCTACTGCTACTGCTACTGCTGCTACTGCTACTGCTACTGCTACTGCTACTGCTACTGCTACTACTGCTACTGCTACTACTACTGCATTAATCGTAAGAATATGGGAAGCTGTCATCACTGACTGGCAGCGGCTCTCCAGGGTTTCAGGCAAGAATTTTTCTGTCCTACCTGGAGATGCTGGGCATTGAACTTAAGACCTTTCACATGCAAAGCAGGTTCTCTACCACTGACTTACAGCCCTTTCCCTTAACTCAGTTCTGTTGAGCTGTCGGGTCACTCTCTCTCTCTTTTACAGCCCAGTCCTATATGCAGGATTGGGCTGCTGGCTGTAGCGCTTTGCAGCAACGGAACGGAGTTGGCGGCCATTTTGGAAGTGCTGCTGCAAGATGCAGCAAAAGAGCTGGTGCAGGTTTATCCCAATGGCTCTGGCAAAGCGGTGCGAAAAAGGCTTCTGCAGCTGCAGAAGCCTCCATGCGGGCCAGTGGCAGTGAGAAATGTTGCTCCGCCCCCTGCCCAGTCTCCAGGAACATGTTTGCGCCGCATGATGTCACTTGGGGGCGTGGGTGAGTGACGTCAAAGGGGTATCATGGGGGTAGCTATGCCTCTGCCGACAACGCAGAGCCCAGTACCACTGGCGGAGGCCGGCATAGGTTTGGGCTGTAAAATCATTAAACAAAAACAAAACAAAATAGACTATCCCTTGTAATCAATTATTTAGAAATTTGGCATATCTGCAAATTATATCCTATACTGTAGAACTCAGTTTTTCAGGTGCAAAATCTGATGGCAAATGCAGAATCTAGAGAATCTTATATTTAATCAAAAATAAGAAAGTAAGTTTCTAGCCCCAATAGTCATGAAGAAGGTGTTGAAAGTGTGCTAGTGCTGCCTAAAGACTATCACACGTTTTTGGCTTTGTAGCTTGTTCCTTGATGACTGGTAGCTAAATATGTGAACTGCTTTTAGTTAAAAAAAAAAAAGATGCATTGGTTCATATGAAAATGTGCGTGGGGTATTTTAATCTCTGGTACAAATTTCATTTGCTCAATCATCATTAAATGTTGAGTCATCTACCCATGAACATCATTAGAAACTTTTATTGGAATCGGCATACACAAATACACAAACCCATGAACATGCAAGTGTGAACTTGCCCTTAGAAGACCCTAGGATTTGGGATCTTCTTGTTGGGAAGTTTGCTTTTTCCAGTAGATGCTCACAGCGCCTGTCTGCAGTGATGGGGCATAAGTGTTTTCTTTTGCCTCCATAGGAGTGCTTTTGAAATTATTCCCGTTGAAATTGTATCATGTAGATATTTTTAAAAGAGAGCTATTGCCAAGAGAATATTTCAGACACAGAACTTTTTTGCATATGTATGAAGAGTTCTTGTGTGAATATTCGCCACACTTATCCCTCCATGGGAGACATTCCAAAAGTACTCATGTGTAGCGAATTATGTCAAATAACATGTTCCATCCCTCTGTTTAGCGTTGGTATGTCTCTGTCCTCTGTTCTTTCAACATATTTAGTGTGCATTTTAGCTGGGTTCTTGGTATGGATTGAAAGGGAATGGAAATTTTAGCTTAACGGGATGTAAGGTGCTGTAGGAAATCTCAAGGAGCAAAAGCTGCTTGTAGATGAGAATCTTTGTTGCACCTTTATTTATTTAAAGAATTTTTTACCCCACCTTTCTCCCGATAAGGGCAATCAAGGCGGCTTACAATTAAAACATGTTAAAATACCGAACATCATAAAATAAATAAAAATAATTAAAACAGGTAATTAAAACAATTTAATCAATTAATTAAACCTTTCTTGTTCATGTGTTGCTCATGCTGCCAAAGTGCTAGATACTACAGGAACGGTGATCAGCTAGCCAGGAAGCTTGCTGATAAAGGGGCACAGAAACTAAGATCTTACTAAGATCAGGGGAGGAGGTAAGAAAGAGAGGCAACAGATTAATAAAGTTAGTTTGGGGCAAAGAAGATAAGTGAGAGAATTTAATTTATTGACTTTGAAATTTGTGTTACTAATGGCTATTTGATACCTAAAAATATCCAAGTAGGTTCAGATATGTGTCTGGCAAAACTGTACAAGATTGCACTAAAATTAAAGTTCTGTTGAGTGCTTGCCCCAAATTTGGACCTCTTTGTGGTTTTCAGTCCACACTCTAGGACTGCTATTGGCGTTGGTCCATGATGTTTCAAATCCAGCCTTTGAACTTGGTTATAGAAATTGGAATCCATTTTGTGAGTAAAATGGTGCGGAACTGGTTTGGCCATTTCACTTTTGCACACCAGCAAGCTTAAGAGAAGCCAGCTGCATCTGTATTGCGTAGATGGGATGCATTGCTGAAGGAACCAAAGATGCCATTTCCATCAGGCATGTGTAAAGCCATTGCCGATACATTATTGATGGAGTATAGAACTGCCTCTCTCCCATGAAAACGCGAGATGCCAGTCATCTTGAAAGCAGTTGGCATTTTCCCAAATAGTCGCTCAGTGGTGTTGGGCTCTTTGGTTATTGTTCTGTCTCCTTGGTCCCCCTTTGGGACTTGCTTAATAGAATGATCAGCAAATCAGGACTTGTGCTGTCTTAAAACCATGGCAGTTTCTTAGTATTGAGGCCATGGGACTTACCCTTGGACTTAGATGGACTTACCCTAAGCTAGATGTTCTACTGCAGTGGTTCTCAAACTGGGTCGCGACCCACCATTAAGAACTTTAGCTGTCCCCTGCTCTTTAAGGGGCGGGGACAGCATGACGGCGGCAGTGATCCAGGGGATCGCTGCCGCCGCAAAATTGCCTGAAACCGCCCCCACTGTACTTACTGGGGCTTGGGGGAGCTTCAGGTAGGCCTGCGCAACACTCTGCAGGCCTCCCCGATCTTCAGATTGCCACAAAACGGCGATCTCTGGGCGCTTCCGGTTTTCGTAAAAACGAAATACCCGAAGATCGCCGTTTTTGTGGTGATCTGAAGATTGGAGGGCCTACAGAGGGTCGCACAGGTCTCCCCGAAGCTCCCCCAAGCCCTGGTAAGTACAGTGGGGGCGGTTTCGGTGGTGGCAGTGGTGATCTCCCAGATCGCTGCTGTCCCTGCCCCCGCAAACACTCAAAGTTCTCCCCGCCTTGTGGTGGGACTTTGAGAACCACTGTTCTACTGTATTACCCAGTATCCTTCTGGTTTCTAAGTTCCTATGGAAACTGGAGGCTATTCTTCATTTGGGACTTATCTCAGAGGCTAAAGTGTTCTCTCTTTAAAAAAAATAAAAGGAATCTGAGGGGAACTCTTAGAATTTGAGATGTGTTGAGTCTTAAAAAAGGCTTTCGGGATTGGGAGGAAGCTCTTCCATTACTATATTTATAGCTTGGCTGAGTAAAATTTTAGAATAGATCTATTGGATATTTTTGTAGGTTTAACTTGGTCTTGATGTGCAGTGTTATGGATAGGCACACAGGAGGTGCTTGTGCTGTGCATGAGCTCCAGTCATTGCTTGCCCATGTTTATATTTACTTATTGGCTTGTATGTGGTGTGGCCACAGGAGATGACTGAACCATTGCTTGCCCTCCCCAAGCAAAGTATTGGTGTACACGAAATAAAGTTAAGAAAATAGCAGTCTTGATGCTGGATAACTCTTGTGTCAAAGGCTCAGCTTGTCTGTTGGAGACAACCCTGAAAGTCTGAAGAACTGCATCCTGGCTGTTTTAGTTGCTCCTCTGGCACCAGAAGTATAACCTGCTCGGTCCCCCTCCCCCATTTTGAGAGACTGGCTTTAGCCTACACTGTGATGGATTCAAGTCACTCACAGCGCAATCCTATCCAACTTACACCACTGGTGTAACCAGCGGTGCAGCAAGAATGGGAGGCCCCAGAACGGAACGGGGATTCAAAACCCCTCCAAAGGGGGATTCCAAGGGGATTTAAATCTCCCCTCCCCTCCAAAGCCTCCCGCCCTGCCCTCCCCCACTGGTTTCACCGGTGGTGTAAGTTGGACAGGATTGCGCTGTCAGACTGAGATGGCAGCAAGTGTCCTGATCCGTTAACACCTGTTGCTCTTTGCATTTAGGGATAAAACCCTGTCTCTGCTAGTTGGAGAAATCCATTCACATCCCTCCGACTCCAATTCACTACTTAACAATCCTAGACTTAAAAGAGGACTTCTCTAAAGGAGAAGTTCGATGGCTATAGTTAGGCTTACTATAGTCCCGGAAGAGACACGAAAAGACATGAGCTGCTCCCAAAGATGCACCGCAGCGGGTCAATGCAAGCTGTGACTTCCGGAGCTTCCGGTAAATGAGACTACCGCGTTGGTCCGCCACGGTGCATCCTTGGGAGCGGCTCGTGTCTTTTCTAGGCCGCAGCGTGACTCGATTCCAGGACTATGGTAAGCCTAGCTATAGTGGTTGGTGTGTGTGTGTGTGTGTGTGTGTTGTGGCCTGAATGTCTCCCTTTTGCTAATTTTCTGATGCTTTCTGGGTTATTCACTGTGTAATATGAATCTATTGGCTATGACAGGCTAGTGGAATATGTTTCAAATTCGTGGTACATCTGAACTTCCTTTTCCACAGCAACAAGGCATGAACTCGTGAGGCAGAGCTATTGCTTCTTCGTATTTTATATAGCTCTTTTAGCAGTGTGCTTGTTGCTCTGCAGAAAGCAGAATTGACTTGGTCCCTGCCTGGGGGGGTTCACAATAGTCATTAGATACACAACACAGTTGTAAATAGGTCTATGGCATAGGAAGGCATAGATGGCAATAGAATGACACAGAAGGGGGGGGGAGGCATGTCTCTTCATACTGTGCATAACTAATCTGTGGAACTGTATCGCAAGATGTGGCAGTGGCCACTAGCTGAGACGGCTTTAAAAGAGGTTCAGACAATGTCAGGAACTGGGCGGCCCTGATGAGGGAAAGTTGCCTCAACTCATCAGTGAACCTCTCTGCAGAATGGGGCCTCCAGCTGCACCCCTGATGGCCGGGGGTGGGGGTGGGGAGCCACACTGTAGCCAATCCAGAAGCGTGTCCAGAGTGACTCTGATGTCTCAGTCGCTGTGGTGATGTTGGGGCTGCTACATCTGGGCACCATGGGGAAGGAAGAGATAGGACTGGCAGGAAAGACTGGCATAAGAGCCTTGCTGCTGGGCAGGGATGGGCTGGCTGGTGGCGGCAAGAGGAGCAGACTTGTGAGCCCGGTGATTCCTGCCCAGCCTGCTTCGTGATACGAGACCTGGGTACTTGGGAAAAAGTCTTCATTCAGAGAGGTTCATTGATGACAGTTCAAGAAATGACTCTTGTGGAGGGACCTGAAGGGGGAGATGGGAATGATTTGACAGAGAAGGAGAGACTGGGACTGGGAGAGGAAGGACAGTAGGCAAGCTTGTGCCATGTGGGGGATTGTGGGAGGTAAGGAGGTGAGGGATTGTGTAATATAAGGCAGAGAGCTTTAAAAAATAAGGGTTAGCAATTTGTTGCTGTAGACTGAGTGAGTGTGTGACAGGGAACCTGTGTAAAGAGGTGTACGAAGGGAGTGACACAATGCATGTGCAGCAACAAAAGAGCAAGATTATGAAATGCCTGGAAAGGAACAGGAATGGGAGGAGGTAAGACCAGCAGGATCGGGTGGGATTTGCATTAGTCAATGTAAACGAAATGTGTACAAATGAGCCGTGCCAGTGCCTGTTTGCTTGCTTTTCACCTTCTAACACCTCTTAATTCTTCCTTGACATCTCAGGATTCCTACAGAAAGCAAGTCGTCATTGATGGAGAGACGTGTTTGTTGGACATCTTGGACACAGCAGGCCAAGAGGAGTACAGCGCAATGCGAGACCAGTACATGCGAACAGGAGAAGGCTTCCTTTGCGTCTTTGCCATTAACAACACCAAGTCCTTCGAAGACATTCATCAGTACAGGTCAGCAGGAATCCTGCAACTGGGACTTCCTATGACCTTCCTTTTAAAAGGAAGGGACCACGCCAGCGCCCCCTTAAGGCTAACCAGTGCTGCAACCTTTTTCCTCCTTTCCCAACAAAGAGAGTCGCTTCAAGGAGCCTTTCCTCCAGGACCAAAGCAAGCAGCCGGCTAATATCGATGACTGTGATGAAACTCTATCCAAGAGGACTTGGATACTGGTGGGCCAGGGTGATGGGTGGGGACTTGGTAATGTATCATTTTGGGGTTTAGGATTACTAAAAGGAGAGACAGTCTCTGCCATTTCCTCCCTCCTTCTCTAATTTAACAGAGCTATAAGCAAAGTGGATCTTGTGGCATTTGCTGCGTGAGAAGGGCAGGCAGAGAGCGAAGGAATAATGCGCTGTTTCAAGGAGGAGCTGATAGGCTGGTGAAAAGTGGGCTAATAATCCTGCTAGGGTAACTCTAAGGGTGCATGTGCCTGCCCAGGCTAACTTGAATGCCATGTTCTAGCACATTGGATCCCTAGATCTACTCAGTGCCAGGGGTTGAGGCCTGCATTGAGGCCTATCTTAACTGTCAACAGGTGTGACCATGAGGTAGATATTGGCGTGTAGTCTCGTAGAAATGCTGGCATAGGATCCTTCATGTGTGTCTTGAGGTGTGTAGGATTTATCCAGTGGCTAGATGACTGAATTGGGCCTTGCTACTGTCTTGTTCATCAGAGGCACTATAGTTTTGTGACTGCAGTAGCTTGCAGTCCTCGTTCTATTCAGATGCTGCACATACACTTACGTTTTGTCCAAGGTTAAAGTTGTGGTTCAGCAAAATATTTTGAAGTTATTGTTTAAATACCATTTGATGTGGATTAAGAAAGGGTGTTGTTCACTGGAAACCCGTGGAGGTCTCAAAATTAATGGGAATTGTGCAAGTTTACCAGGGTTAGGGTTTGATGTGATATGACTTTACTAGGTGCAGCAACGTAGCTGCCATTGGGCGTGAGGGCCACTACACTGGTGGTCTACTAGCGGGGAGCGACCGTGGCGCCTGTTTCTGGCGCGAAATGGGCCCTCCCACCCACCCTCGCTTTTGTTAGGCTCCAAATAGAGCCTTTCCGGAAGGGAGGAAGGGGAGGGTTCCAAGGGGTGATGTGATGTCATCTGGCCCCCAGCAGCGAGGTAGAGGGCTAGCAACACCACGGACTGGGTGGCAACTGGTTTTTTTGTAGGGGAGGGACATTGCAAGAGCACCTCCCATTCACAGCACACATGATATGGGTGCTCCACATGAAGGCCTGTACGCACCCCCACCTTATTTGTGGTGGTGTCCCTTCACCACTTCAGGGTAATGCAAATTAGGGATCGTATATGGGCCTCTATGTGAAGTGCCATCTCCACATGTGACATTAGGTGTGTGTGGTGGAGAGGAGGGATCCCTACACACAAGCATGTTGCCACCTGGTAAACACCGGAATGGGGGCACAGAGTACAGGGGGAGGTGAAATATTCATAGTTATATGAATCTGCTGGGTTTGACACTGTGCAATTCTATGCATGTCTGCTCAGAAGTCCAATGGAAAACAAACCTTAAATATTCCTCGCAGGATCCTCACAATTAGTATTGGAAAGATGCAAGGAATTATGTACTAATATGCATATGTTATACATGTTTGTGCTAGCTTTGCTTGAAGAAAAGCTTTGCACAGTCCTCGGCGGGAATCCCTGAAGAGAACAGAGAGCAATTTGACTGGGAAAAGCCATCGTGCATCTCTTGGGTTAATGTCCTCAATGTTTATATCTTCTTTCGAAGCGGGGAGCTGAGCAGCCCTCTGTTTGAGTAAGGGAGGCCTGGCTCTTTCCCTGGGGGGACACGGAAACATCCTGCACCTGGACGGCAGCCTGGTGGCTTGGGGATATGGCACTGAGCCTGGCTATAGTTTGTTGTTGACAAAGGGTTTGTGCTCACGCCCTGAGCTCAGTTCCTCCTACTCAGCACAGTAAGGCCCTGTTCACCATGCTACATCAGGAATTATCCAGCTCTACTGTAGGAGAGTCTTCCTAGATCAAGAAAGAGAACTTTTTGGAGTCTCTGCAAATACCAGATGAGGGTGTCGGTGTGTATTGGGCAGGATATGGGCACGTCTGTTTTGATGCTGTGGGAGTTCAGAAGTCGGTTTACCATAGTCCCGGATCCGGCCGGGACAATCCCAATTCGGGTCTCCTGTCTGTCCCGGCCGTCCAGGACTGCCCCCGCGGTGTCTTCATCTTCTTTGTTCCAGCCTTGCGTGGCTGGAAGCACTTGGAAAGCGTCCAAATTCACTTGGACGCTTTCTAAGTGCTTCTAGCCTTGCGCGAGTGCTTGCGAGGCTAGAAGCACTCGGGAAACGTCCAAGTTCAAAGTCCCCGCCCCCGGTCACTGCCGCCGCCCCCCCCGCGTCAGGGGAAATCTGGTAAGCCTATTCAGAAGCATCCCCCACTCTGAATTTGTTGTTGAATTTGTGGGGTTTTTGTGGCTAGCAGAGTACACACAGGCCTGGGTATAGGCCAGATAAGTGCAAAAAGCATTGTAAGAAAGTGCCTCCCAGCGAATCAAAATTTTGCAAAAAAAGGGGGAGGGAATAATCCGTTGCCTTCATCTCAGCATCATAAGGCACGTGACCAGGTGCATTACTCTGTGCTCGGTGTAAGACATCAGCTGGGTCTGTACTGACCCTCTCCTATGGACGGGTGAAAGAGAGCTGCCTTGCACTTGGAGAACCTTGGCTCTAAAGCCGAAGAGGACAGTTCTGAGCAGCCGGGAGTCCTATTCTCGTATTCAAGCCATGTTCACTGAATCCCTGGCTGGGAAAGGGAGTGGGAGTGTGCCTGCTGGCCCCACTCCCAACCTCTGCAGTTTCAGCAGATGGTGTGAAGAAAGCTGTGTGAGTGCACAGCCGTATGTGTAATTGAGGAGCCTGATCATGCAGAAGAGCATGTACGGTTGTAGGAGGGTTGTGCTTTGTTCACACCTTCCACTGACTGTACAGAGACCTGGGGGAGCTGCCAGTGGAGGCAAACCTTCTTTCTCTTCCCCACATTCAGCGAATGCAGTTTGAAGATGGCAACAGGGTGCCAGCCTTTCTAAAGTAAAGCCATCCATTTTTGATTAACTCTCTCTGACTTGGTCGTATGTATTCTTTGTATTAAGCTGTAAAGAGCTGCCTTGTCCTGAGCCAGTCCCTGTGGCTCAGTCCCACTGGGAAGCAACTCTGCAGTGTCGCAGGAATGGGCTGGTTCCTCAGGCCTGCGATCCTTTTGATTGGGGATGCTGAGGATGTTGACCCTGAGAGCGTATACATGCAAGGCGTTTGCGTTTTGTGCAAGCTGTCATCCCATCCCAATCTCCCCAGAAAAAAATGCATGCACATGTTTATGATGGAACGCGAAACATATGAAAATCTGGCTTCCTGAGAGTTTGTTTCTCATGTTTGCAAAGTAAAGTTTGAAATTCACTTGGCAGCATCAGCTGGAAACTGAGACACCAAAGCTGGGGAGTGAGTCTTGGGCAAGGATTCTGCCCTCAGGAGTTATCGGGAGACTTATCTCTTGTACGATTTGTGCTGTGGCCCCGAATTCTCATTGCGAGCCTCCCCTTCCTGTTTTTTCTGAGAATACACCTTTCCTTTCTATGGTGTCCCTTTTCCATTCTTGCATCAAGCTAGCGGATGAGTGGGTGGAGAATGGTCTGCTTTTGGGGGGGAGTGGGGTGGGGGTTAGACTTGCAGAGCATTTTGGTCCCTTCCCACCCACAGTTTCATGAGTAGCATTTTTCAAAACTCCTCACATTCTGCAGAAACAAATATTATGCTAGATTAAAGTGTGTAAGCAATATTTCCCTTGGGATGCCAGCTCCTTTCAGGTAGAAAGAGCGGTGAACAAACATCGATGAAGTGTGATTGCTTCAGCAGAAGATGCGCTGCAGTGAAGTGCTAGTGTGGAATTGGCCGTAGTAAATTCCTGCATGATCTATTCTAAGTAGAGAATTTTGGGACTTCTTTTGGTCTGACTTTTTGAAATTGGAATGGAATGCAACTAATCCTGCTCACTAAATTAAAGTATGCAAAGATTTTTTTTTTCAGGCATTGTCTTGCCACTCTTTGGTTTAGGTTTTTTTAGAATACTGGCACTCTTCTAGAAAGTGGCAGCCTTTCCTTAATTTGCACCACTCTTGATCTTTCCTCTGCAGAGAGCAGATCAAAAGAGTGAAAGACTCTGATGATGTCCCCATGGTGTTGGTAGGGAACAAGTGTGACCTTCCAGCCCGGACTGTGGAAACCCGGCAAGCCCAGGAGCTGGCTCGGAGCTATGGGATTCCCTACATAGAGACATCAGCCAAAACTAGACAGGTAGGTGGTGGACAGATGTGAATGGAAGTCTCCGTAAATACTTTCTGCACAGTCAGAATTGTGGGACGAACTCAGTCAATACTTTTAAGAATCCTGGCTTTGTAACTAGTGGTGGTGATTTTTCTGGATAACTTAGAATGGGAAAATTGTCCAATAATTTGGACTCTGAATTCGCATATTGTTTAACATAACATTTAGGAAACAAAGCTAAAAATGCATGCTGTGTCCAGTCTACATGTTTATAAATATCAAATGTTTTTCCAGCACCCTGAAGTATTTAATTAGGGGGGAGAAATCAATAAAGCACATTTAATGCAATTTGAATGTAATATTCAAGTAAGTCCAAAGCTTTACTTGGGATTTTTGTTTTTAGAATACTAGTAAAAATGTTAAGACATGACCATGTATGTGAACTCACATTGTTTAACATTTAAGAAAAAAATGAAGGCACTGAAAACTGCTAACATATTCATTTCAGTACATTCCATGACCTGTGTATTTGGGGGAGACTTATATTTTCTAAGGATAGTAATCTGAAAAAGTTAATTCCAACGTTTAAACTTCCTAATTTGACATAATGAATTATGTTAATTTATGTTAAGTTTTTACAAATGGGGGGAAAAAAGCAATGGAACAGTTTCTGCCACACATCACTGCAGAGTAATTACTGTGTGCACCCTATTCAAGTTCCCTTGTGTGAAAATTAAACCAGCTTTTGTAGAGGATTTCTGAAGTCTCATGCATTCTTCCTTCCCTCTGCCACTTTTCCAATAGGGCTCAGATCCATGAATTGAGGCAGAATTAATGCTGTGCCCCAATCTGCAGGAGAAACACAACTTAGCTCAGCCAGCAAGATTGCAATCTTCCTTTGCTGAGGCTTTCTGCCTGTGCTATAGCAGAGAGAAATTATCCAGCTACTACTCTTTTTTTAATGGAAGAATATCTATCTGGCTCTCCTCCTTTCTGGACAGTTATCTTCCTGGTCCCCTTTCTTCCTCATCCCAACAAAGGATGGCTGTTGAGCTTACTTTCCCCTTTGCATGAGACTGGAGTGGCTGCATGATTGGCACTGGTGAGACTGGCACGTAGCCCCGTTCAGTGAACAACATGCATTTGCCATCAGAGGACCAGTGCTCCAGCTTCTGATTACATGGCAGGTTGCGTGGACTCTGCTAATGGCCTTTGAGCATTGGGGAACATAAGTGTGAATTCTAGCAGACTGGGAGTGATTTTTTCCCCCCATTAAGGCAATACTGGGGTAAAGCTGGTAGGTAGCCTAGTTCAGGAAACCGGCTGCAATCTTATAGCAGTAGTGAAGTCAAGGTGGTGCTCTGGAGACTCAAGCTGGGCTGTTTGTACAAGACATTCCCATAGCCCTTGTGCAGGCACTGATTGATGGCTTCCCCATGTGGGTAGCCATGGCCCAGTTAGCCACATGTGTTCTTGCAGTTATATGGGGATATGGAGGAATGAAGTGAGCCATGCATAGCAATAGCTGGCAGATAACAAGAGATCTGAAAAGTGCTGCTGCGATTACTGGAATCGCTGCTGGCTGTCTCTGTGTACAGCTTGGCTTGTGCTTTGCTTTTGCTCCATGATGATAGACCTGTAGGTGGTCAGCCGTGGGCTGTGGCTGCTCATGTTGAGAAGTGGGTGACTGTGTGCGAGAACCAACCCTTGGCTAAGAATACCCACCTCCCCAAATAATGTACTCATCATTATTTACATCATTTAAATAATACATCATTATTTACATCAAAACGTGGTGTTCCCTGACTTCCACACTGCATAATTGTATTCATTCAGATACTCAAAACTGTTCCCCTCTCAACAGCTAGAAAAACATTCTTAGCAACTCTCTCTTGAATGGGTCCTTTGAGTGAGCATGTGTGTATTTTATGTCTTTGTTCAAGATATTTAGTTGCTCTCTTGCAGGGAGTCGAAGATGCCTTCTATACTTTAGTGCGGGAGATCCGGCAGCACAAACTACGCAAATTGAATCCCCCAGATGAAAGTGGTCCAGGCTGCATGAATTGTAAATGTGTGATATCATGACCCAGGTAAGTCTGTGGAAAATGCCCTCAAAATTTCAGGCTGCAAGTTAAGTCCCTGAAAAGTTCCTTGATCTCCTGAATGGGACAAGGTCAGAGGCAGCAAGCATTAAAGATCATGAGTTCAGTTCCTTCCATCAAAAATGATGGGTAGTTTGAGTGATTCCCTTAGCCATTCATCTTTATGAATCTGATGTCTCTCAAGCATTTTGGAAAGCAGGGTGGGTCTTGTGAAATACTGATTGCAGATTGCCTAGTCATAAAGCAGTCAAAGTGAATGTGTTTTGACTCTGATTCTCAGGAGAGATGCTTTGATCCAGACCAACTTGTTGTGAAGAATGAGTACGAATTGGCCGTTCATCTTTATAAATGATACTGATTAGAACAGGAATCGGTGATCAGTACAATTACTAAAAGTTCCTGATTGTATTTCATCTCTTTAAGCTGTTTCATGGGTAGCATTCAGTTGCTTGCTCCAAAGGAAGAATACCCTTTGCTCCAAAAAGATGTTACCCCATGTTAGTTTTTCCTTGATATCCCCCCCCCCATTGGTAACAGCTGAGGGATGCCTCCTCTTGCCTGTCTTAGGACTTGTCTTCACTGCAGTCTTTCCATGTGCACTCGGCCTTTCTGTGTCCCCCCTCTTGTGAAGCAGGTTCACTGTGAATCGGTGACGAGTCTACTTTTGTTCTGCATTGAAGAGGGGCTCAGTTTAACTGTGCTGACTAACCAGAAGTAGTAGCCGAGCAACAGAGAGGAGCAAAACTCATCTAGGCAGTGGGACTTGGCTGTTTCAGGGGTTACACAGGGTCAGAGTGTGACAGAGCTGAAAATTTATGTATTTGGAATTCAGATTCTCGTATTGTATCATGTGTCTGAAGTATACCTAGATGTATGGGAAATATTTTTTCCTGCATTTTGCATGCTCCTGTTTTGTGGGCAGTATGAGAAATACAAGAAATGCCTTGGAATACAATGTGCAAAATTATGGGAAAACAGGATTTCAGATGACCTCTCAGCATGCGAGGGCAGACATTTTTCTTTGAGCATTCAGAGCAGTGGGGAGGAAGATTAGCTACCTACAGTAGAGCTCTCTATTAACTGCCTTTTTAAATTGCCTAAAACTGCTGAGTATCTAGATTCACTGTGTGGAACCTAAAGTAAATAGCCCTTCTATTTATCTGTGTATCTAGATTCTCTCTCCCCAGCACCATCTGGGTGACCAGGAATACAGCAAAGCAAGAAAAAGAGAGGGGCAGTGACAGGCCACTCCTTCAGTTTGTTTTAAATAGATGACCTTTTAGGTGACTTTTTAAACACCCTCCCCCCCCCTCCTCACACTTCCTGAGATAAAACAAAAGTCACCATTTGGAATAGAAGGAAAGAAGGAAAATGGGCTCCTGGTTGAGCAGACAGAGAGAGGGAAAAGCCTTGGATATTAGAGTTAGATTTGCACCACAGTAAAGGCCCTTGCTGCTGGAAGCCATGCTGAGGGAAGTTCTCAAAAGGTATCCCAGGTGAACTCTCTGGCCAGGGTGGGAGCTTCCTGGTTCTGTGCATGTGTATAAGACCTATAGGTAGGACATAAACCTTTGAAATGTAGCTTATTCCGCACAGTCCAGAAATTCTGTCGGAGGCTAGCAGCTGAGCAAAAAGCAGCATGCTTCCTTCGTCCTCCGGAAACAGAGTTTGTGTCTTACTTTATAAAAATGAGAACGGCAATCAAATCCACTCCACCCTGAAAATTACAACTGAGGAGTGAAAGGATATCAAGTAAAGGCAGTTGGGATCTCCCGGTGGACCCAATTCTTGAGCTGCATCTAGGGCAGTTATTAATGTTAGGGGGTGGTGGTGTTTCCAGATGTGCAGATTATCCAGATGTCTCTGTTTCCGGTGGCTGGGGATGTGAGTTTGGGAGGGGGGGTTGTTTCCTGTTCTTTCTGTGCTGAAAGTGCACAGATGAATCCCAAATGCTGCTTAAACTGCCTGCCCAGAGAGGGATGCTACTGCCAAAGGCTGCAGGGAGGAGAAGGGCCCACCATTTGCCAAGTGTGTTTTCATTCCTACATCCTTTGCACTACCCTGTGTGTGTGTGTAAGTAAGGAATGTAGAGCTCAGGCTCTCCTGAACTCTCTGTTACTAGAAAGCTGCCCATCAGGGAAAGCATAACTTGGCAACATGTGCATAGGCGTGGTCTCTGCTCCCTTTTCTGGAGAAGGAAATGGGAGCCTATTTTCCCTTAATCATGTGCAGCACAAGTGGGATCCAGCTTTCTGCTGGACAACATCTTTCTGACAAACATGCTGTCCCCATAAGGCTTTGGAGAATTGCATAACGGGTGGTAAGGAACAGGAAGTATGGTATATTAGAGAGAAACAAGGAGCAGTGGGGTCATTCACAAGAGTGGTTTTCTCCAGCACTGCCCCTTTTGTATAAGAGGCCCTGAAAATTTACCCCTATGCCTGGTCATCGTCTATGCCAAAGATTTACTCACGTGTTCTGTCGGTTCATATTGCAAACAGTGCATTGTTACTACAGATGTTCTGACACATGTACCCTCACTCTCACGTTTCCCAAAACATGCCTATCTAGGTATCTTTTGTCTTTGGTCATAGTGCATGCACCCTTGGAACTGATACTGTGAAAGGGAAGGGGGGGACAGAGAGTAACTCCATCTTGAAGGGAAAGAAGTTGGTTGAAAGGATCCCCTCACCAGCAGCGGAACTAGGGTGGAGCGCGTGGAGCAGGAGCTCGGGGCACTCACTGTAGGGAAGCGAAGCGGTGGATCGGCCCGCCTGCCCTCCCTGGAGCCTGTTTGGCTTCAAAATGAGCTCAAAATGGGCGGGGGGGGGCATGGATGTGACGTGAGGGGCGTGTCGACGTGACGCGACGCAGGCCCCGCCCCCACACGCTGGGCGCCAGGAGGGCGCCCGTCATTTCTGCCCCTCACATACGTACACACACACTCCTCAGGGGGTTTGCAGTTTTAACCTTTTCAGCTCGCTCGGAAGCCTCTTGGCTTAAGAGAAATGCACAGAAAACACTGAGTTTGGGGTGACGGCATTTATATCTGATAACCCACTACTTATTGCAGTGCTTCTGCATTAACCTGGCATGTTATGTTTGGTTGTGCTGGAACAACCCTAGGAAGGTGTGGCTAGAGTTTCCTATTCTCTTCCTCCTGTTGATCGCTGTAGCATCTGAGTTTCAGGAATTTCTGTCTACATCTGGGAATGGAAATGCCCTGTGTCCATCCTTGTGTGCACCCCCCCCCCACACACACACACACACACACCCTGGTGTGTGGAGGTTAGGACAGTTTTAACATAGCAACAACATGCTAACTCAAACCCATAAAGACTCCCATGTGATGTCAGTTAAGACAGAGCATGCTATGGTGGTCAGTCTTTTATTGTACTACTCAACCTAGGCGAGTGCCATTGCTCCCAGGTGGGCATACAGCTGCATGCTTTCTCATCTGGGCATTGTCTTGTGCCCCTCCAAGCGCATTCAGAACTTGGGTCCTTCTCTCCTCTCTCATAGCCTCCAAAAGGCTGGTGCCCCTGTGAGGCTCTAGAGAGAAGCCAGCTGCTTGTCTGTACACGTCGAGAGCATCTAAGAACGTCTCTACCAGCTGCATCTATGTGTGTTCATCTCGGCATTGCCCCACATACAGCAGTACGGAGTTCAGGTCCTCTTCTTCTTTCAATGGCCTCAAAGGGCCAGCAGCCATTCTCAAGGCCATGGGAGCAATGAAGAGGAGCGACTCTGTGTAGTATGTGTCCGGTGAGCGGCCCCCTCAATAGTGACTTGCAAGACTGGTGTGCTGCATAGTAATGTTGCAAGTGAATTCTTGCACCTGCAACTCCTGAGGCACATGATGTGAAGTGGCACAAAGTGTGTTGCATATTCTGTCCAGAGTGTGGTATGATGGAAGCTCTGAGATCTCATGGTTATAGGCCAATAAGTACTGTGTACACACTAACATTGCAGGTTGTGTAACGGGCTGATGAACTTTAAGTATCACAGCATCACCATGAGGCTAATAAATAGTACTGCAGCCATTTTTTCCTCCAAAGCATGAAACCCAGCGAGAGGTGATGTGTTCAAAGTGTTACAGCAGGCCTAGAATTAGAGACTCACGTCTTCTTCCTTCAGCTTATTTTAAAAGTAGACACTGATGTATGGTAGAATATCCTCTCCTCAGAACTTCATTGCTGAAGAATGAAAAGTCGTCATGCTACGTTTTTGAATTGATTATGTATTGGAGAAACTGGGATTTGTTTTGAGTGTTTTTGGTTAAAGACAGTGGTGGCTGTCCTAATCCTTGCCTTCTCTTTTCTCCAGCTAGCCAGACTGACTTGGAGGGGTTCCCACTGTGCGTAGTATGAAGATGGAGGTGATGTACAAGAAGAATCAAATGGATTCAAGGGAAGGGGACAGATGAAGATGGTGTCTTCAGGCCACAAGAGCTCCATATAGGCTGTCTCAAAACATCACCAAGGCCTGCATTGAACGATAACAAAAGGAAAAATCACAACCACCCCTCCCCGCCCTCCTTTGCCTCCTCCCCTCCTGGCAATTTGTACAAAGCCACAGATTGAAATGCAGTAAATTATTATATGATGGTCTTGACACTGGTCTCTGCATCTCTGTCCCTATTCCAGAGGATGTGGCTGCCCTTGCCTGTTCTTCTGGAGCAGGCACTGGCAGACGGGAGGGGAAGGGCCACGCAGAGCAGCAATGTGGGATGTTCTCTCAGTCTGAGTTGGTCTTGGCAAGAGACACAAGACTGGCTAGATTTGTGTGTGGATCTGCCCCTTTGCTTTCGAGAGGCATTTCAATTTTAGAAAGGGAGCCAGTGTGACGTTTTCTGGATTGAAGGGCTTCATGACTGTGTTTGGCAGCAGTTCCCCCTGTATGAAGGAGGGCTAGCTATTATCTGCAAAAGATCAAGCCTCTTTGGAAGGCTCTGCCTGGAAACTCCACTTGCTATTTTCTGTCATCCTGTAGTAGTGGGGAAAGCTGCATACTCCTAACTGGTCCCAACCATTTTCTGTGGCTCTGGGGTGGGGACAACAAAAAACAGATACCTCTTTAGAAAGGAGTTTCACATGACTCTCAAATCACTTTGTCCCACTCACCCTTGCCCCTTTTAGTTTACCCTGCTGTAGACACGGAAGATGACCTCTCTGTTTTTGGCCATACTTTCTCTCCACTGAGCTGGAATAACTCGGTGGGTTTTCCTTGCAGAGAGAATTTCCGTCTGGTGAATGTTCCCTGCAGGCCTGAATTGTGTCCTGGGAGGAGAGGGGTGGGGGAAAATGGCATTTCTTCAATTTGTGTCGCTCTTTTTTTCCACCCTTTTGTGGTGCTGGGAGGACTTGTGTATGTGTAAATATATGAACTATTATACATCATCTTGCTGACGGAGACTGAAGGATGTTTGATTCCAGAACTTTAATCCATGTTTCACTGAGCCCAACTTTAATTTTGTTAATTTCTGGGGGTGGGGTGAGATAAGAGTATTGTACCATTTTGGGCCACTGGGAGCTGTGCTATCTTTTTTTCCCCCAAACCATTGTGTCTTATGGGGTGGCGGGGAGGGAGGGGTGTCTAGTGGGCAAGAGATTGTCACATGTTGGCTCTCCTGTATGTTGTAAGCTTTGCCTTTTCTGAGCAGAGTTTTCTATGCTTGTTGCCTGTGCTGGGGCTGATTTCATTGACGTGCTTGTTGCAAAACATGTGTACTTCCTGGTGGTGCAAGAGGTCTCTGGACTCCCGGGAGTTTGTCTCCTTGTTCCTGTGCCGCCGACCTTCTCCCTTCCCTTTGCAGCCGCTGTGCCTACGCTACTGCATGCACAGCTCAGACTCCTGCTCTTCTTCAGGTGGCAGCTCCTCTGTATTACTGTGACTGTACCAATTATACTTGCTGTCATTTAAAAGTGTTTCCAGTAAGATAGCAAAACTATCTTTAGTAAAACCAGGCGCCCAGCAGTGGCTGAGTTAAGGAAAACCAGTCCCTTCCATTAATTAGGTAACAGATACAAAAAATTTTTTTAAAGGGAAAGGGTGTGTGTGTGATCCAATGTTTGGGGTTGTAAAAGAAAACCCAAACCTAGCCTTAAATGTCATTAAAGTGTTTTGTTCTCAAAGGTGTGTTTCTGTTGTGAAGTTCCCTATTTGCATGTTGCAGCCCCCTGGCTTGATGTGTTTTTATCTAGAGTTCCCCTTTGTTGTAAAGCAGCTCCTCTGTCTTGCACTTGAGGCTGAAGATGAACGTAACATTTAAAGTGTGGTGAGGGTGGTTTGGACACGTTTTCTGCCCTGAAAACATACACGCCTCTGAGACCTCCACACTATGGGATGTCTGTCATTGGGCGACTCCTTCTGGCTGATCATTTTTTCTGCTCTCCTTCCAGCAAGAGTCGCTGTGTGAATTTTGCTAATAGCTTGTTGGGAAAGGGAGAGATTTTGTAGTCCTTTGCAACCCCTATGGGAAATGATTATGCTTGCCTTGTGAATCGCTCTTATTCTCGATAGCATGATGATGATGTTTAGTTCATAGTGTCGTCAGTGCGCATGGTACTTCACATGGAGTAAAAAAATTAGTCACTGCCTCAAAGGACTTACAGTCTAGATATTGCTAGAGGGAAGCATGTGCAGTTGTTTCAGTTCTCTGTACTTAGTCTTCTTTCCCTATGTTAACTAAGCTTAAGGCAAAGTCTGCATGGAAAAGTTGGGTTTTAAGAAGGGATTTGAAGGAAGTGAGCAAGGAAGCGTTTTTGGGGAGAGTTCTAAGCATAAGGGCCAGTGTAGGAGCCAGAGAGCTTTGGGTGGTGGAGCTGGAAGAGCAAAGGCAGGAGTGCAGAATTATATGAGAGCTGAGAGGTCAGGAGAGGCAAAGCCATGGAGAGCTTTGAAGGGAAGGACAAGAGGCTTGTGCTGAATGTGGAAACAGGCAGGAAGGCGGTGAAGGGGTTTGAGGAGGGCTGTGGCATAGTTGGTGACAAGTGAACGTTGGAGGAGATATTTGAGGCCTTCTAGAACTGCAGTTTTCAAGAGGAGCGGTGGCTTCTGTCAGGATCCTCAGCCCAGTGGCGTTGCTTGAGGTGGGGCGGAACGGTACGTTCTGCACTGTACTAACCTCCGTTTAGTCCCCGGCATGAGGTGGCCCCGCCCCCTTGCCATCTGAGCCATTCAGTGCGGCTAAGGCAACGCACAGGGAGTCTACTGCGCGTTGCTTTTGCCGCACTGAATGGCTCCGATGGCGAGGGGGCGGGGCCGCCTCGTGCCGGGGAGTAAATGGAGGTTAGCACAGTGCGGAACTTACCGTTCTGCCCCACCTCGAGTGACGCCAGTGCCTCAGTCTCACAAAATTGCTAGCGAGACGTTCCATCAATAAGCCACCCGTAGCCCAAAGAGCTCTCTGCATTTGCTCATAGGTAGGAGGGGAGCAAGGCAATAGCAGGTATGTGCCTTAACCGGTTGGTGGTGAGTCATGGTAAGGCTTCTTCTTATTTTCCTACTCACCTTCTTTCCAGGGTAGCCTGCCTGCTTTTCCACTGAGTTGGAGCCAGCCAAGAAAGAGCAAAGAAGGCTGCTTGTGAGGGTGCCATGAGGAGCACTTGTCACACTGATGCTATTAACACACAAAAAGCTGCATCAAGGGAACTGTATGCAAAAGGAAAGGTGAGATTGGCTAGGCTTGATTACCTACTTTCAAGTCTACCTTTAGGCATAAGAATTAGAAGCTTGCTTTAATTTTCAAGCTGTTCAATTCCAAGATTGTGTGAAATAGATACAGCCCTACCCACAACTTTAGCCTTGCTATCGTCCTAGTTTGTTGGGTACAGCCATGTAGTGGTAGCACAAACCACTGACAATGCTGTGAGGTTTTCCAAGCTGAAGACTCCTCTTGCCTAGGAAACAAAGAATAGCCTCCACTGTTGCTTTCCCTTTGTGTCCTGCTGTTCCATTGGAGGCACACAAGTTAAAAATAGCCATGTGTAGCTCTTTGTCCTGAGTCCACTCCAAGCCCCACTTAGCATCAATTATTTAAGCATGGATGCATTGATTTATTAGTCACACAGGCTGTAAGATCACTGAGTGGGGTCGTGGGGGGAGGAGTTGATTTCAGCTGCAGCCAGTGGTGGCTGGAAGTGCATCATGTTGATCTGAAGCCATCGCCCCCAGCTAGGAAGAAGTCTGGACAATGCATGCACACATTCTGACCTCATAAGAGCTTATTGGTGTGTGTTTAACAGATTGATATCCTGCCACCCTCACCTCCCCATGATGGGGTGCCCATGGTGTTTTGCATGTGTTCACTGCAGGCAGCTCTCGTTCTTTACCAACAACCTGAACCTGTCCGGGAAATTGCCACAGTTGAGCAAAACCTTTTTTTTATATTAAGAAAAGTGTTTCTCCAGCAGTTGGAAAACTCTGAAAAGGGGGACTTCCTGCTACCCAAGCCTTGCCTGCAAAAAGCATCTTCCACTGGGTTTCCTATAAGGATGCTCAGTTTTGCTTGTTCCAGCTTCCCTGTTTGTTTTTAAACTTGTATGTAGTCTGATGATGATAGTAATATGGAATAGAACAAATTTTAAACCCTAACTGTAGTCTAAACAGAACGCCTTCTTCTGACTGCTTTAATAAATAGCATTGTGTGGGGAAACTAGCTTTGTAAGGAGTGCATTCCAGGTTTATCTTATGTACAGCTGATTAGACTGTTCACTGACTTCGCTTAAAACAGATTCCATGGAAAGCAATGGAACTCTCTGTGCCGAGAGATATGGATGGTTTGTTTATCCTTGCCAGAGTTCCAACCTGCCTTTCCTTCTCCCTTACAGGTTAGGAATCTTTACATTCATGTACAACTTTAGTTGCACTTTTTAGAAGGACAGTCCTGTTAACCTTTTGCAGCAACAACATAAGGACAAAGTGTGTTTTCCTCTTTTCTTCCTCTGTACACACCTGTTTGCATTTAAAAAAAACACAGTGAAGGACAACGTATCCTGCACCTGCTAGTCATCAAAGGTTTGTGCCACAATAAATTTGCTGGAGTTTACAACGGTGCCCCAAGTCTTTGTTTTCAGTTGCAATATACAAGCAACTGCACAGTGGTGTACCTTTGGCCAGGTGGGAGGAGGCTGCTCCATCTCCGCCCATCTTAAAAGCAGCATCACCTATCCTGCACTCCACTGCGAAGAGGTAAAATTCGCACTCTGGCCAAAGTAGGGCAGTGGAAATGTTTCTTGCGCACAGCCTACTAAAAAGAGTTACAGAAATGCCACTTTTGTTACTGTTGCTGGAGCTTTTGCGGGAGAATAGGCAATTGTTAATGACATCTCCTGCTAGTGATTGAATTTGATGCTTTAATAGGCTTACTCTTGCTCACATTTTCAGAAGTTTGGGAAAGAGAGAAGCTGCGGTTTGTATGGAAGTCATGCTAATTAAGTACTTTCTAAAAATACTCTTGAAAAAACAAAACACTTCAGGCACAGCAAGAATACTAGCATTTAGCTACAGGGGTTTTAACATAGCAGGCCATGATAGAAACTAAATGCTAAGGAGGGGCAGTGGGCACTTGTCCCAAGTAGTACAGTAGAAGAACCCTGTGACTGCATAAGCCACCACCACCCCAGTGTGTACAGATGTATTTTAAAATGGTGTAGTGGTTTGGGAGTTGGACTTAGACCTGGAAGATCCAGGTTCAAATCCCTGCTCAGCCACAAAGCTTCCTGGGTGACCCTGGGCCAGTCACTATCTGTCAGCCTCACCTACCTCACAGGGTTGTTGTGAGGACAAAAGGGGGGAGGAACCATGTACACCACCTTGAGCTCCTTGGAGGAAGGGTGGTATAAAAATGTGAGAAATAAAATAATAAAACTAATAAGGTACTCTAGGCTGAGGGTCTTGTTCACACCTAAACTTATTCCTGTAAAGGAGACTTTCCCCGATAAGCTCCAAGGAAATCAATGTCAGCTTCCCCAAGCAGCTGATGATTTTCATACATCTGTACACACCGGAGTGGTGGTGGTTCATCACCTGTGCTAAAAGCTGTCAAGGGCCCTCTTTGCTGTTTCGGCTTAACATTTTGGCCTAAACTTTGCCTTCCTGGTGTTCTAATACCATTGGAGCTTGTTACATCCTCACTGGACAGGGAGTAAAATTTATTGTTCTCTTCAAATAGCTTCAGCATGTCCCCTTTATGTACTTTAAAGGTAAATATAGGTGAGACTGTGTAGTGAAACAGTTAAGTGTACAAAGCAGACACCATCTAGAAACTGGTTTGTAGTCTTGCATGGCAGCCATCTTATGAGAAGTGGCACTAGGAGTGTGCCACTATCCAGGGTTCATAAACCCTTTCCATCAGGCCGAAAGGGTAGCAAAATTTCAGCCCAATGACACACATTTGCATAGTCCTTTGAACAATGCATGTGCAAGTTGCTATTTGCTACTTTAGTTCTATGGACACGTACTTACTACTGCCTTAAGTGTAGTCAAATAAGATGTCATGTAACCTATTTTTGTGATCTTCTGGAACCAGCATGGCAACCACTGTCTGGAGTGTGGATACCAAACAGGCAGTTTCATCCACTGCTTTGGTGACCAGCAGCAAGACGTTGCCATGATTAATCTTCTACAGCTACTCATGATATTGGCAACAAGGATACAAACTATAATTAGCTGTCTCTGCAAGAATGATAGACTCTGACCCTAAGTCCCATAGGAATTTTGAGGTGGACAAGTTCTCCAAATCCTGTTAGGGTATGCCTAAAGGCAGGCATGTACATGAAACAGTTTTTTTGGGACATCAGCATGTATGACACCTTTTGCAAGTACAAAATCTAAATGGCATCCTGTAAAACCTGTGCCCGGGTTGTCAGATGTCTGCCCAAGATTTTACCATTCATTTAGGCATGCACTAACAGGATAGGAAGAACTCATTATGAATATGCCTGTTTAGAGTGTAAGAACTCTTATTTCTTCAAGTTAAGAGCTGTTTTCACATGGCTAAAAAACCCATAAAGATTACCTTTTTGTATATAGGAAGAACTCGTCCACCTCAAAATTCCTACAAGGGTTAGGGTTAGACTAGAAAGTTAAAAGTCCAGCCAACTCACATAGGGAGATGGAGATTTATCACTGTCCACTAGAGGGTGATAAATCACAACCGTTTCCACAAACTGCAGCATGCTATTAACTATCGGCATGAAACAGAGCAACAGAAAACAAGCATTTACCTATGATCAGTGGAAGGCAGCCACTGCGTGCCAGGAACCCTATAGTATTTGATTGCATGAACAAAACATTATGAATATGCCTGTTTAGATGTTGAGGGGAGGGTGGGGTAATTAAATAAATCTATTGTCTCAGCCGAGGGTTACCTGAAACTATAGGGGCTCAACTACAGCACCTGGGACCCAGCAGAAAAAGATAAAATACTGGTTCCATCAGGTGTCCTTGGGAGGGTCAGGAAAGAAATTTGCCAGAATGTGGCTGTAGGTGTAAGCTAGGGTGGTGATCCAGTTGGTGTTCTCTGTTGCGTTTAAGGTGGTGGTTCCCAAAGTGGGAGGCATGACTCCCAGCGGAGCCATAGAGTACCACGGAATCCTCTCCGAAAACGGTGTAATGCCAATTGACAGGCATCAACAATGTAATGGGGAACCACGGCCAACAGTCGCCAATGGTCAAAGGAGCCGCAGGTCAAGAGTTTGGAAAACACTGGTTTAAGGGTTGGCTTCCTTCATGGCACTGCCCCAGCTGGCTCCCTGTCCTCCAGCTAAGCAGTGCCAAGTCTTCTCTCGATTCTGCCACAAGAGCCACAGGACGTGCAGGGGCAGAGTAGCTCTTTGTCCACTCACCACACCTGGCAATCATGGGAACAAAGGGCAACGTGCGACACTAAGTAGGTGGGCAGTTTAGCCTATGCCAGTCAAAAAGCTCAGCACAAAAAGAGACCAGCCAGCACCTCACCAAGCAATCTCTGTGTGTTACATACAGAATCAGTTTACAACAGTTTGTTTTAAAGTGTAACTTATTATTACAACCATGTAAAACACAGCCTTTGACCTATGTACAATCCTTTTGGATCAGAATTTAAAAATGATTTTTTTACTCTAGTCCCCTCCCCCATCATATATATAACAATGTATGAAAGCAATAATACAATAAACGGAGTTACAAAGGAAGCTCTCCAATGTGTAAACAAGATTAATTAAAATGGAAATTAAAACAAGGTCTATGTAGTAGAGCTATCAAAGTGCAACCCCCCCCCCCCAAAAAAAATCCCCAAACAAAAACTCAGCTGGAGAGGTTACACATTTCAGCAATGGGAGAGTTTCCAGAACCTTCAATGCTGAATTTCTGCCACACGGCTGCACGGTTTCTGCTCCAAGGTTTGGATCTGATCCAACCCCCTTAACACTGGACTTGACAATTAAATACATCTCAGCGCAACACAGCATTTTGGGCTGGGCAGGAGAAGTATTTTTCCTGAGTTCCTGAAGGACTATTAGTTCAGTTTAGTTCCCCTACTTCAGAATGTTCGAGGCGCCACAGGTCGCTTGACACAGAGGGAATCCCAACCAAAGCCCAAGTAACTTCCTGCCAATGGCACTCTAGCTTGCACAAGGGTGCTGCTGCTGCTGCAACAGGCAAGGAATGCATCTTATGCTGTCAGGCTAGGGAACACAAATTGCTCCTCCAATTCCTAGCAAGCCGCTTCCAGGGGAGAGTAGCTGAAAGTAGAATATGCCTGCTCTGCAGAAGCCCACTTAAGCAACATGACCACCTCAGTCAACTGCCCTCCCTTGTGTGTGGAGTCGGACTGCGCTGGTTCCTGCTACAGTCTGTTCACAGCCTATTTTACTCACTGACACTGCCTAACCCACTCTTCACTCTCCAGGCAACCCAAACACATTCTTTAGCACTCTGGTCTACTTTAGAGTTTATTAGAGATCACAAATCTTTCATTATCACACCCCACTGTCTTGTTCAGAAACCATTTTAAAATTTGCTAGACCTATAACGTAACACTGAACTGAAGCTTAAGGCAAGGATGAACTTATGGTATACGTTACTGACTTTAGACTCAATCTAGTCCCAAAGTCACTTTCATAGAATGACTGTCAGAGTCTAAGGAAGCAGCATGGGAAACCAAGTACCGTATCTTAATTCCTACCGTTTCCGCTAGCAACATCTGCTCTAAATTTGGAATTGTTCTGACAACAGCTCTGCTTGCATGGCCCTGGCAACAAAGTTCAGGGGAAAAATGCCCTTCTGTGATTAGACAATAACTGCAGATAATTATTCATGGCTGTTAATAATTGCTTAAAATTTGCTTCCGATTTTCATTGTTTTTTTAAACATGAGAATGCTGAACACTAACCTGAGTGCACAACCTCTAGCCAGGGACTAAACTGAGAAGCCTTAAAACACCTTCTTGCTTTTTACTTGGGTGATTGTACTTTATGCTAAGAAAAAGCTAATTGTAAACATACCTAACACATTACCTGTTTCATTCAGATTTTATTAGCATCTGCACAACTTAAATTATCTGAATGCCTTTCCATTGTGCAGCATAACTGAAGTCTACATGTAAATCTATATTTAGTTATTTCCAATATAAACAAGGCAGTTATACTTTAGTACATAAATAAATGGGAAGAGAGGCTGTTTTATTCTCTAGACTACATGGAACTGATCTGATGTTCTCTCCCAATACCCTTACACATGCTTAACATCTGCTGTATCTCTGCACTGAACATTGTTTTCATGGTAACTTTTGGGATTATTGACTTGACCAGCATTTTCACCACGTATTTTCTCTTATTGGGTGCTCTGTATCAGCCAGTGCCAGATTGGAGAGAGTCTGTCTGAGAGGGTCTATCCCCAGCCACAGGCAGTACCTGGAGTCTTTAAAAGAGGCACTCACTTTAATGCTAATTGCTTGTGCGCAGAGAGTTCCCCCCTTTTTTAAAGAGGTGTGCATGTTCCAATATAGACCAAGGGCTCCAGTCATGTGAGGTGCGTGATAGGAATGAATCTGTTGGCAAGAAGATGGGTTGGAGGAAAGTGACTAGCTCTTGGACTACATTTTGGTCTTTAGCCTGCTGTATTACAATTCACTTCGGTGTAATGGGTTTTGCTGCTTGAAATAACACATTTGCACACTTAAGCACAGGTAGGTGCTGCAACGTATGACCCAAACAGCACACAGATGTAGCTACTCACAAGTAACCTTATTCACAAAGAGGCATGGCAGCACCCTATGAAGGCTGCAAAACAACATGCTCAATATTTGTACAGAGGGGCTGTTACCCCATTAAAGACATCTCAGTTGATCATATGAGTTTTAGTCATCTTAGGAGAAGTATCCTACTTCTCATACAGAAGAGAATGCCTCTTCTAATACAGCACTTGCCAACTGCAGCATTTTTTTTTAAAAAAATAAGTGCTTGTATTAAAAATAATCCAGACAATTAAAAACCTGCTTCCTAATGAATCAGGGGCATCTTTTCAGTCAACTAGAATGTTTAAAAATAGATTATTCTTTCTCAATTAGTGGTAACTGTAAGCGTTTCAGGCCTTGACAGCACTTAGGAGGTATTTGCCACTCACTCACTCACTCACTCACTCACTCACTCACTCACTCACTCACTCACTAAAGACTTTGAAGACAAGGGCCTGGGCTGAAGTGCAGATGGAGCTCTTTGCAGTAGATTCAGTGGTTCTGAAAAACTGAAGTGGGAAAAGGTGCTTGCTTCACTCCCGCAGGTCTTTGATTTGCTTTGAAACAAAGAATGGCTACTTTGGAGTGGTTCCTGAAGGAACAGGAAAGGTTTCAAATGGTTCAATTAAGGGGAGGATGCAAAGCAGCATTTTCTAGCAGTGACTCTTCTTTAAAGGGGTGTCCCCCCCAGGAGGTTTTACATGCCCTTTCTAACCCCCCCCCCCTGCATAACATGGGACCAGCAAGTCAGTAACACAGACGTGGTAGAAATGCAGTCAAGTCATCAAGCTTAAAAAAAAAACACATCTGCCTTTCCAAAACAGAGATTACTCTCTACGCTGGCTTCACAGGTATTGGAAAACTAAGGCTGTGAAATTCTTCACTACTGTCAGGAAAATCTCTTTTCTATTTCTGAACCATGTCCTACATCTAGAAATTCAACAGTTAGTTTTGACATCAACTGTTGCTGTGCTTAAAAACGCTTCTGAGTCCATTCAGGGCTCTCTTTCTTCAGCCCAGCATAATTCTGTGTGCCAGAAAGTAACGCACAACATTTTTGGCCAGGGATTGTCTGGCTTTGTAACAAAGGAGATTGTGGCACTAGAAAGAATGAATACATGAATAAAAGAGTTACCCTAATCTGAGTTTTAAATCAGGGTCACAGTCCAGCTCACTGTATTGTCCAATATACTCAAACCCAGGTGGTGATTAGCTTGTTTCCAGCAATGGTAGTTCCTCACTGGAGCTAAAGTTTTAAAGCGATGCTCTGCAATACCAAGCACCCAGGCTCCCTCTCATCCAGTCTTAAAGGAAACTCCATGGTTCATCTACCCCACAATTACTCAATATACTCGTATCAGCTAGTCTTAGTGGGAAAGTGTGCATCCTTGGGTTCAAGGCATGTAGGTGTTTACTTGGATGTGCATTTGTCATTTGTAAAAATAATGCATTACATGTTGACCTTGATAGCTCTGACCCTTTTCCACACTGTTAAACAGATACAGGAGGTACCAATACAGACAGATGGAAGATGCTGGGGGGGGGGGGGGAGGAACAAATGACTAAACAGGTCTTTGCTATTGTTAAAGCTTCACACCAATTAAAGTTGACCAGGAGTTGTGTGCACTTTGAGGAAAGCTTCAGCTAGATTTTCATAGGTTTTTAAAAACATTTCTTCTTGTAATCTAGGAGCCAATGACCATATGGCTC
Organism: Plestiodon gilberti rubricaudatus; assembly: GCA_026170595.1. Taxonomy (NCBI): domain Eukaryota; kingdom Metazoa; phylum Chordata; class Lepidosauria; order Squamata; family Scincidae; genus Plestiodon; species Plestiodon gilberti. The sequence goes on along the minus strand of JANXHW010000001.1, from coordinate 219,517,142 downwards.
GAAATGAAGGCTACTGATCTTTCACCTCAGAAATCATGTCCTGCAGGGATTCACAGACACAGATGCATAACTGTACGTCTGTGCATAACTGTTAAAAAAACAGCATAACTGTTAAAAAAAATTCTCATACAAAAACTCCTCTCAAGCACGTGGCATTTCAGCACAGCGCCATTTAGCAATGATTTTGCCCTCTTCCAAGTGCACTGCAAGGATTAAACTCACTGTTCCTCAAAACATCTTGTGAAATCCGGAAGCATGATCATCCCGTTTCACCAACAGGGAGGGTCAGGTAAGAAGTTCGGTCACTTCCTTAAGATGAAGCTGGAGTGAGAATTTGGCTATTTAGGGAAGCTGAATAGCTTAGGTTGGAACTGGGCATTTCTCTTAAAACGGTGGGAGTCTAAACACTGATGGATTACAGCTCTGCTTACCTTACTATAGCAATGTAAGCCTGTGGAGAGCAGATCATTCTTTTCACACAGCCCGACAGCTAAGAAACTCTAACAGCCATAAACTTACTGTACATTCGAAGAACTACATTTCGAGTAAATTCCTTTTCAAAGGTAGGTTTTTTTCTTAACGCCCGCGTTTCTAAAGCATGTCTTGTCTTAGCTATTTAGGAAAGGCTAACTTCTAAAGCTATGCTCTCTGTTTTGGCCAATGTGCATTTTGTGGACAGCAAAACAGCAAGAAAGCAAAGGCTGCAGTCCTGTACACACTTGAGAGGAAGCCCCAGGAAACTCAGTGGAACTTACTTCCAAGTGAATGTGCAAAGGATTGGGCTGCAGACACTTTTCTGATCATCTCTATCAGGCTTTCCACAAGGCTGGAACTACTATGCTAAATGAACATTTAGTATAGTGGATCGCATGGCTGACCAACTACAGCAGAGTATCTGTCAGGACAATTCTAGTGCTTATAAAAGTGTACAGCCTCTCACTTCAGTAGCCCCCATTTAGTCACTTGCAGGGTAGTGAGCCAGCTCACTTTCCTGAATCTGCACAGAAAAGGACAACTATAGGTAGGCACAGAAACCCTGCTCCAGTTTTGTCTTCTGTCTGCTGCCACTGACACTCCTGGGACACAAAAAGGTGGTCCAGGCAGAGGAGAAAACTTGCCATTAAGGTTTTCATGCCCTGGCATAATCCTGTTGGTGAAAGACATGTAACCTAGACTAGCAACTTGGCTTCTCTCACCAATTACCTTTGCTGTCAACGTAGCTGCTTACATGGTTCAGCTGCAAGGAACATTCCTTTGTGTGGAACACTTTGTCTTTGTGAAACCTCATCAGTGCAAACGAATGTGGGAGCTGGAGAGCAAAGGACAGGCGTATGGTGTTGCCTGAATGCATGGCAAGAGTCACATGGGCTTTTCTTTACGCAGACATCAGGAACGTATGCTGGATATTGCATAGATACTAAGGGAAAGCTTGCTTTCCTGGCATGAATCATCTATAGCTGCATTTGCACGACTATACTGGCTGCCAGGTTTAAACAGGAAAACGCACACGCATAAAAATGATTGCTACTGAAAAATATGCTACTGGCCCAAATCTGTAACTGAGTGGTCATCTGCACCTGTCTCAAGCCTATTCTAATGTTAATCTTAATTTTTCGGTTGTAAGGGACAGGAAGGAAACCGGCAAATGTTTTGCCAGGTCAAACCATTAGGCTTCTACAAATTGGGAAGGAGGAGATATGAAAAAGCAGCTTCAAAAGCACTTTGGGAGCTGTCTGGAGAGGAGAACCAAGTTTTAAAAGAATCAACTACAGGCATTGTCTATTGACAATTGGTCTAACTACATCAAAGCCCTGCCTCAAATTTTGGACACTGGCAATGTCCTTCCTAGCCTTCTTATATTGGGCCATGCCTTTGCGATACAATCCTCTCATCGCAAACACCACGTAATGGTCACCTCACACTTCCTTTTCTCTTTCTCAGCTCTACTAGAACGTGACTGATTTAGACATTTGCACCATGGGAGGGCAGCTTGGATAGAAATTGTTGTCTGAATGAGTTTTGAAAACCTTGGGTGGTACTTTTGGTTTTGGCCTTCTCCCAGCAGGTGATCCGCTCAGAGCATTTAGGGACTTCTGCCCCCAGTCACTGGCAGTCCCCCCCTCAGCTTCTACAACGGAAAGAGCATGTTCGCGGCCATCAGCTGCGTCACATTGACTGGCCTCTGGCAAAGGCAGAGCCACTTGCTTTTCACTCAAGCAGCCTTGCTCCATAGCATGAGCCAAGTGAAGAGAGGTGGTGGTCTTTACGATTTGGAAGGGGCTGTGCTGCTCCCGTAACACGGGAGAGGATGTGGGTCGGGCACAGAAGCCTTCCGACAGCAAGAGCACACCAGAGTCTTGCTCGGATAAGATTGGCACACTGCCCCCGCCAGACAGTCTCTCCTGATGAGGCAGCGTGTTGAATGAGGTGAGTTGGCCAAGGCCTTTTGGCTGATGCACGAAGTCTGTAATTTCCCAAGTTTCCCTCTGCAGATTTTCTATCTCCCCAATTGATGCAGACCTGGGTACGGTACACTTTAACACTGGAGTGCAAAGCTCAGTCTGTGATGTTGAAACAGCCAGCCTATCAGAACTGGGAACCTGTACAGGAGATTTTGTTTCCACTTCCTCGCCTTCAGACAGGTTATCATACTGGGATGCATTAGAAGGCCGCCGTTGGCCATCCTGGAATGGAAGAGGGAGAACAAGTGCTTGGACTGTACATGGAGCTACAATGCGTTCTGCCGCATTGCAAGTTACGGACAGGCTGTGTCCTTGCGTAGGGGAGGAACCTTTACTTGGAGGTTGGCACAAGTGATCAGGAAGCAGCGCAGCATCTTCAGATAACAAGTCCTCAGAGGAGCCGGTGGTGCTCACATCTTGAAGAGTTGCTGCATTTTGCAGAGATGATGGCGATTCTAAGGTCCTTTGCTCTTCAAGGGATGGCAGCAACGGCACTTGACTGGACGGCACTTGACTGGATGACTCTGATGATGTCGTGGTGGTAGCGTGGCTAATAGGCAGGTCTGCTTCTAGGGTCTGACTCTGCAAGTCAGAATCCCACCGGGAGCCATCCACTGACATGCTGCCTGTCTGAGCTGCTTCAAGCACCTGGGGGGCAACACCGTCCCCATCATCCAGAGAAAGAGAGGGGTGATTTTCCTGTAAACAAGACTGCTCTCCACTGCTGCTCTTGAATGAATCGGTCTCCTTACTCTCTGCAGGCACATCTTGAATTCCTCCGATAACCTGAATATCATCCAGCACTGCTGGAGAATCCTCGGATGCAACTTCATTGGCATTCTCTGTTGTCAATGTCACCCAATTTTCTTCAACTTGTTTTTCCTCCATTTCAAACTTTTGTCTTGGCTGATGATTCTGGAATGGGTTATGCTGAATATCAGCTGGTCCACTGGGTTGTGGAAAAGAGGGCATCTCGTGTATTGCCACATCTGAATTACCAATAGTTTTGTTCAGGTGAGAAGGATGTTTCTCTGGAGAAGGTTGTATTACCGCATCTTTGTCATGGTTGACGTCACCAATGACTCTTTTCTGGCCATTAGCTTCAATACTGGGCTTCACTGACAGCAGATTTAGAGACAGCTCCACCCCCAGAGGTTTCTTGGGGAATTCTTCAGATTTTGCTGAAATGGGAAGCCATAGACACACATGTATTAGTCTCTAATTTTCAATCCAAGTGCAACCATGATAGGCAACTAAAGGGGACCCAAACATTGTTTAGCTCAGTTTAGGATGTGGCAAGATGAATATCTGAAAATATCCATGCTACATATCTGAAAAAGCTAGTGACTGATAGTGGCCAGAGCCAGGGGTTTCAGAAGGAAATGCAAGAATTCTCTCCTCCTTTCAAAATGGAAGGATATAGAAAAATCATCCAAATGCCTTCACCAATTAATCACTTTGCATCTGTTCAGATACCAGTTTTTCTTCAGATTCACACAACATTAAGTGATTTATGGAATTCTCGCCTCTATTATTCGAAAGTAAAACCTATTGTGGTGACCACACATAGTATTTGATTTTAAAATTGTTATATTTTTATCTGGCATACATGCATGCAAATAGCACAAGCAGGGGCTCAAAGACATTCTTAATGTCATCTATGCCTTATGTCCACAAGTGATTTACATTGTAGCACCTTTCCTACAAGAAAAAGAAGTGTTTGGGGCTTTTTAGTTTAGAAAAAAGACTGCTGGAAGGCAGAACAGGATAGGGATTTACACAATTACACATGGTGTGGAAGAAGTGGATCGAGAGTTTTTCCTCTTATATTAGTACAAGAAGTCACGCTCACCCAATACAATTGATAGGCAGTAACTTCTGGGCAGAAGAGAAAGTACTTCATACAAAGCACCTGGAATTCACGGGCACAAGATGTAAAGATGGCCACTAGCATAGATGGCTTTAAGGCAGGATGGCATGTGTGGAGGGCAGGCCTATCAGTATTGGGGTTTTAGCTGCAATTTCTGTATGGACAGGCTTACCAGATCGTCGCGTCGCGTTCTGCCCCCCCACGCCCCGCTCCCTTAAGGGTAGACCGCTCCCGTCCCAGTGACGATCTGGTAAGCCTGTGTATGGAACATCTGTGCTCAAGGGACCCGTCCTGCCATTGCTAGGTAGCAACAGCAGGAGAGAGACGTTACCACTATGGCCTGTGTGTGGACTTCCTGGGGGCATCTCTTTGGCCACTGGAAAGCAAGACCAAAATGACCTTTAGGTCTCACCCAGCAATGCTCTTCTTATATTCCTATTACAGTATACACATAAACTGGCACAGCTTCCCCAAGGAGCTTGGGAACTATTACCATGATGGTGCTGAAAACTCTGTTAGGGATTCCCAGGCTCTTCATAGTCAGGTTGGCCCACATAATTGTGGGCTATCCAAACACCAAAACATCAGAAACTTCTGATGTAGCGCACAATGTTTGACGGCCCATCATCAATGAATATCAGTTCCATTTTGAACCCTTTTCCGAATGGATTCTTAGCATGAAATTTGCCTTTTTCCGAGCTACTGGACTGATGCTATCACTAAGCTATCCGCAAAGAAATCTTGGGGTCATGGTAGATAGCTCAGTGAAAACGTTGACCCAATGTATGGAAGCTTTATAATCAGAAACACTTATAATAAACAACATTCTAAATAGGTGGAGCTGCACATGTGGATTCCTTGCTAAAATGCCAATCAAGGGACCAGCGAGGTGGGCTTACAGCTCATCGGTGGAGTATCAGTATTTTTGAAAGGGCTGCATGTTTGCACTCTCAATTTCCCATCTACTTGGGGATCGACATGCAGGAAGGGGCAAGCCAGGTAGTGTTCCTAGCTAGAGCAGAGCAGTAGTGTGTAAGCAGCTAAACCGCTCAGCCCAAAAATAGCTCCTGCTTTGCTTCACTGCAGATTTTTTAAAAAATCCACACCACTGATATGCTTCTCCTTACCTGGGGGTGGAAGGTCAAATTTCATTTTGCGCAGTTCGGCCATGGACGCTTGTAATTGCTCAATTACAATATCATCTTCAAAGTGCAAGGAAGCAGCAATCTTTTCCTGCAGGAATTCCCTTAAATCTTCCAGGGTCATTTTCAACAAGCGCTCTAGCAGGCAGAGGACAGTTTAGCACAATAAGACACCATGTGGGTTCAGGCAGTATTTCTCTTGAATGCTACTGGTAGCAACAAACTAGCACTATTTATCAGTTCAGAGGGTGGTACATAAAAGGTCACGTTTGCAATAGACAGAGTAGTTTCTGCTCTCCTGTTTATATGCTTTTTCCCTAGTACCTCTAGATATTTTTCAAATTAATCTCCTCACATCCAACCTGACAAGAATTTATAGTGATGCTTAAGTTTGTTACTGTAGTATTAAGAATCTCTTGTATTAAAGCAATGTTGCCCAGTGTACTGGTCTTTGCAGTCAGACTGTAATGAGTGCCATATACACTGATGGTGCTATATTAATAACATCTTCAAATGCAGGCTGAGAGTGAGTTGGGATACCTCTAGGGGGAGTAAAGATGCACTCTACAACTAACAAAGAGTAGAGGCCGATGTGGCCTGCAGTAGCTCCATCTCTCGCAATTTTGTTTGATCAGGCAAATCCACAGTCCTCTGCAATTAAAACCTGCTGAGAAATAGATTCTCTGTGGCTTTGTAAGATGCAACACAAATAACCACAACATAATCTGAAAAAAGACTCAAGCAAACAATTACAGTACTTGTATAATACAGAGCATGCAAAGATATGGTGCAACAGATATGATGAACAGGTATTATGAGTGCATAATCTGAAGGCATTGGGAGAAGAACCCAAATACTTTAGCTCACTCATATGCGAGCGAGTGAGCGAGCAATTCTCCTCCATCGTGGCCTGGGCACACTTTATGGTTAGGCTTATTAGTTCTCACTGAGGTAATGAACATGCATCTGGACTTCAGAGTGCCAATAAGGACTTGCATGATTGAAGGGCGAAGGCTAAGCCAGAATCCAGCGCCCTGATATGCTAGTTCTGTTTTTGTATGAAGGAACATTCAATCATTTGAGTTCCTACCTGTAGTCCAAAGTACTACAGGTACCCAAACACAGATTTAGCTCTTCAGGGAGAACTGGGCCACAGAGAGGACTTTAAATCAGTCCAAATGCCAGTTATCGCCATGTAATGAACCATTTGTATACAAATGGCATTACTACACTGTATTATTATTATTAACAGTACAGGTGGGCCCCCATATCCGCTGGGGATATGTTCCAGGCCCCTCCGTGGATACTTGAAACCGTGGATAAGAGCGAACACCCCCTCCATGATTTCCTGAGGGCTCCCCCCACCCAGCCTCCCCTGCAGGCAGGCATGCTTACCCTCCCCCAGCTCTTATTTTTGTTTCAGCAAGCTTTGTTTCTTCCTTAAAACAAACAGAGAAGCAGCCTCCATTGCAGGCAAGTAGAACGAGACTAAGTCCTAGAGAGGCTCTGCAAGGTTTGTTAACCTTGCAGAGCCTCTCTAGTACTTAGTCTCGTTCTACTTGCCTGTAATAAGCAGCCAGAGGCTGCTTCTCCTGTTTCTTTAAGGAAGAAGCAAAGCTTACTGGGAAAAAAGTAAAAGCCTGGGGGGGTCCCCATGATCCGTGGATAACTGAAACCGTGCATAGCGAATCAGTGGATATGGGGGCCCACCTGTACTTCTATACCGCTTTTCAACAAAAAGATCACAAAGCGGTTTACAGATAAAATCAAATGATTAAATGGCTCCCTGTCCCAAAAGGGCTCACAATCTAAAAAAGATGCAGAACACCACCAGCAACAGCCACCAGAAAGACACTGTGCTGGGGTGAAAGGGAAGCAGTTGCTCTCCCCCTGCTAAATAAAAGAGGAGCACCAATTGAAAAAGTGCCTCTTGCCCAATTAGCAGTACAGTACACACAGCAAGTGGTCAAAAATAAAGGCCTGCAGTAGCACGGGGGGGGGGGGGGGAGAGAATCACCAGACTGCACACTGAGCTGCTGAATACAAACAGCTGTAGAGAAAGCCACCAAATGCAACAATTTAAAGTGAACTCCATGTGACAACTGTAATGTGTGCACTGGATCTCACTCATATACAGCACAGCAGCCATGCACGCTTACGCTACCACTATACAAAGCCAGTATTGTACAATGTATATCACCATCTTGAGCACACGAAAGGAAAGAGTTATAGTTTCCAAATATATGCTTTGCATCTGAGCACAATGCTGAAAAGTTGTCTTTAAAAACAGTTTCTGACCATAAACCTCCAACTCGAAAGTGTCAGTACCATTCATATTGCGGTCAAGGAAAACATCTTACTTTTATGCAACTTGAGGATGGTGTAGGCCATGGCTGTCAGAACCCTCTCTCCTTCCAGGATGTAGATATCCCATAGCCGTAAGGTTAGAGTAAATGGAGTCTGTGTATAATTTTTTTAATTAGATATTATACTTCTATATTTGCACAGAAAACACAACGCATTAGTAATACAGTGAAACCTTGGATTGCGAGTGCTTTGCAAGACGAGCAAAATTGTTTTCTAAATTTTGGCTTGATAAACGAGTAATGTCTTGTAATACGAGTACATTGAGTTCTCCAAGAGATCTCTGTGTGTGTTTGCAGAGGAACAATAGCATCTCCTGGGCAACAAACTGCCCTCCCCATCCCCCCTCATGATCCCTTGCTTGTTAACAATCTGTTCTCCCTCTGCAAGAGGCTCCGTTTGTGCTTAATAGCTCAGACGTTTGGTTTGCAACTTCTGTAGAGCAAATGTCTGAGCTATTCTCTGCAAAAATGGAGCCTCTTGCAGAGGGAGAACAGATTGCTAACGTTAATGAGCAAGGGTTTTGCAGGCAGGGACATCATGAGAAGGGGATGGGGGGGGGGTGGGCAGTTTGTTGCCCAGGAGACGCTATTGTTCCTCTGCAAACACACACAGAAAGATCTCTTGCAGAATAACAAATCATCTGAGTTTCCATTATTTCTTATGGGGAAATTTGCTTTGATATACGAGTGCTTTGGATTACAAGCACCTTTCTGGAACGAATTATGCTCGCAATCCAAGGTTTTACTGTATGTCCTTTATCAAACCAATACATATTTTCAAGGCAGATTTTACATGCACTTTGGGAAAAACCTGTATATCCAAACAAGTATAGTTTACATTTTTGGCACTAATGTTAAAAATGCAAAATCCAATCCCGAATCCCACTTGTATAATATGGCCTTTTGTTTATAACTTAAATCTTAGGCCCAGATCAAACATGCAGCTATTCTGTGGGAAAATGCATCTGTGAGTTTCAACTCACGTGGGATTTGGAACCACATGCTCACTGCAATCCAGGGGTTTATTCATGGAAAAAGCCACATTAGTCCCTCCTCCAGCACTGTCAATTATTCTTGGGCAGACTTTCTGTGTCTGCAGATATCCCAGCAGCGCTTACCAGCCGAAAGGAGTGGGAGCTTCCCCTTGAGCATTTGCCGTTCTGAGGGCAGTAAATGTCCTGCTCTTGCCAGTGTGACAGCAGGATTCATGTGCTGTCTGTTTTCTGTGCCACCATGCACAGGGCTGACCTGCTCACGAGGGAGCAAGCTGCTGGCCACTGCTTGAGGCTTTTGAGCAAGCAGGGATAGGATCATGCCCCAAAGCAGGCACCCTCCCACCCCCATTCACACTCAGACAAAGATATTTCAATTTCATCCTCTTTTCCTGCCTCACTGCTATGCTATGTGGAATGCCATCTTACACATACTTTCCCAGAAGTAAGTCCCACTGAACTCAAAGGGACTTACCTATGAGTAGGCATATATTGGGCCATATAAACAGATGGCACCCCCCTTCCAGTGGGAAGAGGACTGAAGTACTGTTGGCTCCCCCCCTCCTTCAAACCCCTGCCCCCCCCCCCAGATCCTGAGCACCAGGCAAGGGAGCAAAGCACATACACCCTCCTGTTTTTAGCCATGTTTAGAAGATGGTCTCTCCAGGGGGAAGAGAAAAAAACCTGCCCAATGGAAAGAAGCCATGTGTTAAATGCAGGCATGCATTTAACTAGGTATGCATAGTAGGGCAATATAAACAGTGGCACCTCCCCCTTCTCTCTCCAGTGGGATCAAAGCACCGATGAGAATGGACTCCATTGGCTGTTCTCTCCCCCCTCCCACATCCCAACCAGAAGAGCAAAAGCTGAAGCAAAAACCACTTTCCCTGCTGTCTCCAATTCACCACAACCAAGGGGGAGAGATGGCTGCCCTTTAAAGCCAAGATCCATGAGAGAATGGGCTGTACCAAAGGAGAGCTCTGCCAGGAGCTCTGCCGTCTCATATGAATATAAGAAGAGCCCTGCTGGATCAGGCCAAAGGCCCATCTAGTCCAGCTTCCTGTATCACACAGTGGCCCCACCAGATGCCTCAGGGAGCACACAGCCAACAAGATAACCTGTTTCCTGCTGCCACTCCCCTGCACCTGGCACAGGGAAATCCTACTTCTAAAAGTCTCACCTCCTCCAAAGACTCAAAACGAGAACCACTTGGGTTTTGCAGCCATATGTTTAAAAAACCATGTGGAAGACACTAAACTCACGAATTAAGAGGTCAAAACGTTGAAGAGGTACTTGGATACTCAGTGGCAAAAAATCTATGGGTGTCTCACAGATGAGGAAACCTACATGAGCTTGCATCCACACATATGCTTATTCCGTGGGAAATGCCCATTTTCCTGTGGGGCATGTTTGGTCTGGGGGTCCTTCGTTTATACCAGCATTTCTCAAAGTGTACTGCTAGGAGCCCTGGGGCTCCCTGAGACACACACCCCCCCCCCCCGGGCTTCACAAGTACACCGTAAGTGGCCGCCATCTGCTCAGCACTGCGCCACTCCACACATGTGCTGGAGCTCTCCAAGGCTCCATGCATGTCCTGGTGGGCCCCAAGACCCGTTTAGGGTCTCCAGAGACCAAAATGTTTGAGAATCACTAGTTTATACTATCATTGGGTTATACTTATTAGTGGGTTCTTCTGCTCACTGGACTACAGACATGCACAGCACACAGAGCAAGGGTACAAGATAATTTTAGTCTGTTACAAAGTTTGTTGTGCCCTTGTTCTGTGTGCCATGCATGCCTGTGATTCAGTGAACAAGAGAACCTACTAGTGTCAGTAAGAGTGTATCTACCTCTGCTTTGCATCCCCATTTTCTGAAAATACAAGCAGAAGCAACACAATATCTATTCAACAATATCAGCAACAATGTAAGTTTTTTTAAAAAAAGACATAAGCATGTGGAAGCCCTCATTTCCCCAAGACTGTACCCGATCAATGAAGCACTGCAGAAACCACTTAGTTGTATAAATTCCTGTAGACATCTGCTCCTTGTCCTTAAAGAGAATGAAAAGGAGGAAAATATTCATTTCACTGGGCAACAAATTCTAACATTTCACTGGGCAACAATTTCTAAACAAAATTGTTTTAATATTGAAAATTGGCATTTAGGTCCTTAAAATATTCTTCAGTCCCCAACCACATAAGCATTACTCTCTTAGCTTGTTTCCCCCCTAAATTAAACCAGCTAGATTGAAGAAGCAATACCTACCTTTGCCAGATCTAAGTATCTTGCAAAGCAATTTCCTCCCTGAATAACAGATGCATTTCCCCTCTCCTCTTCCCATAAACATAATATCAAACACTAGTCAGCACTCTATATCATTTTCTAGGCAAATGTCAATTTATTTCACACCAATCACATTGTTTTATTTCCATGAGAAACAGATTAAAGAATAGATACGTTCTGATTAGTTGGTGGAGATGGCCAAAAGTAAAACTACTCATCACATCATCTACAATATCACATTTTATCCATGTGTAGTTATTTTTTAAAATTATTGTTCAGAATATTTATATATGGGTACCTGTCCTTAGGTGACCATGAATTTTATATGGGAAACAGCGTGATCCTACCCAGCTCCTCCACTGGTGCAGCAGTGGTGGAGGGAGAACGGGAGCCTCCCATTCTGCCCTCCACCACTGCTGCACCAGTGGTTTGTACGCTACACTTCTGTGATCAGTGGCAGTTCAGCAGGACTTGAAATACTGATACTGTTCTTGGTGACTGGTTCCTGCTGGTTGCCATTTTTTTTTTCTTTGAGAATGCACCAGAAAATGACACTATGACATGATGCAGAGTCATTGCCTGGCACATTCTTGAGGAATTTAAATTGAGTTCATCAGTGATAAAGTGGACTTGACCATTCTCCCTACCATAGGTGACTTCAAGTTGACCAGGTTGGGGACTAGCCAAGGGTCCACAAGCTCCCCAGGCCCACCCAGCTGACCCCTGAAGCCTGCCAACATCCTAGCACCCACCTTTATGTGGGGCAGCAAGTGAAATACATTGCTCCATTGCTGCCGTCTTCCTTGCTTACTCTCCAAGGACCTTGGTTCCACCTCCCATCAAGTATTTCAAGTGCTGTTGAACTGCCACTGACCACAGAAGTATAGCATAAAACAAAAGTCCTCTGGTTCCTTCCAGCCTGAGATTCATGCCTCCCCTTCCTCTACCCAGTCCACCCCTCCCAATCTTGGTCCCTGTAGCAGAGCAAATGTGGTTGGCTGGGGAGACGAGAAAAGATGAGAGGACCACTGCAGGTCCTGCTTCCTGCCTCCTTCTTCCATCCACCCCCCAGCCAATCACATTTGCTCTCCAGGGACCTTGCTTCCTGGAAAGCAATCTGATTGTCAGCAACGGGGAGAGTGACATGAATGAATAAGAAGTGCCTATGTTAACATTACATAGACAGACCTTTGTTGCTCCCTATCCTCTGGACAATTAGGCCCCCCACTGGCTTGCCAATCCACTCTGCCACTATAATCAACACTGCTGCCAATGAAGGTAAGCAGGAGGGTGCAGAGTAATGCCATTTCCCTCTCCCTCCCCCATTCCCCATCCGCACAGGGTGAGTAGGAAGCCTTGGGGTTCCCATGTGTGCATGCATAGGGTCCCTCAAATCAAAGTGCCTAACAGTGCTCCCTCCTACAGTTTAAGATGTTAGTGCTATGATATGGGCCCACTGCAGGCTGTCACATAACGTTATGGAAACATTAAAATCAATACAAATTGCACAGCATACAAGAAAACAAGTCCCCAACTCTCACTTTAAATTGTACTATAACCCTCAATTTGGATGCAAATTAGCTTGCATCTGACTGCAATGCCTGTCAGATGCAAGCAATGAGAGTAAATAATACTTTCTTGTATTGCCTTGAAATATTCACCTCTTCTGGTTTCCCTACAACATTCTCCAGATGTTTAAAAGCTTTCAATGCTACTTAAGTCATAATTGCAAAATAAATTGTTTACACATCACATCATCACTGGAGCAATGAAAGGTTGAGAGAAAAAAAAAAGGAGTGGCAATGGTCAGACAAGTACTCCAGTTTATGAAACTATGAACTGAACAAGATACTCTGACCACTCTCATGTCTATTGTATGTGGTAAACATTCACTTAATTGAAAAGATTACCATGTGCTTCTTCAGCTTTGGAAAAAGCTTGCTTAAGATTGCTTCATGGTGGGCTTGGAACCTCTGCAGCTTTGGGAATCCAGGAATGAAAAACCCTTGGAAAGGAATACACATAGCCAAAGCAGCGTCAAAGGACTTCGAAACAAAAACTGAGCAGCACAACATCTAATGTGGATCCTTGGTGAAGACTCTGATTTCCCAAGATCCACCAATCCCAGCAGCTCCCAACAAGGTAAAGAACATATATGCACCCTGAAGTGCATGTATACACCCTGAAGTGCATGTATATACATGAACTATTGATTTTATAAAACTTTGTATATGACAGGATCTGGAACTCTGTGCAGAGAGAATTCTTCTCTACTTCTTCCAAAACTTCAGTAGTATGAAAAGAGCTGTAATATGGTCAGGTGTTAAAACAGACCAACCACATTTTCTGAAACTGTCTGGATAGATGCATTAAGAATTGGATTCTGCTACATAGTACTGTATTATAAAAAATGGTTAAAATCCATAAAACCAATCAAAAGTTTGATGTGGAAAAATTTGAGTGATCTGTGTCTCAAGACTTTCCGTAATTTGCTGCAATTTTAGCTTAGTGCCTTTCTTCCGCCAATATCTTTCGTTACCCCCTCCTTCCTTTCTCATGTTATCTGTCCAGATTTTAAGCTTGCAGGCAAGGACTTGCCATAGTTAATTTTATGTATGTTCAGCGACTTCTCTGAAACACTTAAGAAATAATATTATTCTGTGCAAAGGTGGCATGAAAGAATGAGAGCCTGTTTCTCAGCTAAACCTTACCATGCATTGCGTGCCTCTGATTGGTAAGTAGTTGTGCCAGTGCCCAAAAGGCATCCTCTTCATTTAAATACATCAGCAGGATAGCTGCAATCTGACTCATTCCCTGGCAGTAGCTCACTTCCTGAAAGATCCAGACACACACGACACAAAATCAGCTCTACAACTAGAGCAGACTACTATGCATACAAACACAACATGCAACTTTTCCCCAAGTCCACCGAATGGGGCACTCAGTGGTACAACATATCCTTCTGCAGGCAGAAAGATGCAGATTCAACCCCTGACATCACCAGTTAAACGGACCCCATCAGCAGGGCTGGGAAGGAAGAGATATCTGCCTGAGAGCTGCTGCCAATCAGAGCAGCCCATTTAGGATTAAATGACCCAATGGTCTGACTCGGTGCAAGGCAGCTTAATGCAGATTATCCGTATGAGCTCAACTGACACCTGACCAAAAACACAAACAGGGATTCTTCATTCCCTGCAATCTTCTCCTTCCCCTGAGCAAGTGACAAAACCTGTCATAAGAATTTAAGTGTGAATCTCCACGAGGGGCGGTGTGACCTGGAATGCTGCTCGATGCTGCCTCAGGTCCACCACCTCTGTGCGATAAACACACAAAGCACAGCGCAATCTGACTTAACTTTTGTGCCAGTTTAACCAGCAGCGCAGCGAGAACGGGAGGCCCCAGAACGGAAAAGGGATTCAAATCCCCTTTGAATTCCTCTTTTAGATTTGAATTCCTTTGAATTCCTCTTTTGGAGGGGATTTGAATCCCTTTTCCGTTCTGGGGCCTCCCATTCTCACTGCGCCGCTGGTTAAACCGGCACAAAAGTTAAGTCGGATTGCGCTGGCAGTCACTTACCATTCTCCTCACATTGTTTCTTCAGCTGCAGAAGTGTGGGCCTTCCGGTTTGATTTAAAGGGATTGTGTGAATGAAGGCACATTTGAAGAAACTGCATCAGGAACAAGATAAGGAGGCAGGTGATCTGCTTTCCACTTTCTTTTATCAGGCAGAAAGCAGGTCAGTGCGGCTTGTGTCCATGGTAGGTTGGAGGGAGGTGGTGGGAGACTCAAGGTAAAGTGTACCGCAAGTCTGCTGCCCCCCCCCCCCACAACCCATTGCTGATACAACCTGCATCACCTTGCCTAATGGACAGGCCGCCCTTGATCTCCACCATGCATGTGATGAGTTATGTGGACATTTTTCTCAACTGCTTTATAGCAACTAGGACGTCATCCAAAAAGTAGCCACAACTGAAAGATAATCTCACACCATACAAACTTGACTGTACTAAAGCAGAGTCTTCACTATGTGGATCAGGACCCAGATGTGCGTCACAACATGCCCTCATTGGATGTGACAGTACTGCTTCTGCCATTTTGTTTCGAGGCTCAGGCATGCAGTTTTTTAAACAGTAGCCTCAGCAGGAGTCCTAGAAGAGGTAAATCTCACCAGAAACTGGCTTTGGGGGGGCTGCTTTGACCAGGCCTCCCAATCTTCAATGGCCCCCCTCAGTCTCCAGCCTGTTTTCCCCTGCTGCAACACTCCCTCTACTACTCTCTGCCTGCCTGCCTCGCTTCCTCTTTCTCTCCCTCCGGTTTTCAAGACGCCATGCCACTCTCTGCCCCTCCTCTCCTTCAAACTAGCCTGAAGGAAAGAATGGACAGAATGACACTTTAGCAGCACATGTCAGCTGGCTGCCACACCAGGCAGGAAAAGTAGGGGAACCACGGCTGTTCCCTTACCCACCCCTCTCATCTACTGGGCTTTTGAAGGAAGGTTCTGCCTTGCAAGCTGGGGCGAGTCCCAGCTCTTGGTAAGCTGAAGACCACTGCACTAAAGCATCCAGAAAGGCCTGCCTTGGCCACTTTAGTGCCTTGTGTAAAACATTAAAATGGCACCATTCCCACCTTCAGAACCGCTTGGTTGTACCTTCTGGCCCATGTACCTGGCCCTGAGGCTTGTTAAACTTCACTCGGTTTCTCTTTGCCTCTCCCCTTAAATCACAACTACTACCACCACACTAGCATCCCTGGCCGCTAAGTGAATCCGGGTCCCTGGTTCCCCAGAGTTGGCTACAATTCAAAGGAAGAACATAAAATAATTGCAATATACTGCATGCAAGTCTGAGTGGCTCAACCATACAGAGTAAAAGCAACCAGACAATTTCAACCAAAAACCAGAGTCTTAGCTCTGATTGAAAAACTCTACATAAATTGCAGCAGTCACATGAGAAAAACAATGCTATATTTAGAATACTGGGGAGTTTTTGATAGATCTGATAATGTTACCCTAAGACCAAAGTAGAGTCAAATCATTTCTTACTTCGCATAAAGTGAATTCACACAATGTTACAAGTTTCAAGCAGGACTACGTGAAATATTTAAAAGAAAACCTGCAACTTGAAAAATATTGACATTCTTGCTGTATATCCAATTTAAAAAAAGGCTAGCTGCCTCCTGTAAAACGCTGGAAAAAATGTGTCTCCCCATTCTTGGATCATCTGGGTTAATCATTCCCCTGCTGGCACATGAAAACAGCACATTCTGTAGCTAATTTAAGCATATTCTCTCCTCTATGCCCTTTGGCTAGAATTGAGTTAACTGGCTGTAATAAATTGAAGTCTTCAACCGTGAATCTACCACTGAATGCAGCAAAGAGGTCACAAGGAGAATGGACCAATATTTTCATTCAATAGTAGGCGAGAGAAGATTCTCAAGAAGCATGACTATAGCAGGGTCTATTTATATGGCTGTGCCCCTCTTCATGCAAACACAGCTTCCACAAAATGGTTGCAATAGGCTGGATTTTCTTCTTTGTGAACCCCCTGAAGAAGCAGTTCTGAATGGTATTTTTGTCCTAGCATTAATTTTGTTCTCAGCAGCAGTTACTCCTCGCTAAGCATCTTCCAAATGTATCTTGGTTCTAGCTGAACCGAGCTCTTTTTCTCTGCATTTAATGCACTACATGGGTGTCACGCTACCATTTAAAAACAACTTTTCAACTTTTATCTTCGCAAGTTAATAAAATAAATAGACCATGTTGTGCAGAAGAAACTGAAATACATAGAGCACTCAATCAAATCACAAAAATGTATTTTGCTGAACAGCATACAAATATCATATATGATTGCCAGGCTAAAACAGTTCAAAGATGATCCACGAAACAGGACAGATCACACAAAAATCTCTTTCAAAGCACAGTTGATTAGCATGTGAACAGGGAATGTCACCGTGTTCATTAATGAAATAAATACAATGACACTATGTTTCTAAGAACGTATCCTTGTTAATCAGTTCTCTTAAGCATTTGCTTTGCTTAGGGAGTTTGTTTAATGCAATTGATTATTGGTCAGCCTGCTGTATCAGGAATTTTGAAAGCACTTTTATGGAATTATCCCTTTGCCTAGTTGATAGAAACCAAAGAAGAACTCAGTTTAGTGTTTCAGTTTCCAGTTGGACCTTCTGACTTCTTACCGTGTTGTAAACAGAGTAGGCAGACAGGACATGGAACAAAGCTTGTTGTCTATAAAGGGGGAAAAAAGGTGACAATCAGGATGCTGCAGAACGGGGCCCTCCATGTCACATTTTCAGTAGGGATTTTATAAGCAGCCAAGGTTTTCTTTATTTGTAGTATTTTTAAAAAAGGATATCGAAACTACATGACCAAATAAGAAATAGCAGGAGGTAATTCTATCAGACTAGCACTCTACAGAATACATGCTGAATTCCACACTTCGATAGTCTTTACAGTGTCTTAGTAAGTTCGAGCTCTTGTTTTCGGTCACAGATCGCCTCCCAACCCCATCAGAGTGTTGTGTAGTCTGCCAACTCTTGCCTTCTACACAATCTGCTGAAAAATGGAATTTGAATATTACAAGTCACAGCAGGCTGAGAAAGAGAGGGTGTAAGTCAATGCTGAAACATGATGGGATGCAAAAAAATTCAGGTCACACGAAGTGCCTTTCAATCACTGAGGCCTTAAGAGTATTAGAATCCATAGTGAGTAAAGTATTTTCAGTATTTGGCAACAGAGGTTGGGGGCAATTCAATAGCTTAATTCACTTAGAATTTCTGGGATTTTTATTATTCCTAGATCAAAGGTTCTCAACCTGTGGTAGGGGTACCCCTAGGGGTACACAGACCTCTTGCTGGGGGTACTCCAAGCCCTGCCCCTTATCTGCCCCATCAGCAGCTAATTAAGTGTTAATTAACATGGATTTTAAATTTTAATTATTTTCGGAGCCCTTCTGTCTCTCTGATTTTGGTTTTGGGTTTATTTTTGTACTTTGGAAAATGTACTTTGGTGGGGTGGGGGAGGGAGGAGCTGATTTTGGGAAGTGTGACTTGGAGAAAAAAAGATCCTTGCATGTCTGTCTGTCTGTCTGTCTGTCTCTCTCTCTCACAGACACACACACACACACACACACACACACACACACGGAGGGTTAAATAATACATTTTTTCACATTTAAAATTGTTTTAGTACTATTTTAATTAATGATTAATTACCTAATTAATTAATTGATTAATCCAATTAATTAGCAATTAATTGTACTTCAGTACAATTAAAAGTAATTCAGTACAATTCTGAAGTAATTAAACGTACTTCAGAAAATTGGACTGTGATAGGGGGTGCCCGGGCCTCCAAAGGTTGAGAACCCCTGTCCTAGATATTTCCATCCACTATGCATTTATACTCAGTGGCTTTCCTAGAGGGGGGTGGTGGTACCGTAAGTTAGGCAAGACGCTCCTACACATGAGTAAGCGGCCCCACCCACTCGCCAGTCAGAACCATTCTGAGTGGCGACGGCACTGAACAGAGCTTCCTGCATGTTAGCTGTCACTGCTTGGAATGGCTTCGACCAGCGAGTGGGCAGGGCTGCTTATTCGCGTGAGGGGCATCTTGTCTAACTTAAGGTACCGCCCCCTCTAGGAACGCCACTGTTTATACTCATGGTACCGCCGTTAAGCTCCGTTAAAGAAGCTTGTGTGCTAAACGCAAAATATCCTGTCAATATCTTTTCATTCTCAAGACTAGTATTACTAATTTGTATCTTGTAAAGTTATTATGGATTGATATTGTATGATATTTGCGGTCTAGTTCTTAAGGCCAAAGTACACATTATGTGAAGTTTCAGGCACTGGCGTCGCTCCCGCGTAGCGGGGGTAGCGGGTCGCTACGGGTGACGCGCGCAAAGTGGTGACGCGCGCACCCCCGCGCGCGCCACCTCCGTCACTCTAGCCACCTCCGTCGCCCTCCGGACGCTCCGAGGCCGGCCCGGGAGCCGGCCTCGGAGCGTCCGGCGCTCCAGGGCCTTCTGAAGACCCAAACAGCAATACGGGTATTTTTAGTGTTTTCGCGCATGCGCAGAGACGAAACCAGTCTGCGCATGCGCGAAAACACTAAAAATACCCATATTGACACTTGGGCCGGCCTCGGAGCGTCCGGAGGGCGACGCGAAGGGGTGGGGGGGCACCCCCCAAAATCGGGGCGAAACTCGGGGGCGTCACGGGTGACGCACGTAACCCCGCCTTGGGGTGTCACGCGTCCTAGTGACGCCACTGGTTTCAGGTAAACCTCCTCAGAAAGAGGGAAGGTGAGCAGGTAGGTAGATAGGTGTAATCAGGTTGGGAAAGAGATTTTAACCTTTTTCTCTACCAGTTAACTTTTCCTCCCAAAATTGTCTCCCCCCCCCCTCCCCAGCTGCTTTCCCCCCTGCAGGAGAAAAGATACAGGGAATCCAGGCACAGTACTCAGCTATGTTTCTTTACTTAGCTATCTATTCTTAAATCACCTTCTCTATGCCAGCACTGGTAACTTATAGTGATCTGATCAGTATGCACTGTAGTCTTCCCTTATATTTTTCAGGACTTTGAACATTTTCAACAACTATTTGCAGCAGCTAGGCAAAGGATCAGAGATAAACATTATTTAAAGTAAAAAGCGTAGGTCAGGCTCATGCTTCAGAAACTCACTTCACTCCATAACGATCCCGGAACATGATGTGATTTCGAAAGGTGCGGTTGACATCCAGGTCTATCTGTTTGATTTCAGATGAGAAACATTTGGCTTGTTCTTTCATTTTCTTGGTGGGAAAAAAAAAGATCAACCATTAAGAATCTGAAAATCGCAGACTTTAGAAGTCATGGAAGAGTCTCTCCCATTTTTTGAAGAACTAGAACTCTCCATTTCATTCATTCCTCAAGGTACAATGCTAGATGAATTTCATTCTCTTCGTTCCAGACTAAAGACAAACAGCAATGAGGCCTGATCCCTTCCTTCACCAGTACCAGTCATTAAACAAAAATGAGATAGGTAGTCTCAGACAGCAATCACCCTCAGGACCCAATCCTATCCAACTTTCCAGCACCGATGCAGCCATAGCAACAGGGTGGGGTGGGGAGTCGCAGAGCCCTTCCTCAAGGTAAAGGAACGTTTATTCCCTTACTTTGGGGCTGTATTGCAGCTGAATTGGCACTGGAAAGTTGGATAGGATTGGGCCCTCAGTCAATGACTTTACTGCCCTTGCACTAACAAACAAACTTCCTGGTACTGATGACAGTAATACATACACAGATACACATGATGTCTTGGTCTGGGAGCTGTAACAATTTTCACACAAAAAACTGCCGATTCACACTGATGCACTTACAGCATAGTCCTATGCATGTTTGCCTGGAAGTAAGACCCACTGAGTTCAATGAAGCTACTCCCAAGTAGTGTGCATTAGGAATAATCCCATAATCTAATTAGACGAGGTTCTAGTCAAGGAAATTTGCCACTAGGATACCTCTACGTTAGGCATTCCACTCTAGCAAAGATCTTTTTTCTGTCAGTCATCCCTATGATACAATGCTACGACATTATTCAGATACAGACAACACTTTCTGAAATATTTTATGGTTACCCAAATTTTATTTTATTGGACTATCCAGCATGATGTTACTTCTCAGATGTCTTCCATTTTACTGAGCACTTGGTATTTCAAGAATCTTTACATCACCAGCCATATGTTCATTATACAAGAATAAAATCATTCTTGAAACTGAGTGTCATTTCCCACGCTACTATTATTTTCAACCCAAGGGAATATATCCGCGTTCACCTCCAATGATCACACAGGCTGCACTAGTTGCAGTTTCTGAACTGTCTTCAAGGGCAGCCCCACGTAGAGCGTGTTACAATAGTCTAATCTTGATGTCACCAAAGCCAGGTCTGTGCAATCCAGGTACAGCCACAGCTGGTGCACCAGCCAAAGCTGGGCAAATGCCTCCCTGGCCACAGCTGCCACTTGGGAATCCAGAAGCAGCTACAAATCCAGGCAAACCTCCAAGCTGCAAACCTGCTCCTTCAGAGGGAGTGCAACCCGATACTCTAGCACCTGCATTGTTAGCCCACATCCAGGTCCCAACTGCCTCCAAGCAGCGCTCCAGGGTCCCAACAGCCACCCTGGTATCTGGTGGAAAGGAGAAATAGAGCTGGGTGTCATCAGCATACTGATAGCACCCCACTCCAAATTCCCAGATGACCTCTCCTAGCTGTTTCATGTAGATGTTAAATAGCATGGGGGACATGATTGAACAATTTCCCAGTCATTTTGCATTTTATCTTCATTCCTCTGTACTCCTCCTTCATGAATTCTGCATATTAGAATCAAAACTGCATGATGAGAAAGCATCTCAAGATCAGCACCGGCAGTTTTAGGAAAGTAAACTAAAAGATGGACCACGCAAAACTGATCATTGGCTTAATTCTGACCTAATGGAAGTCAGTGGGTGATCTGGTCAATATGTAGCCAACCACAAAATATATTCTCTTCATCTCCAGTGTTGGATTCATGACAAAATTTGAGTGGTAACATTTTGAACTCTGACTGAGGAAGGAAAAAGCTACTGAAACCCATTCAAATTTCTGCAAAATGTTGGTCCTTACAAAGTACTACGATTTACAATATTGGAATTCTCAGTTTAAGTGACCAAGTCCAATCCTATGCATTCTCTGATACAATATGCAGAGAATATTTGACTATTGTGCAAGTTATTTATATATTTAATCATGCATATTCACCTTTTAAAAAAACAGAAAATGAAACATTTCTGATGGTACAATTTTAAGATGTTTTGGATGGCAATATGCATAAGGTCCCCTGAAATTCCATGAACCCTACGGTTCCACATTCCAAACTCCTTATGAAGATCCTTCCTCTGTTTCCAACCTTCTTCTGGATCATGAAGAGCTGAGTGCTAGCCTCAGGTGGCACCAAGGATGAAGAGGATTATTAACAGCTGATTTCCGGGATTTATGTCCAAATAAAGCCTATTACACTGCGAGTCTCTTGTTTACTGCAGACCCCTCAGGAGCTTAGTTAAACTGCTTGTGACTTTTGTTTATTCTAAATGAGTTACCGTGTGGCATGGCCAGGTGGGAACATCCTCTGACAAATGGATGCAGGTGGGGGTGTAAATCAAGAGAACTATGCCAAGAACTATGCCTCTCAAGTTATGTTGCAGGCTAGCATCAGCTAACCCATTTCCTTTCATTCCTCACACCATTATGAGCCTGCCTGACTGTACAACTCATCAGGTTTCAATATTAACAACAATGAGTAATAACAAAAAAAAGCAAAAATAGCAAAAAAAATGTTGCTAGAAGTACTCGGACTCCTTGATGTCATTATTTAACTCTATTATGCGTAGCTTTTTAAATGTCACCTATAGGCTCAAGGCTGGTCTTACTGCTCATATTGCTAGAAATGGCACATGGCTGCTTTAAAATGGGTGGCAAATTCTATTTCTCCTGAACTGGATGCTTTGAAAGTATAGCTTTTTAGTTGGTGAAAACAGTTACTGAAAACACATGGGCTTATTACCTGCCACTCTTGGGGCTCTGAGAGTTGCTTCCACAGCATTCTGCCATTTCTTCGGGAGTAGAGTGTAATTAATTTGTACTCTGTGATTATCTATTAATAGGTAAACTATCTGTAAATATGGTAAGAGTTGATGTCATTACATTCCTTTGCAGCCAGCTGGAGTGTTAATGTCTAGTGTTCAAGATGCAATGGATAGGCTGGCAAAAGCTAGTTGAACACTCAGGCACATCACTATAGGAAACAGTGCAATGTTTATGCAGAAATAAGGCCCACTATGTTCAATAGAACTTACTCCTAGGTAAGAGCACACAGGATTGCAGCTTGTTTTTCACTGATCAAACATTACCTTCTTTCATATGTTGAGTTGAAAGGAACTCCCTGGATTTTTAAATATTGCACACCAAACCACCTTCCATACAAGGGGTGCAGCAACAGGGAAGAAGTAGGAAGAGATTTCACTGTGAATCCTGTTGCCATCTCCACTGTACTGGAATATCTGTTGACAGCCCCTACGAAGGGTCGCATTGCATTTCAGAGAGCAGGCAACAACCATGTGATCTCTCAAGTTTTGGACCCTGGTCCACACCAACTGCGATTCGTGCATATATGTTTAGATAATGATCAGTGCCATTTTAGTTTATTTTCAAAAAGATGCTTTTACTTACTTTTAATAAATACCTCTCTCACAATTGGTTGTGGAAGTAGTGCCTCTACTCTGGAGAGACGCACCTTTGATACTCTTTATTATGAGAGGCATTCAGGTCAGGATAGGATGAAAGAGCCTTGTGGCACCTTAAAGATGAACGCACTTATTGAAGCATGCACTTCTATGGACTAGAGTCTACTTCATCAGATGCATGATGGAAATCAGACTCATCAATCACCACAGACTAATACGACTCCCCCTCTGGAGACAGGAAATATGAATGATCAGTCTGCATCTGTGATATGCCCGATTTTAACAGGAATTCTGCCAGTGGTGGCAACTGAGAAACTCATGGTTCCATGTTGACAGTCCCACAGGTGTTCACTAGCCAAGAAAAACCTAGGCTAAAGGCTGACAGCTAACTGGAACACACAGAAGCCACTCATGGGTGGCAGAGGGTCAATGACACCTGATGAGGCAATCAAAGAGCTCGGAAACAGCGGAAGAAAAGATATTGATCTAGTACCCTGTAATTTCCACACAGAAAAGAATGTTGGTATTTTGCATTCAACTTTGTTTTCAGCAAGTTTCAAAGATGCAGGAGCTACAAATTCAAGGGAGGAAATACTTCATTTCATCTCTACTAATATTATTTCCTTTTGTTTTCCTGTTTGTGTTCTGCTTTGAACGTGTAGTTCATGATATAAATTCTCCAGAGACTGGAATTTAAGGAAGGAGGGAAAAGCCTAACAAAACTAGACTTTTGTTCACAAAGGGAATTCTGTACAGTGCACTTTCGTTTAAAGGATACTGTTTTATTAAAAAGAACAGAGGCCTAGAAATCAGAGATTTTTTGTTGAATGGCTCTTTAGCAGCTAATGGTTCAGGGGCTTGAGAGAATCTCATTGTTACACTTTACAATTCTAGGATTTTTCCTCAGAGTAAATGCACCTTTCCATTTCACTTGTTATGTATAGTTTGCAAGTTTCCCCTCTAAACTGTACTTGTGTTAAAGGGAAATGTCGGTTTCGGAGCATCCAGCACACAATGCTTTGTACCTGGGGAAAATGCAATTACTTTTCCTGATAAAGGATTCATTGCTATTTTTATTGCAGCGTGGAATGTGCAAAAATGTCCCCTGCTTAATATCTTTCTTCACACAACTAATTATGAAGGATGACTAAATGATTCCCCCCCCCCCCATATTTGTCTCATACGTTCTTTGGAGCCTGTATTGCACAAGCATGAGCGCTTCGCTAACCAGTTCTTAAAAAGTGGTGAATGGCAAACATACTTCTGATACCATAATGCCTTTCTTCATTTTTAAATCAAAGTACCTAAATATGGTAAAATCTGAAATAAAGCAACCACAAGGTTTTTGGTTTTTTTTTTCAGGATTACCACGCTTTGTTCTTCTATGCTGTATACAACCGAAGATGCCTCACCTCATACTTTCCTTCATTCTCTGTCTTGATCTTTTCAATGTCCAACAGCAGCGACCAGATCTGGCCTCGTACTTGGAGGGGGATTCCTTTATAAACTCTGCGGAACATCTATAAAGTTTTAAAGAAAAAAGAACATTAATACAACAGTTCTGAGAAATATGTGTATTTCTGAAGTACAGCAAGTCGTGCAATAGTTTGGCAATTCACAGGTATGGAGTCATTTAGAAACTAGTTGCGTTTGCGCACGTTATATCCTTATTTTTAATTCACTTTCCTTCAAGCGATACAACCTACTATGGGGCAATCACACATGTAGGAAAGAAGAGTGGTCTTTTCATCATTGAAACATAGCACATATTCACTGAGAATATTCTGGTTGGACAGCTTATTGTGTTACTACATACAGTTTGGATGTAACGCAAAAGGTGATGCTAGAAAAAATTATTCTAAGCAAGATGGGCTTCAATTACTGTATATATAAAGGTAAAGGTGACCCCTGACAATTAAGTCCAGTCGTGTCCGACTCTAGGGTGTGGTGCTCATCCCCATTTCAAAGCCGAAGAGCCAGCGTTGTCCGAAGACGCCTCCGTGGTCATGTGGCCGGCATGACTCTCCTTGCCGCAGCGCGTAGCATGCAGCTGGAACACGGAGCGCTGTTTACCTTCCCACAAGCGGTACCTATTTATCTACTCACATTAACATGCTTTGGAACTGCTAGGTTGGCAAGAGCTGTATATATATAGCTACACATAATTCATACAGAACTTGGCATTTGGGCAATACCTCTAGGCAGAGCACATTAAAAGAAGCTTTGGAGCATTAGGTGGTGTCCACGCAATGTGAATGTACCTGCAGATACAGCAGTGAAGCCATTTGTCCCCCAAGATTCAAGTTATTAATTTTTTTTCTTTACTTCCAAAGAGAGGAAGTCATAATTTAAAGATGCTATGTTTTATTTTAAACATTACTGAATTGTAACCTTACATGGAAACCCGCCCAAACTGATGACTGGGAACCCTATTTCTCCTTTAGCTGACACCATCCAACCTCTCAGATTTCACCAGACCCTACCCCACACACTTTCATTACTTACCTGTATAGCCAAGAGAGCCTAGATTAGATTTTTTGTTGTAAACAAAGCTGAATTTTTTTAGAATACTTTGCTCAAGTATGAAATCCTGTGCTTGTACAGTGCCATCTCTGAATACAGGTGGGCCCCCATATCCACTGATTCGGTATCCACTGTTTCAGTTATCCACTGATCATGGGGACCCCCCCCCCCAGGCTTTTACTTTTTTTCCCAGTAAGCTTCGTTTCTTCCTTAAAGAAACAGGAGAAGCAGCCTCTGGCTGCTTGTTACAGGCAAGTAGAACGAGACTAAGTCCTAGAGAGGCTCTGCAAGGTTAACAGAAACCTTGCAGAGCCTCTCTAGGACTTAGTCTCGTTCTACTTGCCTTCAAATGAGGCTGCTTCTCTGTTTGTTTTAAGGAAGAAACAAAGCTTGCTGAAAGAAAAATAAGAGCTGGGGGGGCAAGCATGCCTGCCTGCAGGGGAGGCAGGGGGGGCCCTCAGGAAACCATGGAGGGGGTGTTCGCTCTTATCCACGGTTTCAAGTATCCACAGAGGGGCCTGGAACATATCCCCAGCGGATATGGGGGCCCACCTGTACTACATATGACTCTTAGTTATTCCTGGAACGTTGATTCAGTAAGGAAAAAGATGGGTGGGGAAAACTATTCCATGAAGAGATGGGAGAAAATTAAATTACAAAGGTATCAGTCAGCCAGAGCAGACTTGCTCTGGGTAGGACTCCTTGGCTCTTGCCCTCAGGAGGGACTGCGCATGCGCGAAAATCTTCAAAGTTCGTGTTTTAACGCAAGCGCATTGGGCCTCTTCTTTTCAGAAGGCCCAATGCGCTTGCGTTAAAATGCGAAAATTGACGATTTTCGCGCATGCGCAAACCCTCCTGAGGGCAAGAGGGCAGGCCCTTGCCCTCAGAAAAGGGTTTGCGCATGCGCGAAAATCGTCAATTTTCGCGTTTTAACGCAAGCGCTCCAGGGCCTCTTCTTTTCAGAAGGCCCTGGAGCGCTTCCCAGCCGGCTCCCGGAGCGCCGGAAAAGGTAAGTCTATGTAGGGGGGGGGTTGAGTCGGGGGGTGAGTCGGGGGGGGGGGGTGACGCGCGTCCCCCGCTCTGGGGTGACGCGCGTCACAGTGACGCCACTGCATCCCAAACCAGTTAGAATCTTGCCCAAGAAACTTCAGAGATCAATGGTGGTAACAACACTTTGGGAGGTATGATAAGTTTCTCTGCAGAGAATGGAGCCAATTTTGCTTTGGCTCTAACAGTAGGATTTTTAAAGGAGTGCAGATTCAACAGCATGTATAATAAATAGCTCTTTGCCAAGATTTAAATTCAGAGCAGGGAACGAAGTGTGCAACAAGATGAAATTATAAAGCACAAACTGTCTCTGGTTTGTTTATCTATATATCCGAAGCTCGCTCTCTCTCTCATCATCCCTCCTCTCAGAATACCTTGATGTCCCAGGAATCACTAATAACAGAAGAACAGCCATTTCCCTTGTCACACTCACATGTTTTAGGAGAGAAAACAATAACCCATGCTATGCGATAACACGGTTTGTGCAGAGGGTGCAATTCACTCTTTCCCTTGTTGTTTTTACTTTTGGCATGTTTTAAATAGAAAAAGATTTCCAAAGGCAATTTTATCAACTTTGCTATGGATACTCAGGAGCTGAAGTAAAAGTTATTGGCAATGCAAGACAGCTGCTCTAACTTCCTACAAGCATGAACTAAATTCGAATTAAAAAAAACACACATTTCTTTCTTTCGATTAGGGTGCCTAAATTCACTATATGGCGAAATTAATTCTGTGGCTATATTCTGCCAAAACAGAATGGATGGATGGGCTTGAGTGCTCTCTACCCACTTAGGTAGATTTCTTATTTGAATCAAACCATACTTTGCAATTCTGGTTTGAAGGGGTCACTCCAACTTTAGTTTTCTGGGTAGATGTAATGGCAAAGTATGGCTTTACCCTGGTTTACAATCCCTATTTGGAGGATTTCAACTCAAAACACAGTTTACCATCTTAGACACAACAATAAACTATAGTTTGATTAGGCCACAAACAGCCCAATCCTATTCTAAACTGCACCAGTAGAACATGCATTCCACCGGTGCAGGCTACTGCAAAGTGCTTTGCGATAGCATAAGCTGTTGGTGCGTCGGCAGGAAGGCTGAAGCCTTCCTGCATGCACCGGTGGACCGACCCGTCAGCAGAGGTACACCTGTGCAGGGGGTGGGACAGGGCAGGAGGAGGGCGGGGAGTGAGCGGAACAGGGCAGTGATGGGGGCACAGGGAAGGTGGATCAGGCCCAGGAGGGGAGCGGAATTGGCGGTGGCGCACACCGAATCCCGACCGCTTCCTGGGCCTGATTCGTCAGCATGGATCAACTCGGACTTGTGTTGGCAATATCACTGGCACAGGTCCAAGTTGACCCATAGCAGATGCTGGGGCGTACCCTGGGGCAAGGGACAAATGTCGCCTTACCCTGAGGAGACCTCCAGTAGCCAAAACTCTCCAGCAGGATGCAGCGGAAGCCGTGCCAGGGGAGTTAGGTAGGATTGGGCTGATTGTTAACCATTCAACTGAGGAGTGAAAACACAAGCCACTTGCTCTTCATGATCTACTGTGGTTTTGAGAATTGTCTAAATGCACCTGTAAATACTGTTTGCTTGGTATACATTACTATGCCACTAATAATCCATCTTTCCTACCCACCCCACCTTCCTTTCAAATGTAAAATTCATCAATAATCTTATGCAAGTTGCTGACTACCTTTCATGCTCAAGAAAGCACTGAATGACTACTGGAAGAGAGTTTGGGCTCTCTTTTTCAGTTATCACATGCTATACCGGTACCCTGTAAGTGGTCTGCAGCAGTGCACGGACGCCTCTTCCAGTGCAGCATTGCGATGCAGTTGCGAAGCTGTCTCCGGACGCTTGGTGATGACATCACGTGTCATCGCCCAACTTCCGGACTGCCAGGCTCCGTGCTTGCGGAGCTCGGCTTTAAGCTGTGCAGCTGCATGGCTTAGGGAGAACACTGATCATGGGTTCCGTCTATATTGCCCCAATAATGGATTTGGCTGGTAGTCTTCTTTAGATCTCAGGAATAGCTGACCGAACTATTCATTTTTATAGTGGATTAATTCTGGCACTAAGCATTTGCAATTTAATTCCTGGGGTGAGTGATGAATGAGCCAAGTGACACACCACCATTCTCTGTTTGCTTAGCAGATGCTATTGGGCAGTGCACTTGTTCTCTTGTTATACGGCAGCACAATATAATCCGATTTATGAAAGCTCATCTATAGGTGGGCTCATATCTGGACGAAACTGACTGATTGGAGTAGGACTAGATATCCTTTTGTCCTTTCCAGTTGTACAAAGTGAGTTTCAAGGATGACGTGAGTAGGCATCAGATGCAGCCTTCCATGAGGCAATGCGAGTGCAGCAAACCGAGTGCATGTAAGAATAGCAATGTGAGAGAGAGACATGGATCAAAGAGAATGATCTTCCAGGAAGGTTTCCTGTGCAAGATCCACTCAAAGGAACTGCACAAGAGCATATTTCCTCCCATGTAAGTAAGGTTACCATTTGTTAGAAGTTTTGATCGTTTTTATCAAATTATACTTCAACACCACCAAATTTGCTGCCTCAAGTAGCAAAATATCTTTGGCTTGCCTTAACAAGATTGGTATCCCTAAATGTCTCCACTGCAGAGCAGGATACTGTAAATCTTACAAATTATTGAACTGAACCTTACAAATTATTTGGGGAATGTCTTATCTAAAGAGAACCTGGACATGACAGTGGGTAAGGATTTGGCTGTAACGTACATGAAAATACTGGAGCCCTCATCAACTCTAGCAGAACCAGTGGCGTCACTATGGCACGCGCGTCACCCTAATGACCCCCACACACCCAGCCCCTAAGTGTAATCTTGGCGCGGCCATTAGGCCGTGCCGTGATTTTTTGAGGGGACGACCCGACGGGACGCTGCCCTGGGTGCCCTCCGACTCTGCCCCCCCGTTGCTGCCGGCTCCGCTCCAAGGTCTTCTCCTGGCCTCGGAGGCTCCGAGGCTGGGAGAAGGCCTTGGAGCGACCTCCCTGGCCGCCGCGCCAAGGCCTTCTGACGAAGGTCCACTGCGTCACAACATTATTTACAACGTTTTTCGCGCATGCGCAGACCGTTCCTGAGGGAAGACGTCCCCGGAGCTGGCTCCCGGCCTCGGAGGCGACGCGAGTGGGGAGGCGACGCGCACGGGGGAGGTGACGCGCGTGGGTACGCGCGTCACCTTTCTGCGCGCGTCACCTGGGGGCGACCTGCTCGCGTCGCCTCCCAACAGCGACGCCTCTGAGCAGAACGTCTATGTTGTGCAGAGAAAACTGAAAGTAGAGTGGAATTTCAGAAGCTCAAGAATCCACAAGTTATTTCTCAGCTGGGAGGCAATGAGGAATCCAATTTCTCATGTCAGCAAACCACAAACCAATTGACGTCATGATGTACTGAAGGCTAAGTGCAGAAGGATGAAGGCTGGATCAAGCAAGGGAGAGACCAAGCATGCCAGTGGGAAATTGAATCAGAGATGCGGAAAAGTCCACCAACTATCACTCAAGCTTCAAACCTGGGACATGTGCAACAAATTACCTCTCTACTATCAACTACTGTACTAATTACTACTTTCAATTTGAGTAGATGGATGAGAGGGAAAAAAGCAGCTTTTCTTTCTGTGAATGGAAATTTATTACAGGCAAGGGAATGGAAGCTTTAACAGGATGTAGATGAGACTAAAAGTGCTAGAACAACAACACAGATAAATGAGATATTGAATGAAAGCATATGACTGCAGCTCTCTCTCCAGGTGTGTTTAAGATCTGTGCTACAATGCTTCCTATTAGATTCTGTACATAAGGACTTGTGAAAAGTTAACCGAACATGTTATTTTAACATACTAATCTTTTCACTGCAAGAAAAAAAGTTTCCAGTACCAAGTACAGCATAAAAAGAAATTGCTATGATGTTTTAAATTCAATACGTGCTGCAGGAGTAGAACTCATCGAACAAGCGAATAAGACGACTCACTAAAAAACTAAGAACACAAAGTTCAATGGCTGCAACAAAAAGAAGAATGAGGAAAATGGACAGCAATTTTAAGAATGCCCAATATGCTTGGTTCAGCCTTTCCAATGGAGGGCCACACTCTCCAACATCAGAATTTCTTCTTTGGAAGAGCACCTCAAGGTAATACAACAAAAAATAGTTCATAGAGTCCAATGACTCCAGCACATTTCTGTTCACTAGGAACAAGCGACAATGATAGATGCTGGAGATATTCAAAGCCTGAAGTGGGTCTGATACAACTCTTCTGGGGGGTGGGGTGGCAATTTCTTTTGGAATAGGCATCACCTGACGATGTTGTCACAATCATTTTGGGGTTTTGATTTGGAATAAATGTTAGATGAATACTGGGGACAGACAGAGAGTGAGTGAGTCCCAAAGAACAAGGATGAAGCAGGCTGAGAGATTCTGCCATGGCTGAGGTTAATTTGAGTCCAATTGCAAGAAAAGAGTAAGGCTCCAGAAATGCAAACTGCCCTTGCTGGGCCTTTTGGAGAGACCTTCACATATTCCCTGGACATCAGTTGTATTATACCATCAATTGTACCATAACTTCATGGTACCAGGATCAATCAGAGACAAGAGAGGATAGGGTGATAATTACCAATCAAGTTGGAAGGTCAAACTATCCAAGGAAGTATAACATCAGATGTCAGACCAATGGCACCCAGGAGGAAGGAGATGGAAGGAGTAAGAAAACAAGAGCCAGCAAAAAGGGTTAAAAAGGAAACCAAGAGAGCAGCTCATGGGAGTAAGCCACCATCTTGGCTGGGCCAGGATCTTGCGAGAACTGACCAAGATGGCAGCATGCCCTGCCATGACAGGGCGCCATGGAAGAAGTACTGGAATGCTGAGGGCACCATGACCAGGGAAAGTTGGACAAGGCTGACCACAGAGTTTCAAGAGACATGGAGAGACTTTCTCAAGTTATCTGAAATGTAACCAATATCACCTGACCAATGTGCAAAATGCTTAACCCTTTAAAAAAAACCCTGCCTTCTCAGACCTCTATAATTCAGGGGGATGGGGGGGGTATGAATCTGATAGATTACAGTGGATTATGAAATTGATTTAAGGACCATCAGGGGATGGGAGGGGGGAGAGGGAACTCAACTGTAAGTCTAAAACCATAATGTTTGTTCATGTAAATACTGGAAACCAATACTGTACCTATCACAGATTTTGGCAACTGTAGAAAAATGCCTCTGCCTATCAAGCACTGACCAGTAAGATCCAGCAACCGGGATCAAGAATAATTGTAAACAGATATCCACCTTCAAGGTAATATCCACCTTGTAATCCACCTTGAGGAACGTATGGCAGGCAACATAAAAGGGAATAATAAAAGCTTCTTCAAATATCTTAGAAGCAGGAAACCTGCCAGGGAAACGGTTGGTCCGCTGGATGGTGAGGGAGAGAAAGGGGTGATAAAAGGGGACTTGGAGACTGCAGAGAAATTAAATGAGTTCTTTGCATCTGTCTTCACGGCAGAAGACCTCGGGCAAATACCGCTGTCCCCTGACTAAAGAATTAAGTCAAATAGAGGTTAAAAGAGAAGACGTCTCAGACTTAATTGACAAAATAAAGATCAATAAATCACCAGGCCCGGATGGCATCCACCCAAGAGTTCTGAAGGAACTCAAGAATGAAGTTGCTGACCTCTTGACCAAAATATGCAACTTGTCCCTTAAAACGACCACTGTGCCAGAGGATTGGAGGATAGCTAATGTCATGCCAATCTTTAAAAAAGGAAGGAGGGGGGACCCGGGAAACTACAGGCCGGTCAGCCTAACATCTGTTCCAGGGAAGATGGTGGAAAGTCTCATTAAGGATAAAATCTTAAAACACATAGAAGAACAAGCTCTGCTGAGGGAGAGTCAACATGGCTTCTGCAAGGGGAAGTCTTGCCTCACAAACCTGTTAGAATTTTTTGAAAAGGTCAACAGGCATGTGGATGCGAGCGAACCCGTGGATATTATATATCTGGATTTTCAGAAGGCGTTTGACACGGTCCCTCATGAAAGGCTCCTGAGAAAACTCCACAGTCAGGGAATAAGAGGGCAGGTCCTCTTGTGTATAAGGAACTGGTTGAAGACCAGGAAACAGCGAGTGGGAGTCAATGGGCAATTTTCACAATGGCGAGAGATGAAAAGCGGTGTGCCCCAAGGATCGGTCTTGGGACCGGTGCTTTTCAACTTATTCATAAATGACCTGGAGTTGGGGATAGGCAGTGAGGTGGCCAGGTTTGCAGATGACACTAAACTTTTCTGGGTGGTGAAGACCAGCAGGGATTGTGAAGAGCTCCAGAAGGATCTCTCCAAACTGGGAGAATGGGCAGCAAAATGGCAGATGCGCTTCAATGTAAGTAAGTGCAAAGTGATGCACATTGGGGCAAGAAACCAAAATTTCACAAATACGCTAATGGGTTCTGAGTTGTCTGTGACGGATCAAGAGAGAGATCTTGGGGTGCTGGTGGACAGGTCGATGAAAGTGTCAACCCAGTGTGCGGCGGCTGTGAAGAAGGCCAATTCTATGCTCGGGATCATTAATAAAGGGATTGAGAACAAAACGGCCAATATCATTATGCCTTTGTACAAATCGATGGTAAGGCCACATCTGGAGTATTGTGTCCAGTTCTGGTCACCACACCTCAAAAAGGATATAGTTGAATTGGAAAAGGTGCAGAAAAGAGCGACCAGATTGATTCGTGGGCTGGAGCACCTCCCTTATGAGGAAATGCTACAGCGTCTGGGGCTTTTCAGTCTAGAAAAAAGGCGCCTGAGGGGGACATGATTGAGATGTATACAATTATGCATGGGATGGAGAGAGTGTATAGAGGGAAGTTCTTCTCCCTCTCGCACAACACCAGAACCAGGGGACATGCACTAAAATTGAGTGGAGGGAGAGTTAGAACAGACAAAAGAAAATATTTCTTTACTCAGCGTGTAATTCATCTGTGGAACTCCTTGCCACAGGATGTGGTGATGGCACCTGGCCTGGATGCCTTCAAAAGGGGTTTGGACAGATTCATGGAGGAAAAGACCATCACAGGTTACAAGTCATAAGCAACCTCCTGGTTTTTGAGGTTTTAGAAGTGGGTTCTCTCTGTGCCAGGTGCAAGGGAGTAACAACGGGAAACAGGTTATCTTGTTGTCTTGTGCTCCCCTGAGGCATCTGGTGGGGCCACCGTGTGATACAGGAAGCTGGACTAGATGGGCTTTTGGCCTGATTCAGCAGGGCTCTTCTTGTTCTTAATATATCTTGAGATTCATTGACATTTGGCTGAAATGGGCCGAAAGACAAAAACTGTAGCTTGTGACATAAAACAAAACCTTCAAAGGTCTACTCATTGATTTCAACATACAGTTAAAAAAGGAAGAAAGCAATACTTTTCAATCTCCATTTCCCTACAATTGAAGATCACGGCCAAGAACTAGACTCCCACAAAAAAATGTCGTAGTTATCTTCCTTACCTTTTCGCTGTTTCTGTATTTCCCCCATTTTCGTAACATCTTCAACCATTTGTCCACTCGTTCAATCTCCTGAAGTTTTTGCTGGAAAAGCAGATTGAAAATTAAAGGGTTCCTTCCCAAATTATGTTAACAGAGATGAAGAGATAAGTGTACTATACCCAGGTCAGCGCAACATGAAGTTCTATGGATCATTTAAAATCCAAAAGATAGTAGCTTTCTCAAGAACATCTAAGACAGTGGTTCTCAAAGTTCTCCCCACAAAGTTCTCCCCACAAGGGAGAACAGCGAGTCCATGCGGGGGCGGGGCAACTGCGCTGCTCCTAGGATCGTGTCACTGCTGGGGGAAAAGAGTTTTTTTTAACTTACTGGGGGTTGCGCTGGCCCTCTCGAGGACACAGGGAGGCCCGCAGGCTCCTCTGCGAGCCTCCCCGCACTTCAGATTGGCTCTTCACGGCGATTGCGACCCACTTCCAGTTTCGACCCCCAGTAAGTTAAAAATAACCCTTTTTCCCCTGGCAGTGGTGTGATCCTGGGAGTGCTGCCACACCCCTTAAGGGGCTGGAGGCTGCTTCCAGTTCTCCTGGTGGGTCACAACCCACCAGTTTGAGAACTGCTGATTTAAGGCATTCCTTCCTCACACTGTCAGGGTCATTTATGGATCTAGAAACAGTACATTTTCAAAGAAAAGTTAGCCCAGACACTACACTTTCAGCTGACATAATACTGTACAGTATTATCATCCAGCATTTTTTCTAAGCTGTGGATCATCAATTAGCTCAGCTTGCAACAAACCTATTCCAAGCATGGCAAGCAGTGGCGTCACTAGGGCGCGCGCTGCCCTAAACCAAGGGCGCGCCCGCCGCCCTAATGACCCCCGCGCCACCGTGACAGCCGGCCAGAGAGGATGTCTCCAGAGCCGGCAGCAGTGGAGGCTCCGCTGCTGCTGGCTCCAGAGACATCCTCTCCGGCCGGCTGTCCTGGGCCTTCTGACGAGGCCCAATGCGCGACGTCATATTAGGTTTTTCGCGCATGCGTAGTACATTTCTGAGGGCAAATGGCTGCCCTTTTGCCCTCAAACGTTCTGCGCAGGCGCGAAAAACCTAATAAATATGACGTTGCGCATTGAGCCTCCTCAGAAGGCCTCGGAGCTCCGCCGAGGGCGGACGCTCCGAGGCCTTCTCCTGGAGTGGGAGGTGACGTGCGCGACGCGCGGGACCACGAGTCACCCTTTGCGCGCATCGTCCCCAGCCGGTCCGCCCTGCCCGCCTCGCTCCAGTGACGCCATTGATGGCAAGTGTTAGCTTCTCTACCTTTAACTGAAGCAGCCTATCAAATGACAGCATCATGTGATAGATATACCCAACAGTGGGGTGCCTCCAACAGGTGTGCATAACTAGTGACCACTCCATCCTCCTCCAAACTCTGATTCATCTGTAATGCTCAGTTCCTTCTGTGACAGCTGTATTTGAGATTTACAATATTTCTCTAGAGTAGTGTTTCTCAAACTGTGGGTCAGGACCCACTTAGTGGGGCAGGATCTGATTTCTGGTGGGTCCCAGGTGATTAAGTAATTGCTTCAAGTCCTGATGCTATTCAAAAATCAGACAGCTGCTAATTGCCCTGAAAGCAGCTGAGTTCCTGGAGTTTGCAAGCTTGTGTAAATATAGGAAGATAATGTTGGAGCATCTTTTTTCTGGTGTTTTTTTTTAGAGGTCCCTTCATCTTAGGCCAAGTTAACCTGCAGCAAGCAATCCCGCAGTTTTAGTGTCACAGTTTAAGCATATATTGGGAAAACCTCTTCAAGGGGGATAATATTCCATTATCTTCATAGCTGGCCAAGGCAGTAGCCCTAGGCACCATAACCTGGAAGCAAGTCTCACTGAACTCAGTGGGATTTACTTCCAAGTAAATATGCATAAGGAGTGCAAGAGATGTTCTTTTCATTTAGAAAATAATGAAATTTTTTTTATGAATAACTAGCAAAACCTTTCATCATTTGCTATTAAAATGCAAAACCACCAGCAGCCACCACCTCCCCTGATTATTCCACAGGAAGTAAAGCTCTCCGCTCCCTCCTACCTTGTCCTCCAGAGCACTGCGAGTTGGTAGCTCATGTTCGCTGAAAGAGTAAAAATTCCAATTGAATCAACAATGTAAAGTAAAATGTATTTAACAGAGAAGAGGTCTGAAGCTTTGCCCCAATGGATGGGCAAACATCAACTGCCTTATTGGCCGACTTTGCCAAAGAGCTTCCTATATAATGTGGTCATTTGTTTATTTCACATTTAATCAAATTTCAGAATTATTGCCTAACCGCTAGACCATGAGGAAGAAGTTTCAGGGGAGATCCTTGTGGTTCCTATAAGACAGATGTACGCATTTTAAAAAATGAATCTATATATTAGCCTGATGGTATGGCCATCAACAGAGACAGCAAGACCTTGGGTTCATGATATAAACCCTCAGTATGAACCACTACCTGAACCCCCTTTTAATGGGCAGTGGCTCCAGTCTGAAAATACACTGAGGTTATTTGAAGGACTTCCATGTATGCAGGAACTCTGATCATATCAAAAGTCTCCCGATATGCTTACATGCGGAACACACATGTTCATTTCTGAAGACAGAGTGCTGTCACACCTCATCTAACATATTATGGCAGGAACTTTCATAAAAAATGACATCCGTTTCTCTGCAATTCTTTACTTGCACAAGTGGACTGAGAAGATGGAAGGTACAGACGTAGGAACTGAGCCACTGTGGAGTGTGAGCACATTCATTAGTTCCGTGGTTCGTAAACTGTATACCACAGTGCCACAGGGTGCCGCAGCAAACTCACAGGGTGATGTGGGATAGTTTAATTTTTTGTGGGAAACAGGTTGTTTTTTTTTTAGGTACTTCTTTTGACCTAGGGGCACCGTGAGTGAACCGGGAGAATGTGGGAACCTCTGCATTAGTCATGGAAAGGTGTGGAAGCATAACCCTGAACACAAAGTTTCAGCAAAAGGTTCAGCAAAAAGAAAGAAAACAAAAGAACTTACTGCAAGAACCCAAATCTGTCTGTGACTTTGTAGAGAGTGAAGTCAGCATCTTCCCATGGGTCAATCTGAGCCCCTTCCTGCCTTCCCTGTAAAGAAAAGGGATGTGGCACAACAACAAGCACAACACAGTGGAGCTTAACAGAAAGTCTTTGATGTGCTTCTTAAAGAATGCACATCAGTAATTCAAAAGATTGTGAAACCAGTATCCATTCTTATGGCATTTTTACTCATGCATAGGGCTACATTTTGTGCTATGTACATGCTGTCAAGGCAAAATAGGTACCACGGTGACGGGCAGATAAGAGCTATCAGTGTGTATTTTTGTGGTAGCCATTTAGCCATGACAAGCACATCACACAAAACTGATTCTTCCAATTATGTGCAAGTACTTCACCTCTACAGAACTCACTGAACGTATCAAAACAATTACAGGCTCCCATTTTTCTTCTCCCCACCACACTGCTAAAGGTAAAGGTATCCCTTGACAATTAAGTCCAGTCGTGTCTGACTCTAGGGAGCGGTGCTCATCTCCGTTTCAAAGCCGAAAAGCCAGCGCTGTCCGAAGACGTTTCCATGGTCATGTGGCCGGCATGACTCAACACCGAGGCGCATGGAATGCTGTTACCATCCCACTGACGCGATACATATTAATCTACTTGCAATTTCTTGCTTTCGAACTGCTAGGTTGGCAGGAGCCGTCGCATGGATTCGAACTGCCGACCTTTCGATCGACAGCTCATGGTTCAGTGGTTTAACCCACTGCGCCACCCGCTGCCTCAATACCAAATGGGGAGAAACTATTTTCAGGAATGTTAAAGTGCTACACATTCCAGGTAAGAGGAAAAATGGGCAGTAGTAATCAACTTCTCAGTACTGGTAACATTCCTGTCATTATGCTGTCAGGGAATGCTGGGAAAATTGCTGTATGCTAGCAGAGAGAGGACAAACAAATAAAGCAGCGTACACTTCAGTTCATTCATTCGTCTCCTATTAAGGCCCCATGGTTCCCCTATCACAAGAAATGCATTCAAAGCCAGAACAATAAGAACGTCTTGGAGAGCGCTGGCATCCCTCTAGGAAAAATGTGGTATCTAGGAAAAGGGAGTGGGCCAAGCATGAATTCTCTCTAGTTCTTTACACTTTCCTTTACATCTCTAAACGTGGCAGCCAGCTAAGCCAATAGCATGTCTTGGCCTGAAGAGCATATTAATGAGCAAAAGGCAAAGGCTCTTACCTTCTCATATTTAGCAATGATTTCTGCTCTTTCCTCTGCTATTAAGGCATCAATATCTTTCTTCATGTCAAAAGCTGTAAGGAAAAGGAAAAATACGATAAGATAATAAGCAGTCAATGCATGTAGCAGAGGGAATATTTTTGGAAAGTGCTAACAGAAACGTTGTCTGCTGACAACTTAAAGCTGCCCCCCCCCATCTTATCCTAGAACTAAAGCTAAGCTGAAGCTGCAAAATATGAATAGTGATATGCAGTTTATACCAAACAAACACTGTTTGAGCTAATCATTTTTTCCCCTATAGGAGAAGTGAAATTGCCTTTCAGATTAGACAGGCCTTCAATTAACTGTTGCTGTTTCTGATTTCAGCTTGTCTGCAACTGATATATTTTAAAAAATAGTATACATGGTTTTAATTTAGCTATGTTTAATATTGTATTTTAAATGTATTGTAAGCTACCTCAAAGTATGTGGTCCCTCATCATAGGGTTAATGATCAGGACTTTTGGATTTTACACAAACAAGTCTTCTCCTGTCAATAGCGAACTTGTAAAAGTTTTGCTCAACCCTATGCATATAATCAGAGGCATAGCTGGGTGTGTGTGAACCGTCCTGGGTGTACGGCCAGGAGGGTGTTAAAGCCCCCGCTTCAGCGGCAATTTGGCAGTGGCAAATTATTTTGTGCCGCTTTGCGGCACAAAAAAGGCTTCTGAGGCTGTATAATCCTCTGTATGGGCCATCGTCATCGAGAAATGCTGCCCCCGCCCCCCAGGAATGTTTTTGCACTGCGTGATGTCACTTGGGGCGGGGAGACTGATGCCCCGCCCCCAAGTGCCGTCACAGGGTGCGCCTCCCTCTGTAGGGCGCAGCTATGCCTCTGCATATAATAATGTAAATTTGGAGGGCCCATTACTCAGTGTTGGAGCACAATTTTGCATACAGAAGATTCCAGATTCGATTTCTGGAATTTCCAGGTCGGGTTTCCAGGTGAAACTCTGAAGAGCCACTGCCAGTCGGCAACCAGGCGGACCAATGGTCTGACTCTGATACAAGGCAATGATATGTTCAGAGGTCCTCAAATCTAAATACTGACAACATTCCCTCTAATAAAGATGCATTGCTTTGAAATCCCTTTCATATACTAGTTTTATTCTCCAGAGGCTTGTACAAGTACGGAGTTTAACACTTTCTTCAACCCTGGCTCAGAATTAACTCACTGGCAAAATGCCTGTTCCTTAATGGAGAAAGCAAAACATCACTTCCACTGTTATGACAGATGTACATGTTCTACCAGTCTTCATCTGCACATGTAGCTATTACCAAAATTAATAGCAGTGTCATGTGCAGATTAAGGAAAAGATGCAATTGAAAGCTATTTCAATAACCACATATATTGACAACACTTCAACAGAGTAACGACGTGCTTTGCAAACCATACTAAAAGAGTGTTTACACATTTGGAGCATAGGCTGATGTTTTCCATTACAGCTGCAGGGGTTGATATGCAAGAGATTTAGCCAACAGGTGATTCACTGCATTAAACTGCCTTTAAAATGTGTGGGATAAACTGAAGAGGAGACAAAATATTCCCAGTCTCCTAACTCACAGCTGGGAGATGGGAAGCACTCCACAGGCTCATTTACCTCTTCCTTTTCCCTTCTCATTCTCAAATTCCTTCCCCATTCCCTTCCATCTTCAGAGCTAGCCAGGAAGCAACATTACATCTGCTGCACTCACAGATGTTAATATATTGCCCATTGCAGATAAGCAAACTGCAGCAGCTGATGCGGCATGCAGGAGAGCTCTCATTCTTATACAACAATTTCCATGTTGCTGTACCTTGAGCTTGGCTACCAATCTATTTTAAAAAGTCAATCATGGGCAGTGTGTTCCAGTCTGACTACTCAATAGTCCTATGCAATATAAGTATATGAAAAAGGAGCAGTCGTAGTTTTTGTGGGTTTGGACATTTTGCACTCACCTGCAAAGCTGAGATAGACACTGAAAAAATATCAATGTAACTTAAAAAAAGAGTACAGGTTTTGGTCATCTGAACATCTTTATTTTGTGAGCGTTTAGGAGAAAGAGTTTCATTGTCTAGCACCTTACATCCAGCAGAGGGGAACTCTGTGATTAATTGATCAACACAGAAGATCAATAGATGCCTAAACAGAATGTACACCATTGATTATCTCTATGAGACACGATCTAACTATTATCGATAAGTCTGAACTCTTCATGCAGCTAACAAAATGGCTTTCCTAGATGATGCAGGACAATTTCCTGCCAAATAGTCTAACTGAACTGAGATTTGTAAAGATTGCTGCTTATATCAGTCCTCATCCTACCTATTTAAAAATAAAACCCCAGTACAAAAATATTCTGATTAATGATAAATTGTAAGGGCCAGGATGGTGTAGTGGTTTGGGAGTCGGATTTAGACCTGGAAAATACAGGTTCAAATCCCCACTCAGCCACAAAGCTTCCTGGGTGACCTTGGGCCAGTCACTATCTCTCAGCCCCACCTAGCTCACAGGGTTGTTGTGAGGACAAAAAGGAGGGGAGGAAACATATACACCACTCTGAGCTCCTTGGAGGAAGGGCAGTAAAAAAATGTGAAAAATAAAATAAATAAAATAACATGTCTCTTCCAAAATGGTTTATAGTAGAATAATCCATAGTATGTGCCTCTTTCATTGTAAAATCAACGCATAAATGATTTAATGTATATGGGTGGGGAGAAAATGAATAATGACTGACACATTCATAGCAACTAAGGACTGTAAAAAGAAAAGATGAAAACTGAAGCTTTTTGGTGAAGCTTCCCAACCTTGATTGCTAAGGTTCATGGAAGAGGAACGAAACATCTGCTGTTTATTTTATCTTTGTTTTATTGTTTTAATAATACAAATACATATATTTTGTGACCATATGCCTGGTGAAATGCTTTGTTCTTGGGAAGTAATTGCTGGTCATAACAGTTTGAGCCTTTTTCTTCCCAACCCAATTTCCAGATTTAGGTGGGTAAACATAGAAACAGAATGATCTTCCACATGGGAACAAAAGATGCCTAGCGCAAGAACAAACCCCTCCCAAAACCTTCCAGGGTTCCAGCCACCTTTCCTCAATATTGCAGGTCATTTCAAGAGACAGAAGATACGGTATATACTAGAAAAGGTTTGACTTGAGAGCATATGACTCATGCTTGTGATAACAAGGGGAATACAAATGAAACTTTAGATACTTTCCTAATCAACCCCCTTGATAAAGTGTTTTAAATAGACTCAGACTGCAAGTGTACAGAATTGTTCGAGATGAAAACCAGAGTTGACCGCTCCTGTGATGTCAGCACTGTCATCACACACTCACTGCCAGGTTTTTAACTGCATGTGATGGCATCACAACTGGTATGCTAGAATACGAGTCATACCAAATTCCTAAAAAGCAGACGGTGGGAGTAGAGAACAAATTTAAACCACAGAAGGCTCAGCAGAGTGTGCTAAACCCCTCCTCTCCCCTTACATTTCACTTCAAATAACTTTTCCCAACCTTTCTTCCACTTAGCAGGAGTTATAAACTCACCTACGAGCAAACAACAGAAGATAGCATAAGCACTATTTCTTAGCTATTGGGAGAAGAGGGAGCAAAATATGTTGATTTATGGAAAAGAATATAATCTCAGTAATAAATATTTTATTGTGCATCGCTGCTCTGCTTTTGTGTCCACTTTTGTTTCTCTCATTACGGTTTTATGCGCACTGCTGGCTTTACTTTATGTACTGACTTTTAAAAATTGTTTTAACGAAGTTTTAGAATTTTTTTGTTAGCCACCTTGGGTGCCCACATAAGTGGGGGAAATAAGGCGTAGTTTCCAGCAGCTATAGGCCACTCTGGGGGAAAATACCCCCAAAGGGTGTGTAAGGGCGGCCCGGACCCGCCCTTACTCACCCCGACTCCCCCCGTCAAGGCCCAACCAGTAACAAGGGGGCCGGCAAGCTCACCCCGAGCGTCCAACGTCGAACTCGCCCCAGGCTCCCCGCAAACGCCACCGCGAGGGACGGCGCTTGCCAGGGCCAACCCTGATGCCAGCGAGACTCCTCCCGCCGCAGAGCCAGGCCCGACCGGGACTCCGATCCGGCCGCACGGCTGCTCCCTCACTGCGCAGCCGCCGGTTGGAGGGGCGGGGCGGGCACGCAGGACGGCCAGGCGGCGTCAGGCCGGAGTTTCCCTCAGGAAACAGCCCATTGGCCACTCTGCCTGTCCGTCACCGGGGGAGGCGGGACAAGGGGGTTGGAGGGTATATAAAAGCTTCCCAGCCGATGATGAGGCAGTCGGCCGGGAGGTGCGCTAGGGGCCGTGTCTCCTCTCGCACCTAAGAACGGGCGACTCTCCAGGGAGGCGGACACCGGGTGCTAGTAACCCCCGCCCCCAGGAGGCCTGAGGCACGGGTAAGCCTCCAACCCCCACACCCCAAGACCCCGAAGGCGACGGGGCTTGGCCATTCCTCCAGAACACGCGGCGAGGAGACCCTGGAGGTCGACGAGGAAGAGGAGGACCTCCCCTTCTTTACCCCCCTCCCAGACCCTCCAGGGGAAGACACCTTACAGGGTGACAAAAAGTAAATATTAACAAAATAAATACTGCAAATAACTGAAGTTCAGATGGACCCAAGTAAAGACCCTATGTGCTAGCCAGGCAAGGTCAGTCTGGAGGACTCCTGGAAACCAAGATACAAGTAAAGAAAAGCCCAAATTAAATGTTTAAACTTTCATTTTTCAATCAGCTTGTCATGATTTCTCAAGGGCTGTCTTGCATTTTCAGCATTTGAGTACCATATATACTCGTGTATAAGTCGATCTTGTGGATAAGTCGAGGGCAAATTTTGAGCCAGAAATCATGAAATTTGCTATGACCTGAGGATAAGTTGAGTGTAAAACTTGGAAAATTTATGAAATTCTTTGAATCAGAAATTAAACTAAGGAGGGTGCAAATTGGCTACAAACATGGAGTCTGCAGCAAACTGACAATGAGGAGGGTGCAAATTTCAAACAAGGAGGGTGCAAATTGCAAACAATGCTGATAGTAAGAAAGGCTGATAGCAGAGCAAACAACTAACTTAGCTAACTAACCAGGCTGCAACAGGTTGCAAAAAATGGAGGCTGCAAACTGAAAATGAGGAGACTGCAAACTGAAAATGCTGATAGTAAACAAGGCTGATAGCAGAGCAAACAACTAACGTAGTTAACTAACAAGGCTGCAAACTGAAAACAAGAGGGCTGCAAACAGCTGGGACCCACGAAAAGGAGGAACAAGACTTACTAGAGCCCGGGATAGCCCAAACTTCAGCTGCAGGCTCCCGAGAGCTAGTGAA
Organism: Plestiodon gilberti rubricaudatus; assembly: GCA_026170595.1. Lineage (NCBI taxonomy): Eukaryota > Metazoa > Chordata > Lepidosauria > Squamata > Scincidae > Plestiodon > Plestiodon gilberti. Next base: position 219,473,025 of record JANXHW010000001.1, on the reverse strand, counting down.
ATTGAGTACCGGTAGTTACATTTAGAATGGCTGCTGAGAGCTGAAGAGCTGTGGATGCAGTGGATTAGTTGTCCTCAGCATTAATTTTGTTCCCTCAAAAACACTACATTTGCTTACGTGTCCCATAGAAAATGAAACAGATAAATAACACAAACCTAAAGATGGCGGGCCTTACCTGAGGTGGGTATTGCGTCTCACACTGCACCAGTTGAGGCTGTGGTGGCCTCTGTCCTTGATGCTACCCAACAGAAAACATTCCAAATGCACAACGTGTCCCTTCACAATGTGTGTCTGGTTGTAGTTGACTCTTTCAGGCAGTCCTTAGTCTGGTCATTCTCGGCCTTCCCCATGCAATCCACGGTCAGTGCAAAACGGTTTTCTTTTTCTGCTGCTTTTCTAGACAAGTGTTTGTCATTGGGCTGGGTTGAATGAAACAATCCTGTAGCAACTCTTTCTATGAAGATGGTCTCTTTCTTCCACTGAGACTGAAAGAATCCAAAACAGAAACATTACTTTTCCTGAGCAGCTAGAGCGGTGGACATTTTTTCAGAATCGCTGCCATGTTCTTCCGCGAGTTCTGATATTACTTTGCTTTTGCTTACACGACAAGCAGATCCTATGCTAGGAGAGTAAAAGCATATCTGCACATGCTACGGATTTCTCACCAACTTTGCAAATAAGTCCACAAAAGTTGCTAGCCAACACCAATTTTAACTGGCATGCTTGCCCACATCAGTGCTTTTTTATGATCCATGATCAACAGGTTGAAAAATAAGCACCAATTTTCTTCCAATTTACAAATGCTGCTCTGTCTAAAGAGGATTCTTATTTGCCAAAAGGCAACCAGGCAACTGTCTATTTACAAGTCCATTTTAATTGCTATATTGGAAGTACTGTACATGAAAAGTACAGGGGGACACCGGTATCCACTGATTCCTCAACCGCGGTTTCAATTATCCACGGTTGAAGAATCCCCCCCCCGCACCCTCCACAGCCCCCCCCCCCGGCACTTACTTTTAGCAGAAACCTTCGTTCTTTTCTTCAAAAGTTCCGAGTTTCCATCTCTTTTAGGTATGACCAACTAGACTTAGGTGATAGCTAGAGTCTCAGCAAGGTTGCAGAGACTCTAGCTATTAACTAAGTCTAGTTGGTCAGGCCTAAAAGAGATGGAAACTCGGAACTTTTGAAGAAACGAACGGAGGTTTCTGCTAAAAGTAAGTGCCTGGGGGGGCTGTGGAGGGCGCAGGGGGTCGCGCCCACCCGCCCCGCACTTACTTTTAACGGAGAAAGCTCCGTTTTTTTTTTCTTCAAAAGCCTTCGTTGCAGGCCTTCTTACCAACAAGTCTTCGGTGCTAGGAAGTCTCAGCAACCTCTCAGCAAGGTTGCTGAGACACTCTAGCACCGAAGACTTGTTGGTAAGAAGGCCTGCTGCAACTAAGATTTGGCTTTTGAAGGAAAAAAAACGGAGCTTTCTCCGTTAAAAGTAAGTGCTTGGGGGGTTGTGGAGGGTGCGGGGGGGTTGCGCAGGCCCGTGGGGGTCGCACAGACCCGCGGGGGGGTCGCCCCCTGAAAACCACGGAAATGGCCGTTCGCCCATTTCCGCGGTTTCAGGTATCCACAGTGGGGGCTGGAACGTATCCCCCGTGGATACCGGTGTCTCCCTATATATGGTTATATTAACCGTACTAGTGCAGCATGACAGACAGGCACATCTAGATACTATGGTATTAAAATTAAGGGGATATAAATGTACTATTATGGAGACAGATTACCTAAGACCTTTTGCAATGTCTATCTGGATTATATCAACCGAGTACATAGTTTGGAAATGCTCAAGAAGCAGCAGACTTCATTCTGTCTTTTTCATAACCTAAAATTACATGAAACTCTATAGGTTGATCCATGGCAAACACCAGTGAAAAACCACCAATTAAAAATTTCAGGAAGTGACCAAACTCTTAGCACATTTGTCCAAGATCACTATGTTCAAAGGTCTTAGGGACAACACAGAAACACAAACTGTATGCAAAACTACTCCTTACACAAACTCTCTCTTTACATTTCATTTTACTTATCACATAATTTGGAGAGGCTTCAGTTATCCCAAACTATCCATCGTGTGGCTTGTAATGCCAGATATACTTCTGGCTGAACCAAAGCAACCCTTTTCTACACAGGTTTTATACCAGTAACTGTCACTTGCTGAGTTATGTTCTGTTTGAGAGCAGAATTTTGCAGACACTTTACTAGACACCCAGAAAGTAGGTAACACCAGAGGAGGGCAACTAGGATGGCTCTGGAGACCATGTCCTATTAGGAAAGGTTGAAGGAGTTGGGCATGTTTAGTTTGGAGAAGGGACAGTGAAGTAGTGACATTCATAACTAGGCTTACCATCCATCCCGGAAAACCCAGGACCACCCCGGTTTTCTGGGCTCTGGTCCCGGGCTTTCCGGGCTCAGATGAAACCTCTGCCGCCGCCACTTCAAAAAGGTAAGAAGAACTTTTTTCGGGTGCCGCCATCTTGGATCTCGTGAGATTTCATGAGATCCAAGATGGCGGCACCTTGAAAAAGGTACTTTTAACCTTTTTGAAGCGGTAGCGGAGGCTTCATCCGGGGACAGGAGTCCTGGGGGCATCCCAGGAGTGGGGCATCCCAGGAGTGGACCCAGGTGGCATCAGCGGGGGCATCCAAGCCGGACAGGCTCGGCGGTGGCAGCCTATGAGGAAGATGGACTTCACTACGATGATTATGGCGGCGGCGACAAAGATGGCAATGGCGGCAAAGACGAAGATGATGGTGGGCGGCAACGACAGGCGGCGGCGATGATGGCAGCAATGGCGGCGATGATGGCAATGGCGGTGAAGACAACGATGGCGGCAGCGGGATAGGCAAGTTAATTAATTAGAAATAAATAAAATTTCCACCCCCAAAATATATTTATTTTAATTAATTGATTAATTATTCGGGGGGGGGTTATAACCAAGAAAATCTGGTAAGCATATTCATAACTATCTACAAATATCTGAGAGGCTGTTATGTGGAAGATGGAGCAGATTTGTTCTCAGTTGCTCCAGAGGCAGGACTAGGACAAATAGGTTTAAATTACAATAAAGAAAATTTCAATTAAATGTTAGGAAGAACTTCCTGATGGCAAGAACTGTTCAGCAGTGGAACAGTCTGCCTTGGAAGGCGACAGACTATCCATCACTGGAGGTCTTTAAGCAAAGGCTGGGTACCCATCTTATCAGGGATGTTTCAATTGTGTATAAGCCTGCATTGGCAGGAGGTTGGACCCGATGATCTTGTAGATCCCTTCCAACTCCAATTCTATGATTATACCACCACCACCCCCATCATATTATCTAGCGCCTGAATGGACAGTTGAGTGTTGTAACCTGTGGACCTGTGTTGCACACTGCTTTTGTTTAAAATCGAGAGATACAAGGTTTAAATGTAGCTTTGACATAAGGGGAGACAAACTGCTGTAAATAGAAATTTAAAACACTTCAGCATTAACATCTTTCAAGACTCCAATTCTTCAAAAACTGCTATTTTGAGACTTTGCAGGGCATAATTAAGACAAACATTTGTTTTAGTCTGAACTCATCTGCTAGATGATGGAAGTTCAAGACATATGAATTTCTTTTACAGTCTCTGTTTATAAACAAAGAATAACATTTTTAAAACTCTTACCTGACCATACTAAATTATACAAGCCATACTGGAAAAGACAGAATAGTCAAGAAAAACTTTGACGCACACAAGCATTTCTTAGGCTTCTTCTTCATAAACTGCCGAAATCATTCTGAAATGAGGGATAACACGTGTGCAAGTGTGCCATCTCTAGAGCTGCTTCGCTCTCCATTTTGAGTGTTTGTCACTGAATTTTATTTAACTCTAGACTATCTCTTTATGAGCTCCACTAAAATGAGTTAAAGAAAAGCAGAATTTGCCCTTTTTATGCTAAGCTTTGGCCTCAGAAAAAATATTTTGGATAGATCTTCGTGACAGGTTGCTATGAGTACCAAATACATAACGCCACTCGGATTTTGTTTATCCTGCACTTTAAAAAAAGATCTGGATGCTCTTATTGAAGTGACAAACCCACTTCCTTCTTGCGAACAGTGTCTAGTGTCTTGTTGCTTCTAAAGTGTACTCATGAAACTTGGCTACCGTCGACTGTTGCCAACTACCTCTGGACTCCATTTAAATACTAAGCAGCTACATTATATAACAGAATATTTCGGGGGAAAGGGGGGGATTCTTATTGGTTTTGACTGAGAATTTCTCAACCCAAACCAATATATAATCCTCCCTCCAACAGATTTAGAATATGTGCATTTGATGAAAAAGCATCTCGTGAAATTTTACTGAATTAGAAAGGAATGCCATCAACACACAGAACAATGTATCCTAAATTCATGAAAAATGTTTGAGAGTCCCAGGAAAGCCAAGCAAACATGTAAATCAAAAAACTAAAACATATCTTGAGAAGTAGGTTTGCTGAGTGGAATTAAGGAATTTAATAATTTCTTTTATAAAAGTGTATATAGTAGTTGTTCAATCTTGTACCATTCTGCATGTAGGGCAAACACACACAGGTTCACTAGACAGACTCTGCATGTAGTGTGGACACATGGTTCATTCAGCTGCTGAAAAAAATCACCTGTGCAGTCGCATCCTGTGGCTGAGCAACAGAAGACCGCAAAGCAGAGAAACAACAGGGGCACAGAGAGTTCCTGTCCTTTTGCAGGCATTTCTAAGTCTTGCACTTTTCCTTAAGGAACAAGAACAAAACAGTCCATACGTAAAAAGAACAGAGAAGCTCCCCAGAAAAGGGGGTCATTTTTTTTTAACTGGAGGTGAAAGCAGCTGCTGTAAAGTGCAGAATTCCCAAGCTGCTAGCAAATAGTTCTCTTTCCTCGAATGGTGGTTGGAAAATCCAACTCCTCCACCTAATCTCTTTGTTAGTCATAAAAATACCTTTGTGTTGTGGTAGTCTTAGAGAAATAAAATTATACAACAACAAGCTGCCATATCTATGGTTGGGGCTTCTTATATAAGAAAGGAGGCAACCAGTAGCGGGTAGAGGCTAGAGATGTATATATAACTAACAAGTAAATGAAGCTTGTATTCTGCAAACACAGGTACATGGTCTTAGTGCTACTGGAAATCCTCCTCTTCCCCCCCCCCCCGCATTCCAAGTCTGATTCAAGAGCAAGAAGAAGAAATTCAACTACAACAGCCAGGGATGGCATCAAAGGTTGGGCAGGTCCAGGCACTGGTTGGTGGCCCACACTCTCAGAAGGGCCACCTGACCAGGCTCTCCCCTGAACCCTCAGTACCAATGGCAGTGGTAGCACCCAATGCGGACAGAGGCGTCGGCTGATATGGGGCGGTGGGCCCCAAGGGCGTAGGGGCACTGAGGCTTGGGGGGGTGCGGGCCTCCTGAAATTTGCATATTGTTTTGCATTTTCCCGGGTTTTTTAATGTTTTTTGGTGATTTTAAGTGTTAAAACGTGTGTGTGAAAGTATGTGTGCTTTGCTAGCACTTATCTGTAATATGGGGCGTTCCAGGACGTTCCAGCGACTATCTTCTTCCTGCGTCCGGGCACAGCTTCTCCCTGCGCCCGGGCACGGACTCCATACCGCCCCCAGCAGCGCTTTCCGGAGTTTGCGCATGTGCAGGACGTCCCTGGAAACTCCGTGGTTCTGCGCATGCGCAAACTCTGGAAACCGCTGCTGGGGGCGTTACGGAGTCCGCACACGGGCGCAGGGAGAAGCTGTACCCGGGCGCAGGAAGAAGATCGTCGCTGGAACGTCCTGGAACGCCCCATATTACAGATAAGTGCCAGCAAAGCACACATACACTTTCACACACACGTTTTAACACTTAAAATCACCAAAAAATTTTTAAAAAACCTCAAAAAAACTGTCAAAAATAGGTTTCGAAACAAACCTAAAATATGACAGTTTTATTGGGGGGCGTCGGGGGGGGCGGCCCCAGATACGGGGGCGCCTGGCTACGCCACTATGCAGACGAGGGGTGCCATGGGGGGACCCAGTGCAGGGCTGGGGCCCAGGGCCACCAGCAGCCTGGTGCCAGCACTGCCTACGCCCAACAACATATTTTTAACACTAACAGCTTAGATGTCCCCGGAGTCAGTTGGTTTTATCACTTGGGGGTCATCCAAAGAAATCCAATGGCATTAGGTTCAGGGCTGACAAAGGAAACACTGTTCTGCAAAATACATAATGAATGGAATTGCTTGCCCTAAGATGTAGCAACAGCTGCTGGCTTACATGGCTTTAACACAGATTAGACAAATTCATGGGTCTCTCAATGGTTATTAGTGCCATGATGTAAAATGGAACCTCCAAGTTCAAAGGCAATATAGATACCAGCTGCTGAGACCAACAGGCTGCCTTCCCAGGGGCATTTGGCCGGCTACTGTTGGAGAGAGAGTGCTGGATGGGGTGAACCCCATGGCATGTCCATCTAGACTGTTCTTTCACACCGTAGCGTGTATCTCAATAATTCTGTTCACAGCTACTGTATATGGAATTGGTTTGAAGTGAAAAAAGAAATGTACTCCAATTCCAGAATGAACTGGAAAGCAGCATTGACATCCAATGATCCGATATCAGACATGCAAATTCATCTTCATATTTATAATATTGTATTTACCAGTGTGGGCCCTTCAGACCCAAATGCAAAGCATACGACGTCTCATGTCCAAATGGAATGCAGAATTCCTGCCTCATAGTAAGGATAGCGGCGATGGCGATGGCGATGATGGCGATGGCGGCGATGATGGCGATGGCGGCGATGATGATGATGATGATGATGATGTGTCACAATCCCTGTGGCTGATTTTCAACGCTTTGTTGAAATCTGCAGAAATCAGATCTGCAGATCTGAGGACGGCAGGTCTCTGCAATCCATGTGTAACTAAGGCTCCTGCAAAGACCCTGTCTTATATACGCCACACTACATATTGCCCCAGAGGGCTATCAATAAATATTTACCAGTTAGAAAGGGAGCTGATGCTTGTAAAATTCACGAACTCTAATACTACAAATACTAAAGCTGGTAAAAAGAAGAGATTGCTCTTTCTTTAGGCAGCCTTAGAACAAGCAGAGGCACCACCTATGCTTGCAGGATATCAATTATTCAATCATCGTATTTAAATACAAAGACTGAGGGGTAATGAGGTTGGGGACTGTCTGAAACCAAACCCTGGGGAATGGGCGCTCAAGCAAGTCCTTGAGCTCTTCTTCACAGCAGGAAGCACTGAGAAAATTAGCTGTCATTTTGCACACCTGCGTAGTCAGTCTGCTCGGATGGAACATCCGTATTGCGTGAGATTTGTTGGTCTGCTACACTACGAAGTGATGCCCTTTCTGCTTGGCCTGTCTTCGTTCACATGGTGTTATTATTCCCTCCTTTCCAGAACCCAAAGGCTAAGGACGGATTACAGTGTCTCATCAGCCACACTTTTCCCTCTCATCTACCTAGTGAAGTAGGTTAGACAGACGGCAATGGCATTGCCCAAAGTCACCACAGCGAGTCCTACAGTCAAACAGGACTTCGACCCTGTCTTTACCCAAAAAAACCCAGATCTCCCTCCTTGGTCACAGAGAAATGCAGTTGGCCAGCATGTGATCTGGTCTGCAATTTTAAGTTGAGTCTTCCTACCAAACATCCTCTAGCATCCATCCCTACAGAAGGGGTGTGGGTGTGTGGCCAGCATTTCACTTGCCTCTGCAAGGACAAATAGTGAACAAAACAGCTGATACTATGGAGAAAATCTCTTAACTGGTTAGAATGAACGGTCTCTTTAAAATAACATCATGTTTTTCAAGCACTTCTGTGGCACTGTTTTGCTCCCGGGAAAATGCAGCACTTGCTGCATATAGACATCCATTGCTATTATGATTGCTGCATAGACAGTGGGTGAAAATGTGTCAGGGACAACTGGATATTGACTGCAACATTAATTCAACTCTCTCTCCACCATGTGTCATTTTGTGAATTTCTAATGTTTGTTTTATGCAAAGCCTCCCACTGCTAATCGGGTCTATTTTCCTGCCCCCTAAATGATGGCAAACAAAACCAGAGGCAAAAAAAGTAGCAAACCCTCTCCCCTCTCTATGACATGGGGTTGGGTCGGCCTAAACAGCTTAAACGTCACACAAATGTATGCATGATGACCCCAAATAAATAACTAGGGGGAGTCATGAACAATCAGAAGGCACTGGAGGAGTACTGTTCTGTATGAATATTCCTTGCTCTGATCTTTTTTTGATATCCCTAACACATTCATAAAAAACTGGATAAAAATCAGAACTGCTGGGATCAGAAAAGGATTCAGTTACATAAAACAAGGAGCACTTATTCAGACAAACAGCACTATTCATAGATATACTGTGAAAGATCCTATGTATGGAAAGGGTGGGAGGAGACGAGAAATATTTTATGGATAACGAACACGTTTCTTCTCAGCTTTTGAATCAAATGAGTCACTGCATACTATACACACAACAAAGAGAGAGACGCACTAGGGTAATTTGAGAGACAAAGAGTGCTTCTAAACTATCTTGGTGAGGAATATGGAACCAGAAGCAGCAGTCACTGTATACTACTCAGTCTGGAGTGAAAGGGTTTCATCTTCCTTGTATGTTCCTAAGGAAGCTATGACACATTTCAAATACTGTACAGTAGTTCACATAAGTCCAGGGCTCTGTGGTTTCTAAAAATTGCAAGATATACTATTAGACTGCAAGATGTAATAACTATGTTTTATAGTCACAAGCCATCTATTTTTATTAGTGTCTACAGTTACTAAACACTGTACCCTCTATCCCTTTAAGGCTGATCTACACCCACTCCTGTTGCGTTGCGCTTGCGTTGGGAGGCGTGCGAGCGTAGGGGACAGGACGCCCCACCCAAAACGCTGCCCTGGGCTCCACCAGTTTCTTCTACGCGCTTGTCCCTCCTGATTGTCCTGCCTTGTAATAAAGCTCAACGCTGATTGGCTGAAACACTGCGCTCCGATTGGCTGAAAAACCCCTCTCATCCCATTGGTCAAACAATTTGCTCTGCATCCCGCCCTCTCTAAATCATGAGCATGGTCCATGGCCGATCGCAATGGAACTCGGGAGAGCGCAGGTGTGGTTTCTAAAAACCACACATGCCCGGGACATGCAGTGAGAAGAAGTGCATTCAGGAGAAGTGCAGTGTAGATCAGCCTTTACTCATTTATGAGCAGCAGAAAACAATGAACACTGATTGCTAATTAGCAGGACAATACTGTCAAGACCAATGACCTGAACAAACTCCCATCACTTGGGGGGGGGCAATACCACAACAGGCCAGTTTGGACAAAACTACAAATGACCCCACATGATGATATGCATGCTTATAGTGCATGCATATCCTGGCCCCTCCCCACTAAATCTCTCTTATCATGGGGGGGAGGACAATTTGTCTGAGCCACTCCTCTACGTGTGCTGCTAAAACTACTTTTGAAATAGGTTTAGCAGTGTGTGCAAGGGGGCAGTTTGGACAAACTGTTCCCCATGTGATTAGGGAGATTTAAAGGGTAAGTGGGACTTCTCTGCAATGAAATAGCCTGCAAACGTAATCATATAAGCTACAACTCTGCCTGCCTCATAATGTTAACCTCCTTGTACAGTATACGTTTAGGAAGTATCAAGAATATTCTCCCTATTATGTACACTGAAGTGCAGAAAAGACCACAGGAAAGCTCCTGGCAAAACAATAAACGGGGTATTGAGGTCCTAAAATGAAGGGAACAAAAGAGAAGAAATCTCAAACGGAGCATAGGACTGCTATAACACAATCAGCTGCAATAAGAGTCACAGGTTCCATTGCCTCTGAAGAAGAGACCGACTCAGAATTCATCACACCTCAGCAAACTGCACTACCTCATCTTTAGTCCCTTGGGTTGGTGCCCCACTCCCTTTTTCATTTCTCTCAGCCAGCACTGTTAGCTGAACACGAGCCACGTTCTGTTGCTCTGATCACTTCCGAATCCACTTTCAAAGAAACACTGACACAAGGAAGACAGACTGCATGGAGGAAGTGCAAGAGGACTTGCCTTCGAAAATTTATTTCAAAATGTGGTCTCAGCAGAAGCAGTTCAGAACCCCACATTCATGTGTTATGAAAGCTGGTATAAGAATGCTTTAAATCCCCACATCCACCCCAGTGTTCTGCTGTTTTTTCCCCCAACTGACACCTCAAAAATTCCATGGCTCCTGAGAGACAGTAAGCAAGCTCAGTTTACATCAGGCTGTTTGTGGGTGTCCCCCCCCTTCCTTTAACTGAAAAACATGTCTACTTCCAAGTAACTAGGGAGTCCCCCAAGCATACTGGAACCACTACCTTGTCTGTGGGTGGCCCCCATTTTGCATACAGACTGATACATACTCAACCACCTGAGTTTGCTATTAGTAATACAGATATTTAAACAAATAAACAGGGTCACAAAAAGAAAAATTCCAAAAAGACGTTTAAAGAAAACATGTTAAACATACACTGGTGAAAACTAGAGGCAAACAGTATTGATTGGTTGCATGCAGTTTAAACTCAGACTCCCACTTCTGAACGACTATTTGCTTTGTAAAGAACTAGATGGATGTCCCATCCTAACTGCACATAAATACTCCGGTCTCCTCTCTAATCAAACATCAAGGCGCATGGATGAGCTGCAAAGACCCAACTACAGTTGCTCTTTGTGAAGAGGGTAGGGAGGAGCTTAGCCATTTGGGGCCAAGTGTCCAGAGATATTTCCTAGGGCAATTGAATAACCTCTGCAGAAACACACTGGGAATGCAGAGACGGTGGGGGTGTGGGACTTGCAAGCATCTTTGGAAAGACCCTCATGCATTTCCTCTCCATGATGAGGAACCTTTGAATAAAGCTTAATTGTTACCAGCTTCCAGAAGCTCCATTACAGACTACAAGGTGGTTTACTTCCTGTCATCTACTGAACTTCTCCAATCATCCCAATCAACCACCTTAGAGCAGTGGTTCCCAAAGTGGGAGGCGCAGCTCACAGGGGAGCCGTGGAAACCAGCCAGGGAAGCCACGGAGTGCCACGGAATCCTCTCGGAAAACAGTGCAATGCCAATTATCTGCTTTGCTGCTGCCACCTCCTCCTCCTCCTCTCTGTGAACGAAGAGTCCTGGTTCCCTGAGATGGGAAGTGGCTGAAACTGTGAGGCACTTTGAGCAGTGATTGGGGTGGGTAAGTGAGCATCTTGCACTGATGCAGTTTCTTCCCAACTTGGGACCGACTGCAGGGCACTCTGTTTCCCAAGGGGGGGGGGGGAGATGGTAGCAGCAATAAAGCAGCAGAGCATGTCTATACACATGTACCTTCTAGCCCAGGGGTGATCAACCTTCCACCATTAGGGCCTCTGCGTTCTTAAGAGTTGTGTAGAAGACAGACTCTTGGCAGCTGCAAGTGCTGATGGTCTTGCTAAAGCAGCTGCACCTGCTGAAATGCCTTCACCTAGTCCAGAGGTTCTCAACCTGTGGTACGGGTACCCCATGGGGTACGCGGACCTCTTGCTGGGGGTACGCCACGCCAAGCCCTGTCCCTTATCTGCCCCATCAGCAGCTAATTAAGTGTTAATTAACATGGATTTTAAATTGTAATTATTTTTGGATCCCTTCTGTCTCTCTGATTTTGGGCTTATTTTTGTACTTTGGAAAATGTACTTTGGTGGGGTGGGAGAGGGAGGAATTGATTTTGGGAACTATGACTTGGAGGAAAAAAAAGAGATCCTTTCATGTGTGTGTGTCTCTCTCCCCCCCCCCCCAGTTAAATAAGACATTTTTTCATATTTAAAATTGTTTTAGTACTTTAATTTAACGATTAACGATTATATTCAAAGACACAACATTCATGGGATTTCCAGCCATGTAATTTCAGCTCTTAGATTGAAGAAATAAAGATTAATCTTACGTTGTCAGTTGAAATTCCTCAGTCCTACCGCGATGCAAGGCAATGCAGAGTGGGCAAACGGATTATCCAAAGCTGACAGGACGGTAAAAAAGTCTTGAATTCTTCCTGCTTGACGTTTCTCCCCAGTCAGTTGGGGTTTCTTCAGAAGCAAAAGAGACTCAGCCACAGGCTGAAAGATGTCCATAACCTTACATTATCTTACATCAATAAAATATGGTTGCCTTCTTTAAACAAATCCTTCAAGCAGCGGAGCGAACAGGGAAAGCGAACAGGGAAAGCGAAGCACGAAGGAGAGGTCATCCCCAGTCATTGAGGAATTGATAGCTTCTGCATTCAATTAAGCAATCAGCCTCTAAAGCCTGCTCCTATTTAAACTGAGTGCATGCAAGACAAGGTTATGGACATTTTTCAGCCTGTGGCTGAGTCTCTTTTGCTTCTGAAGAAACCCCAACTGACTGGGGAGAAACGTCAAGCAGGAAGAATTCAAGACTTTTTTACCGTCCTGTCAGCTTTGGATAATCCATTTGCCCGCTCTGCATTGCCTTGCATTGCGGTAGGACTGAGGAATTTCAACTGACAACGTAAGATTCATCTTTATTTCTTCAATCTATGAGCTGAAATTACATGGCTGGAAATCCCATGAATGTTGTGTCTTTGACTATAATAACAAGCCATGAAAACTTGCATGTATATCTAAGAAACCTCTATGGGGAGGAAACAACCAGAGAACTAAAAACCTTGGAGAAACATCAAATGCACAAAATGAAATTAAAGAACACTCTGACTTTTTTTGCTAAAATGCAGAGATGCAGAAGTCACACCAAAATTTTTGAGGCACCACAGGAAAAAACACTAGAAGAGTTGAAAGAATTTATAGAAAAATGGAAAATGCCCTCCTAAGAGACTATATCAAGACTACTAGACTGGACTTAAGTAAAATGGATCCAATAATATATAAGTTGCATGTCAAAATGAGTAATATCTTAGGAAGAGAAGACTGGAGGAGATGGGATAGTAGAACTCAGGAATATGTCTTACAGCTAGATGGAAAAATTAAGAGTAGACATGAGAAAAAATTAAGAATTCTGAAGGGACAAAATAGAGACATGGGTAAACATCTAGAAGAAAATAAAGTAATTATTAATCTAACTTAGAGTTATCTCCAGCCCAAACATCAATATTAATCAAAGGAGGGAATTTTGCCATAGTCCCAAAAACTATTCCCACTGAGCAAATTATTGCCAATATTGAAACTACTCTGGCAGAATTTGACTCTGATACAGCGGAGGAAATTAGGATAAAATCTGCTAATATCCTGCTTAAAGCTAAACCTCCAAAAAGTAACATCACACTGCAAGAAATGAGAGCTATTAGACAATTGAAGAATAATTCAGAAGTAGTCATTCTCCCCGCAGACAAAGGAAATGTGACCGTGATTTTAAATACTACTGATTATTTTTAAAAAGTCTCTGATCTACTAGATCCAGAAACCTATACCGTCCTTAAAAAGGACCCTACTAATAAAATTTTAAAAGAAACCAATATTTTAATAAAAAATTCTTCTCTAAGTCTTGAAATCAAAAATAAATTAACGAAATCCTCTGCTTTGCCCCCCAGATTGTATGGACTACCAAAAATACATAAGAAGGACACCCCGCTTCGACCAATAGTCAGCAACATAGGGGCACCCACACATGCATTATCACAACACCTAGCTAAAATCCTACAACCATACATTGGAAATACATACCACCACGTGAGAAACACCTATCATTTCATTGATTTATTATCCACAGCCAGATTGACGCACAGTTCCATTCTTGTTTTGATGTAGTCAGTTTTGATGTAGTGTCATTATTTACAAGGGTACCTCTAACAGAGGTTATGAACCTCATAAGTAACCTCACACTACCTCGGGATCTAGTACCACTATACAGACACTGCCTGACATCTACATATTTCACCTGAAACAACACCTTCAGAGAACAAAGGGAAGGGGTAGCAATGGGAAATCCCTTGAGTCCCATTGTTGCCAACTTATTTATGGAATTTTTTGAGGAGAAAGCATTGTCAGAAGCCAAACTTAAACCATCAACATGGCTCTGCTATGTTGATGACGTATTCTGTATCTGGGACCATGGGGAAGAAAATCTGGACCCTTTTTTAGAACAACAGCTTACTCCCTGAAATACAATTCACCACGGAGGTAGAAAAAGAGGGGGTACTGCCTTTTCTGGATGTGAAAGTAACAAGGAAACAGGATCTGACCTTTAGTTACACTGTCTATAGAAAGCCTACTTTTACAGGTAGATACTTACAACATTCCTCTAACCATCACCCGGCTCAAAAAAACTCATTAATCATTAATCTATAGGGCCATGCATGTATGTGACAAGCAATATCTAGCTGAGGAAAAAATAATCATCACAGATACCTTGTTGTCCAATGGGTACACAACAAGACAGATAAACCAAGTGTGGGATAAGCAATAGGAAAAGGCCAACCACATCCCCACCCCAGAGGAAATTAATAAGAAAAATAAGGAGCTGGAATTGGAAAGATTAGAAGGTAGAGAGCGCAAGTGGCTGTCTCTACCTTACATACAGGGAGTAACAGATAAGATTGCGTATGTGTTTAGGCAGCATGAAGTGAAAACCATATTTTTGCCCACAACTAAAATTGAATAATTACTAGGTAATCCCAAAGATAGGAGACCAGATTTAACCAATCCAGGGGTTTATGAGATTTTTTGTGAAGAATGCAAAGGCTCATACATAGGGAATACCAAAAGACCTATTAAAACCAGGGTACAAGAACATTTGAGAGCTGTAAAAAATGCCCAAGAAGAGAAATCAGCTGTAGCTGCTCATGTTAAAGCAACAGGACACCAGACTGACTTTCAAAGAACCCATTCTTTATTCAGCGAATCAAGAAACAGACAGCGCTTGAATCTTGAAGCAATCTCAATAGCCCAACGACAGCCTAAATTTCTCTTTAATCGTCAGCAAGAATTATCTTACATCAATAAAATATGGTTGCCTTCTTTAAACAAATCCTTCAAGCAGCGGAGCGAACAGGGAAAGCAAAGCACGAAGGAGAGGTCATCCCCAGTCATTGAGGAATTGACAGCTTCTGCATTCAATTAAGCAATTAGCTTGATTGATAGCTTCTGCATTCAATTAAGCAATCAGCCTCTAAAGCCTGCTTCTATTTAAACTGAGTGCATGCAAGACAAGGTTATGGACATCTTTCAGCCTGTGGAATTTCTGTACCCTAAAGCCTGTAGGACTGAGGAATTTCAACTGACAACGTAAGTTTAATCTTTATTTCTTCAATCTAAGAGCTGAAATTACATGGCTGGAAATCCCATGAATGTTGTGTCTTTGAATATAACAACAAGCCATGAAAACTTGCATGTATATCTAAGATTAACAATTAATTACCTAATTAATTTAGCAGAAAATTGGACCGTGATAGGGGGGTACCCGGGCCTCCAAAGGTTGAGAACCCCTGACCTAGACACCCATTAAAGGGCCAGGAGCATTCATGTTGAAAGGTTGGCCACTCCTGTTCTAGCCAATGAGTTGTATCCTCCTCAGTAGTGTAGTAGTACAAGTACAAAAATCTTCCCTTCCCCCTTTCCTTGGGTAGTTTCCTGAACCAGCCCTCTCCCCGAACCTTCTTGATGGTTGAGGGGCCCTCAGGAACAGTGTGGGATGAGGCATATGGGGGACCCCTCAAAACTATGCAGAGACAGTCTATTAGTGGTGCTTCACTTGTTGAGGCAGCCTCTGTGCAGTTTTCGGAGATTCCCCTCTCTCATAGCAGCCCTGTGTCACATCCCACACTGTTTGAGGGTCCCCCCCAACCCTCAGGAGCAACGGGCGGGGGGGGGGGCCTTGGGGAATTGCTATAGGGGGATGGGGTGGGGAAGATAGCTTGCATTTGTGCCAATGCAGCACTGGCTGCTCAACCAGTACTTAGAGCACAATTCAATGTTGACAAATCACAATGCAAAAACAATTTCATTGACATTTGTGGCAACATCTATCTGTCCAAAGCCAAAATGAGCTATTCTAGTCAGAAAGCAACTACAGTATTTAACAAAACACAGCATACTAGTCTACTTTTTCCAAGCCTGCCATGGAAGTGGGGCTCATTTCTTATTAAGGACTGCCAGGTTATAACCATCACAAATTTGTGCATAACCTTGAAATTCCTGTTGTAGAGGGAGACTGGACAGCTGCACTTTTGAACAGTCAACCCCAAGGTCTTATTGCAAGGTGTCCCGTCCCCCCTCCCCTGCTTTAAGAGCTATCTGCCATCTGACCAGGGGGTCAGTGTTAGTAGGTGCTTCAGCATCCAGTGGTGATTCAGCAGGGTTTCCACACAGAAAGTTTTTTTTTTTGGGGGGGGGGGGTTGAAGACATCAGTTATATATAGCCAGATGAAACCTTACTGTTACCTCAGACCATCCAGTTCTGTTGGGCTTGGAAGCCAAAGTAAATCCTTCAGCTATCCACGGAGATAATGCTGCAGAGGAGTAAAGACCTGGCTTGCTATTCCCTCTACTGTAACTGTCCTGATGGTGCAGAGGACAAGAATCCGCCCAAATGCGTATGTTGAGACCGCCTCCCCCCCCCCACAAATGGAGACAGGTTATATGTTCAGAATACACAAAAGGGGAGCCCCTTGGGCTCACAAAACTGGTTCTGCCATTCTTTGCATCTTGGCCACTGACTTGAAGCTTTCGTAGAGCTGTATTACAAACACACTTACTCTTCAACAAAACCCACTGCATACAGAAGGTCAAAAGACCTCGCATCAAAATCAGTTATGCGCCTTACCCCCCAAAGTCACCATCTTTTAACAGATTCCCTCATTTTGCACACAATGCGTTGTGTTGATCTTACTAATCTGACTGTATGTCATATTGTATTAAGTCATTAGCCTTATATGGAGGACATGAAACCATGAGGAGTCTTCATGGTTTCACTGTGCCTCTGAGTGCATCCAGCATCCCTAACTGCATGGAGGATGGCCACAAATGCTCTCCATAGGAGTGGCTCATGGAGCACAGGGATTGTTGGCACATTCACCAGTTTGGCAATGTCTGCATAGGGCTATTATCTGATCAAAGATACCCTGTCCAACTTCTAACTTGAATTTTTGCAGTTAATATTGTCAAGTAACGGATGGTTATACTTAGACAAACAGTCAAAGAAAAAATGTCTGGACTAAGTGGAATTGTTTACTGTATACTGGTACTGTATGTGCTTAAGGTACCCAATATTCATCCAATATGCTTTAATTTTAGGGTAGTCCCACTAAATATGCATCAAGTCAGCTTTTCTAGGACTTGATCCTCTGACCTGCTGCTCTAGAGAAAGCAGCAACATACAAGCCCTTTACTGGAAAAACCTAACAGTACATCAACAGTAAAAACACAAGCATTTAAAAATAGAACCGCCAGTACCTAAGTTATTATGTTTGCCGTGTGCTTTGCTATTTGAAGTAAAGGCATTTCCTGTTAAATGACCACAAACGAATGAGAATGCTAAACATGAGCTGACAAACAGCATAAGAATACAAACCAGAAGCATTTATAGTAGGGAAGGGGGCAGGTTCCTGTCAGATGAATGGACACGAGATCACACCTTGTTCATTCACTATACAGTACTGATTTTAGGGCTACCATCCTAAACACACTTACATGCAAGTAAACTCCACTAAACAAAATGTGACCTACTTCCAAGTAAACATGCATAGGATTGTGCTGTAAAAATAGGTGTTTTTTTTTTCAAATGCACAACCTTAACCAACATTTGCATATTTTAGCACCCATGTTCTCTGCTTGCTGTTGATTTTTCCTAAAAATGAAACAGGCAGGCACAGCAAGGTAAACAATAGAGCACTTAGGGTCAAACTAGCCAGGCTCCTAAATTTAAATGAAAAACATCTCTTTTTGCCATAAAACATAGCTGCGGGGAGGGGGGGAGGGACTATGATGTGCAAGAATGGGAAGGCTAATTCTTTGCCCTCATGCTGTTCTTCTGCCAAAAATCAACACCATCTGTTTGCCACCAAAGTGGCTGTTTGCTGCGAACACTTTGGGGGCAACCGACAGCTGGAGGTGATTTTTTGGCAGGAAAAGAGCATGAAGGAAAGATCCCTCCTGCAGTCCTGATCAGAATCCCTCCAAGCAGCTGCTTTGTATGAAAGAGAGAGACACAGACAGACAGAGGCACTTCCCCTTGCTTTTAACACCCCATTTAGGTGCACGTCAGGTCCGATCCTTGCAAGCTGTACACAGGCACCTGCTTACTATCCACCTCAGCAGCCACATCTTTCTATCTTCAGCAGTTCTGATGCTTCTGTGGACACAACTCTCTTTTTTACATCACACAAGCACTACATACCGTACATTCAAAAAACACAACTGTATTAAAGAGAGGAACACAAGAAAGCAGAAAAGATGTCCTATATAGGAAAGTTCAGCTTAAACATTTTTACATGGATGAGTACTAAACAAAGAGAAACATTTGGAACAGATGATGCTTCAAACATACCACTTTCTGCTAACATCCAAAAGCCTTTGAGCTCTTCTAGAGCACTCTTCGCAATATTACATATTTTGAAAGTCAAATGTTTGCAGTTGCACATGTTCAAAAGAAGTTGGTTAAATCAACCCCATTGCAGTGATCTGAAATTCGGGTGTGCGTGTGCGCTGCGGAGGGTAGTACAGGCCTCCCCGAACCCTTTGGAGGACTCTAGGCCCCCTGGTAAGTGCACAAACCACCTTTTACATTTTTTTCTCGGTGCTGGCGGCGCCCCCCCCCAGGATTGCCACCGCCATGCTGTCCCCAATCCTTAAGGGGGCAGTGGGCAGTTTTTGGTTCCAATGGTGGGTTGCGACCGCTTTTATTTCACATTTTTACATTTTTATACCACCCTTCCTCTAAGGAGCTCAGAGTGGTGTACATATTCCCTCCCCTCCTTTTTGTCCTCATAACAACCCTGTGAGGTAGGTGGGGCTGAGAGATAGTGACTGGCCCAAGGTCACCCAGGAAGCTTCGTGGCTGAGCGGGGATTTGAACCTGGATCTTCCAGGTCTAAGTCCGACTCCCAAACCACTACACCACCCTTTTGAGAACCACTGGCATAGACAAAGTGAAGAAAAGGTCTGTGAGAAGGCCTGATGGTGTGTGAAGATAAGCTTCCGCCAGATCTATTGACACCAGAAAGTTGCCTTGCCTGAGCGCCAATAGAATCTAACATAGCATCGCCATCTTGAACTTCTGTTTCCTCATGAAGAGGTTTAGCCACTTCAGGTTGAGAACTGCCCTGATGCTCCCCATTCTTTTTGGGAACTATGAAAAAGTGCAAGTAGACTCTGGACCCACCCAGGTTCAATAGCTCCAATCTGGAGCAGATGGTCAATTACCCCCAGGACGAGTTTATGTTTGGCATCACATTTTGCCCTGTCCACACAAACCTGCCCCGGGGAACCTCATGAGTTCCACTGAGTATCTACATCTCACCATCTCAATAACCCAACAATAGGAGGTTGATGGGGACATTTTGGTAAACAGCTGAAGACAGCACCCTATGTGACAAAGGGAAGAGGCTGTGGTGTCATGATGACTGATGGTGTTTGGGACCTCCAGAGCCAGAGGATGAGGACGGATGGGAGCAACCTTTAAAGGTGTGCCTTCCCTGTTGCCGCTTGGGCTTAGAACCTCCCTGGTCCATGGATTTAAATTCCTATTACCATTACCATTATTTATATATCACTTTTCAACAGGAGTAGTTCACAAAGCGGTTTACATCATAAAAGAAATCAAATGGTTCCCTGTCCTCCAAAGGGCTCACAATCCTTTAAAAAAATACAGAAGACACACCAGCAACAACCACTGGAAAATATGCCATGCTGGGGTGAATCCTCTTCTGAAGCTCCGAGAGGAACGCTGACCCTTGAAGGAATATTCCTTACGTTTCCTTGTGGCGATACCCTCTTTTCCTTAGTCTCCACCATGATGAGATTGAGGGAATCCCCAAACACTTTGCTTCTGGAGAAGGGCATACCCACAAGACAAACCTGGGAGCCAGTGCTGATGTTACCTTCCGAGTCACGCATTACGTCTGGCCACAACCTCAGAAGCCATCACTTGAGCAGAGAATTGGACAGTATCCATAGACGAATCTGCCAGGAACACCGCAGACAAGTCAATCTTTTAAAACTTGTCTTTAAAATGCTTAGGGACATCTGTCTCAGCCAAAGCCAGGTTCTGGGTCCATTGGAAGATGGCCCTGGACAACAGTGACTTGGCTACTGAGGCCCTCAAGATAGCTGAAGAGGCTTTGAACCTCAGGGCTGTCTCAATGCGCTTGTCGCACACATGATGGAGGACCAATGAGGCACCTAGCACTGCCCCTAGCGCGTTGACAGAAGGGGTCTTAAGCTCCTCCATTATTTCTGCTGGAAGAGCATAGAGTTTGGCAGCGAGTCTAGACGTTGATTTTCCCCTTGCTGGTGCTGCCCACTCCCTTGCCACAATCTTCTCAAAGTGGTCTGGGAATGGAACGATTGAGGGGTTCCCAGGCCCCTGTGGCCAGGCCTTTGAACTTTGATCCCACTGCATCTTCACTCGTCTGGTTCTTTGGAGAAAATATTCTGGCCACCTTGGGCAAGAGCTTAGCGAAAAAAATCAGGTGAAAAGAGGTGGATGTCTTGGTGGTCTGTCACCTCCTCTTCTTCCAAGCATTCCCCCTCCTCCCAAGAGGAGGAGGAGGACACCAACCCCACCAGACTGAAAGGAACAAAACTGATCGGCTTCAGAGCTAGTAATGCTAGAGGGAGGCTTTGAGAGAGTAGTGAGCCCTTAGCACAGGTAATAGGGGGATCTTATAGCCCATCTTACTTGCTATCTGGTTGGCGTGAGCTGCTGCTTTCCTCTCCAGGGCATTTGGTCCCACTAATCATATATGTGAGCAGGATTATTGTCAGACCCTCTGAAGCCACAGATTTTTGTACTTCAGTGGCCACAAGAGTTTATGTAAAAATGTCCCCAGGTTAGCCTGGACATCAGGGATGGCAACTCCAGAAGGGTAAAGCTGAGGCTGATCAGCCCCATGACGCAAAGAAGACCCCTGAGGGCACAACTCTTAATCACTGGAATCGGAGGCAGATGGTGAAGTAGGAGAGGCCATTCAGTCCCTTTTCCATTCCCGCAGTATTGAGATAAGTAAGGAAGAAAGGCCTTTCTTGTGGGGGGTGGGGGGAGGTGAGTACCCACCACCAGTCTCCAATTCCCCCTTTAACACTCGCAGCCAGTCTGGAGGATCAAGAAGTATGGAGAAACACCCACAAGGGGCCAGCAACAATGACACCTTGCATTTAGGCATGAAAACTGAGCTACAGGAGACAGAGGGGCTTCAACTGTTCTCCTGTTGCCAAAATCCAGCCACAGGTGATCCCACCTCGATAGGGAAAGGGAAGGGACTAGCCAGAACTGCAAATGGATCTAAAACACTATCCATGCTTGGTAGGAACCAAGCAGAGAACCCTCTAACTTGCAACCAGGCAAGGTCAGTCTGGGGGTCAAGGGGGGGGAGCCTTTGGATCACATGACTCTGCCTGCTGCTACGCACAAGGAGGAGGAGCTACCCACAAGCAAGAACTGGGCCACTCTAGAACTACTAAAGAATAGTTACATTCTCAAAAGATGACATTTTTAACATTTCATTTCAAGGTATTCCATAGATATTTGTTTACATTAACTGTGAACAAGAAAATTTTCCCCCTATTGCGTGCGTCCGTGCGTGCAGAAAGTAGAACACAAAACCATTTGAAGCCGGGACTTGAAATCTTGTAAGCGCCCTCTGACAACTCCTGTTCCTCTTTCTCCCTTTCCTCCCACATTAACCAGCATGCAGATTCTTACAGCAATGGTTAAATGGGACATCCACCAAAGCAGAGAAACCGTTCTAGCAGCCAAGTGAATCATGCTGTAGTAATGTGGGTGGGAAAAAATCCCATGACCAATTTCTAAGGACAGAGCCTTTTATGGAATTTTTTTTTTAGAGTAGAAGCCGATCAAGTAACTTGTAGTACTTTGCTGTCTGGTGTACCGTCGTTTAAGGAAGCAGAACAAACTTCTCAGAATACAAAGCATTACTAAACACCTTGTGTGAACCACGAGAAAGCAACACTATGCATTTCAGTTTCTTCTGTGGAGGAGTGTAATGAACTATAAATACTGTACTACAATATGTTCAATAGAAAGAGAAGTACTCTAATATCACTGAAAAAATAAAGCCCCTGGCATCCCCATGTCGAACACACTGCACAAGAGTAAATGCCACTGAAAGTCAGTACAATTTACACCATAACCCTAAACACATCTTTTGGAAGTCAACTATCCACTGTATTTAGCAAAAGGCAACATTAAAAAATATCTCAAAACACAATTAACATATTTAGAGGTTCAATTTGGCTTATCTGTCTTAAGGATTCATAGGAATGCGTTCATATACTGCAGCCAGGTCTGCAAGATCTAGGCCGGGGGGGGGGGGGGGAGAAGAAGAGAAGTGTTGCTACCATGAAACAAAGGAGACTGAAGTTCATACAGAATTGTGGAAGTGCAGAGTAAATATAACACTGAAGCTACAGTATCTGCCAAACTAATAGAAGACAGTGGGAGCACATAAGAGCCCTAAAATACGAATTAAATCCTGGCCTCAAATGCATTTTTTCACCACAGTTATTACACTAATTATTTAGGGAGTGGTCTGTCCCTTCTCGCTGCTTCTCTCCCTGCTCTAAATATGGCATTGTGTGTGGTTGGATTCTCCCTTCCTCGCCCACACAGCAGTTTTCTATTAGGCGGCACAGAAGCGTGCGCACAGGGTTTGGATCCTGTCTTGCAAACATGCATTGAGAAAAGAAACAGAGGACAGGGAAAAGGTTAAGTGTGCACGTGCACGTATAAGCACACAGATCCACCAGTGATTCTCAGTGGTGAACCAACAAGGACCAACAAAGTGGAGTTGCATTCGTATGTATGGAACAGCCAATTCAACCCTTTACAAACGTGACATTTCGATCTGGGCTGCGTGTATTCCACAATTCGAAGTGAAGAAGCACACCAAATGAAATTTGGTATTCATGCAGCATTCAGCATCCTAAGCACTGAAGATTTCATTGGGGGGGGGGGAGATGTCTAGCCTTTGTAAGATAAAATGGAGTTGAAAGTGTGTGGGCAATGTCTATGAAGTCTCAAAAGCCAAAAAAAGACTCAGAAGGACAGGCAGTTATAGGACTTCAGGGTCTTCCATAGGCTCCTGCCTCTCCCAATGAATAGCAGAAGAATTACATGAACAAAAAAGAACAAATAGGCACAAATTTCCTTCATTTAAACTACAGTAGTTGCAAAATTTGGTGTTTAATTTTGATGCTTTGGCAGAGCATTAATTAAGGATATTTATTATATACCACTCTTCAACAAGGTTTCAAAGTGGTTTACACAGCAAAAGGAAGGAGGACGTGGCTCTCTGTGCCAGCCAGCCCTGATCCTAACTAAACTAGCTGATGAGTTAAGTCATGCCAAGTATTAGCTGGCCAGACTTATCACATACCATTCCAAATCAGAACAAACAATTGAATGGACATACATTTTTGAATGCATTTTTTGTTCTTCCACCATTATCTAGTAATAGATTAATCCAAATTTGAATTTTAAGTTGGAAACATATCAAAAGAACAAACAACAGATTGCATGTTCTTAATGCCAGACATAGAACACAGTATTTTGTACAAAGATGTTTCTTTATCCAGTAAAAGAGTAGAATGAATTTTATTTAACAAATGGAATATATTATTGCAAATTGGGAAGAGAATACAAGCATAATCAGGCTTAAGGAAAAAAACATACATTTCTCACAACTGGCAATGTTCTGGGTGTTTGTTTTTATTAGAACAGGCTCACGGCATTGCTAACTCTCATAGTTACTACTGTTCCATTTCCACACAACATACTCAAACCAGTTTGGGGCAGAAAACATAAAGGTCTGTTTTGATTTGAGGGAAATATATTGAAATTATCTAGATCCACAGCACAACATCTAATTATACCATGTTCCTCAGACGCACCAGGTGCAAGGCTGTACAACAGAGTACAAAATGTTGATAACAGAAAATAAAACCTGACCACTCTTCATTCCGAAAGGCGTGCAGAGCTAATATATCAGGCAAAGATCACTGCAACTGTGCTCTGGAAGCTATAAAGAAAGGATAATGATGTCTAGGCAAGGGTGGTGGATGAGTAACTAGACTTGATGACCTTTCAGCCTCCTCTATGATTCGGTAACACAGGAAATAGCTAAAATTTCCGGTTGCCTTGCGAAGAAAAAATCAGAATGGGAAAACCACACTGGGAGTTAATAAGCTATTATTACCTTTAGCATTTCTCTACAGAGTCGCTGCTCTAGGCTATCGAAGCGTGTCATTTTTGGCATAATAGCTAGATTGGCGCCTTGGCATCTGGAGAGAGACTGTGTTGATCCCCAGAAGCAATGCA
This sequence comes from Plestiodon gilberti rubricaudatus, assembly GCA_026170595.1. NCBI lineage: Eukaryota > Metazoa > Chordata > Lepidosauria > Squamata > Scincidae > Plestiodon > Plestiodon gilberti. Next base: position 219,448,447 of record JANXHW010000001.1, on the reverse strand, counting down.
TTTCTATGATTAATTACTGGGGGAGGGGGGCACTGACAATCTGCATAGAGACAGTAGCAGGCATTGAATGCAGATAGCTCATTTGAGACATTAGTTCATTGTTGGCATTTCAGAGGAGGAATTTGTTTTACTTGTCACTGAACGTGCCTGACACAGACTAATCTAATTTAAAAGCCTCAGTAGTCAGAGGCACACAGTCAAATCACCCTTTACTTTGCAGTGTTAAAGAGAGCCTTCCAATTAGTAATTGTAGAGTAGTTTTGCATACAGTCAGACAGATAGATAAGCACAAGCCGCCAGCCCTGGCTGTAAATACTGTACTATACTTGAGCAGGTGAAGATCATGTTGGTCGTGGCACAGAGACATACTAGAAATGTACTCGGAACAAGCAGTTCTTATTATAAGCAGTCAATACAGGACATAGTCTATAAAGGCGGTAAAAATTGGTTGTTTTAACTTAGTTGTTAGTCTTAAACTTTCTTGCAAAAGCAAGACAAAATGGATTAACTTTAAAAGAGGCCAAAGAGGGCACAATCCTATCAAAAGATAAAACGGTGGAGCGAGCGCTCTGCCGTTTTAAGCCGTTGCAAACATGCTGTACAGCACGTTCGCGATGACTTTAGAGTAAGGGCAGCCGGCGCGGAGGCCGGCCACACTCACTCCGCCCCCAAAGTGTCCCTGTGGCCGGTGGAGACGGTAAGTACAGCACTGGCGGGCGCAGAGGCAGTCCAGGAGGGGGGCCATTGGCTGAGATGGCCCGGGGGCGGGGATGACGGCCACCAGATCCCAGTCCCCTTTCCTGGGCCAGCGTGGCCTTTACACGGTCTCCTCCGACTTCCGCCAGCTAAATAGCTGGCGGAGGAGGTCCATGGGCCTCCCCACATTCCACCGGGGGAAGGGAATGAACGTTATATTCTTTGTCTTTTCCTATTAGCATATAATTCTACAACAGCTTTTGTCAGTTATTTAATTATCCTTCCAAGATTGGTATTGGCAATATCTGAAATAAAAGTAACTGTCTTGGAAGAGCACTCATTCTTATCTATGAGATTCTTCCCAACCAGGATATGTTTAAGATGTTTCCATTCTTTAAATCCTTTTCTTACAGCCCAATCCTATCTAAATCCCCACATGATGAAGCAGTGGCAACACTGTGGCTAATGCTGCATTTCACAGGGGATTTTCGGCTGCTGGAGGTCTCCTCGGTGTAAGAGGACATTTGTCCCATTTCCACAGAGTAAGCCCCAGCAACCGCTATGGGTCAACTTGGACCTGCGCCAGCTCAATCACTGGCACATGTTCGCATTGATCCGGGAAGGCAGATCAGGCCCAGGAAGGGGTTCAGGATTTGGCGTGCACTGCCACCACCGATCCTGCCCCTCTCCCGAGCCTGATCTGCCTTCTTCCACACCCCCATCACTGCCACATTCCGCCCACCCCGTTCAACCCCATCCCCACCTCCCTCCAACCCCCTGTGCAGGCTTTACCTGCTCCAGCACGTCTCCGTGGATCTGCTGGCACATGGGAGGCTGCTCTGGCCTCCCCACCAGAGGGCTTGCAGTGCGTGTCAGCAGGGGCTGCTTTGTGACTGCCGTAAAGCAGCTTCCACCGGTGCAACACTAGTTATACCGGTGGGGAAGGGGGATAGGATTGGGCTATAATCCTTTCATCCTTCTGGGATCAAAGTTAACCAACTTTAATCATTCTATCTTACACATTAAATGGACTTCCATGTGCTTTATTGGGTCTTTATTATAGCAATTATTTCCAAACATGCTCTTGTCTCATCAAGAATTTCCTTCTTAAATACACAAGAACTGCCATACTGGTTCAACATCCATTCAGTCCAGTATTGTGTCTCCGGCAATGGACATAACTGGAAACTTAAGGAAACTTCAATATACACCATCTTAATTGCACTCCTTTCCCTGGAGGAATCCTAAAATATCAAGTCAAAACATTCTAGTTCAGAAATATGTATTCTACTTCTCTCATATTCCTACCAATTCCCCCAATAATTTTATATATTAATATAAATATATTATATGTATATATTAGTATGTCTAATATAATTTTTATGTATTAATATGAATATATTAATATGTATAATACACATGCAATATTAATACAGTACATATATATGTTTGTGCATGCACTATTTTGGTAGATTAGCCACATCAATCAGATGTTTTCAGGGAACCATCCGCAATGTCTGCAAGATCTCTCTGAAGTGGTAATGCCAAACTTTGTAAAGTACACGATATCAGCAAGAACAAAGCATAGTCATCTGCGTTTTAAGTCACTCGCTGTATACTCTGAATAATGCATGCAATTTCCAGGGGTTGTGAAATCCTGCTGGAATTTGCTTTAGTACACACTCCAATTCAGACCCACTGGCAGCTAAACGCGATACCACTCCGTTTCATTTAGAAGTGGAGTTTGTTTTTAAACTGGGTTTGTTATTCATATTGTATGTCTATGGTAAAGTATATGAGAAAAGAGGCAAGAAAAAATTTCACCGTTATCAGGTGCACTTGCATTTTGCCTTAAACCCCTCCCCCCCAAGCATAGTCTCAGTAACCACATCACAGATGGGACATGAGGGGGAAAAAGGGCACTGTAGCGTTGAATTATGCATACACACTCACTATCATTGGTTCCACTATAAACAGACTATACAATGCGACGAAGTTGTTTTGCTAAAGGGAAATAATAGGTTAATTCATTTGTAAAAGGACACATCTCCTGAGCAGATGAATTGTATCCTAAGAGCACAGATTCACTGACACCCAAGATCTCAACTTCTGAGCTTAGTATAACAGTGAGCATGACTGTAGTAACGTCAAGGACCTCCTTAGTTTTCCTGTGGGAACTTCAGCTCGGAGTTACAGTGCCTGGATTTTCCACTATGTCATCACTTTGCATAATATCCAAAACCATGAAAAGTGAATCACAGTCCATATAAGGAAGATCACAGTACTTAGCAGTTAAGACTTTCAGACTACTGATCTGGCAGGACAAAGAGGACTGCAATGATAAAAAGTAGTTAATATTTGTATTAGTTACCAACATTAAAAAAAAAGCCTTTCTGAAAAATGAAGGGGAGCCCTGAACAGGGTGAATCAAAGACATCATATCTGTCTTGGAGACTTTTCAATAAGTTGCATCAGCATATTTTCAACATATCTGCTCTACAAACCCCTTCAAGAGCTTCTTTATTAATGAAAAGCATCGTACAGTTGGCCCTCACTATCCGTGGGGGATCTGTTCCGGAACCACCCACCAGTGGATAGCGAGGATCCGTGGATACCGGGGTCCATTAAAAACCCTGTTAAAAGAAAATCTGCGGGTCCCAAATCTGTGGGTAGAAAGGGTCTACACCACTTTATAAACATTTGTAATAATTAGCAATTGTTGAGACTTTCATGGCCACTGGAGTCTTAACAATATAAATTTTTGGTTTTAAAAGCCATGTAAAACAGATAAGAGTTAAAACACTAAAACAAAAGTTCTTTGTAGCTACCAAAGTTGTATAACAAAGTTCTTACAGTCTCCCAACATTTCATCCAGTACATTTGACTGGTTTCTTCAGGGGGTGAAGGTTCAGAGCATCCTGTAATAATTTGTAATAGCATTTGTAATAATATTTTGCCTTCTTAAGATGTGAAAAAAAATTAGGTACTCAGATCCAACATCAATTTGACAAGCCAACTTTAGTACAGTAATTCCTTTTTTTAAGTAATGTCAATTAAGTGGAAGTTCTTTTAGATGAAAAGTGCACACATTCTTAAAAACTACAGGACAGTGAAACTGACAAGACACTTTTGAGAGTTGCTTTATTTTCCAGTGGAAAAGTTGAAAATTTGGAGAAATGACAAAACACTCTTTTGCAATATTTTCTTATTCAGAATAATGAGCAAGTCACTTTTTAAAGTACCATTTTAAAGTAATTGTTACAGCCAAATTATGTCACTGCAGATCTTGAATTCAAAATTCAAAGGTTGTAAGGTTAGTGACGATAGTGCAACTGCTGTATTGGTCTAAATTACTGTACAAATCACACAGTACTCTTTGGGCTTGATGCTGGAAAAAAGTACTTTCAAAAGTTGCCACATCTTCAGATACTTGTCCCAAACGCCACGCAAATTGGTCCTGCACTGTCATGGCAAACGCCTTGTACAACACACAGCCTCTTTTCACTTGTCTCAGGTTTCTCCATCCATTAAAAGAAACTGATAAGTGTCTGAAACATCAACAAAGTAACATGAAAAAATGCTTCTTTCCATTCAGGCAAACCTTCAATTTTTAGAAATCTGTGAGGGTTAAAGTGAGAATTGGAAGCTATGGATCTTTCGGGCACCAATTAGAGAAATAAACTTGGGGTATGCTAGTATTTTCAAGAATATACTGTATTATTTACTGAAATTGAGCAAGCCAAATACATTAAACATGAGTTCAGGACAGCCAGCTTTCTCTACAGTTAATGTGACACTTGCAGTTGCTCCAAAGCATATTTTAACTCAGAAGCAAGGCCTACTGAGTTCAAGGGAATTTTAATTGAGAGTACATATGACCGCAGGCTGGATATAATGATGATATATTATATAAACTTGAACAATAGTCATATTTATTGTCACTCTTTATTTACATTATAGGAACATATTTTTTTTTCCCATAACCTCAAAAATTCTGGACATTTTACATCTCTAAGCCCATTACGTCTGACTGACTATATCTGGAAAACTGCCCCTTATTTTTGCCATCATGACTAGCAGTATTTCTGCGTTTGAGTTAGGGGGGTCCCTCAGCAGCAGATATCTGAGGTGCAAGGAGTTGCAGAAGTAACGGGAAATTAGCAAAAAACAAAAATCACCCCTCCCACCATGCACAAATAGAGCTTCTTTCACAAACTGGAGAAAGAAGGATAGAACCCCATGAATTTAGCACAACTTAAAACTTGTTCTAGGGAAGAGCCACTAAGCAAACTTCATTCTGGGTTTACAAGCTCTCTGCCAGATTCTAGCTAGAGAAACACTACGACGGCCTGAAGGGAGCTATTTGTGGATGATCCGACTGTTGCAGAAAGACAATTATTTGACCAGAACAAACAGTTTGATTTCTTACAGAAGTCTGTTTTCTTTTTGAATCCCATGAAGAGGTTCATATTCTGATAAGCAGCTCATAGGAGCACAGACAATAAAGCCTCAAGCACAGAAAATGCAGCAACAGCCTTTAGATAACCCATGATGTTTGTTATAAAAAATGTACTTTAAAAATGGCTTCAAGGGTTGTCATGCTGATAGAAAAAGAAACCCTTTGTAAACTTATTTTCTTTTTAGCAGAAAGATCTTGTTAGTCGCTTCCAATATCATTTACATTTGTTGGGTACCAGGCATTTCATAGATATCAAAGTGGCAATACCTGCAGATTTCTACAGTTCCTGGTTCTGAACTAGAAAGGAAAGTTTTTTTTTTAAAAAAAAGCATCTTGAACAGGCTCCTTTAGGTGCTACCTACTGCACATCTTCAGGTTTGCAGAGATACCTAGTAAATGGAAAGCGACAGATTTTGGTAGTAGCAATGTAACCCTTAGCAAGAGGGAGCCTTTTGTGAAATTATGAGAACCATTCTTGCAAAAGAATGATAGCTAGGAAAAGTACCCAGGACAACCACCTACTTTTGTAGCTGGCCAAGATGCCTGGTAATGCCTACCTACTCAGGTTTCTAGTTATGTAATACAGTAACATCCTCAGAGATATCTGCTACTGCACAGGGAGAAGACAGACATAGTCTGGGTTCAGACATAACACGATACCATAGTTAGTGCTAACTTTAGTTAAGAATCTGCACCATGTTTCAGCTTCCAGGCTTTCAAAAGGCAAACCATGTTATAGAGTCACTTAAGCCTGTTTTGGTTTCCCATCTTCTCAGGACTCAACTTTCTAAATTCATAATTTCACTCCCTCCTTCATGGGCAAAGCAATGGCCCTAACTGGTCTCCAAATTCAGACATAGAACAGGAACTACAGTTACCACGAACTGGGTTCTATAAACTTCCTTCAAACCTTGGTTTCAGATCCTGGTTTGTTGGCCCCATGTAAATCACAGTTTGCAGGCAGTGTCAGGTTCAATTAACACTAAACCATGGTTTAGCTTAAACAAACTATAGATTGTCTTATGTCTGAACCCATCCAAAGAAGACTGATAGCATATTATGCTCACCAGGAAAGTGATGAGGAAGTGCAACTTCAGGGCTTTAACTCTGAAGTCACTCTACTCATAATATAGTCTTCCTGCAAAGAGATTTTTTAAAAAGAACAAAAAACATGTTCTTGATACTATTTTCCAAGGAATTGCCTCTACATATAGCACACATTGTGAAGGACTGGCAGCAGCAGGACTACCACAATTGGAAGAGCTTCTCACTGAGGTCAATGACTCACATTAGTGGTTGTCTGGACATCTGAAGACAAATCATACATATTGATGACATTAAGCAAAACTCTCCCCCCCACCCCCACCCCGATAGATGGAAAAAGCCATGTGTGGAATACTTCCCCCCTCTGCCTAGGCTATAGTCCTAGGGAATAAAATGAACAACAGACTTAGCAAAGGGAAGTTTGGCTGGAACTCTAGAGAAGCAACCAAGTGGTCAGATCCACTCTTCATGGCAAGCTGCTCTGCCAGGAGCCACAACAAATGAAGTACTACCAGCTGAGAGTTGTATGAACCAACAGCACATTTCACAGCATTGACAACAGCAGCCTCACTTCAGGTGCCCTGTTGCCTTCTCATTCACTTGACGAGGCCTGCATTGGACTAAGGTCCCTAATAAAAATGAAGGTAACCATCATTATAGTGTAGACCAGGGGTTCTCAACCCCTTCGGCGCGGCGTACCACCTCCATGGCTACCGCCACGCCAAATACCACTGGAAGTCAGTGGCAATGACATCACCACTTCCAGGTTTTTGGTCACGTCGGAAGTCTAAAAACAAAGGTAAGGTGATGCGGGCGGGCAGGAGGGCCTTTTCCAGCCCTGGAAACATGCACACACGAGCTCTGCAGACCTCGTGTCGCCATTTCCAAGGCTCCAGCACAGCCACTCTGGGACCCGCATAGATTGGGACCCGCACTCAGGGACCCGCATATACCACCTCTCATTGGTCCGCATACCGCTAGTGGTACGTGTACCACCGGCTGAAAAACCCTGGTGTAGACCATCATTATAGTGTAGACCAAAAGGCAGGGAACTATACTCATTACCACCACCTAACAAAGATTCAATAAATGCCGATTCATTTCCACTGAACTGGTCTCTGTACCTAAACCAAGAAGCAAAGAGCTAGAGGAAGATCCAGGCTTGAACGTTTTGGCCGCCAATGCCTAAGGCTGGAGTACAGGGGCAAAACAGTGATACACATGCCTATAAGTGGCAAACCATAATACAAACGTCTTCCCAAATTTGGAATAGAGGCATGAAAGAAGCTGCACTAAATGGAATACCCTTCAACACAGCAGGATTTGCTTTGCACTACTGTGAAGGTCCAATATGCAAAATATCTCATGCTCCAGGGCAGACAAATCCCATTTGAAACTGTTAAAACCAGGACATCCTGTCAGTGGGATCTGTTTATTCATGGTCTCTGAGGTGCGAAAATGAGAGCTGACAGAGCCAATACAAGCAGTCTGGGCCATACACTAAAACTCCATGTGTTGGCATTACAGAATATCATATTGGCAGATCAAACAAACTTTTTTGTATGAGAAGCTCTTAGTATTTTGGCACACACTTAATGAATAGTGCTTCCCGCATTTCTTCATTTATCATATTCCATAGCCGGTAGGGAAAGAAATCAGCACAAACAGTGAGCTCTTTTATTACTTGGCTTTAGTATACAAGTATTGAGTCTATTATTCAGGAATAGGATGTCCCTTCGACGACATCAGTCCTTGCTTTCATGGCTGAAAACCCAAGACCATCAATTTTCATGTAGTCAGCCCCCTAAATGCTAGCGTATTTAATGAAAAGATCATTAATATACATTAAGGTACAGACAAAAGAACATTAAATGTACCTTAAGATCATTAAGTATCTTAAGATCATTAAGCTACAGGAAGGAAAGGAAAGGGAAAAAATTAATAACTTTTGATTAAGGTATTGCAGCAACCAATGTTGAACACTCCTGCTCTTGTTTGTGTACTTGAAGACAACCCTGAGTTGAGTATGAAAGTCGACTAAGGTAAGGAGAAAACTTCTTTCCACGTCCAGATAAATTACGTTTGTTTGGCTTTCAGTGAGAAGAGGGTTTGTGCCAGATATTTATTCATCACGGTATTGCCAGGGCTGTCTGACAAAGAAATTCAATGCCCAATGAGAAACACACTGTTTAAGACAGGACAGGACAATATGTGGCTTTTGCATAGTCATTTATGCAGGCGGATGCCAACAGCCAACCATGTCAATCTTGCTGGGTGATGTACACATCCACCCTGCATTTTTCCAGAATTGTTGGTGTACAAGCATAAAGATTTGGTATCTGTGCTGACACAGTCTTATTTAAGGGGAAACGTTTTCTGGCCTTATTTAAGGGAAGAACACTTTCTGGTCTGAGAGTGTTCTGCCACCAGCCTTTAATAGCCTTCGATAATGGCTCTCATAGATGATGGTCAGAAGAGAACACACTGGACTTTTGTGTTTTCTAATTACAACAGAGGCTTCATAGTAACACATATATCTTTACTGTTCCTTATTTTATTTTATTTTATTTTAATTTATTTAAAGAATTTATACCCCGCCTTTCTCCCGAGGGCACTCAAGGCGGCTTACAACACACTTATGTAATCATAAGAGTATCTAGCAGTTCTAGATTTTTTTTGATCAGGCAGAAGTCCATTCCCAGTGATCATAGGATCAGATGTGTGTGTGCCTATGTGAACAGCCTCAAAATGATAGTTCTCTTTTGTTGCTGAGGTTCCAGATACAATCCATGAATAATAACCCAAAAATTGAAAGCAAAGTTCTCATGACCACCTCTTTTTCAATTTTGTTCTGTAACTTTCTGTAACCTCTTTTTCCTTTACAGTACTATATCTTTTACACAGGGAAGGCTACAAATGTTGGCTATTCATTCATTCCATTTATACCCTGCTTTTCTCTCAAATGGGCACCCAAAGCAACTCTATAAGACTGTGGCATAGTTGAAGTTAAATGGCCATTTACAGCCCTTGACAAGCTTTGACTATTTTCTGCCCCAATAAACAGAATCTGCATAACAGATGTTTCCACCTTCATTTTTGTCTTTATTCTGGAGATTTTAATTTTTGAGGAAGCCACTGGACCTCTTCCCCTCCCCCCCTCTTAATTTTACATTAATGTCTGGCAGCCTATCTGTTCTGTTAACAGTGGGATATTTCTCTCACAGTTATGGGAGATGCAGAGAAGGACAACTTGTTTGGATTCAAGCTGACACTGCAAATACAAGTATTTGTGGACTGCATCTGTGATTCTTTCAGCATTCATGGTTCAAAAGGGTCATCCATCCTTTAGGAAGCATACTGCAACTACATCAGAGCAAAACTACCTAGATGCCTTCTCTTCGCTAAGGTTCTTGGGCCCAGGAAAAGATTTTACTTCAGTCACAAATACATCTGAACATCCTAAGTATGTCCCACCAGAGACACCAAGAACTTGGGAGTGGAAGCCAAATAAGATTCTGTGAGCCCCAGTCAAACGTCACCCATCAGGCTCGTAAGTCCCGCACGGAGCTGACCCTCCCGGGTCTAGACCTTTTGTGTTAAGCTACGCTGGACGTCCTGTATCTTTTTGTCGGCCTCCCGAGGAACCTAAGCCAGGTATGATGGCTCCCAACCCCTTCGATGGACCGCTTCCCCCTTGGGGCCCCTCTGGGGGATGCAACACATTCATTCTCCTTTCTATCTCACAACTCTCTCACACTTCCTAGTAATCTGGTCCAAAACCACTTTTGCTTCAGTCCTGCAGTGTTGAATGGTGCTAGAAGCTGCCTTAAAAACACTGAATGCATGGCTGGCAGGTAGCCCTCCAGTTTCCCCTTTGGCTTGGTCAAGCCTCAGGTATGGTTGGCTCAAAATGAGGATCTTCAGCATGGATCTGAATTTAGATTTCTGAAACATAACATAAATAATCTGTGTGAATAAGTCATAAGCTAGGAGGTTGAAGACCTGGCTCTCAACAGGCTTTTGTTTAATGTATCTTTTCTCCTTACAATTTTGTTTCAGAGGCATACCAGCAGCGAGTGCTGCCTGGAGCACTCGCTGCGGCGCCACCCCGGGGGGGCGACCCGGCTTACCAGGGCGCTCCGAGGCCTTCTCCCCGGCCTCAGAGCCGGAGAGAGCCCCAGAGCGTCCACCACGACCGGGGCTTTCTGAAGGCGGCCGACTGCGTCGCCCGCTATTTATACTTTTTTCTGCACATGCGCAGAACGTTTCGTTCATTCGAAACGTTCTGCGCATGTGCAGAAAAAAAGTATAAATAGCGGGCGACGCAGTCGGCTGCCTTCAGAAAGCCCCGGCCGCCGGTCGTGGTAGCCGCTCCGAGGCTTTCTCCAGTTCCGAGGACTTCTCCCATGGCCTCGGAGCTGGAGAAAGCCCCGGAGCGTCCACCGGGCGGGCGCGCGCTCTGCGAGACTGGAGCGAGCGGAGCAGCGCCGCCCGGCGCTGCGGTGTCGCCTGGAGCCACTGCTCCGCTCGCTCCAGTCTTTCCACGCCTCTGTTTTGTTTTAATTGTTGCTGCCATCTTATTGAATTTTCATGCTATTTCTGTTTTTAATGGATATTGTAAACTGCCTTGAGCTCCCCAAAAGGAGAACGGCAAAGTAGAATTTTTTTTAATAAGAATAAACTGAGTGCCTCTCCAAAATAAGTGCAACCCTGCAGAAGGTGGCAGCTACAGTTACAGTAAGCAAAGATGACGACTACAGATAGGGGAAAGTGATGTGGAAAAAGGCTCCACCAACAGGATCTCCTGCCTCTTGATGTACTTAATCAGTACAATCATCAACATGAGCAAACAGTTATCCAGATGCAATGTAAAAATAAATGACTTAACATTCTTTGAAGTAATTACAAGGAATGGTTTGTGTTAGAGCTCTGAACTAGCAATGAACTGAAGGCCTAATTATGGCTTGACAATTCAAGCCGGATCTGTTGCTGCGCTGTGCTGCAACATGTGCATGTAACATGACAAGCGAGACAATCAAATTCTTTGCAAAAAGTGTGTATTGTCGCTATCGGAAGGATCGTGGTTTTAGAATGACACCGCTAAACTTGAAGATGAAAAGAACCATCTCTAATCAATGGTAACTGCTAGTGCAGGAGCTTGCCTGATCATATTGTTTCTTATTAGAACAAACATTTTAAAAGGCCTGTGCTGGTGATCTCTTAATAAATGCCCATTGCTGTAGACAGGCTAGAGCACTACACCCGTCTACACAAGCAAGGATTACACTGCAATCCTGTTTGAAGTTGCAAATATCACCCAAAATTAGAATCTGAAAAAAGTGGGAGGACAACAGAGAAAACACAGGAGCACAATGGTTTGAGAGCAAAAACATAATCTGGATTCCTTGTTGGCATTACTAAGTGAATGCTGTCAATTCCAGGAAAAAGAAAAACAAAGCAGCTAGCATAGAAGAAGCACAATCAACCAAATTGAAGATCAGAAAAAACCATGCTGTCCTGGAATCATAAATATTTTTCCAAGATCTTAGCAAGCATGCATATCAGCGTAATAAATATATTTTGTAGTTCCAACATTAATTTCACATTACGGATCCCATAGATCCCAGAGACCAAAACAGGAACTTCTCCACAAAAAACACTCCTAAAAGATTAGCCTTCTTTACAGGAAGGACGATCAACGTACAAATGACAACCAGAAAAACTGTAAGCTGGAACCACAGTGCAGCTCTCATACAACAGGCATGTGCCTCATCCACATAACCTCTGTACACTTGTGGTATTCCAGTGTGAATGAAGGACACCCATCCATATAAAAAAGTGAGGGAGGGGGAGATAAATCAAATTGAAATAGCCGTTTTAGAAAAAAAAAAAGATAGGAAGTCTACCCCCCACACACCTGTTTCAGTCAAATTCAGCTAGCAACCAGCTGGTTGTGAGACCAAACAAAGCCTCTTCAACAGATGGGCTAAGACTAGAGAACCAAACATGTTCATCTAAATCCTTCAAGATGTTGCTTTCAATTATTCTTATAGCTGCAACCAAAAGTCACTTAAGGCAAACTGTACATTGCTTTTCAGTGAAGAATAAGGGTCAGTGCAGATACGAACCTCGGAGCTGACTATCCAAAGGCATATGGATAGCTAAATAGTTGGGCTACCAATTATGTGAAGCAGGACACATACATTGAGAGATTTTTCAAAGAAAGAACGCTTAGAGCACAGAACTGTATATGACCAATATTCAGAACACACATATAATACACATTTCATATCAAATTTGGATTTTCATACAGACCTGCTAAACAGACAAAAGTCTAAAGTACCGGTGGGGAACCGGCGGCCCGCGGGCCAGATCCGGCCCCTGGAGCGATCCCGTCCGGCCCATGCGAGCCTGGACACGATTCCATCCCGTCCGGCCTGCACGCGCTCAGACCGGAGGCTCCGCACGCACTCATCTCTCCCGATTCCTTCTCAACCCGGCTGTTATGGATGCGATTCCATCCCGTCCGGCCCGCGCACGCTCAGACCGGAGGCCCCGCGCACGCTCACCTCGCCCGACTCCTTCTCAACCCGGCTGTTATGGACAATGCGCAGAAACAGCCGGGTTGAGGAGTCACGCGAGGTGAGCCGCGTCCATCGCATGCACGCGGTTGTGTGCATGCACGCGCCGGGGTGGGCGCCCATTTGCGGTGGAGGGGCGCACGGCCCGCGACACATTTGCCCCATGGGGAAATGGACCTCCACTGCAAATAGGTTCCCCACCCCTGGTCTAAAGCAAATAAAAGTTTGATAGAAAACTCCAAGCCTTCTAGCAAACTTTGTGCCTTCGATATTTACAATTGTTTGCATGTATAATATACTTTAAACCAGGGGTTTTCAACTCCGTCGGCACAGCATACCACCTCCCGGGCAGCCGACATGCCATGTACCACTGGAGTTAAGTGCCAATGATGTCATTGGCACTTACTACTGGGTTTTCGCCGCTCTGGAGGGCTAGTAAGGTACGCTACGGGGGCAAGGGCAGGCAGGAGGGCCTTTTCCGGCCCTGGAAACCTGCATGCTTGAGCTCTGCAGAGCTTGAGCTGCTCGTTTCAGGGCTTTAGCACGGGGTGGTGCGGGCACCTTGGTGGCCAGGGACCCACATACCACCAAACCGCGGGTGCATCAGGTCCGGCCCACGCGAGACTCAGAGTGGAGGCTCCCCGTTCACCTCCAGCCGCCGCCGGATCCACGCGTCGCTCCTCTGAGCTGCCGGCCTAGGTCGGAGGAGTGACATGCGGCGGCGGCCTCGGAGGTGACTAGGCCGGCAGCTAGGCCTGTTCCGAGCTGCCGGCATACTCACCTCTGAGGCCACCGTCGCCGCACGTCATCTCAGCACTTCCTTCTTCTCTGGTCGACTCCTTCTGCGCATGTGCGCTTTCAGAAGGAGTCGAGCAGCCGGACAAGGAGGAAGCGTCGAGATGACGTGCGGCAACGGCGGCCTCAGGAGGTGAGTAGGCCGGCAGCTCGGAACGGGCCTAGCTGCCGACCTAGTCACCTCCGAGGCCGCTACCGCCGCGCGTCGCTCCTCCGACCTAGGCCGGTAGCTAGGCCCATTCCGAGCTGCCGGCCTAGATCGGAAGAGCGACGAGCGGAGACTGCGGCGGCCTCGAAGGTAAGGAGACCGATGGGGGGGCCAAATTCCCAATGGGAAAATGCCCCTCCACGGCAAATAGGTTCCCCACCCCTGCCTTAGATCAGAGAAGGCCCTTTTGCGGGTACCGTCGCCCAGGGAGGTGCGAGGGGCGGCAGCCAGAAACAGGGTCTTCTCAGTAGTGGCACCAACCTTATGGAATTCCCTCCCCTTTAACTTACAAACTGCTCCCTCCTTGGACGCTTTCCGGCAAGGCCTAAAAACCTTCTTGTTCAAAGAAGCCTTCTGAGTCCTTGCCTTTTTTAACATTCTGCTGGTACAGGTGGGGCGCTGCTGTTTTTTATGATCTGTTTTTAATAATTTTTAAATCAATTTCTAGATGCTTTTTTTTAGTTTTTGTTAACTGTTTTTTTATTGTTTGAAAGTAACTATTTATGTATGCACTTTTTTGGTATTGTATTTTTTTTCTGTTGTAAGCCGCCTTGTGTCCCTTCAGGGAGAAAGGTGGGATAAAAATATTGTGAATAAATAAATAAATAAATAAATAAATAAATAAATAAAGATCTCAAGTGCCAGTATTCAAATGCCTCTACTAGCACATGCCTTATTCATTATAATGCCAGAAGAGCCCTTGAAGCAATCCTGAAGGATTCATGCCTTAAGGCAACCCTTAAGTGCTTGTTCATGATATCACTAAGTACCACACCAAAACAGCAACCAACCGCCGAACCATTTATATCCAAATAGGTAAACCAGATATTTACATTTAAAGAAAAAGGACAAAAACTGTATAATTACCAATGATTCTTCCCTTGCTTCAATGGTCATCTCAGTGTTCCTAGAGCTTACTGTCAGCAGGAGGGTCATTCCGTGTCAAATCAACCAATAAAAAATACATTTTGGAACTTGATGTCACGGATTTTGCTCATTTTCGGTACATTTGTAGCTTACTATGAGATGTTTAAAAATTATTTTTTTCAGATTTTTTTGTCCATCCGTTTTTGAGATATTGAATGTTCAAAATTGCCAAAAAAGGCCAAAATCCACTTGTCACCATACATTCAAACGCCAGTTAGAGGATAACGAGGAACGCTACAGACATGGGACAGGTGTCGTTTTAAAGCTTATGAATAGGGCTTTCATTTGATATACAACATGACAAAATTGTAAATTTTCAAGAAATTCAAAAATATTCAAATAATAAAGTATCTAAAGTGCAAAGAAAAGATGGGGAAGATTAAAAGGACCTACAAAGAATTATTTTTTTACTTCTGAAGATGATTTAGATGAGGAAAGATGTCACTGTGCTGATTCAGAAATTATTCAGCAACTAAAGGAAATTTTTAAAACTACGAACAGAAGTAAAAAGCTCATGATTTTGATAGTTTTACCAAAAAAGCTGATCCTGTAAAAGAATAGAAAGTGAATTCATGCTCTATAAATCTATCTCTATAAGTCCTGTTATGAATTTTTGGATTCATTTCAGTTTACCACCTAATTTTATCAATGTAAACTGTAGAAAAATGGACTTGAGGGGTTTAATTCCTGGTCACTGCCAACAAGAAAATTTAATTTTTGTATGATACCATTGAGATACCATCTTGAAATTTTGACTGATTGACTACAAGACATATACCTTTAAGTGTGATTTTTTTGAAAATTTTAAAAAAGTTCGATTTTTCAAAATTTCAAACTTAATATTATTTGAATATTTTTGAATTTCTTGAAAATTTACAATTTTGTCATGTTGTATATCAAATGAAAGCCCTATTCATAAGCTTTAAAACGACACCTGTCCCATGTCTGTAGCGTTCCTCGTTATCCTCTAACTGGCGTTTGAATGTATGGTGACAAGTGGATTTTGGCCTTTTTTGGCAATTTTGAACATTCAATATCTCAAAAACGGATGGACAAAAAAATCTGAAAAAAATAATTTTTAAACATCTCATAGTAAGCTACAAATATACCGAAAATGAACAAAATCCATGACGTCAAGGATTTTTCATTGGTTGATTTGACACGGAATGACCCAGTAGTAGATGACAGAGTATCTCCTCTGAATGGAAAGGCAATACAGTCGCCCCTCGTCTTGCATGCATTTGATTTGCGCAAATTCAACTACACGCAGTCAATAAACCAAAACAAAAAACAGAGAAAAACAAACAATAGTCTAAAACAGTGCAATTCCACTTACTACATACATGCCCCGGAATGAGCCTGAGAATGGAGAATGAAGCTGCTGTTCCCATCTGCCTCTTGTAATTTTTAAAGAGACTGTACGTATTTTCCAAGTGTAATGGATTTTCAATGTAATTTTGAGTATATGTTATATTAACTTTACGTGCTGTCTCTGGAATAACCCTAGTGTAAGATGAAAGGTGACTATATACATACATCCTATACATACATCCTATACTCTCCAGGGTTTGTGCACATACAACCAATGGACTAAGCTGGAGGGAGAGAAGTACCCCTTTCCCTGTATGCCACAGTATCACACGATCCCAATTTCACAAGGGAAGGGGTCAGGAGAAAGGATGAGCTTGCCAATTCCCTCCTATTGAATGTGCCCCCAAGGATATGATGCAACAAAACTCTGTGTAAAATGCCCAAAAAGCAGTTATTCCAACTTCAGCACTAAACTACAGTAATCTTCTCTAAAATACCTCCCCGCACATCCAGGATGGTTAATTTAAACCAGAGCTTTTGCTACACAAAACTGAAGACACATTTTGTTGGAATCCTCAAGATCTGTTCTTGTTCTCAGAAGCACGTGCAAGATCAAATTAAAATCCTTCTCTATAAATACCCATAACTGCTAGATCAGGTTAAAAGGCTTACATGGAGATACAAACATCTGTTTGTTCTAGCTTTATGTTGACTCGGCCTCCTATGTTTTTCCTGCCTACTTTCTCTGCTGCATGCTTATTAGGCTGTCGTATATGGACTAATTTCTTTCAAGTGCACAGCCTTAAGGGATCAAATACTGCTAGTACAACAAAACCACTATTGTTTTTTAGAAACACTGTATATTAACAGCTATATTTACTGAAGACGATGGCAGTTACAATATTTGGACTGCAAGTCACCTCACAGTCATGAGAAGAGGAATAAAAAGGACTGTACAAGTCTTGCTTTTATACCTGTAACAGGAAAAAAAAAACATTTTCTAATAAGAGTCTTTTCCTATTGGTATATTGGTGACCCCTGACAATTAAGTCCAGTCATGTCCGACTCTAGGGTGTGGTGCTCATCCCCATTTCAAAGCCGAGCAGCCAGCGTTGTCCAAAGACGCCTCCGTGGTCATGTGGCCGGCATGACTCTCCTTGTCGCAATGCGTAGCATGCGGCTGGAACACGGAGCGCTGTTTACCTTCCCGCAAGCGGTACCTATTTATCTACTCACATTAACATGCTTTGGAACTGCTAAGTTGGCAGGAGCTGGCCAAGCAACGAGAGCTCACCTCGTCGCAGATTCGAACTGCCAGCCTTTCGATCGACAGCTCATGGTTCAGCGGTTTAACCCACTGCGCCACCCGCTGGCCTTAGTATTTATATAGCACTTCCCAAATGTTTAAAGCATCTCAAATACTTAACAACTGTGTAAGGGAGATCAGTATTATGATCCCATATTGCAGCTGGAGGCTAAGGTTGAGGGAAGTGGCTTTCCTAGGGCCACATGAGCTCATAAGAGGCACACGTTTTGAATAAGGGACATAACACTATAATGAAGTCCCAATCCATCTTGAACAGTTAACATGAGCTAGGTAGGAAAGGGAGGACTGTCAGCCCAATCCTGCCTAAGTATCTGGCAGGCAGCCCAGGCCGTTCTCTGGATCCTATCCCCATTTCCCGGAGTCTACTCAGTTTCTGGGGAAGGGGACGTTCGTCGGAGGTCGGAAGTCGGAGGCCGTGTAATGGAGGGATCTAGCCTGGGCCGGCTTGGACAATGGCCCCCTCCCTCTCCACCCAGACTGCCCCCGCACCCGTTGAGGGATCACTTAGCTTCTCCAGCAGGTACATAGACGATCCAGTGGCAGAGTGAGGGCAGCCGGCCTCCGCGTCGGCCACCCTTACACTAAAGTTGTCGTGAACATGCTTTACGTCACATTCGCGACGGCTTGGAACAGCAGAGTGCTCCCTCCATTGTTCCAAACTTCAACAGGATTGCGTCCTGTGTGTGTGAGAAAACCTCATAAGGAGCTCTGGAAGGGTTTTATTTAGCTGAGCTACCCAGACACTTCAAACAGATTTCAGGAATTTGTGACTTCACTGATGTGCATCTAAAAGAAAATCACAAGAGCAACCTTTTAAAGTCCTCTTTATACCACCAGTTGCCACTGACTTTTGGCAAAGTCTGATGATAAAGAGGTTTTTATATTAATGAAAAGCATTTGCAGCTAAAATGAAAGAGGTGGTTTTGAAAAGCCTTGCTTTCATGTGGTGTCTAAAAAGCAGCCTTCTTTGCTCCATGAAAATGAAAACGAAAATATAATTTGTTCAGTGTGTGGTTTTTGCCTTTAAGCAGTCTCATTAAAAATGTTCCTTCTTATAAGCATTTAAGTACTTTTTAAACCTGTTTTGATTGAGGAAGCCATCACCAGTGTTCACAATGAGCACTTTACAGAAAACTTGTTGTAGGCTGATAAAAATAATAATCAGAGAACGCATGTAGATGCAATGGCTTTGAAAGGAGGAAAATGTGGATTTTGTTTTATAAAAATCTAACGAACCACTGGCATTCTCAAGAAATCTGCCAATTTCTTGACACCGTTGTCTATGGATAGGCTTACCATCCGTCCCGGAACGTCTGGAACCATCCCGGGCTCCGGTCCCAGGCTTTCCAGGCCCAGATGAAGCCTCCGCTGCCGCTGCTTCAAAAAGGTAAAAAGTACCTTTTTCCGGGTGCCACCATCTTGGATCACGCGAAATCTTTGGGCGGCAAAAGGGCGCTTTGCGCCCCCCAATTTTTAAAATTTATTTTGATTGATTAATTGTTGGGGTGTCCCGGTTTAGAACCTGGAAAACCTGGTAAGCCTATCTATGGAGATCTCCTCTATAAAAATCTACGGTGCTACCTAAACACACACACACACACACACACACACACACACACACACACACAAATTAAACAGTTTCCTTTTTCTAAAAAATGCAACACATACTGTATAATGGCCCATTATTTCTTTTGGTAATGTGCAAAAGGGTTCCTACTGTGGTTTTTTTATTTCTATTTAAAGCTTCATTATTGTGAATTTTGGCCTGTTCAGCACAAAAATGAAGTCAAATCCTCAAACGTTCCAGCTGTCATGCCAAAAGCTATGGAGAACAGCCTCAGTTTACGACCTCATCTTCCTGGTTCCAGGGAGAGGAAAGCATTGGCTTGTATTAGCAAGGCTTGTTTCAGAGAACATGAATGCAATGCACACTCGTCTTAGAACTCCATCTTTCAGTTCCTAACTTAAGAATTCTCATCTTCAAGAAAATATACATTATATGTGAGCAAACAGTAGAGTTGGCACAACATCAATGGGAGATTTTCCCCCAAGGATTCAGCATTTTTTTGCTGGACGTACAAGTGGCACATAGGTATAACAGACTGGCTCCTATTCTATTGGGATTCTGATGGGCTAAACACCCCAATTCATTCTACCGTTTTTGTTATACTGTAATATTTGTGTTTGGTTTTGCTCCCTTTCTACTGCGTTTTGTTTTGCTTTGGTGTTTGTTTGATTTTTAATTAGTTGTTCTATTTTAATCTGTTTTTAAATATTCTAAGTTGCCTTGGGAATCTATTCTTAAAGGCGGAGTAAAAATGTTTTGTAAGAAATAGCTACTCCCCCCCCCCCCACTTCCCAACTGCATTGTGCAAAACTATATTCCAGGAGCCTGGTCCCACTATCATAGTACAATACAATGACAAGTATAAAGATGTAGGAGGCTAGGGAACAGTAGCTTCTTTCTACTCAATCTCAAACTATCCAGAACTTTTTCAGTGGGTCATTCTGGTCACCTTTCCCAGGATTAGCCACAGAAACACATAATCCTCCTTTTTATCAGTGGTGGTGGTGGTGACTTCCCTGAACAAGTCAGATCAGTTCTAGATTGGATGAGGGTGAATCAACTGAAGCAGAGTCCAGATAGGACTAAGTTGATGGTGGTGAGACACTGTGAATGGTTTAGTTGGAAAATGTCTGTCCTTGATGGAGTCACACACTTCCTTGCAGCTTGAGGGGCATTTGTGGACTCAGCTTTGCTGCTAGATCCACGAATAGCTGGAGATGTACCAGAGTACCTTCTACCCTGTTTCCCTGAAAGTAAGACCTACCATCATTTTTGTGTGATTTTTGCTGGCAGTCATAAATGTAAGACCTCCCCTAAAAATAAGACCTAGCTAGGATCATCAGCCAGATGGACGCGACCCCCCCAGCGGCCCCCTGGCACTTACTCTGACCGATTTAAGGTTCGTTCTTTCCCGAGGGTGCAAGGCTCTGCAAGGCCTGGAAGGCCTGCACTTGAGTCCTCCACCATAGAGAAGATGTGCTAGAGAGGCCAGCAAGGTGTGCAAGGAGGCTGCAACCTTGCAGAGTTTCTCTAGCATGTCATCTCCATGGTGGAGGACTCGAGTACAGGCCGTACAGGCCTTGCAGAGCCTTGCACCCTCAGGAAAGAATGAAGCTTTAATCGGTCAAAGTAGGTGCCGGGGGGGGGGGGTGGTCGCCACAGGTTGAGAAAATAAGACATCCCTGAAAATAAGACCTACTGCATTTTGGCACCAAAATTAATATAAGACACTGTCTTATTTTCGGGGAAACACGGTATCAACTTCGGTTGGTTTGCCAGCTGTGTCCAATGGGAGGTGGGGGTGGGACTGGCCACTGTCATTCATATCTTTGTAACTTCCTGTTTAGATTATGGCAGTATACTTTGCATAGGGCTGCTTTTGAAAATGATCTGCACCAGCTGAAGTTTTCAGAACACCATGACCCACCTATTAAAAGTTCTAGCTAGACTAGAGCTAGCCTGAGATGGTATGGACATACTACTACACTTCTAGTAACTACTAGTACTACTACTACTACTCGTCCTCCTCCTCGTCTTCCTCCTCCACATCTATACTGTTGGTTTCTGGGCCCAATAAAAAGATGCTATTTTCACTAGTACGGCCTTCAGTAATCTACGTAGTTCCTGTGTTATAACTAGCAGAAGCAGAGCCGTGCCAAATCACGGTATGTTCAAATTTGTTTAATTTGCATATTTCACATATCACATAATTCAGATTGCTTTGGAACAGAATTCTGAACTTCATCTATACTTCATTTCTACCCAACTCTCACTGCTAAAAAAAAGTCGTTCTGTGAGGGTAAACAAAACAAAATGACAAAAATAGACATCACAGAGAAAACCAGAGAGGCAGTACCGTTTCTTCAGCTGCCCCTGCAGCCAAGTTCACTTGCCTCTACACTTAGGACACATTACATTCAGCAACAGAATCGTGTCAACAGATAAATTAGTGTTTGAATTAGGGAGGAAGATATAGGAGCCTTTATGAAATCTTCAAGCCTCACTTCCTGCCTCCCAATTCTAGCCAAATTAGGACTAATAGCTACCTATTACTTGCTGTTGCTACATATTTAGTCAATTTGCTGCTACCCATTGTTTTAAATCATATTGAGTTTCTTGTGCTTTTTATGCTTGAAGTTAATTGCTAATTTTATTACATATTCATTTGTTTGTTTTTTTGGATATCTTATTGATATAAAGGCAAGATATACATACTCTTAAGTAAAATACGCATTACTGTATTTCAGAGAGAAGATACCTACAAAGCAAGATGCTACCCTGTTTTCCCAAAAATAAGACACCCCCTGAAAGTAAGACCTAGTGCATTTTCCCAGTATGTACATTTTCCCAGTTATATAAGACATCCCCTGAAAATAAGATCTAGTTAGGCTTATTAACCGAACGGTCGTGACCTCTCTCAGCACCCCCGCGACCCCCCCAGCACTTACTTTGACCGATTTAAGCTTCGTTCTTTCCCGAGGGTGCAAGGCTCTGCAAGGCCTGCACTTGAGTCCTCCACCATAGAGATGACATGAGGGCTGCAACCTTGCAGTCTCTCTCTAGCACATAGGTGGCCAACCCGCGGCACGCGTGCCACAGAGTGGCACGCGAAGGTCTGTCAGATGGCACTCGAAGACTCCAGCATGCCCCGTTCTCCAGCTGATGATCGGAAGGCACTCAGCTCCTGAGCGCCTCTCCGATCGTCTGGAAAAGACGGAGTGGAATTTCAGACCGGGTGGAAATAAAATGTACTGAGGTGGAGCGGAGGCTGAAAGCTGTTTGTAACTTGCCCTGTGCGCAGCCCAGCATGCAGCTCCCCTCTCCGATTGTCTGGAAAAGACGGAGTGGAGTTTCAGACCGGGTGGAAATAAATCGTACTGAAGCGGAGCGGAGGCTGAAAGTTGTTAGTAACTTGCCCTGTGCGCAGCCCAGCATGCAGCTCGGCATCAAAGTAATCGAGCATTGGCTTGGACCGCGCAGGCGCTGTGGGGAGAGAGGGACTGCGTGGAGTAGGTAGCTCACGTGGAGCTCAGCCTGAATTGCAGACCGGGTGGAAATTAGCGGCTCTGAACAAATGGAGCTCGGATATGTGTGTGGAGAGAGAGAGGCAAGGTAAAAGAGCAACTTTTGTCTGCAGAAGTGAGCTGACCAGCTTCTTAGTTACAGGTACTTGCAACAGCCCAATTCCGTTCCTCCTCTTCCTTCTTGCCGGGAGTTTTGTCTGACCCGGTTAAGAAGCACGTCTTTCCTCCTCTCCTCTCCCTCCTTTCAAGAAGCACGTCTTTCTCCTCCTGCCTTTGCCCCAGCAGAGCGGCACACAGTTTCCCCCCTCCCCACCTAGAAACTACACAGGGTGTAAAAATGGAGCACTCCCCCCCCTCTCTCTCATGTTTGTGTGTGTGTGCTGTCTGGAGAGGCAAACGTTTTCCTACAGAAGTGCACTGGCCAGCCTCGTTGTTGCAAGAGCCCAATCCTGGGCATGTGATGCACTCCATTCCTCCTCTCCTCTCCCTCCTTTCAAGAAGCACGTCTTTCTCCTCCTGCCTTTGCCCCAGCAGAGCGGCACACAGTTTCCCCCCTCCCCACCTAGAAACTACACAGGGTGTAAAAATGGAGCACTCCCCCCCCCCTCTCTCATGTTTGTGTGTGTGTGCTGTCTGGAGAGGCAAACGTTTTCCTACAGAAGTGCACTGGCCAGCCTCGTTGTTGCAAGAGCCCAATCCTGGGCATGTGATGCACTCCATTCCTCCTCTCCTCTCCCTCCTTTCAAGAAGCACATCTTTCTCCTCCTGCCTTTGCCCCAGCAGAGCGGCACACAGTTTCCCCCCTCCCCACCTAGAAACTACACAGGGTGTAAAAATGGAGCACTCCCCCCCCCCCTCTCTCTCATGTTTGTGTGTGTGTGCTGTCTGGAGAGGCAAACGTTTTCCTACAGAAGTGCACTGGCCAGCCTCGTTGTTGCAAGAGCCCAATCCTGGGCATGTGATGCACTCCATTCCTCCTCTCCTCTCCCTCCTTTCAAGAAGCACGTCTTTCTCCTCCTGCCTTTGCCCCAGCAGAGCGGCACACAGTTTCCCCCCTCCCCACCTAGAAACTACACAGGGTGTAAAAATGGAGCACTCCCCCCCCTCTCTCTCATGTTTGTGTGTGTGTGCTGTCTGGAGAGGCAAACGTTTTCCTACAGAAGTGCACTGGCCAGCCTCGTTGTTGCAAGAGCCCAATCCTGGGTATGTGATGCACTCCATTCCTCCTCTCCTCTCCCTCCTTT
Organism: Plestiodon gilberti rubricaudatus; assembly: GCA_026170595.1. Classification (NCBI taxonomy): domain Eukaryota; kingdom Metazoa; phylum Chordata; class Lepidosauria; order Squamata; family Scincidae; genus Plestiodon; species Plestiodon gilberti. The sequence continues at coordinate 219,424,764 of JANXHW010000001.1, read as the reverse complement.
CAAGAAGCACGTCTTTCTCCTCCTGCCTTTGCCCCAGCAGAGCGGCACACAGTTTCCCCCCTCCCCACCTAGAAACTACACAGGGTGTAAAAATGGAGCACTCCCCCCCCCCTCTCATGTTTGTGTGTGTGTGCTGTCTGGAGAGGCAAACGTTTTCCTACAGAAGTGCACTGGCCAGCCTCGTTGTTGCAAGAGCCCAATCCTGGGTATGTGATGCACTCCATTCCTCCTCTCCTCTCCCTCCTTTCAAGAAGCACGTCTTTCTCCTCCTGCCTTTGCCCCAGCAGAGCGGCACACAGTTTTCCACCTCCCCACCTAGAAACTACACAGGGTGTAAAACGGAGCACTCAGCTCTCTCCCTCTCTCTCTCTCTCTCTCATGTTTGTGTCTGCTGTACTATGTTGTCTGCTGTGCTATGTTGCAAAGACTTTATACACTTTGTACATAAGGACAATTTGCAACCTGCAAATTCAAAAGTGGCATTAAAATTTTATAAATTACATTTTCATTGTGAGTTACGAACATGTTCATTGTTATGTGCTCTAAGAATATGATACTAAACTGAACGTAATTGTGTTTTTATTTAAACACTTTGTTTAATTTATTTATTTTTGTGGCACGCCCAAGATACAAAAAATCTAAAGGTGGCACATGCCATAAAAAGGTTGGCCACCACTGCTCTAGCACATCGCCTCTATGGTGGAGGACTCAAGTGCAGGCCTTCCAGAGCCTTCCACCCTCAGGAAAGAACGAAGCTTAAATATCTAAAGGTGGCACATGCCATAAAAAGGTTGGCCACCACTGCTCTAGCACATCGCCTCTATGGTGGAGGACTCAAGTGCAGGCCTTCCAGAGCCTTCCACCCTCAGGAAAGAACGAAGCTTAAATCGGTCAAATAAGTGCTGGGGGGGTCGCACCACAGGTTGGGAAAATAAGACATCCCCTGAAAATAAGACTTACTACTTTTTTTTGGAGCCAAAATTAATATAAGACCACCCGGTCTTATTTTCGGGGAAACACGGTCGAAACTGTTCTAATTAGGGTTACCAGAAACGCCCGGCACTCGGCCGGGACTGGGGTGTGTGGCCGGGGGCGTGGCCGAGGGCGGGGACTTCCTCCCTTGAGGCTGGGAGCTCTCCGGAACAGCCCGAGTAAACTCGGTCCGTTCCGGAGAGCTCCCAGGCTCGTCGCGTACTTGCGCGACGAGCCTGGGAGCTCTCCGGAACAGCCCGAGTTCACTCGGTCTGTTCCGGAGAGCTCCCAGGCTCGTCGCGTATTTGCGTGACGCTGGGAGCTCTCCGGAACAGCCCGAGTGAACTCGGGCATTTCCGGAGAGCTCCCAGCGTCGCGCAAATACGCGACGAGACTGAGAGCTCTCCGGAACGGACCGAGTGAACTCGGGCTGTTCCGGAGAGCTCCCAGCGTCGCGCAAATACGCGACGAGACTGAGAGCTCTCCGGAACGGACCGAGTGAACTCGGGCTGTTCCGGAGAGCTCCCAGCGTTGAGTGCTTCCAGTCTCGCGCAAACGCGCGAGACTAGGAAGATTAGATTAGGGACAGAGACGTGCTGCAGCAGGCAGCACAGTCTCAGAAGTGCTCCGGCCGGCCGCGATGCAGCCGGCTGGCCGGGGCCGAGACTAAAGTACAGTTGGGGGGGACGGGGGGGACAAAAGGGGCTTACCGGGACTTTCCCAGTCATTTCCGGGACGATGGTAAGCCTAGTTCTAATCATCAAGCATCTTTTCCCCTCAGAAAAATGCATGTATTATAGTCACAACATTATGCTTTCATGGGATCTGAGCCTGAATTTCTGCTAACATAACATGAGAAGCTGGGGGGGGGGGAATCATACACATAAGCAAGAAATATCCAAGCAATGCCCATTTTCTAAGGTTTTATATTTAGCTGGTTGAATCCATAATGTAATAAGTATTTTGTTTTTTAATTCAGGAAATGGCCTCAACTTCCAGCCTAAGCAGAACATTAAGTTTGTCTGGATCTTGAATTGCTCCTTTGAACAACGTTATGCTTATGAAATTAAGATGGTATGAAGGGGAGTTGCTGCACAGCTGAGGTTATTAAAGTCATTCATAAACACTTTTTCCTTCAGATGTTGCAGGGTAAGGAGGAACACATGCTACCATTTCTCCTTCCTTGACAACGCCCAGAACGGATTTATCAAAAATCCTTTCTTCTCACATTCAGACTACAAAGTTTTAGAATTTAATGGGGGCAAAATTCTGTGCGCACATATGTCTTCTGAGACAGTTACTTAAACCAGATGTATGATTAAATTCTACTTCTGGGTCTGTAAAGTCAATATAGCTTCAGGAAAAGCATTCTGAATGTCAGACATTCAAATATCATTCCAGGTCATCATTTCTGATGTAGCAGATAAGGGAGCAATAAATGCAAGGCAATTAAGATGCTATGGTTTTATACTAGGCTGCAGATTTTCACCTTTGCAATCAACTAAACCTTTAATTGTAAATTAAATTTGATCCCACCTCTAATCAAACACTCCAGGTCTTAGAACTTATCAGGTCCTATCACCTAACTCACCATGCATGCACCAGATCCTACATACATGCACTATGTTTGATGAGAGAAACTTAAAGATGGTTCTCCTTCAATTTGTTTCTCAACTGAGCACATTTCAGGATGAAGCTACTATGATTAACAATAAAAATAGAGGCAATATTCGCGAATACAGTAGTGCTAAGTTACAATCAGTGTCAGTTGGCTTTTATGCATGGATCTTGCAATATCTGAACCTTCAACTTTTTACTTTGAATTTGTAGGGTTTCATATGTGTGACAATCTATGATTAGTATTCTCAAAACCACACTAGTTCCATGCACCCAAGTGGTTTTAGATGCATTTATTTCTGGAGGCTACCCCATGTAGCAAATTGTGTTTGAAACAGAAGTGATTTTGAAAAGCAAGTTGTTTGCTTAATTAACAGCAGCAGCAAAAAAAAAAAAAAAAAAGATCAAGGTGCCCACTGGTCCTGTAGAAGTCCTTCAGTATGCCTGAAGTAGCTCTTCGAAACCCAACCTATATATTCCAGCAACGATGTTCCTACAGCATACTGCAATTTCATATAACAGACTATTCCCTATGCTCCTAAACCTGCTGAAGATCATCTTTCACTCTAAGAATGAGTGGCAGCTTTCATTCCTCTTGAAGTTAAAAAAAAATACTATTTCAAACTTGCCCTTTCACTTAGGCCCAATCTTATCTGGGCTTTGCACTGGCGGAACCCGTGTTCCGTCAGCACAAGGTCTGGGCTGCTAGCACAGCAGCCGCCCCAATGGCATGCAGGCCTGGGTCACCAGCACAATCGCTTGGCAGCCAACAGGGTGCACCAATGACCCCCGGAGCTCTTGCCAAAACAGGCAAGTCCACAGAGGGGGCATCTGGGGGGAGGGGATCAGGACAGGAATCAGAACCAGCTGGGGGCAGATAGCAGTGGCAGCACAGATATCCTATGCCCCTGGCCCGGGCTCGACACACCCCCTTAGACCCACTCCGATTTACGCCAGCCAAAAAACTGGCACAGGTCTGAGTAAGTTCATTGGGGACAAGGCAGCAGTAAAATAGGTAAGAATTATTTTTTTATATATGGCTACCCCATAGAGCAAATTGTGTTTGAAACAGCTATGAGTTTCATAGGTTCAAGCAGGTTGTCATAGGGGGTGGGCTTACTTACTTCTCTGTCGCTGCTGGTCCCTGGCCAGCCCTTAGTATGCACCAGCACCACTGCATGCTCTGGGCCAGCCCAGGATAGGACTGGGCTGAATCCTCAAAAGCATCTTAGTTGAGATTTTGAAATATGTGGATTTAATTTACTAGAAAGCATACAGTTAATCAGCTAACAATTCTTCAAACAGCCCTATTTTGGAGAAATGTCAGTTCAATGTCAGTGAGTCAAGCCCTTCTTTTAATAAAAGCCAATTTTTTTAGAGAAGTCAAATGTCAAAAACCATGGCAAGATTGTCTCTTTTCCCCAACCCACAAAATGCAATTTTTTTCTTTGCTGCTTCACTGAACACACTGTTAAAAACTTTAGAAAGTAATCAGGCATCTATGTAAATCATTTCAGAACTAATCCAACATATTCAAAGTCTCACAGTCACTAGTATCAGCCATTGGTTCTTCGGGAACAGACTTATTTTACACAGTCTATTCCTGAAGAACCAATGGCTCATTTCAGAACTGTTCTGAGGTTCCCAAGAATCAGTTTACAAACTTATATTCACGAGAAAAACAAAATGAAAACAATTAGTGATTCATTCCAAGGTCAAAATCAGTGCTACGGAGAGCACTGCTCTATCTCACTAACTTGGCTAAGAAAGCGCAACAAATATGAGCAAAAAAGTTCAAAATCCAAAAGTAGAACAGTACTTTTATTAAGACAAACTAAAATACCAAAGCACTCAGCAAGTATTTGGGTTTTTTAAAATGTAAAAACTAGGCATGATGCAGAGCTAAACATGGGATGTACTCTCACTTGCAAACTTGCTATCCAAGAAGAACACATCAGAAAGGAAAGTGGTTGGTAAAGGGGAAGCCTGAGCAGACAAATGAATCTAGAAGATGGTGATATATGAAGAGAAGTGGAGGTGGGTGAGGTAGGGAGTAAAAAAATTCAATTGTAAGTGCTGGCTAAGGAATATGCACACAGGTGGGAAACGAATGCAGAAATCCTGGGCTTTGGAAAAGAAAACAGCCTAGAAGATAGTAGATATAATTGAAGTAGAGAGATGATTGACAGGTGGGAAGGACAAGACAACATAAAAGAAAGCACCTAGAGAATAATGAGATGACCAAGACAATCATGGGATTCAATCCTTAAAAGACATACACAAAATGAGCATATGGAATAAGATTTGGAAAAACACTTTTGGACCATCTATCCACACAATTAACAATGGAACAATTTCACATCTGATTTAACCATTTTGCTACCCAGGCTAATTCTAAGTCTAGATAGAGACGCAACATCCCATCATTGCCAAGACACAGGTTCTCTATACTGAAGCTTTTCCTGTAATTACCAGCGCACACACTGTGGGATTTGTGCTTGTCATCAACGTTCATGGTTTTTATGCTCTCTTTGCCTCTGCTCAGACATAAAAGCTCAACAAGAAAAATGCAGCTCAACTGGCAGCACCACACTTCAATGCCGTCTTTGCTTAGTATCAAAACAAGACTGAAAACAGAATGAATGAATGAATGAATGAATGAATGAATGAATGAATGAATGTCTGCTTGCCAGGAGCGGAGGAGACTCCTGTTTTCTAGGCTGCGCTGATGACGTTTGACTATGCTTTCCTTAGCTATATGACATTACACTTGTGCCAAAAAAAGTGTAATCAAATTGGAATCTGAAAACAGAAAGTGAATGGCAATTTCACAACACACAAGGAGTGAGTATAGGAAGCGCTTTCTAACAAATCAGACAAAAATGGAGATTGTAGTGCTGTCTACTCCAGCGAAACGGGTTTCAGCTTTGCCATCAATTACACATCGTGCTGCTCTTAAGATTCAACCATCTACAACAGTGTTTCCCAAACATTTTCGACCTGCGGCTCCCCTGACCATTGGCAACTATTGGCCGGACTCCCCATGATATTATGTTGATGCCTGCCAATTGGAATTGCACTGTTTTCCAAGAGGATCCCATGGCATTCCACAGTTCCCCTGGCTGGTTTCCGCGGCTACCCTGGGAGCCGCGCCTCCCAGTTTGGGAACCACTGACAGTGTTTCTAAATTTGCATAAGTAGTTCATTTTTCCTCAAAACCTGCACTGCCTTTTATATTTCATAAATGTCTTGAAGTCCTCTGGGACTGGAGGGCCAGATTGGGGAAGGACAAATGATATACAGCAGTGGATGGTATATCATATATAGTATGGCTTCAAATGTCCAGAAATACTAGCTTATGCATTCAAGAGATCAGTTGCCAATAAAGCAAAGAGAAGGAAGAGACTAAACAGTCTGAAATCTTATGCTTGTGGACATTTAAATCACAATTTAACTTCAGAAAAAGACCTAATTAAAAAAGTAACTTTTACTCTTCTTGAACAGGTATTGGGGGAGTCATTTGACATTATGGGAACATGTTTGACTCACAAAACATAAAAAATTAAGAATATAAGCATTAAAATGCAGTTTACGTTAGCACAGTGGCCAAGCCATTGACCAACAAGCCTGTCAAAGACTTGGCGCCAAATATAGATTACGTACCTCTTCATGTATGGGACAATATAAAAACACCTCTTCATGTACGGGACAATATTAAAAAATATGAATGAGGGACTCACGGCGTAATCCTGTGTAGAAACTGTGCTGGGAGCGCGCTCCCCTGGCGCAGGGTGTCGTGAAAGTGCCGTAAAGCACTTTCACGGCACCCAGCGAGTAAGGACCACCGGCACAGCAGCCCTTCTACTAACAGGAAGAAAAGCAAAAAGAAAAGCTAGGAGGCAGCTTTTCTTCCTGTCTCTAACTAACTGTTTGCCATAAGAAAGTTAACCACAGTGAGGACTTCTCAACACTTTCTACTGGTGTCTTTGTCCTCTAGAACAGTGGTTCTCAAAGTTTTGCGGAAACCGCAAGTGCCCGAAAATCGACGTTTTCGGCAATCCGAAGATTGGGGAGGCCTGCAGAGGGTCGCGCAGGCCTCCCTGAAGCCTCCCCAAGTCCCAGTAAGGCCAAAAATGGCGGTTTCGGGTACTTTTTGGCCGCCATGGCAGCAATCCCCAGGATCGCCGCCGCTGCCGCCATGCAATGTAATTGAATAATCTAATTTTCTCAAGGCAACAGTAGTGAACTACTGTATAGGAAAGAACAGGAATCCTCCCCCCAACTCAGCAACAACCAAAATTTGCTGATCTATCTGACTGGCACACTTCAAAGACTGCATCATAAATACTTACCCATCCTAAGAAGCAGATAAGGTTTGACCTAAATGCATAACAAAAACCTAAATGCATAACATTGTAAGCACCATAAAATTAGTACCTACAAGATAAAGTAGCTTGCATTCAGAAATGTATCTAAGTGCTTCATAGCCTGTTGCGCTATAATTTTGTAAATGACTGTCTACCAGTTATGAATACTTTATGCTTTCAGACATAGATAGGAAAACACACACACACACGACTGAAGTTTCAAACTGTTTTTAGAATTGTTGGGCCCATTGTACTTTGTTAAATGCAGTTTCATCAGAAAATATTATGAATGCAGACTAAATGTAAAACTAATATATATATTTCAGAGATTCATGTGTTGCAGCAGGACATCTCCGATTGTTCTTGTATTTTCCTGTCCTTTTTTTCTTCATTATGTTATGTTTTCGATATTGTGTTTTGCTGCTGTTTTAGGATGTTTTAAATCTTTTATTGTGAGCCACCTTGGATCTTTGATACAAATCTTCTAAATTAATAAATATTACATTTTTGCAGCATTTGTTTCTGTCTAGTTACCAGCTGTCTCCATACTAGGATAGAGACAGGATGCCGTTACTCCCTGGTACATTCTAGTTGAATAATCTCTAGTCACTTAGAGGTCAGCTTGCAGCAACTACAAAAACATAGCAATTAACTCTTGACAAACTGAGCAACCATGGGGAAAAAATGTAAGATGTACAAGCTTTAGCGACTTTTCTGGTGGCTCCACTATGCATAAAGGTAACCGTAAAGGTTCCCCTTGCTCAAAAGTCAGTCGTCACTGACTCTAGTGGCGGTGCTCATCTCTGTTTCAAAGTCGAAGAGCCAGCGATGTCTGAAGATGCTTCCGTGGTCATGTGGCCAGCATGACTCAACGCTGAGGCATGCCTCAACGCTGTTACCTTCTCATTAAGGCGGTACCTATTAATCCATTTGCAATTTCTTGCTTTTGAACGGCAGGAGCTGGGGCCGAAGATGGTAGCTCACACTGTCACGTGGCAATCGGGTCTCAAACTGCTGCCCTGCCTACCTTCCGGTCTGCAGTTCAGCATCCTAACCACTAAGCCACTGTGGCGCCCTATGTATAAAGCATACTATTGTATATATACTGTGCGCATGCACTCGCACCTAAATTTGAAGAGTCTAGATTATTATTCCTACCAATATTGGTAGTGGCACTGGCACTAAACACATTGTGCAATATAATTTAAGAAAGCTACTAACTAAAGGAATAAAACATTGTACCAATACAATTCTGACTAGAAGTTAAGGTTGTCAACACCTGGATAAAATATTTACATCCATCTTGATTTTCTTCCATTATTGTTGTCCCCTTAAATCTAACTCCAAGAACTGAACTCAGGAGATGCAAGATTCTCCACCCTACAAGCCTTACCAATCTAAGGGGCAAAGTGTTGGTCAAAGCTCAAGCTGTTTTCAGGCTCCAGCTGGTTCTGCTCTGATCATAAGCCTGAAGCTTAATGTATCAAGATTGACACAGAATACAGAACATTAACAATTAAGTGAGAGCAACCACACCCTACTCCTCCTATGAAACTGAAACAAAACAAACCTCAGTACCCCCACCATTTCTAGCCAAACCAGGTTTGCAAGAAGTGTTGCTTTATTTAATCCTCATCTAGCTTTAGGGAACACTAATACAGTACTAGAAAGATCCCATGCTGTACGGGATTATTTTCCAAACATTAAACAGACAGGCTGCATATGCTGGAGCTGATGAGAACCTCTCTTCTGCTGTCACAATTTCATGAACCCATTCATTTTAAATACTTGTTTCTAATGCTAACACACTGCAAATCAAGAGTAGTCCTACAACAAGCCTCAGACTGAAATGAATTGTATTCTCTTTTGAAAGTACAGGTACGTTGAAAAAAGTTGAATTTATTATGTAGATCTCAATAAAGGTTGTACAGTAATAAGAAATGTAAAGATAAATCTAATTTAATAAACATAGATCAACATTTCTTATGCAGACATTGCTCCCAAATCTTCATGAGGGCATCTTGTCTGTGTCATTTAACTGCTACCTCTGTAGCAGAGGGTGATAGGACTTTTACTTTTACTATTGGGGGCAAACAAGCTGAAATTAAATCCTGATAAGACAGAAGTTCTTCTGGTCCAGAAGTCTACGATTCGGGTATTGGACCATCGTCCTGCTCTGAATGGGGTCGTACTCCCTCTGAAGGAGCAGATCCGCAGCTTGGGGGTTCTCCTGGATGTGCAGCTGCTCCTGGACTCCCAGGTGGCAGCTGTGGCCAGGGGGGCTTTTGCCCAGCTTCGGCTGGTGCACCAGCTGCAACCGTACTTGGACCGTGCAGACCTGGCCACAGTGACTCATGCCTTAGTGACATCTTGACTAGATTACTGCAATGCGCTCTACGTGGGGCTGCCTTTGAAGACTGTTCGGAAACTGCAACTAGTGCAGAATGAGGCTGCCCGGGTGGTTGCCGGGGCCTGTCAGTTTGACTCAGTCGGACCGTTGCTCCGGCGGCTACACTGGCTGCCGATTCGTTTCCAGGCACAATTCAAAGTGCTAGTTTTGACTTTTAAAGCCCTTAACGGCTCGGGTCCAGGGTATTTGAGGGACTGCCTCCTTCCTTATAATCCGACCCGTACTCCGAGGTCATCAGGGGGGCCCTGTTAACCGTGCCACCATTGACGGAGGTGAGGGGGATGGCGTCACGGAATAGGGCCTTCTCGGCAGTGGCGCCCCAATTATGGAATTCCCTCCGCTTGGAATTAAGAACGGCTCCCTCTTTAGAGACCTTTCGGCGGGGCCTTAAGACGTTTTTATTTAGGGTAGTATTCGATGTCTGACATGGTGGGCTGGCTTTTTAACAGATGGCTTCTTAACAAATGGCTTTTAAGAAAGTAAATATAGGTTGACCCACTGGGGATGTTTGTTTTTAGTTGTTGTTTTAATTGTTTTTAATTATTTGTTTTTAATTTATTTTTAATGTATATGTATTTTAATGTTTTGTAAGCCGCCTTGAGTGCCCTCGCTGGGAGAAAGGCAGATATAAATTCTTTAAATAAATAAATAAATAAATAATATTGATTAGCAGGCCAATCCTGTGTAAAGAAACACTTGCAGAGCATGTGTTCTGCAGGCACCAGGTGTTGTAAACGCGCCATAAAGCGCATTTTCGACACCCGGAGAGTAAGGGCCGCCAGCACGCAGGCAGGCAGCTCTTACTCCACCTCCCAACTGACCCAGCACCCACTGGAGCATGTAAGTACTGCACCGGTCGGTGCAGGGGTGGGAGGGCAGCCGCTGGGCAAGCCGGACCAGGAAGGGGCAGGGATATCAGTGGTAAGCTCCGCCGATATCCCACACCCGTTCCCGACCTGGGGGGCCCTTACCGCACCACCCCAGATGTACGTTGGCTCCAGAGCTGACATACATTCAAGAAGGCTCATTGGGACCAGGCATCCCTACACCCAGGGAAGGATATGAATGAGCGTGTTCATGTAACGAATTACCACCAATTCCATGTTGAGCATCGTCCATCTCAGGAATGATGAGATATTTAGAAAATCTACTTCAGCCAAATGTTGAATCTTTACAAAAAAATATGGAACAAAGGTATGGCTAGTATAGCTCTCTGCAGCAAAGTGAGTGCTTCTTCATTATTGAGGGACAGGATATTGCATTTTTGGCACTGGATTGTAGCCAATTTATTGCTATGTCTAAAATAGTAGTGCACTTTAACACATAGAAAAGAAACAAAAGTTACATTTAATCAAGATGTCCCCAAACAACTTCAGACTTGTTCCTATTAAGTAGTTCCTTAAGCATGTTTGATTTGTGGGTATTTCTGTACTTCATCAGATGCTGCATCAGTTCTGCTGCTACATCCGGTTCAGAAGTATGTGAAACCACAGAAGTGTAACCAGAAGGCTAAGAATCAAGCAAAAATCTCTTCTGTGCATGTGAGGAGAAGACATTTCACAACTTTAATGTAAAGAGACACACCCAAGAGGCTGCACTGTTTCAGCAAACCAGGCACATAAACTGCTCCAGGTGAAGGGTTGGGGACAACTTCAGAGGCTTAATTAGGGGAAATTAAGGCCATTTCAAATCCAGCAATCCTAAATGTACCGATGGGCAGGATTGCATGTATCTCCCCACTGTATATACAAATTGCAGGTGACATGGAGACATATATATATGACATGTACCTTAATCCACACAAACGCCTTATTTTTGTGATACAGGTAGTCCCCTACTTATGTACAGGTTAGGTTTCAGAGGTCTGTACTTAAATTGAAACTTTATACATACAATCAAAGTTGTGAACAACATTCTGTAGTGATTCAAAAGCACTAGAGACATTTTTCTAAAAATAATTTTCCGTAAAATAGATAAGAATTCACTCCCTAGTGAACGTACACTCTGTAGTAACTCCGCTTTTTTTGTTGTGTAATGTACAAAATGAGGCTTAGAGCAGCTTGGATGGGGGTAGCTGCATTTGTATTAGTTGCATTTTACAAGTTACAACTTGCAACTGAATCAGCTGGAGAGGAACACAAGTACTGTACTGGCTCTCCTTTACCCACCACTTCTGTGTCTCCAAAACATACCATCTCTCACCCTCTCAAAAACATAGTGACTCTCTCTGTCCCCAAAACCAGCACTATCGTGCCTGCGTGAAATCATTCAGAGCAGACAGACTGCACTTGCACAAAAGAGTGACACGGCTGTCCTTAAGTTGGGACATCTGTAAGTTGGACTGTGTTTGGAGATTCAACATCCACCCAGGTTTCTATAGGCAGAATCTAAAATATTCACAGCCCTGAGCATAAGATGACATAACGGCTCAGTGTAAAAATGTTGATCCTTACAGCATGGGATTATTTGAGACATTCAGCTTTGTAGTTTAGCAACAGCAACCAGTTTTGCTTTCTTAGCCGCAGACTTTACTCCTCTTGTTAAATTCCAGTGACCTCACCGTGTTCTTTGTACTGTACCCATTTTAGAAGGTTCTTTGTTGACACTGGTCTCACTACAATAAGTCTCAACAGATGCCATCTACATTTTGATCATAGGTGACTTTGCATTTTCAACATTTGTACAAAACATGCTGAGTATGGAAAGGGCAGGATACTATTTACTTATGTCATACAAGACACTGCTAATCATAACATTCAAACACATTAAAAGCTTCGCTTAAAGGGTAGCGTAGGAAGTGACTGGTGGGCTGAAAACAGAGCAAACTATTTTGTCCTCAAACATTAGATGAAATACTGCAGCTGCTGCAGTGGAAATACTCCCAAAATAGGGGCTGGGAAGAGCATATTCTTAAGTAAAAGAAATTGCATCACAGAACATAGGTTAAAAAAAAACACAGCAGTTACTTATCAAAATCAGAAGGCCCAACATCAAAGCAGATGCAGTCATGAAATATCACAGGAGAAAGCTTGCTGAAATTGTTTATCCTGAATGAAGAATGGTCTATTGCAGTGGTTCTCAAAGTTCTCACCGTGAGGAGGGAAGAACTTTGAGTCTTTGCAGGGATGGGGACAGCTGCAGCAGCGATCCTGGGGATCGTGCCTCCAGCGGGGGGGGGAAGTGTTCTTTAACTCACAGGGGGGGCTGACGGCTTCCGGAGGGTGCGGGGAGGTCTGCGGACCCCTCCAAACCATTGCCTCCAAACCATTTAAGCACAGAAAAATTCTGTTTCATATATTGGGAAGGACTGTTTTTAAGCTAGACACTTGAAGATTTCGTTGAAGGATGTCTGCCGAGGTACAGAAGAGCTCTAATCAGTGTTTTGCCAGAGTAAAAATACTGTATGAACCTTGGTAATATTAATCTCTTTTAAAAAAGTAAAACTCTTCAATTACATGAAGTCTTATAAGAAGTCTGTTTCAAGTGACTAGCACGACACATTTCTGGTCACAAAGGAAACTCCAACCATGAAGGTCAAGGCCACTAATTCTCAAAAGAAGAATTTCTATTCCATGAAGTTCATGTCTCAGAATGCGGCGGCCCGGGTGGTTACCGGGGCCTGTCGGTTCGACTCAGTCGGACCGTTGCTTCGGCGGCTACACTGGCTGCCGGTTCGTTTCCGGGCACAATTCCAAGTGCTAGTTTTGACTTTTAAAGCCCTTAACGGCTCGGGTCCAGGGTATTTGAGGGACCACCTCCTTCCTTATAATCCGACCCGTGCTCTGAGGTCATCAGGGGGAGCCCTGTTAACCGTCCCGCCATTGATGGAAGTGAGGGGGATGGCGGCACGGAATAGGGCCTTCTCGGCAGTGGCGCCCCAATTATGGAATTCCCTCCCCCTGGAATTAAGAACGGCTCCCTCCTTAGAGACCTTTCGGCGGGGCCTCAAGACGTTTTTATTTAGGTTGGCATTTGATGACTGACATGGTAGGCTGGCTTTTTAACAAATGCCTTTTAACAAATGTAATTATAGGTGACTCACTAGGGTTGTCTGTTTTAACTGTTTTAATTACTTGTTTTTAATTATTTTTTATTGTGTACTATGTATTTTAACATGTTCTTAACTGTAAGCCGCCTTGATTGCCCTTATTGGGAGAAAGGTGGGGTAGAAATCCATTAAAATAAAATAAAATAAATAAATAAATAAATAAATAAATAAATTAAATAAAATGGATCTCTCTCACTCTGTCAGTACTATTCTTATACACTTCCATTCCCAGATTATGCAGCCTCGTTTGCAGTCACCCAAATAAATTGTGTTCCCCTTGCCCCATAGAAGTACAGTATATTCACACAGATGTGGCTAGTAGAGTCCTTTTTTCTCCACTGCTATTAATGGAGGTAAAGCACAGTTCAAATAGATGCACACCCCATAATTCCTTGGTGTGCGTTTCTCTATGTGCAAACAGTACAGGGACGAAGAACTTTTGCTTGGATAATTCCTGCAAGAGTAATTAGTGTGTGCTTTGCCAATATTTTCTGTGAAAGAAGACTAGGAAGTACTGTGCCACATGATTAAACACTTCAGGTATTTGCACATTTATATGAGCTAGGTCTTAAGGACTGTACTTTGTAAACCATAATCATGGTAGCAATTTTGACTGTTCTTTGGCATCAAGAAGAAAAATTCCACAACCTTTTTCCCTCCACCTCTGCAAACGTGGAATCACTTAGGGTGGGCCAAGAGGCAACGTTAACTTCTGCTGCCAAATATACACCATTTTCCTGATTTCAATAGTGCAAACTTTTACAGTATAACAGGCTACCCATCACCTTCTCAGACAGGGATGGTCTCCTTACACCAACCACTGCTCAATATGGCTGATAGTCAGTAGGGTATAGTAGCTGGAGTATTGGACTCCAGAGCCAAGTTGAAATCCCTGTTCAGCCACAAAACTCACTGAGCGACATCAGGCCAATCACACTCTCCTAATTCACTTCACAGAGTTGTCATGAGCATCAAAAATATGTAGGAGAAAAAACACATATGCAGCCCCGATTTCTCAGAAAGTCCAGCCACTCCCCAGGTATGAAACTATTGTGAACATGCGTGTTCAGGTACCTGCATATCATTTTATGAGACAATGTTTATTTCCCCCCTGTTTTTGTTTACTGTATTATATCTTGTGCCAAAAAAACCAATTTCACCAATAACGAAAGCTTAACAATAAGCCCCCCCCAAAAAAAAACCCCACCCACAAAACACAACCCTACAGTGGATAACCCAAAATGCTGCTTCCTTCTGTAGCAGAAGCTCAGTTTGTAGGGGACAGGCCATTTTCACCACTTGCGCCTTCCTTCTGCAACTGCATGAGCCTCCCAAATATTTCTTCCCAAGGGTCCTTCAACCCACAGGAACAGATCTGGAGGGCCTGCAGAGGAAGGTGAGACAGACAAAAACTGCCCCCCTTTATGAAAATAAAGCTTCTTCCACAAATGGAAGAACCACTTAGGACAGTGTTCCCCAAACGTTTCGACCTGCAGCTCCCTTGACCATTGGCGACCATAGGCTGTGACTCCCCATTACATTATGCTGATGCCTGCCAATTGGCATCGCACTGTTTTCCGAGAGGATTCCATGGCACTCCGCACCTCCCAGTTTGGGAACCACTGATTCAGGATACAACCTATGTCAGCAAACTATGATAATGCAGCAAGTTGCTTTCGGAAGCTTAAAAGAAAAGCGCAAGTTATACAGTATTTCTTTTAAAAGTTGTCAATCCGTAATGCAACAAAAAAAGCAGTTTGCTGCTTCTCCTTTCCATGTAAGAAGCCACACACAGAAGTAACCTGAAGCCAGCGGCATATTAAAACCTGGCTCTCTTAAAAGCTACGAGCTCCTGTACGTAAGCACAAATTATAAAGTGCATTTGTATTCAAAAGGCTTACGTACACAAAGAGCACGCAAGCCAAAGAGGCTTGGCTCCAACCATTCCCTGATCACCATGAAAGGAGTTGCCATTAAGGATGAATTTGGTTGATCACACTAATGTGCAACTAACTTACAGAGGATCAAACACACAGTGATACTTGTGGAAAATTTAATAGGCAGGAATTTCTGAATTCAACCCTGAATGTCTAGGTTCTGAGGAAATTAAGAGTGCCCCATCACATTACATGGACATGAGATTTTGCAGTTTAATCCTCTTCCTCCGTCAAGCCAGTGACCTATCAGTTTAAAGCTTCTGCTATGAGACTTATATGGAAAATAGTTAAGTGCATCCATGGAAGATATAAAAAAAGAAGAAATGGGGAACTAACTAAATTTAAACCTACAGAGAAATTATGCAACTTTCAAAAGCTGCAGCACTTCCAGCAACTATTTTTATCAGATATTTAGCCACTTTGCACTTCCCAGAGCCTTTTGTGGTATAAGATGCAGAGTTTTCGCTCGTGCGAAATGTTGATGCAATGAACAACTCATGCATGTTAACCAAGACCAAGTCTTCCTGTCATCTATCAAATGACCTCCAGTAGCTTAAGAGTCAGATCCCCTCTAGTTCAGCCACAGCAGCCCTACTGCAACATCTTTGCTCAAAAACCAAACATACCATTCTCACAAAGACCTCCATATCAAAAGCCAAACATACCATTCTCACAAAGACCTCCATATCAAACTCTGCTTTCAATAGATCCAGAAACAAGGTGCATGATCACAGGTACACTCATACCTCAGTCCTATAATACTGTACCCCAAAGCACAATGTTCTCCTTTATGTTGGATGTGCAGTCTTTCATCCAGTACGAGGTGGTGATCTATAGTAGTATAGTACTTTTATTGGTGGTAAACAGATATAGGATGGTATAAGTAACTGTTCATAGAAGTCACAGAATGGTATAGTAATAATACTGAATGCTTAACATCTATATACAGGCAGCTCTCGATTTGCATGGGGGTTACGTTCTTGGAAAATAGTCTGTACTGTATATTGAAACTGCGTAAGTTAAAACAGCTTTTCCCATAGGAAACAATGGGATTGGTATGGGTTAGGGAAAAGTCAGCCGGCACTCATGTTGACGACCGGCGATTACGGAGAGAGGCTACTGGGAGTGGGATAGCGTGAGGTTGCCAATGTCGATGGCTCAGATACTTCATTATCTCAGGGTGTTTGAGAAGTAGGATAACAGTGACTCTTGTGTGAATTTCATTTCTTTTCCTGAAAGATCTCTCAGTAACACTGCATAGTGTCTGGATCATTCTAATCTAAAATAGCCGAAGCAGTCTCAATTAAATTGAATGCCTCTGTCAATTGCTTAGCTGTCAGAGTTCACACAACATCAACCTCCTCTTTGCTCTCTGCCTCATCACATTCCTTCTGTTTCTCAAGCTCAAGCACATCTTGGGGGGGGGGAGCTCTTCTTCTGCACATCTTCCAACTCCACTTTATCAAGATCCACTTTCTTTGCCAAGTTCACAATGTTTTTTCTGGTCTTAGATAGGTCAGTTTCAACACTGAAGCCTCAAAAGTCACACGCTAGATACAGGCACAGTTCTCCAAACTCCATTCATACATAAACGACTAACTGCCTCCCACGCCTCACCGACAAGCATGGTAGAATCTCTAATGTTAAACGATTTCCAGAACTCTTTAACAGTCATTCTCCCATCGTCAGTAGCCTTCATTACAGCAACAAAAGTTTTCTTGAGGTAATAAGTCTTAAAAGTGCTAATCACACTCGGATCCATTGGCTAGGAGGTGGTGGGGGGGGGAAATAGATGACTTTTTTGGTAAAGATCTTGAATGGAGTTGGGATGTCCAGGGACAAAGTCCACTAGGAGTAAGATTTTAAAGGACAGATTCATAATAATGGTGCAACTCATCTTTTTGCTTATATACAAGACAGATGCAGACACTATCATTGGTAACCCACCCTTTGCTGTTTGCGAAGAAACGAACCACTACAAGATTTTTCACATACCCTTTGAGAGCACGGGGGGGGGGGGGTGCACAGACTGATAGACAAGCACCAGTTTCAATTTGCAATCTCCTTCGGCATTGCCCTTGAACAGAAAAGTGTAGCGATCCTTTGAGGCCTTGAAGCTGGGTGCCGGTTTTTTCTCCCGAGGAATGTATGTTCATGCCAGCAGTCTTTTCCAAAACAGAGTTGTTTCATCCACATTGAAAATCTGCTTTGCCGAGTAGCCTCTCTTCTCAATGAGAACCACTCAGCAGCCACAGCATCAGCAGATGCAGCCTCCCTGCTCGTTTTGATGTTGTGGTAGCTGGATCTTTGCCGAAAGTTAGCGAACCAGCCAGGGCTTGCAGTGAATGGCTTCATGGCCCTTCTTCCTCCTTCTGCAGTTCTTCCATGACTGCACAAGCTTTTTCCTGGGCCAGGAACATGTTGCCTGGTACGTTGCAATGATTTTGATCCTCTATTCACATGCTCAGCATTCACTCCATGATGGAGCTCCTAGCGTAAGAGGAATTCTTTGCACTTGCAGCTGTCCCTGATTGAACAGTTTTCTTTGTGTCTGCACTGTCCCCAATGGTATGAACAGAGCTCTCATGTAAGCCAAGCATGAGGCTGACATCTGAGACAGGCTCCCCCCTCTGGAGCTGGTTGATCACATCTAGGTTAACATCCATTGTAATGGATTTTCATGCCTTCTTTGCTCTAGGCTCCCCAGGCAGTGCAGATAGAAGCTTTCTAGACATGGTCTGGCAGTGAAAAGCCCCAAATATCCCATGTGTCTCTCTTGCTAACCAAACATGCAGAAGCATGGGAAGCTTAATCGCACTATTTCGAAAATGAGCAAATCACTCACAAATCGCAAATTGCACTTCCGGTCTTAATTTGTAATTGCACTATTTCAAAAATGTGTGAATTAAGACCATGTAAATGAAGAGCAGCAAGTAGTGCTTTCTGAGTGTGCAAAGAGCTTTACATGTACTATTTAACGGTTGCTATTATGCAACCCTGTAAGCCGAGTAAGTATTACTATCCCCATATTGTAACTGAGTGGCTTGCCCAGGGCCACCTAGGAGTTCATGGCGGAGGTGAGACTCAAACTGGGGAAGTCCTGATTCGCAGCTCAGCCTTTTATCACTATGTTACACCAGCTTTACTATAGGTAGTATTTAATTGTAAGTAGTCTGGGTCTCTGTTGTCGTTTTTCTCAAAAGGGAACAGCAATGGTTCTGGATGTGTGCCTCTAATTCCAAGTTCTATGGAGAACCCACATTTCAAACATGGACATAATCCATAAATTATGGAAGTTAAAAAATATTTGCATCCATTCACATGGAGCATGGGATGTGCTTTATTGAGAAGCTCTTGGAATCTGGAATTCTATTATTATTGGGGGAGGTGGTATGATGATATCACAAAGCCAATTCAGATTATGGGCTTCCTGTCCTCACTCTAAGTGGATAAACTTCCTTCCCTTAAACAGCCCCCCCCCTTGATGTTACTTGCAAGTTACTTTCAGCAACTCATGAAAGCTTTTAGCCCCAACTTTCACCTCAAACTTAGAGTATAGTTTGGACTTTAAGGTAACCTTATAGTTTGGCCTTTAAGGTAAGATCCTTTGTAAGTCAGCTGGAACGGACTTGGAATTGCATACACATATGAAACAATGACCATGATTGACCATGACCATGACCACTGCATTTTACTGAAACATCACAAAAGATGTATGCACAATAAAAATGCAGGTATCGCAGTTTGATAGCCTAGTAATCCTAGAGCACTGCAGGCATGTGGGACTGAATGAATGACATACTAAAATATTCCGCATTTGCTGTCTCTGCACACCATCCTAGTTTGACAGTCCCTAGTTCATGACCTCTAGTCTGTATTGAATATTTACATTGTAAGCATAGACAGTCAGTGGCGTCTCTAGCCCAAAATGTACTAGGGGCACACCCTCAACTTTCTGCCCCCCTCCTCCCTTCTGCTCCCCTTCTATATTCCTTGCCGCCGCCGAAGGCGGCGGCGGCAGCGACTGGGGGGGGGCTCAAATTCATCCTTCCGCCCCGGGCTCGTCCTCCCTTCTGCTCCCCCTCTATACTCCCTGCCGCCAGTGGTGTTACTGTTCACATATTCCGTTACAGCAAGTGCAAGCTATTTATTTAAATGGATTTAATGTCCTTTCATCAAGAGCCAGTGCTTTTACATGGGAGTAAGCCCCATTGACTATAATGGGACTTACTTCTGAGAAGACATGCATAGAGTGGGTTTTCTCTGTGCCAGGTGCAAGGGAGTGACAACAGGAAACAGGTTATCTTGTTGTCTTGTGCTCCCTGAGGCATCTGGTGGGGCCACTGTATGATATAGGAAGCTGGACTAGATGGGCTTTTGGCCTGATCCAGCAGGGCTCTTCTTATGTTCTTATGCCTGCAAATCACTTCCCTTTTAGATCTTTGAGCAAAAGAGCCAGTGCTTTTAGATGTAGAAGAAACTTAGCCAGTTTTAAGAAGTTGTTCATATCACTGGATCCATCAAGTTCTTCAAAGGACAGCTATTTCTTTAACATATGTATTTTTAGTTATTTAAAAAGGTGTTTAAGGGGGCAGCAACCCTATCTACACTTATGTGGGAGTAAGCCCCATTGACTATAATGGGACTTACTTCTGAGTAGATATACTGCTTCCCTTTGAGATCTTTCAAGACAGTGCAGCCCAGTAAAATAGGAAAATTAAATTAGCGACCCAGTAAAAGTAATGAATATTGACAGAAATGAATGCTAGAAGCAAAGATTTACTTGTTTTGAGGATATGGGCTCTCCTGGGCTCTCCACACTGCCACATAAGCCTGCAGACTCTCTTGCTTTTAACGCGGCTGTTTCTCCTTGGCGCTCCTTAGTTTCTCTCCTTCCCCTTTTGTTTCCTCAGCTCAGGTATTGATTTTAACAAGTCCTCCACCTTTTTTTCCAGCCCTTTGCAAATGCAGAGTGAGCGAGCCAGCAGGATCCATGCTAACGCCAGCCAGGGCAGCCTCTGCCTCTGCCCCGCCTCACGTTATGGGGAAAAAAGCAGAGCGGCAGCTGGTGATGAAGCTGCCCTTTAAAACTTTTTTTCCCATATCGGCGCCCCTGGAAGCACCACGGCCACTTGGCGCCTGGGGCCCAGGGCCATAGGGCCCCCCATCATACTACGCTTCTGTAGACAGTAAAAAAAACAAAACAAAACTAAGGACAATGTTATTAACCTCCAGTCACTCAACACTGTACAACAAACAGGAATGGGGGGAAGGGACAGACAGACCGTATTTATCTCTAAAGGATTTCCCAGATTCCCAGTAACAGCAGTGATCCCAAACAAGCAGGGCTTCTGCTCAACAAGTTAGCATCATTCAGAGAAGAGGGGGAAAGGGAGAGAGTATCAGTGTGTGTTCTTTGCTAGTACAGTATCTGTCTGTGATATGCATTACCCAAACAACTTAGGTCCATTAGTCCATCTAGGACGGTATTGTCAACACAGACTGGTAGTTGCTCTCAAGAGCTCCAGACAAGAATTTTTCTCTAACTGGAGATACCAGAGATTGAACCTGGGACCTTCTGCACACAAACCAGGTAGTCTACGACTGAGCCATGGCCCTTCCCCCAATAAAACGGACAATTGTTTGTTCAAAATACCCAATATTTTATGAGACTGTGAATGATCTTGTTGTTCTTGCCTGCATAACAAAGAAATTTAGCAGCTGGACACTGAAGTTTTAACTTTTGTCCACATGTTTATATGTGAACACTCCTAATCAACATAAAAACATTGTAATCTTAGCAGCTATTGCTGAATGTTAGTGTGTACTTGGCATTCTTAAAGAAATAATCAAGTAACACGTCAAATATTTATCATTCCAAGTGCAGTAAATAAAATCATGAAAACTACTAATGAAATGGTTTATTTTCACAAAATATCTGGCGGGGGGAGGGACTTTCATTTTATTGCACGGTTTAAAAAAATGGGGAAAATGTACATATTATTGTTCAATCTAAAAGAACAAGACAAACAGTGCAATCCTGACTAAGGATCCAGCCGGCGGCCCAGGGCCACCTGCCAGATCCTGTGCCCAGGCTGCCCATCTGATGGGAGGCCGGTGGTCTACTCAGGGAAGGGGATGCTCATCCCCTTCCCCGGGTGTAAACCGGGGCTGGCCCGATGGGCCTCCTCGGATTTCCACCAGCTATTTAAGTAGAGGAGGCCGTTAGTCAGCCCAGCGGGGACGGGGATATGGCGGGAGCCATCCCCGCCCCCCCCCCGGCCGGCTAGGCCAATGGCCCCCTCCCTCGCCCGCTGAACTGCCCCCACGCCCTCCGGATCTGGACTCACCTCCTACTTGCTCCTGAGAAGTCGCAAACGTGCTTTCCAGCATGCTTGCGACTGCTTCTGGCGCCGGAGCACTTGCTCCGGCAGCTTCGGCTGGATTGCGCCCCAAGTCAGACAAAATCAAACCAAAGAACAAGACAAAGTCATACAAAACCAAACCTCACACTCAAGCATGGTTACTGAATGCCAGTTCAAACAAACAATCTTCCAAAGATTCTAGAAGAAGCTTAGGCTACAATCCTATATGCACTTTCCTGGGAGTAAGCCCCATTGAATACAGTGGGACTTTTTTGAGAAGACATGCATAGGACTGTGCAGCATGGCTCTGGATTCAGAAGTCATTAAGGGAAGGAAGTGACATAGTTGTGATCAGTTCTCAAGAATACCTCTGCCGGTGACCAACACAGATGAAACGATCAAGGAAGATATTCATGGTTGATCAGAGAGGAAATGATGAGAGATAAGAAACCACTTCCACGCCTAAGAAAGAGGTCAGGCCTGTGACACTGATCACTGGGGCAAGAGGCACCTTCCAAGCAATGGTTCTCTCACAGTCAGCAGTGATAGAGCTACTGTGACTATTCATCCAAGGATAGAGTCCTTCCCAGTCTACAGGCTGGTGTCTTTTGTTTTTAGTGAGTACTTTGGGGACAGGGAACAACCTTTTCGTTTACTCTATGTAAACTGCTTTGTGAACCTTTTTTCCCATGAAAATCAATATATACTGTAAATATATAAACTTAACAGGTCTGCCTCTGGTATTGCACTTTAAAACGAAAAGTGTCCGAGCATTCCCACATGTCGAGCTCTAATTAAGATGCCATAATTACAACACTAGTTAGATCTAGTAGGAGAGTTTCTGCAGTTGAAAAGTAGTGCAGGTGGTCCCATATTAATTCAGTAGTCAACACAAATGTCTTTTCTAAAATCACTTTTGTCCCTCCTGCCTCCTGATTGTCCAAGGACCTGCTTCTCAATGTTAAGTACAGGAAGAGAGAAAAAACAGCAGGAAACCAGAGGTATTCTTTACTGAAAGAACTGGAGGGTACACAAAAAGCACAGAAGTGAGCTAATCTGAGCAGAAGGTTATACAGGAGTAGATTCAGCAATAGCTAAATAAGAGGTGATGAGACAGTCATGGAGCAAACAAATCTCACACACTCACACAGACTACATCCATAGTGTTTCCGCAGAGTGTTCGAAAGACAGAGGATAATTCCATCTGGGATTTATATATCCTTTGGGCTTCATATGATGGATCCCACATCTCTCAAGGACAATTTCCCTGGCTTAAATCCAAGCAATTTGCAGAACAGGGGAAGCCTGTACTAAGGGGCAAAGATTCTTCTGTTCAACAACTGGGGGTGCAGTTGCTCCATGTTTGCATATCCTTGTCAAGACCTATTTACTTGCTTCAAGAGAATCATTTATAAAAAGGCTAGAATGAAGATTTCCAAAGTGTTATCTATGAGGAGGAGGATGCTTATTTCTCACAAGCTGTGCATTTTTAATTCAGTATTTCCTCCTCACTCCTACAGAAATAACCTCAAAGTATTGGAAACAACTTACGGTATTCAAAGAGGAAGAATCTGCATTTGTCTTGTATGCCACACTATCCTCTGTTTATGGGTACAATTCTGGCCAAATTAGACACATGTGATTAACCTCCTACCTAGTATAATTAATAGGGCTGAAAGTACTGAATCATGCCTTATACTGAATATTTTAAACGTATGTAGGAACCACAATGAAATACTTTTGAAGTATCTTGACTCTATGATAAGGATAAGGATAAGGATAAGGATAATACGCACACCGTAACAGACCTGTCGCTCTCTCGATATTTTATTTATTGGCTCAAATACATGCTAGATAATTAGTACAAAATACTTTTAGGGCCCAATTCTATCCAACTTTCCAGCACCGATGCAGCCGCAATGCAGACCCAAGGCAAGGGAACCAACATTCCCTTACCTTGAGGAGGCTTCTGTGACTTCCCCCCCCCCCCCACACACACACACATTGCAGGATGCAGCGCATACGCCGTTGGCACGGCTGCATCGGTGCTGGAAAGTCAGATAGGCTCCAATCATATACACTTACCTGGGAGTAAGTCCCACTGAATTCAGTGATGCTTACTTATGAGTAGACATGCCTAGGATGTGCTGCAAATTTCTTGATAACCTAGAATCCAAAAAACCCAACAACCCAGTTTTGCATTGTTAAGAATTACTGAATCAACAACAGCAAATTCTTAACATTACTTTTAGTAATAATCCAATGCATTTTCTTCTACTGGTACCTAATATTTGTTCCTAAACTCAGGTTTAGATAAATTCTGTCTACAGAAAAGAATTACCGTATTTCTTCGAGTCTAAGGCGCCATTGATTCTAAGGCGCACCTTTACTTTCAGTACCACCAGCAGGGGGGGAAAAATCCATCAATTGTAAGACTCGCCTCCCTTCATTAAATCTACCTGCTCAGCACCAGCTCTCCCCAGCATGTCTCCTGCAGCTGAGGATGACTGAGTGCACTGCCTTTGCATAGCATTTCTGGCCCCGTCAGAAAGTGCCATTTCCTTCATTACGTGGGCTTGGGGGAGCTTCAGGGAGGCCTGCGCAACCCTCTGCAGGCCTCCCTGATCTTCAGTTCGGCGAAAAACAGCTATTTTTGGCCATTTCTGGTTTTCGCGAAAACCGGAAATGGCTGGAAATCACCGGTTTTTGCCGAACTGAAGATCGGGGAGACCTGCAGAGGGTCGCGCAGGCCTC
Source organism: Plestiodon gilberti rubricaudatus (assembly GCA_026170595.1). NCBI lineage: Eukaryota > Metazoa > Chordata > Lepidosauria > Squamata > Scincidae > Plestiodon > Plestiodon gilberti. The sequence goes on along the minus strand of JANXHW010000001.1, from coordinate 219,400,294 downwards.
CCTGAAGCTCCCCCAAGCCCCAGTAAGTAAGAAGATAGCATTTTGGGGTGCTTTTTGGAGACCTTCGATTCTAAGACGCACCCAATTTTTTGAAATGCTTAATTGGGAAAAAACATGCGTCTTAGAATTGAAGAAATACAGTATTCTCACATAACATCAGAGTGTAAGCAGACAATCGTCTCTGAGTTCAAGCGTTAATTTCACCCTGGAATTAATGTTACATTACTCCAACAAGGCATTGGAGAATTAATAGAATTAGCAGGCACTTTTTTTAGATTTAGCACTTCATACTGTATTCTGCTGGAACAGTGTCAATCCTGCAATTGCATTCATGTGCTTATATCCCCGATTCTTCTGGGTAGTTTCTAATCCAAGCTCTAGTCTACAAGCAGGGCAGAAGCAAAAGAAACAAACATGCTACCCCGGATCAATCCAGTGCTCCTCTACAAATACAGTACATGACATTTTTTACCATCTACAGTACTTCCCCAACTAATTTAATCCTTGTAAAGAGAAAGAATCATTATGTCAAGCAAAAAGGTCACAAACGCAGGCACACAACCTTTACTGAACTAAAACAACAAAAATTTAAATCCTTTCAAAAGCTTTTTAAACTGTGTGGGGCATAGAAGAGTAGGAAATATATTGTTCATCATCCGTTATGTCAGAACCGCTGTCTAACAGGTGCTCATGATTAGGTTTACCATATCGCCGACCGGGACGCTCCATCTTTCCCTTAAGGGGTGGGGCGGGGGAGGGAGTCAGAGCGTGCGTGCTCTGACTCCCTCCCCCCGCCCCGCCCCGCCCCGCCCCTTAAGGGCAAGACGGAGCGTCCCGGTCAGCGATATGGTAAGCCTAGTCATGACAGTTGCACATCATTAACACACTTCAGCTCAACGGTGCTGGTTGAGCGACTGAGACACTACAGATATTTGCTAGTAGTCATCATGCAACACATAAAAAACACCACATGAGGGTAGATAAAATTGCTGATTTAAAAAAAATATGGAAATACTACTAAATACCTCTTAAAGTAGAACTTACTATTAATTACACTAAATATAACCATGTTAACCCTAGAGTCAGGTTTCAATCCTATGCACCCTTATCTGGGCATAAGTCTCACTGAATACTGTGGGACTTACTTTTGAGTAAACATGCCTAGGATTGCAGTGCAAGTCTCTAAACTAAATTCCAGGGCAATCCTATCCAATCCCAGCGCCAGTGCTGCAGCCTCAGCATTGGCGGTGGGCATTGCAAACACACCATAAAGTGTGTTGCGATTACTCGGGAGGCAGCAGCGCCGGCAGAAAGGCCTGCAGTATCACCAAATCCCATCACCAGCACCATGGAGCACGTAAGTCCTGCTCCAAGCTGCACAAGGGCGGGGAACGGCAGGAGTGGGCAAATCGGGCCCATGAGAGGGGAGGGATTGGTGATGCCACAGCATGCTGTATCCTAACCTCACTCCCAAGCACCCTTCTTCTGACACAGGGCTGCTTGGTTCTACACCAGCTAAAGAGCTGGTGGAGAACCAAGTAGCCCCACTGCGGTGGCTGAGGGTTTACCCGGACTAAGTGGAGACATGTCCGCTTACCCCAAGGAGACCTCCAGCCGGGCCCTCCCCCGCATAGTATGCAGCGTGGGTCGCACGGCCCATGCTGGGGGGGGGGAATAGGATTGCGCTGTTACTCTACTATGCATGTCTACTCAGAAGTATGCCCCATTTTGTTCAATGGAACCTACTACCACGTAAGAAGGTTCAGTGGAACCTACTACATACCAGGTAAGTGTGAATAGGATTGCACCCTGTCAGTCTTTTCTATGAATCAAGCTCATCATTTTTAAATATGAATACTAGTACTTACACTCTACCTATTATTGCTTTTATATGAAATTTATTGCTAACATTTTTGTGTGTGATAAATATTCCTTAGTAACTGTAACTTGCTTGACACACATAATCAGCGAAGTTGTCCATTAAGCAGTGTTCTGTAACATGTTCTAAAATTAGTAAAAGCTCTTTAAAAAACATTATGCAAAGTATCTCTGTTTAGTTGTAAATTAACATGGTTCAGTGGTTAGAACTGCACCACTGGTTATGAAATATATGAATATATCAATGGGAAAATTGATTTAATTGGTTCCATTAATTATTTAAACTTGCCGATTTAAGTCATCTTGTCATTAGCCAGTACCCCTCTTCTGGGGAAAACCCTTCCCCTTCCCATGGCAGAGCTCTGTGTACACCGAGGCTGACCCAAGAAGCAGCCTGTCATATTCTCCATCCTGACCAGAGTTCTGGGCCACATATCACAAACAGCATCCCCTTTTCAATGTGTACTGGAGTCCCATGACCATCTGGTCTCCCCAGAGAACAATATCCTTGACCAAAATGGTCCTGGAACCCCACTACGTTAGCTGACATCTGGTCATTGGTCCGGTTCACTCACCTGACTCACGAATGGGAAGTTTGAATGTTCACTAATTTCATATCGGCCTACCAGAGTTTGGGGGGGGGGGTAGATTCCCTAAAATGGGATAAAAGAGCTGCCCAGGTGGGCTAAGGGAGCAAGATGTACAAGAAATTTAATGTGAAAGATGTACGCTCGGTCTTGCAAGATGCCAGCCAAGCCAAGATGAAAGCCATGATGCTGTCCAGCTAGGAAAGAGTCATCTCCTAGAAGAAAGATCTTTCCCTCAGGCACCAGGAGGATGTTGAATTGTAAGTGAACCCTAAGTCAGGGCAGTCTTAGTTAGAATCCATTTTTACTTTATCTTGAACTTTGTCTCTTGATCTCAAATATAGAATTTAATTGTCCATTTCTCCCTTGTTCTGTTTTATTTCCCAATAAGTCTTTTCATTTGATTTGACTAAAACCAAGCTGCCTAATGCTTTAACGCAAAGCGCAAATGGCCCCCCTTCTCTGATGCCTTTTCTCAGCCTTGCATGCTACCCAGAGAAGACTTGAGTGTGTATATAATTGTACGGGCATGTGTGGGTGAAAGAGGGGAAGAGAAGCAAAGCAAGGAAGTCCGTCAAGACACTCTCTGTCCTTCTCCCTCTTCAGGTAACTCAGGGTGAGGGATGTTGGTTGACAGACTCCAGCTGGGTGAAAGGGTCATAATGTGACCACTGGTGGCCACCAGCAACATGGGATATATACGTTCACATATACGGTAGCAGCATGTTTTATTATGTGTAGCTTTGATGTGTTCTCAGGGTGGGAAGAAGCCCACATTCATGAAAGTGGATATGATCCTTCTCAGTGCTTCAATCAGTCAATCAACCCTGCAACATATACATCCTCAGGTATACAACCACTGAGAGGATAAATGAGCTTGCACAACTTTGCAACTCTGTCATCTGCACAAACTCCTGCACTGAGCAAGAAGCAGCTAGGTAACCGATAGGATTAGTGGTTCTATAGAAGAGTAGACAAAACTATGTAACTGGTTTATGTATACACCAAAGGTAAAGAAGCCAAGCAAGGCCAGCTCCACCAGACATTTGCTGGAAACTCAATTGTGCAATAAATCCACCACTCCAAGCGTACGGCCATCTGCCCCACTATGCACAGAGAATCCAAGAAGGCAGCTTGAGAGAATTCTTCATTTTCATACTTTGCCTTTTCGACAGGAATGAAAGAGTCCCACTGAGGGAGCCTTGCCCCAGAACCCCAAGAATAATGGAAACGACACTGAAATCAAGAACAGATAACTCTAATCTAGGACAACCACAACCACTACAAACAAGCTACAAAAAGAACGGAATGCAATGCCTTTTATTAGAACTGCTGGAAGTATGAAATGATTCACTTTCCCTACAGATGCTGATCCATAACATAACCCACGACATCTCCTTTATGTGTCTCATTCTCTGGGACCAACTTACAGTAGCTGCACCAAATGTTTATTTATTTATCCATCCAGAGGTCTTTATCCCACCTGTCTGTCCTCAAAAGGGCCCAGTACAAAATAGGCAGAAAAAATACAACAACATTAAACAATAAAACCAGAACAATTCAAATAATATTTAAAAAACAAAGCCAACTGAAGTTACAAACCAGCTGGGAGTATTGAGAACATCAAATATGGGGATCATCAACTATGCATATCTACTCAGAAGTAAATGCCATTGTGTTCAGTGAGACTTACTCCCAGGAAAGTGGGTACAGGATTGCAGCCTGAAATGTCTGCCTATGCAGCAAAAGACTGATGAGGGAAACATGAGCCTCAAGGGGGAGGGAGTGCTAGAGCCTGGGGGCTGTGACTGAAAAGGCTCTGCCACATGTCTTCCAAACAATCTTCAGAGAGAGAGAGAGAGAGAGAGAGAGAGAGAGAGAGAGAGAGAGAGAGAGAGAGAGAGAACGAGAACACAGAGCAGTGGTTGGCCAGTTTCACATGACAAGAGGCCATGTCTCAAATATCCTGGTCTCAGGTCACTAAGGGCTTTCAATCTATGAACACAATATGCTAACCAACATTGTTCAAAATGAAGCTAACTATTGGGGAGGGGTCATCCATTCATTTTTGAGCATCTGAGGTCAGTTAATACAGAGCATGTTGCCATTATGGCAAGCTGCAATAGAAGCCCACACCTGGGACCATGTCCAGGCCAATCCATGCTCTTGTTTGGAAAAAGTGCTTTAAAAAAAATACTGCAAAGTGGTTTATCCCCAAACATAGGACTCAGTAGACGAGTGGTCTGCCTGGAATTTTATTACCAGTATGCCCATCTACTGAGCTAGGAATTTCATTGGCTGAAAATGGTGATTTAGTAAACTCGCCAATCTGAAGTACCACACATTCCATTCGCTTTTGCTGGGAAATAACAGGAGACACCCCGATAATTCCAGTCAGTTCACATGTGTGGACTGATCTGTTTTGTCCTCCAGGTCATGCCATTACTACTGTGTATGAAATCATGCTGAAACCCCTCAGCATGAAATCTACATGGCAATAGGCTACTACAGCCATTTCCACAATGTTGGGCACACTTTTTGCAATGCCACCAATTCAATTACAGAAATAGCACCAAGTTGTTTCTGTGTTGCCACAGAAATAAAAACTCAGCTGGCTGCCATGTGTGAACTTTCCTTCAGTGATGTACTCCTAAATTTAGCTGAAGAGTTTCACTGAAAAAGGCTTGTCGTCAACATTAATAGAGCTGACTTTTCTGAGCAATTAAGCTATTTACAGTATTCTAGGCCTTAATAAGAACAGCTATGAGAAGTATAGTACTGTACATGTTTTTTTCTGAAATTCACACGCTACATGCTACTCTACATTTAATTAAAAAATACAAGGGAAATGCTGCCCATCTGTTCTTGCCCACTTTCACTACCAGGTATGAAGCCTCTGTTTGTTTCACAATATCCAATTGTTTCACAATATCCAATTAAATCAAACAGCAGGAGAGCCAAATACTCTAAAACAGCTGCAGTAAAATAGCTATGGATGACACTTTTTTATTATTGGTGCTTGACCAAACTTACGTTGGCAAACAATGCATGCAATCTTGCATTGCTGTTAAACCTACAAACTTACATTTTATCTCATCAGGAAATATGTAATATGGCATCTCTCATAGGATTACTTAGCTCTTCAGAAAGAAGAATGCTAACCTATACACTTAATAAGGTGATATTTGAAACATCAAAAAATATTTATAATATGCACCTAGCACAGGGGTGGCCAACCTTTCAACATGAATGCTCCTGGCCCTTTAATATAGGTGTATAGGTGAGGGCCTTTCAGCAGGTGCAGTTGCTTTAGCAGCACCATCAGCACTTGGCAGCTCCCAAGATTCTGTCTTCTACACAACTCTTAAGAACGCAGAGGCCCTAATGGTGGAAGGTTGGCCACCCCTGGCCTAGCATATTCTATACAGAAATAAAACTTTACACTACAAATAGACAACATAAAGAGGAAAAACTGGAGGCAACCAGCAAATTAGTAACAAGATGAATACATATAAGCAAAAAAGCATACAGGCATCTTGACTTTGTTAATCTCAGTCAGAAAGCAGCATTTCTTTATAAATAAAACAGGCCACAAAGCAGGAGGTGTGGTCCTGAGGTTGAACTGCCTGAAGACTGCCGGAAGCTAAGCAGGAACAGTCAGTTTTCGTGCTGGAAGGGAGACCAGGAAGTCACCGATACGCTGTCATGACCCTCGGTGGCAGAGAGGAGTCGCTGTTACGTGGTACGGTGAGAGAACAGACTAGAATGCTGAGAATGTCAGTGACAGAGCGATGACAACTGGAAAAATGTTTCCCTGTTCAGCATGATCTGTGGCGTCCTGCAGAGAGCTCGAGGCTTGTGTTCAGCAGCTAGTGAAGATGACTACACCATGGAGGAAAACAGCTGGAATTGTAGGGTTCTATACAGAATATTATTGTAAAGATCCTTATCGGATCTAGATAAGCCTGCCTATGTAAACCGCCTTGAATAACATCTGAAAGGCGGTATATAAATACAGAAATGGAAATGAAATAAACCAAAGGGACACAGCAAGTCTAAAAGCAAAGGGTTGCTGTATATGCACAACAGCTGGGCCACCTAAAGCTACTGGGCTGCCTCAGGCAGACCAATAGCACTCCTGCACCCCCACCAATGCCGCTGCCAACCCCCCCCCCCCCCAGCTCCTGCACCCCCTTACCTAGCTCCTTCCTCCTTGAATCAAAGCAGGAAATATAGAGCATGCATGCTGGGATCACTCTCAGTATTTCCTGCTTTGTTTAAAGAGAAAACACATGGAGAAAAAAGCAAACTACGTTGCCCCTTTCTCCACTGGGCTCTTCAATCAAACCTAGAGATGGAGGGTGCGCTCAGCATTTCCTGTTTAGCTTCAAAAGCCTGCACAGAAGAAGGAGCCAGGTAAGCAGGCAATACCACTGCATTCCAAGCCTCAGAGCGCAGCAGCTTAGCCCCCTGCCGCCTTCTCACATTGCACCTTCCTCCACCGGCCTCCGTTAAAGTGTAAAAGAGCCACAGTAAAAGAGCCTGGTGGAGGCAGGAGTATGGTGAAGGAGCCAGATCACTGCACTCTGAGGCTTGGAATCCAGTGATCTCACTCCTTCCAGCGATCTCACTCCTTCCTCCGCGCAGGTTCCTTACAGGAAGCAGGAAATGTGGAGTGAGCTGGAGCCATCCCAGTACACCCTTCATTTCCTGCTTTGATTAAAGAGATGCGCAGAGGAAGGGGCTGGCTCAGTCCATGGAGGCAGAGCAAAAGGAGATGGCAGGTGTCTACTCGCCACCTTCAATAAACCCATGTTTAGCTTTAAAACTAACGTTCTATGTTTGAGAACTTCAGCATGTACCAGGACAACAAAAGTGTATACAATGCTGTGGTACACTGAAAGAAAAAAAGGTTGTAGGTAAATCTTTAGTTTACTCCACATTTGCAGGGCAAGGATAAAGAGATTGTAGGGAAGGTGAAAAATTACGTAGGCTTCATTTCCTCAGAAGATAACTGGACAAGAACAATTCAGCAGGTTAGCCTTTGTAGTCAGTGGGGAAAGGGATTAAATGCATGATGCCCCAGGGATCAGTAACAGGCAAGAGAGCAAAGGGCAAAGTAACAAAGACTCTGCACAATATGTAGATCCTTTTGCTAGCATGGTGCATGCAATGGCTTCTAAAACAAAGAAAAAATCTTGCAATTTAAGTTCCAAAATATAAAATATTTGTAAGTGCATCCATCTTGCTAACATGAAACATCCCCTTGTAGAACTAAACTTTTGAAATGCTTCCACCCACATATTTTTGATAGCGTTTTTATCATGGAATACAACAGCCATGTAGTAAGCCACTCACCCTGGGTGACTAACAATCTCTTCAATTGGGTAGCCTGCCAGATCAGCTGCATAAGTCACCTTGAAATACAGAGGTATGTATGGGCAGGAAACCTGATTTTTGTTTCATTTATCTGCAAAGCTTGAAGGCAGTGACTAAAGCTGAATATAAAAGCCCAGAAATTATTGAAGAGATGAAAAAATCCTGAGGAGAAATATGTGAATAAGATCAGCAACTTTGGAATCTAATGTAATTCTTGGTTCCCTACCTTCATGGTCTCTTCTGATCATCAACTAGGGCGTGCCTGCACAACTTGCAGCCCACCAGCAATGAACTGTGGCCTATCCAGGTGCGTGACAATGCCATACAGCATTGTTGCAGTTCCAGGAAAGAGCCAGAGCTTATTGTGGCCCTGGTGGGCCACCATATACAGCAGGTAGGTTGTACGCAACTTGATGGATCACCAGTTACATAGGCCTTAGCTAGGGTTCAGAATGTTGCACAAGATTGTCAGTTCAAGTCTGGTGTAAGTTAAAGCTCTACCTTTTACTCTCACTCAAGCACTCTACCATTTGAGCCAATTCTCCTTGCTGCTGCTGTGTTTTCTCTCAATCTTAGCAGGTTGCTTACAAGCCATGATGGGTATAAGCAACCTCTTGGTTTTAGAAGTAGGCTACCTCTTAATGCCAGGTGCAAGAGAGTGGCAACAGGATACAGGTATCTTGTTGTCTTGTGTGCTTCCTGAGGCATCTGGTGGGGCCACTGTGAAATACAGGAAGCTGGATGGGCCTTTGACCTGATCCAGCAGGGCTCTTCTTATGTTCTTAACCTTTACATAGGATTCTTCTACAGTGTTTCTGAATTGACTTTCTGTAGTGTCTCACTGAACCGATCCTGTGTAAAACGAATTCTCTCCAACCTTAAGCTATGCAAAACAAAGCAAGAAGTAAAATGGAAAGAGAGGAAGAAAGAATTGCTTTCTTTTGTCACCTCACAAGGGGAATGGGGCAACCAGGTCTACATTTCCCATAATGCTTTTGAGCGCACCAGCATCATCATCAGCCAGATGAGAAGAGCATGGATAAAAAGTTCAGCCAGTTCAGCACACTACCTCTTACCTGCTAAGCAAACGCTCACTCTACCAGTTTAAATTTTTTAAAAACATTGCACAATTGTTATAAAAAGGTATAGATTATCACTAAATCCATACCTGATGGGGGCTGTCGTTTTGCACAATCATAGGGAATGATTAATTAGCTGACAGATGTATGAAGTGAATGTGACCTCTCAGTTGTTTGGAAATACTGCAATACATAGAAATAAATACGCATACCGGTAGTTATCAAAGGAAAGACTCTCCAATGACCTCATGAACAAAGAAGTGTGTAGAATGCATGCAGCTAAGTGTGCCTAAGGACTTTTCCACGTAATGGTAAATGTGAAAGTCGTAATCCAAAGGAAATTATTCACCAAATGTGTGAAATCAGCACAATTTTGTAATCACATCTAACATCCCACTTAATTTATGAACAACTATTGGTCTCTGGATTTGATCCAGAATATAAAGCAACATTCACACACAGTTAGCTTTCTGGAGGTCAAGCTCCATTTTTTTTCTTTAATGTTTCAGTCATACATTCTTCTTGATTCATGAGTTTCAGATATTCCTTTTCCTAATAACTACAGTGCTTATTCATGATGGAAGCAGGACCACATGAAATGGATTTAAGCGCTTAAGTCCCAATAAACTCAACGGAATCTGCACACAGTAAATATGTTCTTAAATGTGCTCTGTTTTTATTTTCTGCCTTACAAACTTTGCCCATCCTGCTTTATACAATTCTAATTGTTTTACAACACAGTACAGCAGTTCCTCTGGTAAAAATAGTTCATACATCACAATAGATCGATCATATTATTTCAATTTAATTTTCCTATAAAGCTATTCCAACCACACACAAACCCTGTATCACGCAGGTTCAGCCACATTCATTCTCTAGACTATCATTCTGCCTCAAAAAAAGTCAAAGCTGACCATTAGTCAGAGAGGAAGAACTAAAATCCCACTCAGCATGTGAATAGATGATGAGCCATTTCAAAGTTTCCACTGTGTAAATGTATGCATTCATACTACTACTAGCACAGACTTTTCTGGCACTGAGACAAACACCTGAGCCAAACCCTTTCAGGCAGCAGGAGGCTTGGATTACCCACTGCTGTTTGCTGCTCTCTGTGAAAAGGTAACAAGAAGCAGACTTGCACCACTGCATTCAGTGGTGCTTATGCCTAGGTTAGTGTTTACACATTTGCTTGGAAGTAAGTGCCACTGAATTCAATGGGATTTACTTCTGAGTAGACAGACAAGCATTGGATCACACTGTTATTTCAGCTGTGGCTATCACAATATGCTTTGCACAGAGCCACAAAACTTTTTGCACACATTGACAGGAGCTGCCACTAGATTCCATACCGGGTGTTAAAAATAAATCATTATTAAAATGCTGCAATCTCTTCACTAATGTTCCAATAGCCCTCCCATATCATCTCCTGAGGGGAACATTAGCACATGATGATGTTCTGGGGATTTTTACTCCCAACAGAATGATTCCAGTGATAGAAATGTAACAGCTTTAATACAACCCACCATTGATGATCTCTCTATTTCCTCTCAATGTATCACCTATAACATAGAAAATGCACAACTTGAGCAGAACCAATGTGTTCAGTAGGGTCCCTTCTAGCTGCGTCGTCACTCACAGGGTATGCAGCTACACGTATACATAAATACTGCGCAGCATACCCCTGTGCATCATCTGCTTCCAGTCTCCTCACACAGACTCCCTAACTATAGACGCAGTTGCATGCATTCCTTCTATTTATTTTATGACGGACTCCGAAGAGGCCCCCAGTAGCTTTACCGTCCCCTATTTTGCACCCCCTCCCGTGCTTTCTGCTCTCCACAGTCCAAGCCAAACAAGACTTACACAGAATCCTACACGAACACACAAAAGCTCTGCAAACCAGTGCTTTCCATACACAGTGGCACAACACACCCTCTTCCCTAAGTGCATCAAGATCCAGATGATTACACAAATTCCATACTCCCACCACTAAGCACACACCCTCCGATCCTCACAGACGTGCAAAGCGCTCAATTCCCCCCAACACACACACACACACCCCAGACACACGTAAACAGACGCTAATCTTCTCCCGACACAAGACTCAGAGAGCCTTCCAGCCTCACAGCACACTGAGATCGGTCAGACCCCCTTCGCTATCCGAAACACGCAGAGTTCTCCCCTTGTTTGTCAACCAATCCCTTTCCATACACACACGAGTGCACTGCCCCATTAGACTTTTCTTTGGTACACACACATTGCCCCGCAGACACAACACGCACCCAGCCCGTCCGTTGCCCAAGTCCACAGAGACGCACACAGCCTTCCCTTCGTCGTGTCCCCCCCGCGAATTCGTGGGGCAGTTGCTGCTGCTGCTGCTGCGCCCCTTTCTAGGGAGGAGAGGGGGGCAACGACAGGCGCCCGTCCGCCAGCCAACCCGCATCCCCGACCAAGCCGGCTCTCTGCCCTCCTCTTACCTCTGAGCACTGCGATGGACGCGCGATGGACCGGCTGGACTCCCTTCCTCCTCCTCGTCCACGCTCTTCATTCTCTTCTGGCGGCTGATGCCGAAGTATGTGAGGAGCGGCAACCGCACAGACAGTGCCCGCCTCACACAATGCGAAGCAGCCCGCCGTCGCCCGCGCCGCGAACCTCCCCCCGCCCGCTTGATCTCCAGAGCGCGCTTCGCGTGGAAGCACAATGTCACGCAGACGCGCCCAAAAGGGTCACGGGAAATGTAGTCCGTTCTGCCCCGTTCTCATTGGCGGGGTTATAGAAGGACGGCAAGTCTCGTTTCCCTCTTCCCATTCTGGTTGTTTCTTGCTTTGTTTTGCACAACCTAAGGCTGAAGAGATACAGGAATTCATTCCATCCAGGAACAGATCAACGAGACCCTGTAGCACACACAATCAATTTAGTACCACTGTTGAAGAATCTTAGAGGCTCAGAGAAAAGACCTAAGCAGGAAGGGGAATTAGCTCAAATGGTAGAGCGCTCGCTTAGCATGCGAGAGGTAGCGGGATCGATGCCCGCATTCTCCAATTCTTTTCTCTCCCACTTTCAAAAACTATTTTCTATAGACCCTTCAGTGGTTTTAGCTTTAAAAAGAAAAACTTTGGCCAGGAAGCAGAAATCTGCTACTAAGGCCTCATGTTGTTTAAACATGCCGTGATGAAGATCTATGGGAAAAACAGCAATGCTGCAAAACTGAAAATCTGTTTGCTTGCTGCCTTGAAAATTAAATAATACCTTCTAGATTTCTGGACTTTTCCCATAACTGCCTGTTCATGAACTGCCACCCTCTCTCTCTCTCTCTCTCTCTCTCTCTCACTCTCTCTGACATTCCTGCTGTTTAATTAACTACAGTTAGAAAGCATTTCACTTTATACTCCACTGGATTAAACGAAGATATTAAATTAATATTAGCAAGATTATTTAAGAGGGAGGAAAAGAATAAAAAACAATACTTTTAGATTGGGCATCAGTCAAATATAAAGTCATTTATGTATGTGATTTAATGCTTCCTTCATGATATACTGTATAGTCTTTCCTAGCCTATATTCTGAAGTTCCTTATTACTTCCTCAAATAATTGTTTTAAACTAACTAATCACAAGGTTTTGGTCATAAAGCATGCAAAAGCAAGCTTTAAACTCCAAATTTATCAGGTGCATCTATCTTGTCGCTCTCTACTGGGTAGCAAAACAATTTTATCTAGGCATGCAGAGCAAAGAAAAATAGAACCACTACTTCAGCACTTGCCCTGTAGGGTATACAGTACAGTATTAGCAATTGAGAACAATGTAGCCAGCCACAATAGTAGGTGCATGAGAATCCTTCTAATATGTGAATTATGTGATGTGGTGCTTCTGTAATCATGCATACAGTTCCCTTTGTGCTACTGTATATAAATATTTTTAATAAATGCCTGCTGATTTCTAAACTGCATGGACACAGGGCAAATAGTGCTTGGGTGTATGCTCAGATTGGATGGATATCAAATGGACATTCAATCTCAGAATTTGCATTAACGTGGACATGGCCTGCAGAGAACTTGTCATTCATTGGTCTGATCTGGAAGAACCGAAGGCGCCTTGCTAATTTGTCAGAAGTTCTAGTAACCTAGCTAATAACCTGGTTACAATAACCACCTGGTTTCCTCTGCCCTGGTGTGTGTATGCCCTTTTCTGCTGTTTCTCCACTGGACTCAGCAGCCAAGTCTCTCAAGGTAGTTTGTAATGGAACTACCCAAGGCTCAGGTGAGGGTTGCACACCATATAAGACACTCACTTAAAATTCATTTGCAGCAATTAACCTCAGGGATGGAACTAGGGTTCACAAGGCTCAAAGGCACCAGCAGGTTTGGGGGGTTTGTGCTTGTGCAGCTGTCGCCTTGCTCCCCACACATTCAAAAAGGGCATGTGTTATTTAACCCAGTGCTTCTCAAAGTGTCCACACACACATTAACCAAGTGCTGACCTGGTTACAATGTGCTGCAGACTGACACTATATAGAGATAGTGCCAATGACTCCTGGACCAGCAACCAGTCCATGGACCACAGTTTGAGTAGCACTGATCTAACCTAAAAAGGAAAGATTCTCCTCTAGAACCACACGCAGTCCTGGAGACTTCTGCCAACTGGCCTAGGGTTACCAACCCTCCAGAATTGGCCTGAAGTAGATCTCCAGGTGACTGCTGAAAGCAATCGTGGAGATAAGTAACAGGGTCTCTTTGGTTTATTAATGCAGGGGTGGCCAACCTTCCACCATTAGGGCCTCTGCATTCTTAAGGGTTGTGTAGAAGACAGAATCTTGGCAGCTGCAATTGCTGATGGTGCTGCTAAAGCAGCTGCACCTGCTGAAATGCCTTTACCTCTACAACTGTTAAAGGTCCAGGAGCATTCATGTTGAAAGGTTGGCCACCCCTGGTTTAATGACACGCAGAGGCATACTTACGGTGGGGGCAGTACCGTAAGATCTTAACAAGTAGTAACAAGTAGTTGCGCCCCATCCTAGTCCCTGTTTACAAGCCAGCATGAGGTGGCCCTGCCCCCTCGCTGTCGGAGCCATTCCGTGCTGAGAAGGCAACAGGCAGGAGACTCCCTGCCCATTGCCTTCTCCGCACGGAATGGCTCCACCGGCAAGGGGGCGGGGCCGCCTTGTGCCAGCTTGTAAACGGGGACTAGGATGGGGTGCAACTTACAGTACCGCCCCCACCGTAAGAACTCCTCTGATGACACGTCATGCTGGAAAACTAAATCTCCAGGAATAGTGCCAGTCAGAGTTGGTAACCCTAACCCAGAGTTGACTATTTCTAATAAGAGAGGTAGAAGGCTCAAACAGATATTCTCTCCTCTTTACTGTTACTTCACATATTCCTTGGCAATTGTTATGGGATGAAACTCTAGTAAACCTTAGCTCAGATGGTTCTGGCCAATAGATGTTTATCCACAGCTGACTGCCTTTTCCTATTTATTATTTATTTATTTATTTAAAGAATTTATACCCCGCCTTTCTCCCGAGGGCACTCAAGGCGGCTTACAACACATTAAAATACAGATATACACATTAAAATAATTAATTAAAACAATTTAAAATAAGCACCCCAGTGGGTCACCTGAGTTTACATATGTTAAAAGCCATTTGTTAAAAGGTTAAAAGGTCAGCCCACCATGTCAGACATCAAAAGCTGTCCTAAATAAAAACGTCTTAAGGCCCTGCCGAAAGGTCTCTAAAGAGGGAGTCGTTCTTAATTCCAGGGGGAGGGATTTCCATAATTGGAGCGCCACAGCCAAGAAGGCCCTATTCCGCGCCGCCATCCCCCTCACCTCCGTCAGTGGCGGCACGGTTAACAGGGCCCCCCCGATGACCTCAGAGTATGGGTCGGATTATAAGGAAAGAGGCGGTCCCTCAAATACCCTGGACCCGAGCCGTTAAGGGCTTTAAAAGTCAAAACTAGCACTTGGAATTGTGCCCGGAAACGAACCGGCAGCCAGTGTAGCCGCCGAAGCAACGGTCCAACTGAGTCGAACCCACAGGCCCCGGAAACCACCCGGGCCGCGGCATTCTGCACTAGTTGCAGTTTCCGAACAGTCTTCAAAGGCAGCCCCACGTAGAGTGCATTGCAGTAATCTAGTGTAGATGTCACTAGGGCATGGGTCACTGTGGCCAGGTCTGCAAGATTTAGCAGCACAATCGTATGCATGTTTACTCAGAAGTACATCCCATTTTGTTCAGTGGAGCTTACTCCCAGGCAAGTGTCATAGGATTGTGCTATAGGTCTATTTCTGCCTCTTCTGTCACCATCATAGATGTAACAACCATTGCAATGTCAAGGGGACATTGGGTTAATTTTGCTCTGGGCTTCTGGTAACTTTTAGGAGGCTCCCTTAGAGCAATTAACAATACAGGCACTGCTGGTGGTTCTTCCTGGTTTTGATTCATGTTCAACCTGCAGAGCAGTCTGGTATACTTGACCATGTCTGCTGTAAGGTGTGCATGATGACAGACCTATCCACAGAAATTTGGGTAACAGCTGAGGTAGGAAGAGGTCCATGGTTGGGAAATGCATACACAGCAGTAGCAGAGGACATAGCCGATTTCCTGTCTTTGATGACCCTACACCCTGCCCACTCTCTGCCAGTCTTAAACACAAGAAAGTGTTCCAGATGGTTCTCTCTCCCTTTCCTACATCCCTGCAGGACCGACCCATCCATGAGGCCAACTGAAGCTGTTGCCTCAGGCAGCAGATTGGTGGAGGAAGAGTGCCCATCTCTGTCCACTTATTTGCCCCCCACTGCTCCTCCTCCTTCAACTCCCTCCCTGGATTAGAAAATGAAGACAGGGACAGAGAGGAAGTGGAAATGTGGAGGGGAGTGCTGAACTACAACATTGGAGAGTGGGAGGAGCAGAGGCTGGCACATCATTGAGTAAGGGGGGCAGTATTTGGCATGCCTCCTCAAGGCAGCATCAGGAGGTCTTGGGCTGGCCCTGCAGCCATGGTGTCCAGGGTGACTTCAGGGATACTTTGATCGTTCTCATGCGGTTTGGTGGGGTCTGGATTTAAGTTTGGTGGAAGAGGTGAACTCTCATTCACACCCATTCATTCATCCTCAGTTCATACTCCCAACTCAACACATGTATACAATTGGTTACATTTTTAGTAAGTAAAAGAGCAGCTGGTGTGGACACTGCAATAAAATGTTCTGTCAGTGAATTTCCCGTAATTGTCAGCCAATTTTTGAAAGACAACAAGGAGTCCTGGAACAATCACAAAGAGCTGTAAATTGTTCTGGGATTTGGCTCCTGTTTGTTTTCAACGTTTACCTCATATAAACACTTTCAAACCAATAAAAGTGAGAGCAGTGCTATCTGGCAAGATCTCCTTAGCTATTTCTACTTTGCAGTCACAATGCATCAAACAATGCACGACACCCACACATGCTCTTTGCACATCCACAACAATTCAAAATCATTCTGCTTCTTGCAGTAGCATACAACACAGATAATGCAGCCCCTTGGGAAATCTTTAGAAGTGCTAGCGCAGTAAATGCCATCCACTTAATTAGGATAGTCGTGATTATAACAACTGTTAAAACAAAACAATGTAGAAATGGATGGTAGGAAGAACATAGGCTGCTGAAACAGCAGAACAGGGTTTCCATTTTGAAGCTTATGCACTCTGTGGGCAAGTATTAAAGTCATGCTCAGCAAGTTAATATCCATGAAAAATCTATGAACAAATGGATGTGCTCTGTTTGCAGTAATGGAGAGAACCAATAAGTAGAACAGAAGTTTAAAAATAAAGCATGCATTTTAATTTTTCAGCTAGTGGTGTTTAGACTTTTTGATACTTACAGATTACCATGCAGTAGTCCTGTGACGAGTAAGAGAGAAGTTTCTTATTTTTCCCTTTTCCACAGCTAAGTGTTTAATCCTGTACACAGAAAAAGTCTGCTGTGGTGTGCTAATGTTTATGATCCCACATTCCCACTTCTCTCTCCAAGGTAGCACATCAATAATGCTTTCAATAAATCAACATAACTCCAAAAACACAGTCATAGACCTTTGGAGTGGGGCAGGGCATGTCAGATAAACACACAGTAGGAACTGCAAAGTCCCGTCCCATCCCGTCCCCACACCTAGTCAGAATGATTTAAAATCAGCCAGATCTGGATGGTGCATTTTGGTGCATTTCAGAATTTGCTAATTGCCAGTTTTGTTTATGGTGTGGGTGAAACTCCTGGAAGGGTCAGGGCCCAGAGTCTACATTGTGAATACATATTACACACAGGTCTAAAGAGAGTTTCACAGCTATTTTATTTATGATTCATTATTATGTCATTGTTCTAGCCTCAAGACTTAACACAGCTGTAGCCAGGAAATGCTTCATCTTCTACCATGGCTGTCATTGTACTTTATGTAATAATGGTCACAAATTTCACCTCTTCCGTCCCAGAACCCTTTGATCCCACCTTTTACAACTCCCCTCCCCTTTCTCTTTACTCATGTTATACAGTGTATATGTGTGCTCACTGAGGATTTCTCTTTAAGTATTTGATGAAGTGGGCTGTAGTCCACAAAAGTTTATGCTCAATAAATGGGTTACTCTTTATAGTGCTACAAACCTCTTTATTATGTATAAAAGCGCCTGAAATTGCTAGGTTATACAAAAACTGAAGATAAGACAGGCTTACAGCCTGAACATGTGATGCCAGCCCTCGCCCGATACCGCCACTAACTAAGCGACAACAACCAACTTCCTTGCAGGCACACATGCGGATTTCGTTTTGAGGATTTTGAGCACTGGAGGATAGAAGATGACAGAGTTTTGAACAGAAAGCAGAGGGCTGAACCGGAAAAGAAACTTCCTGCCCACTCGAGATCAGACCTCAGACCTGAGGAAATTACAGCCTCTGCAGAGGTTCACTGGTATGATGTCAAACACTCTTACAAGCAGCCAATAACACTTCGAATCGCTGGCCACCCATCCAATCAGAGTTGTCGTGGGGCGGTGTCTAAGCATTCCCTTCGTTTAGTCAGGGATGGAAAGTGACCGTGGATGGGGTGAGGCAGGGGCTTGGTGATGGCATCACACCGCCACCTTGAGGCAATTCTTCAACGTTGTTCCAGAGGGCATCTGGGCCGCCTTGTACGCATGCAAGAGCGAACTCGGAGGCAGTGTAGACCTGGAGGGTGGGATAATATTAGGGGGGGGGGAGATATGAGGAAGGAAGGGTGCAGCAGCGTTTGGAAGACGAAGGAATTCGTGAATGATCTGGATGCCCGCCTGCTTATGTCCTGATCCGCTAATAACAGCTATCGTGTGGCTCGCTCCTTTAAGTTTCCGTCTACGTTCTAATGACGTCGTCGCTTGTTAAAAAGGAATTCAGTTGTTAACTGGTACCTGTCCCCCCAAAAAGTCCCATTGACTTCGCATTAATTCAAATAAACGTTCTCAATTCAGCGGCATTTCCCTCTGATTGGGCAACACTGAAGAGCAAATTTGGAGCCCAAACGTGGGTGGTTGCATCATGGATACCAGGCAGGCAGAACTAGGAAGTACTTAGCTGACCTTTTTCCAGCAGCTTCCTTTTCAGAAATTCTCCTTGCGCAGTAAGTATGGCAAGGGCGTACTACTTTTTTTTTTTGTTTCCCCGAGGGTAGGGAACTGGCGTGGACGCGCGAAGGATAAGCGCTCGCGGAACAGCGCAATTCGTAATGAATTGGATTGTTTTCATAGTTTGATCTAGGAAGGAGCAGAGGAATCTAGTAGGCGGGTAGCCACCCAGAGGGATGTTACTTATGCCTCTTTTCAGGAGGCTCCAACGTCACAGCCCGAAAAGCTTTTTAAAACTGCGTTTCGAAGCCTTGCTGTTCCTTCGAAATTCTCTGCACTTCCGTCGTTCTTGGGGTTTTCCTGAGAGGTGTAAGTGCTTGGGACTCTCTCTCTCTCTCTCTCTCTCTCTCTCTCATATGACAAAAGTAAAGAGGGTGCGGTTACCAACAAGAAAGAGGGGTGGAAAAATTCCCGTGCCAGTTCACGGAACTGGAGTACGATGGGATACGAGTTATCACAGCCCTTCTCTACTGCCTGTGTTTCTGTGACATCCGTGGGCAGCGACTTTCAGCCTTTTTAATCTCATGGCACATTGAAGGCAGGCACTAAAGTTTTCAGGGCACACCATTAGTTTTTCTTTGACAATTGATAAGGCACACCACGTTGCTCACAACCCCTGTGGCCTGTGGCACACCTGCGGACCATTCCGTGGCAGCACACCAATTGAACATTGCTTGCAAATAATGGTCATCATAATAACACAGAAGGCAGAATACAGTACAGTATCTTTACCCAGTTACCTCAAATTGCTATCGGGAAGAAAAAAGACTTTTAATTTCATGTTTTTAGTAACTCGGGTTTGCATGCTTATATACCACTTATATTCTGGGTTGCCAACCCAATAGGGTTGTCCTGGAATCTCTGGGAAATCTGACCTCTTGACCAAAATATGCAACTTGTACTTTAAAACGGCCACTGTGCCAGAGGATTGGAGGATAGCTAATGTCATGCCAACCTTTAAAAAAGGAAGGAGGGGGGACCCGGGAAACTACAGGCCGGTCAGCCTAACATCTGTTCCGGGGAAGATGGTAGAAAGTCTCATTAAGGATAAAATCTTAAAATACATAGAAGAACAAGCTCTGCTGAGGGAGAGTCAGCATGGCTTCTGCAAGGGGAAGTCTTGCCTCACAAACCTGTTAGAATTTTTTGAAAAGGTCAACAGGCATGTGGATGCGAGCGAACCCGTGGATATTATATATCTGGATTTTCAGAAGGCGTTTGGCACAGTCCCTTATGAAAGGCTCCCGAGAAAACTCCAGTCAGGGAATAAGAGGGCAGGTCCTCTTGTGGATTAGGAACTGGTTTGAAGACCAGGAAACAGCGAGTGGGAGTCAATGGGCAATTTTCACAATGGCGAGAGGTGAAAAGCGGTGTGCCCCAAGGATCGGTCTTGGGACCGGTGCTTTTCAACTTATTCATAAATGACCTGGAGTCGGGGATAAGTAGCGAGGTGGCCAAATTTGCGGATGACACTAAACTTTTCCGGGTGGTGAAGACCAGCAGGGATTGTGAAGAGCTCCAGAAGGATCTCTCCAAACTGGGAGAATGGGCAGCAAAATGGCAGATGCGCTTCAATGTAAGTAAGTGCAAAGTGATGCACATTGGGGCAAGAAACCAAAATTTCACAAATACGCTAATGGGTTCTGAGTTGTCTGTGATGGATCAAGAGAGAGATCTTGGGGTGCTGGTGGACAGGTTGATGAAAGTGTCGACCCAGTGTGCGGCGGCTGTGAAGAAGGCCAATTCCATGCTTGGGATCATTAAAAAAGGGATTGAGAATAAAACGGCCAATATCATTCTGCCTTTGTACAAATCGATGGTAAGGCTACATCTGGAGTATTGTGTCCAGTTCTGGTCACCACACCTCAAAAAGGATATAGTTGAATTGGAAAAGGTGCAGAAAAGAGCGACCAGAATGATTTGTGGGCTGGAGCACCTCCCTTATGAGGAAAGGCTACAGCGTCTGGGGCTTTTCAGCCTAGAAAAAAGGCGCCTGAGGGGGGACATGATTGAGACTTATAAAATTATGCATGGGATGGAGAGAGTGGATAGAGGGAAGTTCTTCTCCCTCTCGCACAACACCAGAACCAGGGGACATGCACTAAAATTGAGTAGAGGGAGAGTTAGAACAGACAAAAGAAAATATTTCTTTACCCAGCGTGTAATTCATCTGTGGAACTCCTTGCCACAGGATGTGGTGATGGCATCTGGCCTAGATGCCTTTAAAAGGGGTTTGGACAGATTCATGGAGGAAAAGACCATCACAGGTTACAAGCCATAAGCAACCTCCTGGTTTTAGAAGTGGGTTTTCTCTGTGCCAGGTGCAGGGGAGTGGCAGCAGGAAACAGGTTATCTTGTTGGCTGTGTGCTCCCTGCGGCATCTGGTGGGGCCACTGTGTGATACAGGAAGCTGGACTAGATGGGCCTTTGGCCTGATCCAGCAGGGCTCTTCTTATGTTCTTATTAGGAATGCACATCAATCTTCAGGTGACTACTGAAAGCAATCCTAGAGATTTTAGCAGGGTCTCCAAGAACTTCCAATGTTACATCAGTTGGAGGGGGGGAGAAGCCCTCTAGAAATAGCTTCAGTCGGAGCTGGCAACTCTACTTACAGCTAAACATACCGTATTTATTGTGAAGTGTGCGCTTGGATTTCAGTAGTGTGTGTGTGTATAATTTAAAGTTGAAATGGTTTAGGAATTTAATCCTGTAGGCTGATCCTATAGATGTGTATTCAGAAGAAAGCCTCGCTAAATTCAGGAGTTTTTATTCCAGGTAATTGTGCATAGGATTGCAGCATTAGATACCAGGCTAGAATCAATATTCCACTGATGGTGAAGTCCGTGCTTCTCAGTGCATTTATTGTGCATGGCCTCCCACCTAGACAGCTTCAGTAAAATCACAAGAGTTTTGACATGACTGAGATAGCTTGAAAGTTGAGTCTTGAGGTGTGGTGCTTTGTTGTGCTGCAATAGCTCATTAGAAAAAACCTAGCCAGTGTTCCAATAGTCCACACACATACATTTCCCAGATTTCCCCTGAGCAAGAGGGCTGCAATAGGTGGTGTCAGGGGTCAGCCAGGTAGTCAGGCACCAGCCATGCTCATCAGAAGGCCCACCTGGCCAGACTAACCCCTGAACCCATTGGTACCAGTGGAAGTTTCCAGTGCACCATGGGCGGGGGGGGGGGGGGGAGAGGAGCATGGGCACCATTGGGGTCCCAGTGTAGGGCTTTGCCCCAGGGCCCCCAGAAGCCTGGTGCAGGTATTGGTAGTAGTGCAGAAACGCGAGAGAGCCAGGGAGAGGCATTAAGTGCCTGTTTCTCTCCCACCCCCTAGCATCTCTTGTGGCTGCCTCACCACCAAGAGATTACTTAATTTGTATGTAACTGGATTTTATATTCTGATATGTCACCATTTGTTCAAAATGTGGGGTATAAATCATAAACAATAGTTGTGTGGCTCAGAACCTTGAACTGCACAGCCTGCAGTGCATCATCATTGCCACCACTCCTCCCCAAATAGCTATCCCACAATCCCCTTCCCTCTGCCTCCCTAAGGCTGCAATCCTATCCACACCTTCCTGGGAGTAAGTTCTATTGAGCTTAATGGGACTAACTTCTGAGTAGACATACCTAGGTCTATACTGTAAGAGTCTCCTGTACACCCTGCCTGCTCTTTCAGTTC
This sequence comes from Plestiodon gilberti rubricaudatus, assembly GCA_026170595.1. Classification (NCBI taxonomy): domain Eukaryota; kingdom Metazoa; phylum Chordata; class Lepidosauria; order Squamata; family Scincidae; genus Plestiodon; species Plestiodon gilberti. The sequence goes on along the minus strand of JANXHW010000001.1, from coordinate 219,378,068 downwards.
TTTCCTCCCTAAGAACATAAGAACATAAGAAGAGCCCTGCTGGATCAGGCCAAAAGCCCATCTAGTCCAGCTTCCTGTGTCACACAGTGGCCCCACCAGATGCCTCAGGGAGCACACGAGACAACAAGATACCTGTGTCCAGTCGCCACTCCCTTGCACCTGGCACAGAGAAAACCCACTTCTAAAAACCAGGAGGTTGCTTATGGCTTGTAACCTGTGATGGTCTTTTCCTCCATGAATTTGTCCAAACCCCTTTTAAAGGCATCTAGGCCAGGTGCCATCACCACATCCTGTGGCAAGGAGTTCCACAGATGAATCACACGCTGGGTAAAGAAATATTTTCTTTTGTCTGTTCTAACTCTCCCTCCACTCAATTTTAGTGTGTGTCCCCTGGTTCTGGTGTTGTGCGAGAGGGAAAAGAATTTCCCTCTATCCACTCTCTCCATCCCATGCATAATTTTATAAGTCTCAATCATGTCCCCCCTCAGGCGTCTTTTTTCTAGGCTGAAAAGCCCCAGACGCTGTAGCCTTTCCTCGTAAGGGAGGTGCTCCCTGTGCTCCAGAAGCCTCCCATGTCATATTCCTGTTATCATGGTGCCTAGGAAGGTGGTACCCGCTCTTCCCTGCACAGCCCATGTTTCTGAAAGGCCTTCTAGGTCGGAGCACCATTCCCTTTTCCTTCTATGCCTACTCTGGTGGCCCACAGCCAGTGGCTGAAAGGGTCATACTTTGCACTTCATTGGCTGACATGCTAAATACAGGCTTCTTTTAATTTTAATTTTATTCACATAGTATGCATCTTATTAGCTAGGATTAGCTGTATCTGCTTTGCAGACTGATCCTTCCTTGTACATAAATTATGTTGAAATCAGTAGCACTTATCAGTAGATGCATGTGCATCACCACTTGTTTCAATACTAAATGTGTGAGCTACTTTCATGAAGAAGACTTTGTGGCTGAGGTGATCTGAAAGTTCTCCCCAGTCATATTGTTTGTTCTGTTCAAGCTTGAAAGTCATCGCTTGCTACTGTAGTCATCCAATAATGAACATACAAGGGTGAACCAGCCCTTGCCTTTGTGGATATGTACTTAGGATCAGAGGGATGAACTCTTTATAGAATTTGTCCACTGCTCTTACTCAGGAATTGCTTAAAACAAATATCAGGGGTTATTTGCATTGTGACCAAATGGCATATCCTGTGGCCAACCATGTACAGACCCCAGCTGGCATCTTCACACAAATAGCTGTCAAATGGGATAACTGGTAAACAAAGAGAACAGGAAATTCAGAGAGCTCCAAACTATTTTATAATGTGCATAGGCATAGAAGTGCATAGAAGATACAGTGTGATTCCTGGCTGCAACAAATTTTCATTATGTTACAATCTGTTTATTGATTTATTGTTTTCATATTTGTGGTGGTGGTGGTTTGCTGGTGTAAACCACTTTGCATGTTACCAAGACAAAAAAGTGGTATACAAATTAAATTTGATTAAACTTGATGCATTTAAATGAATAAGACCCAGAACTGTACCTTGGGTATGGTGAATTGGGGCAGTTGCTGCTGGCCCCATGTTTTGGGGATTCCCGAATTTCAACATTGTGGTGTGAGAAGAGGGTTGGGACCCTATTCCTGCATGTTATGTGATCGTGGCAGTCATGCTGGAGAAGTTGGTCGAGGACCACTGTAGTCCTCTTACCACCATCTTCCTCTTCCAGTGTCCTGGCTGTTTCTATATTTATATAAATATTTTTAAAAGGTGCAAAATTTGGGTGCCACTACCTCAGGTGCAGGGCTGGCTTCAGCCGAGCCTGATAAAAATGTTAAGGGGGACACCATGCAGACTGATTTTTTTCCCCCTGGCCTTGGGAATGCCCTGGATAAGAACCATTGAATTCCATGAGATGTGCTTCCAAGTAAACACGTCTATGCTTGTCAGTCTGCAGCATGCCTGCCCTCTGATCCTGTGCAAAAGGGAGAGAAAGATCCATAGCTAGGAGAGTGGAAAGAGTCCAGAGCCAAGCACTGAGGTTTTCCTCCTTAGCAGCCACAGCGCCTCTTTCCTAAACAATTTCAGAACCACCACAAGACAGAAGAACAGAGCTCTCCTCTTCCCAGAATAGTTTGATGGGGGAGGAACTAGATCTGGTAACTTGAAGTGGGCTCTCCAGCGCCAGGTTTTAAAGGTAAAAGAAACCCTTGTTTTTGTCTGGATCTTTAAAAATCCATAGTATTTTATGAGAACCATAAGAACGTCATTTCTGTGAGCCAGATTGGGAATCTCGACCATTCCAATTTACCAGAGGGTTTCCACCACCTTTTGCTTTGGGAGGGCCCCTGTCCTTTTAACAGCTATTCGATAGGCAGACGTTCAACAGGCACAGCTTGTCCGAGTGCAGAGATGCAGTGTTGGGAGAAAGCTTTTCCTGTTGGATTGCTGCAGTGCCGATCGCGCTGTTCGCTGTTGTAGACAGTGGCAAGCTAGCCAGAGACAGGTGAGAGAAACTGGGTAGGTGAGTGCGAGGAGGCTATTTTAAGTGTTAACACTCGCATTGCTATTAAATTTACAGCTCTCGAGCACAGCAAAAGGGGAAAAATCTCTCTCCGGTTATGCATTTAAAAGTGTGTCATCCTGCAAGGATGGGTCTTCCTAAGGAAGAGCGATGCGATGCGTCATTCATTGGATTCCTAAAATGGAACAAGCGACGCGATTTCTGGGAAAACCCCCTACGGGCATTTGGGATGCGAGTGCGAACCCCACCCGTCTGACCGGAGCAGGCGCAGTTGCTGCTGTGCTGCCGGCTCTCTAGTCGGTCTTTCCGCTCACAGGCAGGAGGTGGCTATGCACTTATGCAGATTTCCCTTGCGCTCTCTTCCAATGAGGCGTGAGGGCTCAGCGGTGGGGTGGGGAAAAGGGTATATTACATACCAGGCGGCGCAGCTGCTGTGAGTAGAGCTACGTTTTGGCTTCCTCTTGCTGTAGGACGAAGATCCGGTAAGAAGTGGCTTCTCTTTTTCAGTCTGCCTTAGTATTGCTTTAATATGGTGTGGTTCGCTTTTTTAGGTGGTGTCTCGTGTGTGTGTCCGCCGAGACTAGGTGATCTCGATTCCTTGCGTCCGGAAACCAACTCTGGGGCAGCTCCGGTTTAAGTAATCGATACTGTCGTGCTTATATTGTTAGAGGCAAGGCAGGGAGGATCTCGCTTTTCCTCCCGGTTTCTTTGAAGCGTGGCGACGCAGTGCCCAATGTTTCTAGTGTTCGGAGCTGAAAATTGCCCCTGCGATGTTCTCGCTTAATGGTTGACAGATCGTTGTTCCCGGGCGGCAGTGGAAGAAACGCCACTTACTTGTTGCTATCGCCGCAGTTAGTGACATAGCAGTAAGGGTGGTGTGCTTCCCGGCCCCTTAAACTATCGATACCGCCCCCACCACCCCACCTCACTTCTTTGGTATGATGACCAAAAGGTCCTTATTGCTGGCTGTCCCCACCCCACTACAGCGTTGTCTGGTTGCCACCTCATTTAAAGAGGGCCGTGGTGGCCTGTGACAGCAGCCGAACAGGGCAAAATCCAGGGGTGCATGCAGCTTTGCCAGTGCTTCTTTTCCAAGCTGTGACAGCCAGGAACGTTTTGTCTGGTGATTTCTGCCTACGGTGTCATGGTAATGTTTGTCACCACCAACTATGCGTTATTGCGCTTAGTGCTTATCTAGGGAAGGTTTCAGTTCATATAAGCATCTTCTCTTTCCCTTCATTTTTGGAGTCTGTATTGACTGGTTGTAGTTCAGGGTGCAGTGGGGGAGGCTCTGACCTGGGCCGCACTGTCAAACCTTCTTTGTATTCTGATTTATTACTCTTTTATGTTTTGTGACTGAAGGTCTTCTAACTCTGTGAATTCTGCAGTCCTTTTCAGATGTGAAAGCTTGTAGGAACGTGGAAGTATTTTTCATTGCCTGTTATCAACTCTTGCTCCTACACAGGAATTCAGCTAGCTCCCTTCCTGTTGAACTGTTCACTGCATCGAGATAAGCATCCACAGCCAGCCTGCCAGGACTGTATTTCTTTGGCTCCATGCAGCTGGGAATGAGTACCTGACTTGGGTTATTAAAATGCAAGCCACCTTCCTCCCTAACTCTAGGCCAGGGGTTCTCAACCAGTGGTACTCGTACCACCAGTGGTACTTCGGTCGACTGCTGGTGGTACTCTGATTGCCGGCCTGCCAGAACCCCACTCAGATGCAGCACTTTTGGCCTTGCATTTTCGCTCCCAAGAGGCTCCTGCCTTTGGCCAAGCCTCTCGGGAATGCTAAGAAGGACCCGGCCCACCCACCCACCCACCTGCATTTTCTGGCCTCAGAAAACCCAGGAGTAACTGGCGATGATGTCATTGCCAATCACTTCCGGTGGTACACAGCAGGAGAGTGGTGCCGGAGGTGGTACTCGGCCGGAAAGGGGTTGAGAACCCCTGCTCTAGACTGTAGAAATGCATCCATATTGTCCAGGTGCTTGACAGCACACATCATTCTCAAGTACCGTGCGGCACCAGTGGCACTTCAGTAGTAAGATAACAGCCCTGTGCCAGAAGAATTTTCACTTTAGGTGTAAATATATGGCCAAAGACTAGATGTTACACCTTATGGTCCATAAATGTAACCCTCTTGAATATATATGTATATGTATGTAACCCTCTTCTGAATATTGTGGTCCAAAGTACAGTGGGAAATCGGTGGGATGAACTGCTGAGTAAACTAGTTGACTGTGGTTCATCTTTGTTTCTGGAATTTTATTTCCCCTTTCTCTTTGAGTGGGTGTTCAAACCCGTCTTATGTGGATTATGTTGCACTCTAATATGCAACTGCATAGTTAGTCAACAGAAACTTTCATTATTTTGTAATGAGGAAGCAAAGGTGGAGACAATGAAAAATAAGGATTCATGGAGCCAGTTATCAGGATATGCTCTCTACGTTATAAATATCTTTTTCAATATGTGGCTGTTAACTCGTTTTAGTGAACTTTGTGTCCGGATTACCTTTTTCTCCAAACTAGCCATCTAACTCCCACTCTGTTTCCCAATACCTGAGCAGCTTCCTCACTCCGCTCATCGGTCCCTCCTATGCGCCCACAGAGATAGGCAAAGAAGTCCTCTCACCTGTTGCTTCTGCTGCAACCTTCTCTCGAAATGCCAGGCCTCTAATTCCTGCTGTCTCCAGATAGCCGCAGTCTCGGATAGTATTATGCTCTGGGGTCCTTTCCTCAGCATTAGTCTTCAATTAGCGTCACTGTGTGCCTTCTAGATTCCAGGCTTTCTCTTTCAGGTTAAGCTTTCTTTCTTTGTCTTATCCTTTTCTCAGTCGTCTTATCTACAGCTAGTGTCAGCATATGGCAGCCTTGGGGAGGAGTGGGCACAGCCAGTAACTGGTGGCTGATCCCCTTCTCTTTTCATGGTGGTGGATGTGGATTTTGGGGTGTTGGTGGGGTTTTTTGGGGGGTGGGTCAGCAACATTCTAGCTGGTAGCAGCTGTCTGTTTTCTCCCCACAATGGCATAGGTTGCGATGTTATCTGGAAACATGGTGGGTGGCCACGAGCTACAGTGCTACTAATGGCCACTTCCATGTCCACCATCAAGGTAGGTGGCCTCAGATATGAGGGGGTACCTTACCTGAAGACCCCTTTAACCCTGGAACTGGCCCTTGCCTTGGGCCAATTCATATGATCCCAATGGTGTGAGGAGTGTTTGTGTGTGTCCCTCTCCCCTTCTTAATGTACCATTCCACCCTAGACTCATGTAGGAAGGTGGACCGTCCAAAGTACCCCTCACTGTGCAATTCAGTACTACTTCAAAGTAATATTTAACCTGCATGTGAGGAGCAATTTGAGATGGCTTCCCCCACATGTAATTGTGTGAAGCAGAAAGGCATACTTGGAGGGATGTGCAAGCTCATACTCCTCATGTGGTAGGCAGGGCTGGCAAACGGCACTGTCTGACCCAGCCCGTTGAGTGTGTCTTTCTCTCTCTCTCTCTCTCCCTCTCTCTCCAACATTCCTGTTTCTCTTACCCTTCCATCAGTCACTCTCTGCCTTCCCCCCCTGCACATCATGGTTGTCAATGTGTTGACATCTCAAGCATGAGGATTAATCCAATGAAGGATCCTCATAGATAAGATAAAGCACTTAAAGCAGGGCATCTTGGTTGTCTAGTTCTCCTGCTGTAACTTCTTTCCTCGTCTTGACTTCAAGCTAATAGCAATGATAGATGCCATCCAGTAGTAAAATGAGTAAGGAGATCAGGGGACCATGCAGGAATTGGGGTGGGGAACAGAGCTTCACTTGTGGGAAAACTGCAGTGGATAGGGGAGGGATCCAGGGGCTACTCTTCCCTAAATAGCATGGTTAAATATCATGCTTGCTCCTATATGCTTGGATATATCTAATGGTAGAATAAGGATTTAACTTGGGACTGGGGCCTTAATTCATATGTAGCTTGTGTTAAGGAAATGTGAAGATTGGAAGTCCACTTTCTGCGTAAATATAGAAGTCCACTTTCTGCGTAAATATAGAAGTCCACTTTCTGCGTAAATATAGAAGTCCTCTTGGAGTCAGTGGGGTGTAGTACTGCATTGTTGTTTGGTTGAAATAGTACAGAAATTGATGTGAGAAGACAATGGGGGGGGAGTCAACGTATTTGAAAGGGGAAGGCTGTGCCATGCTTTAAAAAGAGTTCAGGAGTTTCCTGACTTCTGACAGGAAAATGGTTAGGAAGCCATTGCACTAGAAAGCCATTGCTAACTGGCAGCCCTGCACAGAACTTCTCGTTTTAATTGTGTGGGTGAGTGGAGCATCATCTGTGTACCTGGTGCTTGCACCGAATGAGAAGACCGGCCCTGTCTTAAGGGGATTACCTTCTAGAATAGACTGACGCAAGGGAGACAGAGGAAAATAGAGACATGTTAAGCTGGTGAAGAAAATACGCAGTTATTTGTACTTCAGCTTAGCAACAGCGGGGAGAGATGCGTTATGTCCAAGTCTTCACGGGAAAAAGGGTTTTTAAGAAGGAATTTGAAGAACGGGAGGAGACATGCAGGTTTTCCGGGAGGCGGTTTGAGGTCTAAGCGGCTGCTGAAAAGCTTTGAAGTAAAGACCACAAACTGCTTACATAAAACCATCTAGTGGGGCTGCTTGAGAGTTACTAACCTGAGGCCAAACTCCTCCCCAAGGCACCAGAATTTGTCAGTGCTGCAAAGAGTATTCAAATCCAGGTTCCTAATAGCAAGGCCTCATGACATACCAAGTTCTCCTTGAGAGAGAATGCCCCCCTCCCCTCAACTCAACAGGAACAGACGGTGTTCTAGATGTCCTTCGTTTTTCCCCACTGTGAGCTGTGATGTTTTATAACAGGCTGCTGGCTTCATAGTTCTGGTCATTCTGAGCCTAAACTTGGGGATATGCAAGAGAGAAGTGAACAGTCTTCTGGATTTTTAAAAAGTGAAAAGCATTATCCAAGGCTGTGATCCAGAGCAGACAAGTAGCAGGGAGGGAAAGGGGATGTTTAGCCCTTTTTCCTCCTCCTCCACTCAGAATTAATCCCAATCCATGGAGGAAAGTATTTGGATCCCTGTGTCTGCCCGAGCTGCTTTTCTCTCCCTGGAGAGGAAGAGTAATTTTAAATAGGGAAAGGGTGAAGCATCGCCTCCTTGCCAACCCTTCCTCCACTCCTCGGCCTCCAGTGGCTACTTTGCATTAAAAAAAGGGGGGGTATGTGGAATTCTACGGAATATGTGTCTGTCTTAGTCTAATATAGTATATGTGAGTGCTTTGTAAAATCTGTTTTGTTGGTAGGAAAAGAGGCAAAACAATGTTAACTGGTTTTTACAGCCTGTGATGAGCAACTTGAGGATAACTTCTCTCTATTAAACTTTAGGAAACTTTGCTATGAAGCAAAATTGTGTGTAGGTTGGTAACTAGGTAGGGAAAATATTTTGGGTTGGGCAGCAGGCTTACTGAAGCTGATGACTTGTACTTTCTCTGCCGACTCATGTGCTGTGAATCAGCTTTAGAAAATGCCTCTTTGTCATCATTCACATTAACCCAAGCAACTACCGTACATGTACATTCCTTAAGAAAACTTTCTGAAACTCAGTGAATTTCTATAAAACTAAATGCCTAGCGTCCATAATTGCTTTTAACAACTCTAGTCTGATATGCATGCAAAAATGGAAGTATAACAATTCTTGCTAGCTTGTCTAAATGTGTCTGATTACAATATTTACCCCCTGAAGAGACTCAGTGGATCATTTGGCAAATAAACCCTGGCAGAAGACTAGGGATCAACTCACACATGACCTGAAAGAACCATGATTAGATCTTGCTCCATTTCTTTAACTTTAAGATGGGCACAAAGGACTCTGAACTTCTCTGTAGCAGCCAGCAGGACTGGGGGAGGAATGTTGAACTCTTGGCTGTGAGACTGAATTGAGAATCGGGACTTTCTTGATGGGAATCTCCCTTCTAGTATGAATTCACTAGGTGACCTTGGGCAAGCTACTCCCTCTCAGCCTTCCCCCACCTGCCTTGCAGGGGTGTTGTAAGGATAATATCAAAATAATACACGTGTGAGCACTATCCATGCTCAGATAGTGCTATATAAATTTTAAGTAGGTTATCATCTAATTCAGGGGCTCTCAACCTGTGGTATACGCGTACCCCTGAGGGGTACGTGGACCACAGGCTGGGGGTACGCGAAGCGCTGCCTGTTATCAGCTGCTGCGATCAGCAGCTGATGACGGGCAGCTGTAGCTGTTTTTCCCGGGTTGTGCCCAAGCAACCAACCCTGAGGGGTACGTGGACCACAGGCTGGGGGTACACGAAGCACTGCCCGTTATCAGCTGCTGCGATCAGCAGCTGATGACGGGCAGCTGTAGCTGTTTTTCCCGGGTTGCGCCCAAGCGCCGCAACCCGGGAAAAACGGCTACAGCCCTCCCGATGTCCCCAGTAGCTGTCCTTACCTTGTCTCCTGGCCACCGCCATCTTGAAACTCGCGAAAATCTCATTAGATTCAAGATGGCGGCAGCCAAATCTCGTAAGGGCACATGAGACAGTCTCATGCCTCATATGCCCTTACAAGATTTGGCTGCCGCCATCTTGAATCTCGCGAGATTTTCACGAGTTTCAAGATGGCAATGGCCAGGAGACAGGATAAGGGCAGCTACTGGGGACATCGGGAGGGCCGTTTTCTCGGGCTGCTGCGTGCGTGGGAGTGCCCGCCCACCCACGCCTCAGCCCGGGATAGTTTCAGTTTAAGGGGGGTACGTGAGGGGTGCGTGACGGGTATTTGGGGGTACGTGGGGTTTTTAAGACTGGGGGTATGCAAAGGACTGGAGTCCCACCTAGGGGGTATGCGGGCCTCTCAACGTTGAGAAACCCTGATCTAATTCACATATCCTTGATACTGCTGTTAACCTCAGGATGAGGGGGAGTATAGTTACAGATACTGCACATGTATTCTACCCCCTCTCCCCACAGGGCTCTGTGTACTTGCTTCTTCACGCACATGTAGTGTGCAGATTATATGGATATAGCAACTTGAAAAATGGGGCTTTGCTTTAAAATAGTGCACTTCAGAGCGCCTCTTCTAGTCACTGTGGTAAGAAAGCTGCCTGTAGATTACCGAAAGTATTGCACAATTCATGTGTGCTATAGAGCTGTGTTAGGCGTTAACCTTTGCGTTAAGAAGGAAATCGCCCTTTACTGGCCACAAACAGTACCTTTCGGCATGGAGCTCTTGAGAAATCTCTTGAGAAATTCTGCCTTGCAGCTAATAAGCCTGTACATGCAAGAGGCAAACACTATTCCAGTCATTGGAAAGGGAAACAATGGGTGGTGGGTTTTTTTTGTTTTTGTTTTTTTGCTGGTGGTTGGGAAATGATGTCTCCTGCCTTTCTTTCTAGCTGTTGCCTCAAAAATGGACCTGGACAACCTTGACATGCAGTGTGAGGAGCTCACTGGGTCAAAATGGGAAGAACTTGTGCCTTCTCTGAACCAGTACAAAACAATTAGGTAAGTGAAGTTCCAGTGGAGTGTGTGTGTGGGGAAGGAAGCGATCTGACTAGACAGAGGCATCGCAGAGTGGGGGGCAGGGGCTCCCAGGGCATAGGGCGCTGAGGCAGGGGGTGCTCCGTTTTTTGGGGGGGATTGGGTTTTTTAAATTTCACGGGCAGCTGCCGCCCCCCGCTGCATCCCTGGGCAGCAGCTGCCTCGTTTGCGCCCCCAGCGTGTTTTCGGGGCGCGCAGATACTTTAACTTGCTGGCAGTTACTTAACTCGGCAGCATTTTTCCATCCGGGAGGCATCCATTTTGAATGGGCGATACTCTCTAGGAGTATCTCGCTGGTCACACGCCCTCTCTAGGGCGCACATCTCATTGGTCTCGCTGGTCGGTCCTCCAGAGCCTCCTAGAGAGGACTGGAGGACTGATGGACCAGCGAGACTAGTAAGACTCCTAGAGTCTCACCCATTCAAAATGGATGCCTCCCAGATGGAAAAATGCTGCCGAGTTAAGTAACTGCCAGCAAGTTAAGTACCTGTGCACCCTGAAAACACGCTGGACATTGTTGCAGGGTGGGGAGGAGGGGGGAAAAAAAGACATTGTTGCAGGGTGGGGAGGAGGGGGGGAAAAGGACATTGTTGTGGGGTGGGGAGGAGGGGGGAAAAAGGACAGGGTTTTTTTGCACACACAAAATTTTGCGGCATGATCAGGAGGGGGCGTAAGACGGTGAGGGGGGCAAAATCGAGGGGGGCATAAAGGTCTGGGCCCCCATCAAAAATGGGCTGCCCCCCTATGACTAGAAGAGCTTCATTTGTTTATCGTCCTGTTCCCTAGTAAGCTTTGAGACAGAGCTGTCACCCCTCTTTTCCTTCCCATGTGTTGTGATGAGTCTCGAGTGCTATTCTTGTAAATCTGCTCCTGCTGCTCAGGAGGTAGGTTATGGTTGAGTAACTAACTGCTGTAGCTCTCGGTCAGTAGTGGGAGGGAGATGGCCATTCTGCAGTCTTGTTGGCCTTTCCTCCTCGCTCAAAGGAGTGTTAAAGATGGCACTTCCATCTGTGATGGGCAGCGGTCAATCCTGGCTTTTGGATGTAGTCCACTCATAACTAGCAATTGGTCAACTGCTTGGTACCGTGAAATCTGTCCTATCTCTGAGCTTAATATTCTACCCCAAGACTGCCTCATTATATATGAGAAGCAACAGAACTCCCAAAATTAAAAGTTCGGTTTTGAAACTTATGTGCCCTTCTCCTGCCCTTTGATATAACATTACAAAGAAATCAGAATGGTATAAATCTACACTTCAGCTTTACTCGAATATTCAGGAAGCCTTCTAGAGCAGTGGAGGGGTATGGGAAGAGTGTTGTGACAACTGTTTCGCTCTGCTAAATTGCTAGAACTAACATCTGGTTGCCTTTTCAGGCTGGATGACTGCAGCCTCTCAAGTAGTAGCTGTGCCGATATCTCCTCTGTTCTGACCACAAACCAGACGCTGACTGAACTGAAGCTGAACAACAATGAACTTGGAGACACTGGTGTGGAGTTGCTCTGCAGAGGATTGTTGAGTCCAAGTTGTAACCTTCAGAAACTCTGGTAAATTCTGCACAATGGAACTTTTTACCTATTTGGCTGAAGTTGCTTTAGATAGTTCTCCACTGATGGAAACTTCGACAACACTTCAGTGGCACTTCTGCCTGAACTTGACTCGGGATTTCTCCCAAACTTGGAGTAGATTCTCCATTTGATTCATCTTTCACTGTTGTTGAATAATTCTGGCCTCGTATTTCTGCTGCCAGTTATCGCTGAAAGGCTTCTGCTGGAACAGCTGGTTTGGGTGACCTCTATAATCAAATGATTTGCTTAACTTGACTTACAAGGTGATGGGGAAAATCCACATGGCTTGCCCAGTATTGCCTTGAAGCAATGACTGTAATTTGCACACTAACAGACCATTCCAATCCCTTGCCATGCTATAGCATGCAGCTGCACCATAGTGCTGCATGTTATGGTGGGGGGGACGGGGGACCTAAAGGCAAACCAGAGGTAGGAAAAAGCTTTTTTACTTACTTCTGTGTAAGCCTTCAGACTGCTTGTGGGTCGCCTCAGACCTATGCCAGCTTATATAGCTGTCATAAGTTTCAGGAAAGAAAAGGGGAGGGACTGGGTGATGGAGAGGGTATAGGATTCTGGTGCATGCTGGTACCACTGGGATCCACCCTCTCCCTCCCACCTGATTCGGCCCCTTTCCTCCCTGGACATGATGCACCCCACTGCCAACTTACCAGGAGTAGTGGAGCTCAGGATCCAGCGTGGCTCCAATGCTGCTGCCACTTGGCAGCAGTGGCTTGGACTGACCTGGCAGCAGTGTGATCTTTCTGCGATTGCAGAAAAAAAGCCCATAGGATTGGGCCATGTGAAGCTTACAGTAACATGTTCACCTTCACAACTTCACCTTCACAACTTGTAGGATAGATCACATGTCTCATATAAAATAGGGATAAGCACACCAATGATTCTTATTGGCAGTCCTCTCTCGCCATGGTACACAGGTGTAACTGTAACTACACTATATAACACAGATCACTTTGGAGGCATCAGTGTCTCTAGCTACGTGTCCAAGGGATACATAGCATTGGCTCTCATATTCTACCTTTTAGTGGAGTGTCTTGTTCAACAACATTTTTCCACATATACATTGGACTGTAGTTATTCAAATCTACATTATGGGTCTTTCTTTTTGCTGCAGCCCACATACATATCATTGCAGTTGTAGGACTTCTTGTGTTGCATCTAATGAAAGAAACTGGCATTTCAGGACTAACTTTTTGCCGGTCTATTAACTAGCAGGCAGAAATTGCGAAGTGAAGCTTTCTAGTGCAAAGGAGCTGTGATGGGGACAGATTAAATTGTCTTCAACTGTTGGGCATCTTCTAAAGCACAGATCATTTGACTATTCAACAAGCAACATACTTAATTATATAAATATGTAGGTACCTCTTGAATGTGGGAGACTCTGTAGGTCAGGGGATCCCGCCGCGGCGGCGGCTGAAATCGCCCTTTTTACCTGCATTGGTGGGCAGTGGATGTCCGGCGGGGTGTGTGGGGAGCCTGGGGACCCCTCCGCAGGCCTCCCCAAGCGTTGGAGCAGCGCTCGCGTCGGAGCGCTGCTCCGACGCTTGGGGAGGCCTGCGGAGGGGTCCCCAGGCTCCCCACACACCCCGCCGGACATCCACTGCCCACCAGTGCAGGTAAAAAGGGCAATTTCGGCCGTGGCGGTGGCGGCGCAATCCTGGGCGCGCCGTCGTTGTCACCGAGGGTTGCCATGCCCCTTAAGGGCATAGCAACCTTTTGTTCCCGGCTGGGGCATCGCGACGCCCCAGTTAGGGAACCACTGCTGTAGGTGTTGCTGTTATCTGCAATCATATAGGATATACGGTATTCCTAGGTGAATTCTAGAAAGGCTCACTTTACTCTGAATTTTTATTCCAGGCTTCGAAACTGCAACCTTACCAAAGCCTGCTGTGAGAGTCTCTGTTCTGTGCTTCGTGCCAAACCATCTCTGACTGAGCTGCACCTGGGAGACAACAAATTGGGCACTTCGGGAGTTAAAACTCTGTGCCAAGGACTCCTGGATCCAAACTGCAAACTGCAGAATCTCCAGTAAGTGACTCCTGGATTTGTAGTAAATATGTCTCGGTTGAAAAGATCTATCCAGCTGGAAAATGTGTCTAACACTGCAATCCTAGGTATGTCTACTTGGAAGTAAGTCTCATTGTGTTCAATGGGGCTTACTTCCAGGAAAGAGTCTAAGGCAGCAATCCTACACAATCTCGCTGTAGTAATGGATGTCATGGACTCTGGTTAAACAGGCTCCTGCTTTACTGCATAAATTGATAGTGAACAGAAATGCTCTTTTCAGAACGTTCTCAGTAAAGCAGCTTGTAATGATATATATCAGGGGTGGCCAAACTTGCTTAATGTAAGAGCCACATATGATAAACTTCAGGTGTTTGAGAGCTGCAATGTTTAAGAAGCGTTTACATTCTTAAATATATTAACTCACCATGAACATTAAACATGTTTTACTCCAGTGGACTCTCAGTTTATACCTGGTAAATAATTATAAAGCTTGAAAATTTCTTATTTAAATTTTATATTCATTGTGATGCAAAAAAGAGCTCATCCAACATATTTCCAAGAGCCGCCCATTCTATGTCAAAGAGGAGCCACAGTTTGGCCCCACCCCTGATATACTGTATTTTTCGCTCCGTAAGACGCAACCCCCCGCCAAAAAATAGGGGGAAATGTCTGTGCGTCTTATGGAGCAAAGTGTAAAACAATGACTTCCTTAAACAAGTTTTCCGGCCGCTTACCTGGTTGTTGTTCTGCAGCTCCAATCTTCTTCCTGCGTTGCTGGCTGTCCCCAGTCAGGAGCTCGATGACGCTCCCAGGCACTGGATGCAACCTGGAGGCTCTCCACAAAGATCGCAGTTGCTGTGATCTTTGCGGAGAGCCTCCAGGTCGCGTCCAGCGCCTTGGAGGCTCGCGTCTTGGATCTGCTGACTGGGGACAGCCAGCAATGGAGGAAGAAGATTGGAGCTGCAGAACAACCAGGTAAGCAGCCGGAAAACTTGTTTAAGGAAGTCGTTTTCTAATTTCCCCTATTTTCCCTCCAAAATACACATGCGTCTAATGGTCTGGTGCGTCTTATGGAGCGAAAAATACGGTGCTATATATTGTTCGTATAGTATTTTTCTCAATTTACATAGGATTTCTGAGAATGTTAAACCCAGATATTCACAATGATCAGAGCTGATATGGGTGAATCTAAATTATTCCAGTGTCTAGACATACTGTATGTTCAGGGGGAAGAAGAGCTGAAGCACTTGCTTTGACCTAGCCTCATCCTTCCCTAGTGGAGATCTCACCAGGCTTCTGCTCTCCCACAGGCTGGAGTACTGCGAACTCTCCGCAGCAAACGCAGAGGTTCTCGGCTCTGCCCTGCGCACCAAGTCATCTCTCAAAGAGCTCAACCTGAGCAACAACAAGCTCAAGGATGCAGCAGTGAAACACCTGTGCCAGGCTTTGCTGGATGCCAACTGTAAACTGCAGTCGCTACAGTAAGTCAAGATAACAGACAGAGATTTTAACTTTTTCTGGAGTTGCTTCACATGGCATATACAGTGCCAATGATTGAGCTGGCTTTGTGTAGGGAAGACTTGGCATTTTCTGAAATGCTGCAGTCCGGGTCATCTTTTGTCTCTGCAAGCCTTCAGTAGTAATATGATCTTGTAGATTGTTATAGTGATACCTTGTTTATGACTCCTGGTGTAACTCTAGCTGTAGTGTGAATTGGTTGCTTTTATTGAAACAAAAGCTTCTAAACCCAGTGTGGCTGTACATGTCTGTGTGGTGGGGAGACAACTTCATTCTCAGTTTGGAGATGGAGCAGGCTGCAGAACGTCCTGTCAAGCTTGAAAAAGCCTACATGTTTCCTGGCTTCAGAATGCCTTGCTTCTACCTTTTGAGAGAACAATTTATTCCTCATTTGTCTGTGGAGCCTGGAGTCTAGGCTAGCCCTACATCAATGCCCACCAAACCATAGGATATGACTGGGCTGCCCAATTGACAATGAATTGGCTTTGTCACTCCTAGGATTCAAGGCATATGGAGCAGGTATTGGAAATGTAGATTGGAGTATTCTTCTCATTCATGCTTCCACCATAAACTGTGCATATGCATGCGCACACCCTTTCTTTCCTGTTTTTTGTGCAGTTCCAGCCTTTCCTTTTTAAGAATAAGCATGCTGGGTTTGACATGAATTGTATTAGAGCAGTTTTTCCCACACTGTTGGTCGCAATCCACCAGCGAGTTGCAAGCTGATTTTGGGTGGGTTGCGAAAACCAGACTGGATGCCGGCTGTCATGGCGTAAGGCAGGCGCTACCTGCTGCCATGGACGCTGGCAAAGCCAGCTACGGCGTTTGGGTGCAGCCCCTGATGCCAGACAGTGTGGGGAGTGCCGGTTCCCACCTTGCCAGCATGACACGGAGGCAGCCAGGCGAGCCACGCATGGCCAATTTCACCACTGGGCAGGCTATGGGAGATGGTGTGGTGGAGGTGGGGTCCTTTTTGGGCCGGATGGGTGGCTGGAAGTAAAGCTATATGGGTCATGATTGTCATTTAAAAATTTGGGTTGTGGTGCTAAAATGTTGGGGAAGCACTGTATTAAGAGTCTTGGGCCAAAGATTGAGCCCTTCTGAAATCGAGGCTGGGTGAACGTGCTGCCCATTACTGGACTGGCTAAGCAAATGAGCACTTAAGCATTATCATTCATTTAAATAAGTAATCTGTTAAAGGTTTGGAGTTTCTGAAGTTGGCTTTGCCTGTCTGTTGACAGACAGTCTTGACATTGGAGACATCATGATGAACGGGAGAGGATTAGGAACAGGAACCTCGGACAAAGTTTAGGATCAACACAATGCCATGACTAACTGCATGCTTGCCACCACCAGTGTTCCCTCTTTAAGTGCAGCAGTGTGGACCCCTTCCGTGGCCGTGGGGTGGCGCCTCCAGATGCTCGGTGATGACATCACGTGTCATTGCCAGCCTTCCAGGAAAGCCAGGCCCCAAGCTGTGT
The DNA here is from genome assembly GCA_026170595.1 of Plestiodon gilberti rubricaudatus. Classification (NCBI taxonomy): domain Eukaryota; kingdom Metazoa; phylum Chordata; class Lepidosauria; order Squamata; family Scincidae; genus Plestiodon; species Plestiodon gilberti. Next base: position 219,361,390 of record JANXHW010000001.1, on the reverse strand, counting down.
GGAGTTTGGTTTGGAGCTTATGCGGCCACTCAGCTTATGGGGAACACTGGCCACCAGTCTTCCTCTAGCATTCCACCATACTGTTTGTGACTGTTTTACAGCAACCCTTCTGAACTGGGCCCTTGAAGCAGAAGTCTAGGCGGGGTGTGTGTTAAGTATCAAGTGCAATTATGGTTGTATAGAAATCGGCATCAGGTTTCCTGTAAGGATAGTGTGTGTCCCCCTTATACCATTCACCTTTGGCAAAAAGGAACACATTTGCTCAAGGTTACAATATTTAAGGGATTTTCAGCCATGTGATTTCAGGTCTTAAAATTGAAGAAACAAAGATCGATCTTACAGTTGTCAGTTGAAATTCCACTTCCTGGATAATCCGTCCTGCTTGCCCGCTCCACGTCGCGGTAGAATCAGGAAGTGGAATTTCAACTGACAACTGTAAGATCGATCTTTGTTTCCTCAATTTTAAGACCTGAAAACCTGCATGTATACCAGGAACACACTTCTTGATCCCCAAAAGCCACTCTTTGATGACAGTGCAAAGTCTTGCAACACTAGATAAACCTCTTGGCCAACAAAACTGCGGCCTCAGTGAAGTCAAAACCACTTGTCTTGTCTCTGTATCGGTTGCTGAACTGAATAAAACTCTTGGTTGGCTGTCTGGAGAAAACATAGTTTTCACCTTGGCTTCTGTTTTTTCTGCAGGTTGGAGAACTGTAATATCACCGTTGCTAGCTGCGGGGACCTCAGTGCTGTTCTTAGTGCAATGCCATCCTTAACAGAACTATGCATAGGCGAGAACAAGATCGGCGATGCAGGTGTAGCGCTCCTATGCCAGGGTCTACTGAATCCAAACTGCAAAATAGAAAAGCTGTGGTAAGTTGCTTATCCAGATCAGCAGCTTGTTGATGGCAGGTTGTCATAAAGCAGAGCCCTGACTTGTGCCAGAATTCTTCAGTTGTCGTAAGCCAGGAACTCCCAGGTAATCTGTGGTGGCTACCCAGGCTTCCAGAATGGCATGTTGCTGGCAATGCAAGAGTTAATCTAGACACATTGGCCATTTATCAATGTGTCTAAGCCTTAATGGTTTGATTACTGCTAACACAGGAAAAAAAATGTAAAATCAAGATTTACAATCCTTATTTGCATGAACCTGTGCACTTTTTGTAAAGTCTGTGTGTATTTAGTTCCATTTGTAAATCTTATTTTACTAATATGTGTTCACAAATGGTCAGAATTAAATATTTGTAGTTTTTCTCAATACTTCTTGCATTGACTATAAAAGTGTGTTTTCCAGAAAAACAGACGTGTGCAAATAGGTTGTAAATCCAAACCTTACACACTTCTTTGAGTTTTTGTTATACGTAAACGGTCAACAAACACTTCGGGCTCAGACATATTGATAAATGCAGGGAGGAGGCTCTGGGCAGGTGGGAGGACCCTTCTCAGTGTTCCTGAGAGGCTCGGCCAAAGACAAGAGCTTCTTGGGAGCAAAAACGTGCCACCAAAAGCGCCGCATCAGAGTGGGGTTCCAGTGGTTCGCGTACCACCAGCAGTCGACTGAAGTACCACTGGTGGTACTGGTACTACAGGTTGGGAACCCCTGTTCTGGACCATACATTAATTTGCTTGGAAACCTCTGATCTTTTGGCTTCATGCAAACCAAGACCTTCGTACAAATCTTAATGAGAGTGTTCATGAGGACCTGCTCTTGCCGACCTCCTGTAGGCTTAGTGAACTCTACTTGAAAGGAGGGTGTGTGCTACAGTTTTGTAATGCTTGTCAAATTTTGCCATCCTATCCAGGCTCCAGCCAATTATTTAATTACTCTTTCAGGTTATGGGAATGTGCTATCTCAGCTGCTGGCTGCAAGGACCTCTCAAATGTCATTAGTACTAAAGAAACTCTCAAGGAACTGAGCCTGCTTGGAAATGACTTCAAAGATCAAGGGATGGAATTCTTGTGTCAAGGACTGAAGGATCCAAAAACTAAGCTCCAGTCACTGTGGTAAGCAGCTGGTGGTTCCCGTCACTGCGAATTATTTGAAGCACAGATAACAATGTTACTAGTAATACTGTTGAATGGGATGGGAGAAAGGCAACAAAGTGCGTCAGAGCTTTCCTGTGCGATTCTCTAGCATAGCTTCTGAACCCAGGAATCTCTTTATCATGGACAAAGAGCTTTTCGTCTGCAAAAGACAGACTGCCAGCCAAGGGCTCTCATCCCTAGCATGAACAGCAGCAAACCCCATTATGCATCTTTGCTACTCATGCATAGGTGCAAATTAAGCTCTAGGCCAGCAATTTTCAACCTTTTTCATCTTGTGGCACACTGACAAGGCACTAAAATTGTAAGATTTTTGACAATCGACAAGGCACACCATGCTGCTGCTGGGGCTTCACATTCCCAACTAATGACCCTCCCCCCCCCAACTGCCGTGTCACACCTGCAGATCATTTGCAGCACGCCAATGTGCCGCGGCACACTGGTTGAAAATCGCTGCTTTAGGCCATATAAGCAGGAGTGACTGAGGAGCATAAAAAGGAGGCCTCTGTCAAGGCTTCTGTTGTAGTTTTTTTCCAGGGAAGAGGAGGTAAAAGAGCCCTTTGTGTCATGGCTCAGGTTGAGCAAACATTGCTGACCCTTAAGCTTTTTGCTCAGTTCAAAATATGACCCCATTCAAAAGTAGCTGCTGATCAGGCTGGAGATATGGTTGATTTCAGAGAAAAAGAATTTACCCGAGGTGCTTGATGAAGGCCTATTGTGTTTGTTTAACATTGTCACATATCCACTTGTTTGTCTCCTGTAGGCTAAGGGAATGCGGTTTGACCGCAGCCTGCTGTAAGAACATTAGCTCCGTTTTCAGCACAAACGGTCTCTTGAAAGAGTTGCATATCGGTTGCAATCCGCTTAAAGATGCAGGAGTGGCTCAGCTCTGTGAAGGGCTAATGAGCCCCAACTGCCACCTACGGTCCCTCTGGTAAGTGACCTTGGAGACTTCTGTGGCCTTTGGAAACTCGTGGGTAAGGTTCTTCGGAGTTAACACCTCTGGATTGTGTTGCAGAAGCTCCTCATGTAAAAAATGGGGGTGGAACTGTTCTACTTGGGTTGGGATTCTGGTGCCTTGTTTTTTGTTAAGGCTTGGAAGCAGATCTCTTCAATGGATGCACTTAACTGTAGTTATAAAATGCCACACTCCGAGATGTGGCTATTTAGGAAAAAAACGGGCTCTTAAGTGAAGTGACCAGTGCTAGTTTAATACAGTATTGGGTAAAGTAAAGGGTTGATGAATGTTATTCCTCTCCCCACCAGAGACAGGCTGCTCTTGTCTGTCCTTCTGAAGGAGATGAATTTGACTTCTGCCTCTTGGAGCTAGTCTTAACTATAGACTTGGTTTCTAGCTAGCTAAAGGTTCTAAAATAGTATCCCTGTACTGTATTAGTCCCATGTACTGTATTAGTACTCAACTAGATAAGACAAACCTGCCCTTGAGTGACTTAGGCTGCAATTCTGTATGCACTTACTTACTTTGGAGTTACTACCTTACTACCTTTGAACTCATGGAACTTCTGAGTAAACATTCATAGGATTACGCTGTCAGCACCTTTGTGGCAGCGGCAATCCCCAGGATCGCCACCGCCTTGCTGTCCCCACCCCTTCAAGGGGCAGGGGACAGCTTTTGTTCTCAATGGTGGGTCGCGACCCACAGTTTGAGAAACACTGGTCTACATGGATTAACTTCTGAGTGGTTCCCAAACTGGGAGGCGTGGCTCCCAGGGGAGCCGTGGAAACCAGCCAGGGGAGCCGTGGAGTGCCACGGAATCCTCTCAGAAAACAGTGCAATGCCAATTGGCAGGCATCAACATAATGTAATGGGGAGCCACGACCAATGGTCAAGGGAGCCGCAGGTCAAAAAAGTTTGGGAAACACTAGCCAGTAGTGCTAGCAAAACGCTGGTGGTAACATCTGTTGAACTTGTTTTTATAACTTTTTAGTACTCTTTCATACTCTTTCATCTTTTTGAAAAACTTGTGGGAACGTTACTCCATGGCTTTTAAACCGGAAAACCTGTTTTTTTATGAGTTTTGTATAACTGTGGTTCCTCAAAGTTGTGCAGCTTCTAACTGGCTCATTGAGCAATATTTTCTTCAGTAGAGAAGGGCCAAATTTCATGTTTGTGGGCCCTGTGCATTCACACTTTGCAGTATCTGTTCAACTTCATTACATAGACGTAGTTCAAGCTTTTCAGGCAAAGGGGAATATTAGTTGTATGAAGGAAGGGTGGAGATCAGGGATGTGGCTTCACTTATAGTTGTTACTCATTTTTCTTGTATCTTCCCTCAGGTTGGGTAATTCTGAACTCACGCCTGCTTGCTGTGATAAGCTTGCTGCTGTCATAGTTGCTAATCAATGTCTGGAAGAGCTGGATGTGAGCAATAATATGCTAGAGGACAAAGGTGTGCGGAAGCTTTGTGAAGCAGTGAGGAACCCCAATTGTCACCTGAAGATGCTAATGTGAGTTGTTCCTTCATGAGTTGCAAAGGGTGGGGTAAGGACCTGCTTCAGGGGGTGGAACAGATTGGCATAGCTGGTGTCGGACCGAATGAGAAGACTCGGCTTTCAATTCCCGCTCAGCCTTACTGAGTTGGGGAAGCACCAGACACATCGCCATCCAAGTCGCAGCATCGCAGAACTAGTCTATTCAGGAACTGTGGAGTTGCACAATCACTCTCTTTTCCTGTCTCTGCAAGAGTTGTGTAGCGATTCTATTTTATTTCTATATTTAGCAGAATAGACTAGTTCCAAGCTACACAACTTGTGTGGCAAGGAGTGAACTTGCTCCCAGGGCTCCCTTGCCATTGGGGAGCGAAGGAGGAGGAAGTGTCCATGCAGTTCTTGCACACACTTCCTCCTCCACCCCCACTGGCCAATGGCTTGCTTGTAGGAACCCCCTTGTTTTTACCAAAGTGACCCCAGGAACAAGCCAGGGCAGTCAGTAACACCTCCTGTTTTTCCACCCTCTCAGAGTGGGAGCAGAAGGAAGTGTATTCGCCAACCTGAGCCCCAGGCTGGAAAGCTGGCAAGGGGTGAAACCATAGGGTGGAAGAAAAGGGTTGCAGGCACGCACATAATATGTATACAGGCACAGGGCCCCCAATAATTCATTTGCTTCAGGGCCTGCTGCAACCTGATGCTGGCCCTGAACTGGATGACCAATTGCTGGTTGGTTAGGAGAAAATCCTGGGGTGGGGAATCTTGTACACTGTTTTGAACTCTTTGGAGGAAAGATGGGATAGAAATGCAACTGATAATATATGAAGCTATAGTTCCTTCTTACAAAACATGGAGTTGTCTAGTCATCACTCAGGTGTGGGAGTGAGAGTGAGAGTGAGCAGAGGTGTCGCTCCGGTAGGGGCGGGGCCGTAAGTATCGCTCCATCCAAGACCCTTTACCGAGCGAGCAGGAGATGGCCCCGCCCCCTCACTGTCAGAGCCATCCCGTGCGGAGAAAGCAGCAGGCAGCCTGCTGCTTTCTCCGCACGGGATGGCTCCGACAGTGAGGGGGCGGGGCCGTCTCCTGCTCGCTCGGTAAAGGGTCTAGGACGGAGCGATACTTACGGCCCCGCCCCTACCGGAGCGACGCCTCTGAGAGTGAGAGTGAGAGTAGGTTGTGGAGGCCAGAATGCTGGTTTCTGTGCAATGGAGGTTATCTGTTGGTTGACTTTAGCCTTGTTTTGACTCTCGTCTGTAAGATACAGCGATACTAACTTGTACTGAATTTTTTGCAGTTTGTATGACATCTTCTGGACTTCCGAAGTGGATGATGAACTGAAGGCCCTGGAAGAATCAAAGCCTGAATTTAAAGTGGTTTCATGAGTGATGTAACCTAGAGGAGACCACTTCTGCTGCCTTTTCCCTCTATTGGGATTCCTTTTGCAAGCCAAGCTAGCTGAGCATACAATGGTGGACGTTTTATGTTTCCACATTCATGGACTTGGCAACTCTGTGTCTAAAAACTACATTTGAATTAGGGATGTATTGATACCTCACTGGTGAGGCAGGTCTGAAGAACAGTTCTGGAATATTTTGTGGTCCATAATATATAAAATAATATGACAGCTTGGTAAGTTTTTTTTTTTTTTGCCATAGCAAGAACTGCAACAAAAAAAAAGTAGATTACATCTCCTGCCAGGTATCAAAAGGTAATAATAGTTATACTCTGATAACTAAACAAACTCTTCCTAAGGGAAGAACTGTATTGGATAGGATGAATTGAGAAAAGGACTACTTTTAGTTACCTTATTATGCTGTGTTTTCCCTCTTTAATATTTCTGAATTCATGTTTCCTGCTAACAAGTGAACTTAGTTCTGTATAAACCTGAATAAAGTTTGCTTGCAAGGAAATTATATTGTGACCTTGTTCTTGTTTGTTTGGTAGCAAAAGCTTTCCTGAAGTTTCCTTTGAGTATTCAACCTGAAACCTCTAGTATTGTTTCAGGAATGTATTGGATCTCGCATACACTGCCAAGGTGAAAATAAAATATCACATGTACAATATGGTTCAACATAATGTAACATATTCCTTTCTTGCCTGATTGTAGATAACAATCATACACAGTTGGTTTAACTGGACTCCTTACAGGGAAAGTTCTTGTACTAAACAGTGACATGGGGATTCCCAGACCAAAATAAACTGATGGGGGTGGGGGCAGTGGCGTCACTAGGGAGGCAGGGGATGGACCACCCCGGGTGACACCCTTGGGTGTGTGTGTGAGAGAGAGAGAGAGAGAGACCACTAGTGGCCAAAATTATGAGAACTTTGTATTTATGAATAAAACCATCATGGTATATATCATTTGATGCGTAATTTCATGCAGAATGCAATAAACTGTTTATGACCAAATAACCTGAAAAAATAAATAAAACACAACTACCTTATGTAACAAAGTGGATTTCCTTAAAACTCAAAACAGACCAATGAGACTGATTTTTCTGAGAGCCGAGTTGGTTACTGATTTGTTGGGTGACCTGTACTATTTTATATTAAAATAAAGTTAATGGGGGTGACACCATGAGTTACTGAACCAGGTGACACCAACCCTAGTGACACCACTGACCAGGAGTAATCTGTAGAAATGCATAGTCCTGCCTGATGGGCATCTTTTGTAGAACCCAGCTCAGCCCAACCTTGTTTCTCCCTATTCGCCTCTGGGGTCCATCATGGGGGTGACGTGCTGAGCTCTCGCACCAGGAGACGCAAACCCTAGTGATACCTCTGGCTGCTTTAATGGATTTTTGCAAGCTCTCTTTACCTCCCATCTCTTCTCAAAAAAAGCCTGTGTGAGTGAGTGAGGTGAGTGAGTGAGGTGAGTGAGTGACTTTTAAAATTCTGGTATAAAAACCCCTCAAGGTTTGAAGGCAAAAATAGCACGGGTGCAGGGCAATGCCCATTATGGGCGTGACACGATGAGTTCTTGCCCCGGATGACGCGAAACCTAGTGATGCCTCTGGGTGGGTGGGGGAAAGAGCACTTGTAGGAGAAGCTTTGGGGACATGATGGGTTGCCCTTGCTCAAGCATCTGGTAGCAGACCAGAGCAGGGAGTCCTGTTAACTCCATATTGTATCTATGACCTTTTGGGGTCTTATTGACCTCAAGTGATGCATGATATATTGGGTTCTTCCTTGCCAGTTTTAACTTTTATTGTGAAGTAAGTAAGGTAAGAAAATGACCCCAAAGTGGCAACTGTTAAACTTGAACCAAAAATGAAACTGCCTTGATGCTGACATCTGTTTTAGAAGGAAATGAGAATCCTGTCAAGGAAACCAATCTCAGCTTTCCCATAACGGCATACTGTATAGGTATTCAGAAATGTGCTTTTTCAATTATGAACGAAGTGAACCACTTTGTTCCAACATGTGCCATTTTGGTTCACCAGGCCTTTTCTTGTGCGTTACTGAAAACTAACCACTAGGTGTCAGTATAGCACCTTAAAAACCATAACCCTATCCATAACCAGAAGTGTTGAGCTTTTGAAATTTATCAGGTTTTGCCTCTGTTCCAAGAACTCTATCATCTTGGTTTCTCACATGCCATTTTAATATTAATGTGTACACTTTTAGAAAACTCTCTTTTCCTACAACTTGATGCAGACTACAGGATGTTACCCATACCCAGATTGTTAAAGGTTTATTCCTGTCTGCAAACTCCACCTTCCCTTGTTGCAGGATAGCCATGGAGAATGGGAATTGATAGAACAATTAAGATGATGGTCTTAACAGGATATGAGAAGGAGCTAGATACAGGCTAGGATAAGGAACCTGCCTCTTGGCCATTTTCTTCTACTGCAAAAGTAAGCTTAGGCTTGCATGCTATACTTTGAATGGGGCCTAAAATATAGTGGAGATGTAAGGAAAGATGTCTTAGAAAAGTGAGACCAGTCCAAAGCATTGTGGAGACTGTTTGATATTTCAGGGCCTGTAGTAAACAGTGAAAGGATAAATACTGGTTCAGGCCAGTTATGTCCCACATTTCATAATTTAAATGCTTTCTGCTGCCATAGACTTGGCAAGTGGGCATGTACTAGCTTTTCAGTACAGGTTAATTACCATTTGTTGGAACTGATGGCAAGGGAATGTTGTGGTTAAACATAATTTATGTCCCTTGGAAGCAAACCACCTCTGCAATTTCTGGCAAAAATTCTTTTGTGTTCCATGTATGCTCTGGGAGATAGCCAGCCAGCCAGCCAGCCAGCCTAAGGGCATAACAGCTTTGTATTTAGTGGAGCAGAATAACCTAATGGGTGGACTGCTCCCTACTTCTGCTCTTCTAGTGGGTCCACTCCTAAACTAGTAGTGCTAGTTTGCTGGCTTGTACAGTCATTGGCATAGTTTGGCATTGGAGTTTGGGGTCCCACCTAGTTGAAATCCACCTGTCGTCGCTGGCTACCAGGCTCCCTATTTACGTAGATTACTAGCGTGAGCTACTTCCCTTTGCCAAAAGCTTAAATGTTTCTCTTCTACGTGGGACATTCTGTGACCTCTTAGAAAAAGAACATGCAAGTTTTGACCTGAGTGGCTTCTTTGCCTCACCATGTTATTTCCAAGCCCGAGTGAAACTCTGAGTGGCTCAGAAGCACCAAGCTTCCCGTCCAAACAGAAAGGTGGGGCTATTTAATATAAAGAGGTTATCTCCTTTAAGGAAAAAGTAACGCAGTGGGGAGAGCCAGCGGGTGGCGCAGTGGGTTAAACCACTGAACCATGAGCTGTCGATCGAAAGGTCGGCGGTTCGAATCCATGCGACGGCTCCTGCCAACCTAGCAGTTCGAAAGCAAGAAATTGCAAGTAGATTAATAGGTGCCGCGTTAGCGGGACGGTACCAGCATTCCATGCGCCTCGATGTTGAGTCATGCCAGGACAGCGCTGGCTCCAGAGGCGTCACTGTAGCATGGCTGGCGGGACGGAGCGCCCCAGGGTGATGTGCGCAGAAGGGTGATGCGCGCGCGCGTCACCTCCCCTGCGTGTGTCACCCGGGAGGCTCCGCGCAACTCGTGCGTCACCTGGGAGGCTTCTGAGGCCGGGAGAAGGCCTCGGAGCATCCTCCCGGGCCTGCGCTCCTGGGCCTTCTGAGGAAGGCCTGCTGCACGAACGTTATTTATAACTTTCTTTTGCACATGCGCAGACTGTTGCTGAGGGAAAAGGGCTGCCCTTTTCCCTCAGCAACAGTCTGCGCATGTGCAAGAACGTTATAAATAGCGTTTGCGCAGCAGGCCTTCCTCAGAAGGCCCAGGAGAGCCGGCCGGGGAAGACGTCCCCGAGCCGACTGCAACCATTGAGGGGGCGCCTGGAGCGGCAGCCCCGTCAGGCATCCCCCCCAAATCGCGACGCGGCCTATGCGATTTTAAAAGGGTGTGTGTCGGGGGGGGAGGCGTCACAAGGGTGACTCGCGCGCCCAGCTCTGGGGTGACGCGCATCTAGTGACGCCTCTGGCTCTTCTGCTTTGAAACTGAGATGAGCACTGCTCCCTAGAGTCGGACACGACTGGACTTAATTGTCAAGGGATACCTTTACCTTTTTTTAATGCAGTGGGGAGTCGGGGGGGGGGAAGAAAAAAAAGTTGAAATGTTTGAACTGACAAGGTTGCAGACTGGACAAAAATCTTGTCGATTTAATTCTACAAAGTTTGAGTAAAAACATTGAAAAGTACTTCCCATCACTTGATGTATTTTCCTTGGACTGGGTGAGAGATCTGTTTGTGTTATGTGTGCAAGTCAGCAGAATTGATTGTTGCAGAAGAAGAAGAGCTGACAGAAATCAGAAATAGAGGATTGAAACTGAAACACTCAACACAATAATTAAAATTTGTTATTGAACTTTAAATACTATCTTAATACTTATTTTTTAAATGATAAAATATATCCTTAAAAAACTGGTGTGCATTGGTGTGCGTTGACAATTTGAGTGCCTTGTCAGCATGCCGTGAGATGAAAAAGGTTGAAAATCATTGAAGTAGAGAACCTAACCTGGATTAATATCTGGCCTTATGCTTTTAACATTCTTGCATGTGTTAAAATCAACAGTGCCAGCTGCAAGAGGATAAACAGAAAGTTTCTTCCGAATTAGAGAGTTAGTGCCATTGTCTGCTTAGTAAACTCCCTGAGTAAATATTTTCATCACTTGTAAAGAAATTCACCTCTTGACATACATACTGCAGTAGACAAGAATGTTAGAAATCTGAAAGTTCCCTACAGATTCATTTATAAAAATAAATCTGTTTCTGCATGTATTCTCATTATGATGTTCCAGTTCCAAATTTTAGGCAAACATTTGTGTTTATAAAGGACAATTAATGTTGTGAATTTATACCTCTCTCTTGATCAGCTGTGTAAGCCCAGCATTGGACAGTAAAGGCTGGCTTAACTATACAGACAGGTTAGGAAATTGTCTGGTGTGGCAACATTCAAAGGGTGCAGTGCCCAACACATTGGAAACAGTATGTGGGTCCCGGCTGCTGGCACTGACAGTGTGCAGCAGAATCCTCTGATATTGCAAGTGGAAACGGGGGCTTCTGTCCCTTGGAAGCAAACTGGTTCACGTGGGGAATACCTTTCCCTTGCCTAGGTTAATAGTAAAAAAAGCCCTGCTTACAGTTTACATCTATTGTTCCATTCTCTCTGCAAAGATTTCCTTTGCTCCTGTGCCAAGCTGTCTATGCAATGCCACTTCACCTTCTAATAGGCTAAGGCATGTCACTGAAAACCGCAGTACACTTTATATGGGGCCCACTGCACTAAACTGAATTGTTGCAGAGTTCATTGTGGGCTAGCTATATACGTGCATGTACATAACATTAACTTACTGGACTTTGCGAAACATATACCAGGGGTGACCAAACGTGCGAGCCACATACGATAAACTTCAGATGTATGAGAGCCGCAATATTTACGAAGCTTTTAAATTCTTAAATATATTTACTTAACCATGAAGTTATGTTTTAAACCAGTGGACTCTCAGTTTATACCTGGTAAATAATTATAAAGCTTGAAAATTTCTATTTCCCTTTTATATTAATTGTGATGCAAAAAAGGAGCTCAGCCAACATATTTCCGAGAGCCGCACATTATATGTCAAAGAGCCGCATGTGGCTCACGAGCCACAGTTTGGCCACCCCCTGACATATACTGTATTTAAATCTGTAGAATTTACTTAAATTTGCCCTGAAGTCTGGGTTGAAAAAATGATAAAAGCAGCCTCTTGCGCTAAAAGGGTGCAGTAGGTGTATTATTCCAGCTCTTGCCATTTTGAAGTCATGGGTTTGCGACAACTTCCCATATTTTGCAAAGATCGAAAGGGTGCATGTTTGTGCAGTTGTAGCCTTTCAGGAACAACTAGTGGCACTGACAGCAGCAGCAGGAATCTGGGATATGGTCTTGGTTTCGAAGGACCATGATCTCAGAATTCTGGCTCATTTGTTAGTTTCAGGAAATACAGTACATAATCAGCCTGGGTTAGCTACTCTTGCCGTAAACATTATGATTAACTGTGTAGGTTTCATGGTGACTGAACACACCGGCTACAATACACAATAGTTGCACAGGAGCCCTAGGATGTTGTTTCCGTGTTGGTCAAGCCGCAGCCGCTTTGAGACTGCATAAAATCAGGGCAAAAATGCTTCATGCGTAGTGACAGTGTAGCTGATTGGAAATCATCTGAAAGTAGCCTGAGATGTTGATCCAGAGTCAGTTGAGAGCTGGGCACTTTGAAGCACATGGACTCATTTTTTGGCTCAAGGAAAAGTAGATAAAGATCTATTTATTCAGCTATGCAAAATAGATCCAAGGAAGTTCTATCTCTACTTTCTTGCTGTATGAGGCAGAACTTGTTTTTCTGGTGCCGCGTGCCAGTCCTGACTGCACTCAAAGTTCTGCACTGTGTTTTTGCTGGGAGCTCCCAGGACTCCTCTTTCAAGCAAATACCTGAAAAGGTAGGTGCAATAAAGTCAACAGTGAGATGTGGGGCTAAGGGGGAGATAAGATGCTTGTAGTGTGCTCCATACTTGAGACACCTGTTGAGGGATGCCCAGCAATGTCCTGTATGATGCCTGTTAATATACGTTGAGAAATTACTGTGGGTCCTTTGGAGCACGGTCAGAATAGAGGCAAGGAATACTTGCAAAAAGAAGGGACAATGTGGCATGCAGCTTCACATCCTCATCTTGGAAATCCTTCAGCTTATGACTGAGACTGCCTGCCTCTGGTATGCTTATAAGCACAGCAGCCACACAGGCTTAAGCCACGAAACCTCTGGGAACTGGGTGCTCTGAATTAAGCACAGTGAGGTCCCTCTGCCCAGTTAATAAACAAAACCCAGGTGGCCATGCGGCCCTTAGCAACTGGGCCACTGGACCACTGAGGCTTCATTTTCCCTTCTGCTGATCCTGTTGTTTGTGCTCAATGTGTCGTTTGCTAGTGTGATAGCCCAGAGAAAGAATGAACAACAAGGCATGACCACCTGGTTGAAAAAAAATGTGTGTGTATGGGGGTGCGGAAGGAATCTCAGTTGTGATGCAGAGTATTGTTGGTGGAGTTGCACAGAACACACACAAATATTCTCTGTATAGAACAATTACTCAGTTTCCTGCTCTCCCTCTCCCCCATTTCTCTGGCTAGTGTACCGTATGCTACAAGTGAGCACATAACACAATTTACAACTCCCTTAGCTTGTAGGAAGCAAGTCACCCCTACTCTTGACTTGTGGAGCTTCCTTTTTCTCATTTGCCTTCACCTTGTAGGTTCTGTTAAAACAGGGGTGTCATTTCATATAGTGGGCTGAATAGCCAGAGACGATCCTGCGCCCAGATTTTCGCCGCCCCCCAATAAAAAAACAAACAAACAAACAAACAAACAAAAACACCACCACCACCCGGGTTTTTCAGATGTCTACGGGCTTTTTTACTGTAATGTTGATGTGTGTATGCTTTGTCCCACTTAGCTTGTGTATCCCGGAGCCTTCGTTCTGCCTGCTTTCGTTCTGTCCGGGCAGCAGAACTCCTGAAAAGCGCCCGTTCGCTCCGGAGCAGGGCGCTCCGTCGTTACAATCTTTCTGCGCATGCGCTAACTGAGAGGAACGACGCAAGCGCAGAACGACAGAGCGCCCTGCTCCAGAGCGAACGGGCGCTTCTCAGGAGTTCTGCCGCCCGGACAGAATGAAAGCAGGCAGAACGAAGGCTCCGGGATACACAAGCTAAGTGGGACAAAGCACACACACATCAACATTACAGTAAAAAAGCCCGTAGACCCCCGAAAAAACCGTAAAAATACAAAAACACAAATCAAAACCTAAGTAGTCCCCCGCCCCCCCAGGAGCCTCGGCGCCCTCCGCCCGGAGGCCCTGGCCCCCCGTCCCCCTTAAGGACGTCTCTGTGAATAGCGTCCATGGTGCCTGCTGAGGTCCACAAGCAACATCATTAAGCAGGAAGTGATGTCATTTAGCAGATGATGGCCAGGAATAAGCACATTGTTCTGAAGTAGGAACTCATCAGCTGCAAATGACAGAAGATAAAATATGCGAATCTCAATCATATTTTCAAGATATGGGAGAGCACGGCCACCTTTTCAGCAGCACTGTTTCTACTCAGCAGAGGTGCTATGTGAAGCCTTGGCAGAAGTGGTGCTGCTGAATGGGCAGCCTGCATGATACTTGCACATTCACCAACAGCAGGATTCTGAGTGACTACCAGTGCTCCTTCTCCATTATGTTCTGTACAACTACCATATGTACAGAAGAGAGCCCTGTTTGTCACAAACCTTACCCGGTTATGTTAGCAAAGGCATTGCTCAAATTCATTTTCTCTTGACCAATTCACTTAATCTGTGTGGTTTCATTCCTTTGTACAGACCTAACATGCAGTACATGTAAATAATCTGTGCATGGCTGCTACTAGTTGCCACCACCTTTCTGTTTCCAACAGAAAATAAGATATGACCCAAGGAATATCCAGCCTTTTTATCCAAAGTCCTCCTCTTCCTTTTTATGACATCTGGAAATATGGGATGTTGGCACTGTCTGTTCTGCTGCTGTTGGTGGCATTAATCATTTTGACCTGTCAACTGTGTAGATGTCAGAAACCCAAGACATTTGGGAAAGGTAAGTTTTAAAGACCATCATAGGTGAGTGAGTGTGGGTTCCTTTTGTTTAATAATGATATCAACTAAGCCCAATTCTGTAGCTATTACTTTGCATATCTCAAAGAGCCAAAGCTGATTCAGTTGGGACTTGAACAAGGTTCATTCTTATTTTAGAATGGAAGCTTTCATGGCTGGTTATAATAGTAGAGGACATAGGTATTATGGGTTTGAAAGCCATGTATTTTAACATATAAACCGCAGGAGGTTACTGATAAAACATTTTAAAAACATGATTAAAATCCCTAACTGAGCTCACGTAGTAGTAAGTACATTAGAGATCTTCTTAGAATCAGTAAAGTCCAGGGTTGTTAGAGACCTACGTTTCAACCTCCTAGCTGAGGTCTTTGTCAAGGTGGTTACAGCAAGGCTGCGAGGATGGTACTGAAGATAGATTGGAATCTCTGTGAAATGCAGTTAAAAGCCGTTGACAGCATGCGCAGATCAATTGGAACTCCTGGGAAAGTCTTCAGTGGTGTTAATGGGTCATGAATGTAGTATCATGATGCAATTAGAGACAATAGGTGTTACTTGCAGAATTGCTTTCCCCAGCATGATCGTGATGCAATAGGAGACAATAGGTGCTACTGTACTTGCAAAATTGCTTGGTGTACTTAAGTGCAAGGAGAAAGGGAAATCAGAAGGGGTCACTAGAGAAAAGGAGTAATTAAGAGTTGTTGTTAGTATGTTTGTGTAATATAGGGAACCATATTTTGTCCACAAAGGTTAATTCCTGTTGCCTATTAAGGTTCATTCTGCTCAGTTGCTTCCTACCTTGGTTCTCAGAGCACTCGGGTACAACTCCAGCCTGGCTAGGAAGTAAAACAGAATTTGTAATTTTGCAAAGAACATCAGTGGACAGTTAGTATCCCTCACCTGGGGGTAAAATATAATAATAAAGTAACTGGCAATGTATCATGGCACCCCAACATTTGCTGCCTAAGGCGGGACACTGCACCCTGCTGTGAATGATAAGGCTGGCTCTGATAATAGAGTTACTGTGTTAAAGTGTTATTTTATTGCTCTGTGAATATTGTTCTAGTCAATGTGGGATTTTCATTCAATTCACCCATGATGAATGATACTCAGATAGTGCTCTTCCCATCTCTTGCGAAAATACCTTTAGGAAACCCTCCAACCAGGAGCTGCTTAAAAGAAAATTTACCAGTCTACATAATATTTGAAGGGTTTCCTTTTTCCAACTGTCATCATTTTGTCTAGCCCCCTTCATCCAGCTAATAAGAGGATTTCCAAGCATGGAGTCTCTCAAAACAGTGTGCTTCCTCTCGCAAGTATGGAGCCTCTCACAAGTATGCTTCATCTCCATTCTGGCCTCCTCTTGTTAATATACAAAACACCCTCCTTGACCTCCCGCACAATTATGCAAAAGAAATAAAAATGCTTTTCTTCCCCTTAAATTGGACTGATTTGCTATTATTATTAACAGTATTTATATACCGCTTTTCAACAAAAAGTTCACAAAGCGGTTTACAGACAAAAATCAAACGATTAAATGGCTCCCTGTCCCCAAAGGGCTCACAATCTAAAAAAGATGCAGAACACCACCAGCAAACAGCCACCAGAAAGACACTGTGCTGGGGTGAAAGGGGGGCAGTTACTCTCCCCCTGCTAAATATAAGAGGAGCACCAATTGAAAAAGTGCCTCTTGCCCAGTTAGCAGGGGTTTGCCATTTGCTATGGGGAAGTGGGAGTGGGACTGGCTTTGGTTTTTATTTTCCAAGACTCCCCACGTGGTCTTCACCAATTTGGAGTCCTAGGCCATCTTGATAAACACACCAGCTCTCATGATAGACATTAATCTGTACTGAAAGGAGCACAGATGATCCTCCCACTCATCAAGAAAATAATTTCTGGAAATACAGTACTAACTCCTCCCTTTATGCTTATGGATAGACTTCGTTTTTGAAGATGTGCACACAAGATATTTTTGTCCTTGCAGAAAGAAAACATTCCAGTGAAAGCTGGAATGGGATAAGACAAGAGAATGGCTTCAAGGGGAAAAGATCAGAGACATCTTGTCTTGATATTGTTCATCAACCCTATCATGCTGTTCAGGCAAGTATACTAATCCCAGGGTGTCTATACTAAAGATGTATGTTGAGTGGCTGAGTCCTTGTGGAAACATTGCTCAGCATGTTGTATACAGACGTACAATTCTCTGTCCAGGATCAAGCTCAGGGAAAACCAGTTATGCCAGTTTGTAGTAGAAGTCACCTATTTACAGCACTGATTGGCTAGTGTTGATTGTGTTAGGACACCCCCCCCCCCATCTTTGGAGAGTTTTGTAGTTATTTTGAAAGTAGTGTAGCGGAATTTTAAGCAGACTGATAATTAATAGGACCAGGAAGACTGGTGAACAAGGAAAAAGTATGGGTTTATTGTTACGCAGCGCAGTGGACAGCACCCCAAGAGGGGCACTGACCCTTTGCTCCATGTGAGAACAGTTTTTATACATTTCCAAGCAGAATATCACATGGTTGCTGAGAATGTGCATAGTCACAGAGTCATACAGGAAAAACAAGAGACTTTTGATTTACATTTTACAGAAAACAATGGGAACAATAGTGGGCTGAGCTAGTCAGAGGACCCTTGATGGTCCGATCCTTGAGTTCTGGGAGACTTAATTGAGTTAGCTCCGGGAGTCTCCCTGCACCCAGAGTCAGCCTAATGTGTATGCTCTCCTTGAAAGGAGGAAAGATTAAGTTTGCCAAATGTGAGGTTTTTCCTGTGACCTGGGGAGGCAGATATGAACAGAAACCAGGAAAATATTTTTCTGCATCAGTAGCTTTTCATAAAAAAAACAGATAAGTGATGAGTGAACATTTAAATGAATAGATAGTCACGCTGCACTTTGAAAAAATAAAATAGCTGAACAGCTTGCTCGAACACCGAGGGAGGGAGCAAGGCAAATGCCTGAAATCAGTCTCCAAATCATTGATAAGGACTTCTGTTGACTATGTTGTGAAATGAAGCAGGGTTCACTCCATGGGGGGAAATGCAGTGAGTCTTGTATAAAAGGTACCTCTGAATCTCTGTGTTGTTGTTGTTCAGTCGTTAAGTCGTGTCCGACCCTTCGTGATCCCATGAACCATATCCCGCCAGGCCTTCCTGTCCTCCACTATCTTCCTGAGTTCGCTCATTTTCATGTTCGTTGCATCGGTGATACTGTCTAACCATCTCATCCTTTGCCTTCCCCTTCTCCTTTTGCCTTCAATTTTTCCCAGCATCAGAGTCTTCTCCAGAGAGTTCTCTCTTCGCATTAGGTGGCCAAAATATTTGAGTTTCAGCCTCAGTACCTGTCCTTCCAGGGAACAGTCAGGGTTGATTTCATTTAGGATTGACTGATTTGATCTCCTAGCAGTCCAAGGGACTTTTAGGAGTCTTCTCCAGCACCACAGTTCGAAAGCATCTATTCATCGGCGCTCAGCCTTCCTTATGGTCCAACTCTCGCAACCATACATTGCTACTGGGAACACACATGCCCCCCAAACCTACATAGCCAAAGACTCATCCATTTTCAATATACAGATTTATTTATTACACTGATAGATTTGTATCAGTAATTGACACTAATATATTCTTAAGAGCTCATAACAATTTATATAGTGTTTCCCAGTGACCTCCCATAGAGGCACTGCTCAGATGTGGGCTTGTTTAGCTTCCCAGTATTGTCTTTGGAGTAGTTTCCCAATGCAGATGCTAGAGTTAGTCCTTATCCTGCATAAGCAACTTGATTACAGGAGAGGAGATGGTGGCAGTGGGGAGAGAGTGGGGGGCAGACTGCACTGGTGACATCCTCGAGGTGGTGGTGACTCCACTAGTGACCAAAATTGTGGAAACCTTTTGGAAAATTTGTATTTATGAATAATACCATAACGTTATATATCATGGGAAAGGTAACTGAATGCAGAATGTAATGAAACAAACTATGTTGAATTATTTGTATTCTATCAAACGTTACAGCCAAATAACAGGAAAAAGAAAACACAACTGCCTTATGTAACATAAAGTGAATTTCCTTAACTTAAAACTGACCAATAAGACTGATTGTTCTGAGAGCCAATGAGGTTGTTGTTATGACACAACATGGAACCAATAAGGTGATAGTATGAGTCAGCTCTCATTTCTATGTGTCAGAGCTAATACTAGAACTCTTATTCAATTGTGTGTCATCAAGTTAACCACTGGTTTTTTTTGTTGGTTACTGATTTGTTGGGTGACCTGTACTGTTATATATTAATATATATATTAAAATGTTAATGGGGGTGACACCATGAGTTACCGCACCGGGTGACACCAACGACAGTAACACCACTGAGGTGATGCGATGAGATCTCGCACCGGGTGAAGCAAACCCTCTGGGTGGTGGAACCCTGCTTACAGAGAAAAGGATTAGCCTAATAGTTGGGGATGGGAGGAGAAACCTAATCACTCCTGACCCTTTGCAGGAGGTCACTTGTCCATGACTTGCCCATGAAGAGGGCCACATCCACAACGACAAAGCACTTCAACAGAAAAGAGAAGGAATTGGGGAGGGGAACCTTAAATGAGCATTCTGCCCCTGGGCCTCTTGCAGTCGGCAAGAGGTCCTGGTGCTCTCCTTTTAAAACACGACAACAGGGAATGTGTACTCAAGCACTGCAAAGGAAGACTGCAAGTTCTTCAAATAAAAATAGATTTTTAAACACGGTGAAGGATTATTCCTGGGGAAGGAGTGGTTTCCTTGCACTGTTTTCCTTTTTTTAAGGACTAGCACTAAAACATATTTTTAAGAACAATTCTGACACTGTGCGGGGCATTTGATTTTTAAGAGGGGAAGACCTGGGTTCAAATCCCCACGTAGTCATGAAACTTACTGGGTGACCCCAGGTCAGTCACTTTCAGCTTAACCTACCTCCGGTGAAAATCCCTGGATTCCCCCCTCTTATGTCCCAAAATGGGTTAGTGAAGACTTTAGACTGGCCACCACTAGAAGCCAGCAGCACATGGGTTGAGGGGTTGAACTTCTTCTTCCCAGGCAGAAGGCATCCATTTAGCACACTCTCCTACTGGAGCTGGCACGAGCCCAGGTTCTGTACCCCTGCCCACCTGAGCAGGGTCAGGTAAGGATGTCCAGGTGACCATGACTTGACCAATGAGGCAGAATGGTGACAATATCTGACAAAGAAAATATACAGTTAAGTCAAAGGATGCTCTTGACCAGGGGTGGCGAGCCTTTTTGAGAGTGTGTACCCAAATTGGTGATAATTTCTAAAAAATTCGCTCGTGTACCCATAGTAATTTTGAGCAGCAGATTATTTGTTATTATTATTATATTCATATTTTACATTTTTTTTATGGAGAAAGAGAACAAAATGCTTGAAAGCATTCTTAATTTGGCACACCCCCATCCTTTTACTTACAAGGAGCACAATCTGCAGCCTGCCTGGTGACTCCATGCCACTTTTGTTTGGCTTGGAAGTGGTGGTGCAGTTTGGGTTCCCAGCCTGCTCTGCTACTGCTCATATCAAACAGAAGTGGCATGGACCAGGTAGGCTGCAGGTCACGTCACGCTCCTCGCAAATAAACAAAAAAGGAGGGGAGCGGGCTCCAAATCGCCTGACCCTGCCGACTTGTAAGATGGGAGAGGTAGTCTGGAGTGCAGCAGTCTCTCTCCCCCCCCCCCCTTGCAGCACTGTGTGGATAAAATGGTGTGGGGAAGAACTATGTATGCTGCTTCGTGAAGGAAGAGTGGAAGAGAAAAATAATAAAGAACAAATAACACACATTTCTGCATTTATTGCCTTTAGGGATGTCAACATTTTTGGGTGGCAAGTCAGTCCAAGAGCACATCTCTCTTATTTTCCTCAGGTCCAAAGAGTACAAAAGGAGCTGAAGAAACTCGGAATCTGCTTTTTGCCACCCTCAGCCAGCAGCAATGATGTGGGCAACTTGGGCCCTGACGTGGCTGTTGCTGACCGCTCCCAGGGCAAACTGAGGTTCTCACTTCTCTACAACAGAAAGCGGCTTGAGTTGCACTTGACGGTCACAGGAGCCCTGGGCCTTCCCAGCCGAGGATGCACCAAGACTTTTATTCAGGTCAGGCTGCTGAGCTGTGTGTGTCCCCAGTCCCCTGATCTCCAGCACGTTGTCCATGAATGGCAGACCCAGGTGGTGAAGAACTGCAGCAGCCCCATCTTTGGCGACCAGTTTGTTTGCACCCTGCAGGAGACCGAATTGGCCAAGAGCAGCATCAAGCTAGAGGTAAGGGTGGGGACGATCCCTGCCTGGTTTTTAAGATCATGGTGAAAAGCGGCAACTGAGTGATCTTGTTGGTAAAGTCTCTTATAGTTTTACAAAACTATAAAAAGTGAATTTCAAATGGGAGATTTCCACATCTCTGATCCAATGCTTTAGCACTAAAATTATGCTACCTCAAAACAGGGCAAATGACCTGGGAGAATCTCATGCCACTGTCTCTCAGAGGGTGTTGAGGGAGAGTGCGTTTTCCTGCGTTTTCCTTACGTACCCTCTGATTACCCCTATCTGCCAGGCAAGCAGGGGCCATTGTGGGGCCAAAACACTGGTGTAACGTGGTTTACAACTGCATATGCACCCGAAGAATGCCATTCTTCCATGGGCCATACAAAATACAGTATACCACCCATGGCCCCTACTCCTTCTCACATGTTTTTGAGGACCAGGCTCAGTGCTACAAGGAAAAGACAGGGATCCCTATCCTGTTTTCCCTTCATAACACTAATGCAGGGAGAGGGAACTTGCACAGAAGACCTGGTGGGCAGGACGGAGCAGGAAGTGTGGAGCTCCCCTGTCAATCCCTCCTCCCATTATTTTAAGTTTTTCTCCCACCTGGGCCCCCAAAATTTAATTCAGCCTGGCTTGGAAAGCAATGACCTGTGACTTGTTAGGAACTTCTAAACCAGGGTTCTCAAAGAGAAGTACAGATTTTTGGTACAAAGAGAAGTACAGATTTTTGGATTTTTGATTCAGGAATAAGCCAGCAGGTTAGGTACAAGAGGCGATAAGAACTCCTACCACGCACCAGCTGATTGTCTCCGGTATGGCTCCTGCATTCCTCACTATCTTGGCAATCATGGGGTCAGGACTCTGTATTTGCAGAGACAGAGCCTAGTCTGGAGCTCAGGGGCAAGAAGACATTCTACCCTCTCCAAACAGTGGTACTTCATGAGACTGTTGGGTGGCTCAGTTGCCCCAAAGGTCCTCTCCGGTCTTGTAGGTGCATGCACAGTGTCCTAAGGCAATACAGCAGCCAGAGCTAGATCGACAGCTGCTACTGAAGAACTAGAGGTGTGGACAAAATAAATGGAAAGAGGAAGAGGCCAACTGTGGGGCTAGTGGGAGATGCAGCTTAGTAAGCCTAATGTGGCTCTGCTGAGGAAAGGGGCTCCTCTGGGCCCACCGTCTCTGTGACTTACATAAGAACATAAGAAGAGCCCTGCTGGATCAGGCCAAAAGCCCATCTAGTCCAGCTTCCTGTATCACACAGTGGCCCCACCAGATGCCTCAGTGAGCACATAAGACAACAAGATAACCTGTTTGTTTAAGAGCTAAACCACTGCTGACTTGTTAGAAACGTGCAGGCACACACACACACACACAACAACAACAACAACAACAACAACAACAACTGCTGTATTCTTTTGCCCAAGTCACTGCATGGCTGTTAGCTACGTCAGAGGTAGGCTTCAGGTGATGTGTGAGGAACTTCTAAACCAGGGTTCTCAAAGACAAGTACAGATTTTTGGTAAATTAGGTGTGTGTTGAAGGAGGAGGAGGAAAAGGAAGAGCCTTTTCAAAATGCATAAGAGAAAGGTGGTTTAAGATTGCACAGTCTGTTACTAAAAGGTGGTGTTAATTACTGGTAATCCTGCTCATGGCATCAAGAGATTGGAATCAACCAACCACACAGACCCACTTGACTTTCTGATGGTTCAGCTGCACATGGATCAATGGCTCCATCCTGTGGAGATGTGAGGCAAGTACATGTCTCTCTTGTGTACAGCACTCCATTGCCCTTCTTCCCATTGTCCACTTTGGACTAATTAGTTCCCTTTTCCCACTCACACATCCCAGAGTCCATGAGCCAGTCCACGTCAGCCAAGCCAGGGTGGTTGTGTGAACTGTACTCTTTCAACCCACACCAGCTGGTGCTGATTCCCTCATTTTTATCTCTTGAGCCCTCATTAACCTCCCCAGCTACATCTGTGTGTCATGGCAAGCACAGGCCCTAGGTTTAACTCCTTGTTTTCCAGGCCTGTCAAAGGGAGGAGGAACCACTGCTGACACCATATCTTATCTCCTTGGGGAAGTCTTCCGTGTTTTCCAATACAGGTGGTGATGGTGTTTTCTTTTCAGGCATCGTGTCCTGTTATGGGAGAGGGATATGCCTTTGTCTCCTGCTTCTGGGATTCTCAAAGGCAGCAGCCACATCAAGGGCTAGTGGGCCACTGGGGGAAACAATGAGTCTTTGGCCTGATCCAACAGGACTCTTCTAATGTGGTTAAGACCATATGGAAATTCTCAGTTTTAAATATGTGGAAATCCTCACTTTAACACCTGTGAAATCACTAGGTGACCTTAACCAAGCCACCATTTCTCAGCTTCAACCCACCATCTGTAGGGACCAATAATCATACTGGCCTTTCTTACAGGGTTATTGTATGGATTACTGGCATAGTTGTAAAGAAATGGAACATGTACGAAAAGCTCCGTATATAAACACAGACATATGTATTTTTATTCCATAGGTTAAACACTTTGATAAATACTCCCGTCATATTCCTCTGGGAGAAGTGAGGATAGCTTTGAATGCACTAAAGACTTCCCAGAGCATGGAATTCTGTGAAGAGCTGCAGAAGGCAACAAAGGTAGAAACAGATTCCTTGTGTGATTGTTGAACTAGTTCTCAAGATCATGTGTTAATTATCTGGAAGAAAAGACATCTCTTAACTTGGAGAGTTCTCACAATCACTAAGACCAGATTGATACATTAGAGTGTCAGTTGCTTCGTGCCTGTGACTAGATCCTTGTACTGCTCTGGTGTAGTTTAATGGCACAATCCTGTCTACAAATAAGACCTGTGAAGCACTGCTCTGCCGGTCTAGGGTGTCACAAACGTGCCGTAAGCCTGGTCACAGCTACATGGGCCTCTTGGACTTGCGCCAGCAAAGGGCTTCCAGGCCACGTTGTGCGCGAGGCTCGGGAGCCTCACACATGCGCACAATGCGGTCTGGAAGCCCTTTATTCAGAAGGGCTTCCAGGCCGCTTGTGCGCATACATGCGGCTCGTGAAATTTGCAAGCTGCACGCATGCGCACAAGTAGCCTGGAAGCCCTTCTAAACGTAGGGCTTCCAGGCTGCATTGTGCGTGAGGCTTGCGAGCCTCGGGTGGAAAAATTGCGGCAATGGCAGCACCAGCACCCCTGGATTTTGTGAGGAGGAGCGGCGGCGGCTGGACGAAAAGCAACAGCCACAGTAAGGGGGAAGGGTGAAAAAACAGTGGGGGAAAAATAAATATTTTTTTAAGAAAACAAAAAAACCCCAAAAATTGGTGCCCCCCCAAAAAATTGGGGGGGTCCCAGATTGGGTCACCAAAAATATGGTAACCCAGATTCAGTGGGGCAGGGAGGGCTTACCCCCAGGCAATGGACCACATTTCCTTACCCAGATGAGACCTCTAGGTCTGCCCCCCCCCCCAGGATGCAGAGCATACTCCGGAGGTGCAGCTGCACTGGCGGGGCAGGGGATTTAGGTAGGATTGGGCTGAAAAGCATTGTGGCCCATTTATGTTGGCATATGTAGTAAGCCATATTACCCTGGCTACCCACTTGATTTCATCATTCCAATTTACCAGAGAGGTGTGAGATCCGACCAAGAGGAAAGTGACAACCACACCACTTCGGTCATGTGAATCAGGCCTTAGGCAGGTTTGAATCACTGTACTCCACCCTTCCTTGGAATATTTATTTCCACTATCCTGACTGGTAAAAGTGTAACTAGTTTGTGCAAACACCATCTTTAATCTGGGCAGCACATAATTTCATGTTTAATGACTGGGGAGACCTGATGGCTGCAGACACGTTTCTCCCTGCTATCCACATTCAAGTTCCTAGATGCCAGACATCCAAAACTACAACTCAGCTTCCTGTTCATTCTTCTGTGGGCATTGTATCATCTACTGAATCACACAAGTTTCACACAAGTGTTGGAAATTTAACTGCTTTATTGACAGGGTTACATACAGTCTCTGGCAGGGCTCAACACATGCCTGCAGCAGGGTGTCTTCTAGGCCAAGGGAAGAGAGGAGGGGTCCCTTGGTTTAGACTAGAGGATTGTGCACATTAAAATGGCTGTGTTTGCATACAACACAGGTATAAACACAACTGTGTACAATAACCACAGGGAATGAACAGAATAACACACTTTGGCTACCACTTTGGGATCCTAGCAGATGAAGCCCACATTCGAAGGCCTTCATGGAACACAGTTTGGCACCCACAGGCACAACTGATCCTGCAGCACTTTTCAGGAGAATTAAAATACCCTGAAAGGGTGTGGGAGGAAATCTCATAATGCTGAATGCATGCCCTCCCACATCATGCAGATGAAAGTAAGGAGGCATACGTGTGTACTTGTAATACTCTTATTCTCATGCAAATGGCACTGCTCAAATCAAACATCATCCCACATCCCACTGCATACTGCTGGAGGATCTTCTCCACCTGCTCCTCATGTTCTTGCAATAGCTTGTCTCTCACCAGCTTCTGAACCAGATGCCTTGGCAAACTCATCATAACTGTTTCTCCATTAAAACACACACACACACACACACACACACACACACACACACACACACACACACACACACTCAGACTCCTAGAGGTTTAAGACTTTTTAACAGGATGTTTAACCTCACGTGGTTTCTGTTGTACTTATTAGAGAATAGCTACAATATAAACACCTAAAGGAACATTCATTACTGCATTTGGACAGAAGGTTGGGTGGGAAAGTTGGAAAAGAAGTGAGTGCATTCCCTAAAAACACCTAGAAGGAAAAATAGGAACAAATTAGAGGCCAGGTCCCAGAAAATAGAGACTCTCCCTGATAAAGGAGGACAGCTGGATTGTATGTGAATATAGGAAATAGAATATTAGAGGTGAACAGACACTCTTGGATAATTATTTGTGTACTCTGAAATGAAAATGAACTTTAAAAGAAAAACTGTGACACGGAAAATGAGTACGGCCCCAGGGGAGTGTTCTAGGGTGTGCTTTCAGTTCATGCAAGGCCCACCCAGCCTGGCCAAATACCTCAGGTAAACAGACTGTGTGATCCAAGAAGATCTCCGAATCCTCACTGTAAGAAGCAAGGATTTCATGGGAGATGCACAGGGTCTGTCGGCAGATGAGTCAGTGTGGGAAGCGTTCCCTGAAGGAAGGAAGCTTGGAAACCACTGGTCTAGAGAAGCAAGTGAGAGGAACCCATGAGGAACAAGCAGGGCACAAGCTGCTGCAATACAACTACTGTCCTACATCTGCACAGGTATTGACATCATGATGACCCACATATCCTTTCACAGGATGCTGTTGGAGAAGTCCTTGTGTCACTGAAGTGTCTCCCTATCTCTCAGAGGATAGAAGTTGGGCTGCTGAAAGTTAAAACTGCCTCCTTGTGCAGTGATCCAGAGAAGCGTAAGTATGTCTGTTTTCTTGTTTGATATTTGGGTACTCCTTTCTTCTAACCTATTATCCTTCCGGCTGCAAGCCTATTACGCATATCTGACTGACAGTCCAACCTAACCAACTTTCCAGCACTGATGCAGCTGCAATGCAGCCCCAAGGTAAGGGAACACACTCTACCTTGAGTTCCCTCTACCTTCAGGACACCTCTGTGACTAACTCCCCCCCCCCCACCGCAGAATGCAGCATGTGCCCCGTTGGCACAATTGCAACGGGCCTGGAAAATTGGTTAGGACTGAGCTGTTAGTCAAACTACAAATTACTTCAAGAATGTATCTGGATCTTGTGTGGTTGATCCCCCCCCCCCATAGCAGCTGAGAGGGAATCCACATCAAGGACCATGATGTGGTGGGAGACAGATTTAATCCTTTGCCCTTGTCAGCATCCTGATCTGGATTGCCCCCTGCCCATAGCAACTATTTGCCCCAGGAGGAAAGCTTTCATTGGGATTGGTGGGATCAGCATGGGGAAAAACAAGAATACAAAGGTCAATCACATTATAGCATGTAGTTTGTCCCTTCCATAGAATCCATTATACAACAATACAGCAGGAATTGCTATACCTGCTACTGCTATAATTAGCCCTACCAGCGTCCCGGAATCGAGGCTGGCTTTGGCCTAGAGCGGACCCGAGTCGCTCCCAAGTGTGCACCGTGGCTGCCCAATGGGGTTCCGGCTTCCGGAACTTCCAGTCAATGGAAGCCAGAACCCCATTGGGCAGCCGCAGTGCACACTTGGGAGCGACTCAGGTCCACTCTAGGCCAAAGCCAGCCTCGATTCCGGGACGCTGGTAGGGCTAGCTATAATACAAATGGACCCAGATATACACCCTCCACCTTCACCACCATAGTCAGCTTAATGTTCTGCAGACTTTGGTGCAGTAAAGGGAGGAGGGGAGAGAGAGGGGGGGGTTTCTGATATCCAACTTATCCAAGCTCAAATCCTCCTCTCTATTGCAGCAGATTCTTGCTGTAATAAAAAAGCAGTCTGAATTGTAGTGGAATTGTAAATAATACATTTTTGGCAATAGTGCTGAATGGACAGTAGTGCTTGAATAATGAGATTGGTGAATGGAAGGAAACAGGGCCACTCAGAGGAATTTTATCAGAGGGTACAAAGTTTCTTTTGGGCCTCTTCCCTTCATGTGAATTTGGCTCCTGGGCCCCCTTTTTTGCTCCTGGACCCCCTTTTTGACCCATTTTTGGTCCTAGTCCTGGGTATGATTGTACCCCCTTAACCCCCCTCTCAGAGGGCCTGGAAGGAAGTACTAGTGCAAGGAGGAGAACAGCAATAAGTAACAGCAGTGGGAAAAGGGACCTCTGGAGACCTGGATCTCTACCCTCTGATGATTAGAAGTCCAGTTTGACAGGTATAAATAAAGCCCGCATATTTCCATGCTTTACTCTATGTTCATGAAAAAGCTGAGATTCCTCTTTGTGTTGCTATAATTGTTTTCCATGTGATTCCCTCAAGAACTTTGGAGCCCTTATATGCTCTATGCTCTGCTATGACTTTCTTGCAAGTCAGCTTGTAATTAGTGCTCACACACTCAGCTTGCTCTGGAGCCCGTGACTCATTTCCCCTTAAGTGCCAATGAACCCTTCACACATGATACCTTCACATCTGTACTTTTACCCCTCTTACTCTCTGCTTGGACATGCGTCATTACTCATACTCTCTGCCTGGACATGCGTCATTCTCCCTATCATCACAGCTGTAGACGGTGTGTTTTGTTTTGCTTCAGGTAGTGATCAAAGTCTGTCCTCCGTGTCTTCAATCATGAATCACATACAGGGACAGCTCTTTATTATTAATAAAACCGCTCCCCAATTCTATCTGCATTCCAGATGTTTCAGAGACTCATGCTGCCATCTCTCCTGACACTCTTTCCATTCCAGGTATATATGCAAGGATCGATGTGTTCTGCAACCTCCACAAGCAGAAGCACCAGAAATCCAAGCCCAAGACCCTGGCAGCCAGCACTGTCTTCAATGAGACTTTCTTGTTCCATCTTCCTGAGCCCATAGTATGGGACTCTGCTGTCCTCATCTCCATTTATGAGACACACTCCAAGGGCAGGCAGCTTGTTGGACAGGCTGTGCTGGGGAAAAGAGGACCCGACGACGAGATGAATGATCACTGGGATCGCATGATGCAGTCCATCCAGCAGCCTGTCGCTAAGTGGCATCCTTTGCTCATTTAAAGGAGCGTTTCCTCCCTCGCACCAGGAACTGCTGCTTCACTCAGGGCAAATGTACTTCACGGAAGCAGAGGTTGCTTAGAAATCCTTGGTCAGAGCAGCTGTTGCAGCTACACAGCTCATTTATGCCAAAGCTTCTGATCCGCATTCTCACCGGTGTTTCCGTTGAGGGAAATGGAACTTACAAGTACCATCTTACTTTGGGGTATGGCAGCAACTCAATGCAGTGGCTGAACTGACAGTCTAGTGCACAAAATGCATGCATGCACACACTCTTGTCATGAAGAAATGGCTATTTAAACAGCCAAGGCATCATTTTTAAAAAAATATTGGAGACCACAGTGATCTCCAGAGACGCACAAGAACTGAGTGCCTCTGGTTCCACAGGAAACCTGTGTTCATTCTCTGATTTGAGCTGAAATCATGGTCAAGTAGTCTCGCCTTGTTTCTTGCTACATGACCCATAGATTCAAAGGTATCAGTATAGCTGCATGATGGAGCACATGCTCTGCATACAGAAGGTCCCACGTATACCCTCCCCTGGCATTTCCAGGGATAAACTCAGGCAGAGGGGCTGGGAAGGACAACCTCTGCCTGAGTCCTGCAGAACTGCTGCCAGTTGGAGGAGACAATTCTGAGCCAGATTCTTCTTCTTCTTCTTCTTCTTCTTCTTCTTCTTCTTCTTCTTCTTCTTCTTCTACTACTACTACTACTACTACTACTACTACTACTACTACTACTACTACTTCACAGCCTACGCTGGGCTGGTTATAGTCTGCAATTTGAGAACTAGCCAAGATCCTGGGAATTGCAGAGATATCTTCATAGGATTCTTGCTGTTCTAAGCAACGTTTTCTGGAGCTGAGTTGGTGTAATTTGCTCAAGACCAAGAATGTCGAGGTGTTTCTTCAGACTTCTAAGCACTGCTCCAAGGACGCCAATGACAATTGGCACAATATTGACCTTCTTTTCCCAAAGATGCCCAAATTCTACTTGCAGGTCTTAATATCTTGTGATCTTCTCATCTTCTTTATCTTCAAATCTACTGTTACCTTGTACTGCAATTTCTTTTTGGCAACTACTGTTACATCTGGTGTATTGTTTTCTAGATGTTTATTGGCCTGTAATCTGAATTCCCAAAGAATCTTTTTTTGGTTGGTCTTAGCAGAGGCGTCGCTGGAACGCGGCGGGGAGGGCGGACCGCCTGAGGGTGACGCGTGGTAAGCCGCGCGTAACCGCTCGTCGCCTCCCTCTCCAGGAGGAGGCCTCAGAGCGTCCGCCCTTGGCGGAGCTCCAAGGCCTTCTGAGGGAGGCCCGATGCGCAACATCATATTTATAAGGTTTTCGCGCCTGCGCAGAACGTTTGAGGGCAAATTTGCCCTCAGAAACGTACTGCGCATGCGCGAAAACCTTATAAATATGACATCACGCATCGGGCCTCCCTCAGAAGTCCCAAGACAGCTGGCCGGCGAGGATGTCTCCGGATCCGGCAGCAGCGGAGCTTCCGCTGCTGCCGGCTCTGGAGACATCCTCTCCGGCTGGCTGTCGCGGCGGCACAGGGGTCAATAGGGCGGCGCGCGCACCCTCGCTACAGGGCGGCGCGTGCCATAGTGACTCCACTGGGTCTCAGTTACTTTATCAAGTTTATGATCCCAGGAATTTCAGTGTTAAGGTACCGTATATACTCGCATATAAGACGATCTCACTGATAAGATGAGGGCAAGTTTTGAGCCAGAAATCCTGAAATTTGCTGTGACCCTTTGATAAGACGAGGGTAAAACTTAAGAACTTGTGGGGTCAGATCCTGGAAAAAGCTCAAACGACTTACCAGTAATTGTTCTGAAATAGCAACAAAACTTTGGGGTGGGTTAAAAAAAAAAAGAGAAGCCATTTTACCTTGTTCTGAAGCAGCACAAAATGGAGCTCTTCTCCAAACAGGAAGAAAGGTGAAGGAGCATTTTATATTATATATGAAAATATAAAATGCAATAGGCTCCCTCCCTGCAGGATCTGAGCTCTTTGCAAAGCATCAGCTTTTTGCAAAGCAATGAGCTCTCTTGCAAACTGTAGCAGCTCAGGTCAGCACAGCTCTTTGCAAAGGAATTAGCAACTACTGTATCTTGCAAACTGAACTCAGCTCAGAGCAATTAGCACCTATCTGATTTTTGAATAGCCTCAGGGCTTTGCTCAGAACGTCTGATTGTCAGGGATTAGCTTGGCTTTGATCACTGACCTGTGGTACGGCCTAGGCTTTTCAGGGTCTATTTTAGGCATAAATTTCTTGTCTTGTATGTGAGTATATACGGTAAATTGTATTCTTTGCAAAGATTCCAGTGAATCATAGCAGCAACTCTTATCAGGATGTTCTTTATAGTCAATTTGGGTGACCTTACTACAGGCACTGACCCAGACGGTTGACAGTTTCATCTTTCATGTTACAAAGTCAACATTTGCTGTTGTCATTGGTTGTCTGAATCTTTGTTATGATACTAGTTGCTGCAAGTGCCTGTTCCTATGCAGCTAGGATGAGATCTTCCATTTCTTTCTTCAGGTGTCCATTCTGCAGCCATTTCCAGGTGTTTATTAATTTTATTATCGATGTATTTCAAATATTGCCCATAAAGTTCTTTTCCTTTCCAGTTTTCTAGGCGTGTTTGAACCTCAGCCTTTTTGTAGTCTTCTTTACGTTCTGTCACTTTCAATAGGTTATCTTTAGAGCAGCATTTTAAAGCACCACAACCTTTTCGACCCGCGTACGGTAGTACCACCTACACAGGCCTCTGGCCAGCCACGTACCACCAGAAGAAAGTGCCGATGATGTTATCAGCACTTACTTCCGGGTTCACGGCTGTGCCAGAACTTGGAGAGGAAAGGAAAACCAAGGTAAGATGCAGGGGAAGGTGGGAGGGCCGTCCCCTGCACTTAGTGCCCCCGCGCTTAAGCTCTGCCAACTTGGCAGAGCTCAAGGTGATGCTTTTCAGGCTCTGACACAGTGCCGCACGGCCGAGATGGCGGCCACCATCTTGGCTCCCAGCAGTCCGCATACCACCAGCCTGTGGTCCGTGTACCACATACCACAGGTTGGGAACCTCTGCTTTAGAGACTTCAACTAGTAGTCCTTCGCTCTTCTTGATGTAATCATTCAGTGCTCGTTTTTCTTCTTCAACTGTTTGTTTAACTTATAAAAGACCTCTTCCACCTGATTTTTTTGGTAGGTAAACTCTATCAACATCACTTCTAGAATGTAGGAAGTGATGCATTGTCATAATCTTCTGGGTCTTTCAGTCGATTGCTTCCAATTCTGCCTGTGTACAATCAATAATGCCAGCAGTGTAGCATAGAACTGGGACAGTCCAAGTATTAATTGCTCTAATTGTGTTACCACCATTTAACTTTGTTTGTAAATAAAATTTAACTCGTCAGTAATAGGTAATATTCAGTTGTACTTTTTTTTAACTTGGTCATGCTTGATGTTATCTACTTCCAAAATTCCAAGATATTTGTTGTGCTCTTCAAAGACAAGGCCTTTGGTATGTCCTGCCAGTTGTTAACCAATCTTCAATTGCTAGATGTCAAAGTATTTCACTGAGTTGTTGTGCCAGGCTTGGATGCAGGCTTGTTAGGTTCTTCAGCCAATAACCTTGTACTTCATCTTTTCCAGCAGCTGTCCAGTTCTTTACTTTCCGGGCAGCCCAATCCTCTCTAACTTTAGAGCAGCGGAGTGTGCGCTCCGCCACTCTAAAGTGTTGCAAACGCGCCGTAAACCAGCCTGTTGCGTACCACTGGCAGTTGCTCAAAGTACCACCGGTGGTACGCGTACCACAGGTTGGGAACCTATGCTGTAGACTATTTTCCACCAGAGGTCCAGGGACACTAGCTTCTGATGTGGTCGTCTTTGGTAACCTGGGTAACAACTGAGCTTTGTAGGCTTTGTATTTAGATTTCGCACCATGCTACAAATGGGTTTGTGACACATTTACAGCCCATTCCTAACTAAACTCCCCTGTAGCGGTGATGCAGTGGTGCCAGTATGGGCTACGCTGCATCCCACAGACTGGAGGTCTCCTTGGAGTAAGGGGACATTTGTCCCCTTGCCCCACGGTAAGCCCAAGCCACACTATCGGGCAACTTGGACCTGCACGTGCTAAAAGGTTTGCACAAGTCCACGTTGCCCTGTGTTGGCGGATTAGGCCCAGGAAGGGGGATAAGATACGGTGCACGCCAGTGCTGCCAATCCTGCCCCCTCCCAAGCCCAATCTGTCCACCCCCGTCCCTGCCCTCCCCTGCCCCGTTTGGCCTCTGTCCTCCCCCCTCCCTGCCCGTCTGGCTTCTTAGTAGTGGCCTGTCTGGTATGGGTGGCCCTGTCCAGCTTAGCCCTCAGCCTTACTGAAGCACGCAAGCCCCACCACCACTACAAGGTAGTGTCTCATGGAGGGGGGACGACGACGACGACGACGATGATGATGATTTTATTATATTTTCCACATTTTTATATGACCCTTCCTCCAAAAGCCCGGGGTGGTGTAAATGGTTCCTTCCCTCCTTTTGTTCTCACACCAACCCTGTGAGGTAGGTTAGGCTGAGAGATAAGAATAAGAATATTTGTATACAGCTTTTCAACCAAAAAAGTTCATAAAGCATTTTACAGACAAAATCAAATCGATAAATGGTTCCCTGTCCTCCAATGACTCATGGTATAAAAAGAGATGCAGAAGAGACACCAGCAACAGCCACTAGAAAAGATATTGTGCTGGGGCGAAGAGGTACAGTTACTCTTCCCCTGCTAAATATAACAGGAGCACCACTTGAAAAAGTACCTCTTTGCCCAATTAGCAGGGTAAAGATATTGCTACTTCTGACCTGAATAGCAAGGATACAAACACCTCCACATTTTGGAGTGACTGACAGTATCCTGGCTTAATACCACTGTGTGCTTCTCATGAACCCACCCTAGCCTGACTCCATTTTCAGATGAGACTGGCAGCAAGTTGTGTGCCCATCTTTGCTCAGCCATGAACTCACTGGCTTCAAGAAACATGGGAACAGTAATGACAAGGCTGTTTTGGAAGCAAATCTGAAACTAAAATAGCAGGACTATTGCTTTGTGGGAGTGTAGAAATAGCATGGAGGTGTTACAAGTTTGACAAGCTAGTGTTACAAATCCAGCCTACGATAAAAAGGCCTGGATAATGCATTATTTCTCCAGCCCCGTGGGTTCTTATTATTGATCACTAATACTATTGCAGTCAAAAAGATCCTTAAAGATCTCACTTCAGTGAACTTGATCTTCCAGGTGGGCTTCAGGGGACGTGAGCCACACGATACATTAGCTTCAATCACCCTGATGTCATCAGCACTTTTGAAGCCTCATTAGGCCGCACAAAGTTCTTCATGTCCATGATTTGTCGTTGCTGTGATGTGAATGCTTGTTTGCCAAAGTGTTGTGAAGCTACACAAGGAAGCAGCCCATAGTTGTCTGGTGAGAATGATTTCTTTCCAAGTCCCTTCTGTGAAACACATGAACCCAAGATGGTGATAGAGCGGAGGCACCATTTGTCTGATGGTCAAGACCTGAACACCTTACTACGCAGAATAGCCACAAAGGTGGAAAGGAACTTCAGCATCAAGTCTGAATGAGTGCAGAAGATGCAGTGGCCCAGCTCTTCCCTTCCCAACATCTTTCGTAGATAAGGCAGCTCACTTTTCAACTGGCCCCTGAAACTGTGCCTCTAACAGTAACTTGATATGTGGGCATTAGCGGATTATAACATTTATATCCCTGCATCTGCTGGTTTTTGAAGGCAAAGGTCACAAAAACAGATTTTCTAAAGTCGATCCCGAGAAATGCTATTGGGAAATATTGTGTATTACTGTATGTGAAGTGCTGCATGGAACCACAGTGATAGACTTGCTTTCAGCTGAGGTAGACAAGTGTCGAAAGAGCCCTGGTGTGAAAGGGACACATGGTTTCGCTTAGCTGTCCTTTAAGGACCTTTTGCTATAGCACACAAGTGAAAAATAAGCAGGTACTATTTACACTCAGACCTCTGTGACCTGGTGTAGGCTAAACGTAGAAGCCCAGCCTATGCAAATAACGGAGAAGTAGCTTGATCTATGAGCTATGTGATCTCCTTGCCCTTCCTACCGCTTTGCAAGAAGCAGAGGCATTAAGACACTTAGCTGTGTCCCCCTAGAGCAGTGCTACCCAAACTGGGGTGTCGGGAACAAAGGGTTGCTACACCCTTAAGGGGCGTGGCAACCCGCGGATGAAAAGGTCCATTTTACCTGCATTGGTGGGCAGTGGATGTCCGGCGGGGTGTGTGGGGAGCCTGCAGACCCCTCGGCGGGCCTCCCCAAGCATCGGAGCAGTGCTCTGACGCGATCGTAACCCACTTCCGGGTTCGCGTAAAACCAGAAGTGGGTTGCAATCACGTCGGAGCACTGCTCCGACACTTAGGGAGGCCTGGGGAGGGGTCCGCAGGCTCCCCACACCCCCCGCCGGACATCCACTGCCCACCAATGCAGGTAAAACGGACCTTTTAGTCCGCGGTGGTGGCGGCGGCGGCGCGATCCCGGATGCGCCGTCGCAATCCCTGGGAAGGCCCCGCTGCCACTTAGAGCAGTGACGGGCCTTCCCAGGAGTTAGAGAACCACTGCCCTAGAGCAAATAATTCATGGACTATAAGAGCGGAAGCTTTCATGGCTAGGTATAATCTTGCAGGATATAGGGTATATGGCAGTGGTTCCCAAACTTTTTTGACTCGCGGCTCCCTTGACCTCCCTCGCCGTTAGCTGTGACTCCCCATTACAGTGCATGGAAGAAACAGGCACTCTTTACATGCTCAGAGGCACCCTTTCTTATATGTATGTGTATATGTATGTGTATATTCCCAAAACAAGCCCTAAAGTGGATTTTCCATGCTTATGCTGAGCCAGCAGCTAAGCCAGGAGTGCGCAGGGTGGGGTTGGGATGCTGCCCTCCCTCCATTGGCAGGCCTGGGTAGAGGGCACTGATGTTGTCTGTGTTAGTCCTATTCATGGCAAGAGAAACATCAAAGCATGGGAGGAAAGCACTGGTCATGCCCCACCCCAGTTGCACGAGAGAGAGAGAAAGAGAAAGCTAGCTCCTTTTGGTAGCATCTTTGCAAGATGAAAAACATTCTTATACTGCCTGGCAGTTTCCGGGGGGGGGGGGTTCCCAGCAGATAGAGTGGGGAACTAACTTAGAGGTGGGTCAGAAAGGAAGAAGGAGAAAAATCCTAATAATTAATCAACCAAACTAAACATAGAAATCAAAGACTGTATGTAAAGCAGATTTTGAACTGTGGTGCTGGAGAAGACTCCTGAGAGTCCCTTGGACTGCTAGGAGATCAAATCAGTCAATCCTAAATGAAATCAACCCTGACTGTTCCCTGGAAGGACAGGTACTAAGGCTGAAACTCAAATATTTTGGCCACCTAATGCGAAGAGAGGAGTCTCTGGAGAAGACTCTGATGCTGGGAAAGACTGAAGGCAAAAGGAGAAGGGGAAGGCCAAGGATGAGATGGTTAGACAGCATCACCGATGCAACGAACATGAAAATGAGCGAACTCAGGAAGATAGTGGAGGATAGGAAGGCCTGGCGGGATATGGTTCATGGGATCACGAAGGGTCGGACACGACTTAACGACTGAACAACAACAACAACATGTAAAGCAGAACCTGCTCTGCACCGTTTTCAATTGCAGTTCTTGCATTTGTTTTGTGTTTGCTTTATTAAAAACATTCAACAGAAAGAAAATACTTTATTTGCAAACTTGCAATGTCTGAATGAAACCTGAATGAAAATACCTTATCTGCAAACCTACAATGAGAGAAACGGGATGCTGTCTTGTCTCCAGGAGCTCGCTGTCTCCAGGAGCTCAGCTTGAGTACTTAGCTATCAATTGAGTTGTTAAAGAACAATTAACATAAGATAAGCAAGGGCTTCCCTCACCCTGTGGTTAAAAACAAGACGTGGAAACTGCCTACAAACCTGAAGTGTTTTGAAATTAACTTTGAGTGACCCGATGTGAAGAGGCAGCTTTTCCCGGGTCTTTGTTTTTGCTCTCTCTCTCTTGCAAGCAAGAATATGTGTTAATTAAAAGACTAATGTGACGCCCCTGGCTGCTTTCGATGACGCACTTGGGAGTTGCGCCTCACACTTAGAGAACCTCTGGTATATGGGTATAGATGCCATGTACATATTCTATCAAAGCCAGAATAAGATTAAAAACAATTTTCAAACACTGAAATGCAGATTTTAAAAAACAAGTTCAAAAAACTGCGACCAGGAAAAATATATTTAAACTTTACAGCGATCTTTACAGCGATCTTAAAGAAACATAGGCAGATTCATAAGGCAAACACATCCTATAAACTTGCAGGATATAGGGTATGGGTAGAGATGTCATATACAAATTCTATCAAAGCCAGGAAAAGATTAAAAACAATTTCCAAACACTGAAACTATAAACACATCCTATAAACTTCCTATAAAAAACAAGTTCAAAAAACTGCGACCAGGAAAAATATATTTAAAATCAAGGCTGAAGATGGTGTAAAAACCAACGTTTCGTCTTATTTCTAAGACATTTTCTAGGTAGTGACAGCTTGGCTGTTAGGATGACACTGAAGACCAACCAACAGAACGGAACTTTAAAGGAAAACACCAGGCAGAACTTTACAGCGATCTTAAAGAAACATAGGCAGATTCATAAGGCAAACACATCCTATAAACTTGCAGGATATAGGGTATGGGTAGAGATGTCATATACAAATTCTATCAAAGCCAGGAAAAGATTAAAAACAATTTCCAAACACTGAAACGTAGATTTTAAAAAAACAAGTTCAAAAAACTGCGAACAGGAAAAATACATTTGAGATCCAAGACTGAAGGTGGTGCAAGAACCAACATTTCATTCCAAACTAAGAACTTTTTCAGATGCAATCACAAGGATTGTAAGATGGTAAGTCAGCAGCGCAAAAAACCTCAAGTTTAAAAGTTGAAAAAAGCGCGGGAAAACCAAGAGCTGATTAGAAATGGAACTCGGAGCTAATTGGAAGCGGAACTCAAACCGAAAGCGGCCGACGAGTTGACCGAGGATGACCTCCGTTGTTGATTGTTTTCTTTTATTTCTGTATCTGTCAAATGGACCTTATGAATAATAGGAAACCATATTTCATTAATAAATGAGAGATCATTGCTGTCTGTTAATCAGGTCTCCTGCGTGTCTTTTGCTTATTTCCACCGCTTCCAAATTCCGGAGTGTTCTGGTGTTGCTGTCATTTATCAGAGATTTCGTGCTTTCAAACAAGATCGTATGTCCTGTGCTTAAAGCATGTTCAGCAAACGAAGATTGCTCAGAATGTTTCAAACGGACAGATCTCTCATGCTCCGAGCGATATCCTCGTATTTATAGATCTTTTGGTCATACCGATGTAAAGACGACCACAGGAGCATGACACACTGTAAATTCCGGAGTTCGTTAAAAGGGAGGTCTCTTATCTTTAGGACTATTAAAAAGTTGTCCCAATTTTACTGTAGGCTTAAAGATTGTCTTAACATTACACTGTTCCAAGATACGGGAAATCTTGTCAGTGACTCCTTTGATAAATGGTAACGTAATCCATTTTTTCTCCTCATTGGATACTTCATTGGTAACTGTTGTATCCAGAATGTTGGTGCCCTCTCTCCTTGCTTTAATTTTACTGCTTTGTTGCAGCCAACACTTGTTTATCTGAGTTGAGGAATAACCATTGGCTCTTAAAGAATTATAGACAATTTTGTCCAATTCATGGACTCCTGAACTGCTTTTAATATAAAGTTAATGTAATGTGTAAATACCCCTTTCTTTCATGGGGGTGGGGCATGAAAGAGGAAGTGGGAAGAGGAGCTGAGATTGGTGACCCCTAGAGCAGCTCCACCTCTCTCCCATTCCTCCCTCCCTTCCTTGCCCTCTCTGCCTATTGAAATGACAGGGAGCAAGGAGGAGGGTGGCAGTGGAGGTTCCTTAATCACCATGTCTCTGTTACCAGGATATGGACAGATGGGCTGCCCCCCCCCCATCCAGTGCACCACTGGGGCTAATTAGTGGACTGGCCCTGGATCAAACCTGCATTTCATTCTGCCTTGGCTTGTGTGGATTCTGTGGGGTTGAGGGAATTAAACGGGAGAAGATTTAGTTTTCTCTCGTAAATGAGTAGTGGCATTTGATTTGATCACATAATGAGAGTTGCAATCTGCTGGGTAAGAAGATGCCAATATAGGTGTTCTTGTTGTAAGACATTTTGCACGGAGTCAAACATTCTGCTCTCCCCAGCTGTGTCAAATAGTACTATCAGGCACCTGTGCTTTTATTGCACTGCTGATGCAATGTAAACGTCAATCTTTTATTCATATTAACTCCGAGTAGATATTCCTTCCCAGGTCAATGCCTGCAGTCGCCAACATAGATTGGAATGACTACTATGCCCAAATATGCTTTGGAGGAGGCAGGGGAGATCCACCCTCATGTGCAATGTGCATATTAAAGAGTAACTGCCTCATATTTATTTTAATAGAGAGCTTAGGAGTGGTGTGTGTAACACTGGCTGCTGCCGCTCTGATCCTCTTCTCAAACACTGATGCAAAGCCAGCAAGAAGAGGGTCCGAGCATTGACTGAAGTTACGGGGGGGGGGGCAGCAGATGGGGGGAGATGGAGGTTTAGTTCCTTCACTGAATTACTTGTTTACACAGGAAATGCTGATGAGACATGGTGTGATGCAAATGACAGCTCAATAAACTGGCTGCCTGAAGAATGCAAAACTTAAACATACTGGTTGTATCCATTAATGTTGCTGCTGCCCAGTCTTGTTTCCATTTAGGGTTGATTTCAAGGTATTTTCAAACTCTTGTGTTTATGAACTTTAAGCCATTTAGCTTCTCACGGACCGTGAGAAGCTAAATGGCTTAAAGTTCATAAACACTCACGGACACTAACTTCTCGCTACTCACGGTATCACAGAAACAGCTATCCTACATAGAGAAAGAATGATTAAGCGTTTTACCTAAATCGCTCAATGAAGCCTGGCAAGGCACATGAAGTTTATGCAGTGTGGTATTTATAGGCAAGTTGGCCAGTATATTGTGATACTACTATAGAGATAATCCCTTTCGCTTCTGGGGGAATTTAAACTCTGTCTGGCCTGCCCAGCCTCTGCTGCTCACATGCCCGTCTTCTGGATTCAAGAATTATTTAATAGTATGGCCTGAAGCCTGTGTTTATTTCCTACCCTTGGCACGTACTGTTCTGGGACATACAACACAGTGCAAAGAGGATGCTTCACTGCACGTCCTGTGCAGTGCAGCATGAGCTCAGTACCTCCCTTACATGGCTGGCAAAGGGAGGCCAGCTATTGTGGGTGCAATGCTGGTGTCCCACACCTCACTTTCTCCCCAGTTTGAGAACAAGGGTTTTAGGCTTCTTCAGCCCTGTGACTGGAAGAAGCAAATCTTTCTAAGTGACAGTAGGACCAAAACTAAGCACTTGCTTTGGCAACTGTGACAACGCAGCAGAAAACTCTCTCTCTCTCTCTCTCTCTCTCTCTCTCTCTCTCTCTCTCTCTCTCTCTCTATATATATATATATATATATATATATATATATATATATATATATATATATATATATATATCGGATGAGGTGAGTTGCAATGGGTAAAAAGAACAGCCCACAGTTTTACATTGGAGCAGCTCATTAGAACTCTTGGCATGTGGGCAGACTCCATACTCAAAGGATGCAAGATTAGGCTGTCTCTCACAATTGTTTGGTCACTTGCACAGATACACAGCTTGGTCGCTATTAAACCAGGAAGGGAGTCACTGCGTTAAAATATGCATTGTTCACTTGTGTCACAGGCCTTCCCTTCTCCTTGTACTGTGCTCTCCTGTTATAAAGGGAACTGGATGCTTCTTTGTTCCAATAAGGTCAGGCCCAGGCATTGTTCCATTGTTCCACTGTACATGGGTCTGATCTACCTCACTCCAAGTTGCCCCTGAGTTGTGTGAAGATATAATTCCAGACTCAAACTCCATCACTGGTACTGCTGGATAAGCATAGACCTTCCCTTTAATCTGAGAAGGTAGGGAGACGCCCAGGTGAGATGCTTCCGTTCCCTGGGGCTCCACCAGCCCAGGGATCACCCCCAGTGCCTCAGTGCAAAATAAGTGGGAACGGGGTTGAGCAGCAGCAGCAGCAGCAACAGCAGCAGTCAGCAGTCAATCCCATAACTATTCCCTCTGCAGGGCAGCCTCCTTGGGCTTTTAGGATTTTCCCCAAGGCTGCCCAGAGCCCTCAGCTTTATATCCTGCCCTCACTGCCTTACTGCTAGCCACGGCTGGGGCTTTAAACCTTCCTGGGCCTGTGTGTGAAAGACGTGTATCACATCATCACCCTGCCCACTGTGCTCCTGGAAGGCTTGTGCTCCTGGAAGGCTTCATTTGAAGCCTTCCAAGAGCCAGGGCGCGTTGGAGGGCCAGAAAAATGTGCCGATTTTGGCGTGTTTCAGCTCCACAGCTGCAAACGCAGCCCCTCACTGCAGCTCTTCCTCATAAGAAGACCGCAGTTGTCACCCGAGGGCATTGGCTCCCCCCAGCCCCGCTATAGCAACACCCCTGGGGCCTTGTGAGCATATGTGGCTCCACGCCCTGCCCTGCTCAGACTCTAGGCCTGCTGCTACTCCCATTGCCCTGGCAACCCAGGGAGGTACATAGAAACCTCTAGAGAGATGAGGTTTTCCTGGGTCCCCAGCTGGCCTCTTAAAGGCACCTCTCATGGTAATGGACCAGGGATGGTCTCTGGGATGTGAAGGGGTCCTGGAAGGCCTCTGCCAGACAAACCCTTGCTCAACTATTGCCACCAAGGGATATCATGTCGCTAGAAGGGTGGCGGAAACACATTCTGACTGAATGCAGGAGGGCTGTAGAAAATTAGCAGGGAGCCAAGCGGCCCTACCTAATAGCATGAGGTGGGAGCCAGATAATAGGAATGGGCGGCAGAAATCCCGAGAGGCGCTGCCAGTCAGGTGAACAACTGTATCTGCCTTTGGGACAGCCTGCTTGTCTCTCTTTTGCAGGACAACTCAGAGGAATTTTATCATGGGGTACAAAGTTTCTTTGGGGCCCCTTCCCTTCATGTGGATTTGGCTCCTAGGCCCCCCTTTTTGACCCAGGGCCCAGGTACAATTGTATCCCTTTAACCCCCTTCTCAGAGGGTCCGGCTTCTTTGCCTGCAGTGCTTTTCCACCTTGTTACATTCTAAGATGGGATATAAGGCAGATCTCTTGCTCGACCTTCCCTGTTCCACCCAGCAATCAGCTATGCGGTGCAAGTCCCAGCTGAGCTCTGCAGACAGAGTCCCCTAGTTGGCTGTGGCAGCAAGTGTGTGGTCATGCATCCCAATTCAACCCTCTCACCCCTCATTCCCACGCTCTCTGACTCTGTGCTATTTCCAGTACTGATTGTGCTTTGGCAGGCAGCAGTGCAAATGAGAGCGGATCGCATTTTGAATAGCAAGGCTGGTGTGCTACAGCCTCTGAGTGAGGCAGTGCCATCGCTGTGCCTGTGACAAAGCAGTTGGCAGCACTCTGTGCAGAGGAAGAACTGCAGCCTGGCAGTGCTTGTCAAGGGGTACCAAAAAGAAGCCAGTCACTCTTTTGCTTTCCCTCCTCTCCTCTCTGTTTTCCTTATACATAGGCTTACCATACATCCCGGAATAGCCAGGACAGTCCCGGATTTCGGGGTCCTGTCCTGGGGTCCTAGGGTGTATGGTCGCCGTCCCAGGGTCCCCCAAAGTCTGGAGGCGCAGCAGCAGCGACAACTTGGAAAGAAAAAATGGCCACCAGCCACGCCGTGCATGGCTGCAGGCTTCGGACTCACCGATTCCCTGCTGGGAATCGGGCAAGTCTGAAGCCTGCAGCCGTGCACGCTGAGGGCCAGAAGTGATGTCATAAGCAGGAATTCACATCATTAAGCAGGTGAGGACTAGAAATAAACACTCCCCCCCCCCCCAGGAACTCATTAGCTGCAAATGACAGAAGAGAAAATATACAAACCTTGATAATCTTTTCAAGATATGGGAGAACTTAATTAGCATGGGGGCCACCTTTCAGCAGTGCTGCTTCTGCCGGGTAGGCAGAAGCTAAGATGTGCTCTGCAAAGCAAACACCTCAGTAGAAGCAGTGCTGCTGAAAAGGCAGCTCCTGTGATAATTGGACTCTTCCAGCACCTCAGCAGCTTCTCGCTTTCTCACCTCCCTTGGTCTGCCTCTTTCTCCATACCATTCCTCACCTTCTGAGGCCTCCTTCTGTCTCTCCGTCCCAGTGTACCAGCACTGCTGGGAGTCCAATTATCACACAGGCTGCCCTTTCAGCAGTGACACCTCAGGAGAAGTGGTACTGCTAAAAGGGTGGCCTGCATGATAATTAGCACCACTCTTTCAGCAGTGCTGCTTCTCCCAATGTTGTGTCACTACATAGCTCAACAGCTGAGAGTAGCTGATAGTGGTGCTGGGAGAGCCCAATCATCACAAGGGTTGGATAAAGAGCTTCTAGGGGTCATATCCGACCCACGGGCCTTATGTTTGACACCCCTGCTTTAGATCTTGCACCTGAAGTCCCACAGCAGATTCCATTTGACTGATGCATTCTGCAAAGCTAAAGTGAGTATTTGCAGTTGAACCGATTTTGTCTGCTGAGTGTGGCTATCCTGTTTGACCTAAGTTGATAAATTAAGGCTGCAATCCTATCCACTTACCTGGGAGTAAGCCCCACTGACCAAAATGCGACTTACTCACAAGTAGACATGTATACCATTGGGCTATAACTCTAGCTGGAGTTCACGAGCATTCTCTCAGCACCAGTGCCAGGCCCTAGCTGAGGTTGCCCCCCCCCTGCCCCTTTCTCCCCAACGTCTGACCTGCTCTGTTCCTCTATTCCCTACCTGACCTGGTGCTCCATCCTATCCCTCCCCTCTAGGTTACTGGTGTTGGGTGGCAGATCTTTCCCACTTCCAAGCTTTCATTGGCCTCTGGGGAGGGATTAGAGGAGAACGTGTTGAGTCATTAGTTCTCCCATTTACAGAAATTTCCACCATTAGTATACTAGTACCAGGGCCTCTGAGAGGAATTTTATCAGGGGGTACAAAGTTTCTTTTGGGCACCTTCTCAAAGGGGGGAAATAGGGTGGGGGGAGGGCAACAACAGCCAGAAACGTCTCTCAAGCCCCAGTCTACCAGGCTTCCCGATACAGCACCCAGGTCTACCGGCCCGGTAGACCTGCCCTCCTGGTTGGCACAGCATTCGTCTTTCACTCTCCATGAGGTTAGCCGAGATTCCAGGAAATTTCTGTGCCCCCTTTTTGACCCTGGGCCCAGGTACAATTTACCCCCTTTACCCCCCTCTCATGGGCCCTGAGTAGTACATCAAGGTGAGCATTAAGCTATTTCACTCTGCAGTACCTAGTCAACATACTGCTGCTAAGTCAGGCATTTCTGTACTGAAAAACAGTGTTGCACCAATACTCTTCAATAGGCAATCATTTGAGAGATGGTGGCCTACAGAAATCACTGCTGGTTTGGCAATTAATTCTTGATAACCAGTTAAGTAGGTTGGAGGGTTAGCGTTGCGTA
The DNA here is from genome assembly GCA_026170595.1 of Plestiodon gilberti rubricaudatus. Classification (NCBI taxonomy): domain Eukaryota; kingdom Metazoa; phylum Chordata; class Lepidosauria; order Squamata; family Scincidae; genus Plestiodon; species Plestiodon gilberti. The sequence continues at coordinate 219,317,048 of JANXHW010000001.1, read as the reverse complement.
AGCATGTACTGTACAGTAGACATTAGAGATACAGTAGTTTTAAGGTAGATTCGATTGCTTCAATTAGCAAGTAAAAAGGGGAGAGGATCTGTTGCTGCTTTCCTGGAGAGCTCTTCAGTTTATTTTCTTATCTTCATTTTGACTGAGGACGACAGAATTTTTGAAATGTAGCTAAAGGTAAGTAGGCAAAACTATATGAAAAAGAGCTGGGAAATTTTAGGGCAAGGACAGAATTAAACTTCATCATGCCTTTTTTTATATATATATAAAACATTTATTTTCTTCAACCTCTTAGCCTCAACCTCCTTTATTACTTAAATTACATTGACTGTGAGCATGTACAGTAGTTTTGAAAAATTAGTGAAAGGTTTAAGATATTTAAGGCTATAAATCTGATACATTAAACACAGGTTGGGTTGCATTGTTTTTTCCACAGATAAACAAATGAGGAGCCAGCCAGCTGTCCATCAGTTTTCATACAGAGGGATCTCAGCTTGTCCACTTGGCCGAGTGCATTTCTGGATTTAGTTTCAGCTCAAAAGCCCTTCAGCTGTTTGTATCCTCCTCCCAAAAATCTTTCTTGGTTGCTTCAAGTGGCTTTAGCATGAAATGATTGATTATCCTTTTGCATCTTGCACTCAAATAGTACCTGGCTGGCTGAGTGCTGCAGCCTCTTTTAGAAACACTTTCATTACAAAGAGCCTCTTTGTGTCTACAAGGGGAGAAACAAGTAATACTCTTCTCTCACTCTGACTGGTTGGGAAGAGACAGCAGAAAGCAAACATACAAACCATACTGGGACCTCTCAGATTACAGCTTTATCATGACCTTTTATAAATTGCTGTCTTGGGGGTCAACTGCTGACAGCAGTTCAGGGAGATAATCAATTACAAATGAGAAGGAAAAGGATTAAATAAATCCAGCTAAACTAAAAGTACAGTACTTACAAATCTTTACTGCCCCATCATTGTAATATCTGCACATCAGAGCTCACACACCTACACCACCCCTCTAAAATAATCTGAGAAAGCTTTGTGGTGTGTCACAGGACCAGCTAGTGGAGGGGGGGGGGGGAGAACCTTACTCTCATGTTAGTTGCAAGTCACTTAAGGTCAAAAATCAGAGAAGACATCCACCACTGAATCTCCCACCACATGAGTTTTTCTACATGTTACGGCTCCCAATGTTTTGGACAAATGCAGCATTTCTCCCCTCACCTTTAAGGACCCCCAACCCCTTTAGTGAAATTCTTAGATTTGACCACTGCAGGTGGTGTAGGGACTAAATGACAAGGGTGTGACATTACTACCCCCACCCCCCATTGTGGTAGGAAAATTCATTGAATACAGCAGTGCAGTTGGTTAAAATAGAAAAACATTTTCCCTCTTTGTGGTTAGTTACAACCTTCACTACAGTAAAAAGCCTTTACAGAAGAAAGATCTCCCAGTCCTATGCTAGCAGCTAAGCAAAAGAGTGCTGATAGACATTCCTCCTTAGTGTGTTTTCAAAAGAAAGAATTGTTTATTTGTCCCTCATTGTGCTGTTATTGATATTTGAGCTTCCTGTTCTTAAGCATTCTCTTAGAATTATGGGTTATGTGAGCAAGTTAGCTTTTCCAATAAGGTTGTTCATAAGAAGAAAATAAAAAGTGCTGCACAGATCAGGACCAGGTCAGCAAAAGGCCACAGGATGAGAGGTAGACTACACTAGTTCCTCATGCTCTTTCTAGTGAAAGTACACAATGATGAGCGAGGATGGCGGCAAGGTGCAGGGTCTTTTCTGTTGTGGCACCACGTCTCTGGAATCAACTACCAGAAAATCTGAGAACAGCCTTCTCTTTATATGGCTTCCAGCAAGGTTTAAAAACTTATTTCACTTGGCATTTGAGGAAGGAGCCTCTAGGGACCCCTTTTAACTTCTGTTGCTGCTTTTATATGTTGCTGTTTTTACATCTTTTAATCTGCTCCTGTATAGTTTTAAATTGTTTTAATGGTTTTATTTAAATATTTTTATTAATTCTATTATTTTTTAATTCTTATGTTGTACACTGCTTTGAACATAGGAAAAGCAGTATAGAAACCAAAAGTACTTTTCGTGCCAAAAGTATAGAAACCTTTTGAATAAATTAAGTGAGGGACTATGTCAATGCTGCTGAATAAATTCAAGAACAGGATGAACAAAGATGTGGCACTAGGTGCAATCTAAATATGAATGGGTAAGGAAACTAAGAGGCTGGCCATGGAAATGAAGACTGTAGGGACAGCTTGCTGAGCACAATGGGTTTGGAAACTTCAATGGCACCAGTTACTATGAGTGATGCAGAATAGTGAAATATGAAATTAAATAAGGAACAGATAATTTACAATCCTATTCCAATATGTAGGATTTTAAAACTAACATTTCCCCTGCATTTTCTATTTCTAGAAAAGAGGAATTCCCTACCGTGAATCTCCTATTCTGGGAGAGGAAGGGGGGGGGGCATTCGGTAACGAACATTTCCCCTGCATTTTCTATTTCTAGAAAGTACTGCTCTTTTCTTTGAAATTCAGTGATTAATAGATGTCTGTGTGTCCAACTGAATGGAACTATAATGGTATGTGGAAAGTTGTAGTAGTACCATCACCCACCATATATATATATATTTACATTTAATAGTTTGTTCTGAGAAATATTTAAAGTAAATGACATTTTTGAAACAAAATATTTTAAAAAGTACTATGAAAACAATAGACATCTAGAATTATTTTCTAAAGTTGCTGATAAATTGTGTAGATACGATAAACTTGAAGTAGTAAGAACTAGAACTATTTCACTGGAATTGAGCAGAACTCTGATGTCTTAACCTCACTTTGCTACATCCAGATTTATTAACCCTTTCTTTTAGAGCCTCTAAGAACATTTAAAATGATGACTGGTGGCACATACTGAGAATCAGAAATAGTAAAAAGGTAAAAGACTTAAAAAAATTTATTTGTACAATACATGTTAGCAGAAAGCACAAGTCAAATAAGGATGATCAAAGATAGGTGTTTCCTAGAAGCTCTCAAGAGAAACATATACACTTACTGTAGAGTTCACATTATACATATTTCAATGTTTTCTACACGAGACATCCACTTATCTGGTGGAGTAAGCTGCGAGTAAGGACTCAGCAAGGAGCAAGGAGCCCCTCCAAGCCACAATTGGTCAAACATTCCTCACTTGCTTCCCATTTAAATTGCTCCCCCCCTTCAAGCTAGAGGAATCCAAGGCACTCATCCCAGTGTTGGCAGCCCAGGGCTCTTGTACAAGAGCAATGCAATACTGCTGACTGTTGCTGGGCAGTCTATGCACATCCTTGGTCAAAGATGTGGAATGAGCTAATGGGGGGAAGGCAACTCATAGGCTTTTCTCAGTTTGAGAATAGTCAGTATTACCTTGTAATCTATATTACCAAGGTTATCAGAATGTGAAACTGACCTTAGACTGCAGGAAAGAATCCAGATTGTGTGTGCTACTTTCTTGCTTTTTAGCCATTGTGTATTAGTGTATTGTGTACCAGTTTTCTGGTGATGAATGGCTTGACATCGCATGATAACTGCTCAGATTTTCAGCCACAATTCACAGTATACATTTTCCCTAAACAGAACTGGCATTTCACCATCAACTGGTGGCATATATGATGCATTAAGATAATTCAATAAAATAGCTTAGTTAAGAAATAGGTACCCACAGTTAACACTGTTCACTCTTGAAGTATGAGATAGTTCACATTAAAACTCAGAGTGTCCCCCGTAATACCTTCTAGAGTAAGAAGCTTTGATATTGCACTGTTATATTATACTTCAGCTGTCAATTCTCATTCCAAAGACTTAGGAAACTGTAAAAAAGTAAACGTAGTCATTTGTGCAGTCTTCAGCATTGCATCCGAGTAGTTGGAATTTGCAAAACCTTCATTACAACTACAGTAGCCTAAGCACAGTGGAATTTCTGCCCAGCTGCCTTCCTCATACAGTACAGAAACAAATCATCCCGTCTTCAACCTTCACACTTTGAGTTTCCTCTTCTGGTCAAAGTAGGCATCAAATCTTGAGAGTGCATAGTCCTAGGGGAGAAAATAGTACAGTTGAAGGTCTAGTCCCTTTAAAGACACGGCCCTAACATGCATTTCACCAAGGAAGTGTTCAAGATGGCTACCAATGCCCTCAAATATATTTTCTGTAATCTATTTGAGGCTTTGCTGGCAAGGAAAATGTTAAGAACCAGAAACCTGCTGTGAATGCAACTATGCTATATATGTTAAACCATATCCAAAAAGCAATTGTTGTAAAAGGGGGGGGAGAGGGGGAAAATGAAATTTACATTTCCACTCAAAGCTTTTCCATTGTTATATGCTGGGGATTTAAAAAAAAAATCAAAGAGTAATAAAATAAGAAAAGTCAAGTTCATACCATTAATTAATGCTAACTGCTGTACTGGAAGCAAATCATCAGGAGATGGCAATAGACAGCTCTTTTAAGGTCTTTTAGGCCTTGATGAAATACTGCGGCCTAATTATGCTCAACAAAATCTTTAGTACTGACTGGTGCTTAAAATGAAAGCTGGAATTAACAGAGTGAGTGAGTGAGTGAGTGAGAGTGTGTGTGTGTGTGTGTGTGTGTGTGTGTGTGTGTGTGTGTGTGTGTGTGTGTGTGTGTGTGTGTGTGTGTGTGTGTGTGTGTGTGTGTGTGTGTGTGTGTGTGTGTGTGTGTGTGTGTGTGTGTGTGTGTGTGTGTGTGTGTGTGTGTGTGTGTGTGTGTGTGTGTGTGTGTGTGTGTGTGTGTGTGTGTGTGTGTGTGTGTGTGTGTGTGTGTGTGTGTGTGTGTGTGTGTGTGTGTGTGTGTGTGAGTATGAGTATGAGTGATCAGATGGAGGGGAATAATTCTTACTGGAATACAGTAATTACAATGAATATGCCAAAATTTTAAACAAATATGAAAATAGCCATTTCAAACATACCATGTATCCAAACTCAATAGAGGATATCTTTGCCTGTATAATGGACCACAGCCCCCAGAAGAAATGTGATGCAAGGGCAAACCTGTCAACAACAAGCACAATGTAATGTTTCATCACTGTTCCAGTATCTATTGTAATAGTCACTCTTGCCCATATTGGCCACAATGAAAGAGTCCCAAGGTTTATGCCATTCTAAAGTTTACATACAACAGTTTGAACAGCCTGTGTGTTGTGAATTTCAGATCATCATATTTCAACTTTCATCCATATCTAGTTCAGGATACACACGAAACCAAACTACAACTTCCTCAAGATGACAAATTCAGGATGCATTCACACTCTTTGTTTTTAGAATGATTTAGAACTGAAATTCTCCCATGTGAACGCTCAATGTGCACTTAAGCACTGGCTGCCCTCAGTGCAATGTTTCAGTGCTAGGAGACCAGCACAGATGATCCCATAGCAGGCAGCAAATGAGCTCAGCCAGTCAAGAGAAAAACTGATGGCTAAATGATTCATCTGCTTTCTTCAGGATACAAGATAGCTTCCCATCACTTCATGCTGAAAATGAACAATTTATAGGCCGCTAGATTAAACATGAAGTAAATCTGTTTTAAAACAGCACATACAACCTGCCCTACATGAAAAACCAAGATTCAACTGTAGGACCAAACCCAATACATTCAGAATGGAGACAGATGTTACCTGTTTACTTCAGTCAACATTTCTTCTTCTATTTTGAACTTATCTTCATTGCTTAGATTTTCAAATCCACTTTGAGATGCAGTTAGATAACTGGAGATGAAGTGAAGCTGAAAGACACAGAATAGCAGCTTAGGCATACCAACATACAAGATGCTGATGTGCTAGATAAGTCGTTTGATTTATCAGAGTATCAGTATTGTTGCAGAACAATTTCAATATGGCATGCAAACTACAGTCCCAGTATTCATTTTCAGGGGGGTATTGGTTGTAGTAGAGTTTTGTACTCCGGTTCTCGCTTTGAACAAACTACAGGAAGCCATACACATTCTTTACTCTCTGACCCTACACATTTGTTTGTGTTTTGGTGGGAAGATAAATTCCATTTATGCACAGAAAGTATTGAGATTAACAAAAGGGAAGCTGAACAATTTATAATAGAAGGTGCCTCCTAACTTTGGATGTTCTTGAAGAATAAACTGACATTTAAAACATGTATTCAAAAGTAGACTTGCTGGCTACTCCAAAGCAAGATGTAGACCATTGCTACAGTTGTACTGAGTACACACTGCATTAAGAAAGTTTCACAAAGCTGTGACGTTAAAAGCTGAAAGCAGAATAAAATCTGGAACTGGAAAAACCTGCCTAGAGTTAGAAAGGATGATGAATTTGAAAGTTAAATAACCCTTGAGATTTTGAGGTTTCTTATTACGTACTTGTTGCTTCTTTGAGGGATAGTTCAGGAAGTTTGCTTTGAAGAATGGGTATTTTTCATACACGTAGTCGTACATCCATTCACAGAAGTGATTTCCAATGTCAAACCCTCTGGAGTAAGAATATTCAAATAGGTAAGAAATGTAGACATCTACAATAATCTATTCCTTATTCTTCAACTAATGTCTCATGACTGTGTGTTGGTTCACAACCATAAAAACTGGTTTGAAAATAAGAAGTGTACCGAGTCAGATCAATTTGGCTATAGCTCATCTTAACATAAGGAGCTGCTTTATACCAAGTCAAACCAACTGTATATCTAATTTACCACTGGCAAATGCTATCCCGAGTCAGGTGGGCAAAGGTCTCTCAGCTTTACTATATGAAGCCTAGTCTCAAAGTGACTGGATGTGCAAAAATAAGCTTCCCTGTGCAAGGTTCCATGCAGCAGGTGTAATTTAAATCTAGTCATATACCCCAACATGTGCAAAGCTAACAAGCCAGGGATCTGTAGTTTGGATACAGGCTGGCTGGTGTGCTATCACTGCAAGTGTAGGAAAAAGCTACCTGATTTAAATATTACACTGGCTGTATGGAACCCAGCACTGGAAAGGTTTTAATACAAGACCATTGTCATTTTTAAATTGGTCCCAACATCCTTTGTTTAAAATTATGAAGGATTTAAATAGGAACCTTATAGATGCAAAGCATGAGCTTTACCACATATATTCATAAGAACTACAGGCAGTTTTCTGTTAGTTTTCTCATCTGTGCAGACTTTTCAATTGGCAGAACATCTAGCACTACCTACTTTCTTGGGCAGCACTTTTATGCTTGTATTAAGGACAGGGGCATTTCTAGGGTTTGCGTCACCCGGTGCGGGAGGTCAGTGCGTCACCCCCATGATGGGTCTCCACCCATGCAGTGGGCAGGGCAATGCATCATCACCCTGCCCCCACATCATTGCCCCACCTCCCTCGTAATCAAAACCACACCTTTAAATTACAATATTATACACACAGCCTAAGGCTGCAATCCTATACACACTTACCTGGGAGTTAGTCCCATGGAATGCAGTGGGGCTTACTTCTGAGTAGGCATGCATAGGATTGCACTGTAAATGTATGTTTGCAGCCTAAACTGAGGCGTCACTAGGGTTTGTGTCACCCGGTGTGAGAGCTCAGTGCGCCACCCCCATGGTGGATCCCATAGGCGAACAGGGAGAAACAAGGTTGGGCTGAGCTGGGTTCTACAAAAAAATGCCCATCAGGAAGGATTATGCATTTCTACAGATTACTCCTGGTGAGTGGTGTCACTAGGGTTGGTGTCACCTGGTCCAGTAACTCATGGTATCACTCCCATTAACTTTATTTTAATATACTGTATAACAGTACAGGTCACTCAACAAATCAGTAACCAACTCGGCTCTCAGAACAATCACAGCGCAATCCTAACTAACTTTCCAGCGCCGGTGTAGCCATGCCAACAGGGCGCATACTGCATTTTGCAGTGCAGAGGCAGTCATGGAGGCCTCTTTAAAAGGTGAGGGAACATTTGTTCCCTTACCTCGGGGCTGCATTGCGGCTGCACCGGTGCTGGAAAGTTGGTTGGGATTGCACTGTAAGTCTCATAGGTCTGTTTTGAGTTAAGGAAATCCATTTTTTGTTACATAAGGCAGTTGTCTTTTCTGTTTCTGGTTAGTTGGCCACAATGTTTGATAGAATACAGATAATTCAAAATGGTTTGTTTCAGTGCATTCTGCATGAAATTACACATCGAGTGATATATAACATGATATTAGTCATAAAGACAAAGTTCACACAATTTTGGGCACTAGTGGTGTCCCGTCTCGTCCCCCCCCCCCGAGGGTGTCACCCGGTGCTGTCTGCACCCCTGTACCACTGTAGGGACGCCACTGTTTAGGGATCACTTGTTGACACAGCAGGACTACTGTAGCAGTGAAACTGCCACACAAAGCTGCCAGCTGTTGCCTTGCGTCAAGATCTTAGGACTGAGATGCACAAAGGATTGGACTGTTAAGTAAAAAAAGAGACCATCACCTGTATGCTCTGTATATCTAGAAGGAAGCAGCAGTAGACTCAGAGAAGTCTCTGTAGAAGACTTTGCGCAGGTACATTTGCCAATTGACAGGTTTCAGATAATCAAATTAAGCATTTACTAACCTTGCATTTTTCTTTTATTAAAAACCAGCAAAAAGGTCCAGCAAAGTGTATTTACCTATAATTGTAGCTGCTATATTCAAAGTCAATAAGCATCAGTTTTTGCTTCTCCGAATCTTCTCTACCTTCAAGCAGCAAGACATTCCCTTGGGGAAAGATAGGTACAAAGTAATAAGCACTTTGAGGGGTTCTGAAATGAGATCACTGCAGACAATCCTGTAACCTACATACGTGATGTCACTACTCAAATATCCTAACATCTGATTAGCAAGAACTAGCGAGTATTCCATTACTGGAAAAATGTCCACAGTGATTATTGGTGTGTTGTGAGCACAGAAAGAATAGTGTATTGCTGTAACCTGGGAGACACAATCAGCTGTGGAATCCCCTTCTGCGATGTCTGAGCCACCCAGTGCAGTGTTTTACTCTATATGCATTCAGGGACTCTACTGGGTGGGTGCTAAACATCCCGCCTGCTCCTAAGTTAACTAAGTCAACAAGAATCAAGCTTAATTCAATTGGCACAGACCCATCCTAGGTTCCATTTCTTGATTATGATCAAGAGTGACATGGAACATTGGGAACTGGCTTGATATACAACTTCTATTGTTGAGTTTCAATGATTGTGGCACTGTAGCCTTGTCCATGCCATATTATATTATCATATTGCATAACGTGAGAACCCAAAGTACATAATTGTGGGGGGGGGGGAGCAAAACAGTCTTATGTTCCATCTTATCTGGTTAAAACTGTCCAAGTTTCACATGCACATTACAATTGTTTGATGTGGGCACTTGCATGGCTACAATGGGGCAAAGGGGAGGGGAGGCAAATGCCCTAGGTGACATCCATGGTTTCCTTACAAGGAGACTACAGCTGTTTGCCCCCCCCTTGCCCCACTGTAGCTATGCAAGTGTGCACATTGAACATTTGTAATGTGCATGTGAAACTTGGACAGTTTTTCCTGTCTTTTCAGGTCATTACGGTTATGGTATGTCAGTACATTTAAGAATAAATCAGCTTTACGTTTGCACCATCCTTTTTGAATAACCCTGTACTATATTTCATATTTTCTTGCATGGTAGGTATTAGAATAGAGCATTTCCGTTAAAATAACCCCAAAACAAATGGTTTCAATACCTTCTTGGCAGTCATTATGGCAAAACACAACAGGAGATAAAGTAGCTTCAAGTAGGGATCTGCAAAAGAAAAGCTAGGAGTTAACCTACTAGTTTTCTCAACTGTTTATTCACACAAAAGGAGACCAGCAATAAATTGCAGGTTGCTGAAAGTACAAGGCAAGTAAGAATGCTCTCCATCTGTCTCCTCTACCTTCCGCAGGCAGACCTCTCTGCCAGCTGCCTGCACTGAAATAACTCACAGAGGGGCAGAAAAGGGGACCAGCACCATGTCAAAATTGAGAAAACAAGGCAAAGCCTTGGACAGGTACAAACAGCCAAAGCTATTTATTCCTAAGTGCACATATGTCTGGCATGTTTTGTCCTCAGCCTTTGTTAAAAGCATTAAAAATGGTTCTTGATGGTACAAGACTCAATGAATGCAATGGTCACAAAAGAGGTACAGAACTGAGGCCAAAATATGTTGGGCATATGGCACTTAGGAATAAACACTTTTAACTCAGAGGGACCGATCACTGCCACAAACCCTGTCAACCAAGAGTTCCCCATATTATGACTGTTGCACATTATGACTCTTCCCTGTGCCTACCTGCGTTTTGAGGTGGCAAGGCACAGGGATCCTAATTTATCTAAATACTAACTGGCTTCCTTCACCCTAGTGATGGGACTGTCTGGAGACCTTGGGAGAGTCAAATATATGGAACCCTCAACACCTGCCTCTCTTTCTCCCCTTTCCAAGCCTCTGTCTTGAACAAGCATATTGTGGACTTCTCAGGAGAGGGATTTTGTGGTGATGGTAAAGCATATGAATTTGTTGCCTCTCCAATTTTTCAGCAAGCCTACAACCTTCATAGATAGCATAGGTTCCTTGGTGGTCTACATGCATACATGTATATTACATGCATACATGTATATTACAGATGTTCTGTTAAGAGTCGCATGTTAAAGTATTCATGAAGAACTCACACACAATCCTAGTTCTATTTCAAACAGTTTGCATCTCAATAGAAAGCTGGAAAGAGATTTGTGACCTGCCTCTATGGGTCCAGTGCACAATGGACTAGCAAAAGTGATCTAAGCTTGTGGGAAAAAATCCTGATAAACTCATTGATACTGGACCCTCAGGGGACATGGCTCCACTGGGATGCCAGCATTATGGCTTGCTGCAAAAATAATTTCCAAGCTAAGCAATGAGAAACCCATAATTTGAACCTGCTAAAATATAATTATATTCTTAAAGGTAGAGGCTTTTGTCTAAGTAGAAAAACTGAGGGAGCCAATATTATGAGTTACTGATGGCAATATTTATGTAACCTGACAAAAACTAGTAAACCAACAATCAAGTGTTAAGATTTAGAAGACTACCGTAAGTTTTTCATTTCTTGAGGCAGGTTGTAACTGAGGATCTTGTTCAACTTTCTAACACGCGACTCCCTGGTAAACTTGATTCTCATCACTTGATTTAAGTACCTGCACAAAAGAGTTTGTTGAACAGTTAACATTTCTACATCAAAGTGCTCAAACATCTCTTCCCAACCACTCTACAGAAAAAATAAGGTTTTAAAAACTATAAAGGCATGTCTTGCCACCCTAGAAAAAACCATCCCCGCTATAATGAAGGCAGTGAGCTTCCAAAAGCCCTTCCGTTCTGCTTAAATAAAAGCCATCCAACTCAAGACTCTTAGCTGTGATGTCACAAGAAGAGAAAGATTACAGTTGCTTACTTCTCCATGGTTCCAAAGAGCCACTTCGGTTCTTTATTAAATGGCATTTTCATACCATGAAACCTAGCCATTTTCTCAGCTATTTCTGCTGATATATCAGGCAAACCTAGTTCCTCGGTGTCCAACTTCCTGCTCTGAAACATAGCACAGTGAAGAACAAGTGTGAGGAACACATTTCTTAGAACTATCAAACAGTAAAATTTATTGCTAGAACAACTAACGTGCAATGGCAGAGAGCAAATATCAAAACTGGAAAGAGAGTGAGTTTCCCCCCCCCCCACCTATCACTACCACACTTACCACTTTAAAGGCTAGCTCCTTTTGCTGTTCTAGCAGCAAAAAGAAAGGGTAAATCATAGTTTGTTCCATTTACCTAGGTGCTGTAAAGAGTTAAAATCTAGGAAACCTGAGACAATAGCTTCCCCTCTCCATTTAAGCACTGCCAAGTCTAATTATAGGATCAAATTACAGAAACTATTGCTGCAAGCTGGCAGATACCTTATTCCCACATCCTTGGCTTTGCTGGTAACCCAGAAATGACGTGATCACATTCAGTTACAACTACTAACATACTGACTAATCATAACTGGCACTCACAGGAATGAATTCTTCCAGTCGGCCTTGTGGAAAGATTCCATAGAGCTTTGGTCCAAGAGCTCTCTCTGCAAGAATAGCAAACATAACGCTCTCCAGAACCACAGCTTCTGCACCCTAAAGACAACAAAGAAACTAAAGTTAGCATACACAATCCCCCAACACGTCACAACAAAACAGAATTTTTTATTTTGGCGTAAAATAGGAGATGAATTTATGAACAACTGTTAATTTGTTTAATAAAAGATTATTTAATCATTTGATTTTGTCTGTAAACCACTGTGAACTTTTGTTGAAAAGCGGTATATAAATACTGTTAATAATAATTGATAATAAAAGGTCTAAAAGTTATAAGAAATGTCTGAAATTATTTCTTATAAATAAGATCGGTTAAAACTTATCCTTGGTTTTTATCATTACCCGAGAGCCAGGAACCTAGAGGTAAAATGCTATATTGAATTTCTTATAATCCCAGTCCAACACCATGAACTGCAATTTTATATAAAGTGGGCCCAGTAGAAAACAAAATTTAACTCTTTTTCTTAAGCAGAATGCCAACATTTTAGTCATATGCCAACACGTTGCCAACATTTTAGTCTTTCAACAACTTTTTCTCAAGCAGAATGCCAACATTTTAGTCATATAGACAGTATATATACATATAGTAATACCAGCAATGGGAATATGGATAGATGCAGCCAGCATAAACTTTGCTAATTTAAAGAGGCATACTTGGAAGGCTTGGCAAGTACTTTGGATTCAGTATCCAACTGCGATTATTATGCACCGAACTATCTAAACTAATACATTAGTCTCAATTCAGATGTCTGACAAGTGATTAGTTGCTAATCTATAACTGCTTTATAACTGCTAATGATTTACTCAAAGACTTGTTCCCAGATTTACTGGAAAGTGATTTGAGAAAAAGCTTTAGGCAATCTGTGTTAATTTTTAACTTCAAAATTATCACCTTAATTCAAATCCAGGTTTCAAGGTTATTCAGTTTTAGTTGAACATTTGAGTAATGTAGAAGCAAAGATTCTGAAATAGGATCCAGGTTTTAAGTAGTTCCCCAAGATGAAATCTTATTTACTTCAAAATGCAGCTCAACATATTAGAGCCCTCCTTCTCATGAGCAGATCTGCTGGGAAGGTAGCAATCCAGCAGGCAACAGTGGTCAATCTTTTGAAGTGAATCTGTTGAATGTGGGTGGAGGGGGAAGACTGAAGTCTTTAATCTCTAGTCTATTTGCTTGCAAAGAATTGCTATAGCCTGCTGTGTAAATTTTGGAAATATACAACAATACAGTATTCAAAACAGTTCTAGTATGCAAGAGCATAATGTCCTAGAACTGTGTTTAAGACAAGATGACAAGTTTTTGCCAAGTCTTCATCACGTCATTTCAAAGCTTTTGCTAAACAATCAATAATCCTTGCAGTTAAAGGTTTAAGAACCCATAAGATGTAAAATATAGATTCTTAAACTAATGTATAAAGTGTAATACCACTCATGCGATGCATATCATTGTAACCTATGTAGGAAAAAAAGTAGGCCCTGCTGGATTAGAATTACACAACATAAGAATCCAACAAGGGGCAGAAAGCTAAAGCATCAACCAGAGTTTCAGAGATTTTTGCAATAGGAAAAATAAAATCAGATACAGAATAGATTTGGAAATAATTGTGACAAGACATCTTCTCAATAGCTACTCTAGATTCCTTGCTCTGGCATTTCTAAGGGACTAGTAGAAATTACCACACTTGATTATTAGTAATCACAACTCCATGCCTGTTCTTAGAAGGGGGGGATTAAAAACATTAAATATCTCAAACAAGATACAATGTCTATCCTTCTCATGGACAGATGGTGAAAGGAAATAATCATATAGGCTACTCATTGAGAAGTTCTTATATACACAGTTCTTGAACATTTTCTTCTATGTGTTAATTATTCTGTCTCATGCTTCAACCTTACTGAAAACTTTTATACATCATTCAGTATCACCATGCACTGTATTACTGAATACATTTATAAGATGCATGGCTGTATCGAGATTTTTTTCCCATTTGAGAAATTCCTCAGGACTATGACCATTGCTGGGAATTGGTTTCCTTCTTGTGGGGGTAAAGCAGCAGGCTGGAGCTCCTCTCTGCCATTAGACCTATTCATGAGTCATTCCTGCCATGATCTTCACATGCATGGACTTTACCGTACAAATAGTGCTAGAACAAAAGGATGAAGGAAAGCTATCCCCAACAAAAACAACAGATCATCAAATAAAAAGGACCATCAGATTACAATATGGCATTGTTATTATTCAGTGCCATCAATGCACCATTACGGTATTTTTTTGTTATTTCAAAGCAATACCAAATACAATCACAAAATTGTACTGTCATAACTGTGTGAACATGTACTTAAAAATGTATTTATGCCACTGATAGCATCACTTACATTCCAACCACATATACCAAGCAGACATTCTAGGACAATCAAATACTGAGCAGACAATGGAAAAAACAGTCCTTGGAGGCTTCTGTCTCCTGGTAGGACTCGAGGCAGACTATGCAGGGTGTGTGTGATGCTGCTGGATCCCCAATAGGCCGATGGGGCTGTCAGAGACATGGAGGGCCTGTGACAGGGAAGTGGCAATTGGGTTGGAGAGGCTCCTGTCCCTAGTCCTTGCCCGTTTGCCAGCATGGGTGGTGGCACTGCAGCCCTCCTTGTGCTTGCTCCTGAATAGCATCCCTTCTGGGCCACGGTCTGGGTTGGGCCCATAGATGGCCTGTGCATGCTTGTACCTAAGGAGTGCAACCCCTCCCTAGCCATTTATGCTGGAGCCAGGTAGTGAAACTGTCCATGACAGGCTGGCTGAAGCCCCGATCCCCTGCTATGCCTTGAGGTGGTTGACCTAGTTAGAACTGGGAGAGCAGAGTGGCAGGGATATTTGGATCTTCCTGGAGGGTAGAGGCAGTAGAGAGGGCTGAGGGTGCTCCTTCTGGTTACTCATCTCAGAGGCAGAAGATACCATGGCCTCTACTCCTTTCCTTGTTTGCCCTTTCTCACGGGTCCGCAAACAGATGCTGGCTCCAAAATCACTTTGTGTGGCTCAGCAGCTTTCCCACCAGGGGTTGAGGCTCGTATCCCCTTCATCCTTCCCTGGGCAATCCCTGGGGAAAGCTCTGGGTTATTTTGGCACGCTTGAAATCTTCGCTCTGCTAGGGCGCAGAGGGGAACAGAGTATGTCTGGATGACAGAAAATTTGTAGCCACCTGCTGGCTGATTTGGTCACTCAGCAAAGTGGAGCAAAACCCTGTGCCCTACATACAAGACAAGATCAGTCTGGGGAACCTGAGGGAGCTCCTCCCCCCTGGAAGGGATTTTCTGACCCAGCCTGCAGCAGGAGGGAGGGGCTCCCCACATGCTCAAGACTGAGCCACCTAGAACCACTGGAGAACAAGAATGTTCCAGGAAGCTTTTATACAAAACGGAAATGAGCGATACAGAAGGCCCGTCTGATTTACCTTTCTTTGCCCAAATGCTGATAAATTAGTCAAGAAGCTGGATGACAACATGGCTCTTCCATGCAGACAGTAAATACAGCCATTTGTGCTGAAGTACTGGTTTTAGCAAGAGCTAAAATACCAAAAACACCACCTTTCAGCACAAATCTCTCTGTTCTCTGACAAATTGGGAGTCCTAAAAGAATTTCATGGGGGAGCTGAAGAGAGGCAGAGTAAAGAAACATATTTTATCTTTCCCTCTCCACCTCTATGGAGAAATGCTGCCTCAATCATTCCTATGCTCCAGCCAAGAAACACCCACTTCAAGCAGAGGAGATGCAGTGGTGGCGGCAGTGGCTGTCCAGCATCAGCGGCAGCTATGTGAGAACTTGGTCCCATTTATTCCAGAGCAATTGCAGCGGCTTATACTGGGCTCAGCAAATTCACCCAGTTCAAGGTTCTTAAACACCCACCAAGAGGCATGCCCCCCAAATCATTGCAAAAGCTTGCACTAGTGAAGACTGGAGGGAAGCCAACTCCCCACCACCACCACCGTAAGTTGCAAGAATAGTTTGGGAAGGGTTTTTTTTTTTTTTTGCGCAAGCCTGGGCTTTTCTTTTAAAATCCAGGTTTATCTCCAAAGCTTGCAACTCCTCTGGTCTCCTCTGTCCCTTTCACCTGTTTTGCTGCCCAGTATCTCTATACAAAGCAAGACCCTGTAACAGAGGAGGGGATCAGGTAGTTGTGACTGCCCAATACCACTGACAATCATGAGTAATATGGTAATTTATATAAGATTTGGCTATGATTAAATTAACATCTTATACCAGCACATCAGCCAACACAAGTTTTGTGGCATGTTAAAACAAATAAGCTTTCATAGACTACAGTCCACTTCGTCAGATGCGTTGAATGTTACCTTTAGTTGGGCAAGTAAATGCTTAGAGAAAGAGAAATGTAAACAGTGAGGTCATGTGGCCATGACAAGCCCGTGAAGCTTAAATGTATCCAAGATAAGCGCAGTGACAAAATCCAAAAAAAGCATACCAAAAGGGGACTTAAAACAAGAACAACAAACAGCTGAACTACACCTCCAAGAAGAGTAATCCTAACCCAAACACAGACCCAGAGCTGAGAGAATGCATTTACCTATACTGTCAAGAAACCAAGCATATTGGACTCTTCGTATCAGCCTGACATAAGTAGTAATAATTACTTACTTGTAAATCATTTTCTTTCTGAGCCTGTCCAGATCCTCCTTTATTACAGGACCTCTATGAATGAGAAGAGTCAACATTTACAGTGAGTCACTGAAGATCAACATGAGCAGTAACTTGCAGCCACCACAATAAGGAGAGTTTGGAAAATCAACTATATTTAGAACTATTTACCTACCATTGATCTGATAAAATAGAAAACAACTCCTTTTCATTCCATAAGAGACACTCCAGATATTTTGAAAAGCATGTGCCACTGAAATCCAATACAGTATATCAACAATCTACAAAATATGCAGTTAACTAATATTCAGACTAGATTATTTAACATATAAGTTATCCAAGACTAGATTATTTAACATATAAGTTATCCAAGATTTACTTGCACAAGGTGTGCTGTTCAATTTTGTTGGATTCCCCCTGCAGCCCCCTATACTGTACAACATGCGAACTGATCCCGAGGGTCCCCTGACCCTCAGGAGCGGCTTTTGTAGGGGCTCCAATGGGGCAGATGGCAAACCCCCTTCTGCTCACACTTCTTGGGATACAACCCAATTTAAGCAAACAAAGTATCAGATCTAGAACTAGTGGACTGTTATGTAAAACCCGTCAAAAAGATTTTCCATAGTTCCAAGTTGTGATTCAGCTCCTGGACTCAGTGGCACATGCTTTTACTATAACTGCACATTTCAGAATGCAGCAGGAATGCAAGCTTTGCAGTCCATTAAGGATTTCAAAGCTGTGGAAATAAACCTGTTCCACTTCTCATTTCCAATCACAGCAGTTTACTATGGCTACTAGTGTCGCAATTTTATAATGCTTCGTAAAACCAAAGTATGTTTAGAGGCCCCTGAAGGAAGCCTTTGACTAAAATTGGGATTAATAAAGATAATGAAACTAAGCATACTTCTTCTAACATTCCTTTACCAAATACAAAAGGAACAGCCACACACCAATATATTTGAATACCACCCAAGCAACAGCATTTCTCAGTAATTTACTTGCTTCAACTTGAAACAAACAATTTTTCACAAAATATAGCCATTATTTCCATTAAAATACTGTACTGTAGTTAGCAAGAATATGCAAATACTATTGGAAAACTAGATTCCTTTTTATGCAAGTATAAATTCTCTTGAACAGGCACAAGTCTTACAACAATTGTATATTAAATTATAATGCTACACAAATAATATTATGTCACTGATACTATTATATTTCATCACCTACTCATTGAATAGTGGTCAAAGTTGCACATCACCCAAGAATATTTCCCACTTGATGCTCTCCTACTATGGTACAATCCATCAGAAGCAAAGTGGATTAGAAAGGCTTTTCCTAGGACCTCAATATGTATCCTGTTCACTTACTTGGATCACAAAATTACTAAAAATTTAAATTTGCCCCATTTAGATTTTCATTTGAAGTGAAAAGGTGATGGATAAGATATTAAGGTGTTCAAAATAATTTTACAGGGTTCCTTAAGTGTTAAGCAAGGACTCAGAAAACATAAGAGGAAACAAAGGGTTGGAGCCTAAGAAGCACAGATGGAAGTTTCCATTCGTACAAGACGCCAGAAGTCAGGCAAAAGCGTTCTCCCTTCCCCCTGCAGTCTCCCCATGCTCCATCCCACTGGGCCCCTTAAGAGGGCACAGGGGCTGCTGTGGGGGGGGGGGAGAGTGGGGAGGTTTCCTTGCAGGAACTTCCTTCCACACATGCTTTTTAGGACCAAACCCACAGATGAAGTCAGTGGAACTTGCTTTAAGTAACTGCATTTAGGACTGAAGTGTACAAAAGTACTATTTAGTATACCCGATGAATCTACTTTTAAGTACTGAGAGAACAGAGCAGAGAATGTTTTGCAAAACCAAGTAATGGCAGGCAAAACATCAAGACTGCTCTAAAAAAAAACCCAGAGATATTTTGAAGTGTTAAAATTAGCAAGCCTTCTTAAAAAGACTTTCCTTCAAACATTTCTGAAGCAAAAGGCATCAGGCCAGTATGTCAACATTCTAGTATCGGTTTAGGTAGCAACCCACTGCTTTCTTAAAACAAGACTCTTATTATTCTGTAGACAATGATTACTGTCCAGGAGATTACAGGAGAATTACTGTACAACTCCTACCAAAACCAACAGAGGGGACGCAAAAAAAAAAAAAGGCTATAGTAATGATTTGACACTCTGCAGCCTGGAGCAGGGGCCAGAAATGAACAGTCCTCTATAAAATGTCTGTGTGAACTAACCATGTCAGATTCCTGGCTTACAAGCCTGAGCTACTTAACAATAAGAGTAAGTCTTATGCAGACTGTTGGTCTCTAAGCATATGGAGTTGTCACCATCTCTGCCTCTCAGAGATGGTCTAAGAGACCATAACTGAGGGTGGAGCAACGGAACCATGATTAGAGCCTGTGTATTTTATGATCGTAATGGAACTCCTATTGTACTACAATTTTATATGGAAGATTTTCATTTTAAGTATTGAGATACAGGAAATGTCATTTGTTATGGGATCAAGTTTTGGTAGCACAATATAGGATTTTTTAAATGAAAATGAAGTGCAAGAATAATTTGAGAGCTAAAATGAACTAGTAACATTACATCACTGCACTTCAGGCCGAGCAACTGCAGTTTTGCTTTTCTCAATTTCTACTTGCACAAAGTAAATGGGACAAGACAGACTTCAAAAGTCAGATTAACAATTGATCTGCTGGGTAAACAGACAGTATACCTCAAATACAAAAATGATTATATTTGTAGTGGGTTGTCATGTAAACATGACACTGTTCCCCACCCCTGCGCAGCCACCATATGGCTCCGCCGCGCACTCCCCCTTGAGGATTAGAGGGACGACTGGTTGTCATATAGTAACAGCCTATTTCTGAAGTCTCTCAGGATATAAACACACCTATGTATTGGAATGCAGACTGGGAGTCAAGGGTTCTATTACAATTCCTATAATAGTGTTATTTAAGATCCAAGCACAGACTTGGGTGACAAACTGCAGAGAAACAACTTTTTATCATATTAGGAGATCTGGTGTAAGTTTGGCATATGCATCTTGTAAGGTTCCCAAAGCAGCTTCACAAGATAGAGGCAGATACATGTCCAATCTTTACAACAAGCTGAAGACTTACCCCTGGCAGTTTGGTACTCAATTCTGTGTTCTAGTCTTAAAATGCAGAAGTGTTATGACTTGCCTATTCAGGGAGGCTTTTCAAGAGAGAAACATGAAGCAGGTGGTGACAATGATTTTTAATGAGAAAGTCAGTGCTCTGCCTACTAGAGGCTGTGAATTCTGAAAACCACATCAGGGTGGGGACAATAAGGGGAGTTAATACAGGTCCTATAAAAACCAAGAGCATCCCTAATCCTTTTTACTTCTGATCAAGTTACCATTCATGAAGGGAGCCAGAAGGAAGGACGGATGCTTAATGCAACGTTTTGGCATTTGTAGCTCCCATTTTACTGTTTGGATATTATAAAATGTTTACAAGGCAAACATTTTCATTTTAACTTGACATCCTGAGCCATTAAGAAATGCAACCCGTAGAGAATGCTCCAACTTCAGAGATCTCATACTATACCGTGAATCGTGTCTGTCACCTGGAAACCAGAGTGCTCTAGGCACGATCGCATGGACAAGCCTGCAGCAGAGAACACATGCACATACAACTAAAATGGTACATTACCCCCAAAAGACCCTTAACGCCACCCAACAAAACAAATGTTCCTTTAACAGGAGTTCAGCTATCAAACTATCTGCCAGTAACAAGCATTTGCAATTATTCCTTGCTACACAACATTAAGAGCAAGAATCACATCAGTAATGGAGTATTACAGTTACAGCATTCTACATATGCTTAGTTACAAGCAGTAAAAGGCAAAGCAGGTAATGCAATACCATAGAGTTCTACCCTTGTTTGCATGATTGAAGTAACAGAGTAGGAATGTTAAGTACTTTTAAATGTTTCATATTGTATAGAATGTTTT
This sequence comes from Plestiodon gilberti rubricaudatus, assembly GCA_026170595.1. Taxonomy (NCBI): domain Eukaryota; kingdom Metazoa; phylum Chordata; class Lepidosauria; order Squamata; family Scincidae; genus Plestiodon; species Plestiodon gilberti. The sequence goes on along the minus strand of JANXHW010000001.1, from coordinate 219,296,307 downwards.
GATTGAGCTGTTAGTAACAGCAAAACAATGATTTGCACTTGGAATATCAAAAGTAAGAAATACACTACTATTTCCAGATATCCGGGAAAGGGGGGGGGGCACACGCACACACACACACACACACACACACACACACACACACACAAATGCATCTTCTACTACTACAATTAAACATTGCTTGATTTACAGCAATTCTGCACATTTTTTTTACAACTGTACAGCAGCAAAAAGTTCTATTTATTTTATCGCCAAATTCAAAACACTTTTGCAGATAACGTTTGGTATTTATAGACCAACCATAATTAGTTTCTTCATTGCAAGAAAATAACTTCTAGAACTAATCCTTTAAGCTAACACTTGGGCCAATAATAACTTTCTATGCACAACAGGATTTAACTGCTGCTATGAAGACATGTCCTTTTTTTTCTGGAGTGAAAATAGATAGGTTTAAATGACATGTGCATTTGCCTTTCAGACACACTTTTGTTTAACTAGAATCTCAACGTTTCACAAGCAGATGATATACACTTTTCTTTAAAAAGCAGCTCAGCTACATGGCCAGTGGCTCTTGATTTATATTACTCTCAGTCAGGCTGACATATTACACACAGATCAACCCAACTCAGCTCACCTACTGCGACCATATCATACATGCACAAATAGTGATTTAAAATAAGGTACTGTATTATGACTGAGGAAAGCCCAATGCCCTTTCTGCACAGTAGCTTTAGCCAACTTAAAACAATTTATACTAACAGTTATGTACTGACATTTGTGCCTTCCAGAATATATGACAAGCAAACTGGGTTCAGGTTTATCATGTAAATGTTTGGTGTGTTTTTTTTTAAATGGCTTCTGTTCAAAAGTGCAGGGCTGGTCCCTTCAACGAGCATTTTATAATTTTAAAAGGAGAGTGAAAGAGTTATCCTGAGAATGCATTTGAGTTTTGATAAATGAGTCAAATTTTTTGCATGCAGCTATAACAATAATTTAAGTTTTAATTAAAAGTCATTTGTTTAAATCAATAAGCTGCTACATTCTGCTTCACCAATCTTATACAATACTAATGGCAAGTAAGAAAAAAGTTTTGCATATCTCTGCCCAGAATTAAAACCAGCATCCAAGGAATTTTTTTAAAAAAATCAGAACTTTTCATCAACTTTATTCCTATTATACAACAAATACGTTTGCCATCAAAGTTTTGAGAGGTCTTACATTAAAGATTTAACGACAGTAACATCAGTTTGCTTATGCATTAAAGACTGATCTGGAAGAGACAAATATCTATATTGAGACCCTCAATATAATCTGAAAGTTTTACCTTGGGACTGTATCTGCTTACTTAACCCTTAGTGAACTGCACCAACAAGAGCAGTCATTTCACTGCCACTATGGAAATAAAGGAAGTTAGATATCTCAAAAGATCTTACATACCAAGAAAAAAAAAAAGATTAGGATGTTAACAGTCAAATGTTTGGCCAAACTAGACCATGACAATTCAGGGCTTGTGTTATTTTCTTCATGAAGAGACACAGAAGGCATGTTAAAAAGGTGGACTAAGGGAAAGCATTATGTGTCTATGTTCTGATTTGTGACTGTCCACGTTTGTATATTACAATCAAAGGAAAATTTCTTCAGATACTACAACAGATGTGTGGGAAATTCCATAGGAATTAGTACTGAGATCCAGAAAAACGCCACCTTATTTTTCCCAAGTGAAAAATTAGCAAATCACTGCAGTATACTCACTGCACCTACCCCGGTATTTATTCTGTAGGTAGACTTAAGCTTTTTAATTCTGATCAGTTCATATTTTGAACATTTAATAAAGCTACTAATGTAGCTTACACATGTACATCTAAATAATCTACTCATGTGTTTGTTTAGCTGGTAGCCATAGTACCAATGTTTCAGGCCACAGATTTATTGCACTACCTTGCAAAGATGAACAAGAGAAAGATATGTTTCAGCAGTGACTTGCAGAAAGGTTTCCAAATAAGTATTTTGTATATTGCAACACAGAATTCAAGATTTATATATGCAACCACCACATACTGGTGCCCCAGTAATACCCTCACTATGCTCAAACAGTTAAAGGATGACTTGAAGCACACTAATTCGAAATGGGGAAATGGAGAGTACGCTGACATTGAGTGCAGGTCACCAGAGAGCCCGTGGAGACCAATAAAATGTTTACAAAGAGGGAGTTTCATAGAAGGGGGAAGTACCCTCAACTGCCACATATCAGATGTTCATTTAAAAAGGTGGGGATGACAGCAGTGCAAGAAGAAGAATCCTCCTTCCACTTGTGACAAATTACCTATTCCTCCAGGGAGTAAGTGCAACCTCTATAGTAAGATCACTAACACCACAATCACTGCCATCATTAACTGCTTTAGGGCGCAATCCAGTCCTACTTAGGCTGCCATTGTAACCAGTGGCCCAGTGAAAACGGGAGGCCCCAGAACAGAAAGGGGATTCAAATCCCCTTTGAATTTCCCTTTTGGAGGGGATTTGAATCCCCTTTCCGTTCTGGGGACTCCCGTTTTCGCTGGGCTGCTGGTTACAACGGCGGCCTAAGTAGGATTGGATTGCGCCCTTAGTATTGCTGTGATGCAATGCACAGTTGACATTCCATTGGCACTATTCAAAACAGCTGCACGCATGTGACTGAAGACATATGTAGAAACTAGGAAGCAGTTCAAATTAATGCTAAATTCTTGTGTATAATGCACAGGTATGACAATCTCCTGGGCTTGTCTATTAGTTTGATACTGATAGTCATCATGTCCAATTGTATTTGCATGGACAGTAAGCTAGTTTAGCAGGCCTACCAGCATCCAAACCTAGCTTCATTATATTATATACACTAGGACTAAAGAACATTTCCTGCTCACTGGAGAATTACTGAGAGGCATATTACAATGTATGTATGTACATGTACCCACTGAGTTCAACGGGACTTCCTGCTCTAAGCAAATGTGCAAAGAATTGTGCCCTTAGGGTTAGTTCTATGCACAGGCATTACATTAAAAAGTCACATGATCTAGTCTGCAACAGGTGAAGTCCATGTGTGCAGGATTCCAACATACTTGAGAGAGTGGGGGGGGGGGAGAGAGAGAGAGAGAAAGAGTCCTGTAGAGCTGGGAACCCACTGGACATGGGGTACTGTGTACCTGAAACAAACTGATCATGCCCTCCCTATTTTATACTTTCATTTCATTAATAGCCACCAATACATCTGGAAGCAACAAAATGGGAAGTATGTTCTGAGGTTTGAAATGGGAAGTCTCATGGGAAAACAAAATGGGTACTTTTACCCAATGCTGTGTTTGGTTACTTTTATGAGCAGCAAAGGCCATGCTCCCTGAAAGAGGAATTTTGAAAAAAAGTTGCTAAATGCTCTAGGTTAGCAATCCAATTCAATTCCAGACAGTTCACATATTTACTACCAATGCTGTTTCTCAACTCAAGTCTGCAAAATGCAGAGTGACAAAACTTGTGAATATTAATACCCCAGGTAACACCAGCATCAACAAAACCAAAAGCACATCATACTGTAGCTAAGAAACTCAATTTGAGATTTTGAAAGCTGTGTAAATTTTAAACAATAGACAATGAACGATTGCCAACTGAAATGTTTCAACTCTTCCACATATAGAATGTATATGCAACAAGTTCCCATTTTAGTATTTTCAAGTCTGTTCTACTGAAAGATGTTTAAACACACCTGCCCACCTCCTGTAAACACTCACCATCTGTAGAATTGCACCATATAAACGAAGAAGAACTGTGCGCGGTTCATCTGCTATGGTCTCTAGGGTATCTGGCAACGAGCACTGGAATAGCATATTGCTGAGGCCCCCTCTATGGAAAGAAAGTAACATCATCAACTCTGCTCATCATAAGAAAACTTACTCAACTCACTGGGATACAGCAGTTAATATTTTGAATGAGCCAATTGAGAAGTGCTATTCTACATAGAGAAATTCTTATGTTCACCCTGCATTACAAGCATTGCAGTTTGCAATATAAGATGCTAGGATTACACAACTTGTGATTAAATGTAATATTCAGTATTTTCAATTCAAAAATCCACACACAACTTGGTAGATGTTTGAATTACACTGCTTTTAATACCTTCAACTTTATTTTAGTATATACCACCTTTCTCACAGACTCAAGGTGGTTTACATAGGCCGGTTGATCATAAACCCCATTTTTTTTTCAAATGGTTTTTTCTAAACGAGTATTATTCTATGGGAGAAACTCATAGAACCTTCAATTTGTCCAGATGTTTCCCTTTCAAAGTGCAGCCATCATCCTGGCTGTGCTCTTGCACTTCTGAGCTTTCACAGGCAGCCGCAAATCACACCTGGGCCGGTTCTCAAGATGTTATCCGTATCTTGCCAGCTGACTCCTCTACATTCCACACTCTTTCAAGTGCCTCGGCGAGATCTGTCAGCGGCTTCTGTTCACCCTCCCAAGGCTGATCCTGTTTAGCTTCGTCAGGCAAGGCAACAGCTCAACCTCCAGACCACACCTCCTGCCCCTGCCTTAAAGTTGCTGTTTAAGATACAGTAGTTTATTTTGGATGAATGACAGGACTGGATTCAAAGCATGCTTGAGAGGAAACTGAATCCTGCTCATGAATTCATGTGTAAGATCAGCTTTCCACGGCTACACAACGGACAAGAAATCGGTTTTACCAAATTTTATCATGGCAGAATATTGGATACTGCAGTTAACTCCAGTATTCTGCATTTCCTATTCATAATGACATTTTGTCCATAACTATTAAGATATGCCATGATACTTGATATTTACATGGTCTGAGGGAATGTGCCTTGAATGCATTGCCTAAACTCCCCACTGCTTTCCAAATACAGCCCTTGGGTAGGAAACGGTGCTGGATATGGGGGAAGTGAGGTAAGTTCATCAGTAGAGCATTGACTCTTCTCTTCCAATTATCGGTTGGTAGAAGAAACACCTGGGTATTGGGTACTATTCAGTCCAGAGTACAGGTGGGCCCCCATATCCACTGATTCGCTATCCACGGTTTCAGTTATCCACAGATCGTGGGGACCCCCCCAAGCTTTTACTTTTTTCCCAGTAAGCTTCGTTTCTTCCTTAAAGAAACAGGAGAAACAGCCTCTGGCTGCTTATTACAGGCAAGTAGAACGAGACTAAGTACTAGAGAGGCTCTGCAAGGTTAACAGAAACCTTGCAGAGCCTCTCTAGGACTTAGTCTCGTTCTACTTGCCTGCAATGGAGGCTGCTTCTCTGTTTGTTTTAAGGAAGAAACAAAGCTTGCTGAAAGAAAAAATAAGAGCTGGGGGGGGGAAGCATGCCTGCAGGGGAGGCTGGGTGGGGGGGCCCTCAGGAAACCATGGAGGGGGTGTTCGCTCTTATCCACGGTTTCAAGTATCCACGGAGGGGCCTGGAACATATCCCCAGCGGATATGGGGGCCCACCTGTACTGCTTTAGCCCAAGCATATCTGAAAAGGAAAAAAGCACCCCATTCTTCTCTTACTGACCATGCTTGAGAACAGTGTTTTGAAGGGTCGATAAGGAATTAGGGGGTAGGTGCTGCTGCAGGTAGCCAAGTCCAGTGAGGGGAATGCAAGGGAGAAGTGGCCCCCCTTCCCCTGCTCTTGCAATGCCAGAGGTAGTTAACTAGTAAAGCGATTAAATTAATACTTAAATGCAGAATTAGCTCTGAATAGCAGTTCAGAAACTGAACCAATTGCTCCAGCTAATCAGGTATTTACCTCATTGGAATGGACAGCAAAAACAGAACAGAACTTCTGAGGCACCCTGAAATTTCATGAACACTCAAATAGCTCAGGGAATGAAGTTCCCAAATGTAGTTAATAGCTTATTTGAGGTATTAAGGATCTGGTTGGATAAAGGAAACCCTTCACAGGCATAGGAACTAGAAACAGAGGGTCTGCTCAGGGGAAAGCTGACTGGAAGGATGTACCAAGAGGCAAGGATGCCAAGGGCCACATAGTGGCTGAAGGATTGGAACAAGAGACGACTGAAAAATAAGACTGTCAAATAATAATAGGTGAAGGAAACAGGATTGGGAAAGGCCAGAAAACAGAAAGGAGTAATAAATATGGCAACTGCAGAAAACCAGCTCAGAGTCAGCCATCCAAATCATCTGGTTGAACAAATGAGTGCTGGGCAAGCACTATAATGCAGTAAATACTAAAAACCTTGGTATGTGTACCCTGTCCTTCTGCATCTATTGTGACTCCCTTTCCCACAATCAATATGCATACAGAAAGCTCTGTAGAGCCCCAAACTGGTCACACTAAGTCCCCTACGTACATACTGGTTAGGTTCCAGGGCCTGTACACAAGCTGAAACATATGCAGTTTGAAACATTCAGCTCTTTCCAGTCCAGCGCTACTGTGCCTGCATGAAAGTACTGACTCAGCTGCCTGTAACTTGGGGAGCCAGAGCATTGCGCTTATGCAACTGTCTAAAGCGCTATGTATACTAAGCCAGCGGGTAGTGCAGTGGGTTAATCCGCTGAACTATGAGCTGTCGATCGAAAGGTCGGCAGTTCGAATCCGCGACGGGGTGAGCTCTCGTTGCTTGGCCAGCTCCTGCCAACCTAGCAGTTCCAAAGCATGTTAATGTGAGTAGATAAATAGGTACCGCTTGTGGGAAGGTAAACAGCGCTCCGTGTTCCAGCTGCATGCTACGCGCTGCGGCAAGGAGAGTCATGCCGGCCACATGACCACGGCATCTTCGGACAATGCTGGCTCTTCAGCTTTGAAATGGGGATGAGCACCACACCCTAGAGTCGGACACGACTGGACTTAATTGTCAGGGGTCACATTTACATTTTTATACTAATGGCACTATACAAGGTGTCTTGCTTCATACCCAGCTATATAGGATCAGGGGTGTATTAACCCATGGCCAGGCCCCTAGGTTTTTAGGTATTTCAGGGGCCCTCCAGCACGAATCTTTCACCCCACTACAGCTGACAACAAATTATTATCAAATAGAAAACTTAACAATATACAGCAAGTCCTCACTTAAAGTTGTCAATAGGTTCTTCTTGGAAACTGTACACTGAAAAGGACATTTACTGATTATTATGTATTGATAAAGTATACTCAAATTTAAAATTCTTTTTACAATGAGCTCTTATAAAAAATAACCTTCGATTAGAAACTTTACTCGTAATTCAGTCAACAAACTGATCAAGAACAGGACAGTCCCTGTGGGGCCCCTAGGCTGAAGCCTAGTCAGCCTTATGTATAGCCTTACCATAGTCCCGGAAATGACCGGGACAATCCCAGTTCGGGAGCCCAATCCCGGGCTCCCGGCCGGTCTCCTCATTGTCCCGGCCAGCTGGGACTTTTTTAGGTGCTCTCCGGCCTCGTCGCGTATTTGCGCGAGACTAGGAGCTCTCCGAAACAGCCCGAGTTCACTCGGGCTGTTCTGGAGAGCTCCCAGCCTCGTTGCGTATTTGCGCGTGACTGGGAGCTCTCCGAAACAGCCCGAGTTCACTTCCGGAGAGCTCCCAGCCTTGAGGAAGTCCCCGCCCCGTACCGGCCAGTATCGCTTCTGTCCCCCCCTGCATTGGGGGGGGGATCTGGTAAGGCTATTTATGTACACCTCTGCATAGGATACAGCTACCTTTAGCAGATAAATGGGACACTCCCCTGAAATTTTCCATCTCAATTTATATTGGTTATAACTAAGTTGCAAATAACCACTACTCTCCTCATCTGCAGCAAGTAAGATTTATCCCCAGGCTAGGACTCATTGACACCAATGGGAATTTCCATCTGGTGGAAATAAGAACATAAGAACATAAGAAGAGCCCGGCTGGATCAGGCCAAAAGCCCATCTAGTCCAGCTTCCTGTGTCACACAGTGGCCCCACCAGATGCCTCAGGGAGCACACGAGACAACAAGATACCTGTGTCCAGTCGCCACTCCCTTGCACCTGGCACAGAGAAAACCCACTTCTAAAAACCAGGAGGTTGCTTATGGCTTGTAACCTGTGATGGTCTTTTCCTCCATGAATTTGTCCAAACCCCTTTTAAAGGCATCTAGGCCAGGTGCCATCACCACATCCTGTGGCAAGGAGTTCCACAGATGAATCACACGCTGGGTAAAGAAATATTTTCTTTTGTCTGTTCTAACTCTCCCTCCACTCAATTTTAGTGTGTGTCCCCTGGTTCTGGTGTTGTGAGAGAGGGAAAAGAATTTCCCTCTATCCACTCTCTCCATCCCATGCATAATTTTATAAGTCTCAATCATGTCCCCCCTCAGGCGCCTTTTTTCTAGGCTGAAAAGCCCCAGACGCTGTAGCCTTTCCTCGTAAGGGAGGTGCTCCAGCCCACGAATCATTCTGGTCGCTCTTTTCTGCACCTTTTCCAATTCAATTATATCCTTTTTGAGGTATGGTGACCAGAACTGGACACAATACTCCAGATGTGGCCTTACCATCGATTTGTACAAAGGCATAATGATATTGGCCGTTTTATTCTCAATCCCCTTTTTAATGATCCCGAGCATGGAATTGGCCTTCTTCACAGCCGCCGCACACTGGGTCGACACTTTCATCGACCTGTCCACCAGGACCCCAAGATCTCTCTCTTGATCCGTCACAGACAACTCAGAACCCATCAGCGTATATGTGAAATTTTGGTTTCTTGCCCCAATGTGCATCACTTTGCACTTACTTACATTGAAGCGCATCTGCCATTTTGCTGCCCATTCTCCCAGTTTGGAGAGATCCTTCTGGAGCTCTTCACAATCCCTGCTGGTCTTTACCACCCGGAAAAGTTTAGTGTCATCCGCAAACTTGGCCACCTCACTGCCTATCCCCAACTCCAGGTCATTTATGAATAAGTTGAAAAGCACCGGTCCCAAGACCGATCCTTGGGGCACACCGCTTTTCACCTCTCGCCATTGTGAAAATTGCCCATTGACTCCCACTCGCTGTTTCCTGGTCTTCAACCAGTTCCTAATCCACAAGAGGACCTGCCCTCTTATTCCCTGACTGTGGAGTTTTCGCAGGAGCCTTTCATGAGGGACCGTGTCAAACGCCTTCTGAATAGAAACAGGGGAGGGAGCGATCTGGATAGAAATCACAGTGGGGCAAGAGCTAACCCCCCCCCCAACAGAGTTCTGCTCTCCACCTCCCCAGCTGCTATTTAAGTTTGAAAAAGCAAATGTGCAGAACTAACACACCAGTTTAACATAACATGTAGTTCGGCCCTAATTCTCCTTTAGCCTTAAAGAATTTATTGCTCAGAGAAGAAAATCCTGGAAGGGGGCAAAAAGGCTTTGTAGACAGCTTTGCCAATGCCCTCTCCCCTACCAGGCCTTCTTGAAAGGAACAGGGACCAGCCCCCACATGAGAGGCAGCAAGCATTAGCTCTGTGCTCGTTTGCACCGTGTGAACAGTATAGGGCACTTCTCTCCTACAGTCCCATAAATGCCATCTGTGTTCAATAGGGCTATGCATGCATTGGGGGGGGGGGGGGAACTTTCTAAGCAAGAAAAAGAAAGCGCTCCAGTTTGAATTCTCCAACAGAGCAGGTACCTGTGAGGCTGCCATATTTCCAGCAAGCGTAGAAAGAGGAAAATCATATCTGTAGCTCTCATTAACCAGAACAAATTCAAATAAATACATTCCCATGAAATCCTCTGTCCTTTCCAGCAGGACATGCTGTTACTGCTCTTAGTAAGCACGTCCCAGATTTGTCAAAGGAACTACCCCATCAGTCACCTGCCCGTGGGAAGAGTACTTCCTTCTCCAACTGGCTGAAGCATGAGAGGAACACTGAAGAACTTGACAGTTGCTTGTATTACTCCAGAAGTAATAGAGTAACACATATATGACTGCGGATTCAGCTATGCTGTCATCCACACAATTTATGGAAGAAAAGCAAGATACACACCCTCCAACTACTTTATGTCTACATACGATGCTAGATGAGAACACAGTTACAATCGATAGCTTTTGCTAGTTTCAACTCCTTCAAGTGGAGGCAGAAAAGTTAATAAATTATTAAAGCAAGAGGAGCTATACTTGAAATGTGTTCCAAGCATCAAGTCGCACAAAGATACTGCAACATGAATAAGTACAGAAAAATTATCGGGGAAGGGCTGTAACTCAGAGCACATGCTCTGCATGCAGAAGGTCCCAGGTTCAACTCCTGGCATCTCCAGGTAAGAGAGAAAAAGGTCTATCGTAAACCCTGGTGTGCAACTGCCAGTTTGTGTTGACAATACTGACCTAGATAGTGGACCAATTATCTGATTCCACGCAAGGCAGCTTCCTATGGTCCTAAGCATCAATACTACCATAGCCAACCAGTTGATTCCCAGTGTGCTCAGGGACAGAGAAAGGCAACTAAAATGACAAGAGGGCTGGAACATCTTCATTACAAGAAAAGGTTACAATGTATGGGTTTTTTTAGTTTAGAAAAAAAGACAACGGGGGAGGGGAGAGAAAATGAAAGATTAACATTTTGCATGGTGCGAATATAGTGAAAAGTTCTTCCCCTCTCTCAATACTAGAGGTTGGCATGAGATTCAGGACAGTTGGGGGAAGTACTTCACACAATGTGTAATTGGTGGAATCATTTCCACAACATATGGCGATAGTCATTAGCTTTGGTGGCTTTAAAAGAGGACTAGAACCCTATGATTGGCTACTAGTTATGATGGCTATGCAGAATATTCATGCTCAGCAACAGTATATGCCTGAAAACGGGGGGGGGGGGACAGAAGGGGAGGACTATTGCCTTCATGTTATAATTCTGGGCTTCCCAAATGCAACTGCTTGGCCATTGTGGGAAGCAGGACTTGTTGAACCTGTGGTTCTGATCCAACAGCTCTTGGCTTATGCTCTTAACCAATACAAAGCATTAATCAGGCATTTCTACACTGGGTAAGAAAGAGGTGTACACTTTCATTTGTAGTACACACAGTCTACATCTTGTCTTCAGGTTGTGCTTCTGGTGTAGGGATCTATTTGGATATTTAGTCTAAAGAACCTGCTGATGAGCCTGCCCACCAGTTTAATGATCCTTTTATATTTTGTTTCCCTTTTGGAAGGCTGTAGACTCCTCACCCAGCAGTCCCTCATGCGTTCAGAGAGGGGGCACAACACCACCACAGTTAGGCTGAAGGGATCTTTGAAACTGTCTCCATGGGACAGAGAGAAAGAACGAACTATTCTTCAAAGAGAAATGCAGGTGTTATTAAGCTAAGGCTAAAACAGAGAGGCAATTTCATTGTGAAGAAAAGCCCTCAGTTTGCTAGGGCCAATCACTGGGAGCCTGAAGGCTGTAGTGTGTATATTCTGAAGCTAAAGACCATCAAAACATGAAGACAAACCAGCCAACCTCAGTAACAACGTTTAATCAGCTCCCTAAGTGTGGAATTACATGTCATACACAACCATGTAAATGCCAATATCCACTTAAGATCTACATGTTTCAAGGGGAAGGAATATGAAGAGATGTCCAGGTCAGAGGAGCTCACAGCACCAGCGTCCCATAGAGACCAGCACTATCGTGAGAGTTTTATGACACTATCATAAACAGATAACTGGCAAATTTAAAAAAACCCAGTAGATAAGAGTCCAAAAAAATTCTCAGTTTATGTATACAGTCGCCCCCTTTTCTTTCTTCGCAGATTCAGAACCCATGGAAAAAAGGCATTCTGTTTTTTCCAAGAAACCGGAAGTGCCCTTCAGAAGCCCCCGGGAGGTCTTCTGAAATGCACGAGGTCTTCCCACATCTTAGAAGGCTTCTGAAGGGCACTTCCGGTTCCTTGGAATTGCACCCGCGGGTGTCATTACCCACGGATCTTGTTATTAGCAGGGGATCCTGGAAAAGATCCGCCATGGATAACGAGGGCAAACTGTATGTGTTTGGAAATGAGCCCTGTTGATTCAATACACGCAAATAATTATGGCTGAAAAGAGATAGGCTATTATTGATCCTTGTGTAACATCACCCAAGCCATTTAGCTTTTATTCATTTATGTATGTTGAAGAACCATTGACTCATACAACCTTAAATAATTCTGAATTATATAGAAAACCATTCAACCAACCAGAGCAAGACATTAAGTCCCTCCCTGATGCACTTCTTATTATTAACTTCCTGAACATTGCTGCTCAAGAGGGAACTTTGCAAAAATACAAAACCCATGACAGCTGACTAGAGCAGCAACTTGCCAATTCCAATTACTTATCCATACTATTTGCAAGTCAGTTATCCACTTGTAAGTAGTTGTAAGAGTCAGAGCAAGGCACATGATACTACAAGAACTTGTTGCCAAGAGATGACTCATATTGCTACACAGTCTCATTGACGAGATCTCAGGACAGAAGGCACACATCAACTTTTCATTGTTCAGAAGTCACATTGTGAGTAAAGTTGGACTTCACTTTGTGAAGCAATCTTTTTTTAAGTTTAAGAGGAACACCAATTGACTTAGCTTAGTGGTGTGCTTCAGGAGTTTTATGACAAAAGGTCACTCCTTTTGATTCTGGGTCAAAGTAAGTATGCGAGAGCCACTAGAATCATAATCAAATCATATTGGCTCACACAACAGGATTTCCTACACAAAAAAACTATTTCCCTCCTGTAGCACAAGTGCGACAAAAATACATGTTTTGTCACACAACATCACAAGAGGCAGGTGTTCTCCACCTGTAGGTTACAGGTAGGATTCACACAATTTCCTTCATGAAAGTGAATTCTGTATTGTGAAAAGCACCTCTTAGGTTGGAAGCAGAACATTTCCTCCTTTTAGTGATAAGGATGAAAAGGTGACATCACTGCTCATGTTGTGTGTGTGTGTGTGTGTGTGTGTGTGCGCGCGCACACACACACACACACACACAGAGTTCTGGTAAAAAGGCTTTTGTAGTGTTTCAAAAGACTGTTTATGAGGCTACTAGGGGAACAAAAGAAACATGTATATGAAGGTCAATGATTCCTTCAACATATTAACTTTTGACAGAGATGAAAGTATCTTCTGTCTCTTGCATTAGTATCAAGTCAATACATCTTCGGAGTCACAATTCAAACACTACACTAAACCATGGTTAAGGAAGCTGAACTATCTTTTGATAGGATATCCGAATTGCTGTAAGTCAGTAACCAGAGCCATAAGCAAAGATTTGAAGTAGATTTGGCAGCCATGATTGTGTGTGATGTCAGAATTGACAAACGATAGTTATTGCCACTGGTTCACTTCCAGAAGCTCAGGCACTATAGAAATAGGAGCACTGAGAAAACAAACACAAGAGCAGGTAAGCAACTATGGCATGCCTCTATGCTGAAAAATGCAAGCAAGATATGGATTTTAAACTATGATTGGTATAAACTAGGGGTGGCCAACCTTCCACCATTAGGGCCTCTGTGTTCTTAAGAGTTGTGTAGAAGACAGAATCTTGGCAGCTGCAATTGCTGATGGTGCTGCTAAAGCAGTTGCACCTGCTGAAATGCCCTCACCTATACAACTATTAAAGGATTCATGTTGCAAGGTTGGCCACCCCTGGTATAAACCATGTTTTGATGTTAATGCTGGAACTGAGCCACTTATTCATTACACTAACTTTGCCATCTCAGACATCTTCAAATCCCAGAACAAATCCCACTGTTACCAAATTATAGAAACATGTGCAAGTGCACACCCCAGTCTCTTCAAGTACCCAGTAACAGTGAGCCTGCCTCCCCCTCCCACGATGGGCTCCTCCACAGCACAATCCTAGGCATGTCTACCCAGAAGTCCCTCCCATCGCGTTCAATGAAGCTTACTCCCAGGAAAGTATTATGGGTTGGAGCTTTAACGTCGTGCTTGAAAGCAACTACCATCCGGGCAAAATTTCACTGCGTGAAGAAGTTGTGGAGGAGGACCCACCGTAACACCGCATGGTAGCGAGAGTCGAGATTGTGGGACAAAAGGTGCCAGGTGCGACACGACAGAGCTACCTGGCCCGCCCCCACTCTGCTCAAAGACCAACTTCAAAAGAAAGACTGCCACCCCCACCCCCACCCCCCACAGCTCGAGTCAAACCTCCCCGGAAACCGCGTCTCCTCGTGCTAGGATGAGCCAAGTGGTACCTTAAGAGCGCACTCGGCGCACACCGTATTGCCATGACTGCCCATCCTCAGGGTCCAAGGCCAGCGCCTGGGCTTTCCCACACGCACCATCCTTCACTCGGATCGTGGCGGGGTCCCACCCCCACCACAGCCTCTACCAGGAATATGCAGCTAACCTGATGGGTGCGATGCGCAGCTGATCCTCCCGCAGCCCCCGCCACGCCCCCGGCAGGAACTCCTTGCACCACAGATACGCCTTGCGGCGGGTGCGGGGGTCGGGCTGCTCGTCCAGCGGTGGGGAGGGAGGGGCCGGGGAAGGCGACGGCAAAGCGAGAGGCTGAGGCAGCTGTCCCCGGAGCCCCAGCTCCTTGGCTTCGGCCTCTGCGTGAGAGGAAGGTGGTGATGGCGGAGACGAGGGGGCCTGGGTGAGGGCGGGCAAGATCGGGCCCGGGCTGCACCCGAGCAGAAGCCCCAGCGGGGAAGAGTCGGCTTCGCCACCGTTACAGAACTTGGTCTTCATGATGAACGAACGGAAGAGCGCGAGCGCGCGGCAGTCAGGCGGAGGAAACAACGGCGGCAGCAGTACAAAAAAAGCGAGAGAATGCGCGAGTAGTGCGCACGCGCTTTTGCTTTTCCTGCCTGAGCCCCGCAAACTATCTGAGACGCGCGCCGGCCTCAAGGTTCTTATAGCCTCCTGCCACGCGGACCCGCGCACCACCTCACACTCTGCCTCTCCCTCCCTCTGTCTTTGTCGATTGGTTTCCTGATCCAGCCAACTGCAAGGTTGCGGCCGCGCCGCTCTGTGATTGGTCCAGACGGAAGAAGCGGCGCGGGAAGACCATTGGTTGCTTTTCGCGTTGCTCTGGTTATCGGTGAGGCTGGGCTCGCGCTTATTCCTCCCCACCCCCTTGCTACACACAGAGAGGAGGGGGAGAGGAAACAAGGTGATTATGTCTCTCTTTGCCAGAGGCGCAGTATCAGAGCTCCTCGCTGCTTGGATTTCGTGCCCTCCCCCACCCTTTCAGGCTCCGGCTGTTCCTCCGTGTTCCAGCAGTGCCGGCCCCCTCCCCCACATCTCGCCTCTAGCTGCGTAGCCCTTCCTCTCCTCTTCTGTTTGTATTGTAGGCTCCATTTTGTTCTCTTGGGCTATTCAGTCACCCTCCTCTCTTGTTCCTGGCACGTGGGCCAGGTGTGATTTCGCTCAGCATCCAAATCTCAAACATAATAGCGAGGACTGGAGAGAGGGTCAAAGAAAACAGAAAGCGCTAATCGGCGAAGGAGATAAGGACAGGCGATGAACAGAGCCCACAGTTTGAGGAACTAAACGCAGCTGAAAAGTCCGACCGCAGGAGGGAAGGCGCCACTAGAGCAGGGTTCATTATGATGATTCTCTCCCATTTGATGTTGCCAATCAATCGGGATTCCCCCCCCCCTTGTGAGGCTGCAGAGAATACGTTACTCACTCACTGTATTATGTCGCATTCAACATTTAATTGATGCGACCGGTATTATTGAGCACAAGGAGGGTAGCATCGCGGCAAAAGTCTCCTTTAAAGGCCACAGCAATGCCGCCGCTTTGTATGCCAAGAAGTCAGCAGTGCAGTGCAGAACCATTTTGTGAAGTGAAGCATTTTGTGTTACGGCGTACGGCATCACCCCCCGCCCCGCTTGTCAGCCACTTTTAACTAAACTTATGGAAAGTTACAGTTCAAGTCCTTTGAAAACTCCCAGGTGCTGTTGACTCGTGGGCGTGTAATGACTTGGCCCTATTGTCACATCGGTCCTTCGAGTGAAGAAGAAAGGGCGGTGCGTGGAGAGACTGATGGCTACTTACGACTCCACCTTCTGTTTGTATTTGTTAGTAATTTAATTTTAATTCCACTCCCTTCTGCGTAAGAAGTAAATATTTCTTCACTTGCGTAAGTAAAATGTTCAGCTCATGAGCTCATTTGGTTTCTCCTAGAAGTGGTAATGGTTGGTTTGCTGACATCATAATCATATGATAATTGTGTGGTAGTTTGCCACGTTGAGAAGAAGGGAATGTTGCATCATAAAGGAGTGCATAGATATATACAAGCCCACCTTTTTCCAGCTGGGATCCTAAAGTGCTCTCCAGATCTTGTATCCCAGTGTTGCTTCTATGACTACTTCAGCCTAAAACAAGGCTCTGGTGCTGTCATCTACGAATGGTCTGAAATGAACATAACAGTACAGGTGGGCCCCCATATCCACTGATTCACTATCCACGGTTTCAGTTATCCATGGATCGTGGGGACCCCCCCAGGCTTCTACTTTTTTCCCAGTAAGCTTTGTTTCTTCCTTAAAGAAACAGGAGAAGTTTATTACAGGCAAGTAGAACGAGACTAAGTACTAGAGAGGCTCTGCAAGGTTAACAGAAACCTTGCAGAGCCTCTCTAGGACTTAGGCCTCAGTCCAGCCCAACTCAGGCACAGTTGAGGCCCAATTGTGGCACAATTGGGGCCCAAAATAGGACCGAGTTAGGCTGCAACTGTGCCTGAGTTAGGCAGGAGGCAAGAGCAGTGGGCCAGGATCGAGGCAAAACTTACCGCAGAGGCAGGCAGGCCCCTGTGGGGAGCTGTCAGTCTTGTGGAAGCGAAGAGCCCCCTCCTCAGCCCGTCTGCGTGCACCTACCACAGCTGCTGCAGCGGTCGCAGCAGATGGGCAGCCACAGGTGGGCCTGCAGGCACTGGGCGTGCGACAGTCAGCTGAAGGGCAGAGGTTGTGCCAGTGCCAGCTGCCCCAGGGCACCCTGGGCATTAGCCACCTGCCGCAGGGGGGAGTGCCACTGCCCTCCCTCCTGCAGACTGCGATGCCACCCCCAAGCCACGGTGAGGCTGCACATGGGAGTCATGGGGGGGTGAGCGGGGGAGAGAAGGGAAGGAGGGGGTGGGAACGGCACGCACAAGGGGGGTCTCATGAGGTCTGGAACCGCCTCCGCCATGACATGCCCGTGCGCTGCCTGAAGCCCTGGGCCACCAGGGCCGTGGCTATGCCCACAAAGAAGGCATCCCGGTATGCCTTCTGCTCCGTGCCCCGGCCAAGACCGAGAGATGCCTTGGGCTTGTCTGCTGTGAGCGGGAAGGGCTCACGCAGCTCATCACTCCCCAGATGGGGCAACGTAGGCGCCTCGCAGCAGGCGCTCTGGCGGGGTGGGGCGTGCCAGCGTCCATCATCAGGGAGTGGGAGGGGAGGCAGGCACACAGGCAGGCGGACAGGGGGTGCTGGGGAGGGACACGGGTGGGTCAGAAACAGACAGACAACAAGGCTGGTGGGAGAGGAATACAGGGAGAGGGGTCTGCAGAGACCAATAGGGACACAGGGGTCACTTCGCAGATGGAGGCAATGCAGGAACGGGCGCCTCTCATGCAGACGGACCGAGGGCAGAAACGGACGCTGTTGACGGGCGGACTGAGGACGGAAACGGACGCCGTTGACGGGCGGACTGAGGGCGGAAACGGACACCGTTGACGGGTGGACACGGACGCCGTGTCCGCCCGTCAACGGGGTGAGAGCCCCGGTTGCTGAAAGGGCTCTTCACAGACGTGGGGGACGTGCGCCATGTCACCTGTCACTGTTTGCCTGCCTGAGAGGCCCCCAACTCCCCCCTCCCCTCTGAGCCCTGAGGGTCTGGCAGCCCCCCTGCTGTGTTCTCCCTGGGCTGGCTGTGGCAGGCCCTGGCAGGGATTCATGTAGGGCCTTGTGTGGTGGACGCTGTCTCTCTGTGTGTGGGGCAGTGCTTGTGTAACATTGGGGTCATGGTGTTCAAGGGGCCTTTGCCCAAGGGGCATCTTTATTGTTCTGGAACATTGGCAGGGATGGCCAGGCGAGGCTGCCAGGGGTAGGCACAGCAGCCACTCAGAATGTAGCAGCAGCAGCAGCAGCTGAGGAGGGTTGCAGGGCAGGCTCCCAGACCTCTGGCAGCATCGAGGCAGACGACCATGGGGCAACCAGACTGCAGGCCCAGGGGTGCTCCCCAGAAGGTAGGTGGTGGTGGACATTCCTGGGGAGACATAAATCACAGGGGTGTTCCATGGCAGCTGCTGTGTGGTAGCAATCCCCATTGAAGAAATGCCAGCGTGCCGGTTGCAAAGGCCTGCAGGGAGAGAAATCAAACACAGCTGAGTGGTGTGACACACATAGCCTGGTCTGTGCTCCTTCCCTGGGTGTAAGGTGAGCATGATCCTGTAAGGGAAAGGGGTCAAAGAGAGAGACAACAACACAACTTGTGGGTCACAACCATGGCAATCCTAGCAATACTGACCTGTCAGTAGACCCTGTGGAGAAAAGAGGGGGGGGGAACAGCTGGTGTCTACATATGGGTTACAGTTCCACACTCATGGCATTGTGTGCTCACATTCATACAGGCAGCTATGAGACAAGACATTGGTATAGAGGCATATCATGGCAGGCTATGCAGGCAGCTATGAGACAAGACATTGGTATAGAGGCATATCCTGGCAGGCATTGCAGGCAGCTATGAGACAAGACATTGGTATAGAGGCATATCATGGCAGGCATTGCAGGCAGCTATGAGACAAGACATTGGTATAGAGGCATATCATGGTAGGCATTGCAGGCAGCAATGAGACAAGACATTGGTAAAGAGGCATATCATGGTAGGCATTGCAGGCAGCAATGAGACAAGACATTGGTAAAGAGGCATATCATGGTAGGCATTGCAGGCAGCAATGAGACAAGACATTGGTAAAGAGGCATATCATGGCAGGCATTGCAGGCAGCAATGAGACAAGACATTGGTAAAGAGGCATATCATGGCAGGCATTGCAGGCAGCTATGAGACAAGACATTGGTATAGAGGCATGTATCCTACCTATATTTCTCTATGCAAAGAGGCAGATGTCAGACCACATGTCAGCATGAACCCTGCACTTACCTGCACTTACCTGCTGGTGTTGTTGCCTGTGGGGGGGGGAGAGGGGCTGGGAGAAAGACATGGGTTAGCAAACACTTGCATGGAGACAGCTGCCCAGGCACAGGAGTACACAGTTTGGCCACAGGCAGAACAGCCCTCTCTGCCGTAGAGGGGGGCAGAGAGGAGAGAGGAGAAGAGAAGAGAGAAGTGGGGTGTTAGAAAAGTTTTCAAAGTCCCACTTTGTGGCTGCTGGGGGACAGAACCCCACACCACGTGCTCAGAGAGAGAGAGAGAGAGTGAGTGGAGGGCTGGGGCTGGGCTTTTGTGGGAAAGAGGCTGGGTGGGGCTGGGTGCTGATAGGGTAACTATTTGGGTCCGTGTCCAGAGTTAGGCCACAACTGTTCGGTCCTAACTCAGGCCCAACTCGGGCCCAGGGTGTTAGAACTTTTCAGGAGAGGGCTGGTGTGGGTAAGGTAAAATGGCTCCTATGGGTCTCCTCACATTTAGGTCCACCCTTTTTGCTGGCCCAAATTTTGGGCCTGAGTTTGGGCTCAAGGGGGCGTGTCAGGGGCTCTCCAGCGTCTGGAACCGGACCAAATTTCGTAACCGCCCCCGTCACACCCCCGACACGCCCCCGACACGCCCACTTTTAGGCTGCAATTGTGCCTGAATTGTGCAGTTGTGCCTGAATTGTGCCTGAACCCAATTCAGTCACAATTGCAGTCCAACTCAGGCACAATTCAGGCACAACTCGGGCCTAAAGCACTTGGGCTGCAATTGTGCCTGAATTGTACCGCAGTTGCCTTGGGCTGGACCGGGCTGTCAGTCTCGTTCTACTTCCCTGCAATGGAGGCTGCTTCTCTGTTTGTTTTAAGGAAGAAACAAAGCTTGCTGCAGAAGCGTCGCTCCGGTAGGGGCGGGGCTGTAAGTATCGCTGCGGTCATACTCTCTTTACCGAGCGAGGAGGAGGCAGCCCCGCCCCCTCACTGTCCGAGCCAGTCCCGTGCGGAGAAAGTAGCTTGCCTGCTACTTTCTCCGTAGGGGACTGGCTCGGACAGTGAGGGGGCGGGGCTGCCTCCTCCTCGCTCGGTAAAGAGAATATGACCGCAGCGATACTTACAGCCCCGCCCCTACCGGAGCGACGCCTCTGGCTTGCTGAAATAAAAATAAGAGCTGGGAGGGCAAGCGTGCCTGCCTGCAGGGGAGGCAGGGTTGGGGGCCCTCAGGAAACCATGGAGGGGGTGTTCGCTCTCTTATCCACGGTTTCAAGTATCCACGGAGGGGCCTGGAACATATCCCCAGCGGATATGGGGGCCCACCTGTAGTCAGAAGTCCATACAGTTCCTCTTCCTCTCCTTACACTAAACATTTTGTCTTCCTAGAACTTCAGCCTGAGAAACAAAAAGTTTGTTATTACCCAAACAGGAATGGAAGACTATGACATATGCTTGCAAAAGCAGCCCAACGAGTTTGGGGTGGTAGTTCTTAAAATAAGAAATGTTAATCTAGTGCCTCAGCAATAGTCTGTTGGAGTCAAGAAACTTCTTGCTCCAACCAATTTATTTTCTGTCTTCAAACTGTTTCACATGCGACATGTTTCCTATACAGGTGGCAGAAAGAATAAAAAGTCAAGATTTGCTTTCACATGCAATACATTTATTTTATTTTTTATTTATTTTTTCACATTTTTATACCGCCCTTCCTCCAAGGGGCTCAGAGTGGTGTACATATTTCCTCCCCTCCTTTTGTCCTCACAACAATCCTGTGAGGTAGGTGGGGCTGAGAGATAGTGACTGGCCCAAGGTCACCCAGGAAGCTTCATGGCTGAGCGGGGATTTGAACCTGGATCTTCCAGGTCTAAGTTTGACTCCCAAACCACTACACCATCCTGTAGTGCCAAGCCTATGCACATTTACATGGGAGTAAGTCCCCTGAATACAGTGGGACCTGTGTAAACCTGCATAGATTGTACTGTAATCATAGATAATTTATTTTATAGAATATATCCTTTTAATGGAAGAAGGGGTTGGCAATAAGATGTCTATGTAGTTAAGTAAGAGATCAAAAGTGACACTTCCACTTTGCAGATGGTTAGAAATGATTAGGGATCTCTCATAACACAATATGTCTTCTGCTTAGTCCTTGTGAGTAAATCAGAATCTCAGGATTCTAGCAGCGCAATCCTATACATGTTAACTCAGAGTAGGTCCTACTGTGTTAAGTTAGGCGTACTCTAGGAAAATGTGCATAGGATTGCAGCCTAGGAAAAGCATATGGACTATAGTCTCTTAAACATGATTTTTGTTTTGCAGTTTTTTTGCAAATTTTCTGCAAAGCGCTTTCTTGCAAATTTTTTGCAGTTTTTCACTGGCAATCATGTGTCTTTGAGTGTTCTCAATAGTCCCTCTGCTTCCTTCCTCCAGTACACTGCACAAAATTCATGCACACCAATGGACACTTTGTGCAGTGTACTGGAGGAAGGAAGCAGAGGGACTATTGAGAACACTCAAAGACACATGATTGCCAGTGAAAAACTGCAAAAAATTTAAATTTCACTAAAAAAAAAAGGGAGGAATGTAGTATATTGAGGCCAACTCAACATATACAGTATACATTGTCTTTCCATGAATATAATTAATGGAAAGAGAATAAAAGAGTAGTTGATACAAGAATGAGGATATCTCCTGGAGCTTCCAACAATTCCCATCACCATCACACTCCATTCTTCCTACTATACCTTTTATAGCTCTGTGAAAGCAGTGGCAAGTCGAAACAGTCATCACTTTGCTCAACTGTTCTGTCTGTGAGCAGAATGTGTCTTTGATTCCCAGCTGTCTGCAGAATACAATAGTACGTACAACTATGTGAATGGACTCTACAGTACTACAATACCCAAGGATCTGGGGATTGAGATGAAAGGATATTAAAGATTTTGTTAGTAGAATTGCTCCTGATTTCTCCTCACCCACATTCCTTCCAGTCTTCTGTTCAACTGTATCCCCATTCATTCCACTCACGGAGCCTAACTTGGGAGGGAATGAAACTGGCTGAAGCTAAAACTGCACACTTCACTGAAGGTTGGAATACTGGGTGGAATCACCTGGGTGGACCTTGTTAAGCTGGGAGAGGATGAGAAGGAATGGTTTGGACTGTCAGTAGAACTCTGCCCCAAAGAGAAGGAACTTTGTAGGCTTCACTTCCTCTTTGTACATTTGCTGAGCTACTGCTCATGATATCCTGCCTTGTGCTGTATTGTATTGCTTCCCACCCTCATGTTCAGTGTCCAGGCAGGAGGAAGAGAGAAAAAGAGCTCCCAGGAAAGCATGATCTTTAGTTGCTGCTTGGCTGCCTCCCAGTATGGGGGTGCAGAGCGGAGTTAATGGCTAAATGCTGATTAAATCTACAGGTCAAACAGGACAAAAGAGCAGATCTCTCCACTGAAGTCAGTAGCCTAAAACGTGGAGTGTAGAGCAAGCCCAAAGTACTTACCAATTACTCCTGGTGCATGGATTACATTTTCACTGTGGGAAGGGCTGCAGCTCAGTGGCAGAACACCTGCTTTGCACACAGAAGATCTCGGGTTCAAGCTCTGGTATCTCCAAGTAGGACTGGAAAAGACCCCTGCCTGAAACCCTGGACAGTTTCTACTGGTCAGTGTAGATTGGGGTTCCCAAGCCATGACCCTCAGGCCACATATGGCCCACCAACACATCGTGACCAGCCTGCGGAGGCCAATGGCACTGTAATGACATACGGCTCCTCCACTCCTTTTCCCTCCACCTGCTCCCACCACCCTCCTCCTGCTGGCTGAAGCAACTGCTGGGCTGGGTTGCTCTTTGTGTGAGTGAAAGAGAGACAACAAGCAGTCCATCAGTTGCAAATATTGCCTATACAGCATTTTTCTATTGTGAAAATTCTTACCAAACATATGGATCATTTTCTATAATTGACCCACTCTGGCCCACCACAAGAGCAAGACGGGCAGCCAGATCCTCACTAAACTTCCAGTGCCGGAGCTAGCGCTCCAGCGCTGGAAGCCATTGCAAACGTGACATTTGCGGCTACTTTGGTGTAAGGCAGGCCAGCGCAAGACTGGTCTCCCTCACTCTGCCGCTGGGATGACCATGCGGCCGCCAGAGGCAGGTAAGGCTCCTGCCGGTGGCCACATGCACAGTTCGGGCAGCGAGGGAGGGGGGCATTGGGTGAGCTGGCCTAGGTGGGGGCGGGGATGGTGTCCGCCATATCCCCGTCCCCGCCAGGCCGGCTCAGCCATTACACGGCCGCCTCCTACTTCTGCCAGCTATTTAGCTGGCGGAAATCCGAGGAGGACCATTGGCCTGGCCCCGGTTTACACCTGGGGAAGGGGACGTCCCCTTCCCCGAGTAGACCTCCGGGCCGCAGCAGCGCAGCCCGGAGCAGGGATCGGATCCGGTGGGTGACCCTGGGCCGCTGGCCGGATCTTTAGTCAGGCTTTCACCCTAAGTGATGTGACCTTGGCAGCTGAAAGTTTGGGGACTCCTAGTGTAGGTAATACTGAGCTAGACAGACGAACGACCTGCCTCAGTATAAGGCAGCTTTCTATGTTCTGGCAACAGAGGCTTCGGATCACTTCCACATTCTTAGCACTTGCAGGTCCCCCCTTGCCATCTACTTTGCAGTTTGGGATCCTGTGACCTAAAATATTTTATTTCATATATTCTTTACAAATATTTTCTTTCTTTCTTTTCATTTTACAATGAAGCCTGTGTAGACTTTTAAATGATTTCCCCACTGAGTTCAAACATATCTGAAAGAACAGGGTTTGATGGAATAATGCTGTTCTCTATCAAAAGTACAGCATAGCTACTCTCTTAAGTGTTGATTTCAGATAATGGTACAAGGAGAAAAGGACTACATCTGTCCCAGGTCCAGCCGGTCATGAAATAAATAGCTTAGATGGCACCAATCCCAGAAAGCTGCATTCCCTGGAGACACATTGGCTGTGCTTCTGGGTTATGTAAGAAATGACTCAATATACGTGAAAGCATATCAGTTTCTGGCACTCTTACGGATTTCCTGGCTGATGTAGAAGAATGTTCTGTGGGCCTCAGATGTTCTTCACCATCTAACTGAGGTAGAAAAAACTCACTTCCTGCTATCGTTATTGCCAAATTTGCTGTTTTAATTTCACAGTCAACAGTCAAGTATTCAGACCCTGCTGAACAGTGATGTAGATTTGAGTCTATTGACTCAGACTCGAGTCGGACTCAAGTCGCGTCAATGACTTGACTCGGTGATTGTAAAAGACTCGAAAGACTCGACTCGAGACATGGAGCCTTTTACGACAAGTCGAATTATATTCAGGTTTAAACCCGTTTCCCTCATTAGATAGATAGGGACTCACAACCAAAGACTCTGGACTTGGGGGCAAAGACTTGGGACTTGACTTGAGGGACCCAGAGACTTGGGACTTGACTTGAGACTTGGAGTCAGAGATGTGATCCACAACATCCCTGCTGTTGGAGCGGCTGGTATGTACAAAGGTGAAATGGGCAAAGTGGTTTTTGCTTGTTTCCTAGCTTGCTGTCTGCAACATTGCTTGGGACTGGGCTCTCCTGAGTATGTTCCTTCACATGTCAGCACTGGTCAGAAGTTCCAAGCTACACCTATAGCATCACTCTATGCCAGGGGTGGCCAACCTTCCACCGTTAGGGCCTCTGTGTTCTTAAGAGTTGTGTAGAAGACAGAATCTTGGCAGCTGCCAAGTGCTGATGGTGCTGCTAAAGAAACTGCACCGGCTGAAAGGCCCTCACCTATACACCTATATTAAAGGGCCAGGAGCATTAATGCTGAAAGGTTGGCCACCCCTGCTGTATGCAGTCAAATAGTTTGAAGCTCCAGCACTACACAGAAGGCGCTCTCTATGCACAGAATTCTAGAGTGGGGCAGAACGTGACCCATGTCCAGTTTAGTGGCATTTAGCTCCATGGTGAATATCTCAGTGGCTCAGTATTTGACAGTCCCTCCCTGGATTGGACTGCCTTGCACAAGAGCAGTTACAGTTTCTTCATTGGCAGACTGCATATGAAAGGGGGGTACACTTTGCTTCTCATACCTTTTCACCAAATCCCCCAAAGCTGCCCCACAGGGCAAAACATGCAGGTATCACATGAGGAATTGTATGTTTTGCTTCTCAAGGCAAATAGCAAGCAACATAGATGGGGAGAGTTAACCAACCCCCCCAGCACCATGGTCCTGCTCTGCATTGGACACCTCTAGTATTTTTTTTAAATGATAGGAGATCCTGTTCACAGATCTTTCACATCATGTCATGTTTGAGGCTCACTGCCAACAGGTATCTTGCCTTTCCTTCTTTTCCCCAGACCTTTCATTTCACAATCTGCACCTGTTCCTCCCACATATCCCCCTGACGCCTGGATATTACTGTCTGCGCCTCTTTGCTTCCCTTTGTTCCCAAGCCATCCTCAGCTACCTACTGCAGCACATGATGTCCTCAGTGTAGTGTGAGAATGTGGATACAGACACACACTCACTCACCAACCATCTCAGTTTCTCTGAGGCTAAAACTGAATGTTACAAGAACATTACATGTGGCTACTGGCCACGTCTCCCTTATAACATCGAGTAAGAAAGACATGTGACATGCTGCTGTCATGCTCGATGTTTTATCCACCCCCACAAGAGGCAGGCAGTGAAGTCATGTAGCAGTGAGGAAATACTGAGCGTGGTGAAGGCAAGTTGTGCACCTTTTTCACAATATACCGGTAGCTGGGGAGACATGAGGAGGAGACGTAAGTCAGACCAAGAGCAACACATCCAGGGCCAGCCCATTCATGAAGCCAACTGAAGTGCAGCAGATTGATGGGGATCACCCGTCGATGGGGCCAGCTTGCCTTATATGCTCCTCCTTCTCCTTCCACTCCCTGGATTGGAAAAGGAAGAGCGGGACAGAGAGGAAGAGGAAATGTGGAAGGGAGGAGAGTGCTGAGTCAGAATATTGGAGAGTGGGAGGAACAGAGGCTGCTGGCACATAAGGGGGTAGCATTTGGCATGCTGCCTCAGACATCAGGGGGTCTTGGGCCAGCCCTGAACACATTCCTATCATCCTATGACATCTAATTTGGTCTAAGGATCAGTGCAAATTTTGTAAAAGAAAGCTTGCAGGAGTGGTTTGGCAGATGTAAAGTGTTCATTGTTACTGATTCCGAGTAATCTTTCTGTGTGTGTTTTAAAAAACCATTTATCCCCCAATGCAGGCACTTTTCCATTTTGAACCCTAATTACTAGACACAAAAATACCTTGGTGGCTCTCACATATTTAGTAGCAGATGAGAAACAGTGGCTGTTTGTAGGGTCTCTCTTGCACCTTTTTGAAGATTATGAGGCCCTTTGGGCAGGGAACTATTTTTCCATCTATTTTACTATATAATCATTTTGTGAACTTGTCTTTGGTTAAAAAGTGATAAATATTGTAAACAATAATTAATAATAACAATCAGTAGCGTCACTAGGACGCGCGTCACCCCGGGGCGGGAGACGCGCGTCACCCTAGTGACGCTCTGTTATCGTGGCGCGGGGGGGTGGGGGCAACCCGGCTCCCCCCCGCATCGCGTCAGGTCGCCATTCGGACGTTCCGAGGTCGACCCTGGAGAAGGCCTCGGAGCGTCCGACCCCGTCGGCGCTCCAGGGCCTTCTGAAAGAAGGCCCAGGCAGCGTGTCCATCCGGGTATTTCCCGGATTTTCGCGCATGCGCAGACCCATTTTGAGGGCAAAAAGCCCTCAAAACGGGTCTGCGCATGCGCGAAAATCCGGGAAATACCCAGATGGACGCACTGCTTGGGCCTTCTTTTAGAAGGCCCTGGAGCGCCGACGGGGTCGGACGCTCGGAGGCCGGCTCCCGGGCCGGCCTTGGAGCGTCCGGAGGGTGTCGCGTGTCACGGAGGTTTACCTCGCGCGTCACCCCATGGCGCACGTCACCCCCAGGCGGACCGCCCCCCCCCTCGCCACGCTCCAGTGACGCCCCTGATAACAATGCGGGCTGGCAGAGATGTCATAATCTCTCTGCCATATTTTTGATGCCTGTACTACTGTGACAAATTGTTAGCACAATCTTATACCTGTTTACTCAAAAGGAAGTCCCACAGTATTCAGTGGGGCTCACTCCCAGGGGAAGTGTGCATAGGATTGAAGCCTGTGACAAGGGTACAGGTTTTTCAAAGTGTTTTTTACCCTCCCAGTGTAACATACTTTAGGAACAGTCCCAGAGAGGATTTAACTCTACAGCTTTGCAACAACTAACTGTAATGTAATTGACCAATTATGTTTTGCCAACGGGGAGGCTGGTTTATTTCACACGATGCATTCAGTGTTTTCCCCCCCTTTATTCTCTGCCAAGGTCTCTTGGACCTTGAATAAAACATGAGAATAAAGGTATGTCAAATTCAACAGGCGTTTTATTCCTTGGCAACTGCAAGCAGCTGGCTCTAGCTTCTTCATGGCAAGTGATAAGCCTAGTGCAAAGAAACCTGAATTGCTTATGTTATGGCATTTGGTACTCATGCTTTTGTGTTTGATATTAATGTTTTGCGGTTGCAACTTTGCATCAGTGTAAAGTGGGTTCTCAGTCTGGATGGGCTTTCTCTTCATGCCACCCCTCCTTTGTTCTGCTCTACTTTAACCCATGCCTCCTGTTGGGTCCTCCACAGTGCTTTTATGCTGTTGCTACTCCACTGAAACTTCCCAGATATTTAGATGTGCCAACGCCATGCCACAATTCACAATGTTGCACTGGTTCTTACAATTGTGCCATTTTTGCCTTGTACAGTGAACCATAAGATCAAGGCATAGGATGTTTGGAAAAAGTCATATAGCCACCTTTGCGATCACTTCTAGCATCCGAAGGCTGCAATCCTATATGCATTTACCTGGGAGTAACTCAATGGAGTTTACTTCTGCATAGACATGCATAGGATTATGTTGTAAGTGTTCTAGGAAACTCCTTTATCAGAAGTGTTCTGTCATGAGATGATCCTACCATTATCACTCTGCTAGGGCTCAGGCTACCAGATACAACTTTTAATAACTAAGAATGTAGCAGTGAATTAATTTGCTTCTGTAATTACCAATTATGTGATAGTATATGGCAGGGGTGGCCAACCTTTCAACGCGAATGCTCCTGGCCCTTTAATGGTTGTGTAGGTGAGGGCATTTCAGCAGGTGCAGCTGCTTTAGCAGCACCATCAGCACTTGCAGCTGCCAAGATTCTGACTTCTTAAGAACACAGAGGCCATAATGGTGAAAGGTTGGTCACCTCTGATATATGGTATACACTGCAAGGTACAGGTATTGCATTGTACAGCAAATTACACTGATGACAGCTTTCAACTGTTATGAACTCTCACTGGGGCCACACCAAAGCTCAGCCAGGACACTTTGTGCAAAAGAAGGAGGAACTTGGATGGGGAAGTGTGGATGTGTGTGAGTGCTGCCCTAGTGGAAATGCATACTGTGAGGAGGTCACAAGATGGGTCAAAATAGTTTTCTCTAAAGGTGAAACAAATCTTTTGAAATGCATAAGCATTCTACATCATTAACGGCAAAGTCCTGTCTGTGGCCGCCAGCTGCTCCACCACTCCTGGGTGTTGTAAATGTGCCTGCCATTAGACACGTTTCCGACACCCAGAGAGTAAGTGGCGCTGGCAGTGAGGCCAGCTCCGCTCACTCTTCACCAGAGAAAGGACGCTGATGGACTCAGGTAAGTCCTGCACCGGGTGTGGGGAGCATGGGGAAGGTGGAACAAGGCGGAATGGGAGGGAGTGATTGGCCCGTCGGGTCTGGGAGGGGGGAGGGATCCTCGGCAGCGCACTCCATCGAATCCTATCCCCCATCCCGGGCCTGGCAAGAGCCCTACACGGGTTCCTTGGATTTACACTGGCCATTTTGCCGGTTCACGTCTGAGGAGACCCATAGGGGCAGCTTGGGCATTAGCCGTGGGAAAGGGAACAACATCTCTTTCCCCCGAGGAGGCCTCCAGCTGCACCGGCACTGGCCTGATCCTAGATAGGATCTGGAGCAGCAGAGGCGTCGCTCCGGTGGGGGCCCTACTGTAAGTTGTGCCCGGTCCTAGTCCCGTTTAGCAAGCCGGCAGGAGGCGGCCCTGCCCCCTCGCCGTCGGAGCCATTCCCGTGCGGAGAAAGCAACGGGCAGGGAGTCTCTTGCCCACTGCTTTCTTTGCAAAGAATGGCTCCGACGGCGAGGGGGCGGGGCTGCCTCCTGCCGGCTTGCTAAACGAGACTAGGACCGGGCGCGACTTACGGTAGGGCCCCCCCCCCGGAGCGATGCCTCTGTGGAGCAGCATGCTTTTATACACTGTGGTGGTCCTAGACAGGATTGGGCTGTCAGTCTTATAGTCTCTCTAGTCCCTGACCATAAGTCCCGTAGGAATTTTGAGGTGGATGAGTTCTCTCTTCAGATCATAGGCCGGCATGCGTAAAGGAAGGATAAAATCATGGGTAGACATCTGGCAACCTGGGCATAAGTTTCATAGGACACCATTTAGTTTTTGTACTTGCAAAAGTTGTCAAACAAGACAATGCTGATGCCGAAAACTTTGTTTCATGTACAGAAGAGAGAATTGGTCCACCTCAAAATTCCTATGGGACTTGTGGTCAGAGTCTGTATCATTAAGGCAATCTGTACTCTGGAGACTGCAGAAATTGATTGAACAAGGAATTCAAAATTATTTTAAAACTAAAGGAAGTATATCTATAGGCACAAACTGCCAGTTTAAATGTTATGGATTTCTCCAAAGAATCCTGAGAATTGTAGTTTGGTGAGGGTGCTAAGAATTTGCTGGTGAATAACAAGCTCCCTGCTCTTTCATAGAACTACAGTTCCTATGCTTCCCAGTGGTGAGCAAGTGACAATTAAATCGATTTTAGTCTCTAACGAAGATATGCCCATAGCAGACCTCCCTGAATGTTGAAAATGAGCAGAAACATCTGTTTTTTATCACTTACGGTAGATTTTTAGTACAACCCTGTAGGAATTCAACAGGGTAGGGGGAAATAGAAGGGGACTGACAGCACATTCCACCGTAACTTTCAAACAGTGGAGCACGCGCTCCGCTGTTCGAAAGTGTCGCAAACGTGCCATATAAAGCATGTTTGATACTACTTTAGAGTAAAGACCACCAGCACGGAGGCCGGCAGCCCTCACTCTGGTGCTGGATTGACCCAGCCGCTGCCGGAGGAAGGTAAGGCTTTCGCCGGCAGGAGCAGGGGCGAACTGGGCTGCGAGAGAGGGTGGTGGTTGGCTGAACCAGCCCAGGAGGGGGCAGGGATGGCGGCCGCCACATCCCCGTCCCGTTCCCGGGCCGGCGCAGCTGTTACATGGCCTCCTCGGACTTACGCCAGCTCAAGAAGAAAGCCCATTGGGGCCTCCCCACAGTACACCGGGGGAAGGGGACAAATGTCTCCTTCTCCCGAGGAGGCCTCCGGGTCGATCATGATTGGCTCGGAATGGGGATAGGATTCAGCGGGTGGCCCTAGGGCTGCCCACAGATCTTTATGGTGGATTGCACTGTGAATTAACTCAATTTCACTGTGGTTTTGTTTTTTTCCCCATTCATTGATATATGATATCAATTGACATTCAATTTGGGCTGCTTCATTTATGACAACACTCTTACATAGAAGACTCCTCTGTGTAGGACAGAATGAGTAGGTTATCACTTCCAGTTGCATATGTGCTGGAAAGCCATGACTGATTCTGGCTTTTCAGTACATGTATACTGTATATGCAATGCAATACATATGTGTGTGCTCATCCAATGTGCTTATCTATGAATATGCCATTTTCTTAATATTTCCAACATGGAAGTTCCTTCTTTGCAGTTGTTTCATCATGTACGATGTAATCCTTGGATTTCAAATCACTCATAGAACTACCAACTGTGTCTCACCAGCACAGCACACTTCCAAACTGTCTCCCAGTGCTTAATACCAGACATTGTAAAGTCAGAATGAACAAGGGATTTTAAAACCTGGGTGTCACAAGAGCCAAAAGAGTGTGGAGGGGAAGAAGGCCCTGCATGAAAATAAATATGTCACTGTATAACTTGGGTGGAAGTGGTCAACCTGTGGTTTAGTCAACCAAAGGTTTCAAATCCTGTACATGTACCAGATGGTTGCTGATCACGTTAAAAGCAGCCAGTAACAGACAGGAAGAAGATGAAACTGGTGAGAGAAACTGTGTTCTGAAAGCATGATTCCAATAGTTGCCCAATGATCTTCCTTTCCATGTAGGTACAGTATATCCTACATGGAGCCAGAGCTGAAACCCCTTCTTATGTAGCAATTGTTTAAACTCCAGTATTAACTTACACTACAGTAATGTACTACCCTGATAACATAATAAGAATGCTGCTACATCAGGTGAGAGGTCCATCAAATCCATCATCCTGTTTCCTATAGTGGCCAACCAGATGCCTCTGGCACAAGAAGAGTATGAAGGCACTAGCGCTCTCTCTCTCTCTCTCTCTCTCTCTCTCTCTCTCTCTCTCTCTCTCTCTCTCTCTCTCTCTCCTGTTGCTCTGCACAGCATCGAGTCTTCAGTGGTATTTTGCCTATGAACCTGGGGATTCCATATGGTGAAGAGATTCCATGACCAGTAGCCATTGATAGGCATATCCTCTTGTATTTACCTGCCCTAATCCTCTTTCAGAGCCATCTAAGCTAGTGTCATCACCACATCTTGTAGCAGCAAATTCCATAAATGAGTAACAGCGCAATCCTGTCTAGAAATAGACTGGCGAAGCAACTGCTCCGCCAGTCTAGGGTGTCACAAATTATTATTATTATTATTAACAGTATTTATATACCGCTTTTCAACAAAAAGTTCTCAAAGCGGTTTACAGACAAAAATCAAATGATTGAATGGCTCCCTGTCCCCAAAGGGCTCACAATCTAAAAAAAGATGCAGAACACCACCAGCAAACAGCCACCAGAAGGACACTGTGCTGGGGTGAAAGGGGAGCAGTTACTCTCCCCCTGCTAAAATGTGTCGTAAAGCACGTTTGCAGCACCCGGATGGTAAGCGGCACCAGTGGAGAGGCTTATGCCACTCTCCCGGTGCCACAGAGGGAAGGTATATCCTCACCAGGTGGCAGAGGGGCGAGGGGAGGGTGGAACGGGGCATTCTGGAGGTGTGGGATTGGGCGGACAGACCCGGGATGGTGGCAGCTTCTGTCATATCCTATCCCCCTTCCTGGGCGTGGCCGTCATTACACGGGGGTGTCAAATGTGCACCAGCAAAATAGCTGGCACACATCCAAGTAGCCCTATCAGGACAGCTGGCACATTATTCGGGGTAAAGGGACAAACGTCTCTTTTCCTCGAAGAGGCCTCTGGCTGCATAGGGGCAGGCCCAATCCTGCTCAGGATGTGGCTGGCGCCTTATTTGGGCCACTGTGTCCTGCTAGACAGGATTGGGATGTAATTGTGTATGCTTGTCTGCTCTGAATCACCTGTCCATCAATTTAATTGTGAGCTGCCACCTGGAGTGCTTCAAAGTGAGGCTGGATAGAAATATCTTAAAATAAATAAATAATTGGAACACACACACACACACACACACACACACACACACACACACACACACACACACACACACACACACCAGTTCTATTACTATGAGAGGGAGTAAAACTTTTCTCCATTCACTTTCTGCATACCATGCATAATTTTATACATTTCTGTCATGTTCCTCTTTAGTTGCCTTTTTTCTACATTACAAAATGCAAATACTTTAGCCCTTCCTCATAGGAAAAGTGCTCTAGCCCCCTGATCATTTTGATTGCTCTTTTCTGCACTTTTCTCAGCTCTACAATATCCTGTTTGAGATTCTCTTTTCGAAAACTGTACACAGTATTCCAAATGGGAGTGTACCGTAGAGTATAAGGACATTATAGTCCCAGCAGTTTTATCTTCAGTCCTTCTCCTAATAAACCCTAGCATGGAATTTGCCCTTTTCATGGCTGCCACATTCTGGGTTGATGTTTTCATTGAGCTATCCACCATGAATCCAATATCTGGTTAGTCACTGCCAGTTCAGACGCGATCACTGTACATGTGAAATTAGTAGGTTAAAGAGCATGCAGTGAAGCTGATGGAAGTGAATTTCCCTGCCACCTCCTTGACACAGCAGCCTACTGCACCCACCAAAAATGTGCTCCAGGGAATTTGGGGGCCTCCTGGAACAGGACTGTATGAGGTGAAAAAAACTGCAGAGTAGAGAAGTGTATTTGATTTGAAAAGCCACCCAAGGCAGCTTCAGATGGCTGACCGTTTTCTTTGTGTGTGTCATTCATTTATATTTTTCTCTTGGGCAGCCCGATCCTGCCTAAGATGTGGCAGCCAGCCTAAAGGGCCAGCTGCTGCATCCTAGTTGGGATGTGGCCCGTGCCGGCGCAGCCCGGGCCCACCTTGGGGGAAAGGGACATTCGTCTCCTTCCCCCGGTGTAAGCGCCAGAGGCCCCAGTGCCTCCTCAGATGTGCGCCAGCTCTTTAGCTAGCATGCATCCGAGGAGACCGTGTCAGGCTGGCCTGGCCTGGTCTGGGAAGGGATTTGGATATCGGCGCAACCCAGCACCGATATCCCCACCCCCTCCCAGGCCGGGCTGGCCAATGGCCCCCTCCCTCGCCACAGCCTGTGTTCCACGTGCCCTTCTGCCGCCCGGCCTAGGACTTACCTGGGTCAGCCAATGCAGGTCCTGGGGAATGGCAGAGTGAGTGGCTCTGGCCAGAAGCGTCGCTCCGGTAGGGGCGGGGCTGTAAGTATCGCTGCGGTCATAGTCTCTTTACCGAGCGAGGAGGAGGCAGCCCCGCCCCCTCACTGTCCGAGCCAGTCCCCTACGGAGAAAGCAGCAGGCAGGGTCTCTTCCCTGCCGGTTTCTCCGTAGGGGACTGGCTCGGACAGTGAGGGGGCGGGGCTGCCTCCTCCTCGCTCGGTAAAGAGACTATGACTGCAGCGATACTTACAGCCCCGCCCCTACCGGAGCAACGCCTCTGGCTCTGGCCTCTGTGCCGGCGCCACTCCCAAGGAGCCATATGGCACTTTTGCAACTCCTTAGGCTGGCAGAGCACTCGCCCTGCCTGCCTATGTTTGTGTGCACTGTTAGTGTGTTTTCAGACCCTCCTAGACCCATTCTCCCAATTCCTTGTTCAGCACAGCCATCCCGGACCATTCCCCATCTCTGTGTAATATATTTAAACAGAGTAAATATATTTTAATAATTTTCATTTACTTATGGAGTAATATATTTTAATCATTTGTTGGAGTAAGAATTTGAATAAGTAGAATCAAAAGATTTTGCTCAGTTTGTGAGATAAGCGGGTGTATGCCACAGTTCTGACTCAGAACTATTTATATTTGTTTGGCTTTCTGAGGACTAAGCTTATCTTGTACCTAAAGTTGAATATGGACAAATATTTGGATCTTGTGTTATCCAGTGCAGTTGTTCACCCCTAATAGCAGTCAGATGAAAACCCCAAAGAAAGTATTTAAGCCACTACGGGGCCTCCCATGCCCTTGGGGTCCTCCCAATGAGGCAGGTCCATATCTTAAGGGCTGGAATAAGACCTGCTTCTACTTATGGGTGCCTGTAGGGAAGGGGATCACAAAGAGGCCAGGTGGATGATGCTCAGACGTTTATTATGGCATACTCACACATGTAATTGTCTCCCTCCTCAGACCTGGGGGTGGGGTATACAGTCTCGAGAATAAAAAGACATTGCCTGGATCTGTGGTCATCTTCTCTTGCCTTACTGTAGAGATGGAGCCTCTTTGGAGTGGTCCCTGGGCGGTTAGCCAACTTGGGTCTCAGGACTGGCCAGGAGGAGCTCTGGGGCTACTGGAGAGGCTCTTCTTGGCAAAACCCTCAACAACCCTAAGGAAGGGTAGGGTATCTTCCTGGCTGCTGAAAAGGGAAGTCTTGGCCTTCCTAAAACTCCTTCCAGTGGGGCTTCTTCTCAGTCTCTCTAAATCCTCCTGCCAACGAAGGGGGAAGGGTGCCAGTTAACAATTTTAAAGCTGAACTCCCCTCCCCCCCCAGCATCAATTGCCTTCTAAGGAGGAGGAGGAAATGAATGAAAAGCTAGGAAGGCAAAGAGTCACTATTGCCACTTGCACCAGGGGTGCCTTGTAAGCTGAAGTATTACTGTAACATGTAAGCCCCTCCACACACACACCACCTGCCCTGTGAGGAGAAGCCAGAGAAGCATTATGTCCTGGGCCGAGAAGCATACCTGCTCTGCTTTACTTTTGTATTCTACTAGAATGTAGGAAATATGTTGTAAGCTGCCTTGGGCACCTCCCAGTGGGAAAGGGAAAGGTGAGATGTAAATATTTTAAATAAATAAACTGCATCCTAACTCTGATAACTGGTCTGGACCAAAGGTGTTGAGCTGCTTTCCCTGGCTCTTAAGTAACACTAGCACTGATTGGCCCCATGCTACCCAGACTATACTGCTCCTATTGGCTACAATAGCTGTCAATCATGCTAGGACAAAGAGTGCACTATCAGCACTAAAGGAAGCAGCATTGTGTATATTACTGTATTCTTGAGCTGCATGTGACTACGTAAATACCATTGGTGACATCATTACGACATTTTACACTTCCCTCAGCTGCAGTGGAGGCAGGGGTGGTGTCATGGTTGACCAAGTTGACTAATAATGGCCAAGGGTGCATGGCCATCAGAAGACTGGGTCGATCGCTGAATATTCAGCACAGGTAGCACTCAGTGCACCATAAGGGGTGGATGGGGGTGCCATAAAAAGCCCAGTGTAGGAACTTGCTCCATGGCCCCCAGTAACCTGATGCTGGCACTGAGTAGAGGCCCTTCATATGCGCTCACCATGTTGAATACTAGGGTAGAATCACAGAATGTTAGAGTTGGGAGGGACCTTGGAGATAATCTAGTCCAACTTTCTGCTCAGTATAGGCAACTACAGCATTCCTGGCAAGTGGCCATCCAGCCTCTGTTTGAAAACCTCCAATGAGGGAGAGCCCACTACTGCAGGAAACAGACTATTCCAATGCTGGCAGTTCTTACAGTTAGGAAATTCTTCATCATCTTTAGCCTAAATCTGCTTCCCTGTACTTTCAACCCATTGGTTCTTGTCCTGCCCTCAGGAACCGCAGAAAGAAAGCACTTCCCTTCTTCTGTACAACAGCCCTTCAGATACTTGAAGAGAGCTATCATATCTCCCCTTAGTCTTCTCTTCTCCAGGCTAAACGTACCAAGCTCTTTGAACCATTCCTCATAAGACTTGGTTTCCAATCGCCTCACCATCTTAGTTGCCCTCCTCTGAACCTGCTCCAGCTTATCAATATCCTTCTTAAAATGCGGTGCCCAAAACTGGGCACAGTACTCCAAGTCAGGAATGCACAAGTCAGGAATGCACAAGTCAGGAATGCAGAGTGGGGCAGAAGTCATGTGATCTGGACTCTATGCCAATAATAATGCAGCCCAGCAATGCATTTGCTTGTTTTGCAGTCGCATCACATTGCTGACTCACGTTCAACTTGTTGTCCACGTACATCCCAATCCTAACTGGGCTGCTCTCCAGTGGAATGTGAATTCTGCCGGCCTAAATGCCAGCCTGCTGGTGGAAGCAACATTCCGCCAACAGGCCGGCACTCCCGCTGGCAAGTGCAGAGAGGTGGCCAGCACAATCACTGGTGGCCGCATACACTCACTGGTAGCAAGGGCTCCAGCTGCTGGGGCTGGTAAGGCAGCAGAGGGGGCAGGGAGTGGGCATATTAGGGCAGAGATCGGGATGTGGTGGGGGTGTGTAGGAGGGCAGTGATGATTCCACCAATACCCTCTGCTCGGTTTTGGCTTCAACATGCCCCCTTACTAAGGAGCTGGAGCAGGTCTAAGTAGACACAAAGGAGCGGAGTCAGGTAAGTATGTAAATGAAATGTTTACTTACCTCCCCCCCCCCTGCATGGTTTCTGGCCACCTACATGATGGAACACATGCTGCTGCCAAGCCAGGTTTCCTCCATCCTGTGCTTATGCCCTCTGATTTTTTGTTCCTGTATGCAGGGCTTAAAGTTGTCTCAACTGAACTTCATCTTCTTGGTAGGGGCCCAATCACCAAGCTGTTTAGATAATTTTGAATCCCAATTCAGTCTCCCAAGTTGTTAACTATATCCCCCCCCCCGCTTTGTGTCATCTGCAAATTTGACAAACATTCCTTCTACACCATCATCCAGATCATGTATAAAACTGTTGAACAGCACAGGGCCCAAGGCAGAAGGATTGTGGCACTCTACTTGATACCTTCCTCCAGGGTGACATGGAGCCATTTAAAAACTCTCACATTGGGAATTGTTGTTTAACCAGCTTTGACCCATCTAGCCCACACATACCATTTTATCCACAAATATATCATGGGAGACTTTGGCAAATGCTTTGCTAAACTCTAGATACACCATGTTCACAATCATCCCACGTTCTACCAGATTAGTCACTCTGTGAAAGAAGGAGATAAGATTAGTCTGCATGACTTGTTCTTGACGAACCCATGCTGGCTCTTGGAAATCACCCCATTATTTTCCAAATGCTTACAGACGTTCTGCTTAATAATCTGTTC
Organism: Plestiodon gilberti rubricaudatus; assembly: GCA_026170595.1. Taxonomy (NCBI): domain Eukaryota; kingdom Metazoa; phylum Chordata; class Lepidosauria; order Squamata; family Scincidae; genus Plestiodon; species Plestiodon gilberti. Next base: position 219,258,644 of record JANXHW010000001.1, on the reverse strand, counting down.
CAGGTATTGGTGTCAGGTCTGTAGTTTCCTGGATCTTCCTTTTCCCCCTTTTAAAAACAGAGATGATGTTTGCTCATCTCCAGTCCTCAGGCCTCTCACCCTGTTCTTCAGGAATTCTTAGAGATTACATAGAGCAGCTCCAAGATCATATATCTGCAAGCTCCTTAGGTACTTGGGGTCCTTAGTCATAGGTCCTGGGTCCTTGAATTCGATTGAAGTAACTAGGTGTTCCCTGATCATCTCTTCACCTATTTTGAGTTATTCAGTGCTGCCCCCAGTTCTTCATTAATGCAACTATTAAGCTTGGGCCACCTTCCCCTTGTGGGAGAAGACAGGTGCAAAGTAAGAACTGAGCAGCTCTGTCTTCTCCCCATCATCTGTTGCTTCCTCATCTTCTCCATGCAACAGGCCTTCCACCTCCTTGACCTTCCTCGTCCATAACCCCCCAAACCTTTTTGTTGTTTTTGGCATCCCTCGCCAGCCTCAGCCTGTTAGTGCTTTAGTCTTCCTGACACCACCCTTGCAGGTGAGGGCTATATTTGTGTACTGTTCCTTTTGTTCACTGCCCCTCCTTCTGCTTCTTGTACGCATTCCTCTTGCTTTTCAACTTTTCAGGAAGCTCTTTGTACAGCCACACTGGTTTCCATCTCCCAACTTTTCCTCAGTTTTCGAACTGTAATTTTGCCTTTTGTATCTCACTTAAAATAATAATAATTCGATCCCTCTTGGATTGTTTCTTCTTTAACAGCGCAGTCCTAACCAACTTTCCAATGCTGGTGTAGTCATGCCAACAGGGCTCACACACTGCATTTTGCAGTGCAGGGGCAGTCACTGAGGCCTCTTCAAGGTGAGGAGGGAACATTTGTTCCCTTACCTCGGGGCTGCATTGCAGCTGCACCAGCGCTGGAAAGTTGGTTAGGATTGCGCTGTGACAGTTCTAGCCGCGGGGTAAGACTTGACTGTCCTCTGAGCCCATTAAAATCAGCTTTCCTGAAATCCAGAGAACATATCTGAGAATATTTAGCTTTTCTTTCTCTTGGTATCAAGAATTTCAAGCTACCATGGTTGCTTCTGCCCAAAGTTCCTACCACTTTCATTTCCTCTCCCAACTCTTCCCTGTTGGTAAGGATTACCAGTAAGTCCAGTTTATCACATCCCCTTGTTCCTTCCTTCATCTTCTGAATGATGGTTGTCTGCAAGTCAAGTCAAGAATACCTCTTTGTCTTTTAAAAACTATGTTGAATTATACATTATTAAACATTACAATTCATAGTATCTCTAAGTTAAAAGGAATACAATGCTGATATTACATCTGAGATCATCTCCCTGCAAGGCATAGTAAAACACCCCTTAAACAAATCTTGATTATTCAGAACTCCTTGTTTGTATCACCCTGGACATTTGCCAATGGAACCTTATGTTCTGAATGTCCCCAGGACAGTTCCATAAATAAGATTGCATTTTACCGGGCTTATTTATGATGATTTCTAATTCCATTATGCATTAATTGTATTTTTTCTATTAAGAAAATGTAATTGTTGGACTTGCTACTGAAAGACCAGACTGGGTAACAAAGACTGACTTGTTATTTCTTCAGTAACTTCAAGAAGAGAGTTGACACCCTCCTCTTCATGAAAAAATGAATCTCAAGGTCAGTTTGTTTTCAGGTTTTCTGTCTAATACCAGTTCATACTTTATGAGGCAAGTGGATTTGCCACATGAACATCAATGTTTGCAGCGATAAACACAATCAAGCATACAGGGAACATACTGGTAAATGTATTGGGGTGGGGGGGACACACAGTAGACATGCTGTGTGTGTGTGTGGGGGGAGCTGTGATTGATCTTGACTTTCTGGCCCAAGTCTGCTCGCTGCTTGTTTACAAACATGTGTCTTTGTGCCACATTTTACTGTTTTTACTGTGTGAACTGAGTCTAAAGATACATTGTATCAACTTGTGGAATAATGAGATCAAACAGAAAGAATTATAAAGGTACTGATGCAAGAATCAAATGCAAAAGCACAGAGGTGTGCTCTTCATTGTACTTTGATAATATTTTGAACCAGATGAACTTACAAATCCAGCCTGTCATTTATTAACCAGGTATTTGAGAATCCAAATGAGTAACGTGGGGGTTGTTGCAACATCACAACTCCCATATAAATCACTGTTAGATCTTAGGCAATATTTGCTTAAGCCAGAAACAGAACCACTGTTTAAGAGGTCACAGACTCAGTATGTCTTACGGATCACTTCTCCCTTTACACATGAGCAAAATCAACAGCAGAATACCTGCTGCCAGCTCACAGACTACGTGCATGGACCAGTCCATTCAATTCTTGGGGAAAGGTTGTGATTACAGAGTACTGTACTATTGTCAGTTAGAGCCTATGGTGAATTTCTTTGGCAGTCCCAGAATGTAACAAAGTTTTAGGCCAACAATCAATGGATTAGTGTTCCAGAACTTATCAGGGATGTGGATCAAGTCTCTGACTCCAAGTCTTGAGTCAAGTCCCAAGTCTCTGGGTCCAAGTCAAGTCCCAAGTCTTTGCCCCCAAGTCCCGAGTCTTTGGTTGCGAGTCCCTATCTATTTAATGGAGGAAATGTGTTTAAACCTGAATAAAATTCGACCTCCCGTAAAAGGCTCCAAGTCTCAAGTCACGTTTTTCGAGTCTTTTACAATCGCCAAGTCAAGTCCGAGCCAAGTCATTGACGCAACTTGAGTCTAACTCGAGTCTGAGTCAATAGACTCAAGTCTACATTACTAGAACTTAGGCAGGTCATTGGCAGCAGATACTTAAGGATATTAAACTCTTCTGCATTAAAGGGGGGAAAACTATGTGTATGGTTGTTTCACTTTCCCCCACATAACGTGGCTTTGTACACAGTAACGGTCACACTAGAACTAGAGGTGGTTGGGTACCTTCAATGCTACTTTCTCCCATGGTTCAATGATACAGACAGAATACTGTTCTATGGTTTCTGTCTCAAGGACTTAACATCTGCATTTGCAATATATTAATGTATATATACTATGGGCTGTCTTCTTAATCTTAACCTTCCCAGGCAACTGAGTTTGGATTTATTAACATAATTCCTGACCCTGCTTTAACCCCAAACATAATAGCTGTTTGCTAGCTGCAGTGGGAACCACCTGACAACTCTGTAGTGAGCTGTTTATTGTAGGAAATTCAATCTGTGTGGTTTGTTCTTGTTGCGTGGTTTTCAAACTCTCTGACTTCAAGGAACTTTGTTCACACTGATTTGTCTTGATTACGTCTTTAACTGCACAGTTGTGACAACCCACCTCTCTTTTCCTCCCTAAGTATGATGTGTTTTCCAGTGGTAACAATGAGACATAGACCAAAGATGCTCTCTGTGGAGTGCATGGAGCAGCTTGCAGTGGTAAGGCTGGTTTATTCAGGAGGGTGGTGGCTTGGAAGAGTGTCTGCTTTGGGAGAAAATGACCCCTGCCGTCCCAAACTATTTGAGAGTAGGTGGTTGGTTCTGTCTGTGCCTCTCTTTTTTGATACACCTACAGTAAAAGCACACTGAGTTCAGCAGATGTGCTGCATTGCCAAAAAACATGGACTGTTTGAAAGGAGTACAAAGAACTTGAAGCAACAGACTCTGAGAATCTTTAGTAATCAATCCAAAGAGCTGTCAAGATAGCTATCAAAACTTACAGTGCGATCCTATCCAGCTCCTCCACTGGTGCAGCCACTAGCGTCGACGGGGGGAAGCGGGGGGGCGGGCCGCCGGGGGGCGTCGCGCGTATAGGGGTGACGCGCGACGCCCCTCACTTACATTTTTGCGGTGGAGGTGGGCCCGCCCGCCCTCCCCTGAGTCCGTTTGGCTCCAAAATGAGCCAAAAACGGAGCGGGGAGGGCGCTCCGCTCCTGCGCGTGACGTCACGCGCGGGGGCAGATCCTCCCCCTTAAGGGTGACGCGCAACCCCGCTCAGGGGTGTCGCGCGTCGTCGCGACGCCCCTGGGTGCAGCCAGTGGGGAGGGCAGAATGGGAGGCTTTGGAAGGGAGCAGGGATTTAAATAGGCCAGCGGGTGGCGCAGTGGGTTAAACCGCTGAACCATAAGCTGTCGATCGAATGGTCGGCAGTTCGATTCCCGTGACGGGGTGAGCACTCGTTGCTTGGCCAGCTCCTGCCAACCTAGCAGTTCCAAAGCATGTTAATTGCGAGTAGATAAATAGGTACCGCTTACGGGAAGGTAAACAGCGCTCCTTGTTCCAGCTGCATGCTACGTGCTGCGGCAAGGAGAGTCATACCGGCCACATGACCATGGAGGCGTCTTCGGACAACGCTGGCTCTTCGGCTTTGAAATGGGGATGTGCACCACACCCTAGAGTCGGACACGACTGGACTTAATTGTCAGGGGTCACCTTTACCTTTACTTTAGGGATTTAAATCCCCTTTCCCTTCCAAAGCCTCCCGTTCTGCCCTGCACCACTGCTGCACCAGTGGAGTTGCTGGGTAGGATTGCGCTGTACGTCACACATTTAAAGGCCTTTAAATGTTTTGGGTTTTTTTGCCCATCATCACATCTTCTACAATATCACATGCATCCAGCCTGTATTCTATCCATGCGTAGCTATTTTTTTTTAAATTATCGTTCAGACTATTTATATACAGGAGCCTGTCAGGTGACCATGAATTTTATATGGGAAACAACACAATCCTACCAAGCTCCTCCACTGGTGCAGCAGTGGCGAAGAGAGAACGGGAGGCTTTGGGAGGGAAAGGGGATTTAAATCCCCTTTAAAGGGGGATGTAAAGGGGATTTAAATCCCTTTTCCCTTCCAAAGCCTCCTGTTCTGCCCTCCCCCACTGGCTGCACCAGTGGAGGGGGAGCTGGATAGGATTGCGCTGTTAGTGTTGACTGGAGGTTGCAACGGATGTTCAAAGCCTTTCATGGTTGGAGGGTGCCTTTCTTGGAGTGGGCTCTGATGCACTGATTCCGCAGCACATCCCATCTGTACAGGCTATGTAGCACACATGCACAGCTTGTGCTAATTTCCCAGAAGAATGTTCCGGCAGATCAGCAGACTTGCAGGGCAACTCCAAGGTCAACAGAAATGGAGCAGTCCACACAAGGGAAGGAGGCAGAAACCCCCTTGCAACATTGTGGCTTCTATTTTTCTGTACAGTACTGCTTTCTGCACTGAGTTCCATAAAAGGCTGAGGTGAAAAAAATGTAGTTTTGGTTTTGTCGTGCTCTTCCCCTTTTGCATGCTTTTTCAGCAGCCCCTTCAAAATTTTCATTCTTGTTTGCCAAGTGCTTGATGCCACTGATCACAGGGACATGTGCAAAAGTTCTACAAGGCTGTATAAAGGTCCTGAACGCTGTATAAAGGTCCTGAACGCTAGCTCAGGGATTGCACAGGTCCCAGGAGCCTTACAAAAACTGGGGGTTTGTGGACAGCTTTCTATGAGCTAGTCTTTGTATGCAAGATTTGAATGAAAAACAGAGTCTCGCTTTCAGTGTTCATTTGCATACATATTTCACGGGGGGGGGGGAGAATCTGCAGTTGAATGTGCATATTTCAGTCTGAAAATCTACATGTATGAGCATTCAGCTCAATCCTAATTCTGTACTAGAGCTGGGAGCATAGGACTGTCTTGTTACACACCCAGAATTCTGTTCCTTAATCGCCATTAGATGCTCCTTAGTAGGAGTCAGTGGTTGGGAGACATAGAGAAATGGCTCTGGAATGTGGAAAAGCCACCAGAGCTGAAAGAGGTGTCCCCCAGCTGAGGGGAAGGAACAACAGGTTTCTCCTGTGATGTAACAGTAGGTTTGCAGTTTCTGGGTAAGGCAGAAAAACTAGGTCTGGGCATTGAAACCCAGAGCTGAAGGCTGGAAGGCACCTTGGGGTGCAAGTCCTGTCTCTGGGAATCTGATGTAAGGTAGTGAACTTTCTGCCTGGTAGGCGTGAATCTTGCCTGGTTCCACCTGATGCTCAACTTGTATATGTGTAAATAAGCCTCTGGTTATCTCTCCTCCAATGGAAGTCAATCTGGATAGCACTACCTCTGAAATTTCTAACTGCTTGGGGGAGTGGGGAGCATGTGAGAATACAAATAAGTCTGAGTGAGTTCATATGGACTTTCTAGCACAAATGCTTAGGGCTGCAGCCGTTGGCGGCTTTGGCGGCTGGTCCCTTTATTCATAAAAAGGGATAGAAATGCCCTGCTCTATCTTTTTCCTGTCTCCAACTTGCCCTGCTTTGCTTGCAAGAACACAAGGAACTCGGAGCGGCAGAAAATGGCTGAACCAGGGGGTGTGTGTCACCACTCACTAGGAAGGGTGACACCCCCTTGGCTTATTCGGCATCAAAGGATGAAAGAAGCAAGAAAGAGAAAACTGCGGCAGCACCATTGCTGCAGCCTGCCTTAGATCAGGCAGCAAACCCTTTGTGGGTCACCCCCCCCCCACACCAGTTGAAGACTAATTGTGCATACAATCATTAAAATGGCAATGAGGGTAGCAGCTACTTTATGCTTAAAAAAAAAATCTACATTCTGCACCAATAAAAGCACCCATTGACAAAAAGGAGCAGGTTTTTTGTGACATGTTAGGAACGTTCACTGTGACAATTGACAAAGAGTGAAAAGAATTCCAGGAGCCAAACTAGATATGATGGGGCAGTCACGTTTGTTTATTCAAAAGTCTGTCCCATTCACATATGAAGCACAGTGTGTGCGTGTGCGTCTAATATTTGCAACAAAAGGTTCTAATGGATTGAAGAACTCTCCCTTCTCTCTCCTTCCTTCCAAAACCCCATCACTCCAGGCACTTTTCTCCCAGTCTGGCCCTGATGGTGGTGGAAGTGAGCCAGGGAGAAAAGTGCCTCAAGTGTTGGAGTATTCAGCATAACATGTATGGAGAAAAAGGAAATCAAAGGGTGAATTGGGGCAGCATCAGAGAGGTCAGTCTGGTGGGGTACCAGCTGGAGGTCCACCTGGCCAAACCCTGTAGCCTGCTGTCCCTGAGGCAGCATTGGAGCAAGTTAGTCAAAACCCTCATGCCACTGCTACTTGCTCTGAATGGGAGTATCCCCCTGAGTCTCCTGCATCATTGCAGGGCATCTAGAAGATGATCCTATTGGCCCATAGAGAAGGCAAGAGAAGGAGCCGCCACCCACTCTCCCCATAGACCAATGGGCTTTCTTTCTCCATCATTGCAGGGGCTTTTGGAAATAAGCCCATTTTGACCCATGTGGCAGGTAGAAGGAGAAGCTGCTCTTTACCAAGAGGCTCATGCGTCTTCTCCCACCCAGACAGCCCCCCTTCCTTCACCCCCCCTATGGGTGGAAGGGGGAGGAGCTGCTGCTGCTGAAGCCACTAGTGAAGCTGTTCACAATGGCAAACTTGGGAGAGCAGGTGTGGATGCCATGGGGAAGAGTTAGGGCTGGGCGCTGCTGCCCCAGGGCCCACCTTCACCTGATCCCACACTGGAGTGTCTGGGCCCCAATGCGAGGAGGAAGCACACTGTACTATCTTTGTTGTTAAACAACTAGCAAATCAAATGAATTCAAATTATCTAATCATGAAACGGGCTCACCGGTGGGGATGGGGAGTTGTGTGTCATTTACAAAAATGTGCCGGGTTCTCAGTAAACTTTCTTCCCCACCCACTCACTAGCCTTGAGGAGATCACTCAACTAGCATACCACTTCACACACTGTTTGTTTTAGTAGCTGTTACTCAAGGCCTTTATATCTCGGGTTCTTGTTTGTGCAGTCTGTCTGTTCAGAGCCAAGTCTTGGAAAAGTCCCTCAAATGTCAATTTCCCCAAATTAGTTTAGCTCATCTGAGCACAGTGGTCTATTGGGTGATTTATAAGCTTGCTGCTAGGGAGCCAACTCCCTGTCAGAATTTCTTAATTTTCCAGGGCATGCAATTCAAGCTTCCAACAACTGGAGCAAGGATTTCTGAGAGCTGCATTTCCTGCACAGGGTGGACCACAATGGTCTTCCAGTTTTCAGATCTAGGACCCGTCTTTATCCCAGCCTTCAACACAGAGCCCATGTTTAATTTTACTCTTCTTCTTGCCTGCCGCCCTCCAGCTTTCTGCTGCCTGCTTCCCTGTGGCATAGCTGGGACTTCTGCATCAGATGCAGCAATGCAGACGCCCAGCAGCAACTACTACTTTGGTTCTCCTTGAGTTACATTTTCCCTCTTTTCACCTCTGCTTCTTCTCTGACAGCTGGCAGCAAATAGCAAGACAAAGAACAAAGAGAAAATGGCACAAGCATAATGAGATCAGATTGCAACTCATTTGTGGATTGATCCACCAGTTGAAGACCAAGAGTGCGGTCTGCAATGAAAGCCAAAGCAAGATTGTAGAGGTTACCTTAGCAGTTGTGTTGCTAGAATCACCTGGGGGTGGCGACGCATTTCACATCATTGCCCCACCCCCTGCACTCCCAGGAGGCTTCATTTCAAGCCTTCCAGGACACAGGGCGGGCAGGAGGGTCCAAAAAATGCACCGATTTTGGTGCATTTATGCTCCATGCTGCAAACGCAGCCGCGGAGCACAAAAATCCTGCCACGGCTCCTCCTTGCAAGGAGACTGCAGTTGTCACCGGGGGGGGGCATTGCATCCCCCCCCCAGCGATGCCACTGTTCTGTGGGGTGAGACCATTGATCCATCTAGCTCAGTATTATAGATACTGACTGTTAGCAGTTCTCCAGGATTTCAGACCTGGCTCTGTTCCCAGACCTACTTGGAGGTGCCAGGAATTTAACCTAGGATTGTCTGCCTGTGCTCCACCACTGACCTATGGTCCCTTCCCTGACTGCTCATTTGAGCAGAAGTTTCTTTTCTCAAAGAAAAGGCTGTTGCTGGTGTCTCTGTTATGTTATGTATTTATTTTTTTAGATTGTTGTGAGCCATTTGGGCACAGGGAACAATTTGGGGACAGGGAGCAATTTGTCATTGCTCTGCATGTGTTTGTTTTGCATTGTTTAATTTTTCTCTTTATTTTTAAATAAGAATTCTGCTTTTTTTAACCACATTCACCTGCCCTGACCACTGAAAATACAAAAGTGCCTGTTAGAAGAGTTGTTCTGTTTCATAATGTGGCTGCCACCTAAGCCTGGGTCAACTAGAAAGACATGCAAGTGGGAAAAATTTGACCTTCAGCAGATTTGTAGATTAGGAAATGTTTTGATCAAAGCAGAAAACTGTTCCCAATTGACTTAATCCTCCCTGAATGAATTTGGTCTTAACACTCACAGGCAGACACAACAAGATCTTAGAAATGTTGGAAAGGAGATACCAGCTTCCTAATAACAGCGTTGCAGTTGGGTAAAATTCAAGGAACTGATGGACCGAGAAAACCACTGTAGTGTGATGGCTAGACTGCTGGAGTGTCAGACTTGGCCAGAATCCTGCCATGGTGTGTTTTCAAACCCTAGGCACTGTTTTTCCACTGCAAAGAATCATCAGGAGGAGGTTATTTGAATGGGGTTTGCTCCATAGATATGGCCTGGTGGGACATGTGCTGGGGGTCCTTGGGGGGGGTCAGTGCTCACTCAAGGACCCATACCCATACCTGGCCAATCCCCAAGGCAACAAGGGTTTGCTGCTGCTGCTGCTGTTGCTCCCACCACCGCCCATTACGTCAGGGCCCATGGGTATATTATTATTATTATTATTATTATTATTATTATTATTATTATTATTAATAATAATAATAATAACAACAACAACAACAACAACAACAACAACAACAACAACAACAACAATAATAATAATAATAATAATACCAGTATTTGTATACTGCCTTTCTTGGTCATTGGATTTCTCCAACTTTAATTCAAGGCGGTTTACATAGGCAAGCAATTATTCTAAACCAAACAATAAGTGTTCTAGTCTTTCATAGAATGCTTCATTCCAGGTGGTTTCCTTTCACGGTCTGGCCTCTCTCTGGCATTCGCCTCCCACGCTTCGACTGACAGGCAAACTCTGCCTCCCACATAGACAGCCAGTTGCAGCTTTCTCTCACAGAGGCTCTGCTGCTCATCAGCGGTGTGTTGACAGCTCTTTTACTGCTCACGGATTCTTCCAGGAGTCTCAAACTGCTGTCCTTAGAACTTTAGGCATAAGAGGCTGCAGCTCTACCATCTGAGCCAAACCTCCTGCCCTGGGTGAATGTGGGGAAGGAGCAGCATAGAGTCTTCTCTTCCCCCCTGCCCATTTTACAAATTCCAGATGTCTTGTCCCCTGATGCAGCATGGTGCACCCTCTGCTGAAGAAATCCACTCTAGATCTCACTGTATTGGATAGTTACTGGTCTGTCCAACCTTCCATTCTTGGGCAAGGAGCTTGACCTGTTTCTTGACCTGTTTCAGTCTGGCTTTTGATCTGGTTTTGGGGCTGAAACAGCCCTGTTCATTCTGGTGGATGATCCATGCCAGGAATTGAACAGGGGTAGTGTGTGCATCTCGGAGGCATTTGGTAGTATTTTGGCCTGCCTGGCTGGGATGTATATTGGGAGCACTGCTCTGCAGTGACTCCAGATCATCTTGAAGTGTATGTTCCAGAAGGTAGTGGGGGGCAGGGGTGTACTAAGCATGACCCTACACATCCCCAGCCAGACAAGCTGTTGATATCCTGAACTGGTGTCTTGAGTGATTGAAAGGCTGGATATGGACAAGCTGAAATTACATCTGGGAAACACAGGGACTGTTGTGGATAGGAAATCTGCTAATCTGGTGACACTGTGTTTTCGAGTTCTTGGTGGGTTTGCACTCCCCTTAAAGTAAAGATTAGGTTCTCAGCTTGGGTGTACTCCTAGACACAGCCTTGCTGCTGGATGTTCAGCTGTAGGCTGGGGTCCTTTTGCCCAGCTTCAATTGGTGTACCAGCCAGCTGCACCTGTTTCCGTGTCAGTCAAACCTGGCATTGGTCATCCATTCCTTAGGCACTTCCTGTTACACACTCAATGTTGGGCTGCCCTTGAAGACCCTTCAGAGGCTTCAGCTGGTTCAGACTGCAGCTATGACAATATTAGCAGGGATAATACACTATGATCATGCTATTCTCTGTTGTTCCAGCTGCTTTGGTTGCCAGTTCACTTCTGGGCTCAATTCAAGGTAGTGATTATGCCCTTACGGCCCAATCCTATGGGCCTTCTACAACTTTAGTAAACTGGAACTTCAGTAAAAGGCCCAGTGACAGTGTGAACATCAGGACACTGCTGGGCCATTTGGAGCCACCAAAGCAAAGCGTTGACAGCTCCACGCGCTCGCTGCCATGAAGCCCAGGCTGTGCTGACCCTGGTAAGTTGGCCACAGGCATGTCATGGGCAGGAAGGGGGAGTGTTGGGGTGGGGAGTCGGAGAGGGCAGGGGGAGGTTTGGGAGAGGGAGGGAGTGGATCCCGATGGTAGTGACTTGCACCAGGATCTTATCCCCTCTTTCCCAGGCCATCCTGCCCCCTTTCTCAGACTTATGCCAACTACATAGCTGGAGTGTGTTTGAGGAGACCCATAGGAGGCCAGAAGTCCTACCCAAAGGTAAGTAGATACTTTTACTTTCCTTCTGGTTGTCCCCCCCCCCTTCAATGCAGCATGCACTCCATCAGCGTGGCTGCATCAAAGACAATTGTGGGGGATAGGATTGGGCTGTTAAAGCCCTAAACAGCTTGGGACTGAGTACCTAAAGGATTGCCTTCCCCGACATGAGTCTGCTTCTGGGATTCTCTGGGGAGGTGCACTTCTATGTGAAGTGCAGCTTCTGGGGACACATAGGAGTGCCTTCTTAGTGTTAGCCCCCTCCCTGTAGAATTTCCCTTTGCCCTCCCTCTTATGTTTTTGGAGGAGGCTCAGGATACATTTGCTTTGTCAAGCCTTCTCTGACTATTTTTTAAAAATTATGGTGTATTCTTTTATCTCTCTCTTCTTGTTGGATGCTGTTGTTATTTTGATAGCATACTCTGTTTTTCTGGTTCTTAACTGTATTTTTAATCCATGTTGTGAGTGACGAATCTCTCAGGAAAGGTGGGATATACACTTTTTAAAATAAATTAATTATGCTTTCTATCTGACTGCACACAATAGGTATGTTATGATTCACCAGTTATGATTTACCAGTTCACCAATTACCTATAGCAGAAAACATTTCTATGCATAAACGTCAGGATGACACAAAGTTCACCTCAGACGGTTCTGTCCCCTTCAGCTGCTTCTTCCAGGCGGGAATTATGCATTATGGTCAAAGGTAAGCACCAAAAGCATCATGATGTAATTGGACCATCGGCTGAAAGACCAGAGAAAATGCTTTCCTTCTGTGTATGGGTCAATTTACACATTACTTTTTTAAGCACCTGATTAACAATGATGAGCTTGTTTTGACCTGAATTAAATGGTATCTAGATTGGGAACCTCATGGATTGGGACTATGGTGTGGACAGAGGGGGCTTTAACCCTTTGCCCCCATTGAGGTCCATTCCCTCTCCCCCTGAGCTTCTACGTGTCTCGGGAAAAAAAGGTTCTTGGCACCAATTTGAACTTCCTTTCTGAGTCAAAAGTAGCTGCAGGAGACCCTATCTGGGTTGAGACCACAGTGGGGGCAATAGCATAAAGCCCCCTTCCCTCCACGCTGCAGTTCGGATCCATGGGGGCCTGATCTGGCTGCTGCTTAGTTAAGAAAAAAAAACAAGCACATGTGTCCACAAAATATGTAGCTTACGCCTAAATCATCCAAGTGAGTAGATATTGCTGTGAGTGTCATGCTTCTGGAATCTCTTGGGCATAGTCAAAGGTATCATGGGAAGCCCAACGCTAGAGCTAGGATCCCTCAGCTCTCTGCAGGGAGGGCTGTCCTGGGTGCTGAGCCACCAGGCTGCAGTCTGGAGCGTCTTTAGGGGCAAGAAGAATTCTCAGGTTCTGGGCTGACCCTGCCCACCAGGCTGGCCATTGAGTTATTCTAAACTGGAAGGCCTGGAAGGCTTCCTGTTTGAGCAAGGACCTTGCTTGGGCAATAGTTACCTCCCAGCTCTGGTACCTGATTCCTATCTGCTCTCTGGTTCTCAGCTCCACCCTGACTGCTGCCCATGGTTCAATCCTGACAAAAGCAGCCCTGTGTCTCCTGACTGCACACTTGAGACTTGGCAGAAAAATGGGCACTGCCAATGTCACTCTGTTCAAAGGTGAGAAGTATCCCTATCAAGGCTCCTCCTGAAGCTCTTAAGTGCTGACTTAGTGCTGAATCCAGTTCTTTGGTCCCATGGGTACGCAAGGTATGTCTTCGTCTGCTGAAGGTCCAGTGTGCTCTGTGAACAGAAGTGATCTGGTTATAGCCTATTGATGTCCAGGCAAGTATTTGATTAGTTTGGATGTGAGTCCACCTCAAAAGGGGCTGGAAATGGTCCAAAGAGAGCACTTAAAGGAAGAGAACTTGAAGGAACACCGCTGGTAATCCTCATGCTCGACAATGGCGCATGTCTGTGTGGGAGAAGAGGTGAACAGCCTAGAGAGACATGGAGCAGGGAGTACAATTTGCTGTCAGTTAAATGCCCTCTTTGCACTATTATCCCACTTGCCAGTGACCTCCACTCTGTGCAGCTGTCAGAAAGACTTCCAGCTACATTTTGGTTGCGCAAAGTTTGGCTCTGATACATACACTGTTGCTCTGCATCAGATTCCTGGCCAGGGCTGGTTGGGAAGGGTCACTTGGACCTTTGTGGTTCTTTTACCTAATTGTCAGCAAGTGGTTATAGTTACTATGCAAGGTGCCCCGACATACCAAATGCTACACAGATTGTGTGTGTGCGTGCATGCGTAGTGCGTGCATGCATTTTAATGTCAATATGACACCTGTGGTCTAAAAATGGTGGTGTGGGTAAACAGAACCGTTCATTCATTCTTCTCAAACTGAACAACTTCAACACTGCATGTTAGTGCTCGAAGTGCCAAGGATTTTTTCCCTTGCTTTGTGAGAAACCAGCTGCCTGGATCTCATCACATCAGGCCCCTCCCCCCTTTAATGTTTAGTCTTCCCTTCCCAAGGTCTCCCCTTCTTGATATCTGCTGGTTATCTATCACCTCTTGTTTTGCCTCTTTCTGACCTTGCTCTCATCACATCTTTTCTGCTATGATCTTCCTTGGCATCTTCCTGTTCCAGGTGTCATCATGTTTCTCCCTCTGTCTCTCCTCTCTATGCCCTTCCATTGCCAGTCCTCACCGTTCAACAGATGCATGCTAAGAAACCTTACAAAATAGGGCGATGCTAAATATAAACCTCTTGTGACGAGACCAAGGACGCTGATCAATGCTGAATGCGAGAGGTGCTCCTATTGCAGGCAAACAGCCCACAGCAGGCCATGGCAGAGCAAGAGACATTGAATTGTGGCACAGATATGTGGAAGTCAAGCAAGAGTATAATATGGAGCCATTGCCATTGCCAGCTGGTTGAGCCAGCCAGCTTTGCTGGTTTGAGCCCTGTCATTTCCAGCAGTGGGTTATGGGATAGAACTTACCGTATTTCTTCGATTCTAAGACGCATGTTTTTTCCCAATTAAGCATTTCAAAAAATGGGGTGCGTCTTAGAATCGAAGGTCTCCAAAAAGCACCCCAGAATGCCATCTTCTTACTTACCGGGGCTTGGGGGAGCTTCAGGGAGGCCTGCGCGACCCTCTGCAGGCCTCCCTGATCTTCAGTTTGGTGAAAAATGGGGAAAATCACCGTTTTTTGCCAAAATGGAGATCAGGGAGGCCTGCAGAGGGTCACGCAGGCCTCCCCAAAGCCCAGATAAGTAAAGAAATTAAATTTTCTGGTGGACCGCAAAGACACTGCTCAAAGGCAGCGAGGTGATCATCAGCTGCAGCGTGCGGGGCATGCTGGGGCGAGCTCTCAGGTTCAGGAAGAGAGAGCTCGCCGCTGAGCAGAGGGGGCAAAATGGCGCAGTAATAATCGGATTGGCGAAATGGAGCAGCAGGCAAGCTGGGGAGAGTTGGTGCTGGGCAGACAAATTGAAGGAAGGAGGTGCGTCTTGCAATCGATAGTTTTTGTTTTTTTTCTGCTGGTATTCCTGAAATTAAGGTGCGCCTTAGAATTGATGGCGCCTTAGACTCGAAGAAATACGGTAATTTACTTTGTCCCAACAGCCACTGCCAGCATCACTAGCAACATCTTAACACAGCACTAGCTGTGCCTCCTTCAAATATATTCAGGAAATAGATGGTTTAGCTTTGAGCACCATCATTTCCATAGCAGAAGAAAAGCCCTGCCAGATCAGACCAAAGACCTGTCTAGTCTAGCATCCAGTCAGATGCCACAAGCAGTTGGGGGGGGGGGGGGAGGACTCCAGCAACTGATATTTCGAGGCTCACTGTCTGATGCCACCGTGGACTCTGCTGGTGCTATGTAAATAAATGAACAGCAATAACAACAGTAACAGCAATTTCCTCTTAAGAAAATCAGACATATTCTTCCAGACTTACGTATTATTGTTTCAAAGCTCAAAATAAACCTGCAGATGCAGGCCAAGTTCTTTGATGAGGCTTTGCTGTGATACAGACAGTGAGCATCCATCCCAAAGTTCAAGTTATATCATTTTTACAGGCAGAGTTGCAAGGTCGCTTCTGTGATGTTCTTCCAGAGCCATGGAGGATCAGAGTCTAAGGTCAGCCTGCCATAAAAAGAGAACGTATGCGTGCTCTGCTGACTCTGTGTCGCCCTTTGAATGGACACATCAACAACTTGGCAGAATTTCAGCTCTCATCCCCCTCCCCCCCTTTTATCAATGAGAACTGGAAGCAGGACAACTCAGCTCAGCTACTATGAACTTTGGCTACAGTATGAATTGTTTGCCATGGTCAATGGGAAGCTCTATCAACCTGCCTCCAAAATCAACACCTTGCTTCATCGAACTCAGTGACCTGGCAGATTAAGAAGATATTTGCTATCAAAGACAGGATAGCACCCGTGCACCGAGTTATCTGCTACATAGTTGCTGTTTAGAACATGGCCTTTTGAATGGTCTCTCCCTTTTCTTAAAAATGGTTATACAAAGTGCTTCCAAAATTTGGGGATATACATGCAAACATATAAGAATGCACTAAACACCCCAAATGGTGCAGCAAGCAAGTCTAGATTCTGCCATCAGACTGAATTATGCTGATTAACACAATGTATTATTTATCATTACTATAGTCCTTGAATTGCGCAAAGAGCCAGTGGGTGGCGCAGTGGGTTAAACCACTGAACCATGAGCTGTCAATCGAAAGGTTGGCAGTTCGAATCCGTGCGGCAGCTCCTGCCAACCTAGCAGTTCGAAAGCAAGAAATTGCAAGTAGATTAATAGGTACCGCGTCAGCGGGACGGTAACAGCGTTCCATGCGCCTCGGTGTTGAGTCATGCCGGCCATATGACCATGGAAACGTCTTCGGACAGCGCTGGCTCTTCAGCTTTGAAACGGAGATGAGCACCGCTCCCTAGAGTCGGACACGACTGGACTTAATTGTCAAGGGATACCTTTACCTATTCCTACTTACAGCACCGCTGTGTTGCAGAGGGTCATGACACTCACCCACCATTCAAACTTCAGTGTATTGTTGCTGAGAAAATACAATTCAGTCCCTAGATAGAGGGGCCATTAGGCTTTGGAGGGCTTTCTGGAATGTGGTTGTGGGGGAGCTCTATTGAATAGCGTTTCAACATCCCTGAGGATGAGCCACACCACATCCTCTGCTTGCCCGCCTGTGCCATGTTGCAATGCCTAGTATTTCGCCTGCATGATGGGAACTCACACAGGAGCTGAAATGGACTAGTCTCTCAAGGCAAAGGGTGGAGAAGGCCCTTATTGTTATGCCTGCGCTGCAAACCATAAGATTTTGCCTTGAAACAGGCCCATTGCCATGACGGTCACAGCTCCCTCTTTGCAGATGGAGCACATCTCCTGTTATGCTCTGTAGAGTGCATATTAGCCAGCAGCCTCCCCCTTTTTCTTAGCTCTTTGGGCAGGAAAGGTGGCAGGCAACTTCTAAATCCACTAAACAACTCATACATAGAGAAGGGAGGGCAGCAAAACAGCTAGCCCCTAAGGCTATCCCACCCTGTCAGCAGCATATGTAGACTGGATTAAAAGGTATCATATGATGGCTTTTCAGTGAAGTATTCCATAAACAAATAAAATGGAGTTGAGGCATACTTGCAATCTGGATCTGGATAATCCCTGAGGCACGTGATGTGGAATTTATCCCTGGCTCTGGTGTGCCTCAATTTTAGTTGAAAAATAGCCTGATGAAAGCCCCACCCCCACTCCAGATCCACATC
The DNA here is from genome assembly GCA_026170595.1 of Plestiodon gilberti rubricaudatus. Taxonomy (NCBI): domain Eukaryota; kingdom Metazoa; phylum Chordata; class Lepidosauria; order Squamata; family Scincidae; genus Plestiodon; species Plestiodon gilberti. The sequence goes on along the minus strand of JANXHW010000001.1, from coordinate 219,241,343 downwards.
TGCTCCCCCCCCCCCAGTTGCTACTTGCCAAGGATAAAAAGCTCCCACTGGCAGCAGTGGAAGATTTTTCCCCTTACTTAGCAAATAGCAGCCATGGGGGAAGAGAGAGATGGATCTGGACCACAGCTGAACTGGTGGTGGTGGTGGTGGGCCTTTAACCTGGCTGCTACTTACCAAAGAAAAGTGAAGCACATCAGGGTCAGGGTCACATTTAACCTCATGTAGACTTTGGCTTGGACCTGCCCAGGATCACTCAGAAAGTCTATGGTGAATCTGAACATATTTACTTTATTATGTATTACTTCCCCTTCTGCCCATCAAAGGAACTCAGGGTAGCTTGCAACCAAACACCAGGAAAACATGAACATGCCAGTGATCTGCATTGCACTGGTGGGTTTAGGATAGTGTCAGGAAGTAAAAAGGAAATATTCTTCAAGACAGGGTGATCAATCTGGTGATCTTCCTAGCTGTATTTGCAGCTGGGTAGTTGAAAGAGAAAATGTTGGAAACGACATAGGATTTTGAACAAAGAGGTAGCTGAGGCCAGTTGCTTCCACTGCAGTGCGGCAGGGAAAGGAAATAGAATGAGGTGACCCTTGAAGTCTCTTCTAGCTCTGACTTGATAGAGACAATCTGGCCAGCTCACAGGTCCCATGAGTGCCAAGTCAAAAATGCTGCCTTGCAAGCAGCTTTTGACTTGCTTTACACAGACTTGCCAAATGGGTATTTCCCCCCCCCTCTACTGAGGACTTGTCTAACCCCAAAGGGCTGTGGTGATCTGTCCACAGTAACAGCAATCACTGTGCTTGCCAGCTTTCTTTCAAGCACTTAATACAGAAACGAATTACTAGAGACTCAAGTCCACCATTGTGGCCCATCAGCGAGTACAGTTGTGAAGGAGGGAGGGTTGCTCTTTGCCTCACTCGCCACCTTCAAAGACCTCACACTGTCATTGCATTTTAGCCTGGGCATATATAGGGAATCTTGTACCATTCTTCCCTTTCTGTCATGCATATGGGCAAGGACAAGCAGGGGCTCTGCATACATTTCTTGCATAAGAACACCAATCCCTGGGGGGGGGGGGGCAGCAGCACAAATTGGACGCTCCCAAACCATAAACAGAACTCTAGAAAGAGGTGCTGATATTTGCCAAGGAAGTGCACCTCCTCTCTTTCCCCTTGCAAGTACCTTGGTTGGGTGGGCCAGAAAGTCAATTGAAAACCCCACCTTGCATTCCACAAGGCTTGCTCGCTTTCTGTTGATTGTCAGGGCTGGGGAGCAGCCAAGTCTTGATTTGCAAAAATATTGTGCTTGCTTCAGCTTTTCTTTCAGGGGCCTAGAAGTCAGATGTAAACTGTCCCCTAGTTATTCCAGTCTCCCAGCATATGATTTGTCAAAAACCTACCAGACCAATGGTGTCTTTTAGAATTCAACAAACTGTATCCATTTTCAAAATATAGCAGGAAACAAAACCTACATTGTTAAGGTGCGGTAGGACCTTGGTTTCTGACTGCAAAGGTTACAAGATGATCTAGGTTACAGAAATTGACCCATTTTAAGTCAATGAAGGTGTCTGTGATAACTCATAATGAGGAAATAAGGTTAATAATCTCAAAATGTTTAAGCCCATAGTGACTATATGAGTAAACAGAAGTGTTGAACTTGAGTTTAATAAGAAAGAGGCTTCCAATCTAAATGTAAAACGCTGAATGAAATGCTGTCTCCCTTTGGTCAGACTGATACAGCCCATGATTACTGGTTGCTGCAGACAATTGTACTCTTTTAACCCAGGGAGCCATAGCGGTAATTATGGTAACTAGTTAGTGTTTTGACTTTGATGTGTGGTAAAAACCACACATCAGAATTATAAAAGATGAAACTGCCTCTATGAAGCCAAATTGTCTTGTTTCTTAAACCACCCCGCAGCTGCACATGAGATCACCTGCTGACTTACCCCTGAAACAAGAAATGACATAATATTGGCGACATCACTACCTTTGGACCCATATTTAGTTTCATGTACAAGTATAGATCTATCTCTGGAATATGTCACTTTCCTAACTCTATTTAACAATAACAGCAGGCGCATTACATCAACAGCAGCTTGGATGGAGTGGTACTGAAACCACCATCCTTTGCATAGGTTTAGTTTTATTAACTATGGTGACTTAGAGGTCATTTCTAAGCATGAATCATCTCATCTCTGACTTTCATTGTAAAATCTACTAACAGCCCTATTTGGATCAAAATATTAGGATGCTGCGCCGAAGGGGCATGGATGCCAGCACAATGTCAGTCCTATCCTAAGCCTGTCCGGGCAACACCATGCCAGAGCACTCTCTCAGTAACGCTGGCGCAGCCCTTCCCAGTAATGCCTCCAGCATCCACTCATATATCTCGTATAGCTCTGCCCTTGAACAAGTGCAGGCCTATTGCATTTGCTGCTTGAAGCAGAGCACCAAATGTTTTTCTCTTTTTGTTCCTTTTCTTTTTTCCCCCCATTGAAATCACACCTCCAGTTCCTTCATTCTTTCAGATCTATCCCCCTTTCTTTCTGTTAGAAGGAAAGAGGAAAAGCAGTGCAAGTCATTTTGCCTACCTTCCTCTGCAGGCCATCCATGGGGAAAGGTGCTGGCTAGGCTGCCATACTGCCCTGAGAACTGGCCCTGCCTTGACCTTTGTTCCCCCAGCTCCACTGCTCTCAGCTGTCGGAGTGGTCCTGCATAACTCAACCTTTTCTCCCTGACGACCACTTCTGCCAGGCACTCCGTTCCAGAACATCCACGTGAGACCTCCTCCCTCTTCCCCTTTTGCCCCTTCTCAAAACCTATTTCTTCTGGGGTGCCCTTTGGTCTAATCTTACACTCTTCATCCCCTACTGAAACATGCAACTGCTCTTGCACTTATTATCTCCTACCCCCATCACCTTCTCTACCATCTTCCTCTGTTGTCCCTCCCTCTGTCAAAATGTCGATCCTAAGCTCCTTGGGAGGAACCTGTCTTTTAAATTTACACTCTGTTGTAAAGCATGATGCACATTGATGATACAAACAAACAAACAAATAAATATAAAAGAAGCGATACCAATGCTTGGCTTTTGGGTGAATTTGCATTTTTAATCTGTGTTATCTGGACCTGAACATGCTCCTGGCCTTGGAGAATATGCCATTAGGCAAATTTAATACAGAGTTTATTTTAAAGTAAAAATATAAACCATCTAAGGGCCTGATCCGGACCTGGATTAGGTCCACCTTGTGGAGGCCCAAGTTGCTGTGGTCTCTGAAGGTGACATTGACTGCAATGGTACCTTCAAGGGCCCATCAACTTCAGGAGTTTTTGGCAAGAAAACAGCACACAAGCAAAGAGTTATAGTGGCTCTACATATCTGCACCATGGGCCATGGGTCCAGTCCATGGGCCTCTGGACAGCTGTTATTTTTCCTTGAAACAAAACCCCAAACTAGACAATGGTGCATTCAATATCTCGTTTGGCTCCGAGAATGATAGCACAGAAGAGCTACTGAATGTTTTGTTACATGAAATGTAGGCAACAACTACCCAGCTTTCAACAGGAATATTTAAAGCTTGAATTCACAAGATGCTTCTTTAGTTTTCTTGCAAACTGAAAGTGGAACGTCTTGGCAATATGACTTCAGTTCCATTACCTCAGGTAGAAAAAGATACAGCTGCTAGTCTGACTGGTTTATGGCAATTGTTTAGGTTTTTTAAAGAAAAGAAACCATGTTAACAACACCTTTCAGTTTGGAACTTTTGTAATACAGTATTAAGGTAAAGGTAAAGGTGACCCCTGACAATTAAGTCCAGTCATGTCCGACTCTAGGGTGTGGTGCTCATCCCCATTTCAAAGCCGAAGAGCCAGCGTTGTCCGAAGACGCCTCCGTGGTCATGTGGCCGGCATGACTCTCCTTGCCGCAGCGCGTAGCATGCAGCTGGAACACGGAGCGCCTTCCCGCAAGTGGTACCTATTTATCTACTCACATTAACATGCTTTGGAACTGCTAGGTTGGCAGGAGCTGGCCAAGCAACAAGAGCTCACCCTGTCGCAGATTTGAACTGCCGACCTTTCAATCGACAGCTCATGGTTCAGCAGTTTAACCCACTGCGCCACCCACTGGCCCTACAGTATTAGCAGAGGCTAAATAGTTCATTTAGTTTTGATACACGAATTAAATATTTACATATATCCCAACTGAAACCAGGCAAAATGTTAACTGGGTATCCTGGACGTTTCATCAGTTTTTTAATTTGAATCTAAAGCAAGAGCCTAGACTTTGGAAAGGGATGGAGGTGTAAGGCACCAGGGGGCTCAGGGTGGGGACTCGGGTGGCAGAGACCAAATGCCCTACTGCCTGCACCATTGGGGTAGATTGCAGGGCCAAGCGACACATTACAAAAAATGCAAAGGCACCCACTCACATCCTGTGGTGAAAACATAAATTCAATATTGCATAATAGTGGTGCTAGGTCACTGTGTTTGTCACCCTTTAATTGTATCAATGTTTTCTGCCTGACCTCAGTGGCTGTTTCACTTTGCTTACTAGTAGATCCACTCATACCCAAGATCTGTTTGAGAAGAAGGATGCTGTGGAAGGGCTTTGCTTATGTCTCCCACCCCCCTCCACTGTTGTGTGGGCTGCAGACATGGAGTAAGATTGCCAGCTTCAGACTCTGAGAAGACATCAATGCCTTTAGGATACTTGCAAGCCATGCCTGGCAGAGTTCCTAATGCAATTTGTGCCTCTAAGGGCTCAGTCCAGCCCAACTCAGCCCAACTCAGGCACAATTGAGGCCCAAGTGTGGCCCAATTGGGGCCCAAACTAGGACCGAGTTAGGCTGCAACTGTGCCTGAGTTAGGCTGGAGGCTACAGCAGTGGGCCAGGATCGAGGCAAAACTTACCGCAGAGGCAGGCAGGCCCCTGTGGGGAGCTGTCCGTCTTGTGGAAGGGAAGAGCCCCCTCCTGAGCTCGTCTGTGTGCACCTACCACAGCTGCTGCAGCGTTCGCAGCAGAGGGGCAGCCACAGGTGAGCATGCAGGCACTGGGCGTGCAATAGGCAGCTGAAGGGCTGAGGTTGTGCCAGTGCCAGCTGCCCCCGGGCACCCTGGGCATTAGCCACCTGCCGCAGGGGGGAGTGCCACTGCCCTCCTACCTGCAGAAGGCGATGCCACCCCCAAGCCACGGTGAGGCTGCACGTGGGAGTCATAGGGGGTGAGCGGGGGAGAGAAGGGAAGGAGGGGGTGGGAACGGCACACACAAGGGGGGTCTCATGAGGTCTGGAACCGCCTCCGCCATGACATGGCCCATGCGCTGCCTGAAGCCCTGGACCACCAGGGCCGTGGCTATGCCCACAAAGAAGGCATCCCAGCATGCCTTCTGCTCCGTGCCCCGGCCAAGACTGAGAGATGCCTTGGGCTTGTCTGCTGCGAGCGGCAAGGGCTCACGCAGCTCATCACACCCCCAGATGGGGCAATGTCGGCGCCTCGCGGCAGGCGCTCTGGCGGGGTGGGGGGTGCCAGCGTCCATCATCAGGGAGTGGGAGGGGAGGCAGGCACACAGGCAGGCGGACAGGGGGTGCTAGGGAGGGACACGGGTGGGTCAGAAACAGACAGACAACAAGGCTGGTGGGAGAGGGATACAGGGAGAGGGGTCTGCAGAGACCAATAGGGACACAAGGGTCACTTCGCAGATGGAGGCAATGCAGGAACGGGCGCCTCTCATGCAGACGGACCGAGGGCGGAAACGGACGCCGTTGACGGGCGGAAACGGACGCCGTTGACGGGCGGACTGACGGCGGACACGGACGCCGTTGACGGGCGGACACGGACGCCGTTGACGGGCGGACCGAGGGTGGGTGAGAGCCCCGGTTACTGAAAGGGCTCTTCACGGATGTGGCGGACGTGCGCCATGTCGCCTGTCAGTGGTTGCCTGCCTGAGAGGCCCCCCAACTCCCCCCTCCCCTCTGAGCCCTGAGGGTCTGGCAGCCCCCCTGCTGTGTTCTCCCTGGGCTGGCTGTGGCAGGCCCTGGCTGGGATTCATGCAGGGCCTTGTGTGCTGGGCGCTGTCTGTGTGTGTGTGGGTCAGTGCTTGTGTAACATTGGGGTCATGTTGTTCAAGGGGCCTTTGCCCAAGGGGCATCTTTATTGTTCTGGAACATTGGCAGAGATGGCCAGGCAAGGCTGCCAGGGGTAGGCACAGCAGCCACTCAGAACGTAGCAGCAGCAGCAGCAGGCGTGCCCCATGGACCTGGAGACGCAGGCTCTTCCCCTGTGGAACCACAGCCTGCTCCATAGAAAGGGGAGGGACAGCAAGTAGGCAGCCAGGGAGGTGGAGCAGCAGCACTGGCAGCAGCAGCTGAGGAGGGTTGCAGGGCAGGCTCCCAGACCTCTGGCAGCAGCGAGGCAGATGACCATGGGGCAACCAGACTGCGGGCCCAGGGGTGCTCCCCAGAAGGTAGGTGGTGGTGGACATTCCTGGGGAGACATAAATCACGGGGGTGTTCCATGGCAGCTGCTGTGTGGTAGCAATCGCCATTGAAGGAATGCCAGTGTGCCGGTTGCAAAGGCCTGCAGGGAGAGAAATCAAACACAGCTGAGTGGTGTGAGACACATAGCATGGTCTGCGCTCCTTCCCTGGGTGTAAGGTGAGCATGATCCTGTAAGGGAAAGGGGTCAAAGAGAGAGAGACAACAACACAACTTGGGGGTCACAACCATGGCAATCCTAGCAATACTGACCTGGCAGTAGACCCTGTGGAGAAAAGAGGGGGGGGGAACAGCTGGTGTCTACATCTGGGTTACAGTTCCACACTCATGGCATTGTGTCCTCACATTTGGGTCCACCCTTTTTGTTGACCCAAATTTTGTGCCTGAGTTGGACTCGAGGGGGCGTGTCGGGGGCTCTCCAGCGTCTGGAACCGGACCAAAATTCGTAACCGCCCCGTCACGCCCACTTTTAGGCCGCAATTGTGCCTGAATTGTGCCGGAACCCAATTCAGTCACAACTGCAGCACAAATTCGGCCTCTCCAGTACAATTCAGGCACAACTCGGGCCTAAAGCGCTTGGGCTGCAATTGTGCCTGAATTGTGCCGCAGAGGCCTTGGGCTGGACTGGGCTGTGAGACATTGCTCTGTCAACCACAACTAGAAGCCATTTAGGATTGTGTAGGTTAAGGCTGTAGGCTGGGCCCTGTGATCACAAACCTGATACTGAGGCAGAGGGCACAAAGATGACTTGGACTTGGGTATGGCCATGAGGCAGAGGAAGGAAAACATATGTAGCAGCCAGGATGGAGCAGAGCTTCCCTTTCATCATCAGCTGCTGCACAATGTACGATATTTGTTGGAAAACTTACAAACTGTCCAAGGACACAGACACACAAGGCTGGGTTCATAATAATGGCATTCTATTGAGTAACACACACAATATGTAAAACGAATAGATTCAACAAAATAGCTGATTCAACATAACCAGCTACTAAGTGAAACCCAGCTAAAGCTTCACCTTGGCGTATTCAATATACATAACACAGAGAATGTTGACTACCTAACAGGAGTCAGCTGGGGGTTTAGTATATGCTCAACTGATGCCTGCATATCTGCCACCTTTTAGATACCTGAAGGGAGGTATAGGCTCCTCCATCTACCTTTGAAGTCCCAAATCTATATGATCTACAGTATATGAAAGTAAAGGCTGGCTCACATGCATGCATATATGCTGTGATTTCTTTACGCTTTGATGCCTGGCAACTGACCATGTGAACTGCCTCAACAGAAAAGCACAGAGAGTTTGAGGTCATATGAAGTTCTCTCTGTGACGAGCCATGTACAGAAATAAGTCATGGTTTGATCTTGATAATGTCTGTGTGAACCAGCTGCCAGTCCTCCAATTAACAGGTTATATGGTCCAATATTTGCCTTTGTACTGCATTCCTAAAGGGTTTTTTTTTTAAAGGGAGCTGGTGCAAGTAGTTTTTGTTACTTTTTATATCTGAATGCTTCGTTATACATTCCAAAATCTGCATCAAAGATCTAGAGGTAGAACCAGTTCCTGCCGGAATGGCAAGTGATGAAAGCAAGAAACTGGCGACAGCAGAACTATGTCTAAAATCCTTGCCTGTGTTTGACCAAAGGCGTTTTCTCCCCCACAGACACATTCCAATCCCTTCGCTGCTGCTGCTGCTGCTGCTGCTGCTGCTGCTGCAGAATAGCCATGTTGACAATGAGGCCTTGAACTGCATGTCTTGGAGCATTAGTAAGGAGAGTTACCCGAGGAATTCAACACGACACTGGAGATTTGCACAGGAAATAGTATCAGCACTGGCTCAACCAAGAGGCTGCTGGGGGCAGTGGTGTCGCTAGCGCTACCTCTATAGGGGGCACCATCCTCAAATTGGCGCCCCCTCCCTTTCGCCCCCTTTTAACTCCCCGGCACCAGCGAAGGCGGCGCCAGCAATTTCTAAGGGGGCGCCGTGCGTCACTAGGGGGCGCACCACTCTGTGGCAGGGGGGCATCACCCCCCCGCCCTAGGGCGACATCACGCGTCACCCTAGTGACCCCCCTGGGCACACCCTCTCCTCCGCGTCACCCTTCGGAGGAGGCTCTCCGAGGCCGGGTCCAAGAGAAGGCCTCGGAACGTCCGCCCCATCCGGCGGTCTGAGGCCTTCTGAAGGCCCAATGCGCCAACGCGTCTTTTATAGGTTTTCGCGCATGCGCAGAACGTTTCTGAGGGCAAGGGCTGCCCGTTTGTCCTCAGAAACGTTCTGCGCATGCGCGAAAAAAACCTGTAAAAGATGCTCAGCGCATTGGGCCTTCAGAAGGCCTCAGGTCGCCGGACGGGGCGGTCGCTCTGAGGCCTACCTGGCCTCGGAGAGCCTCCGGAGGGTGACGCGTGCATCTGCGCACGTCACCGGAGCCTCGGACTCGTCTCAGATGGAAGAGGAAGTGTGTCTCTCTAGGCACCTCCCCAGTCTCGCTGGTGAATCACCAGCGAGACTGTCTGGGAGGCGCCTCCTAGAGAGGCACACTTCCTCTTCCTCCTCTTCTATCCGAGATGAGTCGTCCGAGGCTCCGAGCTCCGCAGCGACTCCAACTCGGGCCGGACTTCGGCCCGAGTCGGAGTCGCTGCTTTTCACCCCGCGCCCGGCGGCGCCCCCCCAGAAGCTGGCGCCGGGGGCCCTGTGCCACAGGGCCCCCATCTAACAACGCCACTGGCTGGGGGTTTCTCAGGACTTCTACCGCCATCACTACAGGGCATTGAGCTGGCTGAGTCCTGTTCTGGTCTTTCTGGGGCAAATAATGACTTGGTCACTCGCTACCTGCTACTTTGCCCTTCATTTATTGCTTTTTAATCTGTTGCCAACTTGCTTTTAGAAAACCTTGGTTTGTTGAGCCAACCCAGCCTCTCATGTGAAAGTACATCACAGGGTTCCAATTTCTTAGAAATACTTGGGTTTTTTTTCCCCTTAGAAGTCCCATGTCATGTAAAAGTACCCTATTGGCATAAAGTTCCCATTTTCTCTCTTAAGAAAACAACAAGCAGCCACACTACAGCTAGCAGAGCACCTGGGAATTAGACTATTCAAATAAAAATAAAAAAACACTCCGAATGATGTTTAACAGTCCAGTGACCTTCTTATCACCAATGTATTTGTTGTTTTAATTTCATTTATTTAAAATTTATAGGCTACTTTATGGCCACAGAGCCAGTGGGTGGTACAGTGGGTTAAACCACTGAACCATGAGCTGTCAATCGAAAGGTCGGCAGTTCGAATCCATGCGACGGCTCCTGCCAACCTAGCAGTTTGAAAGCAAGAAATTGCAAGTAGATTAATAGGTACCGCGTCGGCGGGACGGTAACAGCGTTCCATGCGCCTTGGTGTTGAGTCATGCCGGCCACATGACCATGGAAATGTCTTCGGACAGCGCTGGCTCTTCGGCTTTGAAACAGAGATGAGCACCGCTCCCTAGAGTCGGACACGACTGGACTTAATTGACAAGGGATACCTTTACCTTATGGCCACAAGGATCCTTAAAGCAGCTTACGAGAAAATTGTAATAGAAACTCATACAATCATAACATAATTCATAAATCAAAGTTCATCTCTAGAGGCAGTCCAAAACGGTGTTTTCAAAAAGTGGGTTTCAGTGCTTTCCAAAATAAAATTGCTGAAAGTGGTGTTAAGTGTTCTTATTCCATTTTTATACATTATAATCACTTTAATAACTGCTTTAAAAGTGTACTAGGTAGGTGATGGAGGTGGTATAGTGTCAGCAGATGCAGCCACAGTAATTGCCAATATGTAGCAATGTTGGAAAACGGTTTTAATTTTTGCAGGCAGGCAGGCGTGCAAGCAGTGTTATGTGTTTTTATTTAGTTATTACTCCACTTATCTGGGAGCAAGTCCCACTGAAAATAGTGGAACTTGCTTCTGAGTAAATGGGTACAAGATTGTGCTGCTTAGTAGACACCCAGCCCAATCCTGCCCAACTATAGGCTTTACGGCATGTTTGCGATGACTCTAGAGTAAGGGCCACCGGCGCTAGGCCGGCAGCCCTTACTCTGCCGCCGGATCTCCATGCGGCTGCCAGAGGACTGTAAGGGATCCCCCGGCGGCCGCATGGGACCATTGGCCATGCCGGCCTGGGAGGGGGCGGGGATGGCGTCCACCATATCCTGGCTGTCCACAGTCGGCCAGCAGGGCCGTTACACGGCCTCCTCCAACTTCCACCAGCTAAATAGCTGGTGGAAATCAGAGGAGGCTCATCATTGGGCCTTCTCCGGTTTACACTGGGGAAAGGGGACGAACGTCCCCTTCCCCCGAGTAGACCTCCGGGCTGCTGCAGAGCGGCCCAGAGCGGGGATAGGATCTGGTGGGTGGCCCTGGGCCGCCCACTGGATAGGTAGGTAGGATTGCACCGACACTTAGTAGATAGTACACAGTGTACATAGTAGAGAGTAAGCCCCATAGTGTCAAACGGGACTTATTGGTGAGTCAATGTGCATAGGACTCTGTTGTGCATGCTCAAACCAGCACCTTGAGTGTAGCCTGAAAACAAGCAGGCAAGCAATGATTCTCACAGAGATGAATGTCATTCCTGGGCACCCAGAAGAAATGCTGGCTTCAAGAACAATTTCAAGCTGTGTAGTTTTTGTATCCATAGCCTTTGATTACTGTAAGTCACCCTGAGTTTTCTTATTAATGGAAGAGCAGGATATAAGTTGCCTGGCCACTGTTGGAAACAGAATGCTAGAGACAAGAGAAGAGCAATTCACTTGCTGAATACTACAGCCTGATGATTACACTAGCGAGGTAGGCAGTGCCAGTTTGCTGGAGGCCTGAGCCCTGCATGTGGCGCCCCAGCAAATGCATTGGTGGGGATGCAGAGCAGTTCTCCCTCTCCTCACTGGCCAATGGGAGTAGCCATTAGAGGCTCTGCAATGGAGTCACCCAGCGGTGACTCAACCAGGTCCACTGCCCAATGCCACGCTGCTGCGGCTGACTTTGCTGAAGTGTGCACACTGGCACGCATGTGCATACCCCTATCCCCAAAAGCCCCTTGCCTCCTCACCACACTCCTGTCATGTGGTTCTTTCCCTAAATCAGGAAGGGACCGCATGAGCACCCCAAATGAATGAGTGACACATCTGCCACACCCCCATCACCCACACCCACCATGAGCGGCATCATCCGCTTCATAGCTGGGCTGATCCTGCAGGGGTCTCTGGGGAATGTTCCCATTTGTAGAAGGGAAGATCTGGTGCAATGTCCTCAGCCAACTCAAGCCACCACTGCCCCAGTAATGGGGAGTTCAGGAAGTCATCCCAGTCAGGTGGGCCCTCTGATGGGTGCGGGCCCTCAGCCACTGCCCAACCTGACTGATCACTGACGTCGCTCCTGAAGGCAGGGCCCGAACACCAAACAGTAAACCATTTAATGTGAACCCACATTTGATGTTGCAACACCCATTGTACAGAAGGCAAACTAGTGAGATGGAGAGATGAGTGACTTGCCAAAGGCCACCAAGTGCTCACGTGGGAGAGCTGGGGAGGGCTAAGTCCAGACATCAATTTTCTCCCAATTCTTCCCCAATAGATTGATGTCTCCAGATTCTCCCAATATGAATTTCCTACCCAGATTCCCCCTTCAGTTAATTTACCCCCCAATCATCTCAGGGCCCTTCTCCCTGCTCAAGAAAGGCTCCCATTTCCCTCTGCTTCCTTCAGTCTTCTGCAGCTCATACAGTCAATGACCCCCATTTTCCCCTCCATTGCTCAAGGCTAGGCTCAGCCTGCTCCCCCTTCCGTCAGCTACCCTCTAGTGCTGAGATTCAGCTGACTGCTCCATCACCCCTCCTTCCCTGCAATGCCAATCAACAGTGCCAGTGGTGCCCTTCCAGCACTAAACCAGCTCTTGTAAAAGAGCAGGCAGAGAGCAACACATTTTGGCACTCCTGCCAAGTAGACCTGGAGTCCCACAAATCTGGAGCAAAGACAAAAAAGTCCAAAGAATTATGCCACATGATACAAGCCCAAACAATTATGCCTAAACAAACAAGCATGATAATAGCAAGTCATGCTTGTTTGTTTTTAGGTCATGCATGCCCACAGATTTGTCATGATTATTTCTTTTTTTGCCTTTTTTAAAAAAATGGTGGATTCTAATTTCTAGAACAATGTGCACCCTGAAGCTCCAGCAGGACTTTAGCCAGTCATGCACAGCAGAATCAGCCACAGTGCGAATTGAAGCAACTGGGAAACGATCATTGGCATACTAATGGCACTGTGCCCAAGGCTGATTCTTTGGATTCAGTCTATTCAGATCAGATGGCCTCTTTCTTTCAAGGATTTACTCCATCCCTCTCTGCATTTATGCAGCTGCAATTACTATTAAAGGAGGGGTTCTGGCTTCAAGGCATAGTTTATCCTAGGGGTTATCAGAACTCAGCTCTGGGCTAATCTGTTTCCAAGTTCTGGGCTATTCCATGTAATCATCAAGGAAATGTACTCTTCACATGCTCAGAGTGCCATCTTTCTGCAGTCTGAGGACTAAAGTAAGGAGCAGGGCTTCTAAGGCTGATGGCACAGCTCCCAGGCACAGCTCCCTGCCAGCCCTCTTTCATTTTGTGAAGTTAAGATTGATTGAGGAATCAATCAAAAACTGTTTGTTCTTAAATGTAGTCCTAAAGAAAGTTTGGAAATAGATGTAGGCCTTAGCGCCACCTGCTGGAGGAGAAAATTAGTGAATGATGCTATTACTGAATGATGCTATTCTATGTACTTCTCAAGAGCTATTTCACAATTGTTCTCCTTACTTACACCATCAACATTATCCGAGTTCAGCAGGGGTGATGATGACAACACATATACAATATCACTTCTGAAATGTGAAATGTGCTTATTTTACTGGGCGTAAATAACCTTCCCCATTTCTCCTCTCACCAGCAGTCTAAAACCACACCTAATAGTTCCTCCCTAGTTGTTCCAGATGCTAGCACTAGCAATGGCTTCTTTGCTCACCACTAGAAAACTCTATATAATGGGGAGGGGCGGTGTTGGAAGATACAGAGTCAGATGTGCCAATACATGCAGAGGTTCTGACAAAGGTATGTGAAAGATCCGATACACAGAGAGATTGCAGCTCATCAGCTTTTGGGTCAACCCCAAAGATTTTTCAGGAGGTGGCGAGGAGCAATCTCTGTATGTATCAGAAATGCCAAGGAAAGCATTGATCCTAAGCTAGTTGAGATGTTAAAAGTAAGACAGCAACATTAGAACAAAAGTATAACATGTACAGTACTTGATTTCAACGTTTTAAGAACAACCCCATCCCGAGTCAGATCAGTGGCGATTCTTGCCCAGAATCACCTCATCTGACAGGCAGCATCTCCCCAAGAGTTTAAGTACAGGCAGTAGCATTCCTAGGGGAGAGCAACTAGTGTGGGCTGCACCAGGCGCAATATTCCGGGTGGTGGTGCAGCAGCCGCGTCTTCGGCCCTTCGGAGGTGTGAGTGGAAGTGTCCTCCCGCCCACCCTGGAACCTGTTTGACTCCAAATTGCAACACCCCAAAGCAATTGATGGTGACATGATGCCGTGACAGTGTCGTCACATCACCGCCAACCTACTTCCAGGTGCCACACTCCACACCCGCACACCAGGAGCCAGGGCCGCTGCCAAATACAGGTCCTTCCCAACTAGGGTTGGCAACCCTCCTAGATTGGTCCGGAGTCTCCAGGAATCAGCATTGATCTCCAGGTGACTATTGAAAGCAATCCTTGAGACTTTGACTTAATGACACTATGTCATGTGGAGGGGGGGGAATCTCCAGAAACAGTGCCAATCAGAGTTGAAAACACTATTCCCAGCCCCACTACCTGAAATTCTTTAGCCAGAGAATCAGAGATTCCAGAAACTGAATCTGGCACCTTCTCAGAATAATGCTCCCTTCAGTGCCATAGTTACACCGAAGTTCATTCTGGCTGTGACTGACTATAGTGCTTCTATCAGCCTTGTGTTTGCATTTAGCCTGATTTATTAGATACACAAGACTGTGTGTATTTAGTGAACTACAGATGATCAGTGTTTTATGTACACGTCTATTGACAAGCATGCATGGAAGCCAGTACTTTTCCCCACCAGACATCCTGCAAGTTTATACTTTAGAAATCTGCACACACAAACCCCCTCCTTTTCTCCATTACAGCTAGAAGGCCCTTCTAGCCCAGCAGCGGCACTAAATTGGCCCTATTTCTAGCTAAAATGGGGCTGAAATAAGGGTGGAGTGGGTGTTTCCAGGCAAGTTGGCTAAATCCACCCAGTTCTTTTCCTGGAGCAGACCAGTTTTTGGGTTCGGCAATGTAGCTTACTGCTTGTGCTGCTGTACCTAAACCAGTCCATAAGATAAGGCTGCCTATTATTGTTTAAAACATGTATTGAATTTTTCTGATGCTAAATATTTATATTGACCCTGATCGGATTGTATTTTAATCCTGTTGCATATTAAGGATTTTTACTTGTACATAAAATTATAAACGGGTTACAACAAACAGAATATATGAGAAATAAGAACCCCTTGTTGGTTGTGGTTTATTTTGCCAATAGCTAAAGAAAGCCAGCGATGTTTTACCCAAGCAACTTAGTTCTCTGCATCTCCTCCCAGCAGGGGCAGTCCGTACTGAACTGCCACTCGAACGGACCCCAATTCTGCTGCCTGCCCAGCACGTGCGCATGAGGGTCCATGCAGGGGAGGCCCACTTGCCCACCTGCGAGGAGAGCTTAGCTCTCTCCTATGTGTCCAGTGTTGCTGTCTCCGCAACTTCCTCCAATGACTGGCAGAGGGAATGCTGGCCATTAGAGATGGTGGTGGCCCTGGACCCAGAGGGAGAGAGGAAAGCCCTCCCCATCCTCCTCAGGGATGAGACTGGAATCAGCTGGCTGGGGGAGGCAACAGATGGCTGGGTGGTACCTCCCCCCAACTTGTCCACCTCTCCCAACTTGACACCTGAAGCAAAGTTTTCAATTTGGATCATGGATGGGCCAGCCTCCCCCCCTTTATGTAATTTTTGACACAGAATGATCAAATAGTTTGTTTCCCCAGTCATTCAGGGTCTGGAATTTATTCATTCCCCTGTATTGTCCTCACAGTGGATATATCAGTATCTTGCCCCATGAATATTAAAGAATCCCCTCAAAATTCTACTTAGCCATACAAATATATTTCAAATATATTTCTGCTAAAGGAACACGTTGTCACATATGGAAAACATTTCAAGAACTTTGGACTGTATGTATTTGATGCTTTATTCAATGTCCTGGGTCTAACATACCATCTCGTGTCATCATAGTAGTTATTTATTAATATACTATAGCGCTGTCAATGTGTCTGGTGTGGTACAAAGAATGAGGAGACAAGTTCCTGCCCCAAGAGGCTTACAAACACACTGTTATAGATTATGAGTATTTCATTAACACATGATGTTAATGTGTTGGTTGGTTGGACACACTTGGTTCTATGAATATGGGGATCAGGAAGTTTGGCCAAAGGATTCACAGAGGAGGAATTTAAAGGAAATAAAAGAAGCAACATCATGGAGGGGTTTGGGAAGCAATGCCAACTACAAGGGGCAGCAAAAAAGAAAGGCTACGTGTGGGAGAAGGTGGTCTTCAGACAGCTAAGGGAGCTAGACAAGCAATGGTTCTCTTAATTATAACAATTCTCTCACATTTGTAATGACTATTCAATTTCAAGATGAATTTTCATACAAAGGTAATAGAAATGTCTAGGTCTGGAATCTATTTTATTGTAAAAGATTTCACTTGCAAATTTTCGCAATCATAAGTCTATTTATTTATTCTGGAGGCCAATTTATTCTTTCCTTATAACTACCTTTTCAAATTCTGTCAATTCTTGCAATTTGAAACAATAATGGTCTATTAACCTTCTTGAATACAACTTTATCTGCAAATATTCATACTAAGGGGAATTGTGACCACTGGTTCTCCCTTCTAAGAGTATTTCATTGTTAAGATTTACGCCCTTATATGTTTAAAAATTCTATTTTCCCATAATATGCATAGTTCTTGTGGATTAAAATCTATATCATACACCAGCATTTCCCAAACTGTAGGTCACGATCCACTGGTGGTTTGCGACCCAATGTGCAGTTGGTCACAGCCTGATGTGCGGGAGCGCCACCCACAATGTATTCTGGGGCATGCCAAGGCTAATGGAGTGGGTCGCAAGATTTGGCACGACTTGGAAGTGGCTTCTGGTAGCACCCCATAATGCCCTGCATGGCTCATGACATCCCGCACATCGGGCTGCGACCCACCATGGATGATGAAGTGGGCTGCGGAGGTGGGAAGATTGTGAACCGCTGTCATATGTAATAGGATCAACTCTCCTTTTAAAATATTTGCACAATATTTTCAATAGATTATACCCCTTAGGTCAGCAGTATGGACATAACAGTTTGCAAAAGCTCTTAAGAAGTGAAATAATTCACTCTTTAAAAAAGGTTAAAATATGTAAATTTTAGGATAGAAACTCCCCCCCCCAAAAAAAACACTTTTTCTGTCCTAACATAGGGTTGTGCGCTGAGAGCGTGATTATAAACGGTGACATGTTCTCTCATTCTCAGTAACACCCAATATTAGGATTAAGCCGACGGAATATATAAACATGGATATACAAGGAGCTAACAAATGCCACCAATTTTATCAGAATTTTGACACACCTTTCTACTGAGGGAAAGCTCAGGAGCTGAGCTCTGGGAGAAAACTTCAGAGGTAGAAGTGAGAGTCAATACACCATTGTGTCTTAGAATAGGAGCGGTTAGCCAGGAAATCCCTGGTTCAAACCCCACCTTCCTCAGGAACTGACTAAATGGCCTTGAGCAAGTCATATCACAGGGAGTGTCTTCTCCCATACAAACTTACCTGAGCCATCGGGTCATATATAGAACTCTAGCTTCAGCTGCCTCTCCTTGTCATAGGTGCAGAGCAGAGCGACGTAGGACAGGGCCTTCGCTGTGGTAGGGCGTGAACTTTACTCCCCATGGAGGCTCATTTTTCTCCTTGATCCATTTTCAGGTAAAAATAAAATAACTTAATTAAAGAAAGCATTTGGGTCTCAATAGTTGTGTTACTGATGGAGCAGGGACAGTCCAATGGGATCCACTGCCTGATGCCACCCCTGACCTGCAGTCAAGTGCTATCCCCCCCCCCAAAAAAAAACCCAGAAAGAAAAATGCAGCCACTTAGCGCACATCTTCTCACATAATCCTTTTTGACAAAAAAGGAACTCCCAGCATGTTCCACAAGGGACCACAAGGAAGGAGGTGAGTAGGGAAGCAGATCACCTCTGCCCATGCCTGGAAAAAGCCACGTGGGCAGCAGTGTTCCACTCCCCTACCCATTTGCCACACTCCTTTCTGCATGAAGACGAAGCAAGGGGAGTGGGTTGGGAAGCAGATCAATGCAGCTGTCGCCACGGCAGCCTGGAGGGAGTCCGCCACTCCCTCACCACCAACTGCTCAATGCAAGTTGCCCTGTTCGCATCATGGAGGGGCCAGCCCTGTGCTGGAGTGTATGTTGACTTTCCCTATTCTGTTTTGAACAGTTTACTGACTTTATGGATATTGTTTTGATTTATAAAAGGCACTTTGTGGACCCATTCTGGGTTAAAAATGGAAATACGTTCCTTAGATCAATTGTCTTATCGTCAAACTCCATCCACAATATGGGAATAAACACAGACAAGTTACTTTATAGGTTTGTTGTAAAGATTACTGAGAATGTGAAACATTTTGAACACTTCAGAAATGCTATATAAATGCTAAGTATTGCAAGGCGTCCTCCGGTTAACAATGGTTCATTTAATGACGATCTGCATATACTATGGCGGCGGTCCCCCAGTACAGTACCTTACAAAAAGTCGCTGCCGCTTTAAAAGCACAACTAAGTCAATGTAATATAGTGCAGTTGTCATAGAGAATGAATGGCAAGTACTCCAGAATCCCCATCCCATCAGCTGTTCAGCGCTAAACATTGAAGCACTAATCTATTGCCAAACAGTTGATGGGTTGGGGATTTAAGAAGTCTTGTCTGGAGTACAGTACTTGCCATTCATTCTCTGTGACAGTGGTTCTCAACTTTTTAGCACCAGGACCCACTTTTTAAAATGACACTCTATCAGGACCTACCTAGCTTTACAAGACTTAAAAAAAAAGTGATCTAGAAAGAAATATATTTATTTACAAGTAATATTTTATTTATTTGCAAACAAACCCCTCAATCCGTTTCTTGCAATGTGGCAGCCCTAATGAATAGCCTCAAGGCTTGAGGAGCTTCGTTATGTGACCCAGCCTTCACCTGCCCCCACTACCTATCATTGACAGACTTGGAAAAAAACACCACTACCACCTCCCAAAAAAAGACGCTCAAACATTTATCTCCCTATATCTACACAAGGTTGAAAACTGCAGGAGTCCAGCTGTTCGTAAAGTAATTAGCACCTATCTTGCAAATTGCAGGAGCTCAGCTCTTTGAAGGGCAATTAGCAGCTGATTTTTGAATAGCCTCAGTGCTTGTGGTAATTACTTAGTCTTATCTGACCTTTCCATCCCCAGAAATCTGGTTGTGACCCACCAAGTGGGTCCCAACCCACAGTTTGAGAAACATTGTTCCCTGACAACTGCACTTTATTACATCACATTAAGTAGGCTATACGCGCTATACCAAAATTGCCCACTAGATGGTGATGAAGAGTCAATGATGGACTCACTTTTCAACTGAGTTTCAAGAACATATCACTGTCCTAACCTGGGACATGGGTATTATTTAATAGCTTGTTATACAAGCACCTGGAAATCACATAGGCTCTTGCAACTTGCAAGAGGGCAGCCAGGCAAAAAAGCTTCTGGAAAATGGGAACTTGCAAAATTTTGTAAACTGGTTCTTTTCTTTCGGGATAGTAATGTGCCGCTATTGACAAATTTTAAACAAATTCAGTTTAAACAAATTCAGAAGGAGGGAAGAGCTGAAGATGCTGGGAAAAAAGGTAGTGTGGCACCACTGCACACCCCGGTTTTCCTATAACAATGTTTTTTTTTAATCCACTGGGGTTCCGGGAATAGAACCCCAGTGGATAAAAAGGTCTGACTGTATATGCAAAATACCATTTCCCTAATACAAACTAACTGAAATGCAGCATATTCTCAAGAAAACTATATCGCATTCTCAAAATATTATGTAGGACTGCAATCCTATGCACTTACAGGAGAGTGAGCCCCCTTGAATTCAGTAAGACATCAGAGGAAAGATGCAGAGAATTGTGTTGCAAGTCCGGTAGGGAGCATGGCAAGATGAAAATTAAAAACACTGAAGGTGGTAAAATCAGACTCTAACCCTCAAGATGTTCCCTGGGTGCTGCAGGCAGTTGCCAAAATGTAGCCAGCCAGGGGCGTCAACAAAGGGAAGCGCGCGGGGCGGGCCGCCTGGCGCACAAGGGTGTTGCGCGTCCCCCCCGGCACTTACATTTTTGATGCTGAAGCTGGGCCCGCCTGCCCGCGTTCATTTGGCTCCAAAATGAGCCAAAAACGGCGCGGGGGTGTGTGCTCTGATCCTGCGCGTGACGTCACGTGCGGGGGCGGAGCCGCATCCTTAAAGGTGACGTGCACCCCCGCTCTGGGGTGACGCGCGTCCTAGCAACGCGACTGTAGCCAGCAGAAACTTGCTGACCTCTGTCAACTCAATTCTTGTTAACTTGCCCTCTAAAGGCTGACCCCACACTACACAAATCCCGGCGCGTTATGGAGATGTGCGGAGCTCTCTGTCACCATTGCGGAAGCAAGCGGAGCAGCTGCAATCTCCCGATTTCCGGCGCATACATAAAGCTGAAAACCCATCTTTTGAGGGGTGGGTTCGCGGAGCTACTGCAGCCAACCAATCAGATGAGAGGGCGGGATGAAAGGGGCTGTCAATCAATTGGAACTCACTCAAGTATCCGATTTCTCATGGATCCATTTCTCCTTCTCACAAAAGTTAGCAAGATGCTATTCCCGGCACAAATTGTTTTGTTAGTTTTCTCTCCTTCCTGCCCCTCTCTCTCTTCTCTCGTGTATTGGACCGCATTTGTGCTTAACCAATCACCGCTGCGCTTTCTAAGAATGCGGGACAACAGGAGGGACAACACTCCTTCCGACCAGCTCTGCGCGCGGAGGCAGAGACCTCCGCGCCTGAGCTCGTGTAGTGTGGGTCAGCCTTAACTCTTTCTAATCTGCCCAACATGGTGACTGTCTATCAATCATTCAAGCCCCCTCACCAGCATGGTCCCAAGGCCAGTCTTCAGGCTGATTCACATCATTATATTTATCATATGCCCACCTCACTAGTTTTTTCTGGACAACCTCAGCACCAGGTTTTTTTGGGGGGGGAGGGAATTACCATAACATATTGGGGGAAGCTTGAGAACCTCTGATCTAAAGCTCTGTTTGCATTCTCTGTCTCAGTGCACTCTTGCAAAGTTGTATTTACAGAGAAGTGCGAGCCATAGCTGCAGTGGAGCACTAGTTTAATCTAGAAACAGCCATCAGAAGGGGAGCCATTGCCCTTTATTTTTTAAGGACTAACCATGCTAAGTGCCTATCATTACGCGGAGAAATTGACAGCCTGTATATTGCAAGGTGGGGGGGGGGGAAGGAAGACAGTGCACCGCACTCAAGGAAGAATTGGCCTCTCAGAGTCCAAAGGGGCAATTTTGTTCCCATTAAGCTTTCCCCTCTCCTGAATGAATGTTATTCACTTAAATGGGAAAAAGTAAAAGGATGCACTTGAGGATAACATTAGCAAAGGTACCCTTAGTGACCCAAGTCTGAGAAGAGTAGGGCTTGCTCTCTCTCTCTCTCCCTCCCTCCCCACAGTGCCCATAACAGAGTACAATTCATTTATTTTATTCCAAAGAATTCAATGTCCCTGTAAGAATCAATGCATCCTCCATCAAACTATCGCTGTGTTCTATAAGTTAATACAGTACGTATAATGTTGGAACAGCTACTCTGAAACTGTGTGCCACAAGGGAAGTTACAGTGTGCCTTGAAAAATGAAACCACCAGATTCAATGCCACCACTCTTCAGCTGAAACAGGCTGGGGGGGGGGGGCTATAGCCAGCCGTCGGCAGGCACAAGCCCCTGTGGGCTGGGGGGGGGCTATAGCCAGCCGGGGGCAAGTGGGAGGGGCCACATTACACTGGTTTGCAAGGCACGGTGCAGCACCTTCCCACTTAGAGTGCCGCACCTCCTCCAGCAACGCCACTGCGGAGGACCCTGCTGTGAATGCAGGTGCGCGTGATCTCTGGACTAGAACAAACCTGTGGAGCTTTAATATAGTACATGAGAAAAGGAAGCTTAAGTGGACAAAGGGCAAGACTACCCTGAACTTGCAAGGATACCAGCCCACTGTTCTGGGAGCTTACGGAAAAAACATACTACAATATCATTGTAAGCATGAAGTGTGTCACTAATTTTAATCCAAAAAGAGACTGTGCCCCAAGTATCAAGACTTTGAGAAACACTGAGCTGGAGTGAACTGAATCATGACATTCAAGAGTGTGAATGAGAGCTTGCTGCCCAAGCACAAGGTAGAGTCTAACTGAAATGGAGACCAACAAAGAAACGTAGGCAACACTGCCCACAGCGGGCAGAAGAAAATACAGTATAAGGGATGTTCTGAAACTATTGTGAGAACATGCAATTTTTTCAGATTTGTCTGCTGCTTTTCTTCTGCTCAGTGCACCATTTTCAACTCACAACCACAACTGGAGCTTTAAAAACAAACCAAAAACTATTTTTTGCAGTCATTATGGCCTGCTCATTACACTTGCATTCTTCTCCATTTTATGCAGCTGTGTTCTTCTAAAGGGCCAGATGAAAAGCAATTGAAGGGAACTACAGTAGAACTTGCTATGCAAAGCTGATTGCTTGGCCTGATCCAAATTTGTTGCAGCCGACTACAAAGCCCTGTGTCACAATACCCCCAACATAAATAGTATTATCATTTACTTCTAGGTGTATAGCTCTGTATAGCTCCAGACCAATCAGACACAGGAGAAAGTTGTATATGGATTAGAATAGATGCTTCCAGCAGCAATGCTGCGTTTGGTATGGTTATCTCCACAACGATCAAATGTGCACAGGTTTGTACTTAAAACAAGAACTAGAATGTGTTCCATTAGAGAATGACACACAGTCTCCACTTTTCAAACAAAGTTCACAAAGATGAGTATCATCACAAAATAAAACAGGTAAAAACTTGTTCAGAGCCAGCTCAGTATTTAATGAGTTTAAAATTCCAATTTCCCCCTTTGGTCCCATTTATTCCAAATCAATTTTGGCACAAATGAAAAATTGATCACTGTGTACACTAATTCTCTTGTTAACACTTTTTGAAGTTTCAATTTTATATACTGGATACAGCTCGGAGCAAGGGTTAAAGCTAGTTCATAACAATACCTTACTGTCCAAACTGAAAACCCTTTCAACAATCAATATTAAAAAGATATCTACCTGTCATCAATATTACAGATATCTAATTCAGTTATATTTATTGCATTTGGAATATGCCAGTGACAGCATAAGTTTGGAAAAAAATGAATGCCAGAAACTCATTTCAGTACCACAATCCTATCTTTACGAGAACGGAAACAAATTTGAAATAAGGCGTTAATTTAAATTTGCACAACTAAAATGAAGTTTCAGTAACTTGCAGCCCAATCCTATGCATGTCTACTCAGAACTAAATCTCATTAGAGTCAATGGGGCTTACTCCAAGGTAAGTGTGCATAGGATTGCAGTCTTAGTCTTGACATTCTAATACAAATGATGAAACTTCCAATTTCCAAAGCAAAACCCCAACTAGAATTTTGAAAGTTTGGTGTGGATTGCAAGTTTTCCCGACATCAACCAACTTCATTGCCAATGCACAGAAATGCTTAGAGCTGTTGGGAAGTCCGAAAGCAGCAGTTTCTCAATCCACCTACAGTGCCTGTGCCTACTTTTATACCCCAGTTAAATTCATGTGTTTTGGAATGGCACAAAACTGCCAAGGACAATTCATTAACTAGAAAGGAAGGGCTGCTAATTTGCTTTTTTTTTTTTTAAACAACACATTGGAGGGAGCACAAGACTTTCAGGGTACAGCTCTTCTGAACAGTTAACAACTGTGCTTCACAAAAATATATTGTGGAAAGTTCCACTGCACTCTTCATCAACTGTGATGCAAGTACAAATAGGGTTATCACGTGACCTCAGCATCGCATGAGTGCTGCTCCTTTCTATGCCACAGGATATCATGAGAAGCCTCAAACTATGGAGGAAAAGTCTAAGCTTCTTCTACATGATCTAGGGCAGTGGTGGCCAACCCGTGGCATGCCATGTGCCACATTTTATGTAGATAATCTAAATATTTAAAGCACCGTGACAGTGCAGTGGGGTAGAGACCTCCTCTAGTGCCACAGGCTTGGAAAGGTGCGTGAGGTTGAGAAAGAGAGAGGGACTTCAGTGCTTGACTTGGGCAGAAACGGCAGCATGTGCCACTTCAAAAGGCTCGGCGTGCGACTAAGTGGCACCCGTGCCGTGGGTTGGCTGGCCACCTATGACCTAGGGCTTCTTATGCTAGCCCAGCAGCACAGGAAGGGGAGACACTGCTATAGTTCCCATACCACCAAGATAATGTTAAGAATCCAGGTAGAATTGTTTTATCAACCTGTGCCAGAATAAAAAAGTTCTGCTCCAAGAAAAAAAATTTTTTTCAGAAAAAAAACCTGAGACTATATCCAAACAGAATTCAAAACACACATAAATGTGCTTATTGTATACGTTGATTTGGATGCCTTGTTTTAGACTGATACTTGGGGTTTGACAATGAAATTTTGAAAGTGTAGTATTGGCAACAGGATGATAGGAAAGGCAATTAAGAGGAATTAGATGTATTAAAAAAGAAAACCAATTGGAGGCAATGAGGGTGGAGCAGGTAGCCATATACTGAAGCTTCATTCAGTATGTTCTGTAGCCTTCTACGGACACTTGCTCCAACTCAACTGCTTGTGGTTCTGGGAAGAAAACATGTTAACACAATTATTCTGTTCAGAAGAGGGCCCCTTTTCATGTCAATGGAGGGCCCAATCTGCATACATGGGGAAGACTGCCTGTAAACCTACATCCACTATCATGTGGCCCAGAAAAATGATAAAAAGCAAGCTAAAGTTCTCAGGAATTCTATATCCTATTAAAAGATCTTGTATGAACGTCTGTACATGGGATTGCAGCAGATGGGCAGCCCTGATTATATGTATTTATGCTAACTAAAATCCATTTGAAATGTTGGTTGGTTCAAATAAATGGTTAATTTTATAGTTTTAGAAATTAATTTATTCTTTACCAGTTCTTTCATCCTAGCTCTAAAAATATGAAGCTTAAAAAAAGTGCACACAGAGATTCTTGAAATCTCAAAATGTGAGCTAAAACAAAAAAGAAAAAAGTCCACTGATAAGAGGTTAAAACTAGGTTTATAATTTCCTATTTATTGGCATGAATGTATTTCTAAACTTAAAAACCCTTCTGGTAAGTTATCAATTTTTTATGACAAAATTTCGCACAACACACAAATATTTACAACATATACATTTTTCAGTCCTTTACACTGGATCTCAAAAGACAAACATTTTTATAGATTACCACAGAACAAAAGCTGTGACTTAGGTTTTTCTTTAAGTTTCATAAAACTATCATAAGTTAAAGTGAATAGGTTTTTTTTAAATTCCTTGTAGCATTTTACAAGTGCAACAGAAAACTATGAGGATCCAATTAGGATAGCTGCAGTTCACTGGATAAATGTTGCCTGTTGTAATCACATTGTTTCACAGCAAGTTCTTGAAAAAATAAGCACCAATCATTCTTGCAAAGAACAATTTTATCTAAAAGTATTGAAAAAGTGTTAAATACAAGGTGTTTTAATTTACATAACAAGAAATAAATACACCATATCCAAACTTGTATTCTGCATACCGATACCCTTGTACATATAATGTACTAAAAGTCAGCAAACTGTCAACACCTTTTGTTTTTTTGTTAAAGAAATCAATTTGACTTCCAACCAACGGTTTGCTACTATAACAAAGGCCACAAACAGTACGTCTGGGGACAGCATACAGTGTTAAAACTGACAAACTCCAAGGGGGGGGGGGGAGAACATCTAGCAAATAAACTGAAAAGCTGTAGTTCATTGCTGGTGATATTAACGTACTAGAAACCTTAATATGTTGCAACTATGATTTTTTAAAAAATATTTTTAGTCGGATATAAGAGCAAAGTAATGCTCTCAGAAATTAATAATTGTGGAGCCACATTATTGTGATTTTAATTATTCTGTATGGAAAAATTTGATGCCGTTCTGTAATTTTGCTTGAGCCTTTATTTTACAATAGAGCATTTTCTCTAACTCAGAATTGCACATAAGAAGGCTATTAAAAAGTACAATAAAAATCTGCACAAATGACTTAAGGAGTCAGTATGCTGTACACTTTCTACAATATTATGTGATATAAGTGAATAAACAATAAAGAAGTGCTTCCACTAACATTTTCAGAAAGTTTATCAGTTGAGGAATAAGTGACTGGAATTTTGTTTAAAAAATGGACTTCCTGTTCAGTTTTAAGACCTGTAAGCTTATGCATTGAGCCTTAATGACTGATCTTCTCTCCTCCTGGAAGAAATGTCAATGTCTATTGAATCCTTGCCAACTATAAGCCTTAATCGCTTAGCTGGAGGCAGAGGAATAAAATCGTCTTCAAAATCATCCTCATAGTCATCTTCTTCCTCCTCCTCTTCCTCTGCAGATGAAGTTTCATCTACAGTTTCTTCTTCATATTGACTATAATCTTCCACTTCCATTCGTGACTCTAACAAAGAAAGGGTATCACTACAACACACACCATTCTCATGAAGGTCATCAGAATACGTCCCCCTGTTTTCTTCTTCCCGCTTTAGCTGTATTTTCAATTTTGTTGAACTATTACTTGATCCTGAGTTAAACCCATTATTAAGCTTTGCTACATATAAGTTATTATCTTTCTCATGGTCTTTACTTAGTTTGATGCTTATTTTTGATGAATTCATTCCATCATTTTCTTGGTCATTTGTCTTGCTGTTGCTATCATGCCGCCTCCGCAGAGTCAGTTTGGGAATCCCAGAGCTGTTTTCAAGAATTAGTTGTGCATCATACCTTGTGATTCGTCTTTTCTTTTTGCTTTTTGCAGTTCTAAAACGGTCCTTTGCTTTGAAAGTGTCTGACGTTACAATGGAGCAGCCACCAGATGCAGGAATACAGTCTTGATATCCAATGGCTGAATCCACTACACTGTTCATTTCTCCTAGGTTAGAACGCGAACTGATCAAATCTGGCACTTTGTCTTTGCCAGGCAAGTTATGTGCAGGATCAGTTTCCTCCATTTTTGCAGATGGCTTCACAAGTCTTCCCTGTCGGGATTTCTTTTTGGCCACAATCCTGTCATTCTTCTGACACCTACCCTCCCCCTTATGTGATGCCACATGAGCCTGATCACTCTCGTGCATCACACGAGATTGCTGTTCCACACTACTGGTTGGCATGCCAGTCAAGTTATTTTTATAGCTATTCAGCATATTTGGTTCAAGCTTTAAGTCAGAGGTCTCCTTCAGATTCATTCTTGTTCTCATTGACCTCCTTGTTATATATGTACAGGGTGATACTTCCCCAGGTTCATGAGCACCTTTCACTGAATTCAGTTTGTATTCTCGCGCTGCATGCCTTGTTAAGCAGCCACTAGAAACTGCAACTCTCACTGGTCCCTCCGTTTCTTTTTCCTTCTTAATGGACAAGTTTTTATACAGGACTATTTTGGGCTCTTTAAGAACCAAGTTTCCCATTTCGAGTTTTCTAGATGCATTTTTCTGCTCTGGCCTTCTGCACTGATTTCGCAACTTTATCTTTGAAAGTAAAGGCTTTGCAGGCTTTTTCAGTCTCTTTGGTACCCTGGAATTATTTAGATGAGTTAGTTTGGATGAGGTAGAATTTGATGAAGCTGGAATTCTTGAAATAGACTGCCTTGTTAATGTTCTGCTCTTGCTGTTCTTTTTTACACCAACTGAAGATTTGCGGTTAGCTGCAAGATTGAACAAAATAATGTCAGAATTTTTTAGAAGTTATTTCTATCTCCTGATCACTACTAAGTAGTAACAGCAGCAGCGGTTGTGTTTGTTGCATAGGGCTACATAACATGTTCATATTGTCTACTCAAATCTAAAATAAAGTTAACTAGTGAACCTATCCAAAAGGCAGCTTCCATGTAAGTGTTCTACCTGCTATTATAAAGCCACTTCTGTAATTCATGCTCCTCACCAAAGTAATTCAGCAATCACATACACTGGTATAGTCCTAGTGATCACAGAAGGTACTATATCAGTGTATACAGTTATGTACTAACACCATGCAATTGATTTTGTTTTCCTTAAGCACTGAAAAGGGGTCATCGGGATCCCCATCCTATTCATTTTCCTATGCATGTAACAAATTATTGTTTGCATTCTCCATATGGATAAATGGAAGGTCTGTCTGCTAAAGGAAAGCTGGTGTTTAAAAAATATACAGATACTACAGAACAAATTAGGTCGCAACTCCCCAGCCAGGAACAAAGGGTTGCTACACCCTTAAGGGGCGTGGCACCCCGTGGTGATGACGTCGGCGCGAGTGGAATCGCGCCGCCACCGCCACGGACGAAAAGGTCCGTTTTACCTGCATTGGTGGGCAGTGGATGTCCGGCGGGGGTGTGTGGGGATCCTGGGGACCCCTCCGCAGGCCTCCCCAAGAGTCGGAGCAGTGCTCCGACGCGAACGCAACCCACTTCCGGTTTCGCGTAAAAACGGAAGTGGGTTGCAATCGTGTCGGAGCAGTGCTCCGACGCTTGGGGAGGCCTGCGGACGGGTCCGCAAGCTCCCCCGCCGGACATCTACTGCCCACCAATGCAGGTAAAATGGACCTTTTTGTCAGCGGCGGTGGCGGCGCGATCCCGGATGCATCATCGCGATCCCTGGGAAGGCCCCGCTGCCACTTAAGAGCAGCGACGGGCCTTCCCAGGAGTTAGAGAACCACTGCCTTAAATCATAAAGATAACCAAGATTTCTGAAAGGTAAAGGGTTATTTGCTACACAGCTTGCTGGCTTAAAATTATTTGCCAAGTCTATTTGGCTTATGCCCTTTTGCTTTCTCCGACTTCCAGAATCAATCTTGTTTTTTTTTTTTTTAATAAATGGGATATTTTGAAGCTGACAAGAATACAACAATATTGAACTACACTCTTAGTACAGGGTATCAGCCATTCTATTAGGCTTAAAGCCTCAATTGTATCACAGAGCCTCCTGTTCTAGGCATTTTCATCAAAGGGCCAGCCACCACAGGGCCTAAAATCTTTGTTTCTCTTTTCAGAGGCCTAAGGAGAAACAATGGTTTGGAACAGAATCCACTCAAACCCTCAACATCTGATCAAGTGAATCAGCTCTAATGAGAGGCAAATGTTGGGTCTTCTTTAAAGGCAGCAATCACCCAATGAGAATATTTAGTCTCTCCTTGCTTACTTGCATTAGCTTTTTCCTGAGTGGTATCTGCATCAGTGTTAGAGCTGACAGACTGGCTGTCGGAATTTTTGCTGCTGTCACCCAACTTTTTAAGCCTGTTCAAACGTTTATCTGTTTCTCTAAGTCCGTATTTGCTATTGATCACAGGAGTAGGTGCAGGCAGTCCAACTCTTGATTTAAAAGCACCAGTTCCACGTCTATGAGAGAGAACAATACACATTAATAATTCTAAACATAAGAGTAACAAAATGCATCTGAGGAAATAGTAATCAGGTCAATATACATTTAGGTAAAACCAAGTTCATGCAAATATTTTAATTTTAACATCCTGCTATTATTGCAATTTTAGGGATTTTTTTTTATCTTGAAGTCAAAATACAGAAATATCTCCTTTACGGTTTTGTGAAATTACTCACCTTTCCTTTCAACATCTATTTGTCAGTGTATTCCATTATTGGATTTCAACTAACTACAACACATTATCTGCTGCCAATAATTACTTAAAATAACATGAAAACAAACATTTCTTCTTGGAACTCTGCAACTACTGTGTTTCCCCGAAAGGCATTTTTTTTTTTTCCGGGGGATGACTTATATTGTCATGTACGGTACTCAATACAAGCGACGAAAAATTGCAGGCACCAAAATTCCCATTTTGTTACCTTGGCCACCTGGCCTCCCGTTGCTACCACTGCTTGTTGTGGCCGCCTCCTGCTAGCTGCACCGCGGCCCACCGGGAACGTCCCCCCTTGCTCAACATGTTTTTGCGGAGGAGGGAGAACTCAAGTCGCCACCTCGCTCGGTTGGCGCGCCTGTCTCTTCCCTCTCCAAAGCGCAGCCAGCAAGGTGCACTCTGAAGCAGCCGTGGC
The DNA here is from genome assembly GCA_026170595.1 of Plestiodon gilberti rubricaudatus. Lineage (NCBI taxonomy): Eukaryota > Metazoa > Chordata > Lepidosauria > Squamata > Scincidae > Plestiodon > Plestiodon gilberti. The sequence continues at coordinate 219,211,295 of JANXHW010000001.1, read as the reverse complement.
CTTCCCACAGCGATCTGCTTGGTTTCCAGAGGGTGCTGGCTCTCCTGAAACATCTGAGTGAACTCGGATGTTCCGGAGAGCTTGTGGCTGTATTCAGCTTTCAGTGCGGCTGCCGGTTCTCTGGAACATCCGAAGATGGTTCTGCCGCTGAACCTGAAAGATCCAGGTATAACAGTGCAATCCTACCCAGCTCCTCCACTGGTGCAACCATCAGAGGAGGGCAGGAGTCTTTGGAGGGGGAAAGAGGATTTAAATCTCCTTTGAATCCCCCTTTAGAGGAGATTTGGATCCCCTTTCCTTTCCAGGGCCTCGCTGGCTGCACCGGTGGAGGAACAGGATAGGACTGCGCTGTAAATCCCTTCCTGGCTGACCTTGGGCCAGTCACTATCTCTCAGCCTAACCTACCTCACAGACTTATTGTGAGGATAAAGTGAAAGAAGGAACGATGTATACCAACCTCCCTTACGAGGAGAACCTCCCTTACGAGGAAAGGCTACAGCGTCTGGGGCTTTTCAGCCTAGAAAAAAGGCGCCTGAGGGGGGACATGATTGAGACTTATAAAATTATGCATGGGATGGAGAGAGTGGATAGAGGGAAATTCTTCTCCCTCTCGCACAACACCAGAACCAGGGGACATGCACTAAAATTGAGTGGAGGGAGAGTTAGAACAGACAAAAGAAAATATTTCTTTACCCAGTGTGTAATTCATCTGTGGAACTCCTTGCCACAGGATGTGGTGATGGCATCTGGCCTAGATGCCTTTAAAAGGGGTTTGGACAGATTCATGGAGGAAAAGACCATCACAGGTTACAAGCCATAAGCAACCTCCTGGTTTTAGAAATGGGTTCTCTCTGTGCCAGGTGCAAGGGAGTGGCGACTGGACACAGGTATCTTGTTGTCTTGTGTGCTCCCTGAGGCATCTGGTGGGGCCACTGTGTGACACAGGAAGCTGGACTAGATGGGCTTTTGGCCTGATTCAGCAGGGCTCTTCTTATGTTCTTAACCTGAGCTTCTTTGAGGAAGGGCGGTGTAAAAAAATGGATAGATACTGGTTTCCCTTCCTTAGGTCACAAATATCCTTATATCCTGACCTTATGGTCTTTCATGCCACCTAATTTTCTATTAATTAGTCTGATGTACAAACATTAGTATCTACACTGGCATAAAGAGATGATTAAATACAAGTATACAATCTTCCCAAAGTAAGGCCAATTTTCAAGTTAACATGGTTTTCAAAACGATAATTACAAGAGACAGTAATTTACAGTATATACAGTCATTTCTGCTATTACGTTTGTTTTGCCAACGTGAATTGGCTGTAACACAATTGACAAATAGGTGAATGTCATTTGTAAAACATGAGCTGTCATATACGTGTGTTGGCCGTTACACGATTCCTCTGGCGCGTGGAGGAATACAACGTTCACGCCCAGAGTCTCCGTGTCAACATCACATGTCCCTCTATCCATGTATGAACAACTCAGCAACATTAAAACCACCTTCCTCCCCCTTCAAGTTATCTTTCAATGTTGTCAAGGTAAAATGTTAAATTTACTGCATTATTTCATTAAATATGAATTTATCATTTAAACAAAACGTAAACAAACTCTGCAACCCTTTATGTTAGGCCAACTACTACATTTATTTTGATTCTGGGTAATAGTTTTGGTGGTCTGCCCAACCCTATTTTACCCATAAGCCCTGTTATTTTTATTGCACGATCTTCTATAGTGCAAGGTTGGACAAGAACGGAAGTATCGTGTTATAGCAAAAATGATTGTAATCATTTTTTTAAAGATGATAAATATAACCATCACTCACATTTATCTATAATGCTTCCTTCAAATATGGGAGCCATTCTTAATTTTTTAAAAAAACATGTATATACAGAATACACAAGGACCAGGACCAATAGCTTATCCACTTTCCTGCAGCATGTACACATGTTCAAACACATAGGGATGGTTCTTGAGTTACAGTGGCACCCAATCTTTCAGTCATTTTTTGTGTTATTTAAATGGACTGTTAGCTGCTTTGGGCACCTCCATTCTGGATAGGAAAAATGGGGTAAAATTCTGTATAAATAAATGGTATACACACATGTGCCTCCTCTTCCTGCACCATATGAAGAGACGGCAAGAAGAGGTAACAAATGATGTAGCTCAGAGATGCTACATTAGATGTACAGTTGGCCCTTGGTATCCGCGGGGGTTCTGTTCCTGGAACCCCCGCAGATGCCAAAAACCACAGATACGTCGTGGTTGGGGGGCATTTTACCTTTTTGAAGAGCCACACGGGCCCGCCACCTGCTTCTTCCGCCCAGCGCCACATTCTATAAGGTTCTAAAAGGCCTGTAAAAAAGAAAAAAAAAAACGTGACCAGAAGCGACTTCCGGTTGCATGCGCAACCGGAAGTCGCTTCTGGTCGCAGTTTCTCTCTCTTTTTACAGGCCTTTTAGAAACTTAGAATGCGGCACTGGACAGAAGAAGCGGGTGGCGGACCTGTGCGGCTCTTCAAAAAAGTAAAATGGCGCCGCCCCCACCCCATGGAATCCGCGGATGGTCAATCCACGGATGCGAAGGGCCCACTGTATAGGACCAAAACTGGAAGATACAGACTAGAACAGGGGTGTCAAGCACATTTCATCCCGAGGGCCACATTGGATTCTTGGCACCTGCTGAGGGCCAGTATTACACATCATATTTAAATAAATAAATACTGAACTACCATTCCTTGTTCTCATTCTCGCAAGGTTGAGGCCAAAAGGAAGACCCCATCTATTTGCTTTAAGCATAGAGAGTTTCAGAACCTCAGGTGACAACACAAATGCCAATTCTGCACAGCAGTGTACTTTTCACAAACTGTCTAGTATATTTTTTCAAACCTCCTTCAAAGGACATTGGAAATGGTCCAACAACAATAAGGCAGGAGGTATCGGGAATTCTTCCTCTGCAGGAGGCATCATTGTTGGCTAACAAAAGTCATATTTCTGTTACAAATACAGCCATGCAGTCACAACTTCTAACTGCAGGCAGACTTCAACTATATAATGCAGCTGTGCAGTGCATCTCAACTACACTACTTTTACAACATTTTTAGAATGGTCAGCACATACCTTTCACATGTGTAGCATTCACAGAATTCATTATTTTCTCCAAAAAATCCATCTCCATAATAACAAGAAATTTCTTCCCCAGGTTCAATATCTCGCAGAGCTTTCACACATGCTGTATCCCGGCCAGTTGACACAAACTATATAGAAAAAAATAACTTATTTTAATTATGTAATTAGTTTGAGAAATAATTTTAAAAGATTTCCATATGTGGAAAATGAATGTGGATGGTTTTAGTGCTTACTAAACACTTACCTTACAGTTGGGTCTGCAATCTGAAAAAGGTCCAAAAGATAAAATCAATTAACTGCTGATAAGACCTGATACATGAATAGTTACAGATATCTAAAGTAGGGTTCCAAATTGATTTTATAATCCATTATAAAACTCAGTTGAATAACTAGGCACATTAGACAAAAAATGCAACTCATCTTCAATGCTATTTTGTTCATTCTAATTAAATTTAGGGAAAAACTGTCAAAAATACCGTATTGTCCCGAGTATAAGACGCACCTGATAATAAGACGCACCATTAAAGTTTGGTGCTATTAAAAAAATTCAATTAAATCACTGGCATTAAATTGCAACAGCCTGATTATAAGACACACCCCTAGTTTAAAAACTTAAATTAGGAGAAAAAAGTGAGTCTTATACTCAGACCAATATGGTATATTAGAGTCATTTTGAATGCAACAGTATACTGCAGAGGTTCTCTAAGTGTGAGGCGCGACTCCCAAGTGCGTCATCGAAAGCAGCCAGGGGAGTCGCCTTAGTCTTTTAATTAACACATATTCTTGCTTGCAAGAGAGAGAGAGAGAGCAAAAACAAAGACCCGGATCTTCACATCGGGTCACTCAAAGTTAATTTCAAAACACTTCAGGTTTGTAGGCAGTTTCCACGTCTTGTTTTTAACCACAGCGTGAGGGAAGCCCTTGCTTATCTTATGTTAAAGAACAATTAACAAGCCGCTAAGTACTCAAGCTGAGCTGGAGACAGCGAGAGCTTCTGGAGACAAGACAGCATCCCGTTTCTCTCATTGTAAGTTTGCAGATAAGGTATTTTCATTCAGACATTGCAGGTTTGCAAATAAAGTATTTTCTTTCTGTTGAATGTTTTTAATAAAGCAAACACAAAACAAATGCAAGAACTGCAATTGAAAATGGTGCAGAGCAGGTTCTGCTTTACATACAGTCTTTGATTTCTATGTTTAGTTTGGTTGTTTAATTATTAGGATTTCTCTCCTTCCTTTCTGACCCACCTCTAAGTTAGTTCCCCACTCTATTTGCTGGGACAACCCCCCCCCCCCCCCGGAAACTGCCAGGCAGTATAAGAATCTGTTTTTCATCTTGCAACAATGCTACCAAAAGGAGCTAGCTTTCTCTCTCTTTCTCTCTCATGCAGCTGGGGTGAGGCATGACCACTGCTTCCCTCCAATGCTTTGATGTTTCTCTTGCCATGTATAGGACTAACACAGACGACATCAGTGCCCTCTACCCAGGCCTGCCAATGGAGGGAGGGCAGCATCCCAACCCCACCCTGCGCACTCCTGGCTTAGCTGCTGCTCAGCATAAGCATGGAAAATCCACTTTAGGGCTCGTTTTAGGGAATATACACATACATATACACATACATATAAGAAAGGGTGCCTCTGAGCATGTAAAGAGTGCCTGTTTCTTCCATGCACTGTAATGGGGAGTCACAGCTAACGGCGAGGGAGGTCAAGGGAGCCGTGAGTCAAAAAAGTTTGGGAACCACTGGTATACTGTATTTTCTTTACTTGTTGCTTACCATGGTTGATGAATGCAGCTGGACCAAGCCACAGCTGAGCACAGTTTTTCCGTGTTGAGTACATGACACTGAAGTCGTTCTCTCCATGTCTGAGCAACATGTTCTCTTCTAGTTCGGAGAGTTCAGCAATACAGCCCACCAGTAATTCTATCTTGTCATTTCGTTTCCTAATAAATGAAGAACAAAACTATTTATTTCAAGAGTGATCAAAAAGTTATTAAATGTTCTCTTTTCCCAGCAAAGAATATGTTAGCAAAGGGAAAAAAATTCTGTGCCCCAAAAGAAAACACAGACAGCCATATTTGGCAGATGAAAACAACTGTAACATTTACAGCGCAATCCTATCCAACTTACACCACCGGTGTAACCAGCGGTGTAGCGAGAACAGGAGGCCCCAGAATTTAAAAATATATTATTTTCCATGTAACCATTTAAATATCGATGGTAGCCAGTGTCTTCCTAGAAGAGGCCTTCCTCCTCTTCAGTCACACAGGAGGAAATGCCTCTTCCAAGATGAGATCTGTTATAACACATGCATAAATAATCTAAGACAACTTTTTTTCTTTGGGATTCTTATTATAGTATACATAACTCATGCAGATTTAAATCAATTAAAATCTATGTGGTTATTGCCTAAGATTGCCAAGTGACATTTTTAACGAAAATCCCACACACACATCCCCCTCCCCCCCCCACACTTTCCTACTGTTGGGTTCAGAAACTCAAACCTCCCCAAGTGCTCATGGCATTTTAGTAGCCATTAGTTATTGGAAAATATGTATCTTAATAACTGAACAACTAATAACTTGTTGTTGTTCAGTCGTGTCCGATTCTTCGTGATCCCATGAACCATATCCTGCCAGGCATTCCTATCCTCCACTATCTTCCTGAGTTCGCTCGTTTTCATGTTCGTTGCATCGGTGATGCTGTCTAACCATCTCATCCTTGGCCTTCCCCTTCTCCTTTTGCCTTCAATCTTTCCCAGCATCAGAGTCTTCTCCAGAGAGTCCTCTCTTCGCATTAGGTGGCCAAAATATTTGAGTTTTAGCCTTAGTACCTGTCCTTCCAGGGAACAGTCAGGGTTGATTTCATTTAGGATTGACTGATTTGATCTCCTAGCAGTCCAAGGGACTCTCAGGAGTCTTCTCCAGCACCACAGTTCAAAAGCATCTATTCTTCGGCGCTCAGCCTTCCTTATGGTCCAACTCTCGCAACCATACATTGCTACTGGGAACACCATGGCCCTGACTATACGAACTTTTGTTGGCATGGTGATATCTCTGCTTTTTATTATGCTATCTAAATTTGCCATAGCTTTCCTTCCAAGGAGTAAGCGTCTTTTAATTTCATGGCTGCTGTCTCCGTCTGCAGTGATCTTGGAACCCAAAAAAAGTAAAATCTGTTACTGCTTCCATTTCTGCCCCTTCTATTTGCCAGGAATTGATGGGACCAGATGCCATGGTCTTAGTTTTATTAAAGTTGAGTTTCAAGCCAACTTTTGCACTCTCCTCTTTCACCCTCATCAAGAGGCTCTTTAGTTCTTCTTCACTTTCTGCCATTAGGGTGGTATAGTTCTTCTTCACTTTCTGCCATTAGGGTGGTATCGTCTGCATATCTGATGTCGTTGATATTTCTACCGTCAATCTTGATTCCGGCTTGCGATTCATTCAGCACTGCATTTCTCATAATGTACTCTGCATATAAGTTAAATAGGCAGGGTGACAATATACAGCCTTGCCGTACTCCCTTCCCAATTTTGAACCAGTCGGTTGTTCCATGGCCGGTTCGAACTGTTGCTTCTTGACCCGCATACAGGTTTCTCAGGAGACAGGTAAGGTGGTCTGGTACCCCCATCTCTTTAAGAATATGCCACAGTTTGTTGTGATCCACACAATCAAAGGCTTTTGCGTAGTCAATGAAGCAGAAGTAGGTGGTTTTTTGGAACTCTCGGGCTTTCTCCATGATCCAGCGCATGTTGGCAATTTGATCTCTAGTTCCTCTGCCTCTTCGAAACCCAGCTTGTACGTCCGGTAGTTCTCGGTCCACGTACTGCTGAAGCCTAGCTTGTAGGATTTTGAGCATAACCTTGCTAGCATGTGAAATGAGTGCAATTGTGCGATAGTTTGAACACTCTTTGGCACTGCCCTTCTTTGGAATTGGAACGTAAACTGACCTTTTCCAATCCTTTGGCCACTGCTGAGTTTTCCAAATTTGTTGGCATATTGAGTGCAGCACTTTCACAGCATCATCATTTAGGATTTTAAGTAGCTCAGCTGGGATATTATCATCTCCACTAGCTTTGTTGTTAGTAATGCTACCTAAGGCCCACTTGACTTCACTCTCTAGGATGTCCGGCTCTGGGTCAGTGACCACACCAGCGTGGTCATCAGGAACATTAAGATCTTTCTTGTATAGTTCTTCTGTGTATTCTTGCCATTTCTTCTTAATCTCTTCTGCTTCTGTTAGGTCTCTGCCTTTTTTGTCCTTTATCATGCCCATCTTTGCACAAAACGTTCCCTTGATATCTCCAATTTTCTTGAAGAGATCTCTAGTCCTCCCCATTCTGTTGTTTTCCTCGATTTCCTTGCATTGTTCATTTAAGAAGGCCTTCTTATCTCTCCTTGCTATTCTCTGGAAATCTGCATTCAGTTGTTTATATCTTTCCCTTTCACCTTTGCTTTTCGCATTCCTTCTTTCCACAGCTATTTGTAAAGCCTCATCTGACAGCCACTTTGCCTTCTTGCATTTCTTTTTCTTTGGGATGGTTTTAGTTGCTGCCTCCTGTACAATGTTACGAACTTCCGTCCATAGTTCTTCAGGCACTCTGTCTACCAGGTCTAATGCCCTAAATCTATTCTTCACCTCCACTGTATATTCATAAGGGATATGGTTTAGGTCATATCTGACTGGTCTAGTGGTGTTCCCTACATTCTTCAGTTTAAGCCTGAATTTTGCAATAAGAAGCTCATGATCTGAGCCACAGTCAGCTCCAGGTCTTGTTTTTACTGATTGTATAGAGCTTCTCCATCTTTGGTTGCAAAGCACATAATCTATCTGGTTTCGGTATTGACAATCTGGTGATGTCCATGTGTAGAGTCGCCTCTTGTGTTGTTGGAAAAGAGTGTTTGCTATGACCAACGTGTTCTCTTGACAGAACTCCGTTAGCCTTTGCCCTGCTTCATTTTGCGCTCCAAGGCCAAACTTGCCTGTTGTTCCGTTTATTTCTTGATTTCCTACTTTAGCATTCCAGTCTCCTATGATGTAAAGGATATCTTTTTTGGGTGCTAGTTCTAGAAGGTGTTGTACGTCTTCATAGAACCAGTCAACTTCATCTTCTTCGGCATCAGTGGTTGGGGCATACACTTGGATTACTGTAATGTTGAATGGTTTGCCTTGGATTCGAACTGAAATCATTCTGTCGTTTTTGAGGTTGCACCCCAGTACTGCCTTTCCCACTCTTTTATTGACTATGAGGGCTACTCCATTTCTTCTAAGGGATTCATGCCCACAGTAGTAGATATGATGGTCACCTGACTTAAACTCGCCCATGCCCATCCATTTTAGTTCGCTGATTCCCAAGATGTCAATGTTCAATCTTATCATCTCATTTTTGACCACATCCAGCTTGCCTTGATTCATAGACTTCACATTCCATGTTCCTAAGCAGTACTGCTCCTTGCAGCATTGGATTTTCCTTTCAACCTCAGACACATCCACAGCTGGACGTCCTATTGGCTTTGGCCCAACCGCTTCATTCTTTCTGGGTCTACTTGGAATAGTCCTCCGCTCTTCCTCAGTAGCATATTGGACACCTTCCGACCTGAGGGTCTCATCTTCCGGCGTCATATCTTTTAGCCTTTTGGTACTGTTCATGGGATTTTCTTGGCAAGGTTACTGGAGTGGGTTGCCATTTCTTTCTCCAGTGGATCACTTTTAGTCAGAACTCTCTGCTACGACCTGTCCGTCTTGGGTGTCCCTGCACGGCATAGCTCATGACTTCATTGAGTTACGCAAGCCCCTTTGCCACGACAAGGCAATGATCCATGAAGAAGAACTAATAACTTAATAACTGAAATTTTGTGAAGTCATTATCTTAGAGAACACTCTCAATCTTGGCGGGGAAAAAAGCTTTAAAAATTTTTCTCACTGTGGACCGTTGAAAAAAAGGTCTGTCTGTGTATTGTGTTTCTGCTCTTTTGTTACGTCTGACTCCACTTAGGGCTTCACAACCTTTGGAGGGGCAAGTACCTCTTTAGTAAACATTTGTTTTTGCCACTGTACACTGCCTCCAGGGACGGTTGCTGTGTGGGGAAAATGAGCTGCTCACCACACAGTTATTTCTGCAGCAAGGCAGAGGCTTCTACAGTTGCTGCTGCCTCCTGGTCTCTCCTACACTCTGTCCTCTCTTTCCTGTCTTGCACAAACTGCATCACTTTTGAAGAGTCAGGCCTGGGTTGTCACACAGTCACACCTTACTGCCCCAGCCATCAATACTTCTGGCAGGCAGGTCCAGACAAAACAACATCACACAGTCCCTATGGCAGCAGTGGTGCTTCACACACACACTGAGTAAACTACAGAGTAGTAAGTTACTCTATAGCACTGGTTCCCAACCTGGGGGTCGCGACCCGGAGCAGTTTCAGGAGATTGTGGGAGGTTGGGGTTGCCCCCCCAGATGGTGGCTGCGGTAGCAGCAGCGCAACAAGAGGAGAGTTCACCACAACTCTTGCACGTACGCCGCATGCAGAGAGTTCACCGGAGGTATCTTGCGCCCGCCGCACACAGCCCTTGGGCAGTGTGGCCACGGGCCACCCTCATTTTACTCCTCTTTACTGCGCAGGCGCGCGAAGCCGAGCATTCGTTCGGATACCTTTGGGCGAGCAGAGCGAAGGCTCGGACTCGCACATGCCTGCTCAATAAGACGAAAGCACGCAGGCTTCAGGCCATGTGTTTTTTCTTCATATTGCACAGGTGTGCGAGTCTGAGCCTTCGCTCGGCTTGCCCAAAAGGTATCCAAACGAATGCTCAGCCTCACACGCCTGCGCAGTAATGAGGGTGTCCTGTGGCCGCACCGCACGAGGGCTGTCCGCAGCAGGCGCAAGATAGCTCCGGTGAACTCTCTGAGTTTGGTGAACTCCCTGCGTGTGGCGGGCGCGAGAGAGTTGTGATTAACTCTCGTCAAGCTGCTACTGCTGCCGCCAGTTGGCAACCCCAACCTCCTGCAACCCTCAACTCCAATGAACTCTACTCTCATCAAGCTGCTGCTGCCGCCGGTGCCAGTTGGTAACCCCAACCTCCCGCGACCCCCCTGAACGAAGGCTCAGCCTAGCACAATTACACAGAGAAGTAAAACGAGGGCTGCGTGCGGCAGGCACAAGAGAACGCAAAAGAGGGAAAGGATAATACAGGTTGTGGTGAATCTGTGGTGTGTATGAATGACATTAGCAACAGCTTCTTGTTGATAGTAGATCACTCCTCCCCCACCCCGTTCAAAGTCATAATTATCTGATGCTCTCTTTGGGCTTGTTTGCTCATCCTGTGTTACGTTCTGCTTGTCCCCCAAAATGCTTTTAACACTGTGTATGTTTGTGTGCGGTTTGATTATATGTGTGGTTTGGATGTCTTTGAATTCTAGCATACCTCATCCCAAATATGGGTTGCAAAGTTAGCATCACCCCCCCCCCGTTAATCTTAATCCCACCTCATTAATCTTAATCATTTTTAAAATGGTTCTCTGCATTTACTTGGATGTGTTTGGATTCTAGCCTGTTACTCTGCTCTGAGTTGATATGCTCTGTTGGTGCTTGTTTGCTTTGATGGCTAATGTGCCTCATCACAGATATGGATTGCAATGTTAGCATCACTCCCCACCCCCCAGGCACAACCATCCCGTTAAATTTCTGTTAGCTGAGGCTTTAGTGTACATGCACTTATGTTGCTTATGAGTACAACTGTAAAAATGTACAACTGTACAATTTATTTTTCTTAAAAATTGTAATTTATTTAAAAATTGTGATTTGTTAAAAATGACATCACTTCCTGCTTAATGACATCACTTCTGGTCCTGCTTAATGACATAACTTCCGGGTTAATGACATAACTTCCGGCTGTAGATCTTAGAGGGGTCCCAACAGATTGTCAGTCTACAAAAGGGGTCCAGGAGCTAAAAAGGTTGGGAACCACTGCTCTATAGCCACTAGTGGTACTTGTACCAGTGGCTGGAAAGAGCTGCTAAAGAGTAAATATATACATTCTTAAATACTGGAAAGTAAAAACTTTTCGGGGGGGGGGGAGGAAAGGGACAGGGCACTATCACCCCCTTGGTTTTAAACATTACTAAATAGATTAACATGGCTGCATTGTGTTTGTTTCAATTTTATTTTTTTACTTGTTGGAGGTTTGCCATTTAATTTTGTTCTACTTGAATCAAAGCCAGATAACAGACTATGATTTTTTTTTTAAAAAAAAACTAGGATTTTTTTTAAACAGACCCTGATGCTGTATCAAAAACTGGTTTTGAAACATGGTTAAAAAAACAAAACAACAACAACAACAACAACACATGTTCGAAGACCCAATCGGTTCATGAAATCTCTAGTACAGTTGTCTGGATTAGCTGAGTCATGCCAGGAGACTGAGTTTCATCAACATGATTACCCCTCTCTATATGTGCCCATTTTCAGTGATGGGGGGGGGAGCTCAAATAACATCTTACATGTATGGGAGGGGGGAGTTGCCCATTTTACCATGCTATGCTGGGGCAATGAAACTGCTGCAGCACAGCAAAACAGGGAGAGTTGGCCTGAATGTGCACTCGAATGCACTTCCAAGGGCAGATGAATGCTCGAGGAGCTAGGATCACTCTAGAAAGAGGTCCTTTCAAGTAAAGAAGTGGTACCGAAGCAGCAGCAGATCCAGGAAATGATGGCTGTGAACAGATGTGAAAAAGTGCATGAAAAAGGGGCTTTTCACATCTCCCAACAGTAAATTTCACATAAAAAAAATCTATCATGAAAATTTGGTATAGCACCAATATTACTGTAATGCTTACCACTCTTTTGTTGCAACAATTTTGGCTCCATTTTGCTCCGATGAGTAGCGGTTGCATGGTAATATCTCAAATCCACTGTCAGTTGCAAACATTCGCAAATAAATAAATACCTGCAACAGAAAAAAAATAGCTAAGTAGTACTGTTGCACTAAGAGAACATTGTTTTGAATGAAACCATATATACGCATGTGCGCACCCAAGCTCAAACTGAGTTAATCAACCCCCACAACCCACCTCATAAAACGTCACAGTAAAATGAGAACTACAGGTAAAGCGTGCATTTTATAAAACTGTTTATAGTGAGAAGAAAAAAATTGAACAGTTCCTCATACACTTCTCAGACAGGAACACATGAACAATTGCATCCACTCTGTCTCATCTATTTTCAACAACCAGGAATCCCAGCATTCTCCATCTGGGAACACTGTTTTTAAGTACTTGAAAAATATTCAAAAATGCCAACATGCTCACATCAAATTTCAGGGCACCCAGCAGCCAGCTTCTGAAGTTATTCCAGCTTTGTCCAACTTCATATTTTGTTATATTTACAAATAAAGAGAAATTCTAGTTTTTGAAGGAGTTTGTCCCCGATTCTTCAAAATAAAGGAAGTTAAGCTTTTTTACCAGCTTAATTAGCATCCACAAGAGCCTGTATACTAAACACCAACAATCTGAATTTGGATTAAGTATAAATATACCTACATGTTCCTTGAACAACGTTTCCTGCATTTTGTTCTTGTTAAGAAAATAGTGCCGGGCCCAGTCACCTGATGTCAAGGACTTGAAGGCTTTTTCCAAGTGCTCATCTTTTTTAAAACGCTCAATAACCTCCTTCAATTCTTCCTGCCTTCCTTTTATTGGTCGAAACCTAAAATACAACAAGAAGCCAGTAAATCAGGCCACATTTTATTTATTCACTTCTTAAGCAATTGCATTTCTGAGACAGACCTATAAATGAAAGTGAATTTGCTGACAGCAGGCTCTGCACAACTTGAGCGTTAAAGGAAATACATACAACAGAAGCACAGCTATCAGATTTCTTATTTAACAGAGCTGTAAAGATTTTTATTTAGAACGTTGTAGTCTTCTAAGCAGATTACTGGGGTTTGTTAATAACTGGAAGTGGAGCAAGTACTGGATTAGAGTGACAGAAGCCTCCTTCTCTCAGGCATCCTACACTCACTATAGGAAGTCAACTGTGCAAACATAAAGTCTGCACTGGTTCTTGTCAACCATACTGACTAGTGGTGAAGCATCCCACACATATGGGTTATATGGGTAAGAAGCACTGAAACAGCACACTTGACCCTCAAAATGAGAGTCATTTGTACCTTTAAATATACTAACACAGTGTTTCTCAAAGTGTACGCCTAGGAGCCCTGGGGCTCCCCGAGACCCCTTCAGGGACCCCACAAGCACACCACAAGTGGCTGCCCTCTGCTGCACTACTCTGTGCATGCGCACATGCGCCAGCAGGGCTCCCCAAGACTCCTTTTAAAAGTGTACAGGGCTCTAGTGACTGAAAAGTTTGAGAACTGCTTGACTGCTTGCCTCTTCCCACATTACGCTATGGAAGCAATTGCATTGCCAATCAAGATCATTATGTAAAATGGATATGGCTCCCAAAGAATTTTTAGTTTAAAAAAAATCTGTGTAAAATTGTGACTAATCATTCCTATGATCTGCAAAGACAGAAAGAATCTTCTACTGTGAAAACAGCAATCCAGAACAATACGCAAAACATGGTTACAGGTAAGCAGGCTCTCTCCTTGCTTCTGTTTACCCTAGAAGGGGAAAGCAAAATCTAGTGCATCCTTTGGCATTCCTGGCAAAAATTAAAACTTCAAAACACATTTCTAAAACAGCTTATCTGTCCCAAGAAGAATCCCAAATCTGTTCTTACTGCTTATAAAAGACCTTTCTTCTACTAAAACACAGGCAAAAGGCTTTGCTGAAAGGAAAACAAACAAATCAGGGAGAATAAACCCTCAGGGAAAAGAATATATTTTATCCAACGTTTTGGTAAATTAATGCACCACCAAATTAAGATGCAATCCTGACTGGGATACTGATCATCATCCATAAGTAATCACTGTGATGAGGCTGTAGGGGAATATATTTATTTATTTACAATATTTTTATCCCGCCTTTCTCCCCGAAGGGACCCAAGGCGGCTTACAACAGAAAAAAAGAATACAATACAAAAAATACAATATAAAAATAATCAAATTTTAAAATAGTAAGAAACAATTAATGAAAATTAATAAAAAACAGTATCTAAAAATCGATTTAAACGATTATTGCTACAATTAAAAACAGGAGCATAAACAGCAGCACCCCCACCTGTACCAGCGAGATGTTAAAAAAGGCAAGGGCTCAGAAGGTTTCTTTGAACAAAAAGGTTTTTAGGCCTCGCTGGAAAGTGTCCAAGGAGGGAGTAGTTCGTAAGTCAAAGGGGAGGGAATTCCATAAGGTTGGTGCCACTAATGAGAAGGCCCTGTTTCTGGCAGCCACCCCTCGCACCTCCCTGGGCGATGGCACCCGCAAAAGGGCCTTCTCTGATGATCTAAGGAGACGGGCCGGACTATATAGAAGTAGGCGGTCTCTCAAATATCCTGGATGTATTAATTACTTAATTAATGTATTATTATATTAGTAATATTGTATATTATTATTATTATTATTAGTTAATGGATGTATTGAGAGAGGTGTTTCAATATGGATAGTAGGCAAGTAAATGTACAGTATTTGTTTATACTATTAGTCAGTTATGTAATGGGAGTAAAGAAATGTTAGCACCCTTGTGCAAGATACTCAGAAAGTCACATCTGGGATACCATGCCGAGTTTTGTCAACAATTTTCAGAGAATAATTTTAGATCTCAGATACAAAGCAGGCCAACTTGAATGACTCCAGGAGTTCTTGGAACTTAACAGTGCAAACCTATGCATGTCTGCTCAGAAGTATATATACACAATTGCAGCCTTATTTTACCAACAATTAAGGAACCTGCTTAAACTACAAAAAAGAAGGCTGAGATGAGGGGAAAAAAGGCACTCTAAAATACTAGAGAGGATAACTTACACAGAAAGTTAAAGAATTAAACACTAATTACAATAAAGTGGACACTAACAGTGCAATCCTGCCTAACTATACACGGCCGTCCTAAAGGGCCAGCTGCTGTATCCTATTGCCATTGCGGCCTGCCCCGGCACAGCCTGGGCGCACCTGTGGAGAAGGGGATGTTTGTGTAAGCGGCACGGGCCGCAATGGGCTTCCTTGGATACACGCCAGCTCTGAAGCTGGTGCATAACCAGGGCCAGACCGGGCTGCAACGGGACATAGGATATCAGCGCATCTAAGCGCAGATATTCCTGCCACCTCCCAACCCGGGTCGACCAATGGCCTCCTCCCTCGCTGCCCCTGCCCTCCCTTCCCCACGCCTCCGCCCTACTCACCTGCAGCGGCTGGTGCGGATACAGATAGGTCGTGAAGTAAACGGAGTCATCCTCCACACCAGTGCCGCTTACTCTCCAGTTGCCAAAAATGTGCTTTAAGGCATGTTTATGACACCATAGGCTGGCAGAGTGCTAGCTCCGCCAGTCTATAGTTGCGCAGGATTGCACTGAAAATTTAGGCTGCATAACTTGGCAGGCTTCATAATCAGGAGGACAGATTTCTAAAATAGTATTTTTGAAATAATTACAGGAGCAAAGTATTTAACTGGTTCAAGACAAGCAAAAACGCTATTTATGAAGAATGTCTTGCAGTTTTCTTCTTTAACGTGGTCCACTGGGGATACTGCATGATGCCACACGGCTGTCAAAATTAGAGATAGAAACTAAATTACCTGGAATTCTGTCCCTCCCAAAAAGTATCACTGGGAGGATGAGTAGATGGGCTTTGCTCATGCTTAGGGTCAGATATTAGTGGTAGTTTATTTGCTTTAGCCATAGGACAACAGAGAAGCTAAATATATATGAACAGAATCCTAAAACTGTACTAAATAAAAATACTTAAAACCTAGCCAGTCACACCAATTCATCAGCCTATTAAAATATTTTAAAATATTTATAAATTCGAGTACCCTTAACCTAAAATCATACATGCAGTCACAATTAATTTGCTTTTGTTTGCTGTTCTCAAAAAGAACTCTTCTCAAACTGTTCTCAAAAGGAGGTTCCTTCCAAGTACTGTATATCTACTCAATTACAAACCTAATAGATATTTGAATTTTGAGTAGAGAAAGTGTGATCCCATTAAAAAAAAAATGGCACCAGCAGATCATTTATCACCACAGCACATGAACTCCAGATGCATTATAGTGGGGAAGATATTCTACTTAAAATGTGACCCATAGAAGCAGTCGTGAAAATCACTGCCAGCTCTTGTATAGTTTCCTTTGGAGTGCATTGAGGTCAATCTTTGAAGTCACTGGACTGGCTTTCCAAATGATGAATTTTAGGTATTGTAGCCATAGTGCAAGATAGTAACATCTGCTAAATTCCATGGACTGCTAGGAGATCAAATCAGTCAATCCTAAATGAAATCAACCCTGACTGTTCCTTGGAAGGACAGGTACGGAGGCTGAAGCTCAAATATTTTGGCCACCTAATGCGAAGAGAGGACTCTCTGGAGAAGACTCTGATGCTGGGAAAGATTGAAGGCAAAAGGAGAAGGGGAAGGCAAAGGATGAGATGGTTAGACAGCATCACCGATGCAACGAACATGAAAATGAGCGAACTCAGGAAGATAGTGGAGGACAGGAAGGCCTGGCGGGATATGGTTCATGGGATCACGAAGGGTCGGACACGACTTAACGACTGAACAACAAATTCCATGAGCTAGTACATTCTACACTTATCTACCCGACTACAGATCCATAAGAAACTGGTAATAAGACTTTAGAGCGTTAGTTTTGTGAGGTTGTTCCTAACAAAATCATGACAACCGAAAACCTGGATAAGTGTTCAATAGTTAATAAACATCCACAATCCACTGGACCAACGATTTTGAAATAAGGCATTCTGGGTTGTATGCAACAATGCAAGTGTTTCATGAGTAACGGCAGGAGTGCAAGGTATCTTCTCCACACATCCCTTCTAGGGTAGCTCCCCCCAAAACCACTCCTGAGGGTGGAGGAACCCTTGGGAATGGTGTGGAATGTTGTGCAAGGGAAATCCCCTGCCTTGGGGGGAGAGAGTGGAGAAGACACTCTCTTGGTCCACTACATGAGCACTACTTAGGACTCAACCCTTTGCGTTTTAGATGCAATGGCTTATTCCCCTAGTTCTGTTCAGGTATTATATATCATTAAGGGCACAATCCAAACCTACTTAGGCTACCATTGTGACCAGCAGCCCAGCGAAAATGGGAGGCCTCAGAATGGAAAGGGGATTCAAATCCCCTCCAAAAGGGGAATTCAAAGGGGATTTGAATCCCCTTTCCATTCTGGGGCCTCCCGTTTTCGCTGGGCTGCTGGTTACAACGGTGGCCTAAGTAGGTTTGGATTGCGCCCTAAGGAGACTAAAATTTATCTCTTTAGGATCTATGCTCCATATATAAATGAACTTGAAGTTCTAAAAACTCAATGTGCAAAGTGCTCATATTAAATTATGGCCACAATCTTATGCAAATGTATCTGGCAGTAAATCCGACTGAACATGGTAGAACTTTCTTCTGAGTAAACATGCATAGGTTAGCTCTATACTAGGCTATATACCTTTTATATTTATCAGAGATATTTTTAGTTCAACTTTTATACATTTGTTTTGAAGCATTGCAACCCACTTCAAGACTGTGGTATAAAATGAATGAGATCTTTCAATGAAGTATAACGAGTTTCAAGTAGAAATAAGAGGCAGAAAAAAACCTTGAAGTTTTTTTTTTTTCATTTTCTAGTATTTGTGGGGCACACTGATGTGTGTGTGATAATGATCTGCAGCTCATCAAAACTTACCGCTACACCACTGACAGGAGTGCCTACTAATAATTAGCTGCTGTAGCCATAAACACTCAGGATACAATTCTAAGTGCCACTTCTGTGAACAGAAGGCACTTTTTGTAGAAGAAGCTAGCATGGGTAGTGCGGTCATAGTTAAAAGTGAAAGTAGCGAACCAGCCGATAAAAAACAATAACGATTTTATCCGGATAGACTGTAGCAGTTCATACACAGACAAACAGAAATTCTTTAAAATCAGAAACTGGAACCCAAGGACCCGACGTTTCATGTTTCAATCCAAACACATCTTCTGGGGACTTCCAAAGTAAATTGGTAGATGTTACGATGTTCAGCGTCTTGCTCTGTCCTGCTGAACATCGTAACATCTACCAATTTACTTTGGAAGTCCCCAGAAGATGTGTTTGGATTGAAACACGAAACGTCGGGTCCTTGGGTTCCAGTTTCTGATTTTAAAGAATTTCTGTTTGTCCGTGTATGAACTGCTACAGTCTATCCGGATAAAATCGTTATTGTTTTTTTTAATCGGCTGGTTCACTACTTTCACTTTTAACTATGACCGCACTACCCGTGCTAGCTTCTTCTACAAAGATTATTGCTGGTTATAATAGTTTCCGCTCGAAAACAGAAGGCACTTGTTTGCACAAAGTGGAATACATTTTTGCCAACTCCCCATACCCCTCTATACCCCACACAGTCCTGTTCCTAAGAATCCCCCAATTCTCAGGAGCACATTTCCAGGGGGCATAGGGGACCACGGTGCTGAGAGGGCGGAGGAAGTTCAATTATGCAATACAACCCATTATGATTTACAGCGCAATCCTGCGTAAGGATCCAACCAGCGGCCCGGGGCCGCCGGCTGGATTCTGTGCACTGGAAGTCAGGCTGCCAATCTATTCAGGGAAGGGGACTTTTGTCCCCTTCCCCGGGTGTAAATGCAGGCCGGCCGGCCTCCTTGGATTTCCGCCAGCGAAATTGCTGGCGGAAGTCGGAGGAGGCTGTGTAATGGCCCAATTGCCTGGCGGGGACCGGGATATGGTCGAGGCCATACCCCGCCCCCGCCCGGGCTGGGCCAATGGCCCCCTCCCTCGCCCAGTGAAACATCCCCGCAGGATCCCTGCTTACCTGGTCCGGCGGCCGCAGGAGTGCTCCGTTGACAGAGCAAGGGAGGCCGGCCTCTGCGCCGGCCTTCCCTGCTCCAGAGTAGTCACGAATGTACTTAACGGCAAATTCACAACTATTTACGGCGCCGGAACACTTGCTCTGGCAGCTTCCGGTGGATTGCGCTGTTATTATACTTTCTGGCAACCAAGCTTTGCATCTCTTGCTGTGCTGTTTATATTTGTCACATTTCCTTTTTCTTCACTCAGTGAAAAAATTTCTTCAAAATAATCCCCAATAATCCATATCTTATGACCTGCAGGCTTTACAACTTTTTATGGACAAGTGCTGGTTGGAATAAAAACTAGAACGTGCTGATTCTTTCCAGTGATCTTTTCTGTTTTAGTTTGTCCTTTTCCCTTTGTTCTATAACTATCCTTACCCAATTCCACATACCACAAAAGGCAGATCAGGGTTTTTCCGAGACGAAAGGTAAATGCCTACATTCTATGATCAGCTGGTAGAGCGATAGAAATTTATAAGAGTAGCGACTGAGCCAGTTGCAGAGTTTAAATTACCAGGCACAGAATAGAGAAAAGGTCACCCAGATGGACCAACGGATGACAACTATGTAGACCTGCTGGTCTCTGCCCCATAACACAGTGTGGGGACCGGCATATAAATTCATTTCTCTTTACAAAGGAAGCAGTTATTCACAAAAGTTATTTTTAAGAGATGATTCGTTTGCATTAATTTCAGATTTTAATTTTAAAACCAGATTTTAAAAAGAGAAACACTAGGTTGGATCTAAAAGGTGCTCTTTGGGGTACTTTGCACCTCATACTGGACTGCTGTATGAAAAAAAGTAAAATGAAATCCAAAGATGTTCCACCTCTTGCACAGGAACCTGTGTAACATCTTACACAAGCAGAATCATGGAAACTACTGTAGAACTTACCTATAATAGAAGTGTGTGAACTGCACAAATGTTTGCAAAACAGTGCTAGTGACTACTTTTCTTCCATTGACAGATCCCTGGATCCAATTTTTCTTCCCAACAGTTTTATACAATTTTATAAAATTGTAATTTTATACAATATAAAATATTTTACATGTTTACTCAGAAGTGAGTTCCACTATGATCAATAGGGCTTAGTCCCAGGTAGATGTGTACAGTATTGCAGCCTTGTGCACTTCCTCTTTTAGTAATTAGAAATTACATTACTTTCAATAGTTTGTACAGATACTGTATTTGTATTTAAAAGCTCACCATTTGGGTTCTTTTGACAACTTACTTCTCATGGACTCTCAAATTTATATCCCAAATATATTCCAACATATCCCAAATTTATACCCTATAAATATAAACTTATAAATATAAACTTATAAAAATATAAATGTATAACTCCACAAGTTATAAAAATGGAATGGCACCTTTTTCGGGCCTATGCTCCAGTAGAACTTTCAAGAAGTTACAATACAATACTCATGCAATTATTTATAAAATCAGTTCTCAAGATACTCTGCATTGCACATCTTGGAGAGTCTATCCAAAAGCTAATTCAAGCAGACTTATTACAGAAAAAAATAGCACACTTTTTTAAAAAAATCACATCATGTCCTCTAGTCACAATACTAGCTCAAACATGACATTCTGCTGGAAGCAACAGCTATCAGATGCACCAGAAAGTGGAAGATTCTTTAGGTACAGCAGGCAGACAAGAGTCTCCCAAATGAGCTTAAATATATCATAATGTTTTAAAAAAAAATTCAGAGAACTCAAGTTTTTTCAACAAGTTAGAGATTCTAGAGTTTGGCTGCCCTTAGACTGTTCCAGTTGTAAGAACCACCCAAAACCAGAACAGCTGTAACATTTTGAAGCATCTTTGCAAGGTTCTATTTTGCAGCTTGCACTGGGATAAGTCTCAATTCATTGAGTCCCAGGAACCACACAAGAACAAGTGCAGTTCCAAGTATATTCACTATCTCCAGTTTTAGTCAGGTGGAATGGTTTGTACCCTGAAAAGTTTTTTGTTGAGTGCATGCTACACAAAGCAACAAGTCTATGGCACAATAAGAAAAAATAAAATGTAAAAGACACTTACAAATTGAAACAATGAATGCTGATCCCTTACAGCAGTGTAAACAGCCATTAAACCTAGCAGCTTATGACTATTTTGCTCTCATAACACAGTGGCAGATTCCTCAAACTTTAAATAAGTGAAGGTTATACAGTTTCCCCTAAAATAAGACCTCACCCGAAAGTAAGACCTATCGCCATTTTTGCATGAGTTTTGCTGACACTCATCAATATAAGTCCTCCCTGAAAGTAAGACCTAGCTAGGATCATCAGCCAGACGAACGTGACCCCCCGGCACCACCACCCTGGCACTTACTTTGACCGATTAAAGCTTCATTCTTTCCTGAGGGTGCAAGACCTGGAAGGCCTGCACTCGAGTCCTCCACCATAGAGACAACGTGCTAGAGAGGCCAGCAAGGAGGCTGCAACCGTGCAGAGTCTCTCTAGCACGTCATCTCCATGGTGGAGGACTCAAGTGCAGGCCTTCCAGACCTTGCAGAGCCTTGCACCCTCAGGAAAGAATGAAGCTTTAATCGGTCAAAGTAAGTGCCGGGGGGGGGGGGGGGCGGTGTCGCGCCTCCGGTTGGAAAAATAAGACCTCCCTGAAAATAAGACCTACTGCATTTTTTGGAGCCAAACTTAATATAAGACACTGTCTTATTTTAAGGGGAACAGGGTGTACACACACACACACACACACACACACAAAGTTAGACTAAGGATCAGAACGTTGTCCTACTGATTAATGTAAAGTAAAAAACTGAAAGTTCAATCTGAAAATTTTCACCTTGAATTAATTTTCTTGTTAATTCATTAAGGAAGTCTATTCTGTTTTCTTAATGACCCCTTTATGTCATGAACTATTACTGAACCAAACCCAGCCAGGAATTCCTACAGCAAGGCACAGGAAAGAAACTGGGCAGAATCATTAAGAAAAGAAACTGGGCCGAATCATTAAGAAAAAAAACTTCCTGTATGAAAAAATAAAGGCATCACTGGATCTTGCTTTTCAAAAGCACTGCAGGTAATTGAAAAGGTGTTTCTTAGAACTTCTCTATCATTTTCATTCAGATGACAAGATACAACGTCATGGAATGTCAAAACCAAATATTCTTGTACCATATTTTTGTAGAGTATTATCTTGAAGAAGGCTTATTGGTATAATGAGTCAACATTTTAGAAACTTGGAGTTTCTCACACTAATTCAGAATGAAGGAAGATCCACTGCTGAAATGTTTAATAAAATGCCTTCTCACAGGCTTATGAAAAGGAACCTCTAAAGATTCTAGGAAAATTTCAGCCAAAAAATAGCTCTCCTAATACTTTCCTAATAAGTACTGTATTCCTAATAAGCTCTCCTAATAAGGCTCCCAAAATTTTGACAGATGAAAGATGGCTTTAAATTTAATGTGACGTGTCCAAGCACAAAAGAAACAAAGTTCTCAAGTTTCTTCTTGGAATTTTTGTTCAAAAAACCCACAAAACTCCAAGGTATAAAAGCGAAGGGTCAGTGATTGGCTTTAGTAGCTGGCTGTTAAAGTGCAAATTAGCTATTCTTTTCCAGAAACAAACAATTTTGCTAGGTTTCATGACAGTTACCTACCCACCCACCCCCCACAGGGTTATTCAAAAAGGATGCTGCAAAAGTAAACCTGATTTATCCTTAAATGAACCGACATACCACAACCGTCATGACATGAAAAGACAGAAAAAATGTCTCAAGTTTCACATGCACATTACAAATGTTCAATGTGGGCACTTACGTAGCTACAATCGGGCAAAGGGGGGAAAACATTCATGGTCTACTTGCAAAGAACCCATGGTTGTCACCAGGGGCATTTGCCCCCATTGTAGTTATGCAAGTGCCCACACTGAACATTTGTAATGTGCATGTGAAACTTGAGACATTTTTTCTGTCTTTTCATGTCATGACGGTTGTGGTATGTCAGTTCATTTAAGGATAAAGCAGCTTTACTTTTGCACCATCCTTTTTAATAACCCTGTGCTGTGAGTTTAAGATAGTAATTGCTAGTAGAAAAATCTAAAAAATGTGAGTTCTACTCATACAGCTTTTGCAAATACAGCTTATAAGCTAAAGTTCACACATTGAATCAATCATTACTCAACACCGCACCCCTCACGTATCTCAGGCAAGTTGCCTAAATGAAAGCCAGTCTGGATGATAGAAGGCAGCAATTGGTAGTTATATGATGATTATAACTGTTTTTCATATTAAATAAGTGAGAGATCTAAGTCAACACATGAGCAGTAGGAGGTGGTAACCCTTATAATTATCTGAGGGGGTAAATACTTTGGTAGCACAGTGTTGCACTTCTGTAATCTTGTTTATGGCAGAACTCAAGGTTTCACTTAGAACATGGGTAATGGGGATTATGGGAGGTCTGAATTACAAGAGTCAAAATCTACCTAGCAAAACATGCTGGGCTGAAGTTGGATTCCTAATACTTTGTTACATTTTAAAGATAGCATTTTCATAATTTGAGAGTTGTCAGCTCTACATTTATTCTTTACTACTGAAATGAACATTTCATATTTTCTAGCCAGATAAATCAAAGCAAATTACCTAGTGTTCATTTTATGTGTTTGAAACCCTAAATATGGATCAAGAACCAAACTAGTTGCTAGGTCATCGTTCTCACACAGCTCCTTGGCAGACATTCCAGAGGAAGGCACGTAGCGACTTTGGCCCTCAAATCCCGAACCACCACTACCTGTATAAAATCAAAAGAAATGTCAGTATTAGCTAAAACAGACTAGAGAATCTTATGGATGTTCCCCTTTTAAGAGACAATTTCATGAGGACAACAACAGGAGTAGGTGCTTCCAGACCAATGCAGTTTGTCCTAAATGTAGTTGAGAGGGGGAAAAGGGGGGAGAGCTTCTGCAGTCAAACGTCAACAGCATGATTTGTCAGCAGCCCTCCATTTTGGATTAATGCACATTTTTTTACCATGGGGAAAGAAAACTGCAAGCATAACTGAACAAAGATCCTGGGCTTCAGCTCACATCAATTAACAGAACAAGTATTCCAGGAAATTATACCATTCAGATACATTGCAATAATTAATGCTACCTACTATCAGTAAAGTTTTGTTTTGGTCCAGTTAATACTAGCTATGTATTTAATAGTACAAAATGGAAATATCTAAAATAGAAGATGGGCAAGCTGACAGCAGAGTAGCCATCCTGAGAAAAAAACTAGTCCACTTATTTGCACATGACTTGTTTGCACCAGTGGTTTCTTTCAAAAGTAGTCTTTGTGGCATCCTGTTCACCTTCGCAATACTTTTGCACTGACTATTATTATTATTATTATTATTATTATTCTTAATAGAATTTTTACCCCGCCTTTCTCCCACCAGGGCAACCAAGGCGGCTTACAACAAAAACATTAAAATACATGAATACATTTAAAATCAAGAATTAAAATAATTAAAAGCAATTAAAACAATTAAAACAAACAGCCCCAGTGGGTCATCCACATTTACATTTGTTAAAAGCGATTTGTTAAAAAGCCAGCCCGCCATGTCAGACATCAAATGCTGATCTAAATAAAAATGTCTTAAGGCCTATATAGTTATCTTACACAAGTTATACCATACCTGATTTACAATTGGTTTGCCTTGTGTGTTTTCAGGTTAAGCATACAATGTACATTTGGGTCTCAGCCACAGTGGGAGCATTCTCATTATATTACTACTGGACCCCTTTGAATGTTCAAAATTATAAACACTTGCCACACTTTCATTTGCATGATGTTTTCATTGACTTCAATATTTGGGTTTTCAAAAATGAGTAATATTTTAGAAGGAACAGGGATCTAAAAGTACAAGTAGTAAAAAAAAGATGGGAACTATTGAGGTGGTTTAGGTTAGGGAACTGAAGACTGGAGTCAAGGGGGAAGAGACACAGAAGCTCTGTAACCTGACAACCACCAACAGTTGCATTGGTTAGTGAGAGTTCAGTAGATACTGCTCAAATATTTTCAAGACACAATTCCCCAAGATTCTTACAATTAGCCACCTGCCTGATTAGATGCAACACGCAAAAACTGCTTCCCAGGAAATCCTTTGAGGAAGAGTCACATGTTTCTCCCATTCTCCTTTCTAGTGTTCAGTAGTACTACTTCTTTTTAGAAGTAATAAGCACAGCATGAAGCTTCTATAATGCAGCATTGCCTGCGATAGGCCTCTGCTGCAGTTTGGTCCAAATGGTAAGTCAGTGACCACCTTGAGTTAAACACAAATACTCATGCAATTGGCCTATTCATGTCAACAGTGGAATAAGGGAGCTGCAATTTCAGAGAGGTTTATGGCTTCTGTTCATTGAAAAAGAAAAACACCACAAGTAGACTATATGCAAAAACAGGTTTGGGTTGTTTTTGACAAGGCTGCCAACATATTGTCAAAACCAATTTACATTGTTCTTCCCAGCCTCAGAGCGGGTCTGATACTAGAAGGCAGAGCATCACATTCACTGCTCACATGGCATGAAAGCACATCTTAAGACACTAGCACCTCTCCCCTTTCAGCCTCAGAAGTTGCAAAGATGATGTGTTATATACTGTATGTGCAACAAGTGGCTGCATTCTGTACCACATTTGAATAAGAAAAAGAACCTCAGTAAGTCAAATTTGCCCCACATAAATGTAGCCTCAAATGGAATAGAATTTTGTTAAGCATAAAGGACCTCTCTGCCAACAGAAAGAAGATAATCTTCTTACACTGTATACTTATACCTAAAGATATCAAAACACTCTTTCTTGGAGCCACTTGATGCAAAGTGAATGAGACTACTGACATGATACTCCATAACATGATCAGGCAATCCCCCAAAATCTCTAAAAGTGAGGTGTGTTGGCAACACAAAACACGAGCCACCTTTTCCCCCTTCACTGTTGGACAATGGCAAGAGTTATGAGCATGTTGTACAGTAGCAGGGTGGGCAGGAGACAATGGTTTTTGATTAGCCTTGGTCACCAAGTCAAAAACTGTGATCATCTGCTCTCCCCCAAGAATCTTCATCAAACAAGGACCATAGAATCCCCACAACTCCCTTTTCCATGGTAAAGGGAGGCAAAAGCTTGCTCATTTGCTCACTGCATCACCAAGGCACTCGTGTGTCCAACCTAAGTCAAGCAGGGGACTAGGAAGTTCCCCCTCCTCCTAGAAAGGGAGAGAGGGAACTACAAGCACAGCAGCCGAAGCCTCCTCCATCACCATTTCCAGTTTCTCAGTTGGAAAGGATGCCAAGGCTCACTGGTTCAATCCTGTACCAACAAGGCACTCTGGATACTTTGGTGATGTAGTAGCCAAGAGCCACTGGCACCCTCTCCAGAGCTGAAAAAGGTGCCATGGGCTTGCTAGCTCTGCCTTGTACTGACAAGGTGCTCTGAACGCCTTGTCAATACAGCAACCAAACCACCCAAGCTTTCCTTTCCCACCAGTGAGTTGGGGAGGAGGTGAGGATCACCACACAACTGCAGAACAATTCCTACCTACTTCTGCAGCACCACTGAGAAGAAAGCTGGTGTTCATTAGTCTCAATCACCAGGGACAGCATCCCACTTGCCATTAAGACAGGAGTGAGTAAAAATGCAGAACTGTAAATCTGAAGTGGCTCTACATTCCAAACTAATTAGGGTTTTTAATCCCAATTTTAATCATTTTTACCAATATCCAAGACCACAGTAAAATAGGAACAGAATCATATATGCATAAGATCCTTACAATGGATCCCCATGAACACAATGACTACAATCTACAGCCCACTTAAGTCCATGGTCAACGTCCCTCTGAGTTTCATAGCTGCAAACTTCACCATCACCACTTGCTTTTCTGGGACACATCATAAATATATAGAAAACGAAATTCTTTATCACTGGACATAAGGCATTAGACACAATTTTGACATAATTCAAACAGATGAGCATTAAACAATTCACATTGTTTTCACTGGGTCTTAGGTTTATTTAGAAATAGGAATCAATGAATTTCTACATTGATCTGCCATGAGATAAAGGAACTTATTAACGAGAAACAATGCAAGTATTTACAGATAGAATATACTCCACAAATACAGCTTTCATGAAATTAAAAATGCACATTGTATATTCCATAGGAAAATCAGAACAAATCATAAAGTGAGACTGTTCCTTCACATTAACATATACATACATCTGCTTGATCGTCTCTCAACTCCATTTTTGCCAGTCTTTGGATTTTCCTTCCCAGGGTGCTCTAATTTGGACTGGTTCTGATGGTGATCATTAGATAACCTGTTTCCATTTCTGCGGCCATTCACCACCATGTTCTTGGATTCTCCCAACCACTTCATTCCCACAGGCAATCTGTCCCCGTTGCATTTAGTCCTTCTTCAAGGCTTTATGGAGTCAATTTTAATTCAACTTCCTAGTGGAAACAGAACACGCAAATAGAACACAGTTCAAAAACTAAGTTTGAAGAAAAACATACTACTGTATATGCTATATGAAATAGATCAGGTATATTAATATTCAAGCAACTTTTTAAATAAAAGTACAGTATTTGGTATTGCATTTTTATACATAGGCAAGGCTCTGCACTAAAACAAGAATCTTTACTACAGAGATCTGTATTAGGTGCTCGTAGAAATTGAGCAAAGGCTTCTTCCCTTACCTTTCCTTGGAAGCCATGAGCAAACGCACATGCATGTGTTGAGGGGAGGCTGTTCTCAACATCGATAGTCTCAAGTCCACAGCTCTAAGTACGAGTAAGCACTCTTTTTTAAGGATACAAGAAATGTATTGGTGGAATAGACTACAGACGTTAAATTTACAGGAATTCTGAAACTGTAGAACACATTTTTTCTGGGGGGTTTTCTCAGAAAAAAATGGAATTGGGGGAATTAAAATGCATGCAATGTTTAATGTTCTTATCAGATCTAACCTTGCTTTATGACTTTATGAACATAAAATGCATTATGCATAACTTAGCACATAAAATAGAACTGTTTGGTATACTTATGAAATGTAAATGTTTTTATTCAAACAATAATTACAAATAAATCAGAGCTAATCAGTATCAGAGACGGAGTAGCAAGTTGCTGCTGTCAAAAGGTATCCAGACAACTTAGTTGTTGCCAAATGTAAAAATAGGAGGAAAAAACAGAAATCAAGAACAAAGGCCATTAACATTGTTGTAAAGGGTTTTAAAAAAATGTGTCTGGACTTAAAAATGATTATACTGTAATTTTAATATCAGCATTATCCAGAAACAGAACAATAAAAAAATGCTTTTGGTAAACAGGTGTTGAAACAGGGGAATGAGAAAATACATACAACTATCCCTTTTTCAAACTGCTTCCAACTATCTGGAACAAAACTAAAGTTTGCCCGCAGTTTACAATGGTCATTGCTGGGAAACCGAGGATTGGATGCTGTAGTTACATGATAAAATGTTACTTATGATGCACTCAGGGACAGCGCTACCTCCCTATGCACTAACCTTGGAGGCGTTTAAGGAATATTCACATCCTTGGGTACCAGAGGATCTCTCACTTTGTTACATTTGGCTCGGGTCCTATTTGCTTCTTCTTTAAGGTGCTCCAAAGCTGTTAAATCCTAAAAATTCTATATTTCCTGAACTCTCCTTCATCAGTTGCTTCTTCCTCCATCTCCTTTCTCATTATTAGTTATATAAAGCCATCAATGTTTATGGCAATTTACAGAATAACACAAGCAAAACGTCTGTGCCACAAGATGTTTAACATCTAAATGTTGGCAACAGAATGGGAAAACTCAGAGATCTGACCCCCACCCACCCAATCAAATGCTTGAACTTCCATTCTATACCCATCTTGCGGACATACCACACCAGGGTGCTGGTTGGGCCTGACTCCCCAGCAGGGTGAGCAAAGGGACACATGCAGTTCTGGAGGTAGAAACAGAGATACAACTGAGTGAGAAGGGTGTGAGAAGTAGAAGGTGGCAGCAGCATGTCTAGTGCTACTGTACCTGCCTGGCCTGACCCTCACCTTCCATCTCTTCGTATTTGGGTTTACCAGAACCCTAAATTCCTAGCCACTAAACAAGTGCTCAAAAATCCCTTCTGTGCATAACACAATGTATACACATAATTGTAAATCACATGTACAATGTCACTTTTACAAACGTAAATTATGGCAGGAACATCAATGCCCATCTTTCAATACTACTACACTTTTTTATGTGGCCAGAGTTCTTTATTGCATTTTTATCATTACATTGGTGCCAGATCAAAGACTTACAGCATTAAACTCTGAAATGGTTAACCACAAAGCCTAGACTAACTGAACCACAATAACTGATAAATTATTTTGTACCACCAGAGTAAATCTCAGTTTTTAAATAATATAAAAGCATAAGATTTGTCATGTCACCTCACAAGACTGCATTCTTTTACTTCTTCAGATCTCAGGCTGTCAACTACTATTAGCCTCAAAACTGGTTACTGGTTTTAGCACTGAGAGTGATGGCATGGTACAGAGAGCAAGTCCCCCAACACTACCAAGTTCACAATATTTACCCATTTTATTCTAATCAACATGTGGCACTTGTGTGAGGGCTTGAAAAATAGAAAAAAAATATTAATTTAGCCATCTCTCTTGAAGTCAGCCAAAATAATATGTTTTGGTGCAAACTTTCTGAAGCACTGGGTTAGTACCATAAACAATATCAAACCAAATTAAACAGGATAGTGATTCACTGTAAGAACAGATCCATGAAAACTTAATTGCACTTTTAACCAATCATATTTTTGTTAGGAGGGGGCAGGATTTACTAGTGCTAAGTACACAACAGTTGTCATCGTACACAACAGTTGTCATCGTACCACAACGTCTTCCGGCAACGGAACGCTCATTCCGTCGATGGCTTTTTTTTTAAAAAAACAGGATTGCGCCCTTAGTATCTCTGGCTTCAATATGCAAACAAAATCATTAGAGCAGGTGTGGCATAATTACCCGTATTTATCGGCGTATAAGACGCACCTTCCTTTTGGCCCTGGGTTTCAAGAAAAAAAGATTTAAAGCATTTTTGGGCCACTTGGCCACTTACCGCTTGGCTGCTTAATTAGCTAATTTACATAAATTGCACAAAAATACCAGGATCTCTTTTAAAACACACAGCAATAAGACACATGAACAAAATGCACCAGAACATAAATCCCAAGTACAAAAAAAAACCCCAGACTCAACTCTTTTCCCCCCCAACCCACCCATGCACAGTTTCCAAAGTAAAAAACATTTACCCCAAGTACAAAAACCCCCAGACTCAACTCTTACCCCACCCCATCTATGCACAGTTTCCAAAGCCTCCCCAACTAGGCCCAGTTCAGAAGCTTACCAAAGCTGCATTCATTCACCATCGAGGAGAGCTGGAAAGACCACACCCTCTGCAGCTCAGCTGAACTGAGGAGCACAGCGCCCTCTGCTGGCTGCTGAGAAGCTCAACTCATGCACGTGCATAAATTAAACCTGACAAACAGCTGTAGATCGGATAGATTAGTCAGGGAAGAAAGCACAAGGGAGCTCTCCGGCTGGGGAAAAACGCGGTAAGCCCAAAAATGTTTTAAAACGGGCAAGGGGGGGGGGGAAAGGGATTTGTTAGTATTGGCGTATAAAACGCACCCTACTATTTTGGGTCACAAATGTAGACAAAAAAGTGCATTTTATACGCCAATAAATACGGTAAATACCCAAGCTTCCCGATTCAAATGTTAGCTCAGCCATAAATTCATTGGTTCCACACTCGCCAAGTCTTCATTTGTAATATGGAGGTAGTAATATTCACCCACCTTATGGATTGATCTCATTACTAATATAACATATGAAGGACTCTAGCACTCTGGAAAAGCATGATATGAATTCCTTATGTGCATGTATACAGGTGTGTGTCCCCCTTAATGACGGATCACTTAATGACGATCCGCATATATGACGGAGGTTCCCAAAGTGTCAACAAAGAAACAAAGTGTCAAAGAATTAAAGCTACAGTACTGTATTTTAAATGCAAAAAAATGCTGCCTTTAACTCACTGTGTTTGTGTTTCTACCTCCATTGACAGGTAGAAATCTTGTTGTGCTTTGTGTTGCACTCATAATGTACACTGTGTTACACTCATAATGTACACTGTGTTTACCATTCATTCCCTATTACAACTCCACTGCGTTACACTGAGCACTCGCTTAATGATGGTTTCACTATATGATGGGTTTTCCAGAACGTATCCCCGTTGTTAAGCGGGGGACACCTGTATATAATATTGCTATGTTAAGCCTAATGTACTGTATGTGCAAACATAACTATTGGTGCAATTGATATGGAATGCCTATTAATAACATGCATCAAATTTTTAAAGTCAACATACAGCAAGATACATTTCTTAAGCTAAAATTCTATACATCTACTTCCATTCACATATCTGAAGCTAGCCTTAATAAGTTTAAATTGACACTAAGACATGACACTAAATTGACACTGAGACATGACACTAAACCATGATACAGCATTACTGTTACAAACGTCATGAGCTCCCCAATCCCCTTTGCATAGAAAGGGAAGAAATGTGCAACCTCTGTTCCAGATGTAAAACAAACCAAGATTTGCTTGTCCACCTGAATCCAGCAAATACTGAATCCTGATTTGATATCCTGGCTTGTTCACAAACTGTGATTATAACAAGCTAGGATATGTGTACCTGCCTACACTACCACTTTCCTGCCAAGTTGAATGGCTGATCTACATGAAGTAGAAAACACATTCATTAATGGCGCAATCCTGCGTACGTTTAGAGTGATGGAGCATGCACTCCGCCATTCTAAACTGTAGCAAGCATGCTGTAAAGCACGTTTGCGGCTACTTTTGAGTATGGGTCGCCGGCACTGAGGCCGGCAGCCCTCACTCTGCCTCCGAATCAACCCAGCCGCCAGCGGGGAAGGTAAGTCTCCCGCCTGCAGTTACAAGGGCGGGCCAGACAGCGAGGGACGGTGGCGTTTGGCCGAGTCGGTCCAGGGAGGGTGCGGGGACGTTGGCCGCTGCATTCCTGTCCCATTCCCGGCAGCCATTATATGGCTGACCTTGGAGTTATACCAGCTCTTGAGTGGTAGTGTAGTGGTAGTGTAGGCCCCATTGGGGCCTCTCTGTTCTACACCGGGGGAAGTGGGATGAACATCCCCTTCCCCCGAGGAGACCTCTGGGCCGCTCTGGAGTGGCCTGGAATGAGGATAAGATCCTGTGGGTGGCCCCAAGACCGCCCGTGGATCTTTAGGCAGGATTGCGCTGCCCATCTCTTAGAACTGGATCAGATGAACTTAAGATCAAATCAGTGAGATAGCACAAAAATGCTTTCCGCTTCACATAGGTCAACCCTACAACTTCCTGGGAAACTGGTAGAGTTGACAAGCTGCACAAGACTGCTACACTGACACAAAGTGATAATGAGTGTGTGGTGCCAACATCATATTAGAAAAGGATGTTGCACTGACACCGCAGCATGGGTTGATGCTATAGTCACAGCAGCCACTCTTGCAGCCCAATCCTATGCATGTCAACTCAGAAATAAGTCTCAATGGGACTTACTCCCAGGTCAAAGTGCGTAGGATTACAGCCTTAAACCATTATAAGGCATAGAAAAATATGGAGGAGAGACTGGGATAAATGATTTGTGTGCTACAAGACATTTAGTCACAATGGAGTCAGCTATATCGGTGGAACACCACACACCTGTGTAATAGTCAGTTTTAATGAGATTGCAACTGACAAACAAAATAGCAGGTTGGATTTGACCAAACTTGCTTAAAATAGAGCACAAGAGTGCTCCTTTGACATACTATACTATGTTATCACACACTGTAAAAATCAAGGTGTCCATTTAATATTACAGATTAAGAATTATCAGAACTATGAAGTAAGTGCCCTTATGCTGGCTGACTAAACAGAAATCACAGTACTTGATAAACCTACCTATTCACAAATTAGATGTCAAACAAAAAAGAGCCATTCCTACAACTCCACTGCTTTTCCTGAAATTGCAAAAACACAGGATCACATCCTTCAAATAAAGAAACTCCAGACATACAATATAGAAAATCTTGCTAAGTAAGATTTATTATATAAATAATAGGTCTATTGAAATAACCCAAGGTATTTAAAAACAGAACAGGAACCCTTTGATGTAAGGACTACACTTCTTCGTATTCTACACAACACTGTGAAATTAAAACTGAGGCTGCAATCCTGAGCACACTTACTTGGGAGTAAATCCCACTGAACACAATGAAACTTGCTTCTGAGTAAACATGCATAGGATAATCATCTAGTGCTTAACTTGAGGGTTGATTTAATTCTACCATCATGATAATTAAAGTAATGTTAATGTACAAGTAGTGGTAATGTGTATAATGTATGGAATGACACTAGCAGTGCAATCCTAACCAACTTTCAGCCACAATGCAGTCCCGAGGTAAGGGAACAAATGTTCCCTCGCCTTGAAGAGGC
Organism: Plestiodon gilberti rubricaudatus; assembly: GCA_026170595.1. Taxonomy (NCBI): domain Eukaryota; kingdom Metazoa; phylum Chordata; class Lepidosauria; order Squamata; family Scincidae; genus Plestiodon; species Plestiodon gilberti. Next base: position 219,177,668 of record JANXHW010000001.1, on the reverse strand, counting down.
CTCCATGACTGCCTCTGCACTCACTGCAAAATGCAGTATGCACCTTGTTGGCACGGCTACACCAGCGCTGGAAAGTTGGTTAAGATTGCGCTGTAAATTACACTTTGCAGTGTCTACTGGACAAAGTAGAAAGGAAAAAGTACAATTACACCTATTATTGTGCAATGGAGATGATACACAACTTAATACAGGGGGGGCCCGTTATCCACTGATTCCTCAACCGCGGTTTCAGTTATCCACGGTTGAGGAATCCCCCCCGCACCCTCCACACACACACCCCCGGCACTTACTTTTAGCAGAAACCTCAGTTTTTTTCTTCCAAAGTTCCGATTTTTCAGCTTCCTTTTAGGCCTGACGAACAAAACTTAGAGTCTCAACCTTGCTGAGACTGTAGCTATCACCTAAGTCTTGTTTGTCACGCCTAAAAGTAAGCTGCAGAATCGGAACTTTGGAAGAAAAAAAATGGAGGTTTCTCCTCTAAAAGTAAGTACATGGGAGGGCTGTGGAGGGCACGGGGGGGTCGCGCTCACCCCCAGGCACTTAGTTTTAGCAAAAAACCTCTGTTTTTTTCTTCAAAGTTCCAATTCTGCAGCTTACTTTTAGACCTGACGAACAAAACTTAGAGTCTCAACCTTGCTGAGACTCTAGCTATCACCTAAGTCTTGTTCATCAGGCCTAAAAGGAAGCTGCAGAATCGGAACTTTGGAAGAAAAAAATGGAGGTTTCTGCTAAAAATAAGTGCCAGGGTGGGCTGTGGAGGGTACGGAGAGGGGGTGCTGGCACGCGGGGGGCCGTGCCAGCCCGCAGGGGGGCGGGGGGCCCTCTGAAAACCGCTGGGGGGCGTTCGTCCCTTTCCACGGTTTCAGGTATCCACGGTGGGGGCTGGAACGTATCCCCCGTGGATACGGCGGCCCCCCTGTATACAGGTGCGCCTCCTGTATCCGCACAAGCGGGGGCATGGAGATAGTGTTCTCCCTTATCTTTATCCACAGTTTCCTGTATCCACTGGGGGGGGGGGGAGGAACCTATCCTGTATGTATGTATCAAACACAACTACTACAACACAGATAGCTTTTATAGTATGGAAGCATCCACACCACAGAGTTTTATTCAGATTTAAAAATAACTTGTAACGTGGATTTGTTGCAACGTGGATTTGCTGTTTATTTTATTGCATTTTTTAAGTCTCATAACATTTTACTTATTTAAAATACTTGTATCCAACCTTTCCCTTCCTGCAAAGGAAGTGCTCAAGGAAACACACAACACAATACAATTTTAAAATTAAATAATTAACACAAAGAAACACACATTCCAACACTATACAGCAGTGGTTCTCAAACATTTTAACACCGGGATCCACTTTTTAAAGTGACACTCTAGCAGGACCCACCTAGCTTTACGAGACTTTGAAAAAAAGTGATCTAGAAATAAATATATTTGCAAGTAAAGAGCTCAGCTGCTTGCAGGGTAATTAGCACCTATCTTGCAAACTGCAGGAGCTCAGCTGTTTGAAGGGCAATTAGTAGCTATCTAATTTTTGAATAGCCTCAGGGCTTGTGGCAATTACTTATCTGATCTTTCCATCACCTGGGCCCCACCAGAAATCAGGTCGTGACCCACCAAGTGGGTCCCAACCCACAGTTTGAGAAACACTACTATACAGCACCTGAAAGAAGAAAAAGAGACAGGAGGCGACTAAAGGAGACTAACAGCCCAATCCTGTGTAATTCTTGCACCAGTGTACACAGTAGATCCACCGGTGTAAGTGCACTTACACCAGTATAACTTGTCATATGTCAACAAACACAGGACCGGACGGACACTGGTATAACCCCCCTCAGTCACCGCACTTGCGCAGTTCGGACGCGGGATGGATGCCACTGCAACTCCGCCGGCGCAGGGGACATTCTGGGGGTGTTCAGATGCCCTTGGAATGCCAGCACAGCACAGAGTTGTGCTGGGTCCTATGTCTGAATTGCGCATGCGTGGCGTCCGAGGGGGGTTATGCTGGTGTCCATCCTGCGTCTGTCAGCATACGGCAAGTTACACTGTCATAAGTGCACTTACACCGGTGGATCTACTGTTACACCGGTGCAACAGTATTGGCTGTAAACAGGTTTTTGGGCTGTAAACAGGATTGGCTGTAAACAGATCAACATAACACTTGGGTCCCAAAGGCTAAAAGGAACAGAAATGTTCTGACAGTTGATGTCAGAACAGTGGAAGTGATGAAGCCAGCCTTACATTCAGGGGCAAACAGTTCCATAACCTAGGTTCTACTAGGCCCTCTCATGTGTCACGACCAAATTCACTCCTGCTAGTGCAGGGCACAATACAGTATGCAACAAACTCCTCTCAGTTGATCTCAGGGGGCAGGCAGTTTCATACAGGGTGCAGTCCTTGAAGTACTCTGGGCCCAAGCCATTTAAAACAATAACTTAACATTGGTTAAAATATCAAAACTAGCATCCTGAATTGCACCCAGAAACAGACCAGCAACTAAGACAGCTGATAGAGCAGAAGCATAATATGCTCTCCACTTCTCATACTGGCCAACAACCATGCAGCAGCATTCTACACTAGTTGAATTTTCCAAATTGTTTTCAAGGGCAGCCCCATATAGAGTATGTTACAGTAATCCAAGCATGATGCAACTAGTTCATGGCCTCCATAACCAGTCTGACAGATTCAAGAAAGGCTGGTGTGGCGGCTGCACCCTAAGCTGGGCAAAAGCACACAGGATCACAGCTTGATGCCTGAAAATCTAGGTGCAAGACTAGATTCAGGTGCACTCTCAAACTGCAAAACGCTGCTTCAAGGAAAGTGTAACCCCATCCAGAAAAGGGTGACAATCCATAACATGGGTCACAGATCTCCTAACTAATATCACCTCTGTTTTGTCCAGATTTAATTTCAATCTCTTTGGAATTTTACAGATTTTATCATCTATACAGTCAAAGCACTGGTCAAAACTCATCTGTCTCAGGAAAAAGTTCTTCAATTCACTGAGAGACAACAACATTTCTAAGACCACACACTACATGAACTTTTAATTTAAACTTGCACAGAAATGCTACCTAAGCTTTCAATGGATGGGTATGAAAAAACAACTATACACCACAAACTAGACACTTATGCACAATAAAGGTGGACACAATATGTAGTTATATGCTTCAAATAATGGAAACCAAAAAATCTACTGTGTACAGTAGATACACAAAAATCTACACATTCCATATCTGAAGTCAAGAGTGTTAACTACATAAAAGTAGCATCTCACATTTGTGGCAGGCTACTTCAGCTGCATACTTTTTCAATTCAAGAAACTGTACACATACCTATTAAGTTTAATAAAGTATATCATCACCTGACTTATTTGAGAGTCTGCACCTCTTAGGTCTAGTTTTCAGAAAGGGCAGGTCAAACTGTACCTGGATTATACTGTATTACTGTACTTCAGACTGCAAGTGGGGGCCCACATGATAGAATACTCATACTTTTAAAACATTTCCAGCATATAGAAAACTTGCAATACAGAGAGGATTCTAGTCTTGTCTTCTTGCGGACACGACAGTTTTCTATGCCCTGGAATATATTTTTTTTAGTGGGGGAGCATTTCAGTATGCAAAGCTCTATCTAGAGCAGGGGCGGGGAACCTTTTCCCTGGCGAGGGCCGTTTTAAATATTAGAAATTTGCTTGAGGGCCGGCCGTAAGGCCGGGCGCCATTTTTATTTAATTAATTTTTGCCCCCGCCCCCCATTGGCCTCCAGAGGCTCCGTGCTCACCGTCCGAAGCTGCCGCCGGGTCCGCGCGTCACCTCCGGCGTACCATGCCGATGAGGGCAAGAGCTTGCCCTCATTGGCGTGGTACACATGTGCGAAATGGCCAACAGCCTGGTGAGAAGGGGTCGAGGCGGCGGCCGGGGAGGACATGCAAAGGCCCTCTCCCGGCCTCCGGAGGTGATGTGCGGACCCGGCGGAGCCTCCAGGGGACGGTTGGGCGGCCTCCCGGCAATCTCTCCGGGGGGCTGGACCGGATGGCCTCGGGGGCCCGATCCGGCCCTGGGGCCGGAGGTTCCCCACCGCTGATCTAGAGCTTGCAGTCAGTAATGTAGCTAGCCCAGCACTGGAGGGGGGGGCGGATGACGTGTTTCACGTCATCGCCCCGCCCTCTGAACTCCCGGAAGTCTTCGTTTGAAGACTTCCAGGACGCAGGGCAGGTGGAAGGGCACAAAAAATGTGCCAATTTCGGCACGTTTATATTCTGCGCCTGCAAATGCAGCCCTCCGACTGCAAAAAAAGCAGCAGCAGAGCACGAAAATCCCACCGCGGCCGTCACCCAAGGGCACACCATCACCCCGGCCCCCCCTTAGTGATGTCTCTGCTTGCAGTACAGTCCTATGTTGCAAGTACAGCTTGCAGTCCTGACACAAATTTATCAGCTATTTACGAGAATTAAGTCCACACCAATGGTTTTCAAATTTTCTACCTTCTAGGGACACACTTCTGCACTGACTTACCTGCCACAGAATTGCGAACTATTCTGGAGGACTGATCTTGGATGCACACTCAATTGTCACAGGGATAGCCAGCAGGACATCAGCAGTGGTTAGATAACCCATCACTACTATTTTTGAAAAATGCCAGGACATACTGTATTGGGAATACCGACTGAAAATAACTCACATATACCAAACATCCTGTCCCCGAGATCTCAGAATTTGCCCACTCCCTTCATAGTTTCACATAAAGTTTCTCAGATTAAGTCAAAATACTAGACAACAGATATTTTCCCCCTCAGTAATCAATTCATCAGTCTGTTGCTGATATTTCCATCTACTTCTGTCAACAAAACCAACACACTCTGAAACGAACATTTCTCTCTTTGAAGATATTCTTTGATACAAATATTTTGGAGGAGGAAAAAAGTGGTGTCCTGATAAAGACTAAATAATGGGATATGCATTCATTCATAACACTCAACAATGAAAAACACTATATTCATTTCTTAGTTATCAGGTGTCTTCTGTAGAAAAGTTGCAGATGAACAAAACTTCCCCAGCTAAATAAAAGTTACAGTTCACAACTCTGAAAGCTCCCCTTGCAAAGCAACGCTAGACCTTAAAACCTGACAATTGACAGGGTCAGAGCAAACTTCTTTAGTTGTTCAGCTGTCTGGATCAGAGAGAGACGTCTATTATATTTGCTGACTGCTTCCTGAATCTGCGCTGCCCCCTACAGGTCGCCTCTCGTCTTCTTCGGAGGCTGGGAGCAAGAAGCTCTCCAACTGCTCCACTTGAAGCAGCCCTACCCGATCCCCATCGTAGATCCGTGTTGGACACCGTTCCCGAAACACATCAAATACCCTGGGAAAACGAATTATAACCAGAAACAAATAGACTTCAACCCATCCAACGTAAATCTCGTGCCAGTCCTCGCCTCAGAAGATCCACATCCCTTTAAAATGCCGAAGAACCGCAGGCAGAGGCCAGCTGTCACGGCCACCAACCCGGGCACGGGTGTGTGCACGCGCGTGTCACCGTCACGAGTGGCCCAGCGCCACTCTGCTCCGGTCCTCCGAAAACTAAGTGCGACCTAATGGCCTACTACTGTCGCCTTCGCGCACTCTTGGCGACGGGACACATTCTTTCCCCCACCACGCCCGACAGAGCCACCTGAAAACGCCTCCTCCGCGAGGTCTGTGAAGCTCAACAGAGGCTTAGGCCTGGAGGGGAGGCCACTGGGACCCCTCATGAATATGCCGCTCGAGAGAAATAGAGACCACCGACCCAGACATAAAGACAGCCAGCGCCAGGTCCCACAGAGCGGTGTGCTTAGGGCACCCTGTCAAAGGCGGGCGGGCTGCCTCTCTGGCAATACTACTGTCCCCCCTCACACACACAAAAACAACAACGCTCATTCCTCCGACTGCAGGCTGACATATACAAGCGAGGCTGCCTGTCTCTTCCGAACGTCTCATTCCCCCGTCCTCAGAAGAGGATTTTTCCTCATAGCAACATCCCCCTTCCTCTCACCTTAGCCACCCCGTCCCTTCCAACCGAGAGCCGCACACTATTGTCCTCATCCTCGGGGAAAGGGGGGGGGAGGAGGGGGAGAGACACACTCAGACACAGACAGACAAACACACAATTCTTTCCCCATCCTTTATTTGATGTACCTTAGAAAACAGACCCTCCCCACAGTTTTTGCCCTCGAAGAACCCCGTCATCCGCTCAGCAGGAGAGACAAACCCCCCCACCCGGCCTGGCCTGGCCTGGCCTGGCCTGGGCCCTACCCAACCTGAGAAGCCTCGCTTCTCTCCCACCCCCTCCCCGGAAGGAGTGGGGCCCTTGCCACTGTGCCAATCCCCAGCTCCCCCCCCCCCGTTTTGCTCTGCGCGAAAGGCTCACCTCCTGGCTGCCCCGGGGCACCAAGGTCCACTCCACCACCCACGACTCCGCAGGTCCAAAGCCTCCGCCGCCGTTGTCCAGAATCCCGGCCAGAGGCGGAAAAAAAAATAATCATAAAAAAATAATAATAATTCCAAGGGGAAAAATGGCGGATTAAAATCCAAGATGGCGGCGGCGAAGGACGAACGATATCAGCAGAGCTACCGTGAAATCCATCCGCCGGGACCCGCGAGAAAGAGTTCCCGAGTCCCCTCACAACGATCCTGCGGCGCAACAACACATCCTGAAGCACCTCTCTGACTTCTGCGGAGAGCGCCCGTCACCCCAGACAGATGGAGAGAGGCAAATCGTCACTATGCGCTAAGATCTTTTGTCTTCCTTCCAGACTCACTATCTTCCTCGCACAGTCACAAGAAGCGCCTCCTGCTTGTGTGCTCCAAGGCAGGCGGAGGAACACAGTATGCTGAGAGATCTCTTTGCAAGAGCGGAGGAATACCCTGCCAAGAGATTCTTACCTTAGTGTTTTAACTCGACAGGCCAAAGTGAGGTACAACAGCCCATCCTCTGCAGTCTCTACACCTCTCGGTGGCGGAAGAACATCACGGGAACCGTTTATGCTGCTGGAAGATTTGGTGCGGAGGGATACGTATATAACAAAATCTCAATATCGTTTGAGACCCGAAAGAAAAAAATCAATCCGCCCCTACTCCTAGCCCTTTAAATAAGCTGGAGCCAGTGCAAAAACTGCCAGGATAGTTTGGCTTAAGTGTAGATTTGTTCGTATTGGCAGTATAGGTCTCTATCATTGTAGGCCCCCACAAACTGACTGGTCAAGCTGAACGCAGTCAACTATGTTATGGGTCGTCCCCCCCGCTATACAACTCTTATTATTTCTGATTGTAGGGGGCTGTTAAAATAGGGGGCATGTTAAGCACCTAGAGATAACACGCACTCGACATATGGCAAGTGAGCTGTGTTAGGCTTTTTGTGGGTCACAAATTGTGCAGGACTGTATTATTGGGTCCTGTGTGTTTCCTACTTCCCCTACACACTCACCACAACCTTGGGTGGGGCAAACTTCATTGGAAACATGCTGTGCTTTAGTACCTCTATGAATTATCTTATTCTCAAACCCAACAAGAGTTCTCTGCTTCATATAGATTGTTTTTTCTTCCTTCAGATTTATTGGGAAAAGGGAAGGTAATGGGTGTTAAAAGTTAACAAAGCAGTTATTCAAATATGCCCTGCCTTGGTCAGAGAAGGACAGGGATCAGAGTTCAAATACTCCATGTGAAGGAGAAGGACCTTGACATCCTGATAACACAAAATGCTCTATCTGGTGCCACTTTAATACACTTCCCAAGAGAAAACGAATAAGGGCTCATACAAATATGTCAAAACTGGAAGTGAGTAAGTTCCTTGTCCTGAAATTATTTTAGTGTACTCTGAGCATTGACTCTTTAGTTTCATAGGGCCTGGTTTGTGTTGATTCAAGTAAGAAGTTGATTCAAGTAAGTCAACTTGACTTTGTCTTTAACCATTGTCAAAAATTAAAAATGAAAATCAGAAAGTGGCTATCTTTTCTTCCTCCTTTCATCCTTTCCTCCTTTCATTTTCATATGTGTGAATATTTGTGCCCTTTTTTCTTGTTGGCATATTTTGCAGCAATTTTGAGCTGCTGCAAGCGTGTCTTTCTAAAACATTTTATTTACCTATACATATGTAAATTACAGCGCAATTCTATCCAGCTTACACTACCAGTGTAACCAGCGGGGGAGGACAGGGTGGGAGGCTTTGGAGGGGAGGGGAAATTTAAATCCCCTTTGAATCCCCCTTTGGAGGGGATTTGAATCCCCTTTCTGTTCTGGGGCCTCCCGTTCTAGCTGCACCGCTGGTTACACCGCTGGTGTAAGTTGGATAGGATTGCGCTGTTAATGTCTGAAGCACCAACTCACAGTAGACTGCAGCAGCTACTGTACTTCCACCAAATTTAGAGGGGAAAAAGCATTTTGCTTTTCAGGTTTGTTTAGGGCTGGCCCACCCATGACATGGACTGAAAGTCCTGGATGAGCGGTGAACTGAGAAGGAGTACCCTGCACCCCACATCTGCCTGCCACCTCCCTCTGACCCACCACTCACCCATCTCTAATCCTATTCCTGCTTGCAGAATTGGGGCAACAGCAGCCCACCTCTTCCTCCAGCAGAGAAAAAAAATCTGCTGCTGCCACTGCACCACCTAAGTATTAATATACTGTTTTTCTACAAAAAAGCTAATATAGCTAAATAAATAAATGGTTCCCTGTCCCCAAGGGCTCACAATCTAAAAAAGGACACAAAAGAGACACGAACAAGAGCCACTGGAAAAAATGCCATGCTGGGGTGAAGAGATACAGTTGCTCTTCCTCTGTTAAATGGGCAAAAAGACACCTTTAAAATGTGCCTTTTTGCCCATTAGCTGGGTGAGCAAGGAGACAAGACGCAGAGCACCAGGGCCGGCTTTAAGCTAATTAGACCAATTGTTCCCAATTGGGCCCTGCACCGAAGGGCTCCCCACACTAGGGTAATCTACTCTAGTCTTGTCAAATACAGTACACATGACAACACGTTGCAACATACATGTAACACCATTTGGTCCATTAACTCACATGTACTTTTTAAGTGCACATTTTTATTGCTTTCCATTCTACCATAGAGATATAAAGTCTATAATACGTTTTATTTATATCTCTAAGATTCTACAGACCTTGGCTGTGAACCTGGGGACCCACAAAAAAATGTTACCAATTGGGCCCCGCAGCTCCTAAGGGAGGCTTTGCAGAGCACAGTGACCCAGAGCACCCCTTACTTGCAGCTCTGGTGGGGCCTCTCTTTCTTTGCTCCAGTGAAGGAAAGGAGGCCACACCAGAGCTTCAGGTAGGGAGCGTGGTGTGGGGTCAGACTCTGGAGTGCTGCACTTCAGGTGTGCAAAGGTGGTGGCGGGCATGGGGGAAAGGTGGCAAAATTTGGTGCTGCCTTGGGCACCAGCAAGCACTTTGAAGCCAGGCAAGTATCCTCCTCCTTTGGGCATCTTTGCGTGTAGCTCTTCATACTTCCTCATGATAGCGTTTGATCCTCCCGGTGGGCGTCTTGCTGTGGGAAGTATAATTTTTAACTTCTCCTGCATCTGCTGTTCACGGTTCTGCAGAGGATTACTATAAGGATTCCCCATGTCTATGGGACCTGAACCTCTGCTTGTCTGGATCTTCATCCTGTGATGATCTGACCCCCAATGGGAGGGCTTTTTGATAATGGGAGCTTCATAGTCCCATGAACTATGAAGCCCCTCCCCAGCCCCTCTCTGCCAGTCAATTTGTTTATTCTTCCATCTGGGATTCTTTTCAGCTTGTAGAACCTGATGATATGGACAGGATTCTCTGGAGTGTGAGACTGTTTGCTTGCCTGCTCGACCCTTCCCCATCATGGCTAATTAGATCTGCCTGGGGAGGGCTGGCTGAGTGGACAGGGAGGGAGTGTATGAGGGAGGGGGTGCAGCCGCTGACATTGAAGCAGGTGGTGGTTTGCCCCTTTCTGAAGAAACCCTCTCTGGATTCCACTAACTTGAACAACTTTTGGCCAAGGTGATTGAGTGGGTGGTGGCGACCCAGCTCCAGAGGGTCCTGGAGGAAGCTGATTATCTGGATCCATTCCAGTCTGGCTTGGGGTTTGGGACGGAGATGGCCTTGGTGGATGACCTGCGCTGGGGAATGGACAGGGGGAGTGTGTCCTTATTAGTCCTGGTGAATCTCTCAGCAGCTTTCAACACCATCGACCATGGTGTCCTTCTGGGTTGGTTGACTGAGTTGAGGATTGGAGGCACTGTCTGGGGTGGTTCTGCTCCTTCTTGGCTGACAGATCCCAGAAGATGGTGCTGGGGGATGCCTGTTTGGCCTCCTGGCCTTTGAGGTGTTGGAGTGCTGCAAGGTTCCATTCTATCTCCCATACTGTTCAACATCTATATGAAACTGCTGGGAGAGGTCATCCGGAGATTTGGAGTAGGGGGCCATCAGTATGCTGATCACACCCAGCTCTTTCCTTTCCACCTGATTCCAAGGGGGCAGTCAAGGCTCTGGATCGATTTCTGGAGGCAGTTGGGAGCTGGAAGAGGGCGAACAAGCTGAAATGAAATCCTGATAAGACAGATGTTCTCCTGGTCCAGAAGTCTATGACTCGGGTATTGGACTATTGTCCTGCTCTGAATGGAGTTGCACTCCCTCTGAAGGAGCAGGCTGGCAGCTTAGGGGTTCTCCTGGATACGAAGCTGCTCCTAGAGTCCCAGATGGCAGCTGTGGCCAGGGGAGCCATTGCTCAGCTTCGGCTGATTCGACAGCTGCGACCATACCTGAGTCACTGAGACCTGGCCACGGTGATCCATGCCCTAGTGACATCTAGATTAGATTACTGTAAAGCGCTCTACGATCGTCAGTTTGACTTGGTCAGGCTGCTGCCAATTCATTTCTGGGCACAATTTAAAGTGCTAGTTTTGACTTTTAAAGCCCTTTATGGCTCAGGACTAGGGTATTTGAGAGACCACCTCCTTCCATATTCTGTAATCCTACCCGTCCACTTAGGTCATCAGAGGGGGCCCTTTTAACCATGCCGCCATTGATGGAGGTGAGGGGGGTGGCAGCAAGGAATAGGGCCTTCTCGGTGGTGGCACCCCAATACGGAATTCCTCCCCCAGGAATTAAGAATGGCTCCCTCTCTGGAGACCTTGTGGTGGGGCCCCCCAAGACCTTTTTATTCATCATGGCCTTTGATCGTTGACATAATGAGCTGACGTTTTTAATGAATCGTAATTTTAATCAGTTTAAGTAGTCTATTGGGCTCTGTTTGTTTTACGGTTTTAATGTTTTAAAATTTATAGTTGTATTGTATTGTAAGTCACCCTGAGTGCCCCGACTGTGGGAGAAAGGTGGGGTATAAATTAAATAAATAATAGTCTCCAATCCTAACTTTCATTTCACAACTAAGGTTTTTTCAGTCCTCTAATGATGGAGGTCCTGCCTTAGAATTTGTCGAGCTCATTACACTTGCCTCACTGGATTTATTCTAAGCATTCTCCAGGAGATCAACAAATTGCTGTTTATATGCATGCTATTGCTAATTTCTATGTATACAGTAAGATAAGCAGAGAATGCATTTGGATCAAGTTTTCAGCTGTTCTTTGATACAAGATCTGTTTGGCCCCAAGCACGAGAAAGACTGGACACCTTATTTTATAGTCTCAGTAAAGTGGAAGGTTCAAGACAAGAACAGCTCAGCAGTCTCATCATTGATGCTGATTATAAATTGATTTTCTGCTCCAGTATGTATCCATCTCATGACACTTTGCAAAGCTATTCATGCTCTTCAAACCTGGAAACAAATTTCTGAAGAGGTGTCAGTTTCAAGGTAAACTGCAAACCAAGTTTTTGAATAGCCATTTTCCTCACACCCGTGAATATGTGCTTGTGGAATCTCACTATGGTGTACTTCTGCTGGTTATGACATTTTTCTCATGATAATTGGAAGACAGACTGCAGCAAACAAATGACCAGTAGAATGGCAGGTCATGTACCTTCATATTCATGTCAGGTAAGTGTTCCAAGTGTGAGGTTTCAGAATTTTTTCTTTTTTACATAGGTGAACACTACTCATCCTAAATGAGCTGTTGGGCCTTCAGGCAAATGATTAAGAACACAAGTTCATGTGGTATTTTACCATCTTCATTGTCAACAAGCAGATCTGTGAAGGCTCTTGAGAAGCACTGAACTAATACTTTTCAGAGCCAGCCCTATTTGACAGCACAAATTTGTAATGCAAGTGGGTAACAAGTCACTGAACCTCACCGTTCTCCCTCAGGGTTTGTCAGTTGTTGTGATAAGAATCTCCAGGACAGCCTGCCTATGAAATGTGGTGCAAATTCAAACTGCCATTTCATTCAAGGCAAACGTTTCCACCACTAGGAGCTACTGTCCTTGCATCATAAGCTTACTAGGTGTCAGTTGTCTTTGCTATTGGCTTTGGTTTTGCATTTTCTCTAAACAAAAATCCTCCTCCTTTTTCCACGATGGTCAATTTGTCTTTCAGAGACTTCATGCAGTGAGAGTTGCATCTGTATGGAAGAGGGGGGCTTTGATGATTACCTGCCCCATATATTTGTTACTATTGCTTCCTGATTCACCAGATCCTTCTGGTAGGATTGGACACACCCCTAATCTCCAGAATATTTTACTTATAAGTAGTGAAGTGCAGTAGATGTCATCATGGAGGGTGGGGGAAGTACCCCTCAGTAACAAAGATAATAATCCCTATTAAGAATATTTACATAACTCTTTTCTACCAAAAGTAATTCACAAATCAATTTACATAATAAATGCATACCGATGATACCTAAATCCTTTTGCTAGCAACGTTTCCTCCCTGCCTCAATGTTCAGTTTACTGCCAAGGAGCTAAAAGCCAGAGCCCCCATTCTTTTCACCCTCTCCCAGGATTTTATAAAGGAGGAGGAGGGGGTTTCCTTCTTGATTGACAGCTCTTTTCATCCTAAAAGATTAATTTGATATTTATCACACTGCTTTTTATGCGACTTCCTCGCCTTCTTCTCTGGACTACAACATGCTGTTTCCTAAAAGTAACATTTCTTCTAAGGTGCTACAGTCACCATAGATGAAATTTTGTGTCTGTATTTATTGGCAGTCTACCACCACTTTTCCTTGCAAAAATGCAAGTCCAAGAAAAAATCCTAAGTAACCACGTTCTAACGTGTCATGAACAAGCCGTAAAGCACGTTCCTGACGACTCTGGAGTAAGGGAGGCCGGTGTAAGGCCAGCCTCCCTCACTCCAACGCCAGACCAGGACGCGGCTGCTGGCAGAAGGTAAGAGTTACACGGCCTCCTCTACTTCCGCCAGCTATTTAGCTGGTGGAAATCCGAGGAGGCCCATTGGGCCGGCCCCGGTTTACACCTGGGGAAGGGGACGCTCGTCCCCTTCCCCGAGTAGACCTCCAGCCCACCATCGGATGGGCAGCCCAGGCGCAGGATCTGGCAGGCGGCCCTGGGCTGCCGGCTGGATCCTTACACAGGATTGTGCTGCCAATCTCTTACTACAATTCTAATTTCTGTCCCCTTATGTTAAACCATCCTTGTTAGTCAAGCCATGAAGGTGTACTATACAATCAGACTAGAAAGCTATTGAAGCGACAACTGCAAAACAAACATATTTGGAAGCAGCTGCAGGAAATTCTCCCCCCCCCCCAAAAAAAACCCACAACTTCATTAAACAGTACTACCCTGTCCTCTAAAATAACACCCTATTAATTTTATTTCTAAGGAGTTGAAACTTTCATGACCCGCAACAATGTGACCCGCAACAATCAAACGGTGTTTTATTGTATGGTTTTAAACTTTCAGTTTTTAATTTTGTATGGGTTTAATCTTTTAGTTTTTAACTTTCTTTTAATATAAACAACTTTTTAACATGACCAGTTTTCCCGTTATTACTTCTTTGAAAATTTTATTTCTATTCTGCCTTTCCATTGTCATGTTCAAGACATTTAATAAAATAAACGTTTGTCAGACCAATTCCAATATACCCATATATAATAGCAAAGAATACATGCTTTGCATATAGAATGTTCTGGGTCCTGTCCCTCCTGGTATTTCCAATTCAAAAGGATTCAAGCAGCAAGCTGGGAACAAACCACTACCTGAGCTCTTGGAGAGCTAGTGCCAATTGGAGTAGACAAAAATGAAGCAAATACTATTCTAAAATTCAATCTCTGAATCAAGAAGATCCCTATTTAACAACTAGTGTAGGTTGGATGAGGTGAGACAATGATAAAATATATATATACACGTTTGGGATTGTTGTAGTCTGTGTAACTCACATACCTTGTATTTGTGGGAGTGGGGGGGGGGTTGGAACCCTGAGCTCTCCTGGTAGAGTCAGATGCTGAATTGACACATACCATTTTTGGAGGCACACAGTGAACTCTAATCTGCAAGTCTCTAAACTTTAAACAAGAAGAATGTATAAACGTACAGTATTTAAAGGACCTAGAAAAACTGGCTGAAAGAAAGCACCGAGTTATTTCAACCCATCATTCTTTGTTTAAAGGTTCGAAGGAAAGAAATTCCATTTGTCTGCAAAAGCATGGAGTTCTCTTCAGTTTGTTTTTCCTCATCTAGTAGACAAGGGCTGCTTTGTTTCCACTTCATTGGCAGATAAATCAAGAGATCTGTCAGTGCATAGCATCTGCTTAGAAATAATAATGAAAAAGAATAGGAAAATGTAGTGATAGAAAGCACCTGAAGTTTATAAGCATCATTTCAAAACAACAACAAAAAACTAACTGGGATTGCAGACTGTTACAAGATTCTCAGAATGGTTACTTGTAGAGATGTTTCAAAGAGATTGCTGTATAATCCTTGGTTGCAAATGGCAATTTGTTAGTATCTAAGGGGCCAATCTGGTTGAATTCTCATTATATGGTATAGCACGAATTCCTATCCTCTTTTGTGTACAGGGCAGATAAGCCTAAACTCTAAACAGTTACCCACCATTGCTCTGTGCCTCCTTCAGTTTCCCATCTCCTCAACCTCTCTTCTGTCAGGCACTGTAATTTCGACCTCCTCCTCCCTCACTCTCCCACTGACTACCTTAGTTACCTTCAAGACCTCTCTGCTGTCCCGATTGCTGCATTCTGGTTTTCTCCCGCATGACAGCCTTGCTGAGCACTGCAAAAAAGACTTTTATTTTGACTATTAAAAAAAAAAAAACTCCATTATCTACTTTTGCAATTCTTCATCAACTTACCATATCCTTCAACACAGTGAGTGAGTTTTGGTTGTGTTTTTTTTTGCTCCTAGTCTTTTTCTTCATTGAAACTAAATGACCAGAAATTCTCTTAGCCTTTGCTTAATCCCAGTTGTACAATTCTAGTAGCTGCAACAATAACAAGACCCTTTACTTAAGGAAAGAAAGATATCCAATTATAATTCCACTTTATTTTGTTCCATCTCTGGATCTGATCTGATATAACCTTTGCATTTTCCTCCCCACAGAAAATGTGCAGATAGTAACAGTCTCATTTTTCACTCCATCTTACTATAGTACATTAAAGCTCTGGATCAGTTTGTTTCTGCTCACATACCTTGTGGATGACATTAATACACTCTGAATCCCCTTGATGTCTCCATTCATTCTCCTCAGCACCTAATTCACCTGGAGCCACTAGAATGATTAGAACATTTAGCAACTCTTTTTTAAAAAAAAAATCACAGACATAGCTAGGAGAAACATATTAACTATCCCAGCAGGAGCCATTTTAAAAGAAAGAACAAGAAACAATTAGTTAAAGGGCCAGTAGCAGAGAGAAGCCTCAGTAGTGATTTTCCAGTTCACACTGAATAGGCTGGAGCTAAAATAGCAGTAAGAACAAAATCAGGTGGGGGGGGGGAGGGAGAATGGCAACATGGAATACAATAATTTGGCAACCATGCCATTTTGATTCTTCATAAAAACAGAGTGAACAAATGATGTCCACTTCATTGAGACAGCTCGTGTGGAACTCAATATGTTTGTGTTTCTGAGAATGTAATATTCAGTGAGAGAGATCTAAAGGTCAACTCTTAAATGAAATTCAGATTGAATTATGACAAAAGCCTCAGATTGCAGGATAATTTGTTGGAAAAGCCAGGATGGTGTAGTGGTTTGGGAGTCGGACTTAGACCTGGAAGAATCCAGGTTCAAATCCCCGCTCAGCCACGAAGCTTCCTGGGTGACCTTGGGCCAGTCACTATCTCTCAGCCCCACCTACCTCACAAGGTTGTTGTGAGGACAAAAGGAGGAGAGGAAATATGTACACCACTCTGAGCTCCTTGGAGGAAGGGCGGTATAAAAATGTGAAAAATAAATAAATAAATAAATAAATAAAAGTATTTGCCCATGAATGAACACAGCAAGGGAGGGATGGAAACAATATGGCCCCTTAGCCTCCATTAATGTTATTCCAGTGGCAGCAGTGTAGCGTACCTTGCCTGTGCGTGATGCAGGCAGCTCTGCCAAAGCCAGAAGTGATTGACGTGGCGTGATGATGTCATCACACCACACCAATTACATCCTGGTCACAGAGCTCTGCAACCCATAAGTATTCGCTCTGCTCCGAGCAATGCATAGCCTAAGGCAGCAAAGGGGTAACTGCCTCTTTGTTGCCTTCAGCTTTTCTCGTGGCTCCCGCCTGCAAGCCAAAGATGTGCGAGTCGCTTCCAACTTGTGATGCTTCGGTTTGCAGGGTGCAGGCAAGCTGCTGAACTGCCAAGGGGGTTCACCCCTCCTGGTTAGGGGTAACACCCCCTTGAATCGGCCATTTTCGGCTGCTCCGAGTCCCTTTGTGTTTTCGTGAGCTTTGCTCCGGAGAACACAAAGGTACTCAGAGCGGCCAAAAATGGTCACTGATGACTGCCTGAGGGTGCTGCACAGTGCAGGGCACCTCGTATCGACACCCCGAAATTGGTGTCACCTGATGCGTCCTGCACTTAGCACACACCCCAAGTGACACCACTGCTCAGTAGCCTTCATCCTCCTTCAGTCTTGCAGCCAAGCCCTAAACATGGAAATAACTCCTGTTCAGCTGGAATCAATTCCAAGTTAGTGACCCTAAGTACAGAGCAAAGGAAGCACATTATAGTCACTGGTTTATTGTGGTATCAGCTCTTGTGGACTATGGCTCAATTGATTAGATCAGTGTTTCTCAAACTGATGGGTTTTCCCACCAGGGAAACCAGATGTAGTCACTACCCGCTTAAGGGGGGTGGTGTCGTGGTGACATGTGGTGATGTCGGCGGCATCCCGCTGCTGGGAAAAAGGTGTTTTGTTACTTACCAGGGGTCGCACTGGCCCTCTGTAGGTGCAGGGGGCCCACGGCCTCCTCTGCGGGCCTCCCCATGCTTCAGATCAGCTCCCTGAAGTGATCAAGACCTACCATACTTCCAGTTTTGGACAAAAACAGATGTGAGTCTCAATCACTTCAGGGAGCCAATCTGAAGTGTGGGGAGGCCCACAGAGGGGGCCGTGGACCTCCTGCACCCTCTGAAGGGTCGGTGCAACCCATGGTAAGTTTTTTTAAAAAACCTTTTTTCTGGCAGTGGCACTCCTGGGAGCACCACCACCGCCGTTGGCTCGCCCCAGCAAAGACTTACAACTTCCCCAACTTGTGGAGTGAACTTTGGGAACCGCTAGATTAAATACATCTGATTGCAATCAGGTGCAAGTCTTAGTTAAACCATTTTTATTTATTTATTTATTTATTTAATTTATACCCCACTTTTTCCCCCGTAGGGGGGACCCAAAGTGGCTTACAATAAAAGCAACCCATAAAATACAAGATTAATACATAAAAATCATAAAACTGTGAATATATAATATAAAAATGCTTAAAAACACTAATACATTCTGTATTGTATAAAATACAAGGAATAAAAGCAACAGTAAAAGGCTCTTATGAGAGAGGGCTGGCCCTCTAAAGTGTTAGGCTGAGAAAAAGAAATATTTTCAGGCCCCACTGAAAAGCCTCTAAGGAGGGAGCAGTTTGCAAATTTAAAGGGAGGAAATTCCATATGGTCGGTGCCACTACCGAGAAGGCCCTATTTCTTGCTGCCACCCCTCTCACCTCTGAAGGTGACGGCACTTTTAGAAGGGTCTTCTCCGATGACCTGAGGGGGCGGACTGGATTGTGCAGAAGTAGGCGGTCTCTCAAATAGCCTGGCCCCGAGCCGTATAGGGCTTTAAAGGTCAAAACCAGCACCTTGAACGGGCCCGGAAACGAATTGGCAGCCAGTGCAGCCGCCAGAGTAGTGCCCGACTGAGTCGAACCGCTTACTTCCGGTGATCACACGGGCCGCCGCATTCTGCACCAGTTGCAGTTTCTGAACCGTCTTCAAGGGCAGCCCCACGTAGAGTGTGTTACAATAACACACAATAACACAATGTTTAGGCCCATTAAGAGATGTTTTAAAACTTAGGGAAGTTCTGCCCCTCCCCTTTCTTTCATGGGCTCTGGCTACAACCTGCTGAAGCCTCCGGAAAATTCTGAAATGCAGAGAGTTGGTTATTTTCTCTCACAATTATTCACCAAATTATAATTGCCAATTTTACTTATTTAACCCACAGGACAAGGGATACATATTTGATAAATCCCATTTATCCAGTTTATGTTTGAGATCAAATTCATCAGACCTGGAATGAGACTGAATCAGTAAGGTTTATATTTACTGAATGCATCTTCTACTTCCTGTAGGTCAGCCCAGTGGTTTACTGGAAGCAAGTTCACTGGCAATTATGACTAAACCTAGGTAGAACTTTGTCAGACTTGTTAAATGTGTTTAGTTTGTAGTTCGTCATACCTGAACCTGATAAATTGCCAGTGCATCTGGTCTGGCTTTGGTATGGTAACAAATTTCTTTTGGCTTCTGCTGAAGAGTTCTCTTTTTCTGCTTTTATGGACTCGTCTGTACTTATGACTGTATCCTTTGTTCAACTCCGCAAAAATGGCAGGTGCAAGTGAAGGGACTGCACAGCCTGTACACATCTCTTAATGTGCATGCCTGATACTATTAGTGACAGAGGCACCAAAAGCAGCCTTCCCAGTTTGGTTCCTGCAACCTCGTACATAGAGAAAGCTCTCGTTCCTGGGAGAATGGTAGGAAGTTCTACCCCCTTCTTTTGCTCATTGTAACAACCTGCAAACAGCTGTAGAAAGAGTTGGGGAAAATGGTGCAATCCTTCTATGAGATGTGTTACAGGGCTTTGAGCAAGAAACAGGGAAGACGGATTTCTGATTTCTTTCCTTGCTCAGTGAGTAGACACGGCTTACTGGGCATTTAGAACACCACATTAATTAAGCCATGCTAAAAATCACGGAGAGTTTCACAGGATACTCCTTTGAGCTACTGAGATGAGAATTGTGGCAGTTCTAGGCACACCCAGGAAGAATCCTGAAATCTTTGTGTGAGTGTGTTATCCATCAACACCCATTCATGAATCCATGGCAGGTGCTTGGTTGTCACTGTGAAATAGCAACAAATTCCAGTGGGCCTTTTTGAAGCCAGGGCCGGCCCAGTAACAAAGTGAGGTGAGGTAGGTTGCCTTAGGTGGTGGGTGGGTGCAGGTGGTATACTGCACCCATCTGTCACCTCCGTGACCATCTCACCTAGCCCTGATTTGCCCCCTTACCTTTTCCTTCTCATTCTGCTGCTCTATGGTTTGAGATCCCAAATCAGGAAGAGGAAAACTGCTGCTGCTGCCGCTGCTGCCGTGACTCACGACTACCACCTTCTCCTCTTCTGCAAATGAGGAGATGACAGCTGCTGCTGCTGCTGCTGCTGCTGCCGCCACCCCCTTAGCCCATCTGTTGCCACCTCCTCTGCAAGCAGGGAGGTGGCAGGTGCCTTAAAAGGGCGCTAGTAGCCACTTTTTCCTCTTCCTCACTCATGAAGATGACAGCTACTCCTGCCACTGTTGTCTTTGCCTCTCCTCCATTTCTAAACTGAAGCAGGGTGGCAGCATTTCCCCTTGGGCCAGGCCTGCTATTCTACAAATAGCATTGGCAGCAAAGATGCGAGGTTCTTATTAAATTACTGTAGTTGCAAGCTTCCACCGACCTACCTAAACATCTAGAAAACTAGAACAACACTACATAACCCACATGCTAACGATTGCTTTCCCTCAGACTTTGAGATACAATCTTGAGTCCCACCAATTGTTCAACACCTTTCAGACAAGTGTGGTCTCCTGAGTTTTAACATTTGCAATTCTCTCTGATCTTTGTAAAAATCACAGTGCTGTGGAGCTGCCAAAACAGCAGCAAGGGATCTCCAAATGAGCACTCAAAGTAGCTTTGCAGATAATGTAAAAGGAATCTGTAGAGATAAGTCCAAGAGAACAACTTATATGGTTGTCCTTCTTGGCTGCTACTCGGTGGCAAAGTCCACGACTGCAGGAAGTGTATGGTAACAATCTTCCAGTATCTCTTCTTTATTTGTCCCCAAATCAGGGAAGCTTTTGAGATATCTTCATAAAGTACCAACATGGTCACTACTACTAGTGAGAGACTGTTGCAGCAACAGTCCTAGTGCTAGGGGGGTTATCTCTTCCAACACGGTGCTTTTTGGGGTGGAGGCGCATTTCCTCTCCATGTTGAATTCTCTTCTTTTGCCCACAGGACCAGAATGTGCATTTCAGACAGCACTTTCTGCATTTCCATAGAAACCTGGAATGCTGTTCAAGGCAGCATCCTCTTCCCAATCCCTTCATTCTGAAAATGAAATGTTTGCTGATCAAGACAGGCACATCTTTGTCACCTGAAGTTTAAAAGAAATCACTGCACAAATCAAGCCATATCTTAAAAAATGCCAGCAGTGGACTTCTCTGATTAGTCAAGTGTTCTAATCCTTTATCTAAATCCTGAAGGAGAGGGGGAAGCTTCTGGTAATGTTTTTTATTTCCACATAGGATTGAATTTGCTGCTTCTTAGTGCAAGGAGGAGAAAACATAAAGATCTACTGAGGGCACCAGAGTTTCTACCTTCCTTTTGGTAGTAATGAGCAACTAACAGCGCAATCCTAACCAACTTTCCAGTGCTGGTGCAACCACAATGCAACCCCGGTGCAACCCCGAGGTAGGGGAACAAATGTTCCCTCACCTTGAAGAGTTCTCCGTGACTGCCACTGCACTGCAAAATGCAATGTGCGCCCTGTTGGCACGGCTACACCGGTGCTGGAAAGTTGGTTAGGATTGCGCTGTAAATGGCAGCCTGTATGTATTACGCAAGACTGCCTCTGATATTACAGAACATGTCAGATTCTGGTCTAAAATATTACACATCTCATGGAATGGAATACATATAAGTGGCCCCTGGTTGAGAGTGGGTAAGTAACAGCCCATTCCAACCCAACTCCTCTCCAAGTCAGGCATAAGTGTGGCCTAAGTGCAGCCTAAGTTAGGCAGAAGTTATGCCTGAGGTAGGTCAGAGTTATGCCTGAGTTAGGCAGGCTGCAGTTTCTGTGGCCCAGCACCACCCCAGGATCCAGGCAACACTTATCTCCCAGGCAGGCAGGCTCTTCTCCAGGCTCCGTGTCTGGCTTGGGCATGTGCAGGCCTCTGTCTGCATGTGTCAGCGTCCATCCATGGCAGCTGCCGCAGGGTCTGTCGCAGCCTGGTCGCAAAGGGGCTGACCGCAGGCAGGGGGGTTGCGCCAGTCATGTGGTGGGCGCAGGGCAGGTGACAGGTGAGCGAGGTGCCTGAGCCCAGCCGCCACAGGGCACCCTGTGCATCAGCCACCTGCTGCAGGGGAGAGTGGCCGTCCCCTCCCTCCTGCAGAAGGCGATGCCACCCCCAAGCCACGTTGAGGCTGCACTGGGGGGTGAGCGGGGGAGGGAAGGGAAGGGGAGGGGTGTGGGAACGTCACACACAAGGGGGGTCTCATGAGGACTGGAACTGCCTCTGACATGACTCGCCCGTGCATTGCCTGAAGCCCTGGGCCTTCAAGGCCGGGGCAATGCCCACAAAGAAGGCATCCCGGCGTGCCTGCTGCTCTGTGCCCCGGCCAAGACCAAGAGATGCCTTGGGCTTGTCTGCTGCGAGCGTGAAGGGCTCACACAGCTCATCACACCCCCAGATGGGGCGACGACGGCGCCTCACGGCAGGCGCTCTAGCAGGGTGGGGGGTGGCCAGCAGCCATCATCAGGGAGTGGGAGGAGAGGCAGACACACAGGCAGGCAGACAGGGGGTGCTGGGGAGGGGCATGGGTGGGTCAGAGACAGACAGACAGACAACAAGGCTGGTGGGAGACAGATTCCGAGAGAGGGGTCTGCAGAGACCGATAGGGACACAGGGGGCGCTCCGCAGATGAAGGTGATGCATAAACAGGCGCCTCTTATGCAGACAGACTTTGGGCGGAGGCGCCTTCATTACGGGCGGACCTTCGACGGAGGCGCCTTCATTACGGGCGGACCTTCGACGGAAGCGCCTTCATTACAGGCAGACCTTCGACGGAGGCGCCTGCATTACGGGCGGACCTTCGACGGAAGCGGCTTCATTACGGGCAGACCTTTGACGGAAGCGCCTTCATTATGGGCGGACCTTCGACGGAGGCGCCTGCATTACGGGCGGACGCCCTGGCTGTCACTGTTTGCCTGCCTGAGAGGCCCCCCTGACTCCCCCCTCCCCTCTGTGCCATGGAGGTCTCGCAGCGCCCCTGCTGGGTTCTCCCAGGGAAGGCTGTGGCAGTCCCTGGATGGGACTCATGTAGGGGCTTCGGTGCTGGGGGCTGTCTGTGTGTGTGTGTGTGTGTGTGTGTGTGTGGCAATGCTTGTGTAAACATTGGGCACATATGTTTCACTGGGGCTCTGCCCAAGAGGCATCTTTATTGTTCTGGAACGTTAGCAGAGATGGCCAGGCGAGGCTGCCAGGGGTAGTCACAGCAGCCGATCAGAAAGCAGCAGCAGCACACCTGCCCCATGGACCTGGACATGCAGGCTCTTCCCCTGTGGAACCACAGCCTGCTCCATAGAAAGGGGAGGGGCAGCAAGAATGACAGCCAGGGAGGTGGAGCAGCAGCAGCAGCTGAGGAGGGTTGCAGGGCTGGTTCCCTGACCTCTGGCAGCAGCGAGGCAGACGACAGTAGGGCAACCAGCCTGCAGGCCCAGGGGTGCTCCCAGGAAGGTAGGTGATAGTGGACATTCCTGGGGAGACAAAAAACAAGGGGGAGTTACATGTCAGCTGGTATGTGGAAGCAGTCACCATTGACGACAAGCTAGTGTGTCGGTTGCAAAAGCCTGCAGGGAGAGAAATAAAACACAGCTGATAGGTGTGACACACATAGCATGGTCTGAGCTGCTTACCTGGGTGTAAGGAGAGCATGATCCTGTAAGGGGAAAGGGTCAAAGAGAGAGACAACAACACAACTTGGGGGTCACAAACATGGCAAACCTAGCAATACTGACCTGTCAGTAGACCCTGTGGAGAAAAGGGGGGGGGGACAGCTGGTGTCTACATAAGGCTAACAGTTCCACACTTGTGGCATTGTCTGCTCACATGACTACAGGCAGCAATCAGACACAACAGTGGTAAAGAGGCATGTATCCTATATATCATAGCAGGGAAAGCAGGCAGCTATGAGACAAGACACTGGTAGAGAGGCATGTCATGGCAGGCTATGCAGGCAGCTATGAGACAACACATTGGTAGAGAGGCATGTCATGGCAGGCTATGCAGACAGCTATGAGACAACACATTGGTAAAGAGGCATGTATCCTTCCTATATTTCTAAATGCAAAGAGGCAGCAGTCAGACCACATGTCAGCACAAACCCTGCTCTTACCTGCTCTTACCTGCTGGTGTTGTTGCCTGGGGGGGGGAAGAGGGGCTGGGAGAAAGACATGGGTTAGCAAACACTTGCATGGAGGCAGCTGCCCAGGCACAGCTGTAAACAGGTTGGCCACAGCCAGAACAGCCCTCTCTGCCCTAGAGGGAGGCAGAGAGGAGAAGAGAGAAGTGGGGTGTTTGTGAATTTTGCCCTCCACCGACAAAGTCCCACTTTGTGGCTGTGAGGGACAGAACCCCACGCCACGTGCTCAGAGAGAGAGTGAGTGACTGGAGGTCTGGGGCTGGGCTTTTGTGGGAATGAGGCTGGGTGGGGCTGGGTGCTGATAGGCTCCCTATCTTAGGCATTACTCTGTCGGTTTCCAGACCTAGCAGGCCCAACTCCGTCCTAACTCTGACCTAACTCAGGAGTAAGGTGTTAGAAATTTTCAGGAGAGGGCTGGCTTGGGTAAGGTAAAATGGCTCCTATGGGTCTCCTCGAATTTGGGTCCACCTTTTTGGTCGACCTAAATTTTGTGTCAGCATTTGTGTTGGAGGGGGCGTGTCTGTGCTTGCCAGGGTCTGGAATCCAACGTTAATTGGTTGCCGCCCCCGTTACACCCACGGTCCGCCCATGTTCCGCCCACTTTTAGGTCAACTTTAGGTCTGACTTGTGCTGCTTAGCCCTTGGGTTGGAATGGGCTGTTCTTAGTCTGTTGGTCATAACTTCGACCTAACTTCGCCCTAAATGGTTGCATTCCAGACCTAACTTCGACCTAAACAATTTAGGCTGACTTTAGGTCTGACTTGGGCTGCTTAGCACTTGGGTTGGAATGGGCTGTAAGTGGCACTGAGCACGAAGATCATTCCAAATGCCTACATTCATTTCAGATACCTCTCATTTAGCTTCCAACCTACTTTGGCTTTGGATAAATACAGGTGGTATCCAAATGAATTTTGGACAGAAACATTCCAACAGCTTTATACAGCAGATAACAAATGGCCCAGGTTGCTGAGGGGAATCAGTGGAAATTACACTTCCCATGCACAAAATTATACCTCCCGTTTTGCTTGCACAAGGCACCTTTAAGTTAACTTATCCCTCGCCATTTTTGTGTACATTAGTATGAAATGGGGAATCTTGCAGCTCCCTTTTTGCCCAATGTGCTAAAACAGCCTTTATTTGTACCTTTCCAGATTATGGAACTGCCTTCCAAAATATGTTCCCCTGATGCCACCTTTACTCTCTTGTAGGCGCCAGTTGAGGTCTGTCCTGTTCACTTGGGCTTTTAATGGCATCCAATTGCTTCTATGACATGTGATCTCCCATTAAATATAATTTAGAATGACAATATATATTTTTAGCCACTGTCTCTTTTTTGATCAACTTTGTTGTTTTTGTTATGAAGATTGTGTGTGTGTGTGTGTGTGTGTGTGTGTGTGTGTGTGTGTGTGTGTGTGTGTGTCTGTCTGTCTGTCTGTCTGTCTGTCTGTCTGTCTGTCCCATGATCCATTGCTGGTGTGTTTTGCAAATAAGAAGCCAAACCAAATGGTTGGAAGATGTCTTTACACATACCTGGACTAGCAAGGAAGTAACCGCGGAGGCAGCCGTGACCATGCTAGGAAAGCTAGGTATAAAGGAAGCCAAAGATAGGTAGAAGTTCAATAGTGACCGCTGAGGATATTTTTATGACAGGGGTGTGGGCTGTGGTGTAGGAAAACTCATCCCTGAGAATAAAGACCTTCTGTTTAATTAAAAAAAATCAAGCTTTGAGGGGAATCGTTCTTTCATCAAGCTTCTGCTACAGTTTGGCAGAAATGGAAAACAAAACTAGTGTCAAGAACCTCGCTTCACAAGCAAAATGTTAAGACCCAAGAAATAGGAAGTTTGCAGAGATTCAGAGCTGGGTTGCATAATGGTAAAATTCTTCCTCATAATGATTACAGATAAAATTTTCAGATAAAGAATGAGATGGACAGCAGCAACTGCATTTGTCAAGAAGTCAATGGTAGAGTTGATTCCTGTAAATACATAAAGTAGTATTGTAATTTCAGAATTGTTCACATGATTTTGGGAACTATTGGTCGCAGTTGATTGTCATCCATTATTGAAAGGCAGTCAATGTGAATAAAAACAACACTGATGTCATGATCATCTCACGTGGAAGTTTTCTATAATAAATGTTCTTGGTTAGTGTTCATGTTGTGTGTCCCTCCTAGGGTTGCAAACTGACCAGAAGAAGCAAACAAGTCTAACTTGGTCTTGTATCTTTAACAGGAAAAGACAGCAGCAAACAGATCTAAACTTTAGATGAACTTAGCAAACCTCTCTCTCTCTCTCTCTCTCTCTCTCTCTCTCTCTCTCTCTCCATGTACAGGTGTCCACCGCTTAACGACGGGGATAAATTCTGGAAAACCCGTCATATAGTGAAACCGTCATTAAGCAAGTCCTCAATGTAATACAGTGGAGTTATAATAGGGAATGAATGGCAAACACAGTGTACATTATGAGTGTAACAACAAAGCACAACAAGATTTCTACCTGTCACTGGAACAGGTAGAAACACACACACGAACACAGAGAGTTAAAGACGACAATTTTTTGCATTTAAAATACAGTATTGTAGCTTTAATTCTTTGTTTACACTTTGGTAACCACCGTCATATATGCGGACTGTCATTAAGCGATCCGTCATTAAGGGGGGGGACACACCTGTACTGACACTTGCTGAAGAACAGGTCCTTCTCTGTGGTAACACCCAGACTCAGGAACTCTGCTGCAAGAGGTTCAGAGTGATCCTTTTGCTCCAGCCTTCAAGAGGGTCTTAAAGAAGTAAGAACCATTTTTTCCACTAGACCTTTGATATATGATCGATCAGGAGGCCTTGGTGGTGAACTGTTGCTGCTTTTCAGATGGTCGTACTGCCCAATTTATTTTTTATTGTATTTTGTAATTTTTAAAGCTGTTTTTCATCTATATTGTTAGCTGCCTCGGAGCCTGTCAGCAAAAGGTGGAATATAAATAAATACATTAAATAAAATGGTTTATTTTATATTTGCGTAATGCAATATTTAGTTTTTCTGCTATTATGCAAGTACATTAGAAGGACGTTTTCTTTTAGTTAAATAGACAAGCTGGCATCTGAATTCAAAGCTACTTGGGATTTGATGAACACATCTAGATTAATATTATCTGGAAGCCACCTTGCTATATGCTAATTACTGAGAGTTCCTGTGTGTGGGTGAACATTGCTCCATGCATGGGGCTTATTCTTAACACTCCCCCACAACTCAGAACAATGTGACTTTCGGTGCAATCCTGTGTAAAGATACACGGCCAGCCTAAAGGGACGGCCGCTGTATCCTATCGGGAGAAGGGGACATTCATCCCCTTCCCCAGGTGTCAGCAAACCCGGGGCCTCCTTGGATGTACGCCAGTTCTGAAACTGATGTATATCCAGGTAGGCCGTGTAAGGCCAAACCAGGCTGGGAAGGAGCTTAGGATATCGGCAGAGCGCACAGCTGATATCCCCGCCCCCTCCCAGCCCGCGCTGGCCAATGGTCACCCCCCGCCTGCCCCTGCACCGACAAGTGCAGGACTTACCATTGTCGGTGGGCGCAGGGTCCAGAGGGTGGTGGAGTGAGGGCTGCCAACCTTAGCACCAGCGGCCCTTACTCCCAAGTCATCACAAACGTGCTTTATAGCACGCTTGCGATGCTTTGGAGCAGCGGAGCATGTGCTCTGCCACTCCAAAGTTAGAAAGGATTGCACTGTTTATTCATCATGTCAGGGCAGCAATGACTGTGCTTCCATGGTATAGATTTAATACTATGAACCCTTGATTAAACAGACCTCAATTTTACAGACTTTGGAAATAACGGATGTTTTCTGTCCCATTAAAAACCAAAAAATAAGTTTTGCACATGTGCATCTTCATTTAGTTCAATGCATTTGGATTTAATGGACTTTCAGCATTAACAGACACCCTTTCCCCCCTTTATTCCATTAAATTGAGTGTGCCCGAAACCTAACAGAAACCTAACCAGAATGAGAAGAACTGTATGATGGCCAGGGATATGATCTACCATAGAAGAAGACTGGAGGAACATGAAAAGGTATCTTCTTCTGTGTAGGTGCTGGCAGTAGCGGCCCTACACCTGCTCGTGGGAGGGGGCCGCCGCAGCGGCAACATCCCCCATGGGACGCAATACGCCCCGCCCCTGGGGGGCGTAGCATCAACGCACGCTGCTGCGGTGAAGAAACACACACACACACGGCGCTTTTCAGCTCCTTTTTGGAGCCAAACAGCGCCTGGGAGGACAGGAAGGCAAAACCCGCAGCCGACAACAGCTGCACGAAGTCGGACCAACAGCAGAGGCACTGGTGTCACTGGAGCGTGGCGGGGGGGCGGGCCGCCAGGGGGTGACGCGCGCCAGGGGTGAGGCGCACACACCCCCGCGCATCACCTCCGTGACGCGCGACACCCTCTGGACGCTCCGAGGCCAGCCCGGGAGCCGGCCTCGGAGCGTCCGACCCCGCCGGCACTCCAGGGCCTTCTGAAAGAAGGCCCATGCAGCGCGTTAATACGGGTATTTTTAGAATTTTTGTGCATGCGCAGACCGTTTTGAGGGCAAGAAGACCTGCCTCGGGGTGTTGCGCGTCCTAGTGACGCTTCTGAGTGGAGGAAGCACCGGAAGGTACACCCCCCACGACCCACCACTTGGGGCCCACCTCCCCCACCATAACGATGCCTCTGGGTGCTGGCAGAGGCTTTGAAAAGAGATCAAAATATGGTCTAGCTAGCATATGGCACTCATGCTTTTCAGTAAGAGGGGACTTTTTTGATTTTGCAGTGATTGCTCTTGTAACTATTACGTATGCGCAAAGCATGCTATGCTTTCATTATTTTCTTTCCCCCTCTTTTACCAGTGACTCCTCTAGCACAAAAGGCAAGGCTTGTGTTTTGCTTATATTTGCATAATTGCACCACAACTTCACAAATTAGCCAGAGAAGTCAAACATACTAAAAGAAAAAACAGAGAATGGCCAAGAACCTGCAAATTATGCTTATGTAAAACGAGCACAATTGTGGCATGCACAGGCCTGACGATAATGTTTTTGTTTTGCAAGGAGAAGGTAGGATAGGTGAAGAGAGAGTAGTTACTTCCCTGGCTTGGTGGGAGAATGTGGGAGTCTGTGTAGCATGCTGAGGTACTCCAACTACAGGCTGTGAGATGGAATTCTAAATTGTGGCTCTCTGGCCAGATCTTTTATATGGCATTTCCCCATAGACCAACATATAAACAGTGGCATCACTAGGGGGGGGGTACGGGGAGGTTCAGACCACACCGGGTCACACCCTCGGGCGGGTGACCCCACTAGTGGCCAAAATTGTGGAAACCTTTTGGAAAATTTGTATTTAAGAATAATACCATAGTGTTATATATCATTGGAAAAGTAATTTAATGCAGAATGTAATGAAACAAACCATTTTGAACTATCCATTTTTATCAAAAGGTATGGCCAAATAACCGGAAAAAGAAAACACAACTGCCTTATGTAACAAAAAGTGGATTTCCTTAACTCAAAACTGACCAATGAGACTGATTGTTCCGAGAGCCAATGAGGTGTTATTATGACACAGCATGGAAGCAATAAGGTGTTAGTCTGAGTCAGCTCTCATTTCTATGTATCAGAGCTAATACTAGAACTCTTATTCAGTTGTGTGTCATCAAGTTGGCCACTGTTTTTGTTGTTGTTGGTCACTGATTTGTTGGGTGATCTGTACTGCTGTATATTAAAATAAAGTTAATGGAGGTGACACCATGAGTTACCGCACCGCGTGACAGCAACCTACTGACACCACTGGGGTGATGCGATGAACTCTCGCATCAGGTGACGTAAGCCGTAGTGACACCTCTGCATATAGTCCTTTGTTTTCTTGAGGCTTGTTCTGGCCTCTTAGGGCTCAGTCCAGCCTAACTCAGGCACAGTTGAGGCCCAATTGTGGCCCAATTGTGGCCCAAACTAGGACCGAGTTAGGCTGCAACTGTGCCTGAGTTAGGCTGGAGGCAACAGCATTGGGCCAGGATCGCGGCAAAACTTACCGCAGAGGCAGGCAGGCTCCTGTGGGGAGCTGTCAGTCTTGTGGAAGCGAAGAGCCCCCTCCTCAGCCCGTCTGCGTGCACCTACCACAGCTGCTGCAGCGGTCGCAGCAGATGGGCAGCCACAGGCGGGCCTGCAGGCACTGCGCGTTTGACAGTCAGCTGAAGGGCAGAGGTTGTGCCAGTGCCAGCTGCCCCAGGGCACACTGGGCATCAGCCACCTGCCACAGGGGGGAGTGCGACTGCCCTCCCTCCTGCAGACTGCGATGCCACCCCCAAGCCACGGTGAGGCTGCACGTGGGAGTCATGGGGGGGTGAGCGGGGGAGAGAAGGGAAGGAGGGGGTGGGAACGGCACGCACAAGGGGGGGGTCTCATGAGGTCTGGAACCGCCTCCGCCAGGACATGCCCGTGCGCTGCCTGAAGCCCTGGGCCTCAAGGGCCGTGGCAATGCCCACAAAGAAGGCATCCCAGCATGCCTTCTGCTCCGTGCCCCGGCCAAGACCGAGAGATGCCGTGGGCTTGTCTGCTGCGAGCGGGAAGGGCTCACGCAGCTCATCACACCCCCAGATGGGGCAACGTCGGCACCTTGCGGCAGGCGCTCTGGCGGCATGGGGGGTGCCAGCGTCCATCATCAGGGAGTGGGAGGGGAGGCAGGCACACTGACAGGGGGTGCTGGGGAGGGGCACGGGTGGGTCAGAAACAGACAGACAACACGGCTGGTGGGAGAGGGATACAGGGAGAGGGGTCTGCAGAGACCGATAGGGGCACAGGGGGCACTTCGCAGATGGAGGCAATGCAGGAATGGGCGCCTCTCATGCAGACGGACCGAGGGCGGACACGGACGCCATTGATGGGAGGAAACGGACGCCGGTGACGGGCAGACAGAGGGCGGAAACGGACGCCAGTGACGGGCGGACACGGACGCCGGTGATGGGCGGACCGAGGGTGGGTGAGAGCCCCGGTTGCTGAAAGGGCTCTTCACGGACGTGGCGGACGTGCGCCACAGTGCCCGTCAGTGTTTGCCTGCCTGACAGGCCCCCCAACTCCCCCCTCCCCTCTGGTCCCAGAGGGTCCGGCAGCCCCCCTGCTGTGTTCTCCCAGGGATGGCTGTGGCGGACCCTGGCTGGGATTCATGCAGAGGCTTGTGTGCTGGGGCCTGCCTGTGTGGGTGTGTGGGGCAGTGCTTGTGCAACATTGGGGACATGTGTTTCCAGGGGCATCTTTATTGTTCTGGAACAGTGGCAGAGATGGCCGGGCGTGGCTGCCAGGGGTAGGCACAGCAGCCTCTAGGACCACAGCAGCAGCATCAGGCGAGCCCCATGGACCTGGAGATGCGGGCTCTTCCCCTGTGGAACCACAGCCTGCTCCATAGAAAGGGGAGGGACAGCAAGTAGGCAGCCAGAGCGGTGGGGCAGCAGCAGCAGCTGAGGTGGGTTGCAGGGCAGGCTCCCAGACCTCTCTGGCAGCATCAAGGCAGGTGACTGTGGGGCAACCAGACTGCAGGCCCAGGGGTGCTCCCCGGACGGTTTGTGGTAGTGGGCATTCCTGGGGGGACGAACAACATGGGGGTGTTCCATGGCAGCTGCTGCGTGGTAGCAATCGCCATTGAAGAGGAGCCAGTGAGTGTGCCAGTTGCAGAGGTCTGCAGGGAGAGAAATCAAACACAGCGGAGTGGTGTGAGACACATAGCCTGGTCTGCGCTCCTTCCCTGGGTGTACGGTGAGCATGATCCTGTAAGGGAAAGGGGTCAAAGAGAGAGACAACAACACAACGACAACAACACAACTTGGGGGTCACAACCATGGCAATCCTAGCAATACTGACCTGTCGGTAGACCCTGTGGAGAAAAGAGGGGGGGGGGACAGCTGGTGTCTACATATGGGTTACAGTTCCACACTCATGGCATTGTGTGCTCACATTAATACAGGCAGCTATGAGACAAGACATTGGTATAGAGGCATATCATGGCAGGCATTGCAGGCAGCTATGAGACAAGACATTGGTATAGAGGCATATCATGGCAGGCTATGCAGGCAGCTATGAGACAAGACATTGGTATAGAGGCATATCATGGCAGGCTATGCAGGCAGCTATGAGACAACACATTGGTATAGAGGCATGTATCCTACCTATATTTCTCTATGCAAAGAGGCAGACGTCAGACCACATGTCAGCACAAACCCTGCACTTACCTGCTGGTGTTGTTGCCTGTATGGGGGGGGGGAGAGAGGGGCTGGGAGAAAGACATGGGTTAGCAAACACTTGCATGGAGACAGCTGCCCAGGCACAGCAGTAAAGAGTTTGGCCACAGGCAGAACAGCCCTCTCTGCCCTAGAGGGGGGCAGAGAGGAGAGAGGAGAAGAGAGAAGTGGGGTGTTAGAAAAGTTTTCAAAGTCCCACTTTGTGGCTGCTGGGGGACAGAACCCCACGCCACGTGCTCAGAGAGAGAGAGAGAGAGAGAGAGTGGAGGGCTGGGGCTGGGCTTTTGTGGGAAAGAGGCTGGGTGGGGCTGGGTGCTGATAGGGTAACTATTTGGGTCCATGTCCAGAGTTAGGCCACACCTGTTCGGTCCTAACTCAGGCCCAACTCGGGCCCAGGGTGTTAGAACTTTTCAGGAGAGGGCTGGTGTGGGTAAGGTAAAATGGCTCCTATGGGTCTCCTCACATTTGGGTCCACCCTTTTTGCTGGCCCAAATTTTGGGCCTGAGTTGGGCTCGAGGGGGCGTGTCAGTGACTCTCCAGTGTCTGGAACCGGACCAAAATTCGTAACCGCCCCCGTCACACCCCCGACACGCCCCCAACACACCCACTTTTAGGCTGCAATTGTGCCTGAATTGTGCAATTGTGCCTGAATTGTACCGCAGTTGCCTTGGGCTGGACCGGGCTGCAATTCAGTCCCAATTGCAGCCCAACTCAGGCACAATTCAGGCACAACTCGGGCCTAAAGCACTTGGGCTGCAATTGTGCCTGAATTGTACCGCAGTTGCCTTGGGCTGGACCGGGCTGTTAGTGTCTTTTAAAATTGGATCTCATGTTGGGTATCTTGTTTTATTCCCACTTCTTGAGGGTTGAGTTTGCTGCATATTCAAGAGATTGTTAGGTTAAAGATGGAGCAATGCTCATTTCCTCACCAAACAAGAAGCTTGGGCACTGTCCTTGTTCAAGGAGGGAAAGGCAAATTCAATCAAGGGGGTTGGTAGGGAATATCTTGGTTTGAGCCCATTGTGGCACCAAATGGCCTTGTTTTTGACTTTCACAGGGTTTCCTCAATATCTTAAGAATTGAGCAGGCACTCTGGGTGTGATCTGGAAGTTATGGTCACTTCAGGGAAATTCGCATACGGTCTCCTGTTCAGGCTCTACTCTATATAACGAGGAAAAGGGGAGAATATTGGAGACAGCAGGCAAAACAAAACACCACTTTGAGTTTGGCTCACAGCCTCCTGACTGGCCTGACCTTGACCAATGTTTAAGACACATAATTAAGGCCACCCTGCTACCATGGGTATTTGGGCCAATTCATAACTGGTCACTGGACCTGTATAGTACAAGAGTCACAGCCCAATCCTATTCAAAGCCCCGCATTGGGAGGCAGCGACAACGAGGCAGGTTCCGCTGTATTCAGCGCGAGGCTGGAGGTCTCCTCGTGGGAAGGAGATGATTATCCCCTTCCCCCATGTTGATCCCCAGCAGCCCCTATGGGACTACTCAGAGGAGCAAAATGGCCGGCCCAGCCTTGTATCAGGCTTTCAAGCCCGGGATGGGGGATAGGATCCAGCAGAGGCCTCCTCCACCAAGCCCACTCCCTCCCGGGCCTGATCCACCCTCCACCCTGCCCTCTCCCCACCCACCCCGCCTCCCTGCCACTCTTCCCCTGCCACCCCACTGGCCGGTGCAGAGTTTACCTGCCTCTGGTGGGCGCTGCTACTTCACCGGCGGAGGCCTGCCAGCACTGGCCTCCATGCTGGCGGAACTAGCTTCCAAGGTGTCGCAACATGCTTTACAGCATGTTTGTGACAGTGCGGAGCACCGTACTGCCGGTGGAGGCCAGCATAGAATTGGGCTGTCAGTGTGTGTAGGTGGGCAGGGGTTGACCAATTGAGAAAGTGTTCTTCCCAGAGTGGTTTGGCAAGAGCATAATTCTCAGAAGCATCTTCTTCAGAGCAAATCAGGAGTTGACGTGTTTCTATACCCCCTATGGAATTGCCAGAGCTATTAAGTGACGACACCAATAATGTTTCCTTGCCTACAGCAGTTGCCTAAGTAAAGTCACCTGGAAATTCAACACCTGTAAGTAGGAATACAGAGACAGTCTTGTGAAAAAGATACCTTGTCACTGCAATCCTGCACAAGATGCGGCAGCTGGCCTAAATGGCCGGCCGTTGCATCCTGCACAGGATGTGGCCTGCGCTAGCACAGCCTGGGCTCACCTCAGGGGAAGGGGACATTCGTCCCCTTCCCTCGGTGTAAGCGGCGCGGGTCCCAATGGACCTCCTCGGATGCGTGCCAGCTATTTAGCTGGTGCACAACCGGGGAGGCAATGTAAGGCCAGTCCAGCCTGGGAAGGGGCTCGGGATATCGGTGCAACTCAGTGCCAACTCCCAGTCTAGGCCGGCCAATGTGCTTCCAGCTACATGTGCTTCCAGATCATTGTTTACAACGGCCGGAAAGCATGTTCTGCCTCCCGAATGCTGGTTCCAGTGGCTGACCACTTCAATAGGATTGGGCCATTAATTAAACCATGCATCTCCTAGCTTTCTAAAAACAGTAGTCAAGGGGACTGTCGCATAATGTAGAGGGAACAGAATCTATGGCTGACTTAATTCCAGCACTGACATGAGTTAACGTTTAGTTTTATGAGTATCCTACAAGGCAGAATTTCAAAGATAAAACTTACCATTTTGTAAAATTTAAAAATTTGAGTTCTAGAATTTTGACAAATTTCTGAAAAAACACTGGTGACAATCTAGCCAAAGCTGGGTACTTAAGCCCCATTAGGTTCAACAAAAGAAAATGAATGCTCTGTTGTTCTCTCCTTGAAATTACTGGCACTGAAAACTGCTTAGCTTTCATTAGAACACACCCACTGTTCGTTCTCAACTGTTTCCCCAGTTGTAAAAACAGGCACATCCAAAATTTATGTGAATATACTGCAAAAGCCTAGCTGCACGTAGCTCAACAAATCAAGAAACCAGAAGCCAGGAATCCAAGTGTTCTTGCCTGTCAGTTGTAAACCAGAAGTTAGGTCCACTAGTGAACATGTGCAATGGGATGTGTTGAGAAAGGTCAGCTCAGCTCAGCTGTTAGACTTCTTTACTGTACC
The DNA here is from genome assembly GCA_026170595.1 of Plestiodon gilberti rubricaudatus. NCBI lineage: Eukaryota > Metazoa > Chordata > Lepidosauria > Squamata > Scincidae > Plestiodon > Plestiodon gilberti. The sequence goes on along the minus strand of JANXHW010000001.1, from coordinate 219,142,446 downwards.
ACTTCAAGACTATAGTGCCTTGGAGGATCACAGTTGTCTTTGCAAGTATAAAGGACAAAGGTAGGACAAACAGGAAAGGCGTAGGAGAGAACACCACTCATTGATGTACTAGGTTTCTCTCATTTTACTTGAAGTTAATTTTTAGATGAGAGGAGCATTAACAATGGTATCCCCCACTTGTAGTCTAAAGTGGTACAATCCTCCATAACATTGCATGTGTAGGATGGATGGACCTGCTTTTGGATGAGAATGACATGGGCAACCCAATCCTGCGTAAGGATCCTCCGGGCACTCGGGCGGCGGAGCAGGGGAGGCCGGCCTTCCCTGCTCACGAGTCATTGAAAAAGTGCCTTGCGGCACTTTTACGACAGCTTCGGGCGGTGAACGCTCATTCCGCCACCTGACACAGTACTAGGATTGCGCTGTGTGACACTTTGTAGGAGGATAATACATAACTGATCTGGAATCAAGGCATTTTTCCACTTGCTCATGCCTCTCTAATTCCCAACATTTATTCAGTTGCCTCCGGTTTAGCAGAGATCAGTCAAATGCAGTACGCTGAATGTAAATTATTCACCTATTTATAAGTTAGTTATGAAATATTAATACAGTTGGATATGTAACTATTAGCCACTCTTTTTGATTTTCCACTCATTTCTTTCCTCCATTCCTCAATTGAAAAGGTCAGTTCAACATCTTGAATGGTTATGAGAACTTGCCCCTCATCATAACCTGCAAGAGCATGGAAGCATTTGCATTCATGTTCATGCTCTGGACTGTAAGAACAAATGATTGGGCAAGGGAACAAATATTCTCTTACCCGGAGGAGATCTTCAGGGCCTGAAACTCCACTGCGGGACATAGTACATGCCCCATTGCTGCGGCTGCATTGCCACATGGGGAGTTACGTAGGATTGGGCTGTTCGTTTCCTTTGGGTGTGAGCACTGGAGACTTACAGGTTCTTGTAACACTTGCTGTATTTATAAATAAAGAAGCAGATCATGTGAAGAAGGACAGATAGGCAGCAGATTTACTGCTGGCCTCTGCATTAGCTCCCTACAGATCAATTTGTGTTGCCCTCCTCCACAAGGCGTCTAGATGTACATAGCTGAAGTGGTGAGCTGACTGTGGATCCATATTTATTGACCAGGTCTACAATTTTCTTCTGAGAATCGAACTATAGGTCATCTGTCTCTCAATGCCCCCCCCCCCCAGCTTCCCCTGCATCCTCATTTCCAGTCTGTCTCCAGCATTTTCTTGTGTGTTTGGTTCTGAATGAAAGAGTGAATTTCCTTGTCTCACTGGTAAGGTACTATCTGATGCTCTTGCTGAATACACTAAGCTCCAAACATATGTACTGGTTCCATTCTGGAGGTCTGTCAGTTGGAACATATGTAGGTCACAACAGCTGGCTCTTGCTGGACCAGCACTATCACGCTTGCGCAAAAGCACCACAATGGACATACTGTGTCTGAGTGAAGGAGCCAATCAGCCGTAATTTGGATTTAGCCAGAGTAGTTACCAAAACTATTGACATGTTTTGCAAAGAAGTCACATGCGTGACATGATGAGTGTAATATGGTGAGTGACAGCTGGTAACTGGCATACTGAACAGCGTTAAAAATGTGGGAAAACATGATGTCGAATTTTTGTTCTTGTATGCCACAGAGGGACAGACAGTAAACTAGAAAGAGTTACACTATTTCTCCGTAGTCCCCAAGGAAACCGTTCATAGAAAGTGAGCCCTACCTAAGACATTTACCAAGTGAGTAGCTATATATGTGTGTGGTGGAACACCAGGTAGCCAGGGTTTTTGGAAGTATGGGTTCCGCAGCCATGTAGACAGTATAATGAAGAAATAAACTGTCTACATGGCTGCAGAACCCATACTTCCAAAAACCCTGGCAATTGTATCCAGTCATGAAAATCTCCACGTAACATTGAACAGCAGGTATTCCCCCCTCCCTCACATAATGTTGCTATTTGGATGCCAATGCAACTATGAATCCATTTGGAATGTCCATGTTAGCTGTGATGCGTCCTGTATGGGGGAGGGGAAGGGTGAACAATTTCCACCATAACATGAAGATCCTTACTGGCCCACTAAATGATTGAACCATCTTTATGCAATCCATGCTGCTGCTGTTTATTATCACAGAGAAGATGGAAATGTGACCAAGACCAGAGTACAGTATATTATCAGAGGTGTTAATCACTACAGTCAAAAAGTGAAAGTGATAAAGTGACAGTATTGCTCAATGCTGCTCAATTATCACATTTTAACCATAGCGCCTATCAGTGGCGGGTGAGTTCATGATGGTTTATTCTGGCTAAATATTAGATATACCATGTACTATAAAACTACAGGGGAGCAGTTCTGAATATTCAAAGTTCTAAACAAAATACCTTTATCTTCCTGCTCCTGAGTTGCATCTGTGTATTTTTTTTTTCCTGTTCTGAAAAATACAATACCGTAGTATATCAACTTGCATATTTTATTCTAAAGAATGAATAATACACTCCTGGCCAGGGACGTTTTAATTAACCTACCGGTAAGTATTCTCAGCTCTGAACACAAACAGAGCCTTCCTTGTTTGCAAATTCCCTGAAATTTAAGGTGGCAAAACAGCTCTTCAACAATGATATGAAATACTGTCTGCACATATACCTCTGATTTTATTAGGAATCACTCCAGTAACATTCACTAACTTAGGGCGCAATCCACTGGATCTTCGGAACGACGGAGTGAGTGCTCCACCAGATCTTCAGAACAGCGGAGCGAGTGCTCCACCGTTCCAAGACGTCGTGAACGTGTTGTAAAGCACGTTTGCGACGCCTCAGGAGTAAGGGTGGCCGGTGTAAGGCTGGCCTCCCTCACTCCATCGCCGGACTGAGGACGCGGCCACTGGAGGAAGGTAAGTGCTCCCCCGGCGGCTGCATGGGCAGTGCGGCAAGCAAGGGAGGGGGGCCATTGGTCTAGCTGGCCTGGGAGGGGGTGGGGGATGGCGCCTGTCATATCCCTGTACGGCCTCCTCTGGAGGAAATCCGAGGAGGCCTATTGGGCTGGCCCTGGTTTACACCGTCCCCTTCCCCAAGTAGACGTCCGGCCCGCCAGTGCAACGGCAGCCTGGGCTCAGGATCCAGCGGGCGGCCCTGGGCCACCGGCCGGATCCTTAGTCAGGATTGCGCTGCCCTAGTGTGAAAAACACTCCCCCCCCACCCCTAATTATTTGTTCGTTTCTCAACATATGCTGGAACTGGAAAACCACATAGTGTAATTGAGGTATACTGTATTGAACTCTCATTTAATAACATGGGAATCTCAATGCAGTTCTTCTATGTGAGAATGATCCAAAGCTCCCAGATAGTGACACTAAAATCAATCTAAAAAATCAACATTAAAAAGCCCTCTGCTGGTTTTGAAGAGGGATATTGAACTCATGTATAGTTAAAATTAATTTCAATATTAGATCAACAGCTCTTCATGTCAGGATTCTAGCTGGCCAGCTCTGGAAAGTGCTGCACCCCTGGACCTTTCTGCTGCTCAGGGAAGGGAGGCATGATGAGGCATGTAACAATATTTTGAATGGGAGCCCTGGACCTACATACCTCTTCTCACTGGACACAGAACCGTTTATATGCATTGCAGCCTACTTGCATAAGTATTTATCCATGCAGGTCCTGGTTTACAATGAAGGATCTATCTCAAACTACTGTGTAATTAGGCTAAAGTATTTAAATCCCATTGCTTTCTACAGCACTAAGCACTTCAGTTTAATTGGGTTATGGATTATGTTGAGAGGCAATCCATCCTTTGGAGGCAACTGGGACCATATAGCAAAGTAATGTCGGATAATGTGTATTTTGCTATTTACACAATGGAAAGAGAAAACTGCACATACCATATCTGGGTTTAAACAATGGCATTAACTTCTTATAAACTATATATAGCTGCTTTGGGACTATCCAGTGAAAGGTGGGATAAAACATATGATAAATAATAAACTAGCAGATTAGATCTAACTGCCCAATATATTATAGCTTAATTACAACAAGGCTGAAAAAATATTTCAAGTTCCTGGGAGCCAGCCTATATTTAGTCTTTCTTGTACTTGACTGAATATTTCCTATGTCTAGCTGCTAGGATCAATTAATTGTAGAGAGTTAGCAGGACATCCAGATGGCAGATTGAGGAGCAAAAAATGGTGATGGGGTCAATTGCCCCTTCTGAAAAAAAGAAAAAAAAACTTCTCACAATCCCTCAGCTAGGCAAGCATTGGTCTACTGGCAGTACTCCCTAGGCATATCTATCACACTATCAGCGCAATCCTGTGTAACCTTGCACTGGTGTAACAGCAGATGCACCAGTGTAAGTGCACTTAAGTGCATCTACTGTTACACCAGCGCAAGGTTACACAGAATTGTGCTGTGAGTGTGCACTAAGACATCACTTGGGAGGAAAGTAGTTTGTGGTCCCTTTACAATCCTCATGTACACAGGACCTTGGAAAGAAGATTTGAAAGTAGCCCATAAAGAGAAAGGAATTGTACATCTGAGAGCCCAGCTTGCCCTGCGAGCTATACAAACCAGAGTGATCCTCATTAATTTGAAATTATTCCAATTAAGTTCAAATAAGCAAATCTGCTCAGGTAAATGATGAAGAGGCATATCTGTCAATAGGAGGAAATACGTGAAGAGTACTTTAAAGCTTTTTTCACATTTGCTTCCATAACTCCCACACCACCTACACCACTGTAAGGTATTATTTCTCTTTCTTCCAAGCAACTGTCAGCTAAAGCGTGTTGAGGCGAACCACTGGCATCGCTAGTGCGAGGTGGGGGGGCAGGGCGCCCCCGGGTGACGCGCGCTACGGGGGTGACGCGCGCACCCCGCGCGCGTCACCTCTGTGACGCGCGACACCCTTCGGACGCTCCGAGGCCGGCCCAGGAGCCGGCCTCGGAGCCTCCGACCCCGTCAGCGCTCCAGGGCCTTCTGAAAGAAGGCCCAGGCAGCGCGTTTATCCAGGTATTTTCTGGATTTTCGCGCATGCGCAGACCGTTTTGAGGGCAAAAAATCGGGGGTCGGACGCTCCGAGGCCGGCTCCCGGGCCGGCCTCGGAGCGTCTGAAGGGTGACACAACGTGGGGGGGACCCGGCTCCCCCCGCGCCGCGTAGCGTCACTAGGGTGACGCGCGTCCCCCGCCCCAGGGTGACGCGCGTCCTAGTGACGCTACTGAGGCGAATGCCCAGAGAGAGAGAGAGAGAGAGAGAGAGAGAGAGCTGGACTGTGAAAGAAGCATCTAGAATGAAGGGTTCTACGAAAGACTAGAACATTATTGTATTGTAAATACAAACCTTGGGGTTTAGAAAGCCTGCCCACATAAACCGCCTTTGAATTAAAGTTGGAGGAGAAATCGGATGACCAAAGAAAAGGCGATATATAAATACTGGTTTATTAATCTGCCTCTTTAAAATTCCTATGATATAACTGAGAACCAGAAAGATTTTCCAGTGGGAATATTAGGAAATTGGAGATTACTTCACAAGCAGAGATATCCAAGGTCTGACCCCGGGGAGAACCTTCTTGTTTAACATAGAGGAGCTAATAATTCCACTTTTATGTATGTCAAAATTACAGCTTAATTAGGATAGCTTTCCTTAAGGTAAGGGGAGGAATTCAAATTTCCTTCATTTGAATTGCAAGCAGCTACCGCAATACTTGCTTTGAACTAAGACAATCATCCAAATGAGTCATCTGGAATTGATAGGACTGTTCATAGCATCCTTCCAGCCAATGTCTTATCTATGTTAAGAGAAGAGCTTATTTCTTCAACCTATGCACAAATGTTTAAGGATGAAACCCCCCCCCCACCGCTTTTCAATACTTTCCTTCATATCTCAACAAGCAGCAGCATCATTGGGGAGAGTGACACCCAGTGCGGTGCCTGCCCAGAAGAGGAAGGTTGGGGGTGACGCAGTAATGTATCATGTCACCTCCGACCTACCGTGCTTTCTGTATTGCTTATGTGCGGAAAGCCCACCTCCACTTGGCAGGCTTCGGCTCGCCCAGAATTCTTCGGCGCTTTGTGTTCTCTCCAGCCAGTAGTAAAAACACACTTGTTGGCAGGAGCGCGCGAGGCAGTTGGGTTTGGAGTGAGCCAGGGACTCCAACCAGAGGCATGGTGGCACCCCCCTGAGGGTTGTTCCTGGTGCGGCTTGCACCCCTGCACCCCCGCTTGTGACGCAGGGTCAACAAGACACCACATTTCCCCACTTAGAAGCGTTGTTGTGTCCCGTCCACCCCCAGCCAGCAGTACAGCTTCAGCTGTTCTCTAACAAATAAGGCAGCAACATTTCATCCTTTAGCAGCCCCTTAATAAACCAAGAATAAATTACTGAGTGACCTACTTACTGGGGTCATTTAAGTAATCCTCAACGTGGCAGTGTAATTTGATGTTTTACAATGAAGGACATACAGATTTCAAGTTAAAACATAACCTCTTATAGAAATAAAGTTGGATTTGTTGAAGCAAAATGAACAGTGGGGGGGCATGAAAATAGCTGGGGGGTTAAGATAAAAATGGTTTCAAAACATTATTGTGTTAATGAAATTGCACCAAAAGATAAATCAAGTATTTTTTTTTAAGAAAATGAATATACAGGGTTAATTCCAAGACAAAATTATTTACAGCCCATTCCAACCCAACTCCTCTCCAAGTCAGGCATAAGTGTGGCCTAAGTGCAGCCTAAGTTAGGCAGAAGTTATGCCTGAGGTAGGTCAGAGTTATGCCTGAGTTAGGCAGGCTGCAGTTTCTGTGGCCCAGCACCACCCCAGGATCCAGGCAACACTTACCTCCCAGGCAGGCAGGCTCTTCTCCAGGCTCGGGCATGTGCAGGCCTCTGTCTGCATGTGTCAGCGTCCATCCATGGCAGCTGCCGCAGGGTCTGTCGCAGCCCGGTCGCAAAGGGGCTGACCGCAGGCAGGGGGGTTGCGCCAGTCATGTGGTGGGCGCAGGGCAGGTGACAGGTGAGTGAGGTGCCTGAGCCCAGCCGCCACAGGGCACCCTGTGAATCAGCCACCTGCTGCAGGGGAGAGTGGCCGTCCCCTCCCTCCTGCAGAAGGCGATGCCACCCCCAAGCCACGTTGAGGCTGCACTGGGGGGTGAGCGGGGGAGGGAAGGGAAGGGGAGGGGGGTGGGAACGTCACACACAAGGGGGGTCTCATGAGGACTGGAACTGCCTCTGACATGACTCGCCCGTGCGCTGCCTGAAGCCCTGGGCCTCCAAGGCCGGGGCAATGCCCACAAAGAAGGCATCCCGGCGTGCCTGCTGCTCTGTGCCCCGGCCAAGACCAAGAGATGCCTTGGGCTTGTCTGCTGCGAGCGTGAAGGGCTCACACAGCTCATCACACCCCCAGATGGGGCGACGACGGCGCCTCACGGCAGGGGCTCTAGCAGGGTGGGGGGTGGCCAGCAGCCATCATCAGGGAGTGGGAGGAGAGGCAGACACACAGGCAGGCAGACAGGGGGTGCTGGGGAGGGGCATGGGTGGGTCAGAGACAGACAGACAACAAGGCTGGTGGGAGACAGATTCCAAGAGAGGGGTCTGCAGAGACCGATAGGGACACAGGGGGCGCTCCGCAGATGAAGGTGATGCATAAACAGGCGCCTCTTATGCAGACAGACTTTGGGCGGAAGTGGCTGCATTACGGGCGGACCTTCGCTGGAGGCGCCTGCATTACGGGCGGACCTTCGACGGAAGCACCTTCATTACGGGTGGACGCCCTGGCTGTCACTGTCTGCCTACCTGAGAGGCCCCCCTGACTCCCCCCTCCCCTCTGTGCCATGGGGGTCGCGCAGCGCCCCTGCTGGGTTCTCCCAGGGAAGGCCGTGGCAGTCCCTGGATGGGACTCATGTAGGGGCTTCAGTGCTGGGGACTGTCTGTGTGTGGGGCAATGCTTGTGTAAACACTGGGCACATATATTTCACTGGGGCTCTGCCCAAGGGGCATCTTTATTGTTCTGGAACGTTAGCAGAGATGGCCAGGTGAGGCTGCCAGGGGGTAGTCACAGCAGCCAATCTGAAAGCAGCAGCAGCACACCTGCCCCATGGACCTGGACATGCAGGCTCTTCCCCTGTGGAACCACAGCCTGCTCCATAGAAAGGGGAGGGGCAGCCAGAGAGGTGGAGCAGCAGCAGCTCCGGCAGCTGAGGAGGGTTGCAGGGCTGGCTCCCTGACCTCTGGCAGAATCGAGGCAGATGACAGTGGGACAACCAGACTGCAGGCCCAGGGGTGCTCCCAGGAAGGTAGGTGATAGTGGACGTTCCTGGGGAGACAAAAAACAAGGGGGAGTTACATGTCAGCTGGTATATGGAAGCAGTCACCATTGAAGACAAGCGAGTGTGTCGGTTGCAAAAGCCTGCAGGGAGAGAAATAACACAGCTGATAGGTGTGACACACATAGCATGGTCTGAGCTGCTTACCTAGGTGTAAGGAGAGCATGATCCTGTAAGGGGAAAGGGTCAAAGAGAGAGACAACAACACAACTTGGGGGTCACAACCATGGCAAACCTAGCAATATTGACCTGTCAGTAGACCCTGTGGAGAAAAGGGGGGGGGGGAACAGCTGGTGTCTACATAAGGCTAACGGTTCCACACTTGTGGCGTTGTCTGCTCGCATGATTACAGGCAGCTATCAGACACAACAGTGGTAAAGAGGCATGTATCCTATATATCATAGCAGGCAAAGCAGGCAGCTATGAGACAACACATTGGTAGAGAGGCATGTCATGGCAGGCTATGCAGGCAGCTATGAGACAAGACATTGGTAGAGAGGCATATCATGGCAGGCTATGCAGACAGCTATGAGACAACACATTGGTAGAGAGGCATGTCATGGCAGGCTATGCAGACAGCTATGAGACAACACATTGGTAAAGAGGCATGTATCCTTCCTATATTTCTAAATGCAAAGAGGCAGCAGTCAGACCACATGTCAGCACAAACCCTGCTCTTACCTGCTCTTACCTCCTGGTGTTGTTGCCTGTGGGGGGGGGAAGAGGGGCTGGGAGAAAGACATGGGTTAGCAAACACTTGCATGGAGGCAGCTGCCCAGGCACAGCTGTAAACAGGTTGGCCACAGCCAGAACAGCCCTCTCTACCCTAGAGGGAGGCAGAGAGGAGAAGAGAGAAGTGGGGTGTTTGTGAATTTTGCCCTCCACCGACAAAGTCCCACTTTGTGGCTGTGAGGGACAGAACCCCACGCCACGTGCTCAGAGAGAGAGTGACTGGAGGTCTGGGGCTGGGCTTTTGTGGGAATGAGGCTGGGTGGGGCTGGGTGCTGATAGGCTCCCTATCTTAGGCATAACTCTGTCTGTTTCCAGACCTAGCAGGCCCAACTCTGTCCTAACTCTGACCTAACTCAGGAGTAGGGTGTTAGAAATTTTCAGGAGAGGGCTGGCTTAGGTAAGGTAAAATGGCTCCTATGGGTCTCCTCGAATTTGGGTCCACCTTTTTGGTCGACCTAAAATTTGTGTCAGCATTTGTGTTGGAGGGGGCGTGTCTGTGCTTGCCAGGGTCTGGAATCCAACGTTAATTGGTTGCCGCCCCCATTACACCCACGGTCCGCCCATGTTCCGCCCACTTTTAGGTCAACTTTAGGTCTGACTTGTGCTGCTTAGCCCTTGGGTTAGAATGGGCTGTTCTTAGTCAGTTGGTCGTAACTTCGACCTAACTTTGACCTAACTTTGTCCTAAATGGTTGCATTCCAGACCTAACTTCGACATAAATGACTTAGGCTGACTTTAGGTCTGACTTGGGCTGCTTAGCACTTGGGTTGGAATGGGCTGTCAGTTGCTTTGTCTCATTGTGACAACATAACTTTAAGGAAGGCCATGGATTTTGCTTGCATTAATTAAGACCATTGAATCACCTTCACTTACAACCCAATCCCATTTGGCTTATCCACTGGTGGAGCTGGTGTTCTGCCAGTCGATACTGCCTTTCAACAGTCGCAAAAGTCTCTCCAGCAGCATGCAAAGCCGCATGCTACTGCCAGAGCATCTGCAGAAAGGCTGGAGCAGTCCCACACATGGCGGCAGATCAGGGAAGGCCCATCGACCCAGATAGGCTGGTGGGGAAGGCAGAACGGGGTGGGGGAGAGTAGAACGAGGAGGCGATGGGGCAGGGAGGAGGGTGAAACGGGTACAGGAAGGGGATGGGTTCGGTGGTGGCAGCGTCTGCCAAATCTAACCCCCCTTCCTGGACCCAATCCCCCATCCACGCAGACTTACGCCACACAGACTTATGCCAGAGATTTCATGGGCCTCACAGGCTTACCCCCAGGTAAGGAAACAAATGTTCCCTTACAGAGGAGACCTCAGGGACTGCCCTCCCGCAGGATGCAGTGTGTGCTCCAGCAGCGTGGCAGGATCGGCGAGGTGGTGGTGAAGGGATAGGATTGTTCCATTAAAACAAAGAGAATTCTTTACAGGTGAAAAACAAGCTAGGAATATATCTAGGGAAGTGACAACAAGGCTTTCAGGTTACAGATACTGAGGTGGGGATGGAGGAATGTTTACTTCTTAAATTGTAGAAAATTATGTGAATAGTATTAATGCTGAAACTCTGCATTAGTGGTTCCCAAGCAGTGGTCTGTGGATCCCAGGTGGTCCACGAGAACCTGAACAGTGGTCCATGAGCTCTCTCTCTCTCTCTCTCTCTCTCTCTCTCTCTCTCTCTCTCTCTCACACACACACACACACACACACACACACACACACACACACACACACACACACACACACAAAGAAAGATTGGCCTTCAGTTAATAAGTGACAACAACCACTTTGAGCAGCAGTATCAACCTAAGAATTTTGCAGATAGTGAAGCAAATGCAAGCACAAACATTGCATTAAGATACCTACCGCTTTAATTTTTAATTTTTAATTTTCTTTTTAAAAATCATAATACAAAATAATAAATAATAATTTATGTATAAATGTAAGTCCGAGACCTAATAGACGGGCAGCGCAATACTGACTAAGGATCCTAAGCCCAGGCTGCCGTTACCAAGGTGAGCCGGAGGTCTACTCGGGGAAGGGGACGTTCGTCCCCTTCCCCGGGTCGTGTAAACCAGGGCTGGCCCGATAGGCCTCCTCAGAGTTCCACCAGCTAAATAGCTGGCAGAAGTCGGAGGGGGCCGTGTAACGGCCTAGCCGCCTGGCGGGGACAGGGATATGGCAGGCGCCATCCCCCCCTCCTGGGCCAGCTAGACCAATGGCCCTCTCCCTCGCCCGCCGGACCGCCCACGCGGCTGCTGGGGGAGCACTTACCTTACCTCAGTCCGGCGATGGAGGGAGGGAGGCCGGCCTTGCACCGGACTCCCTTACTCCTGAAACGTCCCGAACGTGCTTTATGGCACGTTCGCAACGTCTTGGAACGGCAGAGCGCTCGCTCCGCCATTCCAAGCTTAGTGAGGATTGCGCCCTGATACAAATTTAATTGTGTGTGTGTGTGTGTGTGTGTGTGTGTGTGTGTGTGTGTGCGTGCGTGCGCGCGCGCGCGCGCGCGCGCGCTGGGGTGGGATGAAGGGGTTGGATGTCATCCACAACAATTCCAATCTTTACCTCAGTGGTCTGTAGTTTCCTAAAGGCTGGGAATTACTGCTCTAGATGTACAGTTATACATCTAGAAACTCCACAAGAGTTTCTTCCTAGGATTTGACAGAACATAGTTTCATGTCTGCAGCAATTCTCAACACACATATCTAGAAGCCCAACAAACATAGTCTGCACGTTGCTTAAATGCTTTTCTATAGATCATCTTTATGGTGAAAAACCACACACACCCTATTTTGCCCTTTGGCTCACTCATTTGGACAAAATATATTACAGTATATTGTACTTAGCTTTTAGATATATTTTTAAAAGTTTTTTTTCAAAGCTTTAACTGCAGGTAAATCCTATGCCTAAGTTGCACCAATGTAGCTGCAGTGCCTGTCATTTCCTAAAAGCCTATCCAGCACAAAGGCAGAGGGAGAAACAAGAGGCCAGGCAAGTCCATGATGATGCAGCTCTCCCAGTAACACCACCAGCATCCAGAAGCGGCCCTATGCCCGCCATGGGTGGGGGCTGCCACCACGAAAAACGCCCCCACGGACGCCACATGCCCTGCCCCTGGGGTTGTGTGACGTCATCGTAGCGCATGGCAGCGGCGCAGAAACACCCCCGCGCACTTTTTGGCTCCTTTTTGGAGTGCAACGGCACCAGGGAGGGTGGGAGGGCCGAAATGCAGCCGAGAACAGCTGCAAAGAGGAGGAGGCGGGGCAACGGATCCGACAGAAGGCACCCCCGCGACCCGCCGCTTGGGGCCCACCGCCCCAACCGCCCCCCCAGTGTCATGACGCTTCTGCCAGCATCCATGAAAACCCTGCTACAGCCTATCAGTTATGGAGTGGCAGCCTGATGTCAGCACGATGTCAGTGTGATGTGGCCAGGCGTCAACATAACGTGCAAGGAACAAATCACTATATCTACCCAGCCCCAATGCTGGTGGCCAGAGAAATACCACCAAGGTGAACCTCATTCCACTTGGAAGACTGGAGGCTGAAGGCGGTGGTGAGGAGGAGGTGGCAGCGAAAAGGGTAGGTGTGATGTGGCTGCCCGCCGCACCCTTGCTCCTCGGAGCAAGGGGATGGTGAGCAGCCTCATTGTGATCAAAGCACCTACCTTTCTTGCCGGTGCCACCTCCTGGTTACCCTTCCCGCTGGATTGCAGGCCCACTGCCGAAATACCAGGAGGGGAGTGGCAGCTGGCTAGAAGAGAGGGTGCCACCAAGAAGCGGCCGCCGTTTTGGCTGGGCCTCATGTGGCACCGCCTCTCATGACTCTCCAGCCTGGCACCTGGGGCAGTCTGCACCACCGCCCCCAGCTACACCAGTGCTCAGACTTGAGTTTCGAAAGGATAGAATTGCACCCTTTGGACTCAATGTCATAGAGACCCTTCCCTCACAGATCTTCAGGAATGTCAAGCTCCTGGCAGTCACAGGTTCAAAACTTGAGTCATGGAGACCAGAGAGGAAAGAGTTTGCCTTTCACTTATTACCCTGCTTTTCAAGATACCAGAATGTGGCAATTGATCTTCCTTAGGCCTCTGACTGTTTTTCAGCCTGGCCTTCTGATTGGGCTGGATGTCCTATAAAAGCCTTTTACTTCTGAACACTATTAGTGTCGTCGGGACTATTTCTGGTTGTGACTTGGTTGGTTGCCTTAAATTTCAAAAAGCCTTCATATGCTCCTCTCCCTACCGCCCACACTTGTCTGACCCCAACTTCCTCTGCCTCCAGCTTCTGCCCACCTCTGTTGCCCTGAGCTAGGGATTGCTTCTCTGAATCATGACTCCTACTTGGTCACCTGACCATGGTAATTGACTAAACCCTCATGAATTGTGACAGAACGGATGGCCTACATTCAGCTCTGCTCTGACACCAGCCCCAGGTATGCACCTGGGTGCATTGTTGCCTGACAGAAGGATTATGCAGACTTTCTTTCAACAAGTAAACATAGTTGTTTGCTGCTACAGATTTTTTTCCTTCCACGTCATTATAATTTCTATATCAGGTCTATACCTTTTAATCATGTGATTTTTTGAAAAGTATACCCCTGTGTCCTGTTGTTTTGTGTAATCGTTTGACCACTAGATGGCTGCACACAGTACAGTGTTCCAGGTAGGGCGTAGTCCCTAGTAAACAGGAAACAAAACTGGATTTGTGCTGAAGGAGAGGCATGTTTGTGGTGTGGCAGATTTATGTAAGCTCAGTCCATTGACTAAGCAAATAATGCCTCCCCACTTACAGCTGGTACAATTCCATCAGTTATAGGCAGGACACCTTCATTGTATCCTTCTCAGCCCAATATTCTGTACTACTGTAGTACTGTAATGTGAGGGTGAATTAATAGTTTCCTGTGCAGTTAGGATTGGAGGCAAGTGCTGATGGCACTTCAGGATTACTATTAGCCGCCTCTATGCTAATACTGTTGTGAGTTCCAGAAAAAACCACACTGACCCCCGGCTAATACTGTAATAACAGAGGTTTTAACAGAGTAGGTATGATTGAAGTAGGAGGGAAGCTTGCAATCTTCTGGGGGGGATGGGACACAAGACCAGGATTCAAAGAGGGGTGACATAAAGCAGTCTTCAACTAGACCTCAGTCTGTGCCAAATTCCCTCGCCTGGCTCCATCCTTGTGCCGTTTTGTGAATGTTTCTGGAAAGTTTGGTTTGTTTAGAAATGAAGAATTCCTTTACTGCTACAGGACAGCTTTGCTAGCCTTTGAAAAAGGAGTGAAGCAAAATAATCACCCCCTTTCCCAGCCCATCTAATGGATGGCCTTTTTGTGATCTTTCCTGTTTGCTTTGTTTTGTTTACTAAAATAATAACATATTTAATTAAAATATTATAATAGTTTATTTTTCTCTCCAGCACTGGTGCACATGTGTGTAAAACAGAAGCCTTTGCATGGGGACTTGCGGAAGAAGAATGCAAAGGCTGATATATAACTGATCATTTTCGCTAGGAATCTGGATGAGCCACAAGTATACTTGAAGGAAACTTGCTGAAATTCAGAAAGGGAATGTATATGACTGTAGGAATCAGAGTCACACTATTCTGCTGAGAGCCCATTGCTGTCTATGAGGGTCAGCCAGGTCAGGCTGTGGCCCCCCAAAGCCCCTCATAGGGCCCATCTGGCCAACCCTACACTAACATCCATGGTAGCACCCAATGCACCATCAGTGGAGCCCAGTCCAGGGCTTTGCCCCAGGGCTCTTAGCAACTCGCAGCCATCACTGTCTGTTATTGCCTGTTATACCATAATTATTAGGGCTGTCCACCAATTAAAGAATGTTTGACTAATCATTGAGTTTAAATGAAACGAATAAATGGAAGCACATTTGCATGCAATACGTACTGACAAGTTGGAGGAAGTGTAAGGTAAGTTATAATAAGACAATAAGCAAAAGCCACCTCATTATTAGAAGGCCATCTTTACTTTTTTTATTTTTCACTACAGTGACGAGAACCCAAACAGTTTCAAAAATGAGCAAGCGTGCTCTTAGCTCGCGGCCCCACCTATTAACATTTTCCTTCACCAATTAATTGGCTATAGGCTAGCTTCAGTTGGTTAATATATCAATTAAATCAATTAAGGACTGCAGCCCCAGTCATAAGCCATTCATTCTAAATCTCATGTTATAATTCACTCTTACTCATCGGTTGACATCTCGGGTAGCTCTGTAACACACAGCATGATTCCTCCCCCTTATAAAATGCCATCAGTCCTCTTATGAAGGGAGTCCAATTACAGTAAGACAAGCTGCAAGAAGAAAAAAAGAGACTGTGCATCAGTCTCTGTGTGATCAGTACTGGGTATGATTCGCTTAAACATGTTATGAAGAAAATCTTGCATTTGCTCTCCCTGATCTAATCATTAGGGCTCTACAGCCAAGTGATTTATTGCGCAATCCTAACCAACTTTCCAGCTCCGGTGTAGCCGTGCCAACCGGGCTCACACTGCATTTTGCAGTGGAGGGGCAGTCATGAATGCCTCTTCAAGGTGAGGGAACATTTGTTCCCTTACCTCAGGGCTGCACTGCGACTGCACCGGTGCTGGAAAGTTGGTTAGGATTGCCCTGTTAATTCTGTCGTTGGAAGCAAAAGAATAGCTGCCTGGAGCCAAGTTCATATTAAACAACTAGCTTTTGGCTGCCAGATGCAGTCAAAACTTGAGGAGATCATCCTGCATATATGTATGTGTTTTA
Source organism: Plestiodon gilberti rubricaudatus (assembly GCA_026170595.1). Taxonomy (NCBI): domain Eukaryota; kingdom Metazoa; phylum Chordata; class Lepidosauria; order Squamata; family Scincidae; genus Plestiodon; species Plestiodon gilberti. The sequence continues at coordinate 219,126,629 of JANXHW010000001.1, read as the reverse complement.
GCGATCCAATTGAAAACTTTTCTTTTTGTGAAAAAGGCCCATGCTGAATATAGGTAAAAATGGCAGCCACATGGCAGACAAACAGAGAACTGGACTGTGCTACAGGATGAGAAACAGCCTCTCTCTCTCTCTCTCTCTCTCTCTCTCTCTCAAACTATTTTAGCATTTCTTACAGGAACTTTAACTTAAGCATCAGTATTGAGCATTAAACAATAGGCTGCTGCTTCCTGTGGGGACAGCAGTCTAAACACGCAAAGGTTAGTAGCAAAACAAAAGTAGAATGAATTAGGAACAGGATATGGAACCATGTGGATTTGTGCTAAAGAGTCACAAGTGAGCATATTATGCTTCCACATCAAGGACTGAACTGATTCCTTCCCTAGATGGCAGTGATCTAGGGAAGGTTAGTTGGGGATCCTAAGATTTGCAAAAATATCCCCCATAAGATATGGCGTGGCTCACTCACGTGAGCTGTCAAGACATGTTTTACTAATCTTGTTTGACAGGTACACCTGTCGTGATCCATTTGTAGCCAAGCTTAAGCATGTGTAACTGGCAGCCCAGTCCAGCCTAAGGCCTCAGCGGCACAATTCAGGCACAACTGCAGCCTAAGCGCCTTAGGCTCGAGTTGTGCCTGAATTGTGCCGCAGAGGCCGAATTTGTGCTGCAATTGTGACTGACATAGGACGGGTTAAGGAAAGTTGACCAATTCAGTCCTAAGTTCGGCATAAAAGCTATTCCGTCCTAAGTTTGGCCTAAAAGTGGGCGTGTTGGGGGCGTGTCGGGGGAGTGACGGGGGCGGTTACGAAATTTGTTCCGGTTCCAGACACTGGCGACCCCCTGACACGCCCCCTCGAGCACAACTCAGGCACAAAATTTGGGTCAACAAAAAGGGTGGACTCAAATGTGAGGAGACCCATAGGAGCCATTTTACCTTACCCACACCAGCCCTCTCCTGAAAAGTTCTAACACCCTGGTCCCGAGTTGTGCCTGAGTTAGGACGGAACAGTTGTGGCCTAACTCTGGACACAGACCCAAATAGTTACCCTATCAGCACCCAGCCCCACCCAGCCTCTTTCCCACAAAAGCCCAGCCCCAGCCCTCCACTCTCACTCACTCACTCACTCTCACTCTCTGAGCACGTGGCGTGGGGTCCTGTCCCCCAGCAGCCACAAAGTGGGACTTTGAAAAATTTCAAACACCCCACTTCTCTCTTCCCTTCTCCTCTCTGCCCCCCTCTACGGCAGAGAGGGCTGTGCCGCCTGTGGCCAAACTGTTTACTGCTGTGCCTGGGCAGCTGTCTCCATGCAAGTGTTTGCTAACCCATGTCTTTCTCCCAGCCCCTCCCCCCACAGGCAACAACACCAGCAGGTAAGTGCAGGTAAGAGCAGGGTTCGTGCTGACATGTGGTCTGACTTCTGCCTCTTTGCATATAGAAATATAGGTAGGATACATGCCTCTTTACCAATGTCTTGTCTCATAGCTGCCTGCAATGATATGCCTCTTTACCAATGTCTTGTCTCATAGCTGCCTGCAATGCCTGCCATGATATGCCTCTTTACCAATGTTGTGTCTCATAGCTGTCTGCAATGCCTGCCATGATATGCCTCTTTACCAATGTTGTGTCTCATAGCTGCCTGCAATGCCTGCCATGATATGCCTCTTTACCAATGTTGTGTCTGATTGCTGCCTGTACACAAGTGTGGAACTGTTAGCCTTATGTAGACACCAGCTGTTTTCCCCCCCCCCCCCTTTTCTCCACAGGGTCTACTCACAGGTCCGTATTGGTAGGTTTGCCATGGTTGTGACCCACACGTTGTGTTGTTGTCTCTCTCTCTTTGACCCTTTTCCCTTACAGGATCATGTTCTCCTGACACCCAGGGAAGGAGTGCAGACCATGCTATGTGTCTCACACCTCTCAGCTGTGTTTAATTTCTCTCCCTGCAGGCCTTTGCAACAGGCACACTGGCATTTCTTCAATGGCGATTGCTACCACACAGCAGCTGCCATGGAACACCCCCGTGTTTTTTGCCTCCCTAGGAACGTCCACTACCACCCACCTTCCTGGGAGCACCCCTGGGCCTGCAGTCTGGTTGCCCCATGGTCCTCTGCCTCGATGCTGCCAGAGGTCCTGGAGCCTGCCCTGCAACCCTCCTCAGCTGCCGCGCTGCTGCTGCTCCACCTCCCTGGCTGCCTACTTGCTGTCCCTCCCCTTTCCATGGTGCAGGCTGTGGTTCCACAGGGGAAGGGCCTGCATCCCCTGGTCCACGGGGCATGCCTGCTGCTGCTGCTGCTGATGTGGTCCGAGTGGCCGCTGTGACTACCCCTGGCAGCCTCGCCTGGCCATCTCTGCCACTGTTCCAGAACAATAAAGATGCCCCTGGAAACACATGTCCCCAATGTTACACAAGCACTGCCCCCCACACACAGAGACAGTCCCCAGCACACAAGCCCCTGTATGACTCCCAGCCAGGGCCTGCCACAGCCAGCCCAGGGAGACCACAGCAGGGGGGCTGCCAGACCCTCAGGGCTCAGAGGGGAGTGGGGAGTTGGGGGGCCTCTCAGGCAGGCAAACACTGACAGGCGACATGGCGCACGTCAGCCACGTCCGTGAAGAGCCCTTTCGGCAACCGGGGCTCTCACCCGCCCTCGGTCCGCCCGTCAACGGCGTCCGTTTCCGCCCTCGGTCCGCCCATCAACGGCGTCCGTTTCCGCCTGTCACCGGCGTCCGTTCTGCCCAAGGTCCATCTGCATAAGAGGCGCCCGTTCCTGCATTGCCTCCATCTGCGAAGTGACCCCTGTGTCCCTATTGGTCTCTGCAGACCCCTCTCCCTGTATCCCTCTCCCACCAGCCTCGTTGTCTGTCTGTTTCTGACCCACCTGTGCCCCTCCCCAGCACCCACTGTCTGTCTGTCTGTCTGCCTCCCCTCCCACTCCCTGATGATGGAAGCTGGCCACCCCCACCCCGCCAGAGCGCCTGCCGCGATGTGCTGACGTTGCCCCATCTGGGGGCGTGATGAGCTGCGTGAGCCCTTCCCGCTCGCAGCAGACAAGCCCAAGGCATCTCTCGGTCTTGGCCGGGGCACGGAGCAGAAGGCATGCCGGGATACCTTCTTTGTGGGCATTGCCACGGCCCTGGAGGCCCAGGCTTCAGGCAGTGCATGGGCAAGTCATGTCAGAGGCGGTTCCAGCCATCATGAGACCCCCTTGTGTGTGATGTTCCCACCCCCCTCCTTCCCTTCTCTACCCCGCTCCCCCCCCCATGAATCCCACGTGCAGCCTCAATGTGAAAAGCACCTGGGAGATGGATCTGCATAGGATTCTTGCGCCTAATCCATGCCTATTGGCACTGCAACAGGGTTGTGTGCAGTGGATACCTTCGGAGTGCTCATGAGTAGTGTTGGTGTTATTCTGCCCCACACTGTTCCTGGAATAAACTGTTGTGCTCCTTTTGGCTCACTTCTGCCAGTACTACAAGCTCAAGGGATGTTATGCAGCAGCCCCATCAAATGCATTAGGTCACTTTGGCAATGCAGTACAAACAACATGGCTTGATCTGAACTGATGGCATTGGAGGAGAGATGGGGGAACACATTAGAAGCCGTAACACCCAGAAGGCATTCCTTCCCCCATCTACTTTCTGGAGTCAATTTAGGTAACAAGTATCCAATCCAGCTACATCTGCTGAAGCTAGTCAGAGAGGAGCCTTCTCAGGATATTTGCTCATATATCTAACAAGTTGATTCCACACACCCCCCATCTTCCTTCCAGCAGAATCCAGCAGAATTTACCCAGAATCAAACTAGTCAGCATCTTATTTTGCATCACTTTTAAACTGGATTAGCAATGACGAGGACTCAAGGAGGGAAGCAGAAGAAATAATATGAAGAAAGAATCCTCAGTATAATGGGATTTTTCTCTCTTTCTGAAGGGGTCTAGGAAAAATGTATTAAAACCAAAAGAAATCTCTACTACATCCCACTATACATAGTTCTAACTGGGTATGGAGTCGTCAGATAAGAACAGTCTTACTGGATCATACCAAAGTCCATCTAATTCTAATCCATCATTCTGGTCCCAACCACAGTGGAGCGATCTCCAGCCAGAAGATCATTAGCATTAAGAATATTGATGTGCCAGTTTGCAACAGAAGAGTTTAGAATGTGGTTTACATAGCAAAATAAATACTGGTAAGTAAATGGTTCTCTATACCAAAAGGGTTGATCATCAAGCACCACTCCTGCTCTTTGTCCATAAAACCAGAGGTGTATGCGCTATCTGAACATGATACCCACAGCTATCGTGACCACTGGCTCCTTTCTCATACTCTCTAAAGACCTGGATACAGCACACAAGCAATCTGCTTCTGAAAGGGCAGAATCACCAGATTCACTTTCTCTCCCCAAAGTGTTGAATGGGTGAAGCCTTGACGTTCACTTCCAAACTATAAAACCACAGCTAGGGCCACTTATAACCTGCCACATAGTGCTTGGTATGGAGACCCTTGGCACATGTGGTTTAAGTGCTGAAAAGTGCTGTGGTTTAATATCTGAAAGGAAGCCAAGCCTGTGGGTAGATCATGACTTGCTCCCAACCAACAAAGCCAGGGACTCTTGCTTTGGACAATTCCAAAACTGGAAGCCCAGGTCTTATGATTCCCCAAGAATCAGTATCCTCAAGATCAGAATACCACCAGTTCGGGGCATCAGCAGAAGAGAGGGTCATTGTCAGATATCTAATCACTTGTAGATTTCTTACTTGAATTAAACTAGGACAGCATCACTGAGACACTTGCCTCACTTTGAGATCAGAACCAAGTTCTTCAAAACTCCAACACCCAGCCTCACCCCTGATCGCAAGACAGTGCAAGACCAAAAACCCATGAGAAGCAGTACTAAGTTCCAAACGAGGAATCTGGTACCAAATAAACATAGGTCAGATCAGAAGCTGAAGACAGAGCCTCTGACTGACCATGTAAACAATGACCACTCTGGCTCACCTTCTTCCTGAAGCAATGCCTTAGCAGTTGGCTTTGGTAACCACCCAGAACTACCTGTTTCCCAGTGGTCAAGTTTTCCTCCTTCTTCTCTAAGCTTTGAGTATCTGTCTATGTAGAATCTGTAATCCTAATTTTTGTGCTTTCAAGTTTACTTCTGCCATGAGTCATGGAACAGAATAATAAGACTGAAATATACCTTAAGGTCATCTGAGCCACCCTCCTTAAGGCAGAGTAGTACTGTATTACGTATTGTACAGTAGGGTTACCTTTTCTTTCTATACTGACTGAATGGCCATAAGTGACCAGTTCAGGCAGGAAGAGGCCAGATGCATGAAGTTTGCAGTGATTCAAGTCTGGAATTCAAGACTTAGATTCATGTCTGGAAACTTGAAATATACAGTGTTTCCCACCAGCCAAAGTCTTGTGCATTGTTTGAATTCAAAATTGCTTCCTTATTTGTCATCTAGGACAGGGAAGACAGTATCAACTATTAAATAAATAGTTCAAAGAAGCCTTCTGAGCCCCTGCCTTTTTTAACATCTGCTGGTACAAGTGGGGGGGGGGGGGTGCTGTTTTTATGCTCCTGCTCTGATTGAAGCCATGATCTTTTAAATTGTTTTTAGACACTGTTTTTATTAATTTTCATTAATTGTTTTTATTGTTTTAAAATGTGATACTTTTTATACTGTGTTTTTTGTATGTATTTTTTTTTCCTGTTGTAAGCCGCCTTGGGTCCCTTCGGGGAGAAAGGCAGGATAGAAATACTGTAAATAAATAAATAAATAAAATATAATTTCAAATTGCTCTGTTCTGCCTCATACCCATGTACAAATACAAAGGGGGGGGGGAGAAACCACAAAAAAACCTCAACTCACAGAAGTGCTGCAGAAACAAACTGAGCTTTAAAATAATATGTAGCAGAGTCAAGATGTTTCCTAGAACAACTCCTGTGGGTGCATAAGAAACCAGGTGAGTGGATGATCCATTCAGCAAGACTCTTCACTGCTATGTGTCACAGTGCACAGTGAATGCCACAATGCAGAGATTGTCAATTGTAAGGAAAGGTTATTGTTTGCACACATTTGGTATATACATATGTAATATATGTGTATATATGTAATATATGGTGTTATACTAGTGAACATTTACAACGACACCCCTACCATGTCGCAAAGTGAGACAGTCCCCTCAGGCTGGCAGAATAGAAGGGATGCTGGCGCACGTAAACACCACCAGAAACAAAGGAAACAAGCAGCATAGACCTGAGGCGGCTCTGCCGGCACAGCGACCGTCACGCGCATGCTCCACGACCGGTCCGCACATGACGAGCCCACATGGCAGCCAAACGACCACAGCAGCCACTCAGAGCATAATGACCAGTGTCCATAGCGACCTGGTCGCCATGGGCCGGTCTGTGCCCACAGGACGTAGGCGCCAAGAGCCAGACCGCATCCATAGCGACCTGGTCACCATGGGCCGGTCTGCACCCACGGGACGCAGGCGCTAAGAGCCGGACCCGGCCATAGCAACCCGGTCGCCATGGGCTGGTCTGCGTCCATAGTGCCTGTGCCAAAACCCACAAGGCACCCTGTGCATCAGCCATCTGCTGCAGTGGAGAGTCCCCATTCCCCCTGAAGCAGGCGTTGTCATCCCCATGCCACGGTGAGGCTGCACATGGGATTCATGGGGGAGCAGGGAAGGGAGGGGAGAGAGGCAAGGAAAGGAACAAAGGAGGATATCACAGGCCTGCACCCCGGCCTGCTCTCCAGCCGTGGCCATGACCACGACCATGGCTGGCTGGCTGCCATGATGTCCTCTGGTGCCCCGCCCCCCAGCCATCACTGGCACTACAGGAGCAGGCACACTAGGCCCCACAGCAGGGGCGACCCCTGCATCCAGGATAGCTTGGAGCAGGCGGTTGGTCCCAGGCTGCTCAGGTAACTGGTCGTTGCAGTGCAGCCACGACTCGCAACTCCGTGGTCAGCCCCTCGATGGCGGCCATCTGCTGAGCAAGGGCATCCAGGAGCTCAGACTGCGCATCCTTGCCTGTCTCAATGGACACCTGCCACATCTTCCTGGTCTCTATGCGGGACTGCTCCATGGCTGTCCAGACCCCCATCACGGTGGTGGGGAGCGGTCGAGCAGCCCGAGGACCACTGGCACGGGGTAGAATGCCAAGGGCCTCCAGTTCCACATACGCCTCTGCATCCCCTGCCAATGCATAGGCAACTGCGAGGGCCCGCCCTTCATGTGGCCGGAGGTGTTCCACATCCTCCACATTGCTGACTGACTCCTCCTCCACCACCGGCAGAGGGAGGTGCTCCTCCTCCACCATCGGAGGAACATTGCCATGGTGGTGCGGGGGGGGGGGGTCCGTCTGTGGCGGTACGGGGCATGACCGCGGGGGCTGGCTGGTGGCTGGCGGTGGGACAGCAGGACGAGCTGTGAATGGGAAAGAAATATGGGTCAGACTGGAAGGCTCCACTGCCACCCCTCCACCTCTGAGGGCTGGAGACTCACCTGCTGACTGGTTGCCAGCAGCCATGCCACTGGGCCCTGGTTGGGGCAAGGTGGCTCATCCTGCTGTGGGCTGGGCTGCGGCTGGCCACCCCCGAGGCATGTGTGGGAGGGAGACAGTGCACGGTTAGGGAGTGGATGGTCCAAGGGGCTGCCCAGCCGCCCCCTCCCAACAGCACATACCAGCGGCAGTGTACAGGCCCTTGTCCGACTCCTTGCACACCAGCGTTGCCAGGGGACCCTCTCCAGCCATTGTTGCGCGGGACAATGGCTGTCTCCACAGACATAGTTGGTGTCTTCACCGCCCTTACCCATCTTCGGAAGCTGGCAAAGGAGTCCACGAGACGCTTTTGGCAGGCCAGCCCAGTGCGTTTAGGGAAGCCCCGGGCAATGAGGGCCTCTGAGATGCCCTTGAAGAAGTCTTCCTGGCACTTGTTATGCTGTGTGCCCCAGTGCCACCCAAGTACTACCTTGTGATTCTGCACTGAGAGCACGTAGAGCATAGCCAGCTCATTGGGCTCCCAGTTTGGGCCACGTCGATGTTGTGCCTGCTCTGCTCCATTCCCGGACAGGGGGAACACACCAGCATCCATGCCTGGGGGAGCCGGGGGAGCCTGTGGAAGAAGCAAGGAGTGGGTGGAGGGAGGGAGGGGAGACAGGACGTTGGTGCTGGGGAGGGGCAAGGGTGGAGCACAGACCAATAACAGATCGGGGGGGGGGGGAAGAGAGAGGACAGCAGTACAAATGGAGAGGCAGCCAGGAAGAAGACAGACAGCTAATGCTCCACAGACATGGCACATGCAGAAAAACGGCCTTTATTTAAGGACGCCGATAGGGCATTGTCCAGGCGTGGCTGGGCCATTCTTCCAGTGCAGGACGGACATGCGCGGGAGATGGTTGCATAAAAGGGTCACAGATGGCTGTGGCGGCCAGACCAGAGCCATGGGGCAGGGGCGGTGGCTGCAGGAGCAGGAGGAATTGACCAGTGATTGGCACAGGGCATCTGGGGTGGGCTCATGCCAAGGGAACATGGGGATGCTTTCACTGCCCTGCTAGAGGTGGACCTGCCCCCAGTCAGGCTTCTGCTTGCTGGCAACCCCCACATTGGCATGCTGACAGGGACCCAGGCCAGTCCCAGCACCCCAAGGGGCCAGTCATGGGCTGGGGCCAGCACCTAGCATAGGGGGGGTGGGTGGAGCCCCTAGCCTGCAACCATGGGCACATGCCCAGCTGTGCAAGGGCATACCTGAGGCTGTCCCATTCCTTTCCGCAGGACCCCGCCGGCCCAGCAGGCACCGATCCCATCCCATCACATGGACAGTGTACCCACCAATGCTGACCCAGCAGTACATGCCTGGCCCGATGCTCACCACCCGCATCCTGCACCAGAGGGAGCATCGGGCCAACCTGAGGCATCAGGTTGCCAGGGAGCGGCTCACCCAGGACCCTTACCCCGATGTGGCCTGCATCCAGGCCTTCCAGCTGGATGGGGGAAGGGCTGTGGAGGAGCTCTGCCAGCTCCTGGGCCCACGCCTCCAGCCCCGTGTGATGACCCCCCCCCCCGGGCCATCCCTGTCCTCCAAAAGGTCCTGATGGTCCTACACTACCTGGGGACGGGGAGCTTCCAAGGGGCCGTCGCACAGCAGCTTGGCACCTCCCAGTCCTCCGCCAGTTGGTGTCTTGATGCGTTCCTGAACACGATGCTCCTCCACGTGCCTGCCTTCATCGCCTTCCCTACTGCCGATGAGGAGCTTCAGCATGTGCGGGGAGAGTTCCATGCAATTGCAAGCTTCCCTAATGTCATCTCTGCCATTGACGCGACGCATGTGGGAATCCTCGCTCCACGTGATGTGGCTGGCCTGTACCAGAACAAGCATCACCAGTATTCCCTGAACATCCAGGAAACCTGCAGTGCACGGGCCCTCTTCACCAGCATCACGGCAAAGTTCCCTGGCAGCATCCATGACGCTCAGATCTTTGACTCCTCCGACATCCGAGATGTACTGGCATCATGGCCCGAGGGGACTGGCTGGCTCCTAGGTGAGACTCTGGCTCTGGTGGGGAAGGAGCCTGGGGTCCGGTCTAAGCAGCTACTGATGTGCCCCCCACAGGCGACCGTGGCTACCTCCTGTGACCGTACCTCCTCACGCCCAATGCAGAGGACACCCCGGGGCCCGTTGGGAGGTACGTGGCACACCAGCAGATACGGATGGTAGTGGAGCAAGCGTTTGGTATGCTGAAGATGCGCTTCCGGTACTTGCACCTCATCGGGAGCCGTCTGATGAGGACACCTGCAAAGGCCTCCAAAACGTTTGTGGTGTGTGCCATGCTCCACAACATGTGCCTATGGAGGAACACCCCACTACTTGTGGCCGAGGAGGGGGGACAGGGGCCCATGGATATCCCACCAGCCACTGTTGAGTCAGCCCAGCAACCCAGGCAGGATCCGAGGTGCGTCACGATCCAGCAACGCATCACGGCTGAGTACTTTGGCCAGTGAGGGGCGGGTAAGTACAGACCCAGCTTGGGGGCAACTGCAGGGGACTGTGGCAGGAGCTCCAGGCCGTAACAGTAACCTTGCCATGCTGATACCCACTCCCCCAGCATGGCACCCAGGGGACCCCCCAGACCACTGGCACTGCAGCGTGGAGTCCAACAGCGGGCAGAGGCCAGAGACTGCGGCTACATGTAAAAATATTGTATTTGTTCATTTAAAAATTTATTAACACATATGTCACAAACATAATACCAGGGGGCCGAGTGCCCGTACCCCAACATGGGACAAGGTGCAGGAACATTGGGCTGGGTGGGGGTGGGGTAGAGAGGTGCAACGGTGCACCAGCAGTGGGGGATGGGGGCTCAGGCTCCAGGGTAGTCTGGGGCGATCCCCAGCCGGTCCATTACGGCCATGATCCCAGCCAGCATGGCTGACACCGGGACCTGCAGCTGGTCAAGCCGATTTAGGACCTTGGTCTGCCGGGGGGCTGTGGCCCGACTGCTGAGCTGCAGGACGCTGCGGCGGACTGCCCTGAGGTTCCTGTGGACCACCCGAGCAGTTCCCTCCAGGTACATGAGCTGCTGCCGGATGCCCTCGTGGTGGCCCGCCATCTCGTTCATCCCCCGCTGGACCCCTCGCATCGATGCCAGGAGCCGCGGTGCCAAGGCAGAGCCTGTGGAATGAGTGAGAGAGGGTGAGTGTTAAGGAGGTAATACTGCAGGTAACCTGTCGAATGCCCCAACCGTCCCCAACCCAGGGGCCCCCTAGTTGCCCCGGTTGCCTGCGGCCCCAGCCATCAGGTGGTGCCTGCCACTCTCCCAGCCATAGCCTGACAGATGCTCAGGGGTGTGCATGGCCAGAACTGCCCAGCCCCCACCCCCCATCTGGCACCCCAGGGTCAGGGATATCCATCCCCCAGGGGCTGCTCATTCACTGCAGAGGCATTATCCTATGCTGGTCTGGGCTCCCATGACGTGGCAGCACCCCTGGCAGACGCCTTGGATCATGGCCTCTGAGCCCATGTGCCATGGTCCAGGTCACGTGTGGTATCCCTCTTGGTGCTAGCACCCCGGCACCCACCCTGTGGGTGCCCCTGGGCAAGGCAGTGCCCTAGGGGGGCTCGGGCATCCTGTGCTCTGGTCCCTGGTCCCTGCCTGATGGGGGGTTGGGGGCACTCACAGTGGCACTGGGCCCTGGCCCACTGCAGCTGAGATGCATGTCTCCTATGCGCCTGCCTCTGCTGGTGGCTGTGCTGGTCTGGGGCTGACTGCCCTGCTGCTACTGCCGGCATCTCCTCCTCCTTCTCCTCCTCCTCAGGTGGTGCCGATGCAGCTCCTGATGTGCCGGGTGCCTCCTCCTCTTCTTCCTCCTCCTCCGCTGCAGCCACCACTGCCTGGCCCTGGCTGGAGGCAGGCAAGCCGGACCCAGATGGTGGGGTCACCACCGCTCCCTCTGCCCCCTTACCAGCCGCCTCAATCGAGGAGGAGGAGGCCAACTGCCTGGAAGGGCGCCACCACTGAGGGGAGTGTGCTGCTGCTGCTGCTGCTGCCGCCTCCGCTGCAAGCTGGGCATCCAGCTCCACCATGGCCACTGGGGGGGGGGGGGAAGGGAAGACACAAGTTTAGTTATTTCATGCCCTGCTTGCCCATCCTGGCCCTTGCCCCAGGCGCCACTCCTTCGCCTTCAACTGCCTCATTCACTCCATCTTGCCCCTTGCATTGCCAGCTATGGCTGGCATGGGCCACCTTCCCAGACGCTGGCACCCCCACAGCCTCGTCAGGGCCAGACAGGCCTGGGATCCAAGGCAGGGACTCTCTGGCCTCAGCCCAGCAGCCTCCCAGCAGCCCACAGGTGTGTGCAGCATGGCCATCCTTGTGCCCTGCGGCCCTCCCCTTCCACCTGACATGTTCTCGGACAGTGAGGGGTTGTGCCATGGGTGCTGGAGTGGGCACCCGGGCCAGACACCAGCCCATGGGGAAAGGGCATCACCAGAGCTTCAGGCATGAGGAGGGACTACAGCAGTAGCAGTTCAGCATTCCAGATGTCAGGTGCCTGAGGGGGGACCTGACGGAATGACAATATGCATGGGATGGAGGGGGAGGATGTAGGTTGGTTCTGTTCCCTCGCAGACACCACCAGGACCAGGCGGCATGCTCTCAGCTGGAGTGGATGGAGAGGTAGCACTGACACAAGGACACATGTCATTACCCAGCATGTGCTCTGACTGTGGAACTCCTTGCCACAGGATGTGGTGATGGCACCTGGCCTAGATGCCCTTATTGGATAGATGCAAGTCGGAAATGTCCATCAGAGGGAACACACCATACACTACCTCCTGGTGTCAGACGTATGTATGTCTGTGTGCTCGGGCCAAGGGAGTAGCAAGGGGATACTGGTGTCCTATCGTACCGTGTGCTCCTTGAGCCATCTGGTAGGACCACTGCAAGATACGGGATAGATACAGGCTATAGGCCTGGGTCAGCAGGGCTCCTCCCATGTTCCTCTGGGCGGTGGCACTGGCCCGATTCCACACTGGGTGCTTGCAACCCTGTCTGGCTCCAGTCCTGTGCCAGTGCCCCATGCTCCGGTGATGCCCTGTGGCCCAGGGCTGCCTTTTGACCTGGGTGGCTGCTGCAGTTTCCTTGGCAACACCCCACACAAACCACACGCATGCCGGGGGGGGGGGAAGCCTGCTGTGCCGGTCCCTCCACCCAGGGGCTCCACTCAGTGGCTATCTCCTGGGTCTGGGGCTCAGTGGGTCTTGGGGGCCCCCTCCTCCCTTGTCAATATGTCCCCAGCAAGCCATTGGCCATCTCCCCCCAGGGCCCCCACATCAGCTGTCTGCACAGATGTACCCCTCCCACAGTCACTGGCCACTGCCGGGGGTTGCCCCAGGGCACCGGACCTGTTGATGGGACCCCTGAGCTCCCTCCCTGGTAACACCCCATCCCTTGTAGGGGTACTTGCCTGAGCGGTGGCGGTCCCGGTAGGCAGGCAGGCCTGCCCGCTGCCAGAGCTGGCACATCTCATCATAGAGGGTGGGTGGGTGTCGACTGGGGCACCCGTGCTGCTGGCGGAATGCCCTCTCCTGGTAAAAGGCCGCTTTTATGGCCTTCCACCGACCCCGCAACTGGCCAACCGAGCGTCGGTAGCCCCGGTGAGCCATGGCCCTGGCCACATCGCCCCAGGCACCTTGGTTCGGGGCGCTGCTGCTGGACATCAACGTTGGGAGGTGAGGACTGCAGCTGATCACATGGACCATTGCAGCCTTCTCCTCTGGTGCCCATCTTCGACGTTTTCCTGCCACAGTGGCTGTGGGGTTCCCCTCTGCCAGGAACTACGGATCCTTGTCTTCCTGGGTGTCTGGGTCTGTTTTGATCAAGGCCTCAGAGTTTCCGGTTGTGGGAGGAAGGAGATTTAAAGCACCTCAGCCCTTCACTCCTTGATCTGGTGTTGCTTCATTTGAGGATGGGCCTCAGGAGCTCCACTACTGACTTCCTCCTCACTGCCCAGCCAGTTCTTTATGAGCCCTCTCCATCCCCCTGGGGCTCCACCCCCTTGCTTCACTCTGTCTTGGCCTCTCCCCCAGCCTTTATTCCTTAAAGGGGCTGTCTCTCCCCTTTTAGTTCCTGAGCTCCTCCTCTGGTTGCCGCCTTCACAGCCCTCAGCCCTGCCGTCCGGCCAGCTGAGGGTCTGTGTGGCTACCCAACCATTGACCCCCCCGGGGGCCGCCGATCCTCCAGGGGGTCCAGGCCACCTTCTGTCCTCCCCATCAGCCCCAGGGGCATCCCTGCCGCTTGGTGTGGCACTGCCAGAACGCCGTGCCAGGGCAACTTTTCACCCGGTGCCTGTTGAGGACGGCCACGGGCCGGGGCCTGGAAGCGGCGCCACCCCTTGCACGGCCACGGCTCTTCCTGCCACCAGGGGAGATCATGGCAGCGTCCGGGCCTCCTCGCGCCACGGGGGCACCTGGCAGGGCTCCGCAGGGGCCGCTGTGGCATTGGTTGCAGCGCCTGGGCTTGGGAGCGGCCTGCCAGCGCTGCCAATTCCTTCTTTCGGCCGAGGACGGATGCCCGACGGGGAGCTGGGTAAGTCTGGGACCGGACAGCAGCCATTTTGCATTGTAATGGCCGCCATCGCACGACACTGACGTCATTGCGCCTACCATTCCGCCGGTACAAGAGTTACACAGGATTGCGCTGTTAATGTAAGAGGCACATATGATAAACTTCAGATGTTTGACAACCGCAATATTTAAGAAGAATTTAAATTCTTAACTATATTTACTCACCATGAACATTAAACTTATGTTTACCCATGTAACTCAAGTTGTTCCAACAATTAAACTAATGTTTTAATCCAGTGGACTCTCAATTTATACCTGGTCAATAATAATAATAAAGCTTGAACATTTATTTACCTTTTATATATTAATTGTGATGCAAAAAGGAGCTCAGCCAACATACCGTATTGGCCCGAGTATAAGACTCACTTTTTTCCTCCCAAGGCAAGTCTTTAAAGTAGGGGTGCAGCCTACAATCAAAGCCTAGCGTTTTCTGCCTAGTGTTTTCTGCAAAGCGCTTTCAAGCCAACAGCAGCGTCACTGCAGGGGGGGGCGGAGCTCCAAGTTCCATCCAGCTCTGACCCTCCGTTACACGACGGGAGAAAGCGGCCCTGCCCCCTCGCCTTTGGAGCCATTCCGGCCGACTAAAGCAAGTGCTGTTGTCAGCCGGAATGGCTCCAAAGGCGAGGGGGCGGGGCCACTTTCTCCCATCGTGTAAGAGTCAGAGCCTGACGGAACTTGGAGTTCCGCCCCCCCCCCTGCAGTGACGCTGCTGCAAGCCAAGCCTCTCTGAATCTCTTTCAAAGGCATTTTCACAAGCCTCTCTGAGTCTCTTCTCAAAGGTAAAATGGGGCTTTCTCTCTCTCTCTCTCTCTCTCTCTCTCTCTCTTTTTAAACTGCAAAGCTCTTAATCACTTGCTAAATTGTGAATACAATGATCTCTCATCAGCCTCTAGCCTCTGGAAGCATTTGAAAAAATTAACCCTTAAGTTCCAACCCCAGGACTCTGTGGAAACTAAGATATTTATTGATCTTGCAGTTTAAAAGTTGAGAGTGCAGTTTGAAAGTTGAGAACAAGAGCTCCTGCACAGGCTTACCATATCCAAAGTGGGACAGAGTGCCTACCTTTAGGCTGCAATTCTATGCACACTTTCCTGGGAGTAAGCCCCATTGAATGCAATGGGACTTACTTCTGAGTGGACATGCGTAGGATTGTGCTGTTAACCATTGAAATTTGGGCAGGTGCAGCTCATCATCATGGAAGGGTGCAACAAGCTGCACATGCCCAAATTTCAAAGGTTAAAGGTGGGCACTCTGTCCCCCTTTGGATCTGGGAAGGCTACTAATACTAGGGTGCCCAGATTCAATAAGGGACAGGGTGCCTATGCCTTTAACTGTACTAAAGCTGTACTGTTCTACTAATGTGTATATTTAAGTTTAAAAAGTTAAAAATATATTTTTTAAAAAATAGCACCAAACTTTAGCGGCTTCTAATCAGGAGCATCCTATACTTGGGACAATACGGTATTTCTGAGAGCCACACATTATATGTCAAAGAGCCTCATGTGCTTCAGGAGCCACCGTTTGGCCACCCCTGCTCTAGTCCAAATATATCCGTTTTATTATACCAGTTTAATTGTCAGGGCTTTCCCCTCAAAATTGTGGGGATTAGAATTTGGGACAGTGATGAGGATTCCATTAAATTTTTTTAGCCCCTGCTCCCCTACCAGAATCCCTCTTCCCAGGGTTTCTGGGAAAGAGAGAATAACTATTAAATAACTGAGTAGCATGCAGGTTTTCATGGCTTGCTTTGTGTACAGACGTGGGTTTTATGGGATTTTCAGCCATTAGTGTTAGAAATCGAAGAAAATAAAGAAATATAAGTACTGAAACTTGCCTGAAGAAATTCCTTCTCTACTCGATCCCCAGTAATGTGGGTGCCGCTTTCAAGGATTATCCGGAACAGACAAGCACAAGTAATTCTTTAATCCTCTGCTTTACGTTTCCTCCCGCCTTGGGACATTGTCAAAAGCTAAAAAAGAACACTCAGCAACTAGCTGGTAGATGTACATGAACCAGGAAATACACTAACACAAACTTATAGAGAAAGAGAGAAGCAAGTTTGTGTTAGTGTATTTCCTGGTTCATGTACATCTACCAGCTAGTTGCTGAGTGTTCTTTTTTAGCTTTTGACAATGTCCCAAGGCGGGAGGAAACGTAAAGCAGAGGATTAAAGAATTACTTGTGCTTGTCTGTTCCGGATAATCCTTGAAAGCGGCACCCACATTACTGGGGATCGAGTAGAGAAGGAATTTCTTCAGGCAAGTTTCAGTACATATATTTCTTTATTTTCTTCGATTTCTAACACTAACATGGCTGAAAATCCCATAAAACCCACGTCTGTATTAAATAACTATTTAAACCAGTTTCAGTCAATAGAGTAGATACAAGCTTACTTCAAAGCTATGCCAGAGGCACACACAAAATACTATGAGTGGGATGACTACAATGTTCCAGTCATAATACACCACATCCACTAACCAGCTCTGACTATCAGCGAAGCTTAATGAAGTCATGAGACCCACTGCCACAGAAATTTATATTGATTTTTATTAACGAATAAATCTAATTGAAACCAGACTTTATGGCTGTAACATCCTTTTCGTTACAAACCAAAACCAAGTCTTTCAACTCCTTTTATTGCTAGCAGTAATTCCATTTCCATTTCTTTCATCATGTGACACTCACCTCCTGCTTCAGCGGAAGAGTCATACATATTTCTTAAAGGGAAAGGCATGTTCCTTTTCATTTCTACTGTATATCATTTCATATCAGGGCACATTGCTGGACTGTAGAGACAGTTGAACCATGGCTTGTTTCAAACCCAATATATGAATGCTATGTGCTTTAAAAAGTATCGCTTAGTGACAGAACTGTTGCATTAAATAAAAGGAAAACAGAACTGCTCAGCAAGACTTTAAAGGTACAGTGGTACCTTAGCACTGTACACCGAGTTTTGCTGTAGTGCAAGTCCTACTGAAATCACTAGGACAGGGGTCCTTAACCTTTTTACAATTACAGACCCCCGTTGGATTGCCCAATATGTCCCCATATTATTTATTTTAAAAGCATCTTTCCCTTGCCAAGGCAAATTCCCTTGCCAAGGGGACATGCATTAAAATTGAGTGGAGGGAGAGTTAGAACAGACAAAAGAAAATATTTCGTCACCCAGCGTGTAATTCATCTGTGGAACTCCTTGCCACAGGATGTGGTGATGGCACCTGGCCTAGATGTCTTTAAAAGTGGTTTGGATAGATTCATGGAGGAAAATACCATCACAGGTTACAAGCCATAAACAACCTCCTGGTTTTAGAAGTAGATTTTTTTTGTGCCAGGTGCAAGGGAGTGACAACAGGAAACAGGTTATCTTGTTGGCTGTGTGCTCCCTGAGGCATCTGGTGGGGCCACTGTGAGATACAGGAAGCTGGACTAGATGGGCCTTTGGCCTGATCCAGCAGGGCTCTTCTTGTGTTCTTTTGTTCTTATATAAATGCCCAAGGTGGCTAAAGAGAATGTTTGTCAATAACATTATTTTTTTTTCTTAATAAAAGTAGGTTCTCAACATATGCTATGGTGGTCTGACTGAATGGGAAGGAGAGTTGTGCATAGGGGAGGGGGTTGAGGAGGGAGTGGATGTTGGTTGATATGCCGAGATAGCCTTAGAGAGCTGTTAACAGTACCTATACTCGAGTGGCACCAGCATCACCCCTGTGTTGGTGCAAAGGTCAAGCAACGTCCAACAAATCCTAAATCAGTTAACCACAAAGGAGAGGGGGAAAACAAGAGCCCACACAGCCCCACAGAGATGCAACTCTGCCAGCCACTACTTCAGCATTTTTTGAAACACCAAAGTCGTGCACCAATGATGAGCGTCAGATGAGTGTTTGGCCAGCAGCATTGGCAGTGCTTGAGTACCTGGCTTTCACTAAGGGAGAGCAGATACTCACTGCTATTACCTGTTGCAAGATAATGGAATGCTGAAGCAACACAATTTATAGCAAAGACACATTTGACAATACTGAAGGATGTTGGGGGCAGGGGAGGGATATGAGAGAGGTCTACAGCATTGTCATACTTTAAGGCATGGAATTTCTTCCCCTCCCTTGCTTTCCTATGTGGGGTGCATTGTCCTTGAACCCGCTGTTCAGGGGGTGGAGTACAGTATTGGGTGTTTGTGTGCTGTGTCCTTCTGGGGCAGAGCACCTGTAATAAGAGGTCTAAGAAGGTTG
Organism: Plestiodon gilberti rubricaudatus; assembly: GCA_026170595.1. Lineage (NCBI taxonomy): Eukaryota > Metazoa > Chordata > Lepidosauria > Squamata > Scincidae > Plestiodon > Plestiodon gilberti. The sequence goes on along the minus strand of JANXHW010000001.1, from coordinate 219,108,264 downwards.
GAGTTAACTATTCTTCCCATATACTGTATATTTCTGAGGACAGCAGGCTGTTAGTGCAAAATGCTTCCTTTGTGTGCAAAGTGCCCATTCTCCATAGTTCCCATCACCAAAGTTTCCCTTTGTATGCTCTTTGTATGCTTTGTATGCTCATGACATGAGGCCGGGGGGGTGGGGGTGTCGCCCCATGCTGTGCACCATATCATCTGAGTTTTGGTTTCCCTGGCAGGAGGTTAAGTACTAAGGTGGGAGTGCTGTGATTGGCTGCAGAGTTTAGTCTGTATCCTGTTTCTGTCATAGCAGAGTTGGTGGGATGGAGAGAACAAGAAATGGGATTTTGTAAAACGATATCGGATATCTGGGTTTAAAAGACATGTAAAAAGTTTATGAGTTTCAAACACGTAAAAACAGGTTTAAAAACACTGAGGTTTTAAAACAAGTAAAAACAGTTTAAAACACAGACAACAAAAACAAAATGGGATTTTGTTTGGTGTTTTTGTTTTGCTTTCCATTTATTTCTATGGCTCCCACATTATGTCAACTTTCAGGGCAAGTCTTTCATCTGGAGGGGGTTCAAGATATGGTGCCTGCCAAGTCCTCCCTGTCCTGCCCTCATTTGCCCAAATTTCCACCTCATTTGGGTGCTTCCACCAGTGGGAGCTGCACTGGCAATGGAACTGTGCCAGCATCTAAGGGCTTACAACATGTCCTATGCTGCTCGGAACATTTTTTTTTTTTAAGTATAGGAATACACTGTACATTTCTAAACAAGGTGTTTGTTTTTAATTGTGATATTCACAAACAACATCTAAGGTATCCAACTATTAATTCATGTATTTAGGAACTTGCATAATAGAATTGTAACTTGAAAGTAAAAAGAGTAGATTATTGTACTTGGTTCTGTAGATTTCATTTGCTATCAATGAAAGGATTAACAGTGCTTAGCATAAGTCTTCTTTCATCAAAGAATCTGGAAAGAAAAACTAACGTTACTACGTGTTACTTACAGGAAAACTAAGACCTTTGTAAGCAGAAGGATTATGGGCCAGAGGACCAAGGGACCATAGGACTCCTGGTTGTAGCTATGAGGAAGGCAGGGGAGGTGTGCTCACAGCTGGATTGCGCAGGTGGTCTTACTCTTAGGTCTTCTATACATAATCATGTACCGGTATGTTAATTTCAAGATATACAGTTTCTTGCAATTTCAAACTCAGACCTGATTTTTTCATTTTATCAAACACAATCTCACCCTCACAGTACATTTCTAAAAGCCCAGCATGTAAACCCCACAGGCAAAGAAACAGAGATGGTGTCAGGTGGAAAGGAACATGAGGCATACTTCACAACCAAGCACATTGCTGCGGTCGTCAGCAGTGAAGGGAACATGCCAAGTCACTCACCTGATCAAGGGAAGTCACTAAACAAGGATTACGCCACTAGATGTGGGCTTGAATTTCAACACTAAATGCCCACATGCACCTCATTTCTAAGGGATACCTGACTGTTTATTAGCAAGAAGGGACATTTGGGAGGCCCAAGCCTGCTGCCTGGACAATAACCTATAATAACTAAGGGGGGGGGGGAGCAGAACTTCTGTTTGTAAGAAACGCTCTGTGGAGCTGAAGATCAAAGTGCCATAGAACATATAAAAGGGGCAGCAGTCATCACATCATTTACAGCTATCTTTTTGCTAGATTACTGTTAAAAGGTGGCAGATGACTTTGAACAGTCCTTTAGAATCCTTTAAAAAGTAGCATATTTCAGACTCAATCAGTTAATTTAAGAATACTATTGACCTTTCTCACATAATCCCCACGCCATCTGGAATTCTGAGGCCCACCCACCAGTTACTGGCAGTATCCTGGCTTAATCTAGTCTGAAAGCACATTTTATTCTCAATGATATATTTATGCTGCCATGATCCATTGGCATAGTATTCTGTTCCCATGTCCTGCATGAGAAGTAACCGTGCTGCAAGGCAAGAGGCGTTGTTACGGTGGGGGCGGTGGGCCCCAAGCGGCAGGTCGCCGGGGGTGCACCTGCCGCCAGATCCTCCCCCCCCCGCCACTGGCTCCTCTTAGTTTGGCCCTCCCACCCTCCCTGGTGCCATTTGGCTCCGAAAAGGTGTTTCCACACCATGGCGGTGTGCAACAATGAGGTCTTGCCCCCCAGGGGTGGGGCGTGTGGCATCCCATGAGGGGTCGCGGCGACAGTCCCCTCCCACGGGGGTGGGGGTGTAGGGCTGCTTCTGTTGCAGGGTGCATAACTTAGCTGTCACTTTTGAAACGTTTTTGAAATGGGGGAGATGTACATTCCCATACTGAAGAAGGGAAAGGCACAGTCTCCAATTAAATGAAGGGAGGGAAAGGTGGCCAAGTTTTAGAAAATGGCAGGTATTTGAAGTAGCAGTGCTGGGTTAAGGGGGGCCACATTGGAACATTTGTGGTTCAGTGATACCAGAGCCTACATCAGGAGCCAGCATCATTGGGCAGCTTCCAAGACCCCAGGACCCTCAGAAGGGCCCACTGCTGATCCCTGAGACCACCTCTGTACCCATAGCCCTTTGTGTGGTATTGGTAAAGTGACTCTCTCACAGCTGAAGGGTAGGGCCTGCTCTGACACCTCCAACACTGTGACATGCTAGTTCTTGCCGCTCAGAGAAGTGAGAAGTCCAGGGACAACACTTTATCTCCCTCTCTCTGTCATATCAAACTGCAGCACTGACTCCAAACCCAGGGACCTAATTCCTGCTCAGTCATCATGGGCAGGCTGGTCTGTCTTCAGCAGATCCCCTCACACTCTGCCTCAGTTCATCACTGTAAAATGAGGATTCCCCCCCATTTGCATTATAATTGGCAGATAATAAACGTACAGGAAAAAATTGTCTGATCACAAGGATTTTGACTTGAAGGATTAGTGGCCTGTTGAAATATAGCATTTCCTAAGTTATTTCACACTCAGTTGTGACTGAGCTAAGCAGATGTTTCATGCAGGCCATCAACTAGAGTTCCACTATTTTTCCAAGGCATTATCTAAAGCAGGGCAGACATGACAGTGAGCAAGAAATCGGCCTGTGACATTATAGGTCAATACAGGGGAATTTCAAAGGCTGCATTTTTAATACCAATACAGCCAGACAGGATCCTTTTAAGATTGTGCAGTTTGCTTTTTTGCTGGTTTTTTTTTAAATACTCTGAATCATAGAGTTTAAAAGAGGCAAGAATAACAAGGAAAGCATCTGTATTGCTTATTAGCATGGCACCTCTGCCACAAATACTGCAGCATCCAGATGATTTGTGACAGTTCATCCACAGCTAATAATTACTGCAAGCAGTTTCAGAAGACTAGGGGAGATGAAAAGACTGCACCTGTAATTAATTACCTTTCGGTTTAGCCAGCATCAGCCCAAACTCCTGACCTATAGTGGAGAGGGAAGCACAATTTCACTCAAGTAATTCTGGTAACTCTGGAAACCTCAAATTTGAAATATGTTTCACTAGGTAAAAACACTGTAACTGGCTGACATTTTCTTCTCCTCTATTTTAGCTCCAGATATCCTGTTCAGTTGTATTTACATTTTACCTTGACTCTCTGTTCTTCTCTGATCCTGAATCTATACACCACTGACTACTTCTTGCCCAGATGTCAGACCCAGCTCCTCCCAAATCTTGGGGGGGGGGGGGCGGGAGGTGGAAACAAGGCTCAGGGAACAAGGCAGAGGTAAGCCAGGTTGGGCACCATGTTGGCAATTCATCAGGATGCAAACTGCATCCCCTTCTTGCTCAAACTGAAAAACAAGCTTGACTGAAAAACTTTTCCAAAGAACAGGCCTTGGCATAGGACATGTTCTGGCCTATTTATGTTGGTGAGGTTTCTTGCAGGTTTGGCTGCTCGTCTTGTAGTTCCTTCCTTTTGGTTGTTGCTCAGTAGCGGCACACTGGCTAAATGCCTGCCAACTCAGGATCTACTGCAGTATCTTGACATGTAGGTATGATTTCAGTTCACAGCTGATCACTCATGTTTCAGTTTTGCATACCAGACATGCATACCAGCTAATTGACTGATCACTCATGTTTCAGATAAGGCCAGTTTTCAGAATGAGTTGCTCTCTCACCTTCATTTCTCACTGGCTTGCTAGAAGTAAATGTACTGAAGAAATGTGACCGTGAGCCCCAAGAAAGAGGGAAGTATCTGTGTGCTTAACATAATCATGCATCCATGATTACAGATGGGTGGCTGCTAAACAATAAAAGCAAGGGTGCAAAGATATTCCCATCCATGAACATGTAGCATTAATGACAAGGGGGGAAACAACTTGAGAAACGCCCATATTCAAGAATATTGCACTCCTTCCTGAATGTATGTGGTCTTGAGTCACACACAGTCTGCTCGAAGACCTTTTTTTTTTTAGAAAGGTGTCTGAGTACTGCCTGCATTACCATCATTTCTATGATAACCATCTCATGCCATAAAAACATATGGTTGTATCTTTGCGGTGGATACAATAGGCTTCAATGAGCTCTTTCAGAACAATTATTCTGTTTTTCTGCTAACATTTCTAGTTATGTCTAAATTAATATCAGTTCTTATTGGAATAATAGTCCTATCTTCTTGTGCTCCTCATTACAAGCTACTGCAAGCTCTTTAAGGGAGGAAACTGCCTTTAGTGTAGTAATTTTAGGTGCTCCATAAATAAAATATGTTGGTGATTATGATTGTAGTGGAATTTTAAGCAGATGATAATTAATAATGGAGGACCAGGAAGACTGGTGAACAAGGAAAAAGTATGGGTTTTCCATGATTCTAGTGAGCATGAAGGTTCCCCACCACGTCTTCTGTGGAAGGAAGTTTACCAGTGAACAAAGACAGACTTAATATTAAAAGTGGACTCAAAGTAACTTCCTCACTGTGAGTCTAGCTTCAGACATGCATACCAGCTAATTGACTGATCACTCATGTTTCAGTTTTGCTCCTGCTGCCCCATACTTCAGGCAGGGTGGCCACCTTTGAATATTTTTAAATGGTACATGCATGTTTAACCATTCATTCATCACTTTCTTGATTTTAAAAACATTTTTTAAACAATGCAAAACTATGCTGGGTGTGTGTGTTCCTTGGTGACATCATAAGTTCCAACCAGTCAGCATTGTTCACAATTGTCTTCTGCTACAATCTGCAACTTATTTTCAGAGCTCAGCCCTGGAGTCTGTTTGGACTGAGTGAACAGTGCCAGGTTGCTGGAGACTCTGGAGCAAAGCCCTACACTGGTCGTGCACAGCACCCCGCCAGCCATACACCAATAGCACGTTGGGCAGTACCACAAGCACTGAGGGTTCAGTGATTGGCTGGGCCAGGTGAGTCCTCTGATGGGCATGGAATTTTGGCCATTGCCTGACCTGGCAGACCTCTGACATCACCTCTGTGAGGACACTTCCAGAGCAATCCCCTTGATGTAAAAATGCTGTTTGTCTTCACCCATTGCTTCTCCTGGAGGAGGTTGTAATGGAGCTTGTAATAAGGAGCACAAGAAGATAGGACTATTATTCCATAAGCAACCTCCTGGCTTTGGAAGTAGGTTTTCTCTGTACCAGGTGCAAGGGAGTGACAACAGGAAACAGGTTATCTTGTTGGCTGAGGCATCTGGTGGGGCTACTGTGTGATACAGGAAGCTGGACTAGATGGGCCTTTGGCCTGATCCAGCAAGGCTCTTCTCACTGGCGTCGCTTGAGGTGGGGCGGAAAGCTAAGTTCTGCAGCTTTCCACCCCACCGTTACTCTCCTGCACGAGGCACCCCGGCCCCTCGTTGTAGGAGCCCGTCAGCAGAGAGAAAGCAACGTGCAGGAGAGTCCCTGCGCGTTGCTTTCTCTCCGCTGACGGGCTCCTACGACGAGGGGGCGGGGCGCCTCGTGCAGGAGAATAACGGTGGGGTGGAAAGCTGCAGAACTTAGCTTTCCGCCCCACCTCGAGCGACGCCAGTGGCTCTTCTTATGTTCTTATGTTCTCCTTTACCCACTTACAGTACATTCATAAAGTCACAGGGCTGGAAGGGGTCAAGTGACCATCATGTTCAAGACCCTGCTGTCGGACAGTTTTAAGTGTCAGAACTTCAAATTGGGAATTGTACTTCTGGGAGGGACCATGTGGTCTTCCATAAACCACAGATCTCAGGGTTCCTTGAACAAGACCATACAATTAAAATCTTTAAACTGTGTAAGTTTGCTGAAAAGAGGTGACATACAAAGAACATATTCCAGGCCCCTTCATACATTTTCACAAGCGATGTTAAGAATGTTTTCCAATCTGGAACATGTCACTTGTGAATACTGTTCATGTGAAGCAGAAAGTTCCTGTGTGGTCTGTCATAGCTTCCATGACCTACCTACCAAGTGGAGGATGTGGGGAGAGAGTAAGGTGCACAACCTGTGAACCTGACCTTTCCATGCCCCCTTGGGTCCCCTTTTAAACAAAACCAGGTAGTTCAATGCCACCAGAAAGGTACTTTGTCCCAAAGCCAAGATAGATAGCCTTCCTCACCCCACCTCTTACCTAAGATAAGCCCCAAACCCTGGGCTCTTTCAACATGGACGCTGGTGACTAGAGACACATTCTGGGAAGCCAGCTGACAGGTTAACCCCAACCCTTCAGCATCTTCACTTGCCCTGGATAGCACTAACCCTGAATTCAGGGGTGAGGGGAAACAGCTCTTTTCATTCTGGATAGAAAGAACCGGAGAAGTACCGGTATTTTATTTTTAAAAAGTGAGGGTTTATTTAGAAATATAAAACCAAAAGGGGAAAGGGTAATTGACAAATAGGCAAAAATGGCACTTGCAATTTGACAAAACAGGACTTTTCAGAGTCAGAGGCAAATGAAAGCAAGAAATACTAACACAAACTTTCTACACTGTTTCCCTGACTAGGGTGACCTGGATACTTCTCCATTGCTCCAGTGTTCACCTTCTGGCCAGGAAAGGGTAGGCTCCAAAGATGTTCAGGTTAACCTGAAAGTGCAGGTACTATCAAACGCCCATTCAAAGGCCAGTGCCTTTATATGGCCTTCCAATGGCTCAAGATCTTATCATTCTGATCGGTGGTTCAAGAGCAGGAAACCCCATATCAGTCCCTGAACCTCCCCTTGGCGAAAGTCAGATGGCTGGACTTGACCAATGGACATGTTGGCTCCAAACTCAGCGGGGAGACGCTGTTTACCTCCTGGCCCATTGTCCAACTAGGGACAAGTGTCGGCCACACTGCAGTGGCGTCGCTGTGCCCGGAGCAGGTTGGTGCGGGGGACCCCCGCCCCCCCGGCACCCCCCGCAAGTTTTTAACGTTTTTTTTTTACTGTGTTCGGGGTTTTTTAACTGTTAACAGGGCATCTGTTTATGTATGTATGCTTTTCCCCCACTTATCTTGAAAGGAAGGCTTCCAGCGACGATCTCCTCCCTGCGCCCGGGCGCGAACTCCATAAAGCGCCCAGCAGCGCTTTCCAGAGTTTGCGCAGGCGCAGAAGGTCGACTGGAAACTTCGTCGTTCTGCGCATGCACAAGTCTTCCACAGTTTGCGCAAGCGCAGAAGGACAAAGTTTCCAGTTGACCTTCTGCGCCTGCGCAAACTCTGGAAAGCGCTGCTGGGGGCTTAACAGAGTTCGCGCCCGGGAAGGAAGAAGATCGTCGCTGGAAGCCTTCCTTTCAAGATAAGTGGGGGAAAAGCAAACATGCATAAACAGATGCCCCGTTAACAGTTAAAAAACCCCGAACACAGTAAAAAAACACAGAAAAACACAAAAAAAATACTCGAAACCTAAAGGGTCCCCGCCCCACCCCCTGAGCCCTGGGGCCCACCGCCCTGGGGCCCACCACCCCCACGCCCCCTATGAGGCGACGCCATTGCTGGCGCCTCCAATACATGTCTCAGCCAAGCTGCAGTTGCCTACATTCAGGTGACAGAGATAAACATGGCAGAGATGCACAATGCTGGCTTATCCTAGCAACAGCCCTGGATTAACCATTAAGCAAAATAAGCAGGGCATCAAGGGAAGGGGGGCACCACAGAGTTTTTTCCAGTGCCGGATTTACCATAGACCATGGTGCTGGAGAAGACTCCTGAGAGTCCCTTGGACTGCTAGGAGATCAACAGCCCATTCTAACCCAACTCCTCTCCAAGTCAGGCATAAGTGTGGCCTAAGTGCAGCCTAAGTTAGGCAGAAGTTATGTCTGAGTTAGGTCAGAGGTATGCCTGAGTTAGGCAGGCTGCAGTTTCTGTGGCCCAGCACCACCCCAGGATCCAGGCAACACTTACCTCCCAGGCAGGCAGGCTCTCCAGGCTCGGTGTCTGGCTCGGGCATGTGCAGGCCTGTGTGTCTGCACGTGTCAGCGTCCATCCATGGCAGCTGCTGCAGTGTCTGTCTCAGCCCGGTCGCAAAGGGGCTAACCGCAGGCAGGGGGGTTGCGCCAGTCATGTGGTGGACGCAGGGCAGGTGACAGGTGAGCGAGGTGCCCAAGCCAGCTGCCACAGGGCACCCTGTGCATCAGCCACCTGCTGCAGGGGAGAGTGGCCATCCCCCCTCCTGCAGAAGGTGATGCCACCCCCATGCCACGTTGAGGCTGCACGTGGGAGTCATGGGGGGGGGAGCGGGGGAGGGAAGGGAAGGAGGGGGGTGGGAACGTCACACACAAGGGGGGGCTCATGATGTCTGGAACTGCCTCTGACATGACTTGCCCGTGCGCTGCCTGAAGCCCTGGACCTCCAGGGCCGGGGCAATGCCCACAAAGAAGGCATCCCGGCGTGCCTTTTGCTCTGTGCCCCGGCCAAGACTGAGAGATGCCTTGGGCTTGTCTGCTGTGAGCGTGAAGGGCTCACGCAGCTCATCACGCCCCCAGATGGGGCGACGACAGCGCCTCTCGGCAGGCGCTCTGGCAGGGTGGGGGGTGGCCAGCAGCCATCATCAGGGAGTGGGAGGGGAGGCAGACACACAGGCAGGCAGACAGTGGGTGCTGGGGAGGGGCATGGGTGGGGCAGAGACAGACAGACAGACAACAAGGCTGGTGGGAGAGAGATTCCGAGAGAGGGGTCTGCAGAGACCAATAGGGACACAGGGGTTGCTCCGCAGATGAAGGCAATGCAGAAACAGGCGCCTCTTATGCAGACGGACTGTGGGCGGAAGCGGCTGCATTATGGACGGACCTTCGACGGAAGCGGCTGCATTACGGATGGACCTTCGATGGAAGTGGCTGCATTACGGGCAGACGCCCTGGCTGGCGAGATCCCCGGTTGCTGAACGGCCACTACACAGATGCAGCGGCCACAAGCGGCCCCGCTATGGGCTCCGTGGCGCCTGTCACTGTTTGCCTGCCTGAGAGGCCCCCCCAACTCCCCCTCCCCTCTGTCCCATGGGGGTCTGGCAGTCTCCCTGCTGTGTTCTCCCTGGGAAGGAAGTGGCAGTCCCTGGAAGGGATCCATGCAGGGGCTTCAGTGCTGGGGGCTGTCTGTGTGTGGAGGGCAATGCTTGTGTAACACTGGGCACATATGTTTCAAGGAGGCTCTGCCCGAGGGGCATTTTTATTGTTCTGGAACGTTAGCAGAGATGGCCAGGCGAGGCTGCCAGGGGTAGTCACAGCAGCCAATCTGAACGCAGCAGCAGCAGCACACATGCCGCATGGACCTGGAGACGCAGGCTCTCCCTCTGTGGAACCACAGCCTGCTCCATAGAAAGGGGAGGGACAGCAAGGACAACAGCCAGGGAGGTGGAGCAGCAGCAGCAGCACCGGCAGCTGAGGAGGGTTGCAGGGCAGGCTCCAGGACCTCTGGCAGCAGCGAGGCAGAGGACCATGGGGCAACCAGACGGCGGGCCCAGGGGTGCTCCCAGGAAGGTAGGTGGTAGTGGACGTTCCTGGGGAGACAAAAAACACGGGGGTGTTACATGGCAGCTGGTGTGTGGTAGCAATCGCCAGTGAAGACAAGCCAGTGTGTCAGTTGCAAAAGCCTGGAGGGAGAGAATTAACACAGCTGATAGGTGTGACACACATAGCATGGTCTGAGCTGCTTACCCGGGTGTAAGGAGAGCATGATCCTGTAAGGGAAAAGGGTTAAAGAGAGAGAAGACAACACATATATTGGGTCACAACCATGGCAATCCTAGCAATACTGACCTGTCAGTTGACCCTGTGGAGAAAAAGGGGGGGAAACAGCTGGTGTCTACAGACAGTTAACAGCACCACCACACTCGTGGTGTTGTATGCTCACATGACAACAGGCGGCAATCCAACACAATAGTGGTAAAGCGGCATGTATCCTATATATCATAGCAGGCAGGCATCTGACTACTCATTGGTAAAGAGGCATTTCAGAGAAGGCATTGCAGGCAGACATGAGAGGGCACATTGGTAAAGAGGCATATCATGGCAGGCTATGCAGGCAGCTATGGGACAAGACATTGGTAAAGAGGCATATCATGGCAGGCTATGCAGGCAGCTATGAGACAAGACATTGGTAAAGAGGCATATCATGGCAGGCTATGCAGGCAGCTATGAGACAAGACATTGGTAAAGCGTCATGTATCCTACCTATATTTCTATATGCAAAGAGGCAGATGTCAGAACACATGTCAGCACAACCCCTGCTCTTAGCTGCACTTACCTGCTGGTGTTGTTGCCTGTGTGTGTGGGGAAGAGGCTGGGAGAAAGACATGGGTTAGCAAATGATAGCATGGAGACAGCTGCCCAGGCACAGCTGTAAACAGTTTGGCCAAAGCCAGAACAGCCCTCTCTGCCCTTGAGGGGGGCAGAGAGGAGAGAGGAGAAGAGAGAAGTGGGGTGTTTGTGAATTTTGCCCTCCACCAACAAAGTCCCACTTTGTGGCTGTGGGGGACAGAACCCCACACCACATGCTCAGAGAGAGAGAGAGTGGGGGCCTGGGGCTGGGCTTTTGTGGGAAAGAGGCTGGGTGGGGCTGGGTGCTGATAGGCTCCCTATCTTAGGCATAACTCTGTAGGTTTCCAGACCTAGCAGGCCCAACTCCGTCCTAACTCTGACCTAACTCAGGAGTAGGGTGTTAGAAATTTTCAGGAGAGGGCTGGCTTGGGTAAGGTAAAATGGCTCCTATGGGTCTCCTCGAATTTGGGTCCACCTTTTTGGTCGACCTAAAATTTGTGTCAGCATTTGTGTTGGAGGGTGTGTGTCTGTGCTTGCCAGGGTCTGGAATCCAACGTTAATTGGTTGCCGCCCCCGTTACACCCACAGTCCGCCCATGGTCCGCCCACTTTTAGGTCAACTTTAGGTCTGACTTATGCTGCTTAGCCCTTGGGTTGGAATGGGCTGTTCTTAGTCTGTCGGTCGTAACTTTGACCTAACTTCGCCCTAAATGGTTGCGTTCCAGACCTAAAGTTGCCCTAAACGACTTAGGCTGACTTTAGGTCTGACTTGGGCTGCTTGCCCTTGGGTTGGAATGGGCTGTGAATCAGTCAATCCTAAATGAAATCAACCCTGACTGTTCCCTGGAAGGACAGGTACTGAGGCTGAAACTCAAATATTTTGGCCACCTAATGCGAAGAGAGGACTCTCTGGAGAAGACTCTGATGCTGGGAAAGATTGAAGGCAAAAGGAGAAGGGGAAGGCAAAGGATGAGATGGTTAGACAGCATCACCGATGCAACGAACATGAAAATGAGCAAACTCAGGAAGATAGTGGAGGACAGGAAGGCCTGGCGGGATATGGTTCATGGGATCACGAAGGGTCGAACACGACATAACGACTGAACAACGACAACAACAACATGGTGCAAAAAACCTCAGATAACGAAAACAAAGTCTGGAAAAAGAAGGGAGAATCACTGAACCCCAAATATATTAATTCAAAATATATTTTATAGAATTTTTTTTTAGTTTATTTTTTACTAAATTCTGTTTTAAAGCACCAAAAGAATTTAAATTGCTAGGGCAGGGGTTATCAAACTGGTGGGTTGTGACCCACCAGGAAAATCAGAAGACATTGCTACCGCCTTAGCGATGGGGGTGGCGACGTACAGTGACGTTGGCGACATCCCACCGCCGGTGCCACTGGGGGAAAGGTTTTTTTTTTACTTACTGAAAGTTGTACTGGCCTTCCAGACGGTGCGGGGAGGCCAGGCCTCCCTGCGCTTCAGATCAGCTCCGCAAGGTGATTGCAACCCACTTCCGGTTGCAATCGCCTTGTGGAGCTGATCTGAGGTGGGGGAGGCCCACAGAGGAGGCCACATGCCTCCCCTTACTCTCCGGAGGGCCAACACGACCCTCAGTAAGTTTTTTCCCCCCCAGCAGCAGTGCGATCCCAGGAGTGCCCCTGCCACCCCCGCCTGTCCTCGCCAACACGACTCCCCCTACTCAGGGGGAGAACTTTGAGAAATGCTGTGCTAGGGTAAGTTTTGTTCACTATATATTATGTTGGTCTTTTGTAATGAGCTATTCTATGTTTATTGGTATCCTGCTGTAGTAATACTGAATGGATGTCCTTTTATTGGATTTAGAGTTGTCTTTGTATTCTCAATTTAATGTCACTTTTTATGCAATGTAATACTGGTGTTGTAGTGTTTACTGTAAATAAATCTTACTGTAAGTTTTGTTTCATTTTGAAAGTTAAAATTCTATTTTACAGTTTAGTATTGTTTTTATTTTGAATTACATATATATGGGATCACCATAATCTTTTCTGTGCTTAGGGCTTCTAAGGCTGCAATCCTATACAGACTTACCTGGGAGTAAGTCCCATTTAACTCAATGGAGATTCTTCTGACATACATAGGATTGTGCTGTAAGTAAAGTTCTTAATCCAGCCCTGCCTAGCAAGTGCCCTGTCACACACCATGAAGGTGAAAAGGTCCCCTTTCTTTTACCACAGTTCCAGACATCTGCTTTCAAATAAAATGCACATCTCAGGCACTGTAACATTTTCGTCTGATTTACAGCTCTGGGAAATTAAAAAACACCCTGCTCTATCTCTTGCATAAAAAACGCCTTAGGCCTGATTCACATATCTTGAAAGGTGCAGTTATTGCCACTTCTATGTAAATTGGGCCTTTCCTAATAAGTAGGCTTACCAGATTTTCTAGTTTCTAACTGGGACACCCCCCCCAACAATTAAATAAAAAAATAATTAACTTAAATAAATAAATAAATAATGAAAATAAATTAAAAGAATCCTGGGGGGGCGCAAACCGCCCTTTTGCTATGTGAAGTGTGCCTGAATTTTTTATTCTTTATTTGTTTGTTATCCAACAATTAATTAATTAAATAGGCTTACTTGCCCTCGTCATGCCCTTCCTCTGCCACCGCTGCCAGTGCCACTGCCCGTTGCCGCCACTGCCGCCTTGCAGCCATTGTTGCCCACCTCACTTTGCCACCGTCCTTGCCTTGCCCTCCTTGCCTTGCTGCCGCCATGCCTTGCCCGCCATGCCCTGCCGCTGCCGTGCCTTGCACACCGCCGTGCCTTGCCCGCCGCCGTGCCTTGCCGCCGCCATGCCTTGCCCGCCTTGCCACCGCCATGCCTTGCGTGCCGTGCCGGTGCAGTGCCTTGCCCGCCACCGTGTCGTGCCTTGCCCGCCACCGCCGTGGCGCCTTGCCTTGCCACCACCGTGTCCCCGCAGCCGAATAGCTGCCACCATTTTGAAAATGTAGACACTTACCCCGGTGCCGGCATCTTGGATCACGAAATCTCGCAAGATCCAACATGTCGCCGCCCAAATCTCGTGAGGGCATCTTGGAAATCTTGGAGATTTCGCTATCCAAGATGCCAGCGCCTGGGTCAGTGTCTACATTTTCAAAATGGCGGCAGCTTGCCAACCGGCCCAGAAAATGTTCTGGGACCGTTCCAGGGCCTGAGCCTGGAAATTCGGGGAATATGGTCCTGGAAATTCCGGGACGGATGGTAAGCCTAATTACTAGTAAGTTCCAACAGTGTGCAGCAAGGTCCACAGATTGCATTCTAAGTACCAGAGCCCCTCCTTCTCCTCCTGTGTAAAGAGGAAAAAAGAAGTGAGGTGAGAAAAAGCAACTCCTGCAGTAGCTTTCTTTATTCCTGCAAACATTTCTGACTTTTCCATACTTATAAACCTGCCTTTTCCTGAAAAGCTGAGTGGGGACTGACAATTGACCCCACTTGTCAGTCCCACTGCAAGTGATCACTGCAGACCCATCTTACAATGACTTGGCATGAGCAGAGACAAGAGGCCTGGGCCATAATAATTGCCAACCTAACACAATATGTTGCTTTCATCAATTCCTACAGTAAAAGTGCAGAGGAAGGGGAGCAGGGCTGGAGCCAGCGTTCTGTGCTTATTGCAACACCCAGGCTGGGAACAGCTTGCATACCATCCTCCCAGCACACTTGATACTATCTCTCATCAGCATGATTAAGCATAAGTAATATCAAGCTGCTCAGTACCTAGGCAAAATAACGCCAATAGAGACATTTTACAGGAGGAGGATGCCAAAACATTTTTTTCCATGTATTTTCAACCCAAGGGGTTCTGGGAATAATATCTAGACCATCTTTTCCAGTTGGCAGACTGGCAGCATGTGGTTAAATCATATGCCAGATTTGGCTAATATCTGTCTACCCTGTATAAAGCATTCTAGGGGCAACATCAGTTCTGGCTCTATACCTGCATTTCACTGACTGGACTTCTAATTGTGAAGTATGATATGGGTTCATTCTATTCTTGGAAGTTAGACTAACAGGTCTGTGGAGTCGCGGTGGCTTAGTGGTTAAGACGCTGAACTGCAGACCAGGAGGTAGGCAGGACAGCAGTTCGAGACCCAAGTGCCGCGTGACGGTATGAGCTACTGTCTTCGGGCCCAACTCCTGCCAACCTAGCAGTTTGCAAGCAAGAAATTGCAAGTAGATTAATAGGTACCGCCTTGGCAGGAAGGTACCAGCGTTCCGTGTCCCCTGGCGTTGAGTAATGCTGGCCACTTGACCATGGAAGCGGCTTTGAAACAGAGATGAGCACCGCCCTTAGAGTCAGTAATGATTGGCTTTCAAGCAAGGGGAACCTTTACCTTTACCTTTTATTCTTGGAAGTTAGACAAACAGGTCTGATTTCCACAGGTGTTCAATGCTAGTAGCTTCATACTTGCCCAGGTAAAGTCAGGGAAGAAATGCAGGTGCATGGCTTCAAGGTAAACCAGACAAACAGGTCTAAGATTTGCCAGGGCTCCGCTTTTACAATGAGAGTTAACAGGGTTCACAATTCTGCCTGGAGGATGCTTTGTGGCCTGGAAGCGTTTCTCATAATTTGAGATGTGAAGGTGCTGGTTATGGTAAGAGAAAAGAAAAGGTTATGGCGCAGCGAGAACGGGAGGCCCCAGAACAGAAAAGGGATTCAAATCCCCTCCAAAAGAGGAATTCAAAGGTGATTTGAATCCCTTTTCCGTTCTGGGGCCTCCCGTTCTTGCTGCGCTGCTGGTTACACCGGCACAAAGGTTAAATCAGACTGCGCTGTTAGTGAGAGGTCCTAATCATTACTTATGCTCAGATGTCCAGTCCTTCCTCCACCACAGATTGTGTGCATTTGCAACGGAGATCTGGCAGCTATAACACATGCTTGCACAGTTCATATGTGATACTGTCTGGGAGAATTTTGGGAACACCAGAAGTTGCCTTCTGCTGAGTCAAACAATTGGTCCAATGGGGATAGGACCATTCCCCACAATGTGACAAAGTGCCCCTTCAGCAAGACTAATTGCTGACCAAGGCATTAAACAAGAATAGTATTGTATTTCTTTATCCCACACAGTGTGAACTGTTTGTTGACAACCTTCAGAACCCAACATAAATTGCTTATCCTGAAACTTCTCACACCTTTACAGGCAAAGGCTACATGATTTTGTAAAGGTTTTTGTAGTGATTTAACTCATTTGTTAAATCTATGTATTTTGTACAGGTGTCCCCCGCTTAACAATGGGGATGTATGTACAGATGTCCCCCACTTAACAATGGGGATATGTTCTGAAATCCCCATCGTAAAGTGAATCCATCATTAAGCGGGGTCTTGCTGTGCTTTGAAGTTTAGCACTTTGCGTAAAGCCTCAGCATTAAACATCCAAGCTCTTATCTTGCCCATTGGCTGTTTGGCTTTAGATAAGGGCTTTTAAGTTCAGCACTGTGCTTAAAGCCCCAGTGCTGAACTTCAAAGCCCTTATCTAAAGCCAAACATCTAAGTGTGCTTCAGTACATTCAGTACATTCAGCTGATGAGCTGGGGATTTAAAAATATGCGTCTTTTTAAATCCTTTGCTCTTTTTTACTGAAGACTTCCGTCATATATCCAGATTGTTGTTAAGCGATCCGTCATTAAGTGGGGGACACCTGTATATTAATTGGAACTACAAATTGGTACCATCTTTGCAAAACTGAGAGGCTGATGATCTCTAACTCAAAGCGAAGGGCAACGTTATGAGAGACTGTGGTAGTAAATCCAGCAGGGCTCATCAGATCTTAGTCCTGAAAACTGTTTTCCATACAAATGCTTAGCCCTGTAATGTAAAAACTAATGTGAAGATGCCTTGAAGCATGAGAGTGCTTTTCCCTTGTCATTGAGAACCATAACCCCTCCATCAAGTGCTCTGGAATTATGGATAATGGTTTCAGGGCATCAGAGGACATGACTTCTAGGCAGGCTTGAGGCCTGGCGCCGCTCATTTTAAAAATGAAGCTCTAGGGACATTTGGCCTCCAGTACTCCTACTGCACACCTTTCAAACCTAGCTGTTCTATAATTTTGGGCAAGTATATGCTGTAAGATCTGTTCATAGTCTGGTGTCCAATTTGACCAGCAATTAATACAGCCAACATGAATTGGCACGCACACACATTTCTTCCATTCAGGTTCATTGCAGCAGCATTAACCATCCATCGTTGTCTCTTAACCAAACATATGGATGCTGCAGCTATGACTCAACATTCGTCACTGCTGATGGGCAGGCCCAGTCCAAGCCCACATACCTTAGCACTAGATATTTTCATGTGGTCTGATCTAATGATCTACATCTACATGATGACTTTGTGGCATTGTGATGTCATCACACTGGCTGCATAGCCCCTGATAGTCTGACAGCCCATTCCAACCCAAGTGCTAAGCAGCCCAAGTCAGACCTAAAGTCAGCCTAAGTCGTTTAGGTCGAAGTTAGGTCTGGAACACAACCATTTAGGGCGAAGTTAGGTCGAACTTAGGTCGAACTTAGGACCGACGGACTAAGAACGGACTAAGAACGGCGCACATGCGCACCACAGACGCCGGCACAACTCGGACCTAAAATCGGCCTAAAAGTGGGCGGACCATGGGCGGACCATGGGCGTAACGGGGGTGGAAACCAATTAATGTCGGATTCCAGACCCTGGCGAGCACAGACACGCCCCCTTCAACACAGAAGCTGACACAAAAGTTAGGTCGACCAAAAAGGTGGTCCCAAATTCGAGGAGACCCATAGGACCCATTTTACCTTACCCAAGCCAGCCCTCTCCTGAAAATTTCTAACACCCTACTCCTGAGTTAGGTCAGAGTTAGGACGGAGTTGGGCCTGCTTGGTCTGGAAACCGACAGAGTTATGCCTAAGATAGGGAGCCTATCAGAACCCAGCCCCACCCAGCCTCTTTCCCACAAAAGCCCAGCCCCAGACCTCCAGTCTCTCTCTCTCTCTCTCTGAGCACGTGGCGTGGGGTTCTGTCCCCCACAGCCACAAAGTGGGACTTTGAAAAATTTTCAAACACCCCACTTCTCTCTTCTCTTCTCCTCTCTCCTCTCTGCACCCCTCTAGGGCAGAGAGGGCTGTTCTGGCTGTGGCCAACCTGTTTACAGCTGTGCCTGGGCAGCTGCCTCCATGCAAGTGTTTGCTAACCCATGTCTTTCTCCCAGCCCCTCTTCCCCCCCCCCACAGGCAACAACACCAGCAGGTAAGAGCAGGTAAGAGCAGGGTTTGTGCTGACATGTGGTCTGACTGCTGCCTCTTTGCATTTAGAAATATAGGAAGGATACATGCCTCTTTACCAATGTGTTGTCTCATAGCTGTCTGCATAGCCTGCCATGACATGCCTCTTTACCAATGTCTTGTCTCATAGCTGTCTGCATAGCCTGCCATGATATGCCTCTTTACCAATGTCTTGTCTCATAGCTGCCTGCATAGCCTGCCATGATATGCCTCTTTACCAATGTGTTGTCTCATAGCTGCCTGCATAGCCTGCCATGATATATAGGATACATGCCTCTTTACCACTGTTGTGTCTGATTGCTGCCTGTAGTCATGTGAGCAGACAATGCCACAAGTGTGGAACTGTTAGCCTTATGTAGACACCAGCTGTTCCCCCCCACCTTTTCTACACAGGGTCTACTGACAGGTCAGTATTGCTAGGTTTGCCATGGTTGTGACCCCCAAGTTGTGTTGTTGTCTCTCTCTTTGACCCTTTCCCCTTACAGGATCATGCTCTCCTTACACCCAGGTAAGCAGCCCAGACCATGCTATGTGTGTCACACCTATCAGCTGTGTTTTATTTCTCTCCCTGCAGGCTTTTGCAACTGACACACTGGCTTGTCTTCAATGGCGACTGCTTCCACACACCAGCTGCCATGTGACTCCCCCTTGTTTTTTGTCTCCCCAGGAACGTCCACTACCACCTACCTTCCTGGGAACACCCCTGGGGCTGCAGTCTTGTTGCCCCACTGTCGCCTCCCTCGATGCTGCCAGAGGTCAGGGAGCCAGCCCTGCAACCCTCCTCAGCTGCCAGCGCTGCTGCTGCTCCACCTCCCTGGCTGTAGTTCTTGCTGTCCCTCCCCTTTCTATGGAGCAGGCTGTGGTTCCACAGGGGAAGAGCCTGCATCTCCAGGTCCATGGGGCAGGTGTGCTGCTGCTGCTGCTGCTTTCAGATTGGCTGCTGTGACTACCCCTGGCAGCCTCGCCTGGCCATCTCTGCTAACGTTCCAGAACAATAAAGACGCCCCTTGGGCAGAGCGCCAGTGAAACATATGTGCCCAGTGTTTACACAAGCATTGCCCCCCACACACAGACAGCCCCCAGCACTGAAGCCCCTACATGAGTCCCAGCTAGGGACTGCCACGGCCTTCCCTGGGAGAACACAGCAGGGGTGCTGCCACACCCCCATGGCACAGAAGGGAGTGGGGAGTGGGGGGGGGGCCTCTCAGGCAGGCAAACAGTGACAGCCAGGGCGTCCGCCCGTAATGCAGGTGCCTCCATCGAAGGTCCACCCATAATGCAGCCGACCTCCATCGAAGGTCCACCCATAATGCAGGCGCCTCCGTCGAAGGTCCGCCCATAATGCAGCCGACCTCCATCGAAGGTCCACCCATAATGCAGCCGACCTCCATCGAAGGTCCACCCATAATGCAGGAGCCTCCGTCGGTCCACCCATAATGCAGGCGCCTCCGTCGAAGGTCCGCCCATAATTTATTTATTTTTTATTTATTTTTCACATTTTTATACCGCCCTTCCTCCAAGGAGCTCAGAGCGGTGTACATATTTCCTCCTCTCCTTTTTGTCCTCACAACAACCCTGTGAGGTAGGTGGGGCTGAGAGATAGTGACTGGCCCAAGGTCACCCAGGAAGCTTTGTGGCTGAGTGGGGATTTGAACCTGGATCTTCCAGGTCTAAGTCCAACTCCCAAACCACTACACCATCCTGGCTACATAATGCAGCCGACCTCCGTTGAAGGTCCGCCCATAATGCAGCCGACCTCCATCGAAGGTCCACCCATAATGCAGGCGCCTCCGTCGAAGGTCCGCCCATAATGCAGCCGACCTCCGTCGAAGGTCCGCCCATAATGCAGCCGACCTCCATCGAAGGTCCACCCATAATGCAGGCGCCTCCGTCGGTCCACCCATAATGCAGCCGACCTCCATCGAAGGTCCACCCATAATGCAGCCGACCTCCATCGAAGGTCCACCCATAATGCAGGAGCCTCCGTCGGTCCACCCATAATGCAGGCGCCTCCATCGAAGGTCCACCCATAATGCAGGCGCCTCCGTCGGTCCACCCATAATGCAGCCGACCTCCATCGAAGGTCCACCCATAATGCAGCCGACCTCCATCGAAGGTCCACCCATAATGCAGGAGCCTCCGTCGGTCCACCCATAATGCAGCCGACCTCCGTCGAAGGTCCGCCCATAATGCAGCCAACCTCCATCGAAGGTCCACCCATAATGCAGGCGCCTCCGTCGGTCCACCCATAATGCAGCCGACCTCCATCGAAGGTCCACCCATAATGCAGACGCCTCCATCGAAGGTCCACCCATAATGCAGCCGCTTCCGCCCAAAGTCTGTCTGCGTAAGAGGTGCCTGCTTATGCATCACCTTCATATGCGGAGCGCCCCCTGTGTCTCTATCGGTCTCTGCAGACCCCTCTCTCGGAATCTGTCTCCCACCAGCCTTGTTGTCTGTCTGTCTGTTTCTGACCCACCCATGCCCCTCCCCAGCACCCCCTGCCTGCCTGCCTGCCTGTGTGTCTGCCTCTCCTCCCACTCCCTGATGATGGCTGCTGGCCACCCCCCACCCTGCCAGAGCGCCTGCCGCGAGGCGCCGTCGTCGCCCCATCTGGGGGTGTGATGACCTGCGTGAGCCCTTCACGCTCGCAGCAGACAAGCCCAAGGCATCTCTCGGTCTTGGCCGGGGCACAGAGCAGCAGGCACGCCGGGATGCCTTCTTTGTGGGCATTGCCCCGGCCCTGGAAGCCCTGGGCTTCAGGCAGCGCACGGGCAAGTCATGTCAGAGGCAGTTCCAGACCTCATGAGACCCCCCTTGTGTGTGACGTTCCCACCCCCCTCCTTCCCTTCCCTCCCCCGCTCACCCCCCAATGCAGCCTCAACGTGGCTTGGGGGTGGCATCGCCTTCTGCAGGAGGGAGGGGACGGCCACTCTCCCCTGCAGCAGGTGGCTGATGCACAGGGTGCCCTGTGGCGGCTGGGCTCAGGCACCTCGCTCACCTGTCACCTGCCCTGCGCCCACCACATGACTGGCGCAACCCCCCTGCCTGCGGTCAGCCCCTTTGCGACCGGGCTGCGACAGACCCTGCGGCAGCTGCCATGGATGGACGCTGACACATGCAGACAGAGGCCTGCACATGCCCGAGCCAGACACGGAGCCTGGAGAAGAGCCTGCCTGCCTGGGAGGTAAGTGTTGCCTGGATCCTGGGGTGGTGCTGGGCCACAGAAACTGCAGCTTGCCTAACTCAGGCATAACTCTGACCTACCTCAGGCATAACTTCTGCCTAACTTAGGCTGCACTTAGGCCACACTTAGGCCTGACTTGGAGAGGAGTTGGGTTGGAATGGGCTGTGAGGTTACCCAGTGAGAAAGAACAAGCCCCTGTTTAAAAACAGTGCCAAAGAAGCTACTAACAGCCCATTCCAACCCAACTCCTCTCCAAGTCAGGCATAAGTGTGGCCTAAGTGCAGCCTAAGTTAGGCAGAAGTTATGCCTGAGGTAGGTCAGAGTTATGCCTGAGTTAGGCAGGCTGCAGTTTCTGTGGCCCAGCACCACCCCAGGATCCAGGCAACACTTACCTCCCAGGCAGGCAGGCTCTTCTCCAGGCTCCGTGTCTGGCTCAGGCATGTGCAGGCCTCTGTCTGCATGTGTCAGCGTCCATCCATGGCAGCTGCCGCAGAGTCTGTCGCAGCCCGGTCGCAAAGGGGCTGACCGCAGGCAGGGGGGTTGCGCCAGTCATGTGGTGGGCGCAGGGCAGGTGACAGGTGAGCGAGGTGCCTGAGCCCAGCCGCCACAGGGCACCCTGTGCATCAGCCACATACTGCAGGGGAGAGTGGCCGTCCTCTCCCTCCTGCAGAAGGCGATGCCACCCCCAAGCCACGGTGAGGCTGCACTGGGGGGTGAGCGGGGGAGGGAAGGGAAGGGGAGGGGGTGGGAACGTCACACACAAGGGGGGTCTCATGAGGACTGGAACTGCCTCTGACATGACTCGCCCGTGCGCTGCCTGAAGCCCTGGGCCTCCAAGGCCGGGGCAATGCCCACAAACAAGGCATCCCGGCGTGCCTGCTGCTCTGTGCCCCGGCCAAGACCAAGAGATGCCTTGGGCTTGTCTGCTGCAAGCGTGAAGGGCTCACACAGCTCATCACACCCCCAGATGGGGCGACGACGGCACCTCACGGCAGGCGCTCTAGCAGGGTGGGGGGTGGCCAGCAGCCATCATCAGGGAGTGGGAGGGGAGGCAGACACACAGGCAGGCAGACAGGGGGTGCTGGGGAGGGGCATGGGTGGGTCAGAGACAGACAGACAGACAACAAGGCTGGTGGGAGAGAGATTCCAAGAGAGGGGTCTGCAGAGACCGATAGGGACACAGGGGGCGCTCCGCAGATGAAGGTGATGCATAAACAGGCGCCTCTTATGCAGACAGACTTTGGGCGGAAGTGGCTGCATTACGGGCGGACCTTCGACGGAGGCGCCTGCATTACGGGCGGACCTTTGACGGAAGCGCCTTCATTACAGGCAGACCTTCGACGGAGGCGCCTGCATTACGGGCGGACCTTCGACGGAAGCGCCTTCATTACGGGCAGACCTTCAACGGAGGCACCTGCATTACGGGCGGACCTTCGACAGAGGCGCCTGCATTACGGGCGGACGCCCTGGCTGTCACTGTTTGCCTGCCTGAGAGGCCCCCCTGACTCCCCCCTCCCCTCTGTGCCATGGGGGTCTCGCAGCGCCCCTGCTGGGTTCTCCCAGGGAAGGCCGTGGCAGTCCCTGGATGGGACTCATGTAGGGGCTTCAGTGCTGCGGGCAGTCTGTGTGTGTGTGGGGCAATGCTTGGGTAAACACTGGGCACATATGTTTCACTGGGGCTCTGCCCAAGGGGCATCTTCATTGTTCTGGAACGTTAGCAGAGATGGCCAGGCGAGGCTGCCAGGGGTAGTCACAGCAGCCAATCAGAAAGCAGCAGCAGCAGCACACCTGCCCCATGGACCTGGACATGCAGGCTCTTCCCCTGTGGAACCACAGCCTGCTCCATAGAAAGGGGAGGGGCAGCAAGAACGACAGCCAGGGAGGTAGAGCAGCAGCAGCGCTGGCAGCTGAGGAGGGTTGCAGGGCTGGCTCCCTGACCTCTGGCAGCATCGAGGCAGATGACAGTGGGACAACCAGACTGCAGGCCCAGGGGTGCTCCCAGGAAGGTAGGTGATAGTGGACGTTCCTGGGGAGACAAAAAACAAGGGGGAGTTACATGTCAGCTGGTAGGTGGAAGCAGTCACCATTGAGGACAAGCCAGTGTGTCGGTTGCAAAGGCCTGCAGGGAGAGAAATCAAACACAGCTGATAGGTGTGACACACATAGCATGGTCTGAGCTGCTTACCTGGGTGTAAGGAGAACATGATCCTGTAAGGGGAAAGGGTCAAAGAGAGAGACAACAACACAACTTGGGGGTCACAACCATGGCAAACCTAGCAATACTGACCTGTCAGTAGACCCTGTGGAGAAAAGGGGGGGAACAGCTGGTGTCTACATAAGGCTAACAGTTCCACACTTGTGGCATTGTCTGCTCACATGACTACAGGCAGCAATCAGACACAACAGTGGTAAAGAGGCATGTATCCTGTATATCATAGCAGGCAAAGCAGGCAGCTATGAGAACACATTGGTAGAGAGGCATGTCATGGCAGGCTATGCAGGCAGCTATGAGACAACACATTGGTAGAGAGGCATGTCATGGCAGGCTATGCAGACAGCTATGAGACAACACATTGGTAAAGAGGCATGTATCCTTCCTATATTTCTATATGCAAAGAGGCAGCAGTCAGACCACGTCAGCACAAACCCTGCTCTTACCTGCTGGTGTTGTTGCCTGTGGGGGGGGGGGAAGAGGGGCTGGGAGAAAGACATGGGTTAGCAAACTCTTGCATGGAGGCAGCTGCCCAGGCACAGCTGTAAACAGGTTGGCCACAGCCAGAACAGCCCTCTCTGCCCTAGAGGGAGGCAGAGAGGAGAAGTGGGGTGTTTGTGAATTTTGCCCTCCACCAACAAAGTCCCACTTTGTGGCTGTGAGGGACAGAACCCCACACCACATGCTCAGAGAGAGAGAGTGACTGGAGGTCTGGGGCTGGGCTTTTGTGGGAATGAGGCTGGGTGGGGCTGGGTGCTGATAGGCTCCCTATCTTAGGCATAACTCTGTCTGTTTCCAGACCTAGCAGGCCCAACTCCGTCCTAACTCTGACCTAAGTCAGGAGTAGGGTGTTAGAAATTTTCAGGAGAGGGCTGGCTTAGGTAAGGTAAAATGGCTCCTATGGGTCTCCTCGAATTTGGGTCCACCTTTTTGGTCGACCTAAATTTTGTGTCAGCATTTGTGTTGGAGGGGGCGTGTCTGTGCTTGCCAGGGTCTGGAATCCAACGTTAATTGGTTGCCGCCCCCGTTACACCCACGGTCCGCCCATGTTCCGCCCACTTTTAGGTCAACTTTAGGTCTGACTTGTGCTGCTTAGCCCTTGGGTTGGAATGGGCTGTTCTTAGTCCGTTGGTCATAACTTTGACCTAACTTTGACCTAACTTCGCCCTAAATGGTTGCATTCCAGACCTAACTTCGACCTAAACGACTTAGGCTGACTTTAGGTCTGACTTGGGCTGCTTAACACTTGGGTTGGAATGGGCTGTGAGTTAGCAGTGAACAGGACAAAAGAGGGGAACAAGAAAATGTTTCAGTCTCAAAGTGCCACTTATTACACTGCAAAAATGTTTGCATGTGTGAACATTCAGTGCAACTCTAATCATCTGTACCCCCTGCAACAAATGATTAAGAACTGCCTAATTTTTTTTCTTGCTTTAAAAAAGATTAAAGCATATGGAAAGGCCCTAAAATTAAAAATGAATGAATTGGGTGCCTTGGCCAGGGTTAGACAACAAGGAATAAAGCCATCTTGACTGCTTGCCAAACTATTGTGCCTATTTTGTTTTCACAAAATATATTTGGCTAGATTTCAAACTTCTTGTGATTTCTCAATACCAACCAGTGCCTTCCAGCAGACGGGGGTGGGGGTGGGGGTGGGGATGAATGTTTGCCATGTCCAAGCTACTGGACGATAGTTTGCACTGTAGCATTCCTTCATACCAGAAGCATTATGCTCCTGAACACCAGATGCTGTGGGCAAACTACAGGGGAGAGGGCTGCTATCTTCTTGTGCTGCTTGGAAGTTTCCGAGAAGCAACTGTCAGCAACAGAATATCGCACAACAAGGCCCATTGGTCCAAGCCAGCAGGGTTCTTGGTACGTTCTTTGCTGCCTTCCCTTCGAATGAGCCTGGTCAGATCAACAAGCTGTTTTTATTCACGCTGCCTGCTGCCTTACTGTTTCAGTCATGTCAATGAAGTAAATATACAGACACACACTCTGTGCTATTTTTGTACTCCTGTGGTATTTCTGGTTTGGACTCACCCTACGGCAAGTGATGCCTTTGGGGTTTGCATTTCCTATGGGTAGATAATGCTGCCAGTATATCATGTCATGGTTTTATTTCAAAGAAAAGGCTCATTGGATCACAGAACAGGAAGGGGGCAGAGATCTCTCATCTTCACACAGATAGATAGGCAAAGACTTGCGCAGACAGAGACGTCACTGTAGCGTGGCCCGCGGGGCGGAGCGCCCCAGGGTGACGCGCGCAGATCACCTCCCCTGCGCGTGTCACTGGGAGGCTCCATGCGTCACCCGAGAGGCTCCGAGGCCGGGAGAAGGCCTCGGACCGTCCTCCCGGGCCTGCGCTCCTGGGCCTTCTGAGGAAGGCCCGCTGCGTGAACGTTATTTATAACGTGTTTAGCGCATGCACAGACCGTTCCTGAGGGAAAAGGGCAGCACTTTTCCCTCAGGAACGGTCTGCGCATGCGCTAAACACGTTATAAATAACGTTCGCGCAGTGGGCCTTCCTCAGAAGGCCCAGGACAGCCGGCCGGGGAAGACGGCCCCGAGCCGGCTGCAACGATTGAGGGGGCGCCCGGAGCGGCGGCCCGTCAGGCGCCCCCCAAATATCGCGGCACGGCCAAACGGGGTGTGTCCGGGGGGGAGGGGTCACTAAGGTGACGCGCGCGCCCCGCCCTGGGTTAGCGCGCGCCCTAGTGACGTCTCTGTGCGCAGAGAACAATCTGCAGCTCTGATTGTGGGGGAAAGCGATCTCTTCTCTCCGATTCTCACAGCCATCCCATGTATCTTAAGCACCGGTACTCATTTAAGTGTGTCAATATATATGAGTACTTAGAAAATGTGGACAGGCTACATTTCCTTAGAACACTTTGGGCCCAATCCTATACTACAGTACTTACCTCCCACTGGCGGTGCTCCTCTTCTGCTGGCGCTGACTGCCATAAAGCAGTCAGCACCAGTCGTAAAAGGTGCTCTGGCAGTGTGCTAGTCATCGAGTTTTCGCCCTCCCCCACCCCCATTCCACCCTCCCGCCACCCCCACCATCCTACCTGATACGGTGGGTGGCTGGAGATCCACCGGCACCAACGTCCGAGGTGGCAATGGGGGTGGGGGGAAAGTGGAACAAGGGCAGGGGTGGTTGGGTTTGGCAACAGCGGTGGCCACCAAATCCTAAACCCCTTCCCAGACACGATCCCTGCGTGGGTCCAAATGGACCTGCACCAGCTATTTAGCTAGCACAGGCCCGAGTACACAATTGTTCCCTTACCTAGAGGAGACCTCCGCAACAGCCCCCGTGCCACCGCAGGATGCATTTTGGCACCTTCGCATCAGCGGGGGGGGGGATAGAATTGGGCTGCTAATCATCTGGAAAATAATCACTTTGGAAGGACAGTTTATGCTTTTCCATTTGCCACTCACAAAGAGAAGCCAAACGGAAAAACAATAAACACAGGAAACAAGTTCAAAACAGAGCTTAACCTCCCTGGCTACTCCCCCCCCCTTTCAAAAATAGGCTGAAGACAGACATGTTGAAGATGGTGTAAGAAAGAGGGGTGGGAACACCTTGGGGCTCATGCGGCCTTAGCCAAAGGCAGGGAACTTCTCATCCCCTGTCCCTTCTCCTCTCTTTAGCTCTTGGTTCCCTCCGTGGCCAGAGAGAGCCACAGGGTTCCTTCTTCTGCCTTTTCTAGGCAACGTTTCAGTCCTTCCTGCTTTCCTTGCCTTCCTCAAGGGTAGCCTCTTATTTACAAGCAGACTGGTCTCATCATGGGGAGGTCTCCCTCTGTCAAAGTAAAGCACTGCACTGCCTGGAGAAGCTGAATGGCTCTTTCCCCCGTGACTCCCTTCTTCACTCGGCCTTCCGCCTTTTTCTTCCCCTGTTCTTGTATCTGGGGGCGCTGTCAAGGTGCAGTGCCCCCTGAACCACCTGCGAAGGGAATTGAATGCACAATTGTTGCTCATGGTACGTATTCTCATCCCACTTTTACCCCTCATCAACAGGTCTCTTGCGGATTGTTTCAACAACCTATATAACTCATTTGACCAGAGGTCACCCAGGACAAAAGAAATATTTCTGTGTTCCACAGGAAACGATTGTTCTCTCAAACCATTTTCAGGTTTGTGCCTTCAATAATAGAGGTTGCAAACTGATTCCCTGCTGTAGTTTTCTCTCCTGCAGACTCAAGGCAATAACAAAGGATGGTTCAAAATATGCCAGAGATTTGTGGTAGTACTGGGTATCATCCAGAAGAAGAAAAAAACATTGAAATACTGGAAATGGAACTAAATTGTACAATCCCACTTATTTCCATGGCATTTCGGCCTAACGTTTGCTGGATTGTGTCATGACTAGGAGTCCTGTCTATTTATTTTGTGGGATTTTTTAGTCCACCCTATTCTCAAAAACTGGGAATAGAACTAGATGTGATGATGGTAGAACCCAAGGCAGGATCCGAGGCAATGGATCACCGAGGGTTACATTGGCTACAAACACAAATGCTTACACAGGATTGGGCTGCCCACCTCATAGATGGGCCGCCCATGACTTCAGGACTAAAATACTGTACTGGGACTAAAATAAAAACACACTGTGGCGATCATTCCCATGTTATAAAATACAGGTATCCCCATACACACTGGTATCATGTAACATAGGACTAGGTCCTAACATGATGCTGAATGTACAGTCATTAGTAGACTTACCATATGTCCTGGAATGGCTGGGACTCTCCTGGATTTCAGGCCCTGGTCCCTGCATCCCGGGAGGTATGGCGCCATCCTGGATTGCTGCCGCCCGCCTCCACCACCTCCATTTTCTTCCCAGGCCACACAAGCGGCCCAGAAGCACTTCAGAACGAAGGGCTTTTAGGTCCAGCCGCACGCTTGTGTGCGGCTCGACCTGGAAGCCCTTCGTTCTGAAGGGCTCCTGGGCTGCTTGTTCGCATGTGTGCTGCTTTGCGAGCCACACGCATGTGCACAAGCGGCCTGGAAGCCCTTTAGAATGAAGGGCTTCCAGGCGAAGCCATGCGCGCCTGGAATCCCTCGTTCTGAAGGGCTCCCCGGCTGCTTGTGCGTGGCAATCAGGACGAAAATGGCAGCAGCGACAGCGACAGCAGCAGCAGCACAGCAGGAGTGAGGCTGCAGAAAAAGCAGCGTTGGCGGCGGACACAGTAAGGGGGCAAATATTTTTTTTAAAAAATAAAAAACCATTTAAAGAAAAAAAACCAGAAAAATTCAAAAAAAATATTGGCACCCCCCAAAAAAATCAGGGGGCGGTCCCGGATTGGGTCACCAAATATATGGTAAGCCTAGTCATTAGTCTCCTAATGAATTTTTTCAAAAATCACAACAAATGCTATTGCTTAATCCTGTACTAAACTCACTGGTGTCACTACAGGGGGGGGGGTGCGGAGCTATAAGTTCTTCCGTGATCGGAGCCTCCGTTACATGGAAGAACGAAGCGCCCTGCCCCCGTGCCTTCCGACCCATTCAAAGCGATGAAAACAACGCACATTCATCACTTTGACTGGGTCGGAAGGCGCGGGGGTGGGGCGCTTCGTTCTTCCGTGTAACGGAGGCTCCGATCACGGAAGAACGTCCGCCCCCCCTGTAGTGACGCCAGTGACTAAACTATGGAAGCTTGTTTTCTATATCAGCCAAATAAGAGGCATGGAGAGCAGGACCTAACGATAGGGGCAGTGTATAAACTGCAATCCTTCACACAGTTAAAGTGCTTAAATCCCATTGAAATCAGTGCAATTTAAGCAGCCTAGCTGTGTACAATAGGATTGTACTCTTGGTCTACAACAGCAAGTGGCTCATAGAATGAGAGAAAGGATTATTTGCTGATTGTTTGATTTTAATTAACCTATTTTAATTAAAATACCTTTTGCATTTTATTGTTATTTTATACTGTTTTTTATTTCTCAATTTTGTATCCCACTTTGGGATTCCCAGTTGAAAAGCTGATTATAAATTGTCACAACAACAACAACAACATGGATGAATCTTGGCAGAGTCAGTACCGTAGTATAAAGATTTCAGTGAAGTCTGCTATTCAGTAAAGTTGTATGCTTTACGACAACTGCTCATTGCAGGTGCAGGGGTGCTGTGAGTTTGCAGAAATTCTGCAGCCCTGCAGATCTGACTTGCTGTTTCAGGTTTATCTGTGTGTGTGTGGACAGAACAGTAAGCTTTGCAAATGCACCAGGTATACCTATAAATTCTGACTTCAGAAATTAATTCCGTAAGTATGGACAGAAACCTCTGAGTACAGTAACTAAATACACATTATGTACAAACTGAATCCCATCACACTGCTGGGAGTGGGTAGGTGGAAATAGAAAAACCACTTTGAGAAAGGATGATTGAGAGCAGAAAAGATGTAAGGTATCTTAATTTTAAAATTGATAAATTGAAGATTATCCATGCTCTTTTATAGTGCTTTGGTCAATTCATACGTGCATTCCAACATTTATTTTCAAATAAATATTATTTCAGCTACAAATCTCAACTAAAGTAATATGTACCATAAATTACCTGCCATAAGTAACTGATAGATGTGGTTAATTCTTGACCAATCAAGATTATCAATTCCCAAAACCTGCATTACAAAAAACAAAAAAAGAATCTAGTCCTAAAGTGGCAAACATGGCTGCCAGATGTTTACTTCCTGTGTTTTTCAGTAGTGCAGATTTTTCTTCATTAAATGATTTTTATTTTTATTTTTCTGTTCAGGATATAGAAGTAGCTGTCCTGCGCATTGAGGAATTACTTGCCAAATAATAAAGCACCCTGGACATTGCAACACATCTGCTTTCAAAACAGCTAGCAAAACATCTGTGCTCTAAAAGCCTTTAAGAGCTTTAGTTCTGTATGAGCCTTCTGATCAGCCAAGCGAGAACACATGGCTTGTTGAACACAGTCATTTGTGCTCCCTCTGCTGGCGGGCTGTTCCAACAACAGATCAGTAACAGTGAGAATACAGTACTGTATTCTACTGTACATGGAACATTTAGGTGCTGATTTATTTATATATTAACATTGGAAACGTACTTTCCAAAAGAAATGTTCTGATCAGATAAGGAATCACAACATAGTACTTTTCCCACTTAAGATTAGGCAATTAGTAGAGGCCAAAAGTCTGCCAAAGTAAAATACAGGTATCCCCGCATAACGCCGATCGGTTAACACTGGATCCACATATATGACGAAGGTCCCCTAAAGTAAAAAAAAAAGTTTTAAAAACCATCGTGCTTACTTTTGGCTGAAACTGCTCCATTTTCAAGGCAGGAATAATCTTAACTTGCTACAGAGGGAAATCGCGCTGCGGAAGCCTCTCCCTCTCCTCTCCCCTCCCCTCCCTGTGTGTGTGTGTGTGTGTGTGTGTCTGCAAAGGAAGAATGGCATCTCATCAGCTCAGCTCATTAACAAGCTGCTCGGCCCCTCCCCCTGCCGCCTCATGTCCCTGCCCGCTGCTCTCTGCCCGCGCACATGCATGTGGCAAAAGAAATGTAAAAAGATGATACGGGAGGCCAAGAAAGACTTTGAGGAACGTATGGCAGGCAACATAAAAGGGAATAATAAAAGCTTCTTCAAATATGTTAGAAGCAGGAAACCTGCCAGGGAAACGGTGGGTCCGCTGGATGGTGAGGGAGAGAAAGGGGTGATAAAAGGGGACTTGGAGACTGCAGAGAAATTAAATGAGTTCTTTGCATCTGTCTTCACGGCAGAAGACCTCGGGCAAATACCGCTGCCGGAACGGTCTCCCCTGACTAAAGAATTAAGTCAAATAGAGGTTAAAAGAGAAGACGTCTCAGACTTAATTGACAAAATAAAGATCAATAAATCACCAGGCCCGGATGGCATCCACCCAAGAGTTCTGAAGGAACTCAAGAATGAAGTTGCTGACCTCTTGACCAAAATATGCAACTTGTCCCTTAAAACGGCCACTGTGCCAGAGGATTGGAGGATAGCTAATGTCACGCCAATCTTTAAAAAAGGAAGGAGGGGGGACCCGGGGAACTACAGGCCGGTCAGCCTAACATCTGTTCCAGGGAAGATGGTGGAAAGTCTCATTAAGGATAAAATCTTAAAATACATAGAAGAACAAGCTCTGCTGAGGGAGAGTCAGCATGGCTTCTGCAAGGGGAAGTCTTGCCTCACAAACCTGTTAGAATTTTTTGAAAAGGTCAACAGGCATGTGGATGCGAGCGAACCCGTGGATATTATATATCTGGATTTTCAGAAGGCGTTTGACACGGTCCCTCATGAAAGGCTCCTGAGAAAACTCCACAGTCAGGGAATAAGAGGGCAGGTCCTCTTGTGGATTAGGAACTGGTTGAAGACCAGGAAACAGCGAGTGGGAGTCAATGGGCAATTTTCACAATGGCGAGAGGTGAAAAGCGGTGTGCCCCAAGGATCGGTCTTGGGACCGGTGCTTTTCAACTTATTCATAAATGACCTGGACTTGGGGATAGGCAGTGAGGTGGCCAAGTTTGCGGATGACACTAAACTTTTCCGGGTGGTAAAGACCAGCAGGGATTGTGAAGAGCTCCAGAAGGATCTCTCCAAACTGGGAGAATGGGCAGCAAAATGGCAGATGCGCTTCAATGTAAGTAAGTGCAAAGTGATGCACATTGGGGCAAGAAACCAAAATTTCACATATACGCTAATGGGTTCTGAGTTGTCTGTGACGGATCAAGAGAGAGATCTTGGGGTCCTGGTGGACAGGTCGATGAAAGTGTCGACCCAGTGTGCGGCGGCTGTGAAGAAGGCCAATTCCATGCTCGGGATCATTAAAAAGGGGATTGAGAATAAAACGGCCAATATCATTATGCCTTTGTACAAATCGATGGTAAGGCCACATCTGGAGTATTGTGTCCAGTTCTGGTCACCATACCTCAAAAAGGATATAGCTGAATTGGAAAAGGTGCAGAAAAGAGCGACCAGAATGATTAGTGGGCTGGAGCACCTCCCTTACGAGGAAAGGCTACAGCGTCTGGGGCTTTTCAGCCTAGAAAAAAGGCGCCTGAGGGGGGACATGATTGAGACTTATAAAATTATGCATGGGATGGAGAGAGTGGATAGAGGGAAATTCTTCTCCCTCTCGCACAACACCAGAACCAGGGGACACGCACTAAAATTGAGTGGAGGGAGAGTTAGAACAGACAAAAGAAAATATTTCTTTACCCAGCGTGTGATTCATCTGTGGAACTCCTTGCCACAGGATGTGGTGATGGCACCTGGCCTAGATGCCTTTAAAAGGGGTTTGGACAAATTCATGGAGGAAAAGACCATCACAGGTTACAAGCCATAAGCAACCTCCTGGTTTTAGAAGTGGGTTTTCTCTGTGCCAGGTGCAAGGGAGTGGCGACTGGACACAGGTATCTTGTTGTCTCGTGTGCTCCCTGAGGCATCTGGTGGGGCCACTGTGTGACACAGGAAGCTGGACTAGATGGGCTTTTGGCCTGATCCAGCAGGGCTCTTCTTATGTTCTTATGTTCTTATGTTCTTATGTGCGCACACTCTGCAAAACCAGAGCCTTGCAGAGCAGCCAGCATGAGACATGAAGCGGCAGGGGGAGTGGCAGAGCAGCTTGTTAATTAGCTGAGCTAATGAGACGCCATTCTTCCTCTGCAGACACACACACACAGAGGGAGGGGAGGGGGGAGTCGCGCAACCCAGAGGAGGCTTCCGCAGTGCGATTTCCCTCTGTAGCGAGTTAATCAAGATTATTCCAGCCTTGAAAACGGAGCGGTTTCAGCCAAAGGTAAGCAAGATAATTTTTAAAACTTTTAAAAACATGTTTTGTCAAGTTGCCTCACTTAACGATGCCCCCACGTTACGACGAAGATTGTGGAACGTATCCCGGTCATTAACTGGGGGATCCTTGTATACATGTAATATAGTTCATCATCATCATCATCATCATCATCATTTAATATACCTATTGGTGTTTTCCAGGTTTGTCAGGGGGCTGTTTCAGGGTGGGCCCATCTATGAGGCCAACTGAAGCAGCCACCTCAGGCAGCACATTGGTGTGTGTGTGTGGGGGGGGGTTTGCCCATCTCTGTCCATCTACTTGCCCCCACTGCCCCTCCTTCTCCTTTCACTGTCTGAATTGGAAAAGAAAGAGGGGGGCAGACAGGAAGAGGAAATATGGGAGGAGAGTGCTGAGCTAAAACATTGGAAAGTGGAAGGAGCAGAGGCTGGCACATCATCAGGTAAGGGGGGGGCAGCATTTGAAATACCGCCTGAGGCATTGGGAGGTCTTGGGCCAGCCCTGCTGCCACTGCCACCAGAATTGAGGCTTCAGGGGTTGGCTTCAGCACTGAGCCCTCAGCCTGTGCTCAACCCGATCAACCTTTGACACCACCCCTGCTTTGCATAATATTGGTCACTGATGAAACCACTTTCACACCATAGCCTTTGATGCCACCTTTACCTTTTTTTTTGTTGTTGTTCTTTATTTGCATGTGAATACCCGCCAACTGCGGGGTACACTTCATGCATCTGATGAAGTGGGCTGTAGTCCATGAAAATGTATGCTGAAATAAATTTGTTACCAGTCTTTAAGATGCTACAAGATCCCCTTTGTTGCTTTTTCTGTCATGAGCTAGCTACTCCAAGTCACTATCGTACTGAGTGAGCCCGTCAGATAGCAAATCTAGTAAAACTTCCAAATACAGTATATTTCCTTACAGCTTGGAAAGCACTATTTTTTTCATCTAGACAGATGATGTAAACCAGGGGTTCTCAACCTTTGGAGGCCCGGGTACCCCCTATCACAGTCCAATTTTCTGAAGTATCCCCTGCTAATTAACTGCTAATTAATTGGATTAATCAATTAATTAATCAGGTAATTAATTATTAAATTAAAAAGTCCTAAAACAATTTTAAATATGAAAAAATGTCTTATTTAACTCTGTGAGTGTGAGAGAGACAGACATGCAAGGATCTTTTTTTTCTCCAAGTCACACTTCCCAAAACCAGCTCCTCCTTCCCCTCACCAAAGTACATATTCCAAAGTACAAAAATAAGCCCAAAACCAAAATCAGAGAGACATAAGGGCTCCAAAAATAATTACAATTTAAAATCCATGTTAATTAACACTTAATTAGATGCTGATGGGGCAGATAAGGGGCAGGGCTTGGCGTATCCCCAGCAAGAGGTCCGCGTACCCCTAGGGGTACCCGTACCACAGGTTGAGAACCTCTGATGTAAACCATCACGTTTGTATTGCTACAGAAATCTCTGTTCCCTGGTATTATTATTTTCAAAATCTTAACATCTACGGTAGTAAGGTAAAGGTGACTCCTGACAATTAAGTCCAGTCGTGTCCGACTCTAGGGTGTGGTGCTCATCCCCATTGTCCGAAGACACCTCCGTAGTCACGTGGCCGGCATGACTCTCCTTGCCGCAGTGCGTAGCATGCAGCTGGAACACGGAGCGCTGTTTACCTTCCCGCAAGTGGTACCTATTTATCTACTCGCATTAACATGCTTTGGAACTGCTAGGTTGGCAGGAGCTGGCCAAGCAACGAGAGCTCACCCCATCGCAGATTCGAACTGCCGACCTTTCGATCGACAGCTCATGGTTCAGCGGTTTAACCCACTGCGCCATCCACATCTAGTACACAAAATGTTCCACCCACATCTAGTACACAAAATGTTCCGGCATTCCAATCCGAATGTGAGGGCAGCCATTCAATGATGGAGCCTGAGGGTTGCCAAAAAATAACCAGTGTTGTGCCTGGAGCAGCTGGCCCTCAGACTCCACCTTTGTTACACCCCTGATGTAGATGGCTGTTGAATGAACTTAAAGCTAGTTCTTAAGGTAAAGGTAAAGGTGACCCCTGACAATTAAATCCAGTCGTGTCCAACTCTAGTGGTGTGGTGCTCATCCCCATTTCAAAGCCGAAGAGCCAGTGTTGTCCGAAGACGCCTCCAGAGGCGTCGCTCCGGTAGGGGCGGGGCTGTAAGTATCGCTGCGGTCATAGTCTCTTTACCGAGCGAGGAGGAGGCAGCCCCACCCCCTCACTGTCCGAGCCAGTCCCCTACGGAGAAAGCAGCAGGCAGGGTCTCTTCCCTGCCGGTTTCTCCGTAGGGGACTGGCTCGGACAGTGAGGGGGCGGGGCTGCCTCCTCCTCGCTCGGTAAAGAGACTATGACCGCAGCGATACTTACAGCCCCGCCCCTACCGGAGCGACGCTTCTGGACGCCTCCGTGGTCACAGCA
This sequence comes from Plestiodon gilberti rubricaudatus, assembly GCA_026170595.1. Classification (NCBI taxonomy): domain Eukaryota; kingdom Metazoa; phylum Chordata; class Lepidosauria; order Squamata; family Scincidae; genus Plestiodon; species Plestiodon gilberti. The sequence goes on along the minus strand of JANXHW010000001.1, from coordinate 219,072,656 downwards.
GCGTCACTGCAGGGGGGCGGAGCTCCAAGTTCTGTCGAGTTCTGACCCTCCGTTACACAACGGGAGAAAGCGGCCCTGCCCCCTCGCCTTTGGAGCTATTCCAGCCGACAAAAGCACTTTTGCTTTCGTCGGCCGGAATGGCTCCAAAGGTGAGGGGGCGGGGCCGCTTTCTCCCGTCGTGTAACGGAGGGTCAGAGCCTGAAGGAAGTTGGAGCTCCGCCCCCCTGCAGTGACGCTGCTGCATGGTCATGTGGCCAGCATGACTCTCCTTGCCGCAGCGCATAGCATGCAGCTGGAACACGGAGCGCTGTTTACCTTCTTGCAAGCGGTACCTATTTATCTACTCGCATTAACATGCTTTGGAACTGCTAGGTTGTTAGGAGCTGGCCAAGCAACGAGAGCTCACCCCGTTGCGGGCCTGCCAAAGTGGGCCTACTGACTGGTGCAGTGAAGGACCAATATTAAATACAAGTTTGGTATGTACTGTACCAGTCTTCTCACACATACTGTAGTTAGAAAATAGTAGGCTTACCAGATTTTCCCGGTTCTCAACCGGGACCCCCCCCCCCCCCGAAAAAGTAATTAATTAACTGATTAATTAATTAATTAATTAATTAAAATGAAAGAATAAAATATCAGTTTTTATTAATTTATTATTTGTTAACCAATTAATTAATTAAACTTGCCTGTCGTCCCGCCGCAGCCATTCTGCCACCGCCATCTGTCGTAGCCGCCCGCCACTGCCTGCTGCCATCATTGTCTTTGTTTTTGTTGGCAGTGGTGGCAGCAATTTAGAAATGTATAGAAATGAAATGAAATTATCAGCCGTAAGACTCATCCATATGATCCCACGCAGCCTGCATCAACCACAATTGTGTCTTCTCACATGTGACTTTTTCATAGCTCCCCTCTTAATGTTGTATTATCTGTTTTTCATTTTGTGTTAATTAAAACAAGACGCTCACTATCCATACTGATCGCAAATCATTGAACAGGATTATCAATAAGACCATCAGTTATCCAATACAAAGAAACCTAAGGAAACAGAAGGACTGCAGATAACACCCCTAGAATTCACAACAGGTGAATATGAAATAACAGCAACCATCTCCTTTTAAAAATGAGAAAGGTGAACAGCAATACCTGAAACATGAGAGAGGGTTGACCCAGCCAAGGCAAAATCAAGCTCACACTGTAGTTGAAAGATTTGCTGTGTGACTTTTCTGTTTTGGTTATTTGCTTTTCAGGAGCAGCGAGTGGCCTCACGGGGACCAAGTGGCTCACGGGGACAAAGTGGCAAGATAAAAAAAAAGACACAGCGAGTTCAGCAGCGGGGCGAGGAAGCCAGGCCCCACACACTGCCCGGCACGTCCCTTGAATAGAGGAGAGCTCCAGCAACATTAAGGTACCCAAACTTTGATAAATCCATAACTTACACTCAAAAGCTATGCAGTCAGACAGCCAGCAGAAGGGTGGGGGCTATCCAGTGTTTTGCACTGAGTGTCACATGGACGTGGAGGCATCGTCCTACCCTCAGTTGGCCAGCGCCTCAGCTGCCAGGAAAGGGAGTCTCAGGGCTGGAGGACATTGCTCTGGAAAAGAGGGAAACAATCCCCCAGTGGGGACCCCTTCTTCAGGTGATGGGCCCGTATCCAGTCGCACTATGGATACTCCTCTGGGGAGGGGGGGAAGGGGGCTTCTTGTAGTGGGTGACTCTATAGTCAGGAACATAGAAAGGGGGGGTCTGTGACGGATGTGAGGACCGCACGGTGACTTGCCTACCTGGTGCGAAGGTTGCGGACATCACCTCTCGTCTAGATAGGCTGGTAGAGAGTGCTGGGGAGGAGGTAGCGGTTGTGGTGCATGTTGGCACCAACGACGTGGGGAAATGTAGCCGGGCGGTCCTGGAGGCCAAATTTAGGTTGCTAGGTAGGAAGCTCAAATCCAGGACCCCAAAGGTAGCGTTCTCAGAAGTGCTACCTGTTCCACGCGCAGGGCCAGCTAGGCAGGCGGAGCTCAGGGGTCTCAATGCGTGGATGAGACACTGGTGTCAGGAGGAGGGGTTTAAGTTTGTTAGGCACTGGGGAACGTTTTGGGACAAGCCAGGCCTGTACAAGAGGGACGGGCTTCACTTGAACCAAAACGGAACCAGACTGCTGGCGCGTAACATTAAGAAGGTGGCAGAGCAGCTTTTAAACTGACTCCTGGGGGAAAGCCGACAGGAGCCGAGGGGCATCCGGTTCGGGAATCCTCATCCCTCGGGAATGAGGGTGCAGAGGATGGGGAACAGTCAAGTAATAACAGAGTAAGAATTGGGAGTGGTAGCGTGATGGGACATGACAGCCAGTCTAGCAAGACAGAAGGCTGCAGGAATAAGGGGGCAAACATGCAGCCCTTCTTGGGGGGCCAGGTATATAAGTGCTTTTATGCAAATGCCCGAAGTCTACGGGCAAAGATGGGAGAACTGGAATGTTTGGTGGCTAGGGAAAACATTGACATAGTAGGTATAACAGAAACCTGGTGGAATGCGGAGAACCAGTGGGATACTGCAATTCCAGGATATAAACTCTATAGGAGGGACAGAGAGGGGCGTGTTGGAGGTGGGGTGGCCATCTATGTCAAAGAGGGGGTAAAATCCACCAGAGTAGAGCTGGAGGGGGGCTCTGACTCCTCCATAGAATCACTGTGGGTTAGATTACCAGGCTCAAAGAGTGATGTAATAGTAGGGGCATGCTACCGTCCTCCAGATCAAAAACCTGAAGGGGATCTTGAAATGAGGAAGCAAATCAGGGAGGTGTCAACGAGAGACAGGGTTGTAGTCATGGGGGACTTCAATTATCCTCACATCGACTGGGTCAATTCATGCTCAGGTCATGAAAGAGAGACTGGATTTCTAGATATGTTAAATGACTGTGCCTTAGAGCAGCTTGTCACGGAACCGACCAGAGGACAGGTGACTCTGGACTTGATATTGTGTGGCACTCAAGATCTGGTCAGGGAGGTAAATGTTACCGAACCGTTGGGGAACAGTGACCATGCTGCGATCTGTTTCGCCATGCATGTCGGAGGGAGAGTGCCGAGCAAATCTGACACGAAAACCCTTGACTTCCGAAGGGCAGACTTCCCCAAAATGAGAAGACTAGTTAAGAAAAAGCTGAAAGGGAAGGTAAAAAGAGTCCAATCGCTCCAGAGTGCATGGAGGCTGTTTAAAACAACAGTCATAGAGGCCCAGCGGGAGTGTATCCCACAAAGGAGGAAGGGCTCGACCAAGTCCAGGAGGATGCCCGCATGGCTAACAAGCACAGTTAAGGAGGCTATAAAAGGCAAGGAAGCTTCCTTCCGTAAATGGAAGTCTTGTCCTAATGAGGAAAATAAACAGGAGCACAAACTGTGGCAAAAGAAATGTAAAAAGATGATACGGGAGGCCAAGCAAGACTTTGAGGAACGTATGGCAGGCAACATAAAAGGGAATAATAAAAGCTTCTTCAAATATGTTAGAAGCAGGAAACCTGCCAGGGAAACGGTGGGTCCGCTGGATGGTGAGGGAGAGAAAGGGGTGATAAAAGGGGACTTGGAGACTGCAGAGAAATTAAATGAGTTCTTTACATCTGTCTTCACGGCAGAAGACCTCGGGCAAATACCGCTGCCGGAACGGTCTCCCCTGACTAAAGAATTAAGTCAAATAGAGGTTAAAAGAGAAGATGTCTCAGACTTAATTGACAAAATAAAGATCAATAAATCACCAGGCCCGGATGGCATCCACCCAAGAGTTCTGAAGGAACTCAAGAATGAAGTTGCTGACCTCTTGACCCAAATATGCAACTTGTCCCTTAAAACGGCCAATGTGCCAGAGGATTGGAGGATAGCTAATGTCACACCAATCTTTAAAAAAGGAAGGAGGGGGGACCCGGGAAACTACAGGCCGGTCAGCCTAACATCTGTTCCAGGGAAGATGGTGGAAAGTCTCATTAAGGATAAAATCTTAAAATACATAGAAGAACAAGCTCTGCTGAGGGAGAGTCAGCATGGCTTCTGCAAGGGGAAGTCTTGCCTCACAAACCTGTTAGAATTTTTTGAAAAGGTCAACAGGCATGTGGATGCGAGCGAACCCGTGGATATTATATATCTGGATTTTCAGAAGGCGTTTGACACGGTCCCTCATGAAAGGCTCCTGCGAAAACTCCACAGTCAGGGAATAAGAGGGCAGGTCCTCTTGTGGATTAGGAACTGGTTGAAGACCAGGAAACAGCGAGTGGGAGTCAATGGGCAATTTTCACAATGGCGAGAGGTGAAAAGCGGTGTGCCCCAAGGATCGGTCTTGGGACCGGTGCTTTTCAACTTATTCATAAATGACCTGGAGTTGGGGATAGGCAGTGAGGTGGCCAAGTTTGCGGATGACACTAAACTTTTCCGGGTGGTAAAGACCAGCAGGGATTGTGAAGAGCTCCAGAAGGATCTCTCCAAACTGGGAGAATGGGCAGCAAAATGGCAGATGCGCTTCAGTGTAAGTAAGTGCAAAGTGATGCACATTGGGGCAAGAAACCAAAATTTCACATATACGCTGATGGGTTCTGAGTTGTCTGTGACGGATCAAGAGAGAGATCTTGGGGTCCTGGTGGACAGGTCGATGAAAGTGTCGACCCAGTGTGCGGCGGCTGTGAAGAAGGCCAATTCCATGCTCGGGATCATTAAAAAGGGGATTGAGAATAAAACGGCCAATATCATTATGCCTTTGTACAAATCAATGGTAAGGCCACATCTGGAGTATTGTGTCCAGTTCTGGTCACCATACCTCAAAAAGGATATAATTGAATTGGAAAAGGTGCAGAAAAGAGCGACCAGAATGATTCGTGGGCTGGAGCACCTCCCTTACGAGGAAAGGCTACAGTGTCTGGGGCTTTTCAGCCTAGAAAAAAGGCGCCTGAGGGGGGACATGATTGAGACTTATAAAATTATGCATGGGATGGAGAGAGTGGATAGAGGGAAATTCTTTTCCCTCTCGCACAACACCAGAACCAGGGGACACACACTAAAATTGAGTGGAGGGAGAGTTAGAACAGACAAAAGAAAATATTTCTTTACCCAGCGTGTGATTCATCTGTGGAACTCCTTGCCACAGGATGTGGTGATGGCACCTGGCCTAGATGCCTTTAAAAGGGGTTTGGACAAATTCATGGAGGAAAAGACCATCACAGGTTACAAGCCATAAGCAACCTCCTGGTTTTTAGAAGTGGGTTTTCTCTGTGCCAGGTGCAAGGGAGTGGCGACTGGACACAGGTATCTTGTTGTCTCGTGTGCTCCCTGAGGCATCTGGTGGGGCCACTGTGTGACACAGGAAGCTGGACTAGATGGGCTTTTGGCCTGATCCAGCAGGGCTCTTCTTATGTTCTTATGTTCTTATGTCTTCACCCTTCTTTTCTCTACGTTGCCCAACTATCCATATCTCTGGTTAGTATCTGAGACATTTCTGGAGTTTAACCACTAGGTGTCATCGGTATTCAGTTCTGTACAAATACAATACTGTACTGTATACTTTTTTTATTTTTTTAAATGGTCCAGTACTTAACATAATGCAGTTTGACTTCCTATTTCAGTTGCCTCTGCTCAAGATATCCCATAAAACGTTGCATGAAGTCACTGCTCTGATCATCAAAGTCAGTGTGAATCTTATGCATTTCCCTGCTAACTGGGCAAGAGGCACATTTTCAATTGGTGCTCCTCTTATATTTAGCAGGGGGAGAGTAACTGCCCCCCTTTCACCCCAGCACAGTCTCTTTTCTGGTGACTGTTGCTGATGTTCTTTTTTTAGATTGTGAGCCCTTTTGGGACAGGGAGCCATTTAATCATTTGATTTTGTCTGTAAACCGCTTTGTGAACTTTTTGTTGAAAAGCGGTATATACAGTAAATACTGTTAATAATAATTAATAATACTTATATTTTGGAGTAAGTCCCACTGAATGTAGTGGAGAATGTAGAAGCATGAGGTAGTGTCTTAGTGTCTCAGCTTTTAACTACCAAAGATTTTGATTAATTCTAGTGTTAAAGCTCTCAGATCAAGTCTCAGGCATGCACCAGACTTTTGGAAACGGCATCTTAACCAACTTTCTGCTCCTCTCCAAAGACCTCTGCAGTTGTGGTTGCAGTTATGTTCACCTCCTTAACCCACATTGAGGGAGCGGTCTGGTGCTGAAACCTGGCATATATCCAACTCCAAACACGAATTGGAGGAGGCTTGGAGGTTTCAGTTTGCCAGGAGAGGGCTAAGTGTTTGGTCTGCTGCTAGAAGTTGTCTATAGTAAGGTAGCAAGTAAGTATGATTTACTGGACAGCTGATGAGAGCTTGACAATGGACTAAGAAAGTCAGTGGCAGAGGTGGCGCTGGGGGCTGGCCAGGTCAAGGACTGGATGAAGGCCCACACTCATCAGAGAGCTCACCCAGCTAGGTCAACCTCGAACCCTCAGTACCAGTGTCAATAGTAGCATCCAATGTGCCATCCAGTGATGATGTAGACTTGAGTCTATTGATTCGGATTTGAGTTGGACTCAAGTCGCTTCAATGACTCGACTCGGACTTGACTCAGCGATTGTAAAGGACTTGAAAGACTCTACTTGAGACTTGGAGCCTTTTATGGCAAGTCGGATTTTATTCAGGTTTAAACCCGTTTTCCCCATTAAATAGATAAGGACTCGCAACTCGCAACCAAAGACTCGGGACTTGGGGGCAAAGACTTGGGACTTGACTTGAGACTTGGACCCAGAAACTTGGGACTTGACTTGAGACTTGGAGTCAGAGACTTGATCCACATCCCTGGTGCCATCAAGGCAGTGGGCAGGGGTACTATGGTTGTCCAGTGCAGGGCCTTGCCCCAAGACCCCAGTGACCTGGCACCAGCACTGGATGATAGCTTCAGTCTTTGTGATTCTTTGTCAGGGCTGGTACCTGCTTATGATAGGCCACAGAGCAAAACTCTCCTCTGGGCCCCACAATGGCATCCAGGCCCCCTTGATGGTGGTGTGGTGCCCAAGTGTCCTGTTGGCCCTGCCCTGGCAAGCTTACTGGGCTGCCACACCACGGTCTCCTCTTTCAGTAGCAGACCCATTTTAGATTTCCCAGATGATGATGCCCATAATGTAGTATGTGATGCTACATCAAGGGGGTGGGGCATGAAAATGGGGCAGCTGCAGCTGCTGGAGCAGTATCTAGCAGGAGGTGTGGGCTAGACCCCTTATTGGATCTAGACAAGCCTGTCTATGTAAACTGCCTTGAGTAACATCTGAAGAGCAATCGGAGGATAAGAAAGGCGGTATATAAATACAGAAATAAATATATACCGCTGGCACTGCTGCCCACCACGTCCCTGTACGTTTTCAAGCACCGAAATGGGGAGCTTACCAGGCAGACAGCAGTGACTGTAGCAGATGGACTCCTCCTGCAGCAGCACTATTTTACATTTAGGCAGCACCAGAGATGTGATAACATATTGGCATGCTCAGCCAAGCAAGTTGCTTTGTTGTACTCCTACCCTCACCATCCACAAATGGGATTCCTCCAGAGAAAGCCCATTTCAGATGGGGAGGGCAGGAGAAGGTAGTAATGGAACAGTCAACTAAGATCATTGCAGCAGGGCAGAGCAGAGCCTCATGGGTTGACGGATATGGTGGCTTCTCAGCCAGAATGAGTTGGCCAACCCCTGATCTGGGTTTCTTCATTGCCAGTACGTATTGGTTTGGGGGAATGGGCAGCACAATGCCACTATCATACAACTGGCCATGAACAAGTAGTATCCAACTTCTGCACTAAATTAAATGGGCTTTAATCCCAAGTGAGTGTGCACAGAGTGTAACCTTAGCCTGTTCGTTCATTCATTCATTCACTCACTCATTCATTCATTCATTCAAAACATTTGTTCCTATATGTGTGTACTCAGCAGCTTATTATAAGAATTAAAAATGCAAAAATCTACAATTTATAAATAAAACTAGTCAAAAGCACGGAAGAATCCCAAAGCTTAATTAAAAACCCAAAACAATACTCCCAAACACATAGTAGCACAGTTACTTCTGGAATCTTCTAATTTATACCGTGAGTTGCACAATATATGGTAAGTTGAAGTTTGTCCTCTAATACTGATGCTGAGAAATCTTCCAAACATCATTGGATGGATAGAAATGCATACAGTAGTCTGAAGTTAAGTTACTTCTCCTCCACCCATCACCTGCATCATGTCTTACAACATGCTGAGCGTTTATAACAACAGCACCTTAAATAATCAAGAGTTGACTGATATGCTTTCTTGTTTTCATTTTTGATGATTCTCGCTTCTTTACCTCCTCCCCTTTCCAGCTGTGACTATGCCCTGGGCAGCCAGTGGAGATCAGAAGGTTCTCGCTGTGTTCTCTGGAATGCAGAGGATATTACCCAGCTGGCAAACTACTAAGCTGTCTTTGTGCATCTTCTTCCCCCAAAGTGCAAGCTGTAGCTATTTCTTGAAGACATCTGCATAGCTAAGGCAGGCACCTCTGGGATTATGGCACCCACACAGTTGCCTAGTTAGTTTGCCTTTATGGATGTGGCACATAGTGGAGGGGGGACGGAGTCACTGATTAAGGGAAGGGAAGCCACTCACTCTGCCAAGCAAAGGAGGAAAAGAAATATCTGTCTCAGGATTTGGATTGTTCTGCTTCTGTAATCCCTTTTCTGCTTGTACTCCCTCTTCTTATTTACAAGAGGAAGTTAATTTGATGCCAAAAGTGACATCAACTTGTACTCACACCCACTCTTTCCCACAGGACAGAGACAAGCTCTGAGAAACATTGGTGAGTCCACATAACAAGTGACCAGTTAACCTCCTCAGATATTGTCACAGTCTGATAACCAACAGTTGTCAGATATATCTGCAGTGAGGCACTTGCCAGGTTGGAATCGGAGAGTTAATCTGACCATAAGGGAATCTGAACCTTTTGCACAATATGCAAACCACATGTAAGGGCTCACTCACCAAGCTGCTGCAGGATATTCATACAGCTGTTTACCCTTAGAAAAATAGAATCCGGATAGATGTGCAACGCAGCATTGGAAAGAGTGAGTGTGTATGGCATCCAGAGGACACAATAAAATAAAATATAAAATAATAAAGTGGTGGGAACGTTGGTGCAGGAGTGTGTGTAAAGTGTGCTACTTTTTTAAAAAGGCTTCGATGAGTGCTCATTGGGATGGTACAGGGGGCTCCTGCTCAACCTATAAGGCGCATTGAAAAATAAATTAAAAATGGCGCAGGTGTGAGTTGTAGAGAAGGGACAAGAATTGTATTGTTCACATTATAGGCAATATTTAGCGCCTGTGAAATTCGAGACAACCATATGCCATATGGCAATCACAACAGCAATATGTGGGAAATACCATTTTCCATGGCACATGATATCGCACTCCGAGTACTCAGAAAATGCCCTATTTCCACAAACAGAAGCATTAGCCTGAGGGAAGATATTTATATCTCGTGCAATAAATTAGTAATAACTAGACTTTAATTGCACGCATGCACATGCTCCTCAATCATGTGGACTATTCCTGATATATGTGGCATAAAGGACAGAACCATAAGACCATAGAGTGGCTGTTGGCACTCCAATGCTGCATTACTTGGCTTTCAGCCCATGCTGATGGTCATGCACTGGTGCTACCACAAACATGTTCAGACTTTCTGCATCAACCATTCTAGCTATGGGCTATTATGGTGTGCTCAATTGTGACTGTCCTGTGCATGGTGACAACTGGATACAACCACCATCTCACCACAATCAAGGAGCTAATTCATGCAGCAATTTCAGGTGGCCAGCGTGCCTCTGAATGTGTACTCCATAGGGAGCCACAGACAATCTCAGTTCTCTGATAAATGTCTCTATATATGTTTCTCTATAACACGTTTTCAAAAACTGTTGGTCACATTCACGCTCTTTATATATATTTATTTATTTATTTATTTATTTATTTATTTATTTATTTAGGTGTACATCTAAGAAAAACTAGTATGCAGAAACCAGAAGGCAAGCACTGATAAATGCAATGTGATTTCACCATGCCAATCAAAGCACAGCTAGACATTCAATTTGAAGGCATGATCTCTTTTGATCTATCTGTCAATTTAAAGAGGAGCAAGGATTCTGTGCTATTTTGATTACCCTACCCACCCATGTGTGCACAAACCTGCATTTTCCCAGCACAGCTAATTTCTCCAGGAAGAGGTGAGTGATGCGATGTTGGCTCCCTAGGTTTTATTTTGTTTTCAAGGTAAGCACTGTGCCAGGGCATTTGGGAAAGCCTTCTGCCACTTGAAGGCAGGCTCCCTGAAGTTCTGATGCACCCTATGCTGTTTAGCTGTCATGTTCACTATTGTGCAGTCGTTCACAAAAAAATGAATCCAGCATTGGCTGCTGTCCCAGATTCATTCTCTCTCTCTCTCTCTCTCTCTCCAGTAAATAATGGAAAAAGAAATGGTCAGATCCCCAAGGTTATTTACTCATTGGTAAAAAGGAGATAAATCTCTACTGACAATGGCTTTCAATAACAACCTGTAAGAGTAAATGCTGTCCGAAGGTGCATTAAACATGTGAGGTTGAGCCCAAAATGCTGGTGCTGGGCATATAATTGCCAGATCGCACACCAAACAGGGCTCTTGTGCCTAGAATAATTGCTCAGAATGGGACATTTAGCCTGTGCAGCTTCTCCCATCACAGCACTAAAATGGCTGGGGAAGTTGCATCTGCTAAAATTCTTCCTCTTATGAAACTATTACAAATGACCTGAACTCTGCTCCATATTGAATCTGGCAACCCTATTTGGGTGAAATGATGCATAAACACTGCATAAACAAACATATTGGTGCCCAGCTGTGTGCCCACTGCTGAGTTCTTCTGTGGCATTACCACTGACCATCTTCTTCCCTGACAGTTTTATGAGAGAGGCTCTGCAACTTTAGGAACTCTGGCTCTGCACGTCTGGCAGAAATCTAGCAGGTCCAAATTTCCCCAAGGTTACAAGCATGGAAATGCTGCACCTGTTGACTTTGTGCCTTTTGGACAGGCAGCTAAACAGTGTCTGTGTCACAGGGGGTAATCTCATTCGAATCAGCGACGGGGTGAGCTCTCGTTGCTTGGCCAGCTCCTGCCAACCTAGCAGTTCCAAAGCATGTTAATGCGAGTAGATAAATAGGTACCGCTTGCGGGAAGGTAAACAGCACTCCGTGTTCCAGCTGCGTGCTACGCGCTGCGGCAAGGAGAGTCTTGCCGGCCACATGACCACGGAGGCGTCTTCGGACAACGCTGGCTCTTCGGCTTTGAAATGGGGATGAGCACCACACCCTAGAGTCGGACACGACTGGACTTAATTGTCAGGGGTCACCTTTACCTTTAATGGTAAAGTGAACTGAATTCCAGGCCAAAAAAGGCTGACACTTGGAGAGGATGTTTTATAATCTTTAAATACTTTAAGACACAGAGGAAGGGAGTAGGTGCTACACTTCCGATCCTGTTCCTCCACCCACTGCCTCATCCATTCTACTTCCCTGGCTGCTGGAGCCAACAGGATTCTCACATTGCCTCACAGCAAGGGGAGAGGGTTGGGCAAGGAGACCAGTGAAGAAGCAGGGTGTAGAGTGCCTTGGAGTGCTGAAAGTCATCACCACTGTCTCGGGACAAGCACCTAGCAACCCTAGTTCCAAGAGCGACATGGGTAAATGAGCCTGGCATAGCAGCCATAATGCCCCCATGGACTGGGACTGCAGCATGGAGAGTAGGGTCATCATCTGCAGAGGCTGGTCCTAATCCAGCTTTTACTGGCTAAGGAAAAATTAAGCCTGTCAGGACTAATAACGCTTTAAACATCATGTGTAGTTTGGCTCTGCGCCAATGCCTTATTAAAACATCATGATTAATTCAAGAAAAAATGGGTTGCCCCAGGTGAAAATGATTCATGGAAATTTGGGTTAAAAAATCCCCAAAAGTATAGATGGCACATATATTTCTAACATAAAGGTAGGAAACAGAGTGGGTAGAGCAAATTATTTTCTGTAGCCACAGATGTGCAAGTACTGGTATGTTACCTTTTGGGATCCTCCAAGTAGAAGACAGCATTTGGGTTTCAATTCATTTAGGTCCATTGATTTTAGCAGAATTATAGCCAAGTGCTTTAGGCATATGTTAGTAATTACTTTCATCTATCATTAAGGATGGCTGGATAGTTTGGCATGTAAGGAAAGCCAGCAGATTGAACAGCATGTGCAGCTGAGCTGATTGACTGCTCTTTGCATCACTGTGGAAAAGACTTTGCGCCAAAAGAAATAACTGGTATCAATTAAATCAAGCGTTCCCTCCTATCAAGTTATTTTTGCCCTTTAGGCAGAGTTAGAGTACCATAAACAGCAAAGGAAACTACACTGACAGCGCAATCCTGTGCAACAATCCGGCGGCAGAGCGAGCGCTCTGCTGCCGGAAGCCGTCGCAAACATGCCATAAAGCACGTTCGCGACGATCGGAGAATAAGGGTGGCCAGCACAGAGGCAGGCCGCACTCGCTCCGCCGCCGGAAATTTGCTCCCCAAATTTCACGTGTCTAGGAGTGGTTGGGTAGGGCGGTGATGAATCAGTCAGTGAGTCAGGACTTATTCTTTTATATATAGATAGATTTTAAATAATTTTGTGCCCCAGTATGCCTTGCTCTATGTCAGGCAGGTGCAGGAAAGTTTTTTTAAAAAAAGTCATAGCCCCAAAAATGTCTGGATTTCAGATGTCCGGACAAAGGGTAATCAACCTGTACTAGATTCCTGGGGTTAAAGTGTAATTTAATTTCTAACACTGTATAAGTGATGTCGTATCACTGATTTTGATGTGCTGAAAACAGGAGCTTGGGCTCTTGCCATAAAATATGGTGAGGCTGCTGCTTGAGGTGACCCTTGTGACAGAATTTAAGGGACAGTAAATGTGGAGTTACTCAAAATGTTCTCCCGCTTTAGGGTGCTATTTGCATACTCAACCTTCCTCTTCCAGTGATGAGAGGAGCCCTAGTAAGGGTGGTGGTGGTAGTGGTAGTTACTGATTTCTATATGTGCCCTGCGGTTCCTTTCACTTAGGGAATAGAAAGTGTAAGGAGGAAGCTGTAGAACATAAAGGGAATGGTGCCTTCCAAATGGTACTAAAATGAGTGTGAGGGCAGTGTATACAGATATCCTTCAGCAGTCACATGGGAGTAGGTTACCATGTTGGGTTTATTATTGTCATTACTTCCACAGGCAACTTTTTTGTGATTTGGTTACTGAAAAGCAAACTGCAGTGGAAATATGGTGGCAATTGTGCTGTCAAGATTTTAAACATCCAAAGAGCATTCTAGGATGCATTGCATAATGGTTCCATTTTCATAACATCACTGCAAAAGTATGTTGGTGTGCGGCGTACCTAGCACCACTGGTACCTAGGGTGGACTGATCCCACCTCCTCGCCCTTGGCTACTGGAAGGCTAGGAAGCCATGGATAGACCTGGCTTCCAGTAGCCAAGTCTACTTCTACTTTGGGATCTCCCCCCCCCCCCACACACACACACAGTGGAGGCCAGGCCTACCTGGCATTCGAAATGGCAGATGATCTGGTCTCCACCCAAGATCCTCACCAGGAAGGCCAAGTCTACCCAGCATTTGAATACCCATACCCAGCTGGAATGCCTCTGCTCCTGAGCATTTTGTGACCAGAAGGGGTGGGGCCAGCAATATTGGCCTGCAAGGAGGATCAATTTATAGGTAAGCGATGCGGCCAGGACACACACACTCCGTATTGTTGGCACCTCAAAGCACCAACGAGGTGCTATGATTGTCGTGCCAGCCAGTGGCATGTGACACTGGCACCTCCTTGTGGCTGGCACTCAGGGAAGACCACCCTCCCTTGGTACGCTACTGTTGGTGTGTATACACACATGAGCACCCTCATTATTACAAGGGTACACTCTACCACTATAGCTGTAACCCCTTTTCTGCTATAAGCATCCCCTCTGCAATGAATGGCATGGAAGCACTTTGTGATGCTGTTCCTGCATTTAGGCACATTACTTAGCACCAGGACAATGGAGAAAATGCAGTAAGCAGTCATAAAACTGTTGGGAGAACATGTGTTCACCCTGAGAACAAACTATTTTTTCCACCACAGAGCCCTACCTTGAATCTGGCAAGCCCAACACATCACACTGTGCTGCTAAAGATTCTTGTGGTTGATTTTTCTACTTCCAGTCTCAACAGAAGAGATACAGCATAGAAAAGAAAAGCAGATGTTAAATTTTGAGTCTAGAATACCGATAGGGTAGGGATTGTACCCAGTAGCTTATCTTATTTATTGTTTTATATGTTGTGAATTTATTTTTTTATCTTTGTAAGCTGCCTTGGGCATTTGCTTTGGCATTGGATAAAGTGGGGTATAATTTTTCAAAATAAATAAATTATTGGATCGGGAGAGATAAAGTGCTTCAAAATGAACCCTCCCACTTCCACCCACCTCCAACCCTGCGATGGCTTTGTCTGCATTATTTTAGGGAATTAGCTAAGCAGCTCTTAGATTGGCTTACATTACAGCCTTGTGCCAACACCAAGATGTAACAACCCATCATCCAGAAGCTTCCCACTCCAGTAGCAGTAACAAAGGGGGAGGGGGAACAAAACTCTTTTGTTCTTTATTTCACATGGATTTGGTCTGATGATGCATGTGCTCCCTTGCCCCCAAGTGGTGACAGGGAAAATCTCTGACGCTCTTCTACAAGATAATCTGAATTGACATTTCTCATCGTTGAGATGAAGCAAGCAGCTGCCACTGAAAGACCACTCTGTCTGTCCTGCCCCAATGTGACCAGCTTACATCACATCTAAGTAATATAAAGAACAATAAGATAATAGTAAAAAGTTACAAGTCAGGAGTCACAGACAGATATTCTAGAGCAGGCCAAGTAAATCAGCTTTCAAACAGCCACCAGGCACAGAGACTAAAGAGGCTATGAGCCAATGGCC
Source organism: Plestiodon gilberti rubricaudatus (assembly GCA_026170595.1). Classification (NCBI taxonomy): domain Eukaryota; kingdom Metazoa; phylum Chordata; class Lepidosauria; order Squamata; family Scincidae; genus Plestiodon; species Plestiodon gilberti. The sequence continues at coordinate 219,057,621 of JANXHW010000001.1, read as the reverse complement.
TCGGTAAAAAGAACGGTATTCCTTTGATGGCAAAAGGACAACAGAGAGAAAGCATGGCAGTCCTCCCTTGATGGGGACTTCCAAAGCTAGGGCTTGATCGCCTTCTTCTTGCTAGAGATACACCTTGTAATTCCTCCTTCCCTAGTGGAATTCTGAAACTGCACAACAAAAACACATGAATGACAACAACAACAACAAAATATTGCAGGCTGTGAGTGTGCGAAATTTACCCAGGACAAATGTGTTCAGATGCTGGTGGTTATTACACCTGTTGTTATTACCCATATGCAAATGGCAATGTAGCCTGTTAAATGGACGCCAGCACCCAAGACTGAATGTATTCTGTGCTTTTTAAAACTAATTCAATATCACAATAAAAAAACCCAAGAAAAATAGAATGCTAACCCCATATAAATTTTATAAACCAAACATATCTGCATGTATTTTACATATTTTATGCCGTTCTTACTAGTCATGAGAAGGGACAAAGGTTTTGCAGCCCATTCCCCTAACCACTGGGAATCTCACTAAGCTGCTCTCCAGACTCCAGCTTCCAAAATTTCAGCAGACATTGACCACACGCTTCCAAGGCTACCTTCGCAACATATTGCTCCACTTACAGCCTACCTTGCGGGAAGGGCCACAGCTCAGTGGCACAGCACCTGCCCTGCAAGTAGAAGGCTCCAGGTTCAATCCCAGGCATCTCTCCAGGTAGAAAAGAGGAAAAAGCCCTGTCTGAAACCCCAGAGAGCTGATTCCAGGCAGTGACCACAATATGGAGCTTGAAGGACCAGTGGTCTGACTCAATGGTCTGACAGTGGACTGAGTCCACTTCCTATATACCACACCTGACCCAGCAGATGAGCAAGAAATAACAAATCTGATCTACTAGAGACAGACCACCAACCATCTTGCTGACCTAGAAGCTCAGATGGAGATGCTGCTGATCCGATAGCCCATAGATTTTTACCATGCCTTTTTAATGACCCAGTAAACACGGTAATGCCTAGAAAAGAATGAAAAAACTGTTATGACCGGCAACAATCAAACAAGAATAAAGATTTGAAAGATCTTTAATTGTTTTTAATGTCGTTTTAAACAGTAAACTATATTTTTGATATGACCTTTAATCCCGGTGAGATGGTCCATTCTTGTTTGACTGTAATCCCTCTTCTGGGCAGGATCATTCCACTGAAGCCAATGGCAGCCTCTCTCCCACTGCAAAGGGAAGAGGGGAAGTGGTCTGCCTCAGGACCTTCCCCCTCACTTGCTGTGCTCCCAATCCAGAGTCCCCCCCCCCATAGCTGCCATTAAGAAAAATTGTAAAAACCTACATACAGAAGGTGAATGATATGTATAAAGCAGGTGTCCCCAAATTTTCAGCTGCCAGTCTGTGTCTTTTATTGGGCCAGAACAGATCAATTATCTAATACATACATTTTGTACATAACTATGATGAACGCCCTGTTCCCCGCCCTATTTTTTGCCTCCCCCTCCCTTATTTTTGGACACTTTTAACCCTCAGAAGCACTGTGCTGGCTTAGCACTTAAACACTGCTGGGGCATGCTCCTACAGCAGCCTTTGTCCTTTGCCTGAAATGCCATTCAGAGGCGTAGCTACGCCCCGTGGATATGGGGGCCGCACCCCATGACACCCCCTGTGACGTCACAAGCCCCGCCCTGCATGTGATATCGCAAGCCCCTTGTGCAACCCCCCCGCCACATGTCACCCCCGCCGCTTGGGCCCTCCCACCAGCGACGCCTCTGATGCCATTATCAACCAGCCATGTGCATTTGTGGATTTGAATCATTCTTCCCTGCCTGGAGCAGTTAAGCCTCACCAATTGGACAGCCAAACCTGTCTAGGTAAAGAGGCGGGATGGAGTGGCCACATGGGTGCCACTCCTCCAATCAGGTAACTTGATGACATCATCAAACATAAGTTATTTAAGTTCAAACACAGGGATGCTCTTTATGTGTTTTTTGCCAGGTCTGCCACAATATCTAATGTTGGTTTGTGGAAGGCACACCCACTTGCTCTCCAGTAAGCGCAGAGACCAAGAACATAAGAACAGTCCTGCTAGATGAGGTCAAATGCAAAATCTAGTTGTTTCCTGTATCTCACAGTGGCCCACCAAATGCCTCAGGGTGGGAGCACACAAGACAACAAGATACCTGTATCCTGTTGCCACTCCCTTGCATCTGGCATAGGATTCTTGGGACAGTGCTCCATTTATTCGGAAGGAAAGGCAGGATATAAATCATGTAAATAAATAAATGTAGCTAACAATAGGACCTATATTTAGATGCATGAGGGAATTAATCTCACCTGCTAGTAGTTACTACCGGTAGTTATTGTACCTAACTTGGGCTGCAATCCTACGCACACCTACCTGGAAGCCCCATTGACTACAATGGAACTTACTTCTGAGTAGACATGTATAGGATTGGGCTGCAAGTCGAGCTTTTCTCTGTGTCCATCCAGCTGAGTTCAATCATTTTCCATCAGCTCGCTTGTACTTTTATCTACCCCCTTTTATTCCCATTTGGCTGAATTCCCATTCTTTTGGAGTTTTAACAAACTAGTCACAGTTTGACTCTTTGATTGCCTAGTCCATGTTCAGAGGTAATTCAGTGGGTCGTCACATTTGATTGCTCTTGCAGACCTACTATGGTCTTGATTTTTAATAAGAACCTCTGAGGTTCAATGCTCTCCCGGGTTCCCCCCCACCCCACAGCCCCCTTCTGCCTGATCTCTGTAGCCTGGAATGGTGGCAGCAGATAGAAACTACCAGTTTCCCCCCATTCAGTAAAAAAGGAAAACAGAGCAGGAAAGGGTGCATGCACACTAACCCCTAGGTATTGATCTCCTTGGTCAGCCTGCCGGTTCCCAGTGCCTCCCTACCAATAATTCTAAGAACGTTCACAATAACAGAAAATTATTTAGAAAAAAACAGAAGTTTTCATGGCCAGGCACAATGTACAAAGAGGTAGGTTTTCCGGGAATAATTATTTGTACGAGTTTTGCAGTTGGCAGGGTTGCTTGCTGTCTGTCTGTGTTAGACCTGGGCCCTCGGTGAGAGTGACCCGGCGTAGCAATTGCTTCATCCAGCAGGAGGAAAAAGGCGTGTGGTGACAGGCAGCAGGGTTGGGAGAGAAGAAGAAGGAATGGGGCAGTGCATCTCATTATAATGCCAGTGGGCTCAGGCTGGTCAAAATGTGTTTGTGGGCTGGGTGCAGCCGGCAGGCCACAGCTTGGAGACCCCTGGGTTAAAGAAAGTAGTATCTAGTTCATCCCTATAAATGTTTCAATCCCAGCCTAGTTACTGGCAGATGGCAACAAGTTTCACCTTTTTTGCCCTAAAATAAATTAACTCTGTTTGTTCCATAATAAAATTGTTTTATACAGGTGTATCAGTACAGGAGTTTCTCTCACTCTACTCAGCTGTGCTAAACTCAGTGAGAAGCTTTTAAAAGTAGGCAGGAAAACCCCTCTGCTAACATCAGGCTACAGGTTGTGCACAGATCACAGAGATCTGCCATGCTGGGCAGGGAACCCAGTATGGACAGGACAACCAGGGACAGGTTAACTGAGGAGCGATTATGCAGTGGTAACACATCTAAACCCTGCAAAATTCTGTCACTTGATGCACTCTAGTTCTTGCTCTCCATCTGACATGCCACTCATCAATGTATTTATTACATTTATACCCCACCTTTCGTTCATGGTGGAACTCAAGGCAACATACATGAGGTTCCAGACACTTACCAGACTCAAACCTGCTTAGCTTCAGTAATTTGGCTGCATCACAAGCCCTCAGGCCATGCTTTCAGGTCTTCATATCATGCACTGGGAAATGTACCATTACCTAGTAACTAGGTAAACTCCATTGTTGGATGATTCATCATCATGATGCCACACCTAAGTCTGGCCCATCCATTAGGCAGACTGAGGCAGTTGCCTCAGGCAGCGGATTGACAGGGGCTGCTCACCTCCATCTGCCCTCTCACCTCCACTGCTGTGCCTCATCTTCCCACTCCCTGGACTGGAAAGGGGAGAGGGAGAAAGAGTGGGTGAGGAAGTGTGGAGGAGTTTGGGACTGGAGAGTGTTGATATATCACAGGTTGGGGGGAGCAGCACTTGGCATGTCACCTCAGGTACCAGAGGATCTTGTGCTAGTCCTGGCCACATCCCAGTGGCCCAGTTCAGGCGGAAATTAAAGCTAAGTTGAAGAGCAACAATAAATAAATAAATATCCATCCAATTCTTTCTTGCCTTCACCCCCTTGATAAAAGATATTCAGGCTCTTAAGGATTACTTATAAATCTTCTTTAGAAATAAGCCTGAACAAAATGGTTCCCTCAGAACTGCTCAAACCTAGACAAATCTAAAAATAGGATCTAAAGTCTCCATTAAGAAACTAACTAAGACATACTGTGCCTGTGTGTGTATCCTGTTGAACTCGGAGACTAGCCAGCGAATTAATTCCTTCAGGTGGCAGCTTGCAGAAGGTACTACTGTACTTTCCTTCCCTGTGTGCCTGAAAAGATTTCTTAGAATGCCTGTTGAGCAGTTCCTTAAATGCAACAGAATAATGCACAACAATACGAATAAAATCACAACTGCCCTTTGTCTTAAGAACTGGTTTAAACTCCTTTCCTCCCTCTTTTCTCTGGCCCTCATTACCAAAGAGCTAGCAAGGAGAATTATTAATATGTATTTACGGTAAAAGGACAGAGGAACCAGCGCTTACTATAACCTTCCAAGAGAGAATACAGCCAAAACGAAATACACAGCTTTACTGGATAAAGGGATCTAAGACTGGATAACAGATCAGCGTAATGCAGAGAATCCCCTTCCCTCAAAGAAGAGACTCACAACCAAATCATATCTTTCTCCTCCCACCGATGCAGCTGCGCCAAAACAGCTTGTGCTGCATACTGTGGGGGGGGGGGCAGTCCCAGAGGTTTCTGGGTAAGGGAACATTTGTTCCCTTATTCAGGGTAAGCCTCTGAGGCCCGGACAGATCTACTCAGACCTGCACCAGCAAAATCGCTGGTGCAGGCCCACATGGACCCAGGTCATGGGATTGGGTCCAGGAAGGGGGTTTGGATTTGGTGGCTATCGCTGTCACCAAATCTGCCCCCTTCCCAGACCCGATCTGCCCCCCTCCCTACCTTCTTCGGTGGCTACTCCATGTCTTGCCACCACAGCTGCTCTGGCCTCGCCACTAGCATTCTGGATGTACTGTATGCTACTTTGCATGCATTTGGAAGGCTGTTTGCAATAGCAGTAAAATGCACCCCACCATCAGAATACTAGTTCTGGCAGTGGTGCCCAACAATACGATTGGGCCGTAAGAGAGAATGCTTCAATTCAATGATCGCCATTTTATTGTAAAAGGATAGAAATGATAGTATTGTATACAAAAACACCCTTTTCATCCTGCTAAGCTATGAGTGCCATTCTATGCACACTTACCTGGGAGTAAGCTCCACTGCACTGAAGACAGTGACATTTATTTCTGAGTAAATATGCATAGGATTATGCTACATGGAAGGCCTCTCATTTCACAGTAGGTCTCAGGCTGTGGGAATAAGTAAATGGGCCTTTGTTTTAATGGATGGTATTCTAGTGCACACTGGGAGACATTTCAAGTCATCTGCAAATTCTGTCAGGTAAATGTTTACAAATCAGGAATAAAGAAATAGCACAAGCACAAGCTTATATTCTATTTACAAATCATTCAACCAGTTCCAGAATTGGCTGACCTACACGTGCTCTTGACACAGGATCAAGCTTCTATTTGCAGCCAGGAAGGACTATTTGGAGGAAAGAATATAGGTTATGGAATCGGTTATAATAGGTTATGGCTCATCACATACTCTGCAGAAAGTTTCACCTAGATCAGAGGTCCCCAACTTTTTTGCTGCACGTACCACCTCTCTGTTCGCCTCCGGGCCACTGCATACCATTGGAAGTAACTGCCAATGATGTCACCGGCGCTTGCTTCCGGGTTTGCAGCCACGCCAGAGCTCAGAAGAGCAAGGTAAGGCACAAGGGAGAGCCATTCCCTGCACTTGCAGCCAAAGCGCTTGAGCTAAGCTGGCTTGGCAGAGCTCGAGGCGCTGCTTTTCGGGTTCTGGCGTGGCAGTGCATGGCCATCATGGCGGCTGCCATCGTGGCCACCAGCGGCCTGTGTACCACCAGTCTGTGGTCTGCGTACCACTAGTGGTACATATACCACAGGTTGGAAACCTCTGACCTAGATAATTATTATGGCACACATTTCTACTTTTGGCTGCTTGCAGCCAAACACCCACAATGACCTTTTTCAACAGAAGAAGTAACTGGGCCAAGAAAGCAGAGGCTGAACCAATATTGTTCCACTGCAATCTATGCTGTGATAAAAAGCATAACCCTTATTTATTTTATTTATTTAAATAATTTATACCCCGCCTTTCTCCCAGCAAGGGCACTCAAGGTGGCTTACAATAAGAACAATTAAAATACGTATATACATTAAAATAATTAAAAACAAATAATTAAAACAATTAAAACAAACAATCCCAGTGGGTCACCTATATTTATTTATTTTTCACATTTTTATACCGCCCTTCCTCCAAGGAGCTCAGAGTGGTGTACATATTTCCTCCCCTCCTTTTTGTCCTCACAACAACCCTGTGAGGTAGGTGGGGCTAAGAGATAGTGACTGGCCCAAGGTCACCCAGGAAGCTTCGTGGCTGAGTGGGGATTTGAACCTGGATCTAAGTCCAACTCCCAAACTACTACACCATCCTGGCATTTTAATTTTTGTTAAAAGCCATTTGTTAAAAAGCCAGCCCACCATGTCAGACATCGAATGCTAACCTAAATAAAAACGTCTTATTGCAACCCTTGTTATAGGTGAGGATCAATAAAACAATATTTCTTATAAAAGTAGTATTTGCATTAAAATATTGATACAGTACAGTATTTCTATGAAAAATACCCACAGTGGCATAAAATAAGCCATCCAATTAAATCAAAAATTCACACAAACATTACAAAGCAGCAGGAACCAACAAATTTTAAAAAGCCATAATTAGATAAAAGTAGCAAAATCATTAGCATCATGTTGTTTTTACCTTCCGTACAGCAACACAATCGCCTCTAAATAAATACTTATCTAACATTTATTTAGAGGCGGCTGTGATGTGACAATGAATGATGTGGAAACTAAAGATCACTAATTAGTATGAAATGGAGTTGCTGTGGCATTTCTTAGATGTTGCACATTATTTAGAATAATGTCTCTCAGCCTGATGGGTGTTTTAAAAATAATGTTATTCTCATTGCCAGCCGCACAAAATCCTTCGGAACTAGGCGGGATAAACATGGAGATATAAATACAATATTGATTCATTAATCGTCGTAGCCCCGACTCCGGTGCGGATATAATTCTGTTGGCTTTTATCAATCCCCTCCGCCTCGAAAAAGCCGCTTATATAATATTGCAACCTGACTCCAGCAAAACACGTCGCGGGAAACCCCAGCTCAGATAACCCACCCACCGCGAAGAGCGACCAGCAGCCCCATCCTTTTGCCTGCGGACTGGTTGTATAACGCGATCCCTTTACGCCACGTAACGCGACTGTGAAAAGGGCGGTAGAAAAAGCTGGAGGCAGACGGCAGGAGAGCGCGAGAAGCAGACGCTTGAGGACGCGAAAGTTCCGGGCTCCCGAGGATGACGTTTTGCCGGGGAAGTAGAGGAGGGAGGAAAGGAGAGGAGGCGTGGCTTCCCTCCCAGTAGCGTCAATGCTGAAGATGCTTGTGGGCGCGGCCTCGACAACCACAGGCGGGGCTCAGGGAGCCGGGGGGTGTGGCTACGCGGAGGCATGTGGCGGGTCCGCTGTGGTGGGGGCTGTTTCTCTCCTCCCTTTTGCTTCGGCAGCTGCATTCCTCCCAAGCGGGCCCGACAAGCGGAGATGGGATGTGGCTGCCTCGGGGCGGGTAATCCAGTCGTCTCTTGCGGGTTCTTTTTATGCGGCGCTCGTTATCTCTCCGGCCTTGCAACCTGTGAGAGCCCTTTGGAGCCGGAGGGTGGGAAGTGGATGTGGGCGGTTTAGAAGGGAAGAGGAAGGGGGTAGTAGTGGGTCCCTCACGCCGTCTCTGAGCGCTAGTTGCGCCTTGCTAAGTTCCAGGGCAGTGAGGGAAGCCAGGGACGCCTCCTCTGACCCCTGGATGCTGTCCTGGAGTGCCTTTCAGGAAGGGGAATCTATTCTGGGGGGGTGAAGGGTTTTCAGCCTCTTCTGGGTTGGTGCCGCGCGTGGTGGCGAAGTATCAGCTTTGCTGAGTTGGCCACCCTTTCCCCCTGCGAGGAATGAACTCACGTTTGGAGTTTGCACTGTTTAGGGTGGAGTTCGAGCTGGGTTTGGCCCAGCTATGGTTTTCTTTCCTGCTTCAGTCGTATATGCGAGCCGAGCTCAGTCATGCCAACCCTCCTTCGCTCCCCCCCCCCTAAAAATGAGTTACAAAAGCACCACTAAAGGAAGGGAGGGATGAGTTTTTCAGGGAAAGGTGACAGGCAGGCCTGAAAATTGGGAGTTCTCTTCCTGGAGCAGCTGCTGAGTGAGCATTCTTACACTGGCTCAAAAGTGTGTCACTGCAACTCTAAAAGTAGCGTTTCATATCACAGGTCTGAATGGTGCTGGAATGTTGCCTTGGCCAACTGTTATTTTTCTTCCCTGTGAAATGGGAGGATGTTTAAAGTGCCGGTGGTACTACTTCGAGTCTTAGAAGATGGTAGTACGCAGAGAGGTATATTATATGCCAACGTCACCTGCTTGTCTTCGTTCAGGTTATTTTAAAAGAAATATCAGAAATAGGAAGCGGTGAAAGTAATATCTCAAATTTAGACATGCAGAATGGCATACAGAACTTGGAGTTGTACACTAATACAGCAAGACATGCTGTATTTTTCCATCCAATATTTTTATAGCTTGAGAACAGTTTGAATCAAATTTGTTTGTTCTTGTTCTGTTTTGTCTCCTGTATTCCTGGGCTCACCTAAGAGCAGAAGCATGTCACTTCACTCTGCTGATAGGAGTATGAAAGACAGGAGTATGAAAGAGCAGAAGAATGCCACCACGGCTCCAGTTGTGTGTTGGTGTTTCAGTTGACTCTCCCTGCAGTGCTGAATAGCACCCCTTTAAAGGAGAACTGATGGCTAATTTAGCAGTTCTAAGCTGTGTCTGGGGTGTGAACTTTGTGACCCATTCAAAAATTGTGTTTAGGACTTAGTAGTGGTGCAGTGGGTTAAACCGTGATCGAAAGGTTGGGGTGAGCTCTCGTTGCTTGGCCAGCTCCTGCCAACCTAGCAGTTCCAAAGCAAGTTAATGTGAGTAGATAAATAGGTACCGCTTGCGGGAAGGTAAACAGCGCTCCGTGTTCCAGCCACATGCTATGCGCTGCTGCAAGGAGAGTCATGCCGGCCACATGACCACGGAGGCGTCTTCGGACAACGCTGGCTCTTTGGCTTTGAAATGGGGATGAACACCATACCCTAGAATCGGACACGACTGGACTTAATTGTCAGGGGTCACCTTTACCTTTACCTAGTCCTTATGAACAGTTTCACATTAGTGCAGATCTTGTTTTTCTTTGTTTGCTACTGACACACTTTCTGAAATGATTTGGTCAGGGTTTTTTTTTTTTTTTTTTTTTTTGCAAAGCTGTGGTCTGTACTAGCAGCTAATGCCTGTTCACACAGTTTACATCAGCAGTCCAGGCCATCCTTAGGAATGCATTTGCATAAAGAAACATAGCAGAATCAGAAACGTATAAATCAGAAACCACGGCTGCAGCCAACAGTGATTTCTTTGGTGACAGCTGGAAAAAGGTGCTACTGCGATTTCAGAAATTCCTGCTGGCTACATCTGTAGTTGGATGATTGATGTTCCGTGAGCTGAATTTCTGCTTGGCAATGTGGGTACGAATGTGGCTGAGGGAAAGTCAGAATTACTTGTCGGTTTGTACAGCTCCTGAGCGGCTTGCACAATTAATCAAAAATATATTTTGAATCCACTTTGAAAATGACTCTTAGGCTTATAGGAAGCCCATGTGTGGACTTTGTGTGAATTGCCCGTGAATTGCCCGTGTATGTAACAGGAAAAACTGAAATTATTCATCTTAGCAGTGCTAACGACACTGCCTGCCTGTTCCTCAATTTGGTGCGGGGGCTTATAACCAACCTTCAGCCTGTTTCACTTCTGTGATCCACCCACAAGCTTTGTCTGCCATCCCCTGTTCTTCTGTATATTGGACTACATTATCTATCTTGTTGCATGTGACTTGGCTTGCTTGCTTGAGGCATCTGGCAGCATCGGCTCTACTAGCACCTTTCTGCCAGGGAACATCATCTATCAGATTCTATCTGATTATGACACTTGGTTCTATATTGTGTTACTTGATCCATAGGGGTACTGGTATATTTTTTGCCCTGATTTGTGGCAGAAAGTTATGATGGCTTTTGGCTCCTTTTCAGCTCTGTGGTTTTACTTTAAGAAGACATTAAACAGTGGGAGCCATTAACTCTAAGAATATCTTATGAAGCAATTCCTTATCTCATGGAATATTTAAATTGTAGCTGGACACCTTTCTGAATAGTATCTGCAAATACTTCAGTCTGACCTTTTGGAGAAATAAAACAGCTGCGTTTTCTAAGCATTAGGAAGACAGGGGTGTTGCTCTGGATTTTTTGTGCACTCCAGACTCTGTAGGTCCAGAGCAGGTTTTATGGCCTCTGCATCGCTGACCTTTGAAGCTACCAGAAGTGTCTAATGTTAACATTACAGTACTGAAATTAAACATTTCTTTCTTTCTTAAAAGGCATCCCCAATTAATTAATTAATCGCTCCGTTTGCAGTGCAGTCTTCTGTGCTCCAGGAAGTCACATCCAGGTCGTGCAATCCTGTCCCTTCGGCCTGGCTCACCCCAGAATGTATCACGCTGGGTGAGCCAGGGCAAAGGGAGGCTGCTGCATGACCTGGAAGTGGCTTCCTGGAGCATAGAAGACTGCCCTGCAGCCCCGCACACAGAGCGATTTTGCCACGCAAAGACAGGGAAGGCCATTTTCTTACTTATTTTTACTTTTAAAAACGTCTGTAAAAGGGGTTCCCAGCACCTGTGGTTTTACAGTATCCACAGGGGGCTGTCACAGAACTCCTGCGGATAACACAGGCCGACTGTATAATGAAGTGGAGCATAGCCTAGGCCACAAAAACGTATGCTGAAATAAATTGGTTGGTCTGTGAGAATCTACTCTTTGCGTGCCTTGTCACGTCTTAAAGCAATTGTTCTTTGTAGTGTTGTAAGCATAAAGATGTTGTTATGTGCACCCTGCCTCCTTTTTAGTCCTCTTTCTATAATTGTGTGTGTGTGGGGATTACTTGGAAACCAAAGACAGACCCTTGTGGTGTTCAGAATGCAGTTGCACTTGTTCCATTTGGTTTCTTAGTTGAGTCTTACTGTATCACTTGATTCAGAATAAAAAATACTTTTTCCTCGGGTGATACTACTAGCAGTACAGAAGAGTCTACAGTGTGTGAAGTGATCTCTTCCCTAAAGTCTTGATAATGGAGCTTTCTCTTGCTATTTTTTTTTCTGATAAGATTTTAGGGAAACAGCTTTTCCCTGCACTTGCATTAAAAATGGCCTCCATCTTCCCCCACACATCTGGTGTTTGTAGCCGTGAGCCTGCTTTGTAGACACCAAGGTATTTTTTGCTTTGTTTTAGATACTCACTCACAGTACAATGCAGAGGTCAGAAAACAATTAACTACAGTGTGTACAAGATGTTTCTAGAACCCTTTTTAAGGGCCACATTGTATTTCAGAACCATATAGTTCTTACAGTTGGATCAAACTGTGCTATCAAAACTTTTGCAGAAGGGAATGTTTTCTGTTACACTTATTTCTATTAGTACAGTATAACTATATAGAGAAGTACTCCCTCATGTCCTTGGTTCAAACCAAATGTGAACTGATAATGTTTGGGATAATGTAATGGGATAGGAAAGATGTATAGGTAGATGTAGGTAGGAAAACATCAATTCTAAGAGATGGGGCTTGGTGACAGTGCTTTGAGGGGAGTGCTGGATGCAAGCTATATCTTATGGAGCAGCAGAAGCCCTTACTTTTGGGAAGGTATATTTTGGCATAGCAAGATATTTGATAGGCTGCTGTTGAGAAGCTCAGGGCTAGGAAGAAATGTGGACTCAGAAAAAGTGGCACACCCCTCCTGCAAACAGAATGTCAAGATCTTCTGCTGCTTCTTGGAGCCCAAGTTCCATTGCAAAACGTTCATTGAATTATGTGGGTTTTTCTGGGGGTGTCCCCAGAAAAGTAGCCTGTAATTGTCAGACTTATGGTGTCAGACTTACGGTGCTTGTAAAGAAGCACCTGCGGACCATGCTTAAATGTGCTGTACGTAAACTTAAATGTGGTGTTGTAAATGTGCTGTAAAGCACGTTTTCAATACCCGGGGAGTAAGGGCTGCTGGAGCAGAGTCCGGCAGCCCTTGCTCCGCCTCCCAACTGATCTGGCTCCCACTGGAGCACGTAAGTCCTGCACCAGTTGGTGCAGGGGTGGGGGAGGGTGGCGAGGGGGCGGGGATATCGGCAGCGAGCTCTGCCAATATCCCGTTCCTGGCCTGGGCAGCCCTTACTCCGCCACCCCGGAAGTACATCTGCTCCAGAGCAGACGTACATTTGAGGAGGACCATTGGGGCTGGTCAGCCCTACACCCAGGGAAGGGGACAAAGATCCCCTTCTCCCGAGGTGTTCCTGGGCTGCGCCAATGCTACCAGCCCTAGGTACCACATATTCCATACTACCAGCCCTAGGTACCATGTGGCTTCCTGGACACATATTCTTACGCAGGATCGGGCTGCCCATTTGTGATTCTTAAGTTGGGCCAGCTGCACATAGCATTATATAGCTTCCTTCTGGTCATCTTCATCTGCTGAGTCAAACTCCTAAATTCATCTGAAGAGCAGGAGGACTGGATTACTGCTCTTCCTGAGAGAGCCAGTTCCTTCTTATGACAGTGCTATGAGCAAAGTCACCATCTTGATGCTCTTTGACAAGTGCTGTTCTTAACTTTCCATGCACGAAGTCTGGCACCACTAGTTGTAGAGAGGGGTGCTTAATTTTCTTGGATCATGAAAAGAAGGTTTTAATCCCTCCTGGAGCCTAGATATAGGTAGCTGGCCATGTTGCAGCCTGGCTGGAACTGGCTGCTGTGCCATAACATGTACGCTGGCTGTCTGAGTTAAGGATGGCTGTGTTGGCACTTTTGTGCAGGTGCAATAGCACTAGGTTGACAAGAGCTGGCTGTTTCAACCCCCATATACATTCTGATTTCCAAACAGACCTCTGGAATGGAACTGGTGCATATGTTGGGGATTTAGGCTGCAATCCGGTGCACAATTACCTGGGAGTAAGTCCCATTGTACTCAGTGAGACTTACTTCTGAGCAGTCATGATTGGACTGCCGGTATAGTTGAACTGGCGGGTGGGGATAACAGCTGCTACTACTACATCCTTCAGCTAAAGCAAGTCTGGTCAAAGAGCATTGATCTGGAAACAGAAGATTCCTCTTCCAATTTGAAAAGCAGGCTTATGTCCTTGATCTCTAAAGGGCTGTCCAGCTTTTGTGATTGCAGTAAGCCTTCTGGACCCTGCCCCTTTGTGACTGCAAACCTTGCATCACCTGACAAGCTATTCCTGAAACTAAAAGACCTTCAGAAACGGGTATGTACCTGTGTAAGTGCTTGAGCATAAGTAGGATTCCTTGAGTACCAGCCAGACTAACAAAATTTCTATTGCATGGCAGTTACAATTCAGTATAAAACCATAGCACAATTACCTTTAATTTGTTGATGAGATTAATTTTGCCCCTTGTACTGCTGCTATACATGACATAAAACTGTTTGCACAGCATAATTCCATGCTGTCCATTCAGTTCATTAGAGCAAAAATGAAAACCGATACTTCGCTGTGCTGAATATTTGGGCACTATGACCAAGATTAGTTTTGGGCTCTATGCCTGCCTAGTTCCTACAGTTGCTGCATCTGAGGTGCAGGTCATCCTCCAGCACAGGTTGAAGTAAGTGGCATGTATGGACTATGGATGTCAGCTGTGCGTAAGCAACACAATGAGCCCCTCAGTGCACTCTTGAGGTGCTGTGTCAACCTGACCTCTTCCTCTTTTTGTTGTTGTCGCTTCCTAATTATTCTTATTTCAAATTCAACCCTGGAGTTGATGGTTAATGCACTGTTACATTTGAAAGTATCTCAATAAATCAAGTGCCAATTTCAACTATAACAATTAGTCTTAATGCAGTTAGCCATTGCTAAAACCACCCAGTCATTTAAATCTCCTAAGAGCAATCAGGAAGTGTGTGAAAAGCTTTTAATAACCAAATAACAACAATTGTTCTTCATGCATTTACACTCGGTATCAGGAGTTGGCCCTGAAGTCAGCCTATTCAGTAAGCAGCCTCAAGTGCAGGACAATTTGCAGTGGAGCTGTTCAACCAGCAATAGTTTCTTCTATTATTCTCGTCATGTGAAGGCTGAAAAAGGTGACTTGCCAGTTGTTTTCAGAAAATGAAGTTCCAAGCGCTGGTGCCCAAATGATGGGCTATAACATTTGCTATTTCTTCATGTTTGTATTTGTTCTGATGTGCATGTAGTGGTTAGAACAGGGGTTCCCAACCTTTTCATGATGGCGTACCACTTCCGGGGCTGTCATTGCACTGTGTACCACCGGAAAAATGATGATGACATCATTGCCACTTGCAGGTTTTCGTCCACAGTGGAGCCTGAAAATGATGGTTAGGGGGTCAGGGCAGGCAGGAGGGCATTTCCCAGTGCGGGAAACCCGCGCACTTGAGCTCTGCCAGCTGCCTGGGGCTGCTTACTATCATTTTTAGGGCTGTGGCACAGCCACAATGGTAGCCGCCATCTTTCCGCCCGAGTGCCGACGTACCACCAAACGGCAGTTCATATACCACTAGTGGTACGCATACCACAGGTTGGGAACCTCTGAGTTAGAAGGATTCCCTATCCCATCAGTGGCTCTGGGAATTTTCTGCCTTTCCAAGTAGCATGTGACTGAGCTTACTTGAGACAGCCAAATGGTTTGCTCTGCATAGCAAACCATCTGTGGTGTGCCTGCTCTTTGTCTGCAACATGCTGTTCTGCATTCTTCCAGTGGATGGCTGGTCGTGCTTGGAAGGGACCTAAAGTCTGCCATATTTTCTGTGTATTTCCAACAGGCATCCCTTCATGGGTCTTCAGAGCAGCCTTTGGCAGGGGATGGTACTCTGCCTAGCTTCCTGGTGGTGTCAGTGGTAGGCCCACTGGAGTTGCTTAATAGTGCTCTCATTGGATCTCCAATGCCAATCACATTTAGGCAGGTGTTATCTATTAGCAGGCTGGTCATGGTTGCTGCAGCTGAAGATGGAAATAAGTGGGTGGAACATTGGAAAGCGCTGTTACCATTGCTTGTTCCTTGCAGCTGTCCTGAAGAGATAAGAACATAAGAAGAGCCCTGCTGGATCAGGCCAAAAGCCCATCTAGTCCAGCTTCCTGTGTCACACAGTGGCCCCACCAGATGCCTCCAGTGGCCCCACCAGATGATAGTAGTAGATAGTGCATCTGTCTTTCTCCTTTTTCCATCAGCAAGCCTGTGCCTAGCTATGATCCCAGAAATTGCAGGAGGTATGTGCAACCAGCGGGTGGTGCAGCAGGTTAAACCGTTGAACCATAAGCTGTCGATCGAAAGGTCGGCAGTTCGATTCCCGCGGCGGGGTGAGCGCTCGTTGCTTGGCCAGCTCCTGCCAACCTAGCAGTTCCAAAGCATGTCAATGCAAGTAGATAAATAGGTACCGCTTGCGGGAAGGTAAACAGCGCTCCGTGTTCCAGCTGCATGCTACGCGCTGCAGCAAGGAGAGTCATGCCGGCCACATGACCACGGAGGTGTCTTTGGACAACGCTGGCTCTTCGGCTTTGAAATGGGGATGAGCACACCACACCCTAGAGTCGGACATGACTGGACTTAATTGTCAGGGGATACCTTTACCTTATGTGGCGGCTTTACCTTATGTGGCGGCCTTTTTTCTTTTCCTCTACTTGTAGAGTATTATTCCATTTGATCAGTTCTACATCCCTTCTCTGTCTGACACAGGCAGTGTTTAGACGCTCTCATTTTACACCTGTAGACTGAGAGCCAATGAATTATTGTACAAGGAGTAAAAGCCTTTTACTGAAGTGAACTAAGGCCTGGAGATTTCACAAGCTCCTCATCCAGCACCTGCTGGGCCTACACTTGAAATGTCTTATTGGTGAAAGATGAGTGAGCTGTGCTCTGCTGTCTTGGGTACATTTGAAGAGCATGTTCAAGAGTCGACCCCCCACCCCACCCCACCCACCCCAAGAAAAAACCCTGTTTCGAAACTTTCTTAGTAAGAGGGGGTATGTAATGGGGAATGTGTGCGTATGCTTGTTATGACAGAAACCTGTTTTAAAGAAGTCTGTTACAAGTGCAACATAATTTATTGATCAGCATTTGTAAAATTACTTTACTGTGTCAGATGAACTGTAATATAAAAGTTAAGTGGTGTTCTCTCCCACCCCTTTTTTAAAATTATAGTCTTCAAGGACCTAAAGCTTACAATTGTAGTTTTTTTTTTTTTTTGGAAGACTAACGTGCATTCTATTTTTCTGTTGCAGGACCAGTACTTCCTTCTACAAGTGGGAATGCCCTTTGCAAGTGCTGATGTGGTAAGTTTTTAGGGGTCTGGGGGAGGATTTCCTGACTGTATGTTTCTGGAGTACAGAAACTTTCAGCAACTCTGGGAAAATATTCCATAGAGAAAAGGTTCTTAATGCTGGAAAACTTGATGCGCTCATGCTAGTGAAAAGCCACTTCTACTTTGACCTCCAATCTCAGAGCCGGCCTAAAATCTCCTGATGCCTGAAGCAGCATACTAAATGTTGCCCCACCTTGGCCAGTGATGTGCCAGCCTCTGCCCCACTCGCCAATGTTCTAGCTCAGAATTCTCCTCCACTCCACATGTCTTCCTCTCTGGCCCTCTATTCTTTTTCCAATCCAGGGAATAGAAGAAGGGGTAGTGAAGGCAAGTAGGCTGACAGAAATTGGTAAGGATCACCCATCTGCTGCCTGAGGCAACCAGTTTAGCTGGCCTTGTGCATGGGTCAGCTGTTCCCAATCCAGAGAAATGTATCCATTTCCTACAGACAAGACTTTGCACTAGCTCTTCTTAAGATCTTTTAATGGCCCACTCAAGTTTAAACGCTGCAGCCTGTATCTTCCTTATTCACCATGTTTTTTTGTGTTGGAACATTGTGTATTGCAGAGTTGTTCTGCTAGAAGTCCTGCTCACATTTATGCAAAGATTCATGAAACAGCACTAATATATTTTCTCCTTCTGTTCATGGTTCTTTGGATTCAAGCCTACGTGGTCAGCAGAGAAAGAGGTGCCTCAAGTAGCTTGCAATATTGTGAGAGAATACATCAGGCAGGACTTACTTCTGTGCTAATTGGTGGGAGTAAACTACATACAGTCAGCTCACATTATATGCACATTTTACTTGTGTGAATTCAAGTATATGCACTGGGCAAAAAATAGAGAACAGTTTAAATAATGCAAGTGATTCAACCTCCCCCCCCCCCCCCACAAACTCACTAAGTATATGCCCCAGAGTGAACATGAGATGGGAGAATGAATCTGCTGTTCCCTCAGTCATCTCAGTTCTGCCCTCACTCTGATGGCGTCCATTTTGAAGTCAAATCCGTGTGAGGGCAGAATTAGAAAGCAACGTTTCCCATCTGGAGTGGAACAGAAAATCTGAAAGGAAAAAAAAAAAAGGCCAGTAACAGTGAGGAGAGTGAAGCCGCTTCTTTTAAGTGGGGTCCCTCCCTATTCTTGGCAGTGGCATTACAACACCCCCTGGGGGGGACGTGGAGGGGCCTGACGTGACACCCCCACGTGCCGCCAAATGCCCTGCCCCCTGTGGGCATCATTTGCGTCCACCGCTGGTGCAGTGCAAAACACGCACCCCTCTGCTTTTTTGGCCCTTTTGGAGCCAAATGGCTCCAGGGCGGGCGGGCCGAAAAGCAGCCAGCAAACTCCTGCGGCAGCTATTAGAAGAGCGGCGGAGGGGTGACCCGGCAGTGAGGCCCGAGGTAAGTACACCCCCCACTGTGTGGCGCCCCACCGCCCCACCCCTAATGACACCTCTGATTCTTAGTCCCTCCCTATTCTCATTCTCCACAATTCATAGCCTGTGAATAGAGGCACTTTTTCAATTGGTGCTCCTCTTATATTTAGCAAGGGGAGAGTAACTGCCCCCCTTTCACACCAGCACAGTGTCTTTCTGGTGGCTGTTTGCTGGTGGTGTTCTGCATCTTTTTAGATTGTGAGCCCTTTTGGGACAGGGAGCCATTTAATCATTTGATTTTGCCTGTAAACCGCTTTGTGAACTTTTTGTTGAAAAGCGGTATATAAATACTGTTAATAATAATAGGGTGGCCAACTTAGGGGAAGCATTTTGGCTCAACCATAGACCAGAGTCGGAAGCTTGATAGGGCCAGTTGGGATCCTGTTGACTCCTTGTGTCACTTGATAGTCACTGGACTGAAAGCTGCAGTACCACCACCATCTGTCCATGTGCAGCAAAGATCAGGCCAGCAGTTGCCTCTGTTGCCATGATGGCACAGGGAGTAAAGTGCCTGGGCCCACTGCCAGTGTTTCCACTTTGAGATATCTGGTGGCTTAACAGGTTCTAAATAACAGGTGTCCTTCACAGCTGCTAGAGTCCAGTCAAACTGGAGCATGCATCAGTGGTTCGACGTATCTAGCAATGCTAGTGGTGGGGTGAAAGGAATATGGTTTGTACCACAACAGCAGGGTTTTTTTTCCCTTCAGGCTTATAGGTAGGAAAGCTTACGATAAGCATGACTCATCGTCCTTATAAACAGTCTATAAAGCAACAATGGGTCAGAGTTTAAAGTGTGTAGTTAATCAGGTCCTCATTGTGAGGCTTTTCTTTGGAACTGAATAAGCTTTTCTTCCCTCCAAGATTTGCCAGAATATTCATACAGTACCAATAATTCAAATGTACTTTTTTGTTAATGTTCAGTGGAGTCGGAATGTAATGCATCTGTAGCTTTGCTCAGGTTCGACACAAATGGTCCAGAAAAAAACATTTACTACTTAATGTCAGCTAGTACATGTGTCCTTGCACACTTTGGTGTGGGATAACACATGCACTCTCGTTAGGCCAATTTTACTTTCCCCCTTTTTAACCATTTACAAATGTCGTTAGCCAGATTTCAGTAATGTTCCTTCTAGTCTCAAATTTGCATGTTATTTTATGCATAGCCTGCAGACATTTTACAGGAAATCGCTATGCTGAGTAAGTATTTGGCACTGGTTGTATGGCTGTCTGACATTTAATCAAGTGTATTTAAATATTGTTTTCTGTTGTAATGTTAGGTGGAAATGCTGGCTTCTCAGTGTGCCTTACCACGCATGTATACAGTGGACCCTTTTTATTCACGGATTTGGGACCCATGGATTTGACTCAACTTGGGTCCCACTGTTTTAATGCTTAAAAAAAGTTTTTAAAAAACCACATTTTAACCTTTTAAATCCAAACCGCTGCATGTTCTTGTGCTATACATGCTTAAATCGTGCTCCAGAAGGCTCCTCCATGTTGCACAACTCCCCCCCCCCCCAAGATCTCACCAGAATGCAGGGGGAGTCGTGCGACACGGAGGAGCCTTCTGGAACACGATTTAAGCATGTATAGCACAAGAACACGCAGCGGTTTGGATTTAAAAGGTAAGGAAAAAGAAAAAGGTTTGTAATGGTATGTTTGTAATGGTATGTTATCCTAGCAGTTCTCACACTTTTGCTAGTGAGTAGGGAACCATGAGCTGTTGATCCACTGAACCATGAGCTGTCGATCGAAGGGTCGGCAGTTCGAATCCGTGACGGGGTGAGCTCTCGTTGCTTGGCCAGCTCCTGCCAACCTAGCAGTTCCAAAGCATGTTAATGTGAGTAGATAAATAGGTACCGCTTGCGGGAAGGTAAGCAGCGCTCCGTGTTCCAGCTGCATGCTACGCGCTGCGGCAAGGAGAGTCATGCCGGCCACGTGACCACGGAGGCGTCTTCGGACAACGCTGGCTCTTCGGCTTTGAAATGGAGATGAGCACCACACCCTAGAGTTGGACATGACTGGACTTAATTGTCAGGGGTCACCTTTACCTTTACCTTACCCTTGTGCAGCTAACTCTATGTTGCACCTACAGAAGCAGTTCGTTGCTAAATAAATGAAGAATGAGGTATTTCTTTTTCAGCTGCACAACTGTACAGTGTGGGAGACAAAATGATTAAAGACCAGTTAGAGATCTTGGCGCAAGAGGCAGTGTGGTGCAGATGTAACCAAAATGGTGCTTTTGCACTGTGGTGACGATAATGATCTGTGGCTCAGTCTGCTCTGTGTTGTACAAAAGGAGTGGTACAGTGCAGGTTTGTTGCTTCAGTGAGAATTAGTTGTCATTGCTGAGAGACCATGCCAATGAGCCAGGCCTGAAAATCTCCATAATGGGACTCTCTGGTTTGATAGCAATCATTTGATTATTTTTCCTTATAGTTCTCTTGCTACATTTCTGTGCCCTCTTAAACCAACAATTATTACTTCCTTTTGTTAAATGTTCTGTTTGTTCCAGCACTGTAGCTGGAGGCCCAACTGCATCTGTGACGCACCAGCTGTGACTCTGCTTAGAGAGAGCGAGAGAGAGAGCGCCTGGCCAAGGCTCAGCCACCCATGAGGTGGACTGAAGGGCCTCCTCGCCCCCTCTTTTTCCTCCTCTGCATTTTCTCAATCCTCTCTGTCTGGCCTGTTTTGAAGATGTGATGGAAGGAG
Source organism: Plestiodon gilberti rubricaudatus (assembly GCA_026170595.1). Classification (NCBI taxonomy): domain Eukaryota; kingdom Metazoa; phylum Chordata; class Lepidosauria; order Squamata; family Scincidae; genus Plestiodon; species Plestiodon gilberti. The sequence goes on along the minus strand of JANXHW010000001.1, from coordinate 219,036,619 downwards.
ATGTAAGTGGGGGTGGAGATGGAAGGTGGTAGTATGCACCAAAACATTAAAAATAAAAAGTGGGAGGTGGAACTTGGACACTACTTTAGCTCATGCTGGGGCTCAGTCTGGCCCCAATTATCCATGCCCTGGTAATCTCCAGGTTAAAGTACAGCAATACCTTGAATGGCGGAGGGGATACATTTCCCAAATGTTTGCTGTGTGAAACAGTGCTAATAGACATATCATTGACCTAATAGGTAGGAAATGGCGACTGACTAGCTAGCCTATAGTGCCCTACTCCCATTGGTTAAAATGGCTGTCAGTCACACTGGGGCAAAGAGCACTGTAAGGAATAAGTGCTAAAGAAAGCAGTGTTATGGAAGGTATGTCTGTATTGCAATGCCTGGTATGTAGGGCCACTATTGCGGAAACTGTCAGTACAAAAATGCGGCTGCCGGTTACTAATTGGAATTGCCTATAGGGAATATATTTTGTCAGTGCTCAAACTACACTAACTGCTAGTCTGTTTATTAGCACTTTGAATTTGTGCCCCAGAATCTCCTTTTTTAAAGCCTTAAATGGCCTAGGGCCTCCTTGAATACACGTGGAGCATAGCAGCTAAGAGATGGAGCTGCAAATCGGGACTTCCTGGTTCAGATCTCAGCTGTGCCAGGAACTCAAGCAAGCCATTTTCTCTCGACTTCAGCTCCCCAGTTGCAATATGGGAATAACGATACGTCTCTTACAGGGTGGCTGTAAGGACTATATAAAGAAAATACTGTACATGTGAAGTGTTTTACTCAAAAGTGCTATACAAATGCTAATGTTATTGCCACACTGACCTGCCTGAACCTTGCATTCAACCTTGTCCTCTTATCCTCTGAAGATAACTGGGGCTTTCTTGGTTGTAGTGCCTGGCATATGGCATGCCCTCAGCAGAGATGCTTGCCCGGCACCGAGGTTGATGTCCTTTCAGTGCCAAATTTTTAGTGAGTTGTATAGGTAGTTTTAATTGATTGATTTTGTTATCCTAGATTCTTTCATTTTAATATATCTTGTATATGCGTTTTTTAATTAAATGTACAATTTAAATTTAAAACTTTAATTTGTCATGGTATTAATTTTATTCCTCTGTTTTCATGTGTGAGCCATCCTGAGAATTTTTAATAGAAGCACTGTAGATGGTTGTTACGTCACAGTTACAAATACCTCCTTACTTTAGTAACTAAAGTTACTTACTAACTTTAGGTTAGTAACAATGTGAGGGGAGTCATCTTAAATTTTATCAACTTTATAGTCAGTTGCCTGTGTTTGAATAAGAATTGTCTGCAGGCAAGCAAGGTAGAAAAATGTGTGTGTTAAACTGGATGAGACTGGAGCTGTTCTGTGTATTTATTTATTTTTGCTAGTTTATGTCTAGGCCCTAAATTGCAGGTCTCAATTTTTATGAAGTATTTTGCATCTCATTTGGAGAACGTCAGTGGCCTATTTTTTCTTTTTGTCACATTTATCAGGGGGTTAAACCGCTGAACCATGAGCTGTCAATTGAAAGGTCGGCAGTTCGAATCCGCGACGGGGTGAGAGCTCTCATTGCTTGGCCAGCTCCTGCCAACCTAGCAGTTCCAAAGCATGTTAATGTGAGTAGATAAATAGGTACCGCTTGCGGGAAGGTAAGCGGCGCTCCGTGTTCCAGCTGCATGCTGCGGCAAGGAGAGTCACGCCGGCCACATGACCACGGAGGCATCTTCGGACAACGCTGGCTCTTCGGCTTTGAAATGGATGAGCACCACACCCTAGAGTCGGACACGACTGGACTTAATTGTCAGGGTTCACCTTTACCTTACCTATGTAAACTTGGGGTGCTTGGGACGGCCAAGCTGGCCACCAATCAAATCTTGTTATAGCCACCATAGCCTATGAGTTTCATGGAATGCTCTGGAAAGCTTTTAATGTGGGGAAAAACAAATTGGGGTAGGCCATTTGTTCATAAATGTTTTCCCTGCCCCTCTTTTTCTTGCTTGGACGATGCCTCTGCATACCAAGGCTGCAGCTAGAACTTGTGAGGAGGGGGAAATGGACTCTAGGGAGTTGAGTACTTTTATGCAAATAAAGTAATAAATAGCACACACAGAGCTTTTCTAGTGGCAACACCTGCTAGACGTTCTGTTTATGACTGCTTTGACATATGTTACTGTTGTCTGCTTCATACTTTTTTTAATGGGCTGGGGACATGCAAAGAAAACCTTAATCCAGAGGTTTAGAGATCTTACATTGCAGGAGCTACACTGAATACCCATAGTAAATACAAATATTTTTAAGAATATGTTCTTAGTAAGTGCAAAGTGATGCACATTGGGGCAAGAAACCAAAATTTCACATATACACTAATGGGTTCTGAGTTGTCTGTGACGGATCAAGAGAGAGATCTTGGGGTGCTGGTGGACAGGTTGATGAAAGTGTCGACCCAGTGTGCGGCGGCTGTGAAGAAGGCCAATTCCATGCTCGGGATCATTAAAAAAGGGATTGAGAATAAAACGGCCAATATCATTATGCCTTTGTACAAATCGATGGTAAGGCCACATCTGGAGTATTGTGTCCAGTTCTGGTCACCACACCTCAAAAAGGATATAGTTGAATTGGAAAAGGTGCAGAAAAGAGTGACCAAAATGATTCGTGGGCTGGAGCACCTCCCTTATGAGGAAAGGCTACAGCGTTTGGGGCTTTTCAGCCTAGAAAAAAGGCGCCCGAGGGGGGACATGATTGAGACGGATAAAATTATGCATGGGATGGAGAGAGTGGATAGAGGGAAATCCCTCTCGCACAACTCCAGAACCAGGGGACATGCACTAAAATTGAGTGGAGGGAGAGTTAGAACAGACAAAAGAAAATATTTCTTTACCCAGCGTGTAATTCATCTGTGGAACTCCTTACCACAGGATGTGGTGGTGGCATCTGGCCTAGATGCCTTTAAAAGGGGTTTGGACAGATTCATGGAGGAAAAGACCATCACAGGTTACAAGCCATAAGCAACCTCCTGGTTTTAGAAGTGGGTTTTCTCTGTGCCAGGTGCAAGGGAGTGGCGACTGGACACTGGTATCTTGTTGTCTTGTGCTCCCTGAGGCATCTGGTGGGGCCACTGTGTGACACAGGAAGCTGGACTAGATGGGCTTTTGGCCTGATCCAGCAGGGCTCTTCTTATGTTCTTATGTATATACTGCTTTTCAACAAAAAAAGTTCACAAAGCGGTTTACAGAGAAATTCAAATAACTAAATGGCTCCCTGTCCCCAAAGGGCTCACAATTTTAAAAAAATATGCAGAACACCAGCAAACAGCCACTAGAAAAGACGCTGTGTTGGGGGTGAAGAGGGGAAGTTACTCTTCCCCCTGCTAAATATGAGAGAAACACCACCAATTGAAAAAGTGTATCTTTGCCCAGTTAGCAGGGTAACTGGTAAATAAGTAGGTATCGGGTCACCAAAGCTCAAGTACATATATGCTTGTGAAATAAGATTAAAAACTGACAGTATAAAGCAAAGTGTGTATATCTGCAGTAATAATATATCTTTATATACAGCCAAATCATGTCAGCTTGATTGTACACATATTGTTGTATAGCTGATTCCCTCTCTGCATCACAAGGGGGAGGGGATCATAGAAGATCACCTTGTCCTTCTGCCTCAGCATTTATGGCTGAAAAGCAAACTTCACAAGAGGCCTCTGGGGAACTAAGCTTTGAATTGCAGCTTTTTAAAGTTCCATTAATCTGCAGCAGTGTGTGGAAAGCAAAGACCTCCTTGTTCCCACATGGAGTCAGTACATTTACAATTTCACTTGTGCCTTTCAGTCATGATTAGGCCATAGAAGGCAACAGTCCAGTTTCAAGGCACATTTTTATTCCTTGGAGGTGTTTGCATTGACAGATTTATTGTCCCATCCTGCCTTTTATACAGTCGATGCTTGGCAGTTCATTTTTCTTTATATTAAAAGAGATTGTTTCAAATATTCCAAACGAAGTGGCACTTCATAAATGAAACGGCAGCGTAGTCATTTTTCATAGGGAAACCTTCAAAGAGTAATTCAGTCTACCATAGCAGCTTCTAGAACTTGTTGATGAACTCTGTGTGTGTGTGTGTGTGTGTGTGTGTGTGTGTGTGTGTGTGTGTGTGTGTGTACACGCACGCGTGCATATGCAAGATCATTATGTTGGAGGTTAAAGCTTGATATTTGGAAAGCCTTTCACACATGCATGTGCGCTCTCTCGCTCTCTCTCTCTGCTGGTATAGTGTTGGTATAAATCTATAATATTGCACTTTTTTTTTCTTGTATAGGCTGTCCATTGTTCGTCTGTCTGCTGTCCTTAGTTCTGCAAGATCATCTTGTTCACATATGCAGGGCTAAATTATATTTCACTTGTAGCTAAGTGCTGATCAAACTTTCTCCATTCTGGGAACTTCCTTTACTTGGATTCATTTGCTGGGAAACCCTTAAAACAGTGGTTCCTGAACTGGGGCGTTGCGACGCCCCAGCCGGGAACAAAGGGTTGCTATACCCTTAAGGGGCATGGCAACCCGTGGTGACGACGATGGCACGCCCGGGATCGCGCCACCACCACGGCCAAAATGGTCCTTTTTACCTGCATTGGTGGGCAGTGGATGTCCGGCGGGGTGTGTGGGGAGCCAGGGGACCCCTCCGCAGGGCCTCCTGTCCAGCCACGACAAAGAACATTGTAAACCAGTGGTGGACTGGCCAGGGTGTTGGCTTGCCTAATGGCAAGTGGGCCCTGTGGGCCCCTGATGAAGTGTCTAAACATTAGACAATATGTTAAAAATGTTAATGACCTTTAGAGGTATGTATTAAATTAAAGGGCATAGGGCTACAGTATATAAAAATATTAATTATTATAGTTGTGGGTGGGCCCCCTTTGTCTCCTGGCAACCAATATTTTTAGACCCAATCCGCCACTGTTGTAAACGGTTGTTAACCATTGTGTGCCAGGCCTGAGGGCCTCTCTTGAAAGAGAAAAACCAGGAAGGAAACAGCAAAGTGACTAAATACGTGAAATCTATTTTTGAAAAACATGGTATTCCTGAAATTGTGATTTTTCTGACAGTAAGGTATAATATGCTCCATACAACTTCAAAAAATAACCTTTCAGTGGATAGAGAATTGAAGTAAAAATACATGTAAACCATAATCCTGAAAGCTATACTAATATAATTTTAACAAAATAAGCAAAATAATGTAGCAGATGGGAGAGAGGTTGCTATCTGAATCTTTCTGACTACTTTCAGTATCAGACTACTTTCTGACCCTCCTAAATAGGACAGTCCTAGTGAAGAATGGAATGTCTGCTGATAATCTTTAGAGAAGTAAAGAATGTCTGTTATGAAATAAGATTTGGGGGATTCCAGGAGTATGTAGACAGGGTGCCTTCCTGGTGAAGATCACAAATTTTCAATAAGCTCCATTAGTGCTAGCCTAATTCGTAATGGTGGTGGGATGAGTGGGCAGGTAGGTAATATAAACATCACCAGCCATGTTACCAACCATTTTTCTGTATTGAATGAGTCTGAGATTGTTAATCAACATAGCCAAACCATGCACTATGGGGAAAAGGTGTAATATGGTTCTATTATAGTTCTAGTCATTGTCATGTTATACTTTCAGACTGAACCCACTGGAGCAGTAAGAGATGCATATCACCCACCAGAGTGAGCTTCGCACCTTTACTTACCTGGGTTTGCTGTGTGGGGAGGGGGTGAGTATCTTATCTATAGGGAGCACAATTGAGACTTCACCAGAGCAGGGTGCACTGAGTATTTACTCTTTGCATTTCAACAATCACAACTGCATTTACAACTGTATGTATGTAGATTTACCTTGATAATATTTTGGTGCTTCTTTGTCGCCTTTGCCATTGGTCTTTATGGAAGCATTAGCTGAGCGTTCTCCCAGTATTTGAACTATTTCTCTGGGCAGATTAAAAAAAATACTGGTTAGAATGATGTATTTTTAAAATAATCCATTGGCAGCAAGGACAGATGATCTGTAATATTTGTAGGCTTGGGTTATATGGCTCAAGGATTATTGCTTGGTTTATCACATGTTGGAAAGCTTTGGAGGGCTATTTATGGTGTGTAAGAATTAAATAATTCCAAAAGCCCTTCTATATCATTGTGCTACATGTAGCAGTCCCATCCAGTACAGTTTCAGATGTACAGCACAATCCTGTGCAACTCTTGCACCGGTGTAAGTGCACTTATGCCAGTGTAACTTGTCGTACATCGATGAATGCAGGATGGACACGAGCGTAACCCCTCTCAGTTGCAGTTCAGACACCAACACAACTCTGCCGGTGCAGGGGGCATTCTGGTGATGTTTGGACACCCCTGGAATGCCCCCTGCGCCGGCAGAGTTGTGCTGGTGTCCGCCCTGCATCCAAACTGCATGTGCATGGCATCCGAGAGGGGTTACGCAGGTTTCCGTTTTGCATCCATCGGCGTACGGCAAGTTACACTGGCATAAGTGCACTTGCACCGGTGGATCTACTGTTACACAGGATTGCGCTGGTAGTGATAGAAGTGTACCCTTCACAGCTCTCTGAAATATGTTTTGATGCTAATAGATTCTGCAGTGTTGTGCTAAATTCCTATAGTCCTCTGACATTTGTTTTTCCAGCACTCCTTGGCATCCCCCTTGAACTTCCTGGTGCACCAAGTGATTTTGCTTATTCCTCAATTTCAAGTTGTGATTGTTTTGCCCATTCTATGGGAGTAGGTAACTTTAGAAACCGAGTAGTGTGTTCCAAAGCATGTTAATGCAAGTAGATAAATAGGTACCGCTTGCGGGAAGGTAAACAACGCTCCGTGTTCCAGTCGCATGCTACGCGCTGCGGCAAGGAGAGTCATGCCGGCCACATGGCCATGGAGGCGTCTTCGGACAACGCTGGCTCTTCGGCTTTGAAATGGGGATGAGCACACCACACCCTATAATCGGACACGACTGGACTTAATTATCAGGGGTCACCTTTACCTTTTAGTGTGTGGAAAAGGCATCGTGAGTTAGATTTCTACTTAATATCACAGTTTATTCAGTTCTTTGTTTGGAGCTGTTAACTCTAGCAGATGAGCAAAGTATGCAAACTGTTTAAATATCTTGAAATGGAGTGCAAAATCAAATAACTCATGAAAATGCTGGGTTGTATCTTCTTCCCAAAAGAAGCCCCTCTTTCACAAGGAGGGGACATTTTTTGCTGATCTTCCTTTCCTGTACTCCCAAATATCTATTCTTGAAGGTCCCTGAAAACTTAGGAACAAACTTTTGAGAGGTGCAGTGGGCTGCAGAGGAAAAGAGATCAGTGAAAATCATCCCTCCTGCCTTGCTTGAACAGAGATTCTTCTGTGAGCAAAATACTACGTTGGGATACAATCCCCTAGCAAAATTAAACCACTTGTTTCTGATCTTTTAGCACAAATCGCCCTTTATTATCCACCCATTAGAACTGAAAGTATGTTTTAAAATTGCAGGTGGGAATTCTTGAGAGCCTATGGATCAGCTTCCACAGTCCTGAAAACACGTTGAAATATATACTGATAGGATTAGTCACAATATTTATACACCACTTTTTAAAACAGAACAGTTTTCAAACTGGTTATATAGTAAAGAAATAAGAAGATGGTTCCCTGTCACAAAGTGGCTCACGTCTTAAAAAGACAAGAGACATCACACCAGCAGCAGTCACTAGGAGAGATGCTCTGCTGGGATGAATCAGGACAATTGTTTTCCCCCTGCTAATACAGAGAATTGCCTATGCCTCTGTGCTTTGTTAGCAGTATGTGGGCTAAATCTGGTTGCCTGGTGAAGAGGGTGTACAATTCCTTTGCCCCATGAATCCCAAGTCTTATGGCACAATCCTACCTAACTTTTAGACTGGAGGAGTGCTGCTCTGCCGGTCTAAAAGGTAAAGGTGACCCCTGACAATTAAGTCCAGTCGTGTCCGACTCTAGGGTGTGGTGCTCATCCCCATTTCAAAGCCGAAGAGCCAGCGTTGTCCGAAGATGCCTCTGTGGTCATGTGGCTGGCATGACTCTCCTTGCCGCAGCGCGGCTGGAACACGGAGCGCTGTTTACCTTCCCGCAAATGGTACCTATTTATCTACTCACATTGACATGTTTTGGAACTGCTAGGTTGGCAGGAGCTGGCCAAGCAATGAGAGCTCACCCCGTCGCTGATTTGAACTGCCGACCTTTCGATCGACAGCTCATGGTTCAGCGGTTTAACCCACTGCGCCACCCGCTGGCCTGTTCTGCCGGTCTAGGTTGTTGAAAATTTGCAGTGGCATAGTGGGGGGCGGTGGCCCCCCAGGCATCAGGGGTGTCGAGCTCTGGAGGGGATGCACTGCCGCCATGACGCCGTTGAATTTTGGCGCTGCGGCAGTGCCCCCCACTTTTTTTACAGCCTTTTTTAGGCCGCGCGGAGCCTGGGAGGATCAGCCCTCCCACCTTCCCATGCTCCGCGCGGCCTAAAAAAAGAAAAACGCCAGTGTGTGTGTGTTCTTACTTGAAGTTCGTGCACCCCCCCAAGCCCGGACGCATCTGTCTTCCTGTTTCCGAGAGGCTGCGCCTGCGCAACCTTGCTGCAGCCTCTCTATCTCCCCTAGTTTCGCTGGCTGAGTCCTCCAGCAAAGTCATGTAGCAAAGTTAACCTAGTTCATAGTGCGATACTGTACAATACTGAGTTTAATGGGACCTACTCCTGGGTGAGTGTGTATAAAAGCCTCCGTTTCCAGGGGCCCATTTTATTCTAATTGAAGTCTGAAACATTTTACAAGCAGTTATTGTAGGCTTCTCACTATACTTCTACTCAGAAACATACATTTTTCTCCTTAAAAAAAAAAAACCTTCTCCCCCCCCCCCCCCCGGACATCCACTTTGAGAAAAGGGTTTGCAGCTCAAATGTTTGCATGCTGCAGTGTGATCATTGGCTTGTCTAAAGTAATGAAACATTAGGGGAACCCCTTTAAGACTGATACAATGATTTATTCTCTGTTCCCAAGGATGCTTCAGTCACTCCCACCCAAGAAAGCCAAATGTGCATTCCAGTGTCACACTCCAGGCACAAGTGTCCTTTCTTGAGATAGCCTTGAATTATAAATGTTACAGTTAGTATGTCTTGTTTTTGCTAACTTAAAGACAACAGAAATAAAACGTGGCAAACCTATCATAGGCAGCACTCAGAAGTTTCAGAAGCCCAAACCACAGCAGGAAAGCCTTATGGCAGAATGCTGTTTCCAACTAGATTGTGTCTCTAAGAATTTTTTAATCCTTCATGATGAATCTTGGCATCTGTTTGGCAATCTAAATTTAATAGTTTTAAGGATCTGTTTTTGGTATTAAATCCCAAGTCTGTCTTTTTGCTTGTGTACAGTTTGCCAAATCAACAAATAATGTATGCGAGACTAAAGAGTCATAAAGTCAGAATAATGGAAAGAAACAGACTTTCCTATAGTAGTATATTTGGTACTCTTATGAATCCGAGGTGCTAAGGACGTGACTATAAAGGCCGAGCTACATTGTCCGCGTCCGCATTGCGTCCGCGTCTGGTGTCCCGCCCCCAGGTCAAACAACGGTTCTGATTGGCCGGACGTAGCAAAAGTCGAGGTGGCCTCGACTTTTGCTGCATCCGCTCTACGTCCGGCCAATCGGAGCCTGTTTGACCTGGGGTCGGGACACCAGAAGCGTACGGAACGCGGACGCGACGCGGACAATGTAGCTCGGGCTTAAAGCTGCCTTTTACATGGTGGGATAATTTTACTCCCTGGCTAGCAGCAAAATTTAGCCTGTAGCATTTTAGCCAAGAGTGAAGACCCAGTTCATGTGGTTATCTGGGCTTTGTGTGTGTGTCTGTGTCTGAAATATGAAGCCTTTCAAAAGCATTGTCATGAAAATGTTAAGAAGTTATTAAAAGGGTGGTGGTGGAGCATTCTTTTCTTGCCCAGTTGGTTGAGTGATATCATTACACATTTCATCTGAAGAGTTCAAGCTGACCACTGTCTTGATAAAAAAAAGGTGGCAGAGGGGAGAGATAGGATTAAAGGAAATATGAAAGGTGTTGCAAAATGCTTGCCCAAAGCAACAGTCATGCTAACAGTCATTGGCAACAGAAGTATTGTGAGAAGATTAGTATCCATTTCCTGAGGTATTGTTTTTAGCACATATGAACCACTAAGTTCATATGAGGATGGGAGCTAGTTAGTATGAAGTGCTTTGATGACACAGTTTCCTAGATCAGTCAATCTTTCTCAGCCTGGCACAGAGGGCTGTCAGTATAAATGGGGGGGGGGGGGGGAGAGACTTATTGGAACATAAGGGAGATAGAAATGTAGCAAAACAAAGAACACTAAACTTTGCTGCTGCATGCATGCTGTTAGGGGTTTTCTGGCCTCTTCCTCCACCTCTTACAGATTTTTTTTTGTTTTTGGTGGGGAATCATACATTATCAATAACTCTTAGATATTAAAAAGAGACCTGTATGATAATTTGTGTTGGGAGAGGACTAATGGTGGCCAGTGTTCCCTGTAAGGTATGTGGCCATCTGCGCAGCACGGAGCTCGGCAGTCCACAAGTTAAATGACATCATCGCCAAACAGCCGGAGGTGGTGTTGCGATGTGTCGCAAAGCCACGCAGCTCCTGGAGGGATCTGCGCACTTGGCTCAGACCCCTTACAGAGAACACTGGTGGTGCCACTAAATGAAAAAAAAAGTATGAGGAACAAATCATTGTTGCTCTAGCTCTGAGGTGCACAACTTGGAAGTAGGTAGGGGCCAAAATGAATAGACTAAATTTCTTCGGGGCCGCACGGGGCGTGTCGTGTTAAGGAACTGAGATGTCACTTCCTCAGGAAGTGACATCACAGGGGGTGTGTCCATGAGCCGGAAAATATTCGGAAAAGCAACATATTAATAAATAAATAAAGATATTTACAGAATTAAAAATTCGGATTTGCCCTCCCGCCATGAATCCGAGCCTCCTCCTCACACAGAGCAGCGACAGCGCCAACGGGACAAGCCCCAAAACCTCCGCGCCCGTTGGCACACAAGAGGAGATGCGGCTCTTCCGGCTCCTGGCTGAATGCCAGGAGACTCCAGCTGATCGGCAGCGATCAAACGCCGGCTTCAGCAACGGCCTCAAAGCCTCCGGGCCAATGGGCTCGCAAGGCTCAGTGACTTCGTCCTTCTCACTCGGCGACCCGAGCGAGAAGGCTGCACAGCAACGCGACTGGAGCGAAGACATCGGAGATCCCTCGGCGCTCTCTTCATAAGTAACGTGCACCAAGGGATCCCCGATTTCTTTGGGGGGGGCACCGGAAATCCTTCGGAGGGCCGCATGTTGTGCACCCTGTTGGGGAAACTATGTCCTGCAATGAGTCCTGGATTTCAGTCCTGTGATGAAAGGGAGGTGGTTGTTTCCTAGATATGTAGTTAACCAACTACTTAGGATTCCTTGTCAAACCCAATATGGCAGTAAGATAATAAGAGAGCAAATGCAGTTTCTGGAACTCTAGTGGGAATATGTTTCCCTGTGAAAAAGATGGGTTGTCTTATTCTGCACCTGCTAAAAGCCTCTTACTTTTCAGTACATATTTTGCACAGAAGCCTCAATACGGGAAAGGTGACAGCCCCCTCACCAGTTTGGTGGAAAATGCTCCCTTGCTGTTATCCCAGCACGGACTTCAGGTACAGCAATGGGCATCCTAGAGCTGTCAGCCCACGAGATCAGGGCTGAAGCTCATCAGTGGTGGGAATTCATCTTTGTACAGCCCTATGCAGTAGGTTGGGCAGAGAGGAAATGTTTTAAAATGGTTTTTAAAAAATTGGGCTGTGTGGCCATGGTCTTAAAATAGAGTTCAAATATATACCAAACATTTCGCTCATCCTCCGCAGAGAGCTTCTTCAAGAGGATGATTAGCATGTGAACAGACCACACACTAAATTTGGCAACATTTTGTCCAAAGAAGCCATCAAGAGAGCTTTATGGCTGGGAAAGTGATCTCCTATGTCCAAACTCGCTCTGTCATTTCTTAATCGTATGGCCTTGTGTATTTGCTGTGTTTTTCTGCGCCTAGCTTGTCTCTCAAAAGGGATGGGAGAGTAGCAAATACAGTTGTACTCTGTAAATGTTGTTGTTATGCCTTAATTTGTAGCTGACCCAACCTGTTGGTTGCTTGTTATATTTCCTGTTCTTCCTTCAAGGAGCTGAAAGTGGCTTATGTATACTTTTCAGGCAGTTTCCTATCCAGATGCTGTTCTGAGCCAGAATCCCTTTAGCTTTAGTAGTTAAATTCTCTATCATGTGCTGCCTGCCATTCCTTGGGCCATTTTGTTAAGTGTGCTGGGAAGATAACTCGCATTCTGAATACTCTTGTTTAGTTTCTTTGTCTTTAGAAACGCTTGTTTTGGTGCAGTGTACTTTTGGGGCCCATGGAAAGAGAGAGCTGTAATACACAGCTGGAAAAGACATGAACACACCAAATGTGTAGTAGAATATAAAAGTCGGATTTTTCTTTGGCAGATGTGTCATTTACGGTCTGACTGACAGTGGCTGGTCAATCTGGAGAACAACATCCAGAGAAGTTGGATTTTCTTCCACGGCAAGCCTTCAAGATGTGGACAGCTGCTGTATTTTTCCTGCTGATTTCCTTATGCATGTCTGAAAACAAGAGTTCCATCTTAAAGGAAAGTGGTGTCCAAGTAACGTGGTTACTTTTCAGTAGTGAAAAACATTGCAAACAAGCTTGTAGAGGCCCAGCAGTTTCAGGTAAGACTACCTCACAAGATTGCCTTAACCATGAAGGTTTTCCTTTGGGGGAATAGGGTTCTGCCCTTTATTTTTCACAGCATTTATAATTATGGCTTCCATGTGCAGTAGCTAAATAACTTCACAGCTTTATTTAAATTGAAAACAGAGCACCAGTTTCCCAGGGACCAGCTTGACTTTTACGATGCAGCAAGCATAGACGTGTCTTTGTGCATACTGCTAACGTAGAAATTTTGTTATACTACTTAACTTACTTCAGAACCAGATGTTTCTAAACTTGGTGAAGTATCACATTCTTATGCGTCCTTGTTGCCATATTATCTCAATGCCTTGAGGTCCTGGAAAGTATTTAGAATCAAATTTGACATGGGCTTCAAGGGTCATCTAATCCAGCCTACAACTTTAGGATGTTCTAGACTTAAATCATCCCTGACAGAGACTCATCAATTTTCTTCTTAAAAAGTCTTCAGGGAAGGAGATTACAGTTTTCTAGAGCTGCTTTTCACATTGCTTATGTCGACTTAGTCCAGCAGTCAGCTGAGATGCTTTTAACTGGGGGCGCCAAAGACATATCTTAGATATTCTGCACAGGCCTGGCCCAAGGTGAAATGGCACCCAAGGCGGTGCCTGAAATTTACAATCCCCTTTCTTTTGTGTGCCTGCACCTGCGCATGCGTGCCCCAAACCGCCATCACTGCCTTGCTTGCCCAATCTGTCTTGAAGAAGAGGCTGGTCGGGCAAAGGAGGCCTTGGAGCGATCCCAGAGTGCCCTGTTCCTCTTGCCATTGCTCTGCCACCACCACCTTCTCTGCCTGGCCACCGTTTCAGAAGAGGTGAGATTGAGAAGAACACTCCTGCTTCAGTCACATTGGAACAGGATTGCAGCAGTCCCTTGCTTACTCCTCCAGGCTTTTTGCTGCAACTGTAAGCCACTGCAGCCATGGTGCTGGAAGAAGTGTGTTGTCACTCCTCCTCCTTTTGCTTGCTCTTAGTGAGGTGAGAAGAGGGTCTGAGTGCACTGTGAAGTGACTGGGTAGGCAGGTGCAGGTTCCCCCAGTCCATCCTTCAAAGCAGCCATCTCACTGGGCCTCATGGCAAAGCAGGTGCTCTAGCACTGAACTGTGACCCTTTCTCTCTTCCTCTTTCATAGACGGAATGCAAGTCTCTTGTATAGCTTTCATTCTCTGAGTCTTGCATTTTTTTCTGATAGACCTTCTCTGTCTCTTGCAAGTTTTCTATCCTATTTACCATAACAGTATTCTAACTGGACCACTTTGGATCTCTATCTGTCTTTGGAAACCTCTACAGAAGAGTACAATCTCAGATTCTCACAACTGGTCCAGATTTCTGAATTAAAAACATGCATTATCCCGGGATATCTGTTGTTTTATTAAAAGTTTAAAATACGTAAAATAGTTCAAACAGCTTTAATGTTTCACCACTACTATCTGTGGCATCTTCAGAAGGTGAAAAACAGCTACTACGAGCGTCCTTGGTCTCATAGGGCTCAGTCCAGCCTAACTCGGCACAAGTCAGGCACAACTGAGGCACAATTGCAGCGTAACTGTGGCCTAAAATAGGGCTGAGTTAGGCTGCAACTATGCCTGAGTTAGGCAGGAGGCAAGAGCAGTGGGCCAGGATCGAGGCAAAACTTACCGCAGAGGCAGGCAGGCCCCTGGGCGGAGGTGTCCATCTTGTGGAAGCGAAGAGCCCCCTCCTGAGCTCGTCTGTGTGCACCTACCACAGCTGCTGCAGCGTTCGCAGCAGATGGACAGCCACAGGTGGGCCTGCAGGCACTGGGCGTGCAACAGTCAGCGGAAGGGCAGAGGTTGTGCCAGTGCCATCCGCCCCAGGGCACCCTGTGCATTAGCCACCTGCCGCAGGGGGGAGTGCCACTGCCCTCCCTCCTGCAGAAGGGGTAGCCACCCCCAAGCCACGTTGAGGCTGCACGTGGGAGTCATGGGGGGCGGGGGTGAGAAGGGAAGGAGGGGGTGGGAACAGCACACACAAGGGGGGTCTCATGAAGTCTGGAACCGCCTCTGCCAGGACATGCCCGTCCGCTGCCTGAAGCCCTGGGCCTCCAGGGCCATGGCAATGCCCACAAAGAAGGCATCCCGGCATGCCTTCTGCTCCGTGCCCCGGCCAAGACCGAGAGATGCCTTGGGCTTGTCTGCTGCAAGCGGGAAGGGCTCACGCAGCTCATCACGCCCCCAGATGGGGCAACGTTGGCGCCTCGCGGCAGGCGCTCTGGCGGGGTGGGGGGTGCCAGTGTCCATCATCAGGGAATGGGAGGGGAGGCAGGCACACAGACGGGGTGCTGGGGAGGGGCATGGGTGGGTCAGAAACAGACAGACAACAAGGCTGGTGGGAGAGGGATACAGGGAGAGGGGTCTGCAGAGACCAATAGGGACACAGGGGTCACTTCGCAGATGAAGGCAATGCAGGAACGGGCGCCTCTCATGCAGACGGACCGAGGGCGGAAACGGACGCTGTTGACGGGCGGACCGAGGGCGGAAACGGACGCCATTGACGGGCGGAAAAGGACGCCGTTGACGGGCGGACCGAGGGCAGGTGAGAGCCCCGGTTGCCGAAAGGGCTCTTCACGGACGTGGCGGACGCGAGCGGATCCAGTATGGGCGCCGTGTCGCCTGTCACTGTTTGCCTGCCTGAGAGGCCCCCCAACTCCCCCCTCCCCTCTGAGCCCTGAGGGTCTGGCAGCCCCCCTGCTTTGGTCTCCCTGGGAAGGCAGTGGCAGTCCCTGGATGGGAGTCATGCAGGGGCTTGTGTGCTGGGCGCTGTCTGTGTGTGTGTGGGGGGGGGCAATGCTTGTGTTACACTGGGGACATGTTGTTCAAGGGGCCTTTGCCCAAGGGGCATCTTTATTGTTCTGGAACATTGGCAGAGATGGCCAGGCGAGGCTGCCAGGGGGTAGGCACAGCAGCCACTCAGAACGTAGCAGCAGCAGCAGGCGTGCCCCATGGACCAGGGGATGCAGGCCCTTCCCCTGTGGAACTACAGCCTGCTCCATAGAAAGGGGAGGGACAGCAAGTAGGCAGCCAGGGAGGTGGAGCAGCAGCAGCTGACGAGGGTTGCAGGGCAGGCTCCCAGACCTCTGGCAGCATCCAGGCAGAGGACCGTGGGGCAACCAGACTGCAGGCCCAGGGGTGCTCCCAGGAAGGTAGGTGGTAGTGGAAATTCCTGGGGAGACAAAAAACATGGGGGTGTTCCATGGCAGCTGCTGTGTGGTAGCAATTGCCATTGAAGAAATGCCAGTGTGCCGGTTGCAAAGGCCTGCAGGGAGAGAAATCAAACACAGCTGAGAGGTGTGACACACATAGCATGGTCTGCGCTCCTTCCCTGGGTGTAAGGTGAGCATGATCCTGTAAGGGAAAAGGGTCAAAGAGAGAGACAACAACACAACGTGTGGGTCACAACCATGGCAAACCTAGCAATACTGACCTGTCAGTAGACCCTGTGGAGTAAAGGGGGAGGGGACAGCTGGTGCTTACATAAGGCTAACAGTTCCACACTTGTGGCATTGTGTGCTCACATTACTACAGGCAGCAATCAGACACAACAGTGGTCAAGAGGCATGTATCCTATATATCATAGCAGGCATTGCAGGCAGCTATGAGACAAGACATTGGTAAAGTGTCATGTATCCTACCTATATTTCTATATGCAAAGAGGCAGAAGTCAGACCACATGTCAGCACGAACCCTTCACTTACCTGCACTTACCTGCTGGTGTTGTTGCCTGTGGGGGGGGGAGAGGGGCTGGGAGAAAGACATGGGTTAGCAAACACTTGCATGGGGACAGCTGCCCAGGCACAGCTGTAAACAGTTTGGCCACAGCCAGAACAGCCCTCTCTGCCCTAGAGGGGGGCAGAGAGGAGAGGAGAAGAGAGAAGTGGGGTGTTTGTGAATTTTGCCCTCCACCGACAAAGTCCCACTTTGTGGCTGCTGGGGGACAGGACCCCACGCCACGTGCTCAGAGAGAGAGAGAGAGAGAGAGGAGGGCTGGGGCTGGGCTTTTGTGGGAAAGAGGCTGGGTGGGGCTGGGTGCTGATAGGGTAACTTTGGGTCCATGTCCAGAGTTATGCCACAACTATTCCGTCCTAACTCAGGCACAACTCGGGCGTAGGGTGTTAGAACTTTTCAGGAGAGGGCTGGAGTGGGTAAGGTAAAATGGCTCCTATGGGTCTCCTCAAATTTAAGTCCACCTTTTTTGTTGACCTAAATTTTGTGCTGCAGTTGTGCTCGAGGGGGCGTGTCGGAGCTTGCCAGTGTCTGGAATCCGACTCAAATTCGTAACCGCCCCCGTCACTCCCCCGACACGCCCCAAACACGCCCACTTTTAGGCCAAACTTAGGACGGAATAGCTCTTATGCCGAACTTAGGACTGAATTGGTCAACTTTCCTTAACCCATCCTATGTCAGTCACAAATTCGGCCTCTGTGGCATAATTCAGGCACAACTCGAGCCTAAGGCGCTTAGGCTGCAGTTGTGCCTGAATTGTGCCGCTGAGGCCTTAGGCTGGACTGGGCTAATAGTGTCAGATGTTGCTATTAAGGGTTAATCACAGCTCCCTTACGTCTCAGCAGCCTGTTGAAATGCTCTACAGAAGACTTCTGAGAGGAGTAGAAGTTTGGTTCACTTAGCCAAAACTCACAGAGAGACATTGTTTCAATCTGACTTCAGTCCTGTCCATTTCAATAGGGCTTAGGATTTACTTTCTTTGGATCCAACCTAGAGTGTCTGTGGAATAAGTGAGCTTGAATTTGTTCCTTATTTATTGGTGATAAATACAACTTTTCTAATGAATGTTCTACCAAGAGGCTTTTTTCCAACTTATTGTTTTATCAATTTTTTTGGTTGAAAACAGATCTATTTACTTAATTATATGCTGCTTTTCAACCAAAAGAAATTGTAGCAAAGCAGTTACATAGCAAAATAAATGAATGAAAACATAGTTTCCTGATCTAAAAAGACTCACAGTTCAAAATGAGACATCAGCAAACAGCCAAGGGAAAAGATGCTGTGCTGGAATGCATTTCTGTATTCATCTACGCAAACTAAATACAGATATGTTAGCTATGATAATAGAATACAATGAATAAAATGTTATCTGGTTCCTCTTCCTCCAAATGAAATTGATGATCTGCCTTTCTGCTTTGGTACTGTAGGTAATCGCTACTGCTGGTCAATGCTGTATCAGAATCACTGTGTCCTCCTACGCTGTCCACAACTGAGCGCGTGCCTGAATGTCAGCACACAGGATATTAAAGAACTAATGGGAGGTAATGTGGACTCACTGGAAGGGTTCTTGGTTAAAACTTAAGGGTTGGTTCACGTGGCAATATTTTCCTAACCTGTTCACTTTCCAGATGATTACAGTGTTTAAAAGGGGTTCTGGCAGATTGCTGCAAGTTTTGGCGGAGAGTTAATGGGTTCTAGAAGGCTGTGATTTCAAGACACTTACAAGTTACTGTACTCCCAACCTTTGAGGAACTGAACTTGCAGCAGAAGTTGTCTCCCATTAAAGGACTGCACTTGAACAACTAATCAGCCTAGGGAAAATTGCTCAGTTCACAATGAATCTTTGACTGTGTTATGGAAAATGGCCTGCATCAGCACCTGGAAAGATTGGGTGACTACAAGGGCCCTTGTAGTTGCCCAAAGGACCCACACAGCTAAATTCTGGGCTGAATGTGTAACCCCTTAATCTACTCTCTCATGCTTGGGAGACCAGCAGAAAGAGCAAATAGAGATAATAGAATGAGGGCGTAGTGCATTCTTGCTGAGAGAAGAGAAGATTCCTTCATGGATGAGGTGGGCAGACACTGCTGATCTCTTGCCCAGGACCTCGCCAAAACCTGGAGGTAACCCTGCCTAACATGGGGACCCTGAGGCAGTTTGCACTTGGGAATCTACCCATTGAAATGGAATGATTTTGTTGAGTTTGTCTCCATTTTTAAAAAAAGTGCCTCTGCCATTATTTGGGTCCTGTATACTTGTATCTTTTTTAGTCTTATCCCTTGCATTCATATTTTCCTGGAAAAAGGCAGAAGTCTTGGCGTTAGTATTATATTTGCTGTCAAGCTAAAAACTGGAGACTGGGTGTATAATCAGAGTGGTTTTTAGCATCAATTGCTAACACTGGATTTTAAAGCAGCAGGGTCTTCTGCTCTAATTAAAAGTGACACCATAACAAAATGGAGCATGTTGGGGATTGGGAAAGTAGCATTGTAGCATGTGTGAGAATTCTACTCTACATGTGTTTTTTAAGGGCAACTTTTCATGGTTGTTTGGGTCCTCAAAGACTTTTCAGGGATTTAGCAGCCATGTTAAGCTTAACAGATTTGTGCTGCCAAGAGCCAGTAATGCTGATGAGGAATATGTTCCACCATTTTAACACTTGTTTTGGAATTGCTTTTCGTTTAAATGTTTAGGTAGATTGAATTAATACATTCTGAAAAGGGCTTTTTGGATATCTTTTTTGAGAGAGAATGTTAGAGGTGTAGGCAACTGGCTGCCCAGAATCTTTCCACCTAGTTGCCAACATAGTCCCTCATCTCAAATGTGTCATTTATTTACACATATGCATCACATCAGTCACTTTCTTCTTTGCAAACAGGCTAAGGTATTTTAAACCCTTTTCCTCCCTGCGTGAATGACTTTGGAGGTGCCATTCATCCTCTTATGAGCTTCAGCCGTTCTCTGCAAGCAGGCACATAGAAGTGAGCAGCTGAGATGTATAAGGGAAAAATTCCCAACAGAGCCTTTGCTGCTTCTCATACTGGAGAGGATGGGCTAAACATCCATTTGCTTGTATGGGAGTCAGTAGATGGAACTAGGGTTACTGCTCCTTCAGCCCTTGCTCAATATAAAATACAAACGTAAAAATGTTTGGCAAATTAGATGTGCACAGCATACATATCCTACCTCAAACAGCATGTATTAAATAAGCTACAAGTTGTAATGTTATGCCACTGAAGTCTTGCATTTGTAATTGCAGAACATTTGTCATTTGTGCAAGTAGAATAAAACTACTCTGAAAGACCTAAGAGGCAAGTAGTGTTACTAGGGGTGTGTGACTAGTTCGGGCCACACCGGGCACGATGCTCCGGGGGGGGGGGGGGACCATTGCTGCCTGAGTCTTCCGACGAGGCTCAGAGGGGCAAGAAGAGCTCCATGTTCAGCTAAGGCCCTGGAAGGGACTCTCGTACCTGCCCTTGCCATTGTTTGACTCCAAATTGCGGCATTCCAGAAGCAATTGGCTGCGATGTGATGACACCATCACATCACCGCCAGCCTACTTCTGGGTTGCTGTGCTCCACGCCTGTGCATCAACCCCAGTGCCTCTGCTACTAAGAGGCCAGTTAATACAAATATGAACACTATTTCTTCACCGTTAAGTGGCATTGGATTATCCATACAGAGCACCATACCAGAAGCCAAGGAAAGTGACACATACTCAGAAGGGTAATCTGTGCAAGAACATAGATCCAATTAAAGAGCAAGATATTGTGGTTGGTTGATTCTGTGATGTCTGCCACTCACTATCGATAAATTGGAGGCAGCACCACAAAAGTAAACTGCCCTTGATGTATGGCTCTTGAAATTCATAATTATTGTCATCTCTGGAACCCACTTTTGATCATGCTTTTTGATTTGTTTTTATTATATTTTAAAGAATTCATGATCCGTAAAAGAAGAAAGCGTAATGCACCCCAGCTGGCCAATAATACCAAAAAGCCTGATGGAGGACAAAGGATGCTGACGACTAAGGAGCCTATTAAGGCGAGTTTTGCAGAAGTGCCTGTTTCATCAAAGACTGAAGCCAGGATGACAGCAGACGTAGTAGTGATTACATCCACTGTAAAGAAGGCAACTACTGACACCCCTGTGACCACTACCACCTCCCAAGTTGCAGTAGGAGCAACAGCCATAATCTCAACTGGAAACCACGTAGCTACAATTAGTAAGAAAATAACTGTTGGAGCCCCAACCCTTTCTTCAGTTTCCATTAGCTCTCCTCATAACACATTATCCGCACTTCCAAACAATGGTACTGTTAATATTACTAGTACGGAAGGCTTCACGGGAACACAAGACAGTGGGTTAATTCCAGGGACAGGTGGTACAACAATACCAACAGAGCCTCTTTCTCGGACTACTGTTACTTCTAGGTCCACAGTAACAGTGCTTCCCACATCCCTCGGCACAGCTATTGCACCCAGTACTTATGCTCCTGTTGGCTCTGGCATAGTTGGAAGTAGCTCAAAACCAGTAAATATGTCTACTGCTGCAACTACCCACAGCACACCAACATCAAGTGCCCATTCAACAGTCATAAGCACATCTCTAACAACTATAAAACCAACAAAGTCGTCTGATTTTGAGAGAATTACAACAGACAAGGCAAAGCCCACTCCAGTTGGGGATACTCCTGTGGTCTCTATGAAGGGTACTGATGCCTCCACTACTACACAGCAAACAGAGACTACTAGTCACCTAGTGACGGCGACTTATATCACTTCCTTGGCAGTAATTACAACTACAAGTCCAACATCATTGCCCAAATCAACAGCCATAGAACAAAGGAAAGATAATCAGGACACGGGTAGTGAGAATAGCTCTCAGCAGGTAGATGTCAGTTGGCTCGTAGTAGTGCTTCTCTTTGGCGTCCTATTTTTCATAACAATTGTAGTTTTATTTGTCATACAGGCTTACGAGAGCTACAGAAAGAAAGACTACACTCAAGTGGACTACCTAATCAATGGGATGTACGCAGACTCAGAAATGTGAGAACAATAGCGGTGTGAAGGAAGAAGCTTTATATAAATATATACACACACAACTATTACTGAGGGAGGTTGAAAGCCTAGGATGAGACTTATCTTTCAATTCCCTGGTTTGCCTATAAGACCAACTGAAAGTGCTTCCAAATTACTTTTGGTGCAATTTAGGAGAAATGCCATGTATTCTACTTAAGTGTTTGTTTTTTTAATCCACAGTCACAGGTTGCCATGGATAAATTATTTCTGAGACTGTAGTAATGCTTCTGTTGTGCCAGTTTTGTTTACCGTTGCAAAGGAGCATTAATGTTGCACATAGCCCTCTTCTGAGGATGGTGATGCTTTCTGGGTTCCTCAGGTTCTGTTAACGTCCTGTCTATTCCTGTGTGACAAATGGTGAAGAGGTGTTTTCAGATAGAGCTTTTCAAGTGTTGGTGTACTGGGCACCTGCAAGTTGCGTGGGGACTGTGCCTATTGCTGTTTGTCCAAATGGCTGACCAAGGACCGGCAGGATTGGTACCTGTGGTACAATCCAAAAGAGTGCCCAACATAACCCCCTTGCGCATTTTACTTCTGGTACATTTCATTTCACTGCTACTGGCTACAGCCATGAGGGAAGCTGGTGGCTCAAGATGCAACCTAAGAGTGGTTTTTGTTTACAGGTTATAAAGAGTCTTGAAGTCTCTGGGTGAAAAGCTCTCTAGAATTGCTGAGCATTCCTATCTCTGCACTCTGTTGGGGGGGGGGGGAATGTTGGTGGAACAGGCATCTTGTTTAGTGAGCTCCCTGCTTGTTAAAATCTACTTACTAGACTCTGTTTAATGCTGTGCTGTTTCCTAATCATGAATATTCCCTGAGGTGCCTTTGCATCTCTATATGATTTTATTTTTGTACCCACTCACTTAATAAATGAGGCCCTGTAGGGCATGTCAAGGCTCACTCGACTATATTTCCTTTTTTCCCTTGCCTCCCCTTCCCAGTTTCTCAGGTTGATAGGGCCTCCTGACAAATGAAATTCAGAGCACACTGAATGCCTTCTTTGTAAGATTTTGAGTGCATTCCTGTTGCTCAAGCCAGTAGTACTCCATTTTCTTCTCTGCTCTATCCCTCTTTGCAATCATAGTGCATCTCAGTCTTGTAAATTGTTCATCATGACTTTCAGTCACAGGCCAAAGCATGTTGAAGCAGTCTTAAGCTCAAGGCTTGCTGAGCTCCTGGTGGCCCACAATCGGAATATGGCTGTCAACTGTGAACTTAAAACTATTCCAGTTTTATGAATAGTTAAACAGTCATGTTGTACCTTGAATAAATCATGCAAAAATCTGCACTTGGGGTGGTAGGGTTAAGTCCTGGATGCAAAGTCAGCAGTCCACCTAGAAAAAGATCATTTCCTTGGAATGGTTTGCACTGTGCCCATTTAAGAGACTCCCTCCCCCATTGCACACTTGCTCACTCACTGACTCATTCTCACAGTGTGCAGGGCTGAAATATTATTTTCCTTATTTCCCCTCTGATGTGGCTGCCTGTGTTTTGACGGCATTAATGAGCCCTCCCAAACTCTCTACTCTGGTAGTACTCTGCAGATGGTTCTGCCTTGTAGCAGAATGTTGAACTATTTCACCTTTTCCCACCAAGCTATGTGAATATAGATATACATTTTTAATAGTAGTCTCGCTGTATGTTTGCAACTTTCAACAGCTTTAAAAAAATCCAAAAGCAGTTGGCTCAAATGTTCCTGTTTTTGTTTTTTTTTAAATGTGTTTCAGTTTTGAAATGTATGGTGGCATTTTCTCACAGTAACCAAATGAGGGGGAAAGACATAACTTCAAAGTTTGGGTCTTTTCTGGATCCATTCAGCAAGAAGTACCGTACATGTGTGGGGTGCTCTGATATCTCTTGCCAAGGAAGATGAAAATAAATACAGCTGAATTGGAAAGGCTAACCAAATAGTCAACCTTAAAAGGTGAGTTTAATGAGCAGGAGGTGCATTCAGAAGACTTGGAATGAAACAGTCTGTGACTGAGTCTAAGTGTATCTCATCCCTTATCTTGCTACAATTCCATTGCAGATTGCTTTGCATTCTTTGGAATCCTAAGAGCATTGTTCACATTTTAGTGTCAGTATTCTGATCCCAATTTTTTTTATTGACTGTGTGTAGAGTGACCTAGTGAAGCATGGCTCTCAAGGGAGGACATCTGACTTTTTTGTTCCAGACTTGAATGAAAATCAGTAGGGAATTCTTACGTTGTATGTGTTCAATCCTTTTCTACAAAGCAGAATGAAGGGGAATGGCTTCTTGGCTCCCACCAAGCTCAAGACAGAGACTGTAATAGGAGGCAAAGCCTTCTCCCTCAAATTGGGGCTATGTGGGGGACTTAGCTCCCAACCTACTTGGGATATAAGAAGGGAGCAAAATCACAACCACCGCACCTTATGCAGTGTTATTGCAGGTGTCCATTTGTATGGATTCCAGGTTTTTAGGGAACAGCTACTTTCACATTAAAAGTTCTGGAGAGAATCTGATTATTTTTGTATTTTCAGTGGTTTCTTGCACTTTCAGAGATGAGCCAACAGGTTGCACTGTTGTGCTGATCAAGAGCTATACAGATTCCATCTCCCAACAGAGTCCCAGAGTCTGGAAAGCAGGAGGTGCCTCCAGAACTTCACTTTCCTACATTATTCAGTGTTATTGTTCCTCTCGTTCCCTTAGCTGAAGTCTTCTCCCCCCCCCCCCTGAACTGTCTGTTTGAATTGGAGATACATTGAAATGGCCCAACATCCTGCTGACTCCAATTAAAAAGAAGGAAACTTATTTGAGTAGGAATGCACACTCTTTTTATAGCTTTTTGAAAAAAGCTTTTATTTAGTTAGGTTTTTGCCTGTATCGTGCTGGGACAGGCAAAAGTCATTATGACAAATGTAACAACTAAAAGTTGGATCTTCTCTTTCTCTTCCCCCCCCCCTTTCCATAGGATGCATAGCGACATAGGATCTGTGTACAGATTAAAAAGAAAAGGCCAGTACTAACGAAACGAGTTAAATGGCAACGTGTCTTACAGTACTCCTCACCTCAGAATCACCTTGTGAAGTTAGAGTAGCATTTGGTGAGCAAACGCTAAGGAATCGTGTTCTGCTCATGGACAACTGTGACCCTGAAATGAGATCCAGTGGCTGGGTCTCTTCCCGCTGCATCCTGATCAAGGTACAGTGTGTGTTGTTTAATAGGAGTTTAGACCACCTTTCAGTCGGAAGTGATCCCCCAGCTTACCCAAGATTTTCTTTTTAAAAAGTGAAATGAAATGGGACCATTTATCTCCTTAAGGGAAATGTTAGACTGCAATGCCATGCACACTTCCCTGGGAGTGGGCTCCATGATGAACACAGTGCGATTTACTTCTGAGTAAACATTTGCTTGGCCAGCTCCTGCCAACCTAGCAGTTCCAAAGCATGTCAATGCGAGTAGATAAATAGGTACCGCTTGCGGGAAGGTAAACAGCGCTCCGTGTTCCAGCCGCATGCTACGCGCTGCGGCAAGGAGAGTCATGCCGGCCACATGACCACGGAGGCGTCTTCGGACAACGCTGGCTCTTCGGCTTTGAAATGGAGATGAGCACCACACCCTAGAGTCGGACATGACTGGACTTAATTATCAGGGGATACCTTTACCTTTTAAACATGCATAGGATTGTGCTGCTAGTTCATTAATAGTATGCATTTTAATTTATTTAAGAAGCAATTGTTCCAAAGCAACAAGGAAACTTGCTTTGGTTGGTTTTTTATGATGCCTGGCTCGCTGCAAGTGTTGTCTTAGAGAAGCATTCCTTGCTCTGTGTGTGGGGGCAGCGAGAGAATGGTACTTACCATCTGTAATCTTCAAGTACTTGCACTAACAATGTAACAAAAAATGCCTGATTACACTGTAACTCAAATGTGCTCCAATTTAATTGATTTAAACATAAAATCATGCTAGAAAACAAAATAACAGAACTAAAAACTAATACTGTATATAGCAGAGATTCATCTGCTCTCTTAAATGGCTATGGAAAACAATCATCTTGCCTTGCCTCCTAAAACTTGTGAAGAATCCTACTGAACCTCCCAGGGGAGGAAGTTCCAAAGATTGGGATGCTACTAATGAAAAGGCCCTGCGTTTGGCAGAGAACCACCAAAACGCTGACAGAGCAGGGCCAACAAAGAGAGCCTAAGCAATTGCATAGGTTTTAATGCAAATGACAGATGTGAATGAGAATACACAGATGTTCTTTATGTGCAAGTCTCCAATTATGTGAGGCTTCAAAAGTCTGCATCTGTGGTTTTTATACCGCTTTTAAACAGCCACCTGGGAAGCAGCAAAGGTGGTACAACCGCTGACTACTATATGATATACAGTGAGCACAAGTTCAACCCTCACTGCTACAGTCTGGACTAGTTCTAATTTCAAGATGCTTTCCAATAGCAACCAGATGTACAACGACCTTGACTTGGTCTAGTCTGAAGGCTACCAGCACATGAGTCATGGTGGCTAGATCCTTCCTACTTCAGGGAGGCTACAGCTACCCTGCACCCAAAGTGGCATCCAAGTTGGAGTGCACAACAGATTTCTTACATGATTTGGGTAAGCCGGGTGAAGATGCCATGTCTGTAAACAGCCTGGACAAAAATAGATATCCTGCGCCGGTCGCGAGTTTCAAGGAACAGCTGGCAGTCGCGAGCGGGATAAAATATTTAAAATCCAAGGGTTTTGCACGTAGTCCAACGTTTCGTTCCGAAACTCGGAACTTCTTCAAAGGAATCCCAAAAGGATCAAGGTGAAATTGTCCTATCCTGATGCTTCTCCATTAAAAGAACGAAAGCGTGGGAAAAACGGAACCCACGCGCTGTCAATTAAGAGCGGAACTCAGACCGGAAACCACAGTAGCGCTGACTGTCACTCTCTCAATTAGGCTATTTTCATTCTTTTTCCTCCCTGTTTCTTGCTGAAATACTACAGTTTATTTTTATCAATAACATCCTTTGCACACAAGTCACAGTTGGCCACTGCATGCTCTTCTCGGTTGTGAGCAGATTACAAAAAACCTTTCAGTCTAGCTCCACCAGATGGCACTGTATTGATGTGATGCTTATGTATAAGTAATCCAGGGGTTCTCAACCAGTGGTATTCATACCACCAGTGGTACTGCGGCTGACTGCTGGTAAGTACTCAGACTGCTGGGCTGCTAGAATCCCGCTCCAATGTGGCACTGTCAGCACTGCATCTTTGCCCCAGAGAGACTCCTTCTTTTGTCTGAGCCTCTCGAGAATGCTGAGAAGGGCCCTCCTGCCTGCCCAGAGCCTCCTACCTGTGTCTTCTGACCTCCGAAAACCCAAAAGTAACTGGCGAAGTCATCACCAGTCACGTCCGGTGGTACGCAGCAGGAGAGTGGCGCTGGAGGTGTGGTGCTCAGCTGGGAAGGGATTGAGAACCCCTGAAGTTCTTTGCCACCCTGATCACCATGAAGTAGGTTTAAAATGAGCCGTCTCTTGTATTTAGTTGGGCTCCTGGTTTGTTTTTTCTTGCAGGAGGGTGCATGCGCACAACAGCGGTGGGTCTTAGGGTGCATGCGCACAGCAGTGGTGGGTCGCAGTCAGGGTGGTGGATCCAGTCAAGCCGTCCTCTGCTGCTCCTGTACTTAGAAGGCAGCAGGACATAATGGAGAGAGGCATAGAGCAACCTGCCCCATCCAACCATTAAATCCTGGATGATGTTGGTTTTCATGAAGTACTTTAAGGCTTGATGGAATATTGGCACAGTAGTCAGGAGACCCTTGGCTAACAGAAGCCCCTCTATTGAACTATTGCCCCTCTATAGACTTGTGACAAATCACTTAGGCTGATTAATGGCTGTAAGACACTCTCTGTTGGAAGAGAGTGGTGACAGGCAGAAGGTTTGTGTTTCTTGCTACGTAAAATTTCATTTTAATACTGTGTTTACAAACGTGTTTCTCTGACAGGCAAGTACTCGGCAAAATAGCTTCTAGAACCTAATTGTTGTTGTTCAGTCGTTAAGTCGTGTCCGACCCTTCGTGATCCCATGAACCATATCCCGCCAGGCCTTCCTGTCCTCCACTATCTCCCTGAGTTCGCTCATTTTCATGTTCGTTGCATCGGTGATGCTGTCTAACCATCTCATCCTTTGCCTTCCCCTTCTCCTTTTGCCTTCAATCTTTCCCAGCATCTCCAGAGAGTCTTCTCCAGAGAGTCCTCTCTTTGCATTAGGTGGCCACAATATTTGAGCTTCAGCCTCAGTACCTGTCCTTCCAGGGAACAGTCAGGGTTGATTTCATTTAGGATTGACTGATTCGATCTCCTAGCATTCCAAGGGACTCTCAGGAGTCTTCTCCAGCACCAAAGTTCGAAATCATCTATTCTTCGGCGCTCAGCCTTCCTTATGGTCCAACTCTCGCAACCATACATTGCTACTGGGAATGCCATCGCCCTGACTATACGAACTTTTGTTGGCATGGTGATATCTGCTTTTTATTATGCTATCTAAGTTTGCCATAGCTTTCCTTCCAAGGAGTAAGCGTCTTTTAATTTCATGGCTGCTGTCTCCATCTGCAGTGATCTTGGAACCCAAAAAAGTAAAATCTGTTACTGCTTCCATGTCTGCCCCTTCTATTTGCCAGGAATTGATGGGACCAGATGCCATGATCTTAGTTTTATTAATGTTGAGTTTCAAGCCAACTTTTGCACTCTCCTCTTTCACCCTCATCAAGAGGCTCTTTAGTTCTTCTTCACTTTCTGCCATTAGGGTGGTATCGTCCGCATATCTGAGGTTGTTGATGTTTCTCCTGGCAATCTTGATTCCAGCTTGCGATTCATTCAGCCCTGCATTTCTCATAACGTACTCTGCATATAAGTTAAATAAGCAGGGTGACAATATACAGCCTTGCCATACTCCCTTCCCAATTTTGAACCAATCGGTTGTTCCACGGCCAGTTCGAACTGTTGCTTCTTGACCCGCATACAGGTTTCTCAGGAGACAGGTAAGGTGGTCTGGTACCCCCATCTCTTTAAGAATTTTCCACAGTTTGTTGTGATCCACACAATCAAAGGCTTTTGCGTAGTCAATGAAGCAGAATTAGGGTGTTGTTGTTTTTTGGAACTCTCGTGCTTTCTCCATGATCCAGCGCATGTTGGCAATTTGATCTCTAGTTCCTATAAGTTCTAGTCTATAAGAACCTAATTATAGACATCCATTAGTCATGAATAGTAACTTAATTGCAAAGGATAGTAATTAGGCTGTCTGTGTAGCTTACAGCCCAGTCCAGCCCAAGGCCTCAGCGGCACAATTCAGGCACAATTGCAGCCTAAGTGCTTTAGGCCCGAGTTGTGCCTGAATTGTGCCGCAGAGGCCGAATTTGTGCTGCAATTGTGACTGAATTGGGTTCCGGCACAATTCAGGCACAACTGCACAATTCAGGCACAAAAGTGGGCGTGTTGGGGGCGTGTCGGGGGAGTGATGGGGGCGGTTACAAATTTGTTCCGGTTCCAGACGCTGGAGAGCCCCTGACACGCCCCCTCGAGCCCAACTCAGGCACAAAATTTGGGTCAACAAAAAGGGTGGACCCAAATGTGAGGAGACCCATAGGAGCCATTTTACCTTACCCACACCAGCCCTCTCCTGAAAAGTACTAACACCCTGGGCCTGAGTTGTGCCTGAGTTAGGACAGAACAGTTGTGGCCTAACTCTGGAACCGGACCAAATAGTTACCCTATCAGCACCCAGCCCCACCCAGCCTCTTTCCCACAAAAGCCCAGCCCCATCCCTCCACTCTCTCTCTCTCTCTCTCTCTGAGCATGTGGCGTGGGGTTCTGTCCCCCAGCAGCCACAAAGTGGGACTTTGAAAAGTTTTCTAACACCCCACTTCTCTCTTCTCTTCTCCTCTCTCCTCTCTGCCCCCCTCTAGGGCAGAGAGGGCTGTTCTGCCTGTGGCCAAACTGTTTACTGCTGTGCCTGGGCAGCTGTCTCCATGCAAGTGTTTGCTAACCCATGTCTTTCTCCCAGCCCCTCTTCCCCCCCCCCCACAGGCAACAACACCAGCAGGTAAGTGCAGGGTTCGTGCTGACATGTGGTCTGACTTCTGCCTCTTTGCATATAGAAATATAGGTAGGATACATGACGCTTTACCAATGTCTTGTCTCATAGCTGCCTGCATAGCCTGCCATGATATGCCTCTTTACCAATGTCTTGTCTCATAGCTGCCTGCATAGCCTGCAATGATATGCCTCTGTACCAATGTCTTGTCTCATAGCTGCCTGTATTAATGTGAGCACACAATGCCATGAGTGTGGAACTGTAACCCATATGTAGACACCAGCTGTTCCCCCCCTCTTTTCTCCACAGGGTCTACTGACAGGTCAGTATTGCTAGGATTGCCATGGTTGTGACCCCCAAGTTGTGTTGTTGTCTCTCTCTCTTTGACCCCTTTCCCTTACAGGAGCATGCTCACCTTACGCCCAGGGAAGGAGCGCAGACCATGCTGTGTCTCACACCACTCAGCTGTGTTTGATTTCTCTCCCTGCAGGCCTTTGCAACCGGCACACTGGCATTCCTTCAATGGCGATTGCTACCACGCAGCAGCTGCCATGGAACACCCCCATGATTTATGTCTCCCCAGGAATGTCCACCACCACCTACCTTCTGGGGAGCACCCCTGGGCCCGCAGTCTGGTTGCCCCATGGTCATCTGCCTCGCTGCTGCCAGAGGTGTGGGAGCCTGCCCTGCAACCCTCCTCAGCTGCTGCTGTTGCTGCTGCTCCACCTCCCTGGCTGCCTACTTGCTGTCCCTCCCCTTTCTATGGAGCAGGCTGTGGTTCCACAGGGGAAGAGCCTGCGTCTCCAGGTCCATGGGGCACGCCTGCTGCTGCTGCTACGTTCTGAGTGGCTGCTGTGCCTACCCCTGGCAGCCTCGCCTGGCCATCTCTGCCAATGTTCCAGAACAATAAAGATGCCCCTTGGGCAAAGGCCCCTTGAACAACATGACCCCAATGTTACACAAGCACTGACCCACACACACACAGACAGCGCCCAGCACACAAGGCCCTGCATGAATCCCAGCCAGGGCCTGCCACAGCTAGCCCAGGGGGAACACAGCAGGGGGGCTGCCAGACCCTCCGGGCTCAGAGGGGAGGGGGGAGTTGGGGGGCCTCTCAGGCAGGCAACCACTGACAGGCGACATGGCGCACGTCTGCCACGTCCGTGAAGAGCCCTTTTAGCAACCGGGGCTCTCACCCACCCTCGGTCCGCCCGTCAACGGTGTCTGTTACCGCCCTCGGTCCGTCTGCATGAGAGGTGGCCGTCCTGCATTGCCTCCATCTGCGAAGTGACCCCTGTGTCCCTATTGGTCTCTGCAGACCCCTCTCCCTGTATCCCTCTCCCACCAGCCTTGTTGTCTGTCTGTTTCTGACCCACCCGTGCCCCTCCCCAGCACCCCCTGTCTGTGTGCCTGCCTCCCCTCCCACTCCCTGATGATGGACGCTGGCATCCCCCACCCCGCTGGAGTGCCTGCCGCGAGGCGCTGTCGTCGCCCCATCTGGGGGCGTGATGAGCTGCGTGAGCCCTTCACGCTCACAGCAGACAAGCCCAAGGCATCTCTCAGTCTTGGCCGGGGCACGGAGCAGAAGGCATGCCGGGATGCCTTCTTTGTGGGCATAGCCACAGCCCTGGAGGCCCAGGGCTTCAGGCAGCGCACGGGCATGTCCTGGCAGAGGCGGTTCCAGACTTCATGAGACCCCCCCTTGTGTGTGACGTTCCCACCCCCTCCCCCCCATGATTCCCACGTGCAGCCTCAACGTGGCTTGGGGGTGGAATCGCCTTCTGCAGGAGGGAGGGCAGTGGCACTCCCCCCTGCGGCAGGTGGCTAATGCCCAGGGTGCCCTGGGGCAGCTGGCACTGGCACAACCTCTGCCCTTCCGCTGACTGTCGCACGCCCAGTGCCTGCAGGCCCACCTGTGGCTGCCCATCTGCTGCGAATGCTGCAGCAGCTGTGGTAGGTGCACACAGACGAGCTGAGGAGGGGGCTCTTCTCTTCCACAAGACTGACAGCTCCCCACAGGGGCCTGCCTGCCTCTGCGGTAAGTTTTGCCTCGATCCTGGCCCACTGCTCTTGCCTCCTGCCTAACTCAGGCACAGTTGCAGCCTAACTGGGTCCTATTTTGGGCCCCAATTGTGCCACAATTGGGCCTCAACTGTTCCTGAGTTGGGCTGAGTTGGGCTGGACTGAGCCCTTAGTGTGCTCAGTAATATCATCGACACAATGACCAAGATTATGAAATAGCTGCTTGAGAACCCAATTCTGGCACAACAGACCCAGCCATGGAGCAGAACATTGCATTCAGGCTCATTTAGGGACTTGGTGAAGGGCCTGGCAGCGGGGTAGATGGTACTAACGCATGTATGGAAGTCTACCATTTCATGGACTACGCTCCACATCCATGATTAAGTGGACAATGAGTGGTCCATGAAAGCTTAGGCTACAATAAGTGTCCGTCCTTAAGGTGCCACAAGACTACGTTCAGAGTTTACTGTGAGTTAGCATGGAGTTAACTTACAGCCCACTCCTGCCTAAGATCTGCCACTGCGCAGATCTCTTTGCTGCCCAGACTTTGAGACACAAGTAAAAACTCGGAGAGGAAAGACATCGGCACAAGGAAAGAGCCAGGTCTGCCTTGTACCAGAGAGATTCTCCCCGGAAGAGGAGGTATGCTGTTCTGGAGGTACTGCAATACCAAGTCAATGTGTGGAGTGGATAGAGTAAACTCCTATTCCATCTCCCAGCCCCCCCCCATCCACTTAATATGTAGTCCTTGAATAGGGGACGCAGCAGATATTAAACTGATGGGAACAGATTTAACTTTTTATTAGAGAAAGTTTCACTTTACAGTTATGATAACAGCACAAGGAAATACATGGTTCTGACACACGGTTACATACATTGGGGAGGTAATGGTGATCACAAATTCAGACATGGTATGTAAGTCCATTTCAGGGAGTGGGATAGTGGTGGATTTAGAGTCCATTGATAACTGAAGTCCAAGCCTAGTGAGCAGGGTGTGCCCAGTTTTGCCTTGCATGTGTCCAGCTGTGCCAGGCTAAGGCTAGTCTTCTGCCGATGGCAGGTGTAGCAGTGTTTAGGTGGTGTATAGTCCAGGGTTGGAAGCCAGGCCCACTTCCATGCTGTGTGGAGCAGGTGGTGTGTGATACACACACACCCAGGCACCCCCTTCAGTCTCTCAGCTGGCTTTGAGGCTTCCAGGAGGGCCCAGAGAAAATACATCAACACAAGAAAAGAGCTAAGTCTGCTTTTGTACCAGAGAGGTTCTTCCAAGGAAGGGAGGTGCACTGTTCCTAGAGATACTGCAATACTAGGCCAATGCATGGAGCAGATAGAGCAAGCTCATATTCCATCTCCCAGCCCCAAAAATCAATTTAATATAGAGTTCTCAAATAGAGAACATATCAGATATTAAACTGATAAGAAAAGACACTACACTTGATCTTAGCCGATAGGCCGAGAAGCAATAGCTTGCCAACAATGTGTGGCTCTTTCAACTAGCTGTTCTTCCAGCTCTCCAAGAGCAGCACTTCATCCTCCAGGGTCTGCTGCCACAGCTGGCACAGCCCATTTCACCATCACATGGAATCTGCTCTGTAAACAAACCTCGGTGCACCATCATGGTTGAGTCCCTCCTGCTGGACAGATTTAATATCAAAGTTTGTGGATTCTTCTCATCTCATCCATTTCAAGGCTTTCTCAGGGCTCTGCTCTCCATTGGTGTGCGATTTGCATAACCTCCCCTCCTTTCCCATCACGCTGATAAACCCTTTGACAGCCAGCAGCAGAGCCCTAATCCTTTGCACAGCTTGTCCTTTTCTTGCCCTCTTTAGAATTGCTCTCCCGGAAGAATTGCAGTACTGAGAAAAATCGAGAAAAATCAAAAACAACAAAGGATCCTGTAGTACCGGAAAGACTTGCAAATGTATTGTTGCAGAAGCTTGTGTGGGCTACAGTTCACGTTACCAGGTGCAAGCAGAAAACTACCTGGAGCAGGGGTCCCCACATGTTCAGCTGTCAGGGTCACATCACTCGGTTTTGCTCTTATGATGGGCAGAAGCAAGTAAAAGAAAAACATATATACATTTTTTACATAAGACTTTTCACAACAAAAATATTTCCGATCTATTTACAGCTGCAGGGCTGCTGCTTCTTCTGTCTCATGCACGCATCAACGAACGAACGAGACAGCCTAGCCTAGCCGGCACTGCATCCATCAGGAAGAAAAAGGTGCCTGATGGTGGGTGCACTGCTAGCCTGGGGAAAAATAGGAAGGAGTGTAATGCTACTGGGCCTTGCTGGCAGGGCAAAATGTGCTGGTGGGCTGGGTATGACCTGTGGACTGTAGTTTGGGGGCTTCTGATCTGGAGGTTTCCACTTTGACAGCTGCTGCTTTTCACTCCCTGCTTGGATAGCTAGTCTTTCCCTCCTGCTCAGTGGAGTAGTGAACACTTCAGAAGCGCAGGAACTCAGCATGTCAGCCTCCAGAGCTGCACCGTTCCTGTCAAACTCTGGAGTTCCACCAGAATTTGAAAATTCAGGACTTTAGATCTAGATTTGAAAAGCTGATCATGCTTCCGGTTTGTGCGTGACTTTGCATCCCCTAGGACTGCAGATGTTAACAAAAAGTACGATTTGAAAGATTCATGGCCAGCAGTGATAGACACAGATTTCAATTGTATTATGGGATTAGAAGCCATGTAAATTTTTTTCCATAGAAGTAAAAAGTTTAAAAAAGATTTCAAGAACAGCAAGAAGAAAAGAGAGCAGACCATTTGGAATTCATGGCCAGTGGAGTAATGGTAAATATTGAAGCACCAGAGCTCATGACGACACCCCGCGTAGCCATGCCCCACTAAGAGTGTAAGAAAAAACAAATCAACTTTAAAATTTTCCTTGGGGTGGGTTCTTCTCCTGCCACTTATTCCTCTTTTTTGAAAATTATTATACTTCCTTCTAAAGATCCAACTCTTTCCATCCCAGAGTCTTGGAATGAGTGGCAATAATTTTAAACAAATGTATAAACAGTGAGAGATGGAATTAAGAAATACCCGAGGCAAATGTAAAAGGTACACTTTATCTTAGCCGATAGGCCAATTACAATGCTATCTTCTTATGCATGTTTCCTCAGAAATAAGTCCCACTGTCTTCAGCCTTTACACAAAGGTAAAGGTCGCTTTAAATCTTTGCGACTCTGCAGTGCTGGTGGTGATGGCACTTCTGTGTTTGCACTGCTGCAGCTGCCGCCAACTAAGTAAAAAAGGTTTTTTGGGGGATTTGCCCATCTGCAGCAGTGGCAAGAACCTGGGTTGTGCAGCGTCTCCAGGTGCCATCAATGGGTAAGTCTAAAAACCCCTTTTTTACTTAGTCGGTGGCAGCACAAACACAGCATTGACGTCACCACCATCCTGATGTCACGACCAAGTTGCCACTCCCCTTAAAGGGAAAGACGTTGTCTACCACAGGACCTTGGGGTCCTGACCCCAAGGTTGAAGATCACTGCAATAGGGCTTATTCCAAGGTAAGTGTGTATAGGACTGTAGCCTTCAGCTACAATTTTATGCACACTTACCTGGGAATGATCCCCATATAGAACACAGTGAGGCTGACTTCTGCATAAGATTGTGCTGTTAGTTCATCACATGTAAGTTGAACCTTGGGGGCTTATGTCAGTCAGTTGTAGTGGCAGATTGCGGAAGGCTATTGCATCTCAAGGAGTTGGTGGTGTGTCCACATGCCCCTTTCAACCCTCTAGGCCAAAGTGGTCTAACCCGCTGGGGAAAAAGGCCTCTTGCATCATGAAACAATTATGCAAAACTTTAGGGAATTCCTGCATAACATAGGTACTATTTGTTGAGCATTTATCACAATGTTGGGAACCTTGGGTTTCTGTTCATAGCACAGCCTAAGTTGACTGCTGTAGTCTGATCCTTTTGAAAACACGTGTGTGTGAACCAAGAGAGAAGGGAAGTGTGGCAACCACATGGAGCCCATATCCCACGGGATACTGCATGCATGCCTCTCATGAAACATTAACCACAACACCCTTTTCGACTTGTGTGGGATTGGACGGAGAAAAGGTCTCTTCTGATGTTTATCACAGAAGCAGAGCTAAGCCCTGTGGGGTTTCTGGAGAATGTCAGGCTGCTGCCAACAGCTGTAGAATCTCCTACTGGGGTAAGTGGAGTGAACCTCATAGACCTTTAAAAACAAATAAAACACTATCATGGAAGAGAACATCTTTCACTGGCAGAAGAATATACTCAGTGAGTGAGCCAATATCTGTTCTCTACCTTTTAACGTTGATGAAAGTTAGAGTGTGTCTAGATGAATCAGAAGGCAGAAGGCAAGTAAAAAAAGAGAGAAAAGAATTCAAGTTACTTTCAAGAAGAGTAATCATGCCCCCTATCTTTATGTAGCTTCTCCTTGTCTTACAGACGTACATCTTTGGGTATACATTTAATTAATGTCTGTAATGCAGGATCCTACAATAGTACAAGACTGTGCCAAAGAGTGCAAGGAACACTAAAATGCCAGATAGTTGGGCATTTTAACATCCAGATCCTTGTCCATCCTGTCACCTAAAGGCAGGGATGTATCTAAGTAACTAGGTCACGAGTGCGAGTACGAGTCATTTTTACAAGAGTGCGAGTGCGAGTCAGTGTCAAAAATTTTGGGCAAGTACGAGTCAAGTGCGAGTCATTTTTACACGAGTGCGAGTCGAGTACGAGTAAGGCCAGAAACCACGAGTCACAAGTCACGAGTTGAGTCACTTTGGGGAAAATGGCTTTTTCTCCTGAAAATGGGGTGGGTGGGTGTCTGTGTGTGGGGTGTGTGTGGGGACCTCTGAGACTTTTAAAGCACCCACTTGGCTCCCTCTATGCCCTTTCCCTCACCTCTCAGTCTTGTCACCACCCATCTGGTTTGGGAAAAACAAGCGTGTCTACATTCAAACCATTTACTGTATTATTCCCTCCCTGCACCTTCCCCTTGCTGAGCCAAGCATTCCTTGGGCTCGGAGTTTTGGTCAATGAGGAGAAACTGCTGCGGCAGCTTCGCCTTCCCTCAATCCTCCCCACCCCTCGCGCTCGGAGTTGTGGCCAATGGCAGACAGCAACAAAAGGGGGGGGGGACTCAGAGCCAGGCTTGCTTTCACACCCCCTTGAAAACCCTTCCTCCCTGTTGACCTCCTCCTCCGAGGCCTCCACTGCGCCTGCCTGCCTGCCTGCCTGCCTGTGTTGATGCCGGCCATTAAAGGAAAATGACTTGGAAATGGCAAGTCGTTACCCCCACGAGTGCAAGTCAAGTACGAGTCCCGTGGGTCATGAGTCCGAGTGCGAGTGCGAGTCAGTGGGTCACGAGTACAAGTACGAGTACGAGTCAGGGAAAAAGTGGCTAAGTCACACTTGCGAGTCGAGTCATTTGACTCAAGTCCCCATCACTGCGGCTAAAGGTCCATCCTTGCCCACCAAAAAAGAGGCATTCAGATGGAAATGCATTGTCCACTCAGCCCATGCCTATGTGTGCCTTAACATTGCATAGAAGGTTCTTTGTCTTAGTTCTAGCAAAGAAAGGGGGGGGGGAGTCTCTCAAATGAGTAAACACAGAATTGTTATCTATTCAGGTGCAGATAAACTGCTACAATGCAGGCAAGACACAGAGGTGGGGAAGGGTGTGAAGAGGAAGATAAGCAAAGCCTGTGTGGATGAGGCCATTGCTGGGGTTCTTTGGTGGCACACTCAGACATAGCTACTGTGCTCAGAGCAGGAGCAGCAGCTGTGATGGTCTGTTGCAGCAAAATCAACAAGGTGTCTTAAAAAGCACCTTAAAAACTAGCGTAGCCCATTCATTTCAGCATAAGCTTTTACTGGTTGCAGTGAGCTTCAACAGATGCACAAAGTCTAATCCTCTCTAGGTGAACAGTATAGAGAGAAATGGAAAAAGTTGTAACAGGTGAGGTCAAAGGACTATGGGGGTGGAAGCGGTGCAGTCAATGACCATTATTATGTAAAGTACAGCGATGGTTCACACAGCAACCAGGATAGATGATTAGTCTCCCTGCAGGAGCAGGAAAAGCAAGGCAATGTAGCATTTGGTTTCCAGCATGGTGTTCATATACCCCTTACTCCATTGGCTGAGAATGCAATAGGATCTTGATAGTTACAGCGCAATCCTAACCAACGTCCCAGCACCAGTGCAGCTGAAATGCAACCCCAAGGTAAGGAAACAAACTTTCCCTCACCTTGAAGAGGCCTCCATGACTTCCCATGCACTGCAAAATGCAATATGTGCCCTGTTGGCATGGCTACACCGGCGCTGGAAAAGTTGATTAGGATTGTGCTGTTAAAGTCATTCCAGGCTACAGCAGGGATGCCTGACTCAAACATCCACTATGAAGAAATTTTTAGAGCAGAGTTTCTCAACCTGTGGGGCTTCCGAGCGGGCTTGGGGCTTGCTTTTGAGTAGACATGCCTAGGATTTTGCTCTAAGGTTTAACAAGCTACACCTGCCCACATTCCTTCTCCTAAAGGTCTAGCACACTGTCCCAGTTGAAGATCTGGTAAGCCTATCCATTGAGAATGTCATTGTTCAAAATGTTGATCTCTCAGCCTCTGTGCTATAGTTTGCACAAGCCAAAACTGAAAAAGCCCCATTCTGAGCAATAATTAGACAACTTAGCAGAACTGTCACCAGCCTGGCGCCTAGCTTGGAGCTCAGCTGGCGCTCCCTGGAACTCAGCCAAGCTGGGGCCCTGGATGGCCACTTGGCTCACCAACCACTAAGGCCAGCCCTGAGGATACACCACTACAGTCAGTCACATTTGATTAGGCTGACCATATCCAAAAAAGGACAGGGTGCCTATAACCATTATAAGAAGGAATTTGTGCAGGTGTTGCTTGTTGCAGCCTTCCATGATGAGCTGTGCCTGCCCAAATTCCAATGGTTAAAGGTATAGACACCCTGTCCCTTTTTGGATATGGTCAGCCTACATTTGATGCCAATTCTTTTTTTGAGTAATCAAAATGTTTTCCCAGATTAGTGAACATTAATGTTGCAGTCACTCTGATGACATGTAAAGTCAAAATTCAAGCCAACTTCTTAAGAAAAAACTGATGGTGGTGACACCTCCTTAAAATAAGAAAAATTGGCACCATCTATCCATGTAAGGGTCGGACACAACTTAACGACTGAACAACAACAATCCATGTAAGTATGTGTAAGGACTGAGGGTTCTTTGGATACCTTGAGGAACTTTTGTTCACATTCCTTCTGACTAGGCTTACCATATCCAAAGGGGGACAGGGTGCCTACACCTTTAACCATTGTAAAAAGAGGGAATTTAGGCAGGTGCAGCTTGTTGCACCCTTCCATTATGAGCTGCACCTGCCCAAATTCCCTCTTTTTACAATGGTTAAAGGTGTAGGCACCCTGTCCCCCTTTGGATATGTTAAGCCTACTTCTGACTAAGGAATTGTGGATGATAACAGTTTCTGATTAGTTTCCTGAAGTCTGCTCTAGTTCCTGATAGACTGTCCTCATTATGTTACTTGAGAGGGGATGAGTGACATCTGTTGTTCACACCCCAACTCCAGCCACAGCTGTTGCCCTTTATTAACTTCACTAATGGATTCTTTTATCTGTATCTGTTCCTAGCGATGATGCTCTCACCCATCCTACTTGCTCCCACAACTTGTCTTAAGTTGAGTGAGTGTGCGTGGATTTGGGAACAGTTGTGTTTTCTTCCCCTGATCGTGAGCAATGACTGTGTCACCACGATCTCGCCTACTATGGTAGAGCACAGAGCAAGGAAGCCGTTCTCATCTGTAAGCCAGAGAGCCCAATAGCAGGAAACCAGGTGGGAGGAAGTCGCATTACTCTTCAGCAACAATCTCAGCCACATCTGTGGTTGAGTCATACATGGTGGAGTTAAAGGGGCTACGGAATACCCAATAACCTATACAGGAAGAGGAGGAAAAGGGGGAAACTCTGCCTTGATTTTCATTCCTACATTGCTTATTTGCAAGGAATGGCTCAATTAGTTTGATCTATTAATCAAGAAACTTCTTGATTCTTTTACTGAGACATCACAAACTGAGGAATGTTTTTTTTTAAAAAAATTACTGCTATGAAACATTCAAAGTGGTATACAAATTAAAACAATAAGAAGGGCAAGAGATGTAGACACCTTGTGAATTTCAAAATGGAGGTGGAAGACAGTGGCTTATCTACTCCTGTCAGTGTGAACAGTTGCTATTGCAGTATCCCAAACAAAAATATTCTGTCTCATTTCCTACTAGAGCCACTTCACACATCATGTTTTTTTGACGGTGTACACCCAAGATGTTTAAACTATTTACCTTAAAATATTAGTGTGGATATACCAACACTTGTGAATGCATGGACTGGAGAGATACACACTTATCAGGGAGCCCCCATTGAGTGTACATGTAGTGGGAAAAAAATGGTTCTTTTCAGCATATTTAGCATTTCCGTTCTGATGCAAAAAATATATGTGCAGGAAGCATAGGGCAGAAGGTCATGCTGCCTCCTGGTTTTGTTTGGGAGGGATGCTTTCTAAAACTGGTAAGTCTAAACAGAGCTGTGAACCTGTTATCCCCATCGTAAGACCCATGCACTGATTCCCTGTTCCAACTTCAAGCTTCTCACTTATTACATTACACACACACTTGTATTTTTTTAGGCTTCATTTCCTCCTTCCAGGTCCATGTGTTCTGACGTACTTCTTACTAACTCCACTTTGCCGGCTTTCGTGTTCGCACTTAGCCAATCAGAGCCCATTGTTTGAACCTGGGGGCGGGACACCAGACGCATACGCACTGAGACTCGTGCGGTGTGGATCCGCCTTTACTTGGAAGAGCCTCTCCTTGTTTGCAAGCCACTTTAACTCTCAAAGACTGGGGACAGACTACATGTGATTTCAGGATTTGAGAGCCAGAAGGTTAAAGGTGATGTAATGCTGCCATTGTTACAAGTACTGTACACACTCATTTCTTTTGACCCATTATAATTTCTAACCAACAGTTTGCAGGTTTCTGAAGCACTGCAGCAGTTGCAGAACCCATTTGACCAGAGATCATAGCTGGGCATACACGGAAAAGTGTATACTAGCGCTGTGCCAAATTTTCATAAAGTTTGATTTCTTATGCAAAAAGCACACTTTGGGAAAGTGAGAAAGAATAACCCTGTTACTTTTGTGTTCTTTCTTGTTTTTTTCTATCTATTTACATCCTCAAGAGACTGCTCTTTGGTGCCACATTTAGGGCTTCTTCTTCATCTCTTTATCACAGCCATTGAGGGATCACATAGTGATTACCATGACATCCAACTTTATGTAGCCAAACAGATGTGACTGCACGAGTACATCAGTGAGGGTAAAGTCTTCTTTGCTCTCACTCTGATAGCGCAATCCTGTGGGGAAAACCGGCAGTGGAGCAAGCACTCCGCCGCTGGAAGCTGTCGCAAAGTTGTTTGCAACAACTTGGGAGTAAGGGCGGCCGGCGCAAGGCCAGTTGTCCTCACTCTGCCACTAGGACGTCCATGCGGCTGCTGGAGGAAGGTAAGAGATCCCCCGGTGGCAGCATGGGTGATCCAGGCAGTGAGGAGGGCCATTGGCCGAGCCGGCCCGGAGGGGCGGGGATGGCGTCCGCCACATCCCCATCTCCCGCTGGGCTGGTTCGGCCGTTACATGGCCTCCTCTTACTTCCGCCATTTAGCTGGCGGAAATCCAAGGAGGCCCATTGGGCCTTCCCCGGTTTACACTGGAGGAAGGGGACGAACATCCCCTTTCCCCGAATAGACCTCTGGGCTGCTGCAGAGCAGCCCGGAACAGGCATAGGATCAGGGCCGGCCACTGGATAGGTAGGATTACGCTGTGAATGAAGGAGAGGAGGGAACATGTTCCTTTAACCTAGGCAACTGAGCAATGGTCCCTATTCTACTGCACTGTCTTGACTACTCTATCTTCTCTTAAAGATGTGCACAGAAAATGAAGTC
This sequence comes from Plestiodon gilberti rubricaudatus, assembly GCA_026170595.1. Lineage (NCBI taxonomy): Eukaryota > Metazoa > Chordata > Lepidosauria > Squamata > Scincidae > Plestiodon > Plestiodon gilberti. Next base: position 218,994,910 of record JANXHW010000001.1, on the reverse strand, counting down.
ACCCATTTAGGACTAGTTCCTTCCTTCCTTCCTTCCTTCCTTCCTTCCTTACTACATTTTAGGACTTCAGTCTTTCTTCAGTTGGTTTATAATGGGAATGTAAAATCTATCTATACAAGCCAAAATGCTCATTTGCATTATGAATGCCTTTCTTTTGCTTTCTGTTTTGCACTAACAATCAGCTGTTCAAATAAATAGCAAGCAGCTCAAAGGCAATTTAAAGCCCTTTTCCTTAAAAAACAGGAAGCTTTAAAGCAATTTAAGGCTCTTGGAGTTCTCCACAAGGTGTCAGTTTCTCTTCAAAACTGACAGCTCAAAATAAAACTGCCCAAGGGCATTTCCTTAGCGTGCTGCAGTCAGGGTTGACTAGAACACTGAACAGATCTCTTGGAGTGGCTTGGAAAAATAGCAAACTGCCTGTCTGTAAACATGCCTTTGTTTTGTGGCTGGCAGGGCAACTTCATGCAAGGATGTAGCAGTTCAGTCTTACTTGTATGATGTGCTGGGTGTTCTGGTCAACAGCCAAATGGTTAATGATTGTCACCCCTCTGAATTCAGGCTGCTGCCAACAGCTGTTATTATTTTAACTGTGGTGTTAAATCACTAGAGTGATACTGTGCTAAGCCCCAGTGAAAGACTTTGGGACACATCCAGACTAACGCTTTGGGAACGCAAGCTCCCTCCTAGGATGGAAGGAACGTTCTGCTCATGCAAAGGGCCCATTTGCAGAGGGAGCTGGCATTCATGGAAGCGTCACACTGGATGCGACCCATTGGGAAAGAATTAAACATAAACCCTAATGAATAAAACTGGATTGGACAGAAAACAACCATATGATTACCTAAGATGCAAGATGGTAGGAATTACATAAAAAGAAGGTATGAGACAGAATAAATTGAAGTCCTTACCACATACAGGTCCCAAGAATAATTCCCTAATGGCTACCTCCCTAAAGGAGAGGAGAGAAACGGATGTTTGCATTTGTCCATATGAAGGCTAGACAGGACCAGGTGGCCCCTAAGGCAATGTGCCAAATGCTGCCCCACCCTTACCTGGGGGTGTGTTTACTCTTCTCACTCACTCTCTGGATTTGAAAAGCAACAGGGATGGAGCAGAAGAGGAAGTATGGAAAAGAGGAAGTGCTCCAGTCCAGCACTCTCCTCTCCACCACACTTCCAGTAGTGGATATAAGTGGGCAGATGAAGGGGGCACACGCACACCCCAATTTGCTGCCTGAGGCAACCGTTTCAGTCAGCCTTATGGATGGGCCAGCCCTGAGGGTGTATGAGGAGGCAAAAGGTTGGCCTGCAACATAGGCCTATGCTATGGCTATGGTTAGAGGTGTTTGAAAATGGTGGGTTTTTGGTTTATTTTTTAAAATGTGTTGAATTAAAATGCAAAATGTGGTGTTTTGTGTTTTCACAGGTGCAAATTCTTAAGCATCAATATCAGGTTTAATATCATTACACTGCAGTCTTCAATGCTTTAAAAATACCGTATTATGGTGTTTTGTGTTTTTATTCGCTTGCTGTATTATGGTGTTTTTATTTGGTTATCAACAAAAACTTCTACCTACGGCCAATGGATGAGTGGAGCAGAGTGAGGACTTGCTCTCTCTCGGAGTATATTTGTCCCATGAAAGATGAGTAAAGCACTCCTAAATTCCAAGCTGTTCACCTCACCTGTTGAAAATGCCCACATTCTGGAGAGGCAGAATGTAAGGGGTTCACAGCTGGAACTGTACTCAAGAAGCCCGAAAGCTATTCTTTCTTCTGAGACTCATTCCTACTTGTCTGGGCTGATGTCCAAATATTGGATGCATTCCCAGAGTGCTGGCACTTCCTCTCCAGGGGTCTCTCACACTAAAACTGCAGACAGCATTCTTAGTCTATGCTGCCAAACTGAAACAGTTTAACAGTTCAATGAGGAAAAGAGAATGAGGGCAGTTAACATTTCTGTCTGTAAATGTCTCCTCAGGCTTTTGCACATTAGGCACATTGGTGGCAAAGCCACAGGTAACAGCATTTCGATAGTCACAGAGAAAAGACCACAGCAGCAAGACGTGGTGGCACCACTTTGGGGTGAGATGATTATTGCACGGTTGTCACAAAGCTAAAGCAAGTACTGTTGCGCTTACTTCAGGGAGAATTTGAATGAGAATCTACACAACTCCCACTCTGCATTGCAGTTCAGTTACTAGACATTGACAGAGGCTGTTGCTGCCATGAAGTGTGGGTGCTACTGGGTTTAGCTTACATCACCGAGAATTGTGTTTTGCTCAGAAAATAATAGACAGTCCCCTGTGACTTGGGGGAAACATTGGCTCTAGTCTAGTCAAAATTAGTCTTGACTAGCAATGCCTATGTGTTGCAATTCCATTGTGTCCAATTGGGCTCACTCCCAAGTAAGTGTTTACAGGATTGCAATGCAGACTAGGTCCAATTGCAAGCAATGGGACTTAAGATGGTCCTGGCTAACTCACAAACTTGCCCTGTGAGGAGGAGGAGAAAAAGGAAACGCCAGCAAGGCGAAGAGTCACCATGACATCCTCCATCTGCTGGTGCCTTTTTAAACTTGGTCTGTGCCTCTCCACCAACTGTCCTGTGAGGATGTGGAGAAGAAGAAGCCAGTGAAGGTCTACTCCATGGCATGGCAGTGAAGAAAGCATACTTCTCTGACACTATTGCATTTGCAGAGAGCTGCCCTACGGTGTTGTTCCAGCTAGTGTAGGGCCTGTTACATCTTGGCCTACAAAGTCAAATAGAAGAGACCTTGGTTGCCTGCTGTGACTAGTTGGCAAAGCACTCCATAGTTAAAATTGTTTGATCTGCAATGACTTGGATCTACATTAACAGCTCCAGATGAGGTGCATTTGGCATCTGTACGTCCTGCAGTTATGGATTTTTTTCCAGCTTGTTCAGTCTGAGAATATGGACATAATCCTTGGAAGTGGATTCTGTGTGCTGCCATCCATGCGTGCGCTTGACCCTTGCCCAGTCTGGCTGATAAAAAGCTGCCAGAAGTGGGCTGGGCAAGTGGACAGGAAGGCTAATTACTAATGCTTCATTGGCAGAGGGCAGAGTTCCATCCTGCCTGGATGGGGTTGCACTCCCCTTGAAGGAGCAAGTCTGCAGTTTGGGAGCGCTCCTGGACCTGGCTTTGCTCCTGGAAGTCCAGGTGGTGTCTGTGACCTGGAGTGCTTTTGCCCATCTTCAGCTGGTGCACCAGCTGTGCCCATTTCTGTCTCAGGCAAAGCTGGCCACGGTGACCCATGTTTACTCTGTTAGAGGTTGAAGAGCTGGCTCTCTTTAAACAAGTATTTCCTGAACTCGCTTGCAACTCAGTTGCTGCTGCTTGCTTTTATTATATTTTTGCAACATTTTTTAATTGGTTGTGTTTTTAATTGATCTTGTATGCCATCTTGAATCTTCAAATGGAGAAAGGCAGGATAGAGATGTGTTTTAATTAGTAATTATATATTACTATTATCATTAATAATAATAATAATGATAATAATAATAATAATAATTAATACCATCACCCCACACACCTTTTCTGTTGTACAGTAATGATTTTCCCATTGATAGAGTTTCTATAAGTCGCTCTGGGAGACTTGTCAGCTGAAAAGTGGGTACAAATGCTTTAAAATAATAAATGTGTTCTATTTGGTTTCAATGAGAATAAGATCTTCAGGCTACTTCAGGCTGGAATGCTACTCGATATGAGGTTACTGTGTTAACACACCACCACCACCACCACCACCACCACCACCCTTTATGGAAACCAAATGATTTGTGTAAGTCCACATTTTCTTATGCTTTTCTTGGACTGGGACTTGTGTTAGGCAAGACAATAAACTAAAAACACACTGATGTCACTAGCAGGATGGAACTCAACAAATCCCTCTTTTGCGGGGAACAGCTCATGGAAAGAGAGAATAATTTCAGACAGGTTAGAAATTAACAGAGTTTAAAACAATGTGATTGACTGCTATAGTGATGAGCAGTTACGTTTGCTGTTTTATTAATGATGCCTTCTGCCATGTTTTTGGTCATAGCTTCAACAATACATTTGACTTTACCACTTGAAGCATTAGTGGTGCAAACTGCTCCATTCAAGTCTAAAACATGCATAGTTTTGCATAGTTACACATCCAGTTTTGAGAGCTAGGGTAAGCCAAAAGGAGGCTTAACTAGTCTGTTTATCAGGTGTGTTTGTTGGGTTTGGGGTTTGTGTTTTTGTAGGTTTTTTTGCAAGAGGCTGGGGACCCAGCAAGCACCAACAGAACAGTGCTAACCTAAATCACTTTTGCTGCTGTTGGATTAATAATTGGGAATTTAGTATGTGTGTGACTTAATTACCTCATAATCTTTATTATTGCCTGTAGCCGTACTTCTCTCTCAGGCTGCAATCTTGTCAGATTTCAGAAGCTAAGAAAAGATGGTCTGAGCAACTACTTGAATCAAAGGCATTGAAAGAAAGCCTTAAGGCTTCAAGAGGGGATTCAATAGGTGGCATGCTTCCCAGACAGGATTATTTATATAATGCTATGAAGTGGCCTTGCACCGCGTGAGGATCTGCTTGGCTCTAGCAGGAGCCAATTTGGGGCGGATGAGATGGAAAGCTGAGCTCTCAGCCACTTGTGGCACTTCTCACAGGAGTTAGGGGGTTGAAGTCTGCAGTCTGGGCCAAATTCCACTGTAACCAATTCCAGTTCTTTTTGCCTAGTTAAAATTCGGTTCAAATTCCAGCTGGATTCTGTTAGTATGCTTTGCTTCCCAATGCTATTGTGCAACATAATGCCAACGTCTGTTTACACTGCCAAACTTGGCATTCTCCATATTGGCTCAAGCACCTGGAATCAAGTAGAAAGTGCTCTGTGTCAGCAACATAATAAGGTGGTGCTAACCTTTCCCAGACTTTCCTTCTGCCGTTATTAACATTATTATTTTTCAGTGTGGAATTGACTGGGCTCCATCTCACATTACTTTACCTAGTCTTAAATTCTGGGCAAAAAAATGAACCTATAAAGATCTAAAGATTCCTTATTAGAACCGTGGGCTATCTAGTCCAGTACACCCAATTCTGACTGCAGGCAGGGGCTTCTTCTTCTTTTTTTAACTGTGTGGAAGATGCAGAAGTAAATTCCCTTTAGTTAAGTGCTGCTTTTGGTGGAAAACAGTAGAGAAATTGCCTTTGGCTTCATCTAAATGAGTTTGCTTGGAAAGAAGTGCCATTGCAATCAACAAGACTTTTCCAATTAGAGCTGAGGTGTTTAAGATAGCTCTTCAGCCAGACATGGTGGCCGATTTTATTTCTTACATATGTATTACATCCCATCTTCCATAGATCTCATAGCTACATATGTGAGGTTTCCTGGCAGTCTCACAACCAGACACTACCCAGGCCCAGACTTGCTTTGCATCTGACATGGAACTACATTCGTTGCTTACAGAGTGCAGCAGCGCCCACCGAATCCTAACCTTCCCAGGCCCAATCCGCCTTCATGGATCAACGCAGATTTGCGCCAGCTATAGAGCTGGCGTAGGTCTGAGTTGACCCATGGCGGCTGCTGGGGCTTACCCCGTGGGCGTGGCAAGGGAACAAATGTTCCCTATCCCAAGGAGACCTCAACGTGCTGAAACCTCCCCTGCGGGATACAGCGGATGCCTCATTGGTGCCGCCGCATCACTGAGCGGAGAGTTAGGTAGGGTTGGGCTGTAAGATATTCAAGGTAACCAATACTTAATGTAATGTTTCCCTGTGGAATTATATATTAATGTTTTATTAATGTTTCACTGTGGATTATATATCTTAGAGGGTTTTTTTATTGTTCCTCTAACCCTGATCTTATATTTCAGGTTTTTTCCCATTGTGCCCATCCCCTCCTAGGAAGTGATTGACCTGATGTTTTTTCTTAATATACAATACAGCCATGAATTTTTCAAATCAATATATGTTGAAAAAACCTGTAATGACATGAGGACAGGGCAAAATGTGTTTTTTCTTTCTTTTACATTTATTTGAAGTTTGTTTTTCTTACTGTTATTAGTCCCCGGTTTCATAGTCTCTCTTTCCTCTCTTGCTAGATCCAGTTAGATTCTTTCACTGCTACTTGGGGATTATTGCCAGATTTGATATATCCCTGCCCTAGGATGGAATAGAGTAACGAAGCAGAGAGATGATGATGCTTCACTAAAAATAGATGCTGGGTAGAAGGTGGAAACTGGTTCCTCATGTTAAAGGGACATTAATTGAATGAGCATTTGGGGGCAAAGTCAGAATATGACTTTTGGTGAACCACATCCTTCCCCAAGATACCACAAGCAGCCAGAGTGTGTGGGATATATGGAGGATATAGTCAGCATTAAAAATGCAGACTGTTGAGCTGGTGGAAGGTGCTGGACTCACAGCTGGCATCTAGATGCCTTTTACCTCCAGGGAAAATGAAAGCTTCAGTGACTTCCTCCTGGAGATGCAGAAAGGAAACATTCAGAAGGAGTTTGCCTTGCCATGCAAAAACAAATACTGGAGAACTGACAAGGATTGAGGTAGTGAGCTTCTGTTCTGCATTTGGCTACTAGCTGCAGTGTGACCTCAGCAATATCACTTCACTTTTGGCTCTGGCTGGGCATGTTTCTTCCTATATATGTAAGCTATGAGTGTGTGTTACCTACTCCAGAAGGGCACAATTCAAAACTCTACAACAGCCTTTCCCTTTTTAAGTTAGTTAATCAGGGCTGCAACTGTCCATGTGTTCAAAAGAGAACCCTTGCTCTACAGGTGTGGGAAAAAAAGCTTGCTAAGATATGGCATTTGATTTGAAGGGTTATTTGCGGAACATTTTCACACAGGTGTACGTGTGCACTGCAATAAGCCCACCCCACCCCCTCAACTCCTCTAACAAGCCACCAGAGAGATCAGGAAGAGCAAGAAGCCAGGGAGAGGTTATCAAGCACCTGATTTCCTGGATGAATCCTCTGGGCCATGCAGGCTTAGGATAGTAAAATGGAAGGCTAGGGGTGGTAAACATAAAAATTGCCTGTCAAAGCCACCAGAAATGAATGATAAATGCTAATTGACTTCAGTGCAGTGGCGTTGCTGGGGGGGGCGTACTGTAAGTGGTGCACGTTACATGGCGTTACTATTCGGCGTTACATGGTGGCCATGCTTCAGAGCCATTCCGGGTGGCAAAGGCAACACACAGAAGACTCCCTGCGCATTGCCTTTGCCGCCCGGAATGGCTCCGACTAAGAGTGGGCAGGGCCACAGTGTAACGCCGAGTAGCGCTGTACACCATTTGCAGTACCGTCCTCCCTCTAGCAACGCCAGTGCTTCAGTGACCATCAGATCAAGCCCCTAGATCTAAAATAAATTCATCATAATGTCTCTATAATGGCATCCTCCCCACGTGCTTGCAATATGGTTCTTGATGTGAGTGCATTTTGTTGGATTACATTGTGTCACGGTACAAACATGAAAGCAATGCGATTTGCCGCAACAGACGAACACAGCCACACACCCCTTTGGAACTTTAGCATAACAAATAATTGTTACCATCACCTGTCAAAGAAATTGGGGACCTCTTTAGCTCCTGATGAGCTTTTTGATTATTTTATGATTGTAAAGAGCCAAAACTGTGAGATACAAGAAAGGATTTCTCAAAGGCAGCATGTTTGTTAGAGAGGTAACAATTTGGACCTGGCTTACGGGCTTCTTCATACATTCTTCTTCCAGCTGTATTTGGGACCTTGCATGTGGGAGGGGGATTTTACACAGAAAAATGGCCGACAGCGAAAGGTGAAGGAAGACTCTTCCCTCCCATTGCTTTTTCATTACATTTGTAGCCACCTGGGGCTGCTTTTCATGAAAAATATGTCAGGGCCTTGTTACATGCATTTGTAGTGACATACAGGTTCCCCCTCAATGTCTCCCTCTTGCTGTCAGAATGGGCAGCAGCAGCAGCAGCAGCAGCAGCATTTTCTTTTCACAGATTCTTTAAAATGTATGGCCTTGAAAGTAGTAAAACCTGGGTGCAGCAGCTTGTTTCAAATACTGTCTCCTGTATCAGCACCAGGGCCTGGTTGGTGGCGGTCCTGGGGTGAAGCCAAGTTGCACTGCCCTCCCAAGTTACCCAGCAGAGGTGGCTCCTCCCACTGACCCTTTCAGCAGACGGGCCTCATTTGAGGTGGCGGACGGATACTGGGGAGTTGACCATGATGATGGTGCCTTGACTCATCCCATGTTTCCCCTTCCATGGAAATGGTCTGTTGTTGCTTACTAACAAAAAGTAACTCAGGTGAGGGGGCATTTCCTCCTATTCCCTAGGATGCTTGGGAAGAAGAACCAGTTTGGCATGGAACAACATGCCATGAGGCACTGATATCATCACCTCTTTAACAAAGTGCTGCACCTGTGCTCTTCAGACAAGTGTCTCTGTGACTCTCTGCCCCAGGCCAGTTCTCTTATTTGCAGGCTCATTTCTTTGCAGCAACAGCCACCTCACTGGAGGCTGCTGTCACACTGTTCCTTAATCCCGAGACATTATAATCCCCATAAATTCAATTTCAATGATTAATTTTATTGGTGTGTTCAAGAATAAAAGGGTTGTCAAAGGTAATGTGTCAAGTATCCATTCATAAGTGTAATGGAGTAGACAGGTTTTATTCCCTCTCTTCCTCTTTTTGGATATCTGACACCAGGGAGACCAGAGAGGCACGAATGGGGTTTGAAGGGAGTGTGAGGTATTTGGAACTTGTCTAGCAGACCATATGCAGTTAGGATATAGGATATAGGTGGGGAGCATAAAAAAGGCCAGGAATTACCACTGGATTGTTTGCAAATTAGATGTGGATTTTCTTATAATTGCTAACTGGTGGTCAGATGCTGGACTTGACTCATGCCTTCAGCAAGGCCACCCACCAAATGGCTAGAGGCAAATGCAATGGCACTGTCATGTTGCCATAGCAAACAGCATAGCAAACAGCTCTCTCAGTTAGAAGGAGCTGAGTTGTTTGGTGGTTCCGTCCCTGTATTTCCCAGTATATGCCTTATACTAAATTAGACCACTGATCCCTCTATTAATACTTGGTATTTATATTAACATTTTTCCTACCTGCTTGAAACACTTCCCATATATATATATATATATATATATATATATATATATATATATATATATATATATATATATATATATATATATATATATATATATATATATATATATATATATATATATATATATATATATATAAATTATTTGTTTTTAATTCTTTTAATGTATATACTGTACATACTTTAATGTATTTTTGAAAGCCGCCTGGAGTGCCCTTGCTGGGAGAAAGGCGGGATATACATTCTTTAAATAAAATAAATAAATAAATAAATAGCACATCGTCTTGATAACCCATACAACAACTCAGTAAGATAGATCAGCTCCCTTTCCCCTCTGAATGTGGAGCTGAGGCTGAGAGATAGTGGTTTTTCTAAGGCCACCCAATGAGTTAATGGCTGAACTGAGGTGTGAGCCAGGTGCTTGATGGTCCCTCTGTTTTTCCATATCCAACTAAGCTTCTAATCTAAACCAATATCTTGAGGCTTTGGTGACATAGCTAGCTCCTCCTACATAGCTAGAGGAGGGCTGAATTTGGCTTGGTGGGTCATAAACTGTGCACACCCCTACTTCCTTAAGAGCACAACTCTTCTATTTGATATTAAGTTTATGTGTTCAGAAATGTTTTTGCTTTGTCATAATTCTGGTGGAATCAAGGTGAGGGTAGTAATTTACCAAAGTTGTTCAATTTTACCGTTATCCCAACTCTCATTATTTTTGTAGGGAAAACGTGTTGCCTCCATGCTGTATAAGCTACTTAGAGTCGGACATGTGTTGGAAGCTTGTCAGCCACCCAGATCTGTGGGTCAGTAGAAAAGGAGAGAGTGCAGTTAAGAATAGTACTACATCCAAATCTTAAATTTGACAGGCCTGTCTGGGAGGAAAATTACAGTGTTGAGGAAGGAAAGTGACTGTGATTTCAATGTTCTGTAGTAAATATAAGTCCAGGGGTTTTGGTGGTAAGGAGGCAGTCTCACCAGGAATGTGTAAGGCTTTGTCTGAGCCATGCCTGCCTCAGCTGCTTTCCATTATATCATGGAAGGAGGACATCAAAAAGACCTGGTTACAAGGGAACCTTGTGTCAATGTCCCAGATGTCCAGAATCCAGAGGAAAGCAAGATGGAAAGGAAGAAATGAACTGAAGGCTATTCAGTAGTTTATAATTTAAACATCACCTGTACAAAATAAACTAATATCGTTCCAGCAGTGTTATCCTTTCTCTTCTGACCTTTAGGGATACAACAAATTACTGATTCCATCCCATTGAGAATTAATTGTAATGCAGTTCCCAACTGTTCAAGCCAGATACTGCAACTGAGGGTTGGGCAGGCCCCCCGCCCCCAGATATTCCAAGACCCATGGGGAAATGTTGCTTTGTGCACTTATTTTTATTGTTACACACCCTGCCACAACCCTGTTCCAGATGCTGGCCACTATTCTTCTAACCATTTGACAATGTAGTTCAGAGATGAACAGTTGGGTACAGGTCAGGTTCATGTTCTAAGCAGGTAAGCACAGGCTGGTATATAGTTCAGACTCAGACAGAATTCCTGCAGAATTTTGCCAGCATTTCCAATCACAGTGAGAACCTCTCCTTGGTTACAGCATTTGTCAGCACAGGGTTCCAGAAACACATTGGGGCAGGGGTGAGGCTGACTAGCACACTCTCAGGCCCTCTGATCATGTGATGAGCACTGCTTCTTGGAAGCTGTGCAGCTTTCCGGCGAGGCCTAAAAACCTTCTTGTTCAAAGAAGCCTTCTGAGCCCCTGCCTTTTTTAACATCTCGCTGGTACAGGTGGGTGTGCTGCTGTTTTTATGCTCCTGCTCTGATTGAAGCCATGATCTTTTAAATTGTTTTTAGACACTGTTTTTATTAATTTTCATTAATTGTTTTTACTGTTTTAAAATGTGATATTTTTTATACTGTGTCTTTTGTATGTATTTTTTTTTCCTGTTGTAAGCCGCCTTGGGTCCCTTCGGGGAGAAAGGCGGGATAGATATACTGTAAATAAATAAATAAGGTAAAGGTAAAGGTATCCCTTGACAATTAAGTCCAGTCGTGTCCGACTCTAGGGAGCGGTGCTCATCTCCGTTTCAAAGCCGAAGAGCCAACGCTGTCCGAAGACGTTTCCATGGTCATGTGGCCAGCATGACTCAACACCGAGGCGCATGGAACGCTGTTACCGTCCCGCTGACGCGGTACCTATTAATCTACTTGCAATTTCTTGCTTTCGAACTGCTAGGTTGGCAGGAGCCGTCGCGCGGAATCGAACTGCCGACCTTTCGATCGACAGCTCATGGTTCAGTGGTTTAACCCACTGCGCCACCCACTGGCTCTTAAATAAATAAATACACAACTGTAATAGAAGTTTCTGCACACCTATCACTTCCCTTTGTTCTCTTAACTCCCTCCCTACATGCGATGCCGTGGAGCCTGTTTAACCAGAGGGAAGCCAGAGATGTGCAGATCGCTGATAGAAGTTATGCTTAAGTTGGAAGCCAGGCATGCATGCAGTTCACTGATAGAAGTGATGCTTCTATCAGCTTCTATTTCCCTCCCTTCCCTCAATGCCATGTTGGCCACTGTAAGGAGGAAAACCATGCTGTGCAGATCACTGATAGAAAAATACTACAAGGTGCGCTTCTGTCTGTGCCATCTCCAACAGAATATCATAGAGAAAAGTACAAAGTACCTTGTACAAGGAACAAAGGTGCAAAGAAGAGCTACCAAAATGAACAGGGACTTTTTAGTTTGAGAAAAAATAAAACAGGTGAGGAAGCTGGGGTGGGGTGGGGAACTAAGGGTGGGGAATAAGATAGAGCAGTGGTTTTCAAACTTTTACAGGAGAGTAAGGGAACCTTGTTGCGGTCTTGGCTACGGCACTTCTGGGGTTGTGCCGCCAAGGAAAAAAGTTTTTTTTTAACTTACCGGGGGTTGTGCCGGCCTTCTGGTTTTCGCCAAAAACCAGAAGTAACTTCCAAACACGATTGAATTGGAAGGTCTTCTGAGTTGCGGGGGGGGGGCTATAGAAGGGGCAGCAGTCCCCCGCAACTCCTGGAGGGCCAGCACAACCCCCAGTAGTGAAATAACTCTTTTTTTCCATTGCGGTGGGACCCCAAAAGCGCTGTTGCCAACATCACCGCACACCACCACCCACCACTTTGAGAACCACTGAGATAGAGGTTTATGAAATTCGACATGGTTTGGAAGAAGGAGAAATAACATCACAAAATCACAATATAGTAATTATACCTATATCATTTAGTACCATCCAGAAAGACACAACATCTTAAGGAACTTTTATAAGGTCCCACTCCCAGCTTCAATCCTTGACATGCCCAGGTAGGGCTGGAATTTCTGGCAACAGACCCTGATTTAGATTCTAAGGCTGCATTCCTATGCTGTACATACATTCCTGGGAGTAAGTCTCATTGAACATAGACTTGTGCTGTAAATCTGTTTTCAGGGGCTCTGTTACCGTTTTAGCAGAATACCTAGCAGTCTCACAGCTGCCTCCATCGAGGAAGCTGCTGCTGGACACTGCCCCTTCTCTCTGGGACTAAACTTGGGAGCTGGAAAGGGCAAGGTCTGAACCTGGGACTTACTTGATGCATGCAAAGCATGTACTTTACCATTGAGCCTCTCCCCAAGCTGATGATGGACTTGTGCTATCAGGTGCCAAGGAGACAGAGGGGTGATCAGGCGGCAGGAAATAAGGAATGGAAAGAAGTAGGGCAAAAGGCAAGTCTCTGGGCCTAGAAAAGCACAACGCAGAACTGGAGGGAAGACAAGAGTTGGAATAGTGTGGGGAAGCCTGCTGGCCACAAGGCACTAAGTGTGGCACTGAGCGCCTGATAGGAGGAGACAAGAGGGGCATTGAGAAGGCAGCAGTGCAACTGGATAGCTGGCATAAAAGAAGCTGCTGCATGCTCAGCACTTTTGAAAATCTGACCTTTCTAAATGGGAGCTGTGCATTCTTGAAAAATTCTGTTCAGCAACTGTTGATATTATATGCTGAGAAGTCTGACATAGAGGGACTAACAGTTATGGGAGATGCAATAGTTATGCTTTTATTTTTATTATGCTATTTTGTAGCTATGAGACCAAACATACAATAACATAAAATAAAGCAACCTACCAGAAAGATACTATCTAGATGGTTATCTGTTGTGTATTTATGGTTGCAACAGATTGTTATAGGCTGTTGGTTTCTGTGTCATGTCTAGACAACCATGGACATTGAAGGAGCACCCTCAAAACCTCTAGCCCTGAAAGAAGTGAAGGTCTTATCATTCCACTGACTGTACGTAGAATTCTTTGATATTTCTTACAGCACAAGCCTATGCATGTCTACTCAGAAGTAAATCCCACTGAGTTCAATGGGACTTACTCAAAGGTAACTGTGTATATAGGATTGCAGACCTACTATTGCTGTTAGCTGGGATCCAAAGAACAGCACAACTAGTTCAATGTTGGCAACCAAAGGGAGCTAGGGAGTCTATGTCTAAAGCAGTAGCACCCGCCCGTCCGCATGCCACATGGCAAACTATTTTTGAAACCAAGGAAACTTTTAAAAATACAGTCGTTTATGATTACCACCCAGTGGGTGGTGCAGTGGGTTAAACCGCTGAACCATGAGCTGTCGATCGAAAGGTCGGCAGTTCGAATCCGCGACGGGGTGAGCTCTTGTCAGAGCCGTACCCAGCCGATTTTACGTGTGTTTACATAAAACTAATTAGCATAAATTATGCTAGTTTTTCGGCCGATTTTTTTCCCGCTTTTTTTGCCGATTTTCGGCGATTTTAAACCTAAAAAAAGGGGTATTTTTAAAGTATGTATGCTTTGCGGCACTTAACTTGTGTATAGGAGCCTCCAGCGAAGCGATCGGCTCTCTCCAGCGACGTTCTTTTCCAGGGGCGCAGATCGGCGATCTGAGATCGCTCCTCTGCTGCCCCTGACGGGAACTCCTCATCGTAAGCTCATCGTTTGAGTTCGCGCATGCGCATAGCAAACAGCCATTCACGCATGCGTGAATGGCTGTTTGCTATGCGCATGCGTGAACCAAACAGTAACGTACGATGAGGAGTTCGCGTCAGGGGCAGCAGAGGAGCGATCTCAGATCGCCGATCTGCGCCCCTGGAAAAGAACGTCGCTGGAGAGAGCCGATCGCTTCGCTGGAGGCTCCTATACACAAGTTAAGTGCCGCAAAGCATACATACTTTAAAAATACCCCTTTTTTAGGTTTAAAATCGCCGAAAATCGGCAAAAAAAGCAGGAAAAATTCAAATTTTTCCCGCTCTCCTCCGGAGCCTCCCGCCCCCCCGCACCACCTCCCGCCCTTGCGCCCTGGGGCCCACCGCCCCAGGGCCCCACATCAGCCTACGCCCCTGGTTCTTGTTGCTTGGCCAGCTCCTGCCAACCTAGCAGTTCCAAAGCATGTTAATGCGAGTAGATAAATAGGTACCGCTTGCGGGAAGGTAAACAGCGCTCCGTGTTCCAGCTGCATGCTACGCGCTGCGGCAAGGAGAGTCATGCCGGCCACCTGACCACGGAGGCGTCTTCGGACAACGCTGGCTCTTCGGCTTTGAAATGGGGATGAGCACCACACCCTAGAGTCGGACACGACTGGACTTAATTGTCAGGGGTCACCTTTACCTTTTAGTTTATGGTGTGTGTGTGTGTGTGTGTGTGTGTGTGTGTGTGTGTGGTCTACTGTTCAAACAAGAAAACCACCACCACCACCTGACATGCCCTGGCCAGCTTTAATATTTTGGTAAACAAAGTTTGCTACTGTACAATTATGTAACTGCTCCGTCCATCTCCTGTCATTGTGCAAAATGTTCCTGGCTGAGAATACAAACCTTTGGGCCTCTGTTAATCTGTGATTGGGTCAAAGTGGAGGAAGCAGTGGGGGGGGGGGGGGAGAGGCAGTCATTTTATACATAAAATAAAGACATTTAACATTTGAGACAAAAAATAGACTTGAAGTATTTGACTTCCATACAAAAACATTGTTTTTACTTTGAACAATGGATTTAAAAATGGATTTAAAAATGAGTATGGCCTATAGCAGGGGCCCTTTAATGGTTGTATAGATGAGGGCATTTCACCCAATGCAGCTGCCAAGATTCTGCCTTCTTCTACACAACTCTTAAGAATGCAGAGGTCCTAATGGTGGAAGGTTGGCCACCCCTGGCCTATAGGGTTACCATTTCTTTTTCTGCAGATGCTCCTGTATTTATTTATTTATTTACAATATTTCTATCCCGCCTTTCTCCCCAAAGGGACCCAAGGCGGCTTACACAAAAATAAAATACAAAAATACAAAAAAATACAAATAGATAATTACTTTTTAAACAGCAAAAAAAGTTAATAAAAACATCTAAAAATTGATTAAAAAATTACATTTAAAACAAGACCATAAAAACAGCAGCACCCCACCCATACCAGCAAGATGTTAAAAAGGCAAAGGCTCAGAAGGCTTCTTTGAACAAGAAGGTTTTTAGGCCTCGCCAGAAAGTGTCCAAGGAGGGAGCAGTTCGTAAGTCAAAGGGGAGGGAATTCCATAAGGTTGGTGCCACTACTGAGAAGGCCCTATTTCTGGCCGCTGCCCCTCGCACCTCCCTGGGCGACGGCACCCGCAAAAGGGCCTTCTCTGATGATCTAAGGAGACGGGCCGGACTATATAGAAGTAGGCGGTCTCTCAAATATCCTGGCCCCAAGCCGTATAGGGCTTTAAAGGTCAAAACCAGCACTTTGAATTGGGCCCGGAAACGGATCGGCAGCCAGTGCAGCTGTCGGAGGAGCGGCCCGACAGAGTCGAACCACCTACCTCCAGTGACCACACGGGCCGCCGCATTCTGCACTAATTGCAGTTTCCGAACCGTCTTCAAGGGCAGCCCCACGTAGAGCGCGTTACAATAATCTAGTCGCGACGTCACCGTGGCATGGATCACCGTGGTCAGGTCTGCACGATCCAGGTACGGTCGCAGCTGGCGCACCAGCCGAAGCTGGGCAAAGGCCCCACTGGCCACAGCCGCCACCTGGGAATCCAGGAGCAGCAGCGGATCCAGGCGGACCCCCAAGCTGCGGACCTGCTCCTTCAGAGGGAGTGCAACCCCATTCAGAGCAGGACGATACTCTAGTACTTGCATTGTGGATTTCCGGACCAGGAGAACCTCTGTCTTGTCCGGGTTTAGTTTCAGCTTGTTAGCCGTCATCCAGGTCCCAACCGCCTCCAGGCAGCGCTCCAGAACCTCAACAGCCACCCTGGAATCAGGTGGAAAGGAGAGATGGAGCTGGGTGTCATCAGCATATTGATAGCACCCCACTCCAAATCCCCGGATGACCTCTCCCAGCAGTTTCATGTAGATGTTAAATAGCATGGGGGACAAGATGGAACCCTGTGGCACCCCACACCTCAAGGGCCAGGGTGCCGAACAGGCATCCCCCAGCACCACCATCTGGGACCTATCTGCCAAGTAGGAACGGAACCACCGCAGAACGGTGCCCCCAACCCCCAGCTCGGCCAGTCAGCCCAGAAGGACACCATGGTCGATGGTGTCGAAAGCCGCTGAGAGGTCCAGCAGAACCAAAAGGGACGCACTCCCCCTGTCCAGTCCTCGGCGTAGATCATCCACCAAGGCGGCCAAGGCCGTTTCAGTCCCAAAGCCCGGCCTGAAACCGGATTGAAAGGGATCTAGATAATCCGCTTCATCCAGGACCCTCTGGAGTTGAGACGCCACCACCCGCTCAATTACCTTGCCCAAAAACGGGAGGTTTGAAACTGGCCGGTAGTTGTCCATTATTGTGGAGTCAAGGGAGGGCTTCTTCAGAAGGGGTCGAACCACCGCCCGCCTCAAAGTGAGCTGCAGCACCCCCTCCATCAAAGAAGAGTTAACCACCCTCCCCGTCCACTCGGCCAGCCCCTCCCGGGCCGATCTAATTAGCCAGGCAGGGCAAGGGTCGAGCAGGCAGGCATCTGGCCTCACACTCCAAAGGAGCCTGTCCACATCCTCAGGCTGTACAAGCTGAAAAGAATCCCATAACACTGGACCAGCAGATGCCAAGGGGACATCCTCAGATACTGTCAATGAGGCATCCAAGTCATGGCGAATCTGATCGATTTTATCTGCGAAATGTTTAGCAAACATGTCACAGCGGGCCACCGTGTGTTCCTCCTGATCTGTTGGAGGGGCCTGATGGAGTAGGCCTCGCACCACACGGTACAGCTCCGCTGGACGATTGCCTGCAGACGCAATGGTAGCAGAGAAGAAATTTCTCTTCGCTGCTACCACCGCCACGGAGTAGGCTCTATAATGGGCCCTACTCTGTGTCCGGTCAGACTCGGCACAAGTTTTCCACCACCGTCGCTCAAGACATCTACCCCGTCGTTTCATCATTTGCAGCTCCTCAGTAAACCAAGGAGCCGCTCTGAGTCTGCGGCATGGCAAAGGTCGCTCAGGAGCGATCTCATCCACTGCTCTGGCCATTTCCCCTGGCTGTATCTTTAACTATATCAAAGGTGAAAATTCAAAAAGTTATACTTTCCCCAAGAATGAAGTTCCAGATATGGGAAATGCCTCATTTGCTGAATGTTTGCTTACTTTTCAGGAGCTTTGCCAGAAAGATCAAGTTAGCAACCTCATTTGCTCTCTAAGGCTACAATCCTACAGTATACACACTTACCTGGAGCAAGCCGCATTGAATACAGTAGAACTTACTTCTGAGTAGACATGCATAGGATTGTACCATAGACTCTTATGGCTTTAAACTTCCTATGAGTGAAGTCTTCCTGCCAAGGCTGAGCCCTGAAATCTGTATTAAGCCTGTGAATATAATCTACAGCAGTGGTTCTCCAACTGGTTGGTCCACCAGGAGAACCAGAAATGGTCGCCAGCCCTTTAAGGGGTGTGGTGGCTGCAGTGGCGGTCCTGGGATCACAGCGGTGTTTCCAGGATTGCGCCACCGCAGGGGGGGGGAAGGTTATTTTTAACTTACTGAGGGTCGCACCGGCCCTCTGGAAGGTGCAGGGAGGTCCACAGCATCCTCTGCTGGCCTCCCACACTTCAGATTGGCTCTCCATGGTGATTGCAACCCACTTCTGGTTTTTGTCCAAAACCAGAAGTGGGTCACAATTGCCATGGAGAGCCGATCTGAAGTGCAGGTAGGCCCGCCGAGAGGGCTGCAGGCCTCCCTGCACCCTCTGGAGGGCTGGTACAACCCTCTGTAAGTTAAAAATAACCCTCCCCCTCCCCCGGCGGTGGTGCAATCCTGGGAGCACCACCATCGCCCCGCCCCTCCACGGACTCACGGTTCTCCCCAACTTGCAGGGAGAACTTTGAGAACTGCTGATCTACAGTGTATGCAAGGCAATTAAACAATTGGTAACCTTAGCCAGATCTGTCAGAGACAAGAAAGGGTGCAGCTAGCACACAGCCGAAGCACAGTGAAGTGCTCCTGGCCATGGCTGCTACCTGTACATCCAGGAGCAGAGCTGGGTCAAGAAGAACTCCTAAGCTGTGTACCTGATCTTCCAGGGGAGATCTTCCAGGTTAAGAACAGGTTGACACACCATCACCATCCCAGCAGGTTTCCTGACAAAGAGAATCTCAGCTTGTTAGCCCTTATCCACTTCTTCACCAATTCCAGGCACCAGTTTAGAATTAACCTCTGAATAACTACCACTGGCCTTCAAACATCTGGGAGTAGGAGGAATTGTAGCCAGAACAGAGCCTGTGATTCCAGAAAGGAGCTCAGGCACATTACATTTTAAGAATTTCAAAGTTTAGGTGGCTTGTTGAAAGCAATGGTTGGGTTCCTGGCCCATGAATCTTGACGTAGTAGCTGATGTTCATACAAAGTGCCAAGACTGTCTTTTATGGCTTTCAGTTCACAATGCTAGAGATTCTTCCAGAGCCAAGGTAAATATTTGCACCATTACTAGTATAACATCATAGTTTCCTGGGAAAGCTGAATATTATTTAATAAGTACGTTATTTATTTGGAGTAGAGGTTAGGACTGTGCCAGGTGTAGAGTCTTTGTAAAGTCTTTCAGCACTGATTTTGAACATTTTAAAATGAAAACCAAAGAATTGGTTTTCATTTTAAATTAACAGCTGAGTATTTAGGTCTTGCAGGGATTATGATTGTCGGGTTTCAATTCTAAGATACTGAGTCAATTCCGGATTTTGTCAATGTTGATGAGTAGCTGTTGTGAACATACTGCATTAGATAAAATTCATGCTTGACTTGCGTTTCATGAGCCAAATCCTGACCATATTGTTTGTGTAATCTGGCCTGCAAAAATATTCAGCACTACTGGATTAATAAACCAGACATGGAGTGAACAGCCAGAAATATGAAAGATTAGAATTCTTTCTAGATCAGAACCAGTGATATATTTTTTTTGTCTACCTCTAAGTTCCAGATGTTCTTATCTGTCTGAAGTTAAATATGAAATAAAGTGGCAGCTACTCTGTAATTAAGAATTAAAATCTAGTTAGCCCAATTCTATTATTTAAAATCATGACCAAGACTGGGTTGATGTGTTCAACAGGAACAGAACATGCCATTCTCTCTTTATACCATTCTGGTTGCTATACCCTAAGAAAGATACTGTAGAACTCCAAATAGGTGCAAAAGAGAGCAACCAAAATAATCAGAGTACTGTACTGAAGCACCTTCCTTATGAACAGGCTTACCACCAACCGGGACAGAGTGGGGCTTGCTTCTGAGTAGACATGCCTAGGATTGTGCTCTAAGGTTTAACAAGCTACACCTGCCCACATTCCTTCTCCTAAAGGTCTAGCACTCTGTCCCGGTTGGAGATCTGGTAAGCCTACTCAGAGCTATTCTGAGGCGCAGGGAAGTCACCCACGTTGAAACATGCATGGGTGGCAAAACTGCGGAAAGAAAGGGGAAACCTGTACTAGAGCTAGGCGGGATCATTCAATGAGATTTAGGATAGGCAAAAGCATTCTCTTCTTCACGCAGCACATAATTAGGCTGTGGAATTCATTGCCACAGGATGTGGTGATGGCCATTAGGTTGGATGACTTTTAAAAGGGATTGGACAAATTCATCCGACACCGGACTGTCAACAGCTACTAGTCATGATGTACTATGCACTATCTCCAGATTCAGTGGCAGTATGCAGGGGTGCAATGGAGGGAGAGAAATCTGCCTTTCCCTCCTGCTTGTGGGCTTTCCAGAGGCAGCTGATGGGCCACTGTGGGAAAGAGGATGCTAGACTAGGTGGGATTTTGTCCTGATCCAGCAGGGCTTTTCTTATGTTCTCATGCACTGTGAAATACAGTATATCATGAACACAAGTGGGGAAAATGTGTAGGAGCTTCTCAGATTGATTTCTGAAGGGTTGACACCCATATGATGTTACAATAATTTCCAAGTCCATTTCCCCACCATGATTCATACACTCCCACTCAACAGAGCCCCTCCTGAGCCCCTCCTAGCTGATTGGTCATAAAGCACATCCCTCCTCTCATTGGCTGAATATAAAAGAGTACACTTTCCTCTTGAAGAAGTGAACTTTATGCATGGGTGTACTTATGCATGTATTAAATTTATATCCCATCTTTCAGTATGCAGCAAGACCTGCCACGCAACACAGAATACAACAATAATATTGGCCTTTCAGAATCTAGGATATTCATCAATCTTACACTCATTGTTCAGTCACCATTTTGTCTTGTGTTAGTTAAATATGCTATTTTAAAAAAACCAACCAACCAAAATTAGATGCATTTCCGCTTGTGGCGCAGCATAAATACTTGCTAGTTGGTTGATGCGTGATGACTCAGGCCTGATTTTTATGTGCTGCTGAGCATGCTAAAATTGATTACCAATGTGGCATACCACATGACCAGCTTCACATTTAAATCAGATCCTCTGCTGCTACACTGTAGCATCAGCATGCTAGTGCAGTGCCTAGCTAAAGCTATATGTGTCATGACTCGGGGTCAAATTTAAGCACAAAGCATGTTACATGGAACACTACTAGGCTAAGCAATTTTAGCCTGCCCAACATGATGCTTAAATTGGGCTTTATCTAAGATCCATTTTACACAATATGCAGAATGAAGTGGTAGACTGAATTGATAGAACTCTGATAGCACACTGCAGGTTAAGGGGTTAAAATTTTAAATGCCTCCCAAAGCAAACTCAAACTCCCTTCATGTAGTAAACTAGACTAGAATATCAAGAAGAGGGCTGTGCTGATTCTTTTTTTTCCTTTTGTGCTATCTAATTAGGGAGAGACTTTTTTAAAACATGGGGAAGCATTCAAGATACAGCAAGTCCTCACATGAAGTAGCTTCGTTTAAAGTCATTTCATTTTAAAGTTGATAGGAAAATGCCATAGAAACATTTATGTTTATCAATTAGCCTATGGTAAAATTGGTTTCATTATACGTTGTTTCTCTTAAAGTCGCAGTTTCCAAGAAGAACCTATCGACAACTTTAAGGGCCCAATCCTATCTAACTTTTCAGCACCAATGCAGCCTCAAGGTAAGGGAACAACATTCCACCATGAGCTGTCGATCGAAAGGTCGGCAGTTCGAATCCACAACGGGGTGAGCTCTTGATGCTTGGCCAGCTCCTGCCAACCTAGCAGTTCCAAAGCATGTTAATGTGAGTAGATAAATAGGTACCCCTTGCGGGAAGGTAAACAGCGCTCCCTGTTCCAGCCGCATGCTACGTGCTGCGGCAAGGAGAGTCATGCCGGCCACATGACCATGGAGGCGTCTTCGGACAACGCTGGCTCTTCGGCTTTGAAATGGGGATGAGCACCACACCCTAGAGTCGGACACGACTGGACTTAATTGTCAGGGGTCACCTTTACCTTTACCTTTATGCAACTGCCACCCCCACCACCAGATGCAGTGCACACCCCGTTGGCACAGCTGCATCAGCGCTGAAATATTGGATTGGGCTCTGAGGACTTGCTGTATAACACCTCTGGCTTCAATCTGATCTTGGTACAGTCCAAGATCTATTGCCTTGGAGCCCAAATCCTACGCACGTCTACTCAGAAGTAAATTCCATTACAGTCAATAGGGCTTACTCTCAGGTGTAGATAAGATTGCAACCTCAGTCTTCTACTGCTCATTCTATGTAATGTTTAGAACTGCTCTAATTCAAGTGTTCAGGCACATACATGACGCAACAGTTCTTCATGCAACTGTCACTTTTCAAGTTTTTTGAGGACTGACATTTTCCCAGCTCATAGAGAGCTCAAAATGTGGGAGAAGGTAGTCTTTCCTCTAACATGCCTGCTTTTCACATGCACAGATATTTTAATGTGCAGACACTTTCAAAATAGTGATTCCTCATGTGCATTCTGTGGTGGTACAGGCACATGGAGGACCTTTAACGCCTGCTTCCCGAACAAATGTTTAAATTGGCTCTTGGGTGTATATTATGTTGGCGTGCGTGGTTCTGCTCTTCATTCTGAAGATTCTTTTTTTAGCTTACTTGCAAAGCAAAGAGTAATTTTATACTTTCCTTGCTTCGTAGAGTGGTGCAACATTTTGGTCATGTTAAAACAAAAGCAAAAATGGTGATGGAAAAATGAATTATAATCAGTAGAAACTGGAGCCAAAGCCATGGTCTCTTCCCTAGAGAATATCCTAAATCTGCCAGAGTCTCAAGGTCACTTCTATTGTGATACCATTTGGACTTCTTTGTAAAACAATGGACTGTGCAGTGACTTATAGTCAAATTTTGCTTCAATATGAAAAAAGATTTTCGGTATAAATTTCCACCCAAAACAGATTCTTCATTGGCGCTTCATTCTCCCAACTCACCCAACTCTCCTCCACAAATTAACTGACTGGCATGTCATAAGCCAATTTTATCTGCTTTACATCTAGGGATACAACACATGGGTAGCTTTCTTATTGTAACTTAGACGGCATTTTACACAGTAAGTCCCTTATTTTTGCTTGCAGTCCTTAGATATTTCCCTTAGAAGACAATGGCGAGGATCCAAAGAGCTACTTCATTCATGCTTCAGAGTTTGTTGTGTACTCACTGGGATTGATATTTTTATGCCATACCGCAAACTGCTTTTAAAGTTTCTCAGTTTCCAAAATGGCATACCATCATGTGACCTGGGAGAGTAGTGATCTAGGAACACAAGTCTAATGCTGCCTTGGGCACAGGGAACTAGTTGGTGGTAGTTGGAATCCTGGTCTATTGTACTTTGAAATTCAGAAATCAAGTTGCTTTCCATTGTCCAAGGTCACCAATATTTAAAAAGCTTCAGAAAAGGTTTTCAGAAGAAACGTCTTAAATAACAATTTAATTTGAAAACATAGGTCAGAATGGTTAATAATTTTAGTTCGCACCTCAATTACCGTTAGTAAACAGCTCTCTACTTTAAGCAGAGTGACACTCATCAATGCTGCCATCTGCAGGGCAATACCCTCTACTACGCAGGACTATATACAGTACACATGGTGATTTTGTTCCTTAAACCTGGACAGCAACCTTTCAGCCATTAATTGGTTAGTATTAGATCAATTAAAAAGGCATCCTGATTAACTGGACAACAATAGATCAATAGACCAATAGATCAATTATTATTGATCAATAATATCAATAGACTTCAGATGACGGACACCATCTTAGAAGAGTCATTTCCCCCTTCACTTACCCACAGAATGGAATGCCTCTTGAAAGACCGTAGCTATGGCAGCATAAACATGTAGGACTGAAAAACTGAGGAGAACATGTATGCTTGAAATACTGAGGAAGCATGTTTTTTTTCTTCAAAATTATGGCTTTAGTCATATGCAAATTAATGCAGATGTAATTAATTAATTGAAACTAATTTGACTAATGTTTCTTTAACTGGGAAACAGCCCAACTCCAGATCTCACCAATTAATACAGTACAAAACATATTTTATTTATTTATTTATTTATGTATTTATGTATTTATTTATAGAATTTATACCCCGCCTTTCTCCCACAAGGGCAACCAAGGCGGCTTACAATAAAAACATTAAAATACATATATACATTTAAAATCAAGAATTAAAACAAACAGCCCAGTTGGTCATCCACATTTACATCTGTCAAAAGCCATCTAACATACAGTGCATTCATTTTTAAGAACCGCACAGTATATAGCAACCTGTCAAACTGTGGCGACCTGTCAAGAATATGATATACAGTGTATGTGATTTTGTATCTAATACCTTGATATTGAACGTTCACTTGAATTAATCTGTGATGCATCTGAATCATTAGAAGGTTTTTTCTTAAGTCAATGTCAGCACCCTGGGGAGGGGTACCCTTCAGCTGACACCACCCATGAGGTGCGTGCTTGCCAAGGCTTCGGCTGTAGTAGGACCAGGAAAGGGGGGGTTTACAGCACCCTCCAGCCTTCTCTAGTGTAAGGCTGGGTCACAGGCAGGCCAGCCATCTTCACAGTTCAACTGCCTACCCTACACTGAGCCTCCTCATCGACCGAGCATGGGCAGTTATATTGGAAGCCCCTCCCCTGTCTCACCCCCCTCCCATGTCCTTGCTGGTGCTGGTGCCGCCGCTGCCCGATTCCTGGCTGGCCAGCTGCATCGGGCCAGCCAGGACTCCCCTGCGTGGGTCGACTACCCCCACGCAGGTCGACTACCCCCGCGCGGGTCGACTACCACTACCGCCGCTTCCACGGCACCATCTTAGATCTTGCGAGATTTCATGAGATCCAAGATGGCAGCGATGGAAAAAATTAAATCGTGGAAGCGGCAGCGGCAGACCCGGAAAACTGGGACTGACCCGGTTCTGGGCCTGGCTGGGACCGGGCTCCGGAAACTGGGATGGATGGTAAGCCTAACTATAGCTCCCCCTGCTGGGACACCCGAGACGTCCAATATCATTAGAGGGAGACCCCTCTGCTCTTGCTGGACCAGCGGATAGGGCCAACAGAGTCGGGGAGCGTCGAGTCGATAGAGAACCCAAGGCATCGGTGCCCTGCCTTGGAAAGCGCAAGAGAGCTACATCCCCTCTAAGCCACACAGCCACCTCTACCGGCTGACACCCAACCAACTTTCCACCCTCTGAAGCTGGCACAGACCCAAGCGAAGAGAACTCGGGGGGGGGGGGAGGCTAAAAAGGGTTTCTTCAGTTACTTTGAGGCAATAAAGATTTTTGTGTTGCGCTACTCTTGACCTCCTGCACCTTCTTTCCAACCTTGCGAGGGACACATGCCAGGTATGACTGCCCCAACCCTTTCAACATGCTGCTTCCCCCTTGGGGACCTGCTGCCCCTCCTGGGGATGCAACAGTCTTACATGGTTATTAGAATGTATTTTGAGGGAATAAAGGACAGTACAGTAATATTTTAAAACCTTGCCCTAAAAATGTATCGCTCATCATTCTAAAAGAGAAAATATTTCATTCGTTTTTTTCATTTTTTCTCATTTTCAATTTTTCTTCTGGAAAAATGGAAAGAAAAAAAAGCCTCGGTTTCCCAATTTGTCCATTCCCCCCCCCCCCCGCCCAGGGCCTTCACATCTCTATACCCACTCCCTGCTTTTTGGAAATACTGTAGTTGGTTTCAGAACATCTAGGTCTCACAACACTTTGACTCTTCCACCCATCCGCATGACTTGAACATGTTTCAACTGTACCATAAACTGTTGGTGTTGCTGCTCCAGGCTCCTCCTTGTACATGAGCTGTTCTATTGTATTTGAATGTCAAGACATGCAAGTGCTTTGAGGGAAAAATAACTCCTCGTATGGTATGTAGATATTCTTATATAGGATGTGCCACACATGGTTGTAGTACCACATAAATCATTTCTATCTAAATATCTCACCATTGAGCTGCCTGGAAATATTTTCAGTTATTTATTTGAATTGCAATCGTTTTTATTTTTGTTTTAAAATGTGTCAAGAAATGTTTCCAAATGAATTGAAATTAAATTTCTGATGTTTTGATATTGATGCTATTTTATTATGTATTACTGTATTACATTATTTATTATGTATTATGTGTGTGTGTGTGTGTGTGTTTTGTAATGGTACTGTTGGTTTAATTGTTTTTTTTTCCTATGGAGACATTGTGTTGTTGCTTTTATGTTTGAGCGTTTTTGTAATTCTTCACTGCAAACTGCTTTGCGCATAGTTGTATCGGATCGCAGCTAAACACCAGACTTGGAGGAGGCCTTCTCTGAAGAAGAGGGGAAGGTGGCTCCTGCAGGCTAAGCTGGCACCAGCACCAACTCCAGCCCTTGATAGACCATTTGAAGCCACCTTCTCTATAGATGTTTCCCCTAGGACTGGGAGATCTAGCTCTTCTATCTGGGCCCCAGAGCCCTCTCCCAATCCCCTTCATTATTCCCAGGCGCTCAAGACTAGAGGTGGTACTGGATCATGGCCAAGGTCCCAAATCCATGCAGTTCCCCTGTCTGTCTATGACTAAGCTGGTGGGGCTAATCATGAGGGTCTTTCCTCCAGAACTGGCACTCCACACCAAGTCTCACTCTAACAAAACTTGAGAATTTCTTATCAAGGACAACACTGCCATTAAACCATTGCATTTATTTTAAAATTATAGTAAACTTTCTTCAGATAATGTTAACGGGCAAACTGGCCAGTGCCTGGAGATCTGCTATTTCTCACAGTGTAGGGAGATTTCCTTTGATTTTCATTTTGTGCAACCTAATCACTGCATTTCTACTCGTATTGAAACTACTTTAGTGGCATAACAAGAATAAAGACATAAAATGCTGGTGTAGGGGTTCTGGAATTGGACTTACCGTACTTATACCTGGAATTCAAATCCCCGCTTAGCCACAAAGCTTCCTGGGTGACATTGGGCCAGTCACTATCTCTCAGCTGAACCTACCTCACAGGACTGTTGTGAGGACAAAAGGAAGGATGTATACCACCCTGAGCTCCTTGGAGGAAGGGTGGTATAAGAATGTGAAGAAGGTAAATTAAATAAACAATAGTCATGGCTTAAATCATTTTTTTAATGTTTTAAACATTAACATTGTAGTATCACCAGAATGCTAAATGAAATGATTTCATTTTAGCTTCAAGTCTGCAGAACCTGGGGCTCACTACTAGGTCAAATGCAGTCCACCAACTATGTTTGGCAGCCCACCAGGGACTTGATAAGCATCCTGTTCTTTGCTGACTGCCTGGGACTGCCAGAACAGGAGTGTTGTCATCAATTTCCTAGTAGGCCACAATTCATCACTGGAGGGCTGCGTTCAGCTTGGTGAGTCACCAGTTTATGCTACAACCTGCCCACATCCTAATCTATCATTTGAGTAATTTGTACTTTCCTTCTTTGGAAATTACTTTTTCCAATCTTATTACTAGTCCTCCTAGGTTATGCTACCACAGGTAACTCTTGCAACACCTGGCTAAGACTACTGCCTTTTTATACCATTTTAGATTGTCTTATCTACTCCCCTATATAGGTCACAGTATGGTTTTATATTAAGATGGGGTTGAGAGACTTTAGTCAAACATAAATAGCAATTCTGCTTGGCCAGCTCCTGCCAACCTAGCAGTTCCAAAGCATGTCAATGCGAGTAGATAAATAGGTACCGCTTGCGGGAAGCTAAACAGCGCTCCGTGTTCCAGCTGCATGTTACGCGCTGCGGCAAGGAGAGTCACGCCGGCCACATGACCACGGAGGCGTCTTCGGACAACGCTGGCTCTTCGGCTTTGAAACGGAGATGAGCACCATACCCTAGAGTCGGACACGACTGGACTTAATTGTCAGGGGATACCTTTACCTTTTATGAGACCATACCATATGAAGCTTAAAAAGTAAAGGTAAAGGTGACCCCTGACAATTAAGTCCAGTCGTGTCCGACACATGATTCTCCTTGCCGCAGCGCGTAGCATGCAGTTGGAACACGGAGCGCTGTTCAGACTTAGTATTGTCTACTAGTACTAGCAGCTTTCCAGGGATTCAGTCCTACCTGAAGACAGCAGAGATTGAACCTTTTGGATGCAAACCATGTGATCTACTACTGAACTATGGCTTTTCCACTAAACCTTATTATTATTTCAACTCTCATGTGCTGAGCACTGACCAGAACCAGGAAGTTATTAATTAAGAAGATACAGAGGAGCATAAAAGGCGTGAACTGTTCAATTCTGTGTCCCAAAGTCTGCTGCACAGATATTCCCTGATCATCTGGACATGAACTGGCCCTGCTGACAGGAGCTCGGGGCAACATTAGAACCCACAACTGTCTTCCTGGCAATTAAAGGAATTTGCCGATTGATACATTGGGAGATTACTTTTAGGAGATTTTAATTTGTAATTAGCTAATAAACTTCCACTTGCTTTGGACTTAAATACTGTGGTGCTATGTCTCATGTTGTAGTTGTACTGTTTGAACAAGGGACCACATAAGCCACCATAAGCATTTTGAAGTAACACATCTAGTCCAGCAATCTGTTTCCCATAGTAATGAGCCACATGTCTTTGGAAGCTCACAAGTGGGGCACAAAGAGGCATCACCATTGTTTGTGCTAAGCATTGGGTACTCAGATGTATTCTGCCTCTGAATCATGACACTTTGTGAGCTATCATGGTGGCTAATAGCTGCTGACAGGCCTTCCCTCCATGAATTTGTCTTTTAAAAGCCATCACATTCACCACATCTTGCAGTAGTGAATTTCATAAGCTGTTTACACAATGTGTGACAAAATTCTCAACCTACTGCCAATGTCATTGGGTGGGCCCAAGTTCTGGTATTATGACTTATGAGCAGGAGGAGATGACTTAATCCACTCTGTACTTTTATAAACCTCTACCATGTCTTCCTTCAGGTGCCTTTTAGATGTTACAGTTGTGGTATGGGAGCTGCTTTTCTGTAATGTTTAGAGGCCCATCACCAATGGGGGAGGGACAATTATGCAGGTACTTAGCATGCAATAATCACTGGGATGGGATCAAGGTAGCAATCAGGTGGTAATAATCCATGCAGCTGGTCCCTCACAAGTGACTGTGGACTTTTATTAGACATTACAGTGGCACCATGTGATGGAACCCATAGAAAAGTAATTCTTATGTCACTGTTGTGAAGTCTATTTTTCCCCCTCTGTTCTTGAGCAACTTTGAAAAAAACAACAGATGATAGGCTAAGATAGAAAGTGGTTATCATGTGTGTTATTCATTACTTTAGTGAAATACAAGTTCATTGTCCAGTCAATTGGCTACCACAATAATCAGATTACAGATAGTTAAACACAACCAAACATTCTCATCATAACTGGTGATTTAAAACACACAAACACACACACTAGTAAAACAGAACTTGAATTACTGATATAACAAATCAGCAAACAACTATCAGAGCCATTCATATAATGATACTGTATATCTCTAGACTGCATTAATGACATCAGATAAGATGTATTTCTTAATATCTGCCACTGCAAATTTTGCCACTAGTTACAGAAGGAAATATCATACACTAAAGAGTCCAAAATATACCTGTAGGTTTTCTTGTGTCCAAACCAGTGGCATTCCTAGAGGGATGGGGTGGTACTGTAAGTTGCGCACAAGTCTACTCTGTGTTACATGGTGGTCTCGTCCACTAACCATCAGAGAGCCATTCCTAGCAGCGAAGGCAATGCGCAGGAGACTCCCTGCGCGATGGCTTTGCTGCTCTTCGCTGCTCGGAATGGTTCTGACGGTGAATGAGCGGGGCCACTGTGTTACGCTGGGTAAACCTGTGCGCAACTTACAGTACCACCACCCCCTCTAGGAACGCCACTGGTCCAAACTCAAAGAAGCAACCAAGTTTTGTCGGACTACTGAGGGTTACAAAAAAGTAAATTATGTGGGAGTGAAAACTAGGTTGAAAACATTATACAGTATTTATCTCACAAAAGCACAGGTGGTCATTACAATTTGTTTGGCCTTGTCTATCCCTGAGTGCCTGTATCTTCATCCCTCCCTCACCACTGGACTTGGCCTTGCTCCTTGTGGGGCAAGTAGCAGCTGTGGCCAGGAGTGCCTTTGCCCAGGTCCGACTGGTGCATCACCTATGTTCTTTCCTCAAGAAAGCAGATCTGGCCACTGTTATCCATGCCTTGGTCACATTCTAACTGGATTATTATTGTAACATACAAAACATGGGGCTGTCCTTGAAAATAATTCAGAAACTGCAACTTCAATCTTGCGGACACTACTCTAACTTTTCAGTTGTTTCCAGGTTCAGCTCAGGTGCTGTTTGTTTCTAAAGGCCTATTAAAGCCCTATAATGTTTGGGGCTGTGACGGACGGAGGGAGGGGAAGAAGGATGAAGATAGCAGAAACAGGAGAATGGAAGGAGAAAAGCCGAGATGAGCACAAAGGGAGGCAAGCGAAAGGGAAGAAGAAAGGGCATAACTATGAGAAAGGGTCAAGACAACAAAGCAGAACAGGATACCAGAGGCTGGCAAGGCAAAAGGGGGTGGAGAAGAAGGTGTGCCAAGGAGGAAGTCCTGGGAAGGAGAAGAGCCCAATGATTGCAGCAGCCACCACAGCCAGGGGACTGTGAGCTCAGCCCCTCAGGAGTCACCTTGGGGGTGAAAACCAGGGGCAATGCTGGGGCGGGCAGCCACCCTGCCATCCAGAGCCAGGAGAGATTCAGCAGGCTTCTGCCAAGGGACTGGGTGCACCCAGCAGAGACTGACCCAGCCCCCCTCCTGATCCCGAGGCAGATAGGCTTGGCTGTCTGCTGCCCCCCCCCTTGCACAGAGGGATCAAAAAGCCTCCGTCTGAGCCCCAGAACTCCAACCTCCACTGGATGGCACTATACTGGGGTAAGGAAGCCTCTGGATCAGAGTGACAACAATCCTGCCTTTTGTTTGCACATTTTGTGGTCCATGAGGGCAGGAATAAAGCCTTTAAGTTGAGCATGCATTACCCTTCGTCTTACCACCTGGTCTATGAGTGTGAATCTCCCTTGGTAACCCCCTTGAAGAGGAGTTGCCTCTCTGGGGAGAGGAGGAAGAGGACCCCCCCCCCATGATCACAGGAGCCTTGATACCTTCAGGACCGTCTTCTGCCATATAAATCTCCTCACCCATTGACAGCCCAATCCTAACTAACTTTCCAACACTGATGTGGCTGTGCCAATGGGGCATGCAGTGCATCCTGCAGTGGGGGGCAGTCACAGAGGTCTCCTCAAGGTGTGGTCCAAATTGGCTGTTTCTTTCGAACATATGTTTCAAATGCGGATTAGATGAGAAGAACAGACAGAAACAAATGAGATTGGAGCCCCTACTATTCCAATGGAATCTCATCATAGCCTGTGAACACTTGGCCACTGTGCATTAGATTAGATATAACCAATTTGATGTTCCCAACTTCCTGTGAATGAAGGTTAAAAAAAAATCCCGATGTTTAAAGGATCTAACTTGTTTGTCTGGAACACAATCCAGTGGCCATTTGTGAGCAGAGCATCAACATGCAATGGTCATTATTTAAGTGTTCTGTGATCCTGAGAACAAAGAGAAGAGGATTTATGAAGCAGATGTCACAGTATGTTTATGAGATGTCATTAGTATATATAATGATAGAGGTATTTGCATCTGCAGTTGTGGAAAGGTAATATCTACAGTAATTGTGGATATAGGTACAGTATTATGAGCAAGACACATACAAGCAAGGAGGGCAAGCAAGCAGCTTTCTCAAATACTGGGTGTGTTAAACCGCTATTCAAGCATCCTCACTCTAATTATACGATCCTTGGTAAGGAGCCCTAATTAATAAAAATAAGCATTTATCCATATTCAGTAACACTAGTTTCTGCCATAATTTATCTTCATTTATGGAAGGCCAAGCAAGCAGTGGTATATCATTTGCATTATACATTGCTCTGGTCATGGGTTAGTTCCAGTTATTTAATGAAATGAAACAGCGTTACACATAACACTTAAATTGGCATATCAGATTTGATAGAGAGGGATGAAAGAGACCAACACTACTAGATAAATATTGATTTCAGTTTAGAGCCTTGACGGCCAGCTAGAAATCCACTAACAACCTGATTTTTATCTGGCTTCCTCCACCTTTCCCTGGGTAAGGCTGAAATCATGAGGCACCACTTTATAATGTGATGATGATCCACTCAAAGTTGTTTGTAACACAACAAGCTACCCAAAGTATAATCATTTTCAACGGGATAGAAGCTGAAATAAGTACTTCAGTTTAAACAGATTAACCAAATACCAGTTTGGCTTGAGGCCATTTGTCTAGCCACTGAAATCTATGGTTTAGTCTAGACTACTTTCAGGTTTGGACAGGAGTGGCTTAACAGAGCACAGACCCAGGAATCCCACTCAACTTGTGCAGAGAGCTCCAGTTTTTATGGTCCTGAAAAGAGTGGGCTACCAGGTTTGTTTACAACTCAATCCTATGTATGTCTACTCAAAAGTCAGTCCCAATGGAGCTTACTCACAGGAAAGTATGCATATGATTGCAACCTTAGTAAATTAGTAGAATGCTTTTTTTATTGGCCTAACGTGTAATGGATTTAAACACCAGTCTGAGCTGCATACCCTGTTTCCCTGAAAAAAAAAGATCTCCTCTAAAAATAAGACCTAGCTAGTATCATCAGCCAGACGTACGTGACCCCTGTGACCCGCCCCCCCCCCCTGGCACTTACTTTGACCAATTTAAGCTTCATTCTTTCCGGCGGGTGCAAGGCTCTGCAAGGCCTGCACTTGAGTCCTCCAACATAGAGATGACATGCTAGAGAGGCCAGCAAGGCCTGCAAGGAGGCTGCAACTTTGCAGAGTCTCTCTAGCACATCATCTCCATGGTGGAGGACTCGATTGCAGGCCTTCCAGGCCTTGTAGAGCCTTGCACCCTCAGGAAAGAATGAAGCTTTAATCGGTCAAAGTAAGTACCGGGGGGGGGGTTGTGGGGGGTGCCACGCCACAGGTTGGGAAAATAAGATCTCCCTGAAAATAAGACCTGCTGCATCTTATTTTTGGGGAAACATGGTAGGATAAGTTGTGTGCCCTTGGACACCAGTGCAATGACAGCTTCACCAGCACAACAACAGTGCTGTCATCATAGGCAGGAGGTGTGGTCTGGAAGTTGAGTTGTCAGCTTGCCTCAAAAAGCTAGACAGGATCAGTTGCTTGGATGGGAGACCAAGGCTGCTGTCTGTGCGGAGAAGTGGAGTGTGGAGGGGGTGGAGTGTGGAGGAGTCATCTGGCAAAAAAGGGGATAACACCCTTAAGAAGCTGGTCTGAAGCTTGGTTTGTAGCTGCCTGTGAGAGCTTGGAAAATGCGAGAGCCAGCAGCCAGGATGACGACTGCACTATGAAGAGAAACACCTGGAGAAATTGAGGTTCTATGAGATTGCCTCATGAAATGATACTTGTAAAGATCTCATTGAAAAATGGATTTATGTTCAACCTGCCCATGTAAACCGCCTTGAGTCTATTGAGAAAGGTGGTATATAAACATCATAATAAATAAATAGTCCCAGTTCCACCGATGGATGCGCCATGGCTACTGGTGCAATGCTGTGCTGACGTACCTCCGACACCTGCACAACTACTGCCAGTGTAAACCCAAATTAAAAGACATGGGCAGAAAATAGGTGGGATGAGGAGACAACTTATGCCATACTCTAAACCAGAGGTTCTCAACCTGTGGTATGCATACCCCCAGGGGTACGCGGGCCGCAGGTTGGGGGTACGCGAGATGGTCCCCATTATCAGCTGCTGATCGCAGCAGCTGATAAGGGGGAGCGGAAAACCACAAAATCCCCCCGGTAGCTTCTCTTACCTTGTCTCCCGGCCTACCCCATCTTGAATCTCATGAAAATCTCACGAGATTCAAGATGGCGGCGGCCAAATCTCGTAAGGGCACATGAGGCACATGAGGACAAGATTTGGCCGCCGCCATCTTGAATCTCGTGGGATTTTCACGAGATTCAAGATGGAGTAGGCCAGGAGACAAGGTAAGGGAAGCTTACCTTGCAATTTTGCGGTTTTTCCCAGGCTGCCGTTTGCACCACAACCCGGAGGGTAAAGCTACAGCCCTGTAGTTTTACCCTCTGGGTCGCGGTGTAAGCAGGAGAACCCGCCCGGCCACGCCGCAACCCGGGAAAAATGGGACCCCCTTTTTTGAGGGTGCACTTTTTTGGGGGGTCTGGGGGTACGTGGACTTTGGGGGCCCACATAGGGGGTACATGAGCCCCCAAAGGTTTAGGAACCCTGCTCTAAACCCCTGTCAAATAGCCCATACGAAACAATGGGGAAGGAAGGAAAAACACCAGAAAATATCAAACAACTTTTTTTGCTGTTTTTCCCCTCCCCATTGTTTTCTATGGGGGGGTTGGTTCCTACATGGACATTGGTGTAGCATTGTGCTGACATTTGGGACACATCCATTGTCTGGTAGGTAAGGGCCTGGGGGTTAGGATGTGGTGTGTATCTTGACTCCTCCCCATCTCAACCATGTCACCACCTCATTTTGGAGTTTACATAGCTGTAATTGTGTTAGTGTTGAAGGTACTACATGGGTGAACCACTGTACAGTACTGGCAACCATGGTGCATCCATTGGCAGAATGAGGCTATGATGGTGAGGCTTCAATGCTTCATCATCAACAGAGCTATAGTTGCACCAGCAGAGCTGTCATTGCGCTGGTGTCTGATGGTGTACAGCACAGCTTATATTGCTTAGAATGGCATTTCTGTGGTACAAGATTTGACTGCCCAACAGTGCCACGTTTTTTTTTAAGCAGGGAAGACATTCAACAGGTACAGCTTTTCCATGCACAGGGATAGTGGTGGAGAAAGATTAACTTGCGGAATACCTGCCCGTTAAGCAACTTTACAGGACATAGGAATCCCGCCAGAAAAAGATGACAATCCAATCAGCTCTCTGTTTCTTGAGTCTCATGAATTGCAACGTCACCGGAGTATTTGTGTCACAGGTGGGCTGTGGATCTCAGCTTATATACATAGTCCATAGACGATAGATGGTGAAATTCACTTGGGCTGCAAATCTATGCCCAGTTGGGAGTAAATCATTCTGAATGGATGGAAGTCACTTCCCAGCAGGAAACATGCAAAAGATCGGACAGACTTGGGGCTGGGGATTGCATCTTTCACCGGTAGGCGGATCTTGGCCACTTCTTTCCCTTGTTTTCTTTGGGTGCCTTCGTGACTCCACTGAGGTAAAACCTGCAGGGCGACCTGAGCACCTGGCGCTCTTCCTTTCCGAGCCGGCGCTCCGGCGGCAGACAGAGGGAGCGACAGCCAGCGCTGGGGGCGCGCGGTTGTCCCACTCAGCGAAAGGGGCGGGGCGGTGCCTTGGCTTCCGTTCCACTCAGCCCGGCCCAGCCTTGGGTTTGAGGGAAGCTCCCAGCCCCCTTTCTTTTCCAGAGCGACAGCGCTGCACGGAGGAGGAGAATCTGGCGAGCGCCTCCCTCCCTCCGTCCCTCCCTGCCGAGCGCGGCGCACACGGAGCATGGAGCCTGCCTGAGCCACTCTGTGGGCAGCTGCTGCTGCGGCACAACATGGAGGCGGCAGTGCCGCGGCGGCGGCGGCTGCTGCTGCTCGTGTTCCTGCTGGCCGCCTTGGTGCTTCGGTGCAACTTGGGCTCCGTCGGGGGTAAGTTTTGTGGCGCTCTGGGAGGCGGCGGGAATCTTGGTCCCAGGCTCGGGAGAGGGAGCCTTTTGTTGTGGAGACGGAAACTTCTTGGCCGTTCCCAAAGTGGGAGTTTTTGGGAATAGAGAGGGCATGGGTCCGAGGAGCCGCGGGGCTGAGGGCGCGCGGAGGGGCGGGCTGGAAGTGTGGGGGGCCTGAGGCGCGTAAGGGACTTTGGGCAGCAGTTTGTGCGGGACCCTGCCGGGGAAGTGTCTGCTTGCGAGAGAGATCGAGCCCAGCGGACAGACGGGGCAGAGAAAAGGGAAAGAGACGCCTTCGTTTGTGTCTCCCAGAAAGTACAAGCTCTCTTTGGAAAAGGGAGGGCTCTGGCGTGACCCCCCTTTGCTCCCAAGAAGTCTTTCGGGGACCCCTCCTTTCCCGGCTGGCCAGGAAAGGCTTCGCCTCGCCTTCTGCGGCTGTGCTGGGCTTTCGACCTCAACCTTGTGCTTTCGAGAGTGAGACAAAAGTTTTTTCTTTCCCAGCGCTTTGCGGCCCTCGACGCTGTGATTTCCCTGGAGTTCGGAGGAACTGGTGTCGGGTGTCGATCACAGGCTGAATCAAACTTTTGGCATCGGTGTGGGAGTGGGGGTTGGGAAAGAGTAGATCTTCTTTCCTCTTATTTTAAAGTTGAAAAAGGGGGGTATTGGGGGGAGCGGAGGAAAGAGAGAGACTTGCCTGACTTGTGAAACGTAACACTTGGCAGAACAGACTTCTGAGAAGAGTTGGTCTGTCTGGGGGTTTACCCAGACTTTTAACTATAGTGAACATTTGTTCCCTTCCTTGTCTGCAGGGAGCGTTCAGACAATCACGTAGACTTCTATATCAAATAACATTAATTTTAAACGTGGGTTCCTCGTGTGTGTAAATTTGCTCTGCCTTATGTGTTTGATTGGGAACGCTGCATTGATGGAGACTGAAGAGGGCAACTGGAGTTGTACTTTCCGTACGGCTTCTTTCCTTTCAGCAGAAAGTAGGGGGCTTCCTTTGACGTTTTATAACCTTTATTGTATCATTTGCATGTAGCAATAAAGAACACTTTGTTTGGTGTTCCAACTTTCCTGTTTGAGGAACATCTATAATTCCCCCCCCCCCAATTCCCCATGGTATTTAAGTGTCAGAAAAGTGTGGTGCTAGTTATATAAAGATATTTTTCCACAAAAGAAGGGGGAATAAAGCTTTTCAGATTCTCCCTTGTATTTGTAGCTTGCTCCCAGGAGTCTCCTGTTGGCCAGATCTGCTTCTTTTCAGTTTAGCAGTCAGCAAACTGAAGTTTTGATGCACTAATGAATGTTAATTGTTGTAATTTCCCAAGTAGTTGAAGAAATATATGTAGTGTGGCCAACAGTCAGTAGAGTATCCCTTCAGGGCAATTCTTATTAGGCCACCCACTTCTCTTGAAATCATCTGTAGTTACTAGAACTGTCATTTTAATATGGGATCGCTGACCAATGTTCTCCCTAGACATTGTGTTCAATTGTTAGACAGGGTTAACTGTATTAAATCTTTCTGCCATTTAAATTATGAATATGAGAAGTTGTGGGCATCCTGGATAACTAATTTTTTTTCTGGTCAAACCTTTAAGAGTCAGTGTTCTTTTACACTGAGTCTAGACTTCATCCAGACAACACCAGTTTGTTGCGGAGTTATATGATGATGATGATTGCGTTATTTATAGAGTTTTCCCCCCCTAATGTCTTAATTATCAGACAGGTTTCTGTGGCATAGTAGTATCACTTTAACCAGTAGGGTGGTGTTGAGTGGGAAACACTTGGGCAGAATCACCCTGAACAGAGGAGTTTTTTGATATGTGCTGGCTGCTGTGTTTTATATTTTAAAATATATCTGTTGCACTCTCTGAGTGGTGAGGAAACATGCAGGCTCATGGCCTGGGTGCATGGACCGAAAGGACGAGACCAAGTGTGTCTGATCAAGAAGAGCTTTATTGAAAAGCCTTGTGCACAAGGGATGCCAATCCAAACTGGCATAATTGTCCATCAAATGCAGCACCTTTTATACCTCTTATTAATACACATCATCCATAATGTTCATAAAACATACACATGTTTTCAATAGTGAAATCCCTCAACTTTGTACCAGTTTTGCAAAGTATACACATCAAACAATCTGTCTAGCAGCCCAATCTTGCCTAAGGATCCGCCGGGCGGCCCAGGCCGCCTGCCGGATCCCGTGTTCTGCTGTGGGCTGGCTTCCGTCCGGCAGAAAGTCTACTCGGGGCAGGGGACACTCGTCCCCTTCCCCGAGTGTAAATGTCGCTGTGGCCGATCGGCCTCCTCAGATTTGCACCAGCAAAGTCACTGGCGGAAGTTGGAGGAGGCCATGTAACGGCCCAGCCGCGCAGCGGGGGTCAGGATTTGGCCGAAGCTGTCCCCCTTCCCCCTCCTGTTCCGGCTGTGCCTATCGGCCCCCGCCGTTTACCGCCAAACCACCCCCCTGTTGGCTGGATCCTTACCTGGGTCCTCTGGTGGGTGGGCGACGGCTCTGTCAGCGGAGCAGGGGAGGCCGGCCTTGTGTTGGCCTTCCCTGCTCACGAGTCATCGGAAAAGTGCCTTACGGCACTTTTGCAATGGCTTAGGGCGGCGGAACGCTTGTTCCGCCGCCCTAGACTTGCGCAGGATCGTGCAGTTAATATGTCAGCCCTTTCCCCATCATGGCTATGACCCAGGTTCCAGTGACCTCCCTAGTTGCTGTATTTCGCTCAAGGCTAGTGTACATATGCGGTGATCATTAATTGACACGTAGCTTTAGTATGTACTTTGGTTTTATAACATTAAACAATTTCTATGTGCGATTTGACTATTGCTTTGGATACTGGAGTCTGCACTAGGGTTGTTTACCCACATCATATCTATAGTAAAATGGACAACTGTAACACAACGGTGTACTTCACCTGTGCATACTTATGGTCAGCTGCTTAGGACAAAAAGGAGCAACCACTGTGAACATGTTGTAAACTAATTTTACACAGTAACAAGATATTTATATATGTGAGATGTTGGGTTTATTTTGTAATGATTAAGTGAAGTTAGATATGTATTCTGCCTAATTAAATAAGGAATTTCCATAATATTAAAACCATGGTCCATAAAAATTAAAATAACTACAATCAGTGGTTTCAAGTTTCAACTAGTGAGTGCTTTTGTTTGGGCAATTAAAGTCACAACTGTTCACTTATACTGAAACAGTAATGGTATAAAATCGTTCCCCTCCCCCCCAGAGCATTGAGCTTGAGAGGACTGTATTCTATACCCTTTCTTATTTAGAATATGTGTATGCTGCTTTTAAACAGAAAAGTTTATAAAGCAAAATACATGAAAAGATAGTTCCCTGTCCCAAAGGTGCTCACAATCTTAAAACTAAGAGCAGCAAACAGCCACCAGAAGAGATGCTATGCTGGGGTGAATAGGGGCAGTTGCTATTCCCTTGTTTGATACTAGAGAATCACCTTTCAGAAGGTGATTCTTAGCCCAGCTGTCAGAAGCGATTCATGGTCAGTTGATTGTACCCATCCTTAACTACAGTATTGTTTTCCATTCTTGGGTGAAGGAGGAAAAATGCTCTTTAGTTCTAGAAGAGGCCTAACCCATCTTCCTTTCCTAGAGGTTCAAGTTATGTGCAAGTAACTGTTCAACAAGTCTGCTGGAGCCTTAAAAGCTTCGTTCTATAGTAAAACTCCAGTGTAGTGTAGTACGCCTGATACTCTGGCATCAAAATTGTCTGGGAGTGCTCTTGGCTCAGGATTCATGGCCTTACTGGCTGCTGCGCAGGTGCAGTTGCGTCTGGCTTGCAATGGTGTTGCCAAGGCAGGCTGTGGAAGCTGCTCAGGGACAACTCAAGCGGCATGGCAGTAATACAGGTGCTATAGCAATGGGGACGCTAGATCCGGGGATCATCAACAGCAGGAAAGTACCACCTGATAGTCCGGCTTTTCTGATAATGCAGCACCACCTAGGCATCAGAGGTGCCAGATTACTGGAATTCTACTGTATATTGATTCAAAAGGTAATTGTATAAGACATTGTTCTTCAACCTTGGAGTCGGGACCCCAGTGGGGCTGTGAAGCCTCATTTGTGGGGATGCGGCAAATTACAGGAACCAAAATGGTTGCTGAGGGTTAATGTTGGGGGGGGGAACCTGCTGGGGGGGGGCTTCCACAGGGATTTCATCCCCCTCCTCCCTTTTTCAATTTCCTAGGGAGGCGGTGGGGAACTGTGGCTCGGCTCTCTGCTGCTGGTGGTGCAGGCCAGGCAATCTCAGCTGGATAAGGCTGCCAGTGTCAGGGTGGGGGGTTGCCTCAAGGGCAGGGGGTGGGAAGGTTGGATCCTGGGAGGGGTACGGGATCAATGGTGGGTCCCCAGCTCCATAATTTATTTATTGGGCTTGTGGCCCGAAAAAGGTTGAAGACCACTGGAAGAAAAAACATGCAGTGTTAACAATTGGAGCACTGTACATTCTTGCTACTTCCCTATGACTCCCACAGATTCCAGATGGTCAGCCTCATTTGGACTTTGATCCAATCCCGTGTCATGCCAGATGGAATGGGTTAGCATGCAGTGGATCCATAAATGTCCCATTGTTTTATACCTTCTCTGTGTACCCCTCTGTAACGTGCTTTTTCACTTTCTCAGAAAATGTCCTCTGAATATGTGTAAAGTTCAAATGGAAGTTGACCAGACTTCACCTTTTTTGCACTTTGTGATTTTGGCCATTTTTGTCCAGATGTGTAGCTTTGCTCATTTGTCTCCTTTCCTAACCTTTGTCAGCTGTTTCTCCACATTTGTGGTTTTGATATTAGTTGCTTATGCTCTTTTGCCACCTTTACTAGTCTAAAAGCCTAAAGCCTAATTGACAAAATTTATGCAGGGATCTAACACTGCCATTATGCTATATACTGTAGTCTAGGCTGTCAAAGTTATTTTTATCTTCTATGCTGTTTAATCCTTTCACTGGGAAATTGATGGTTTACCTTGTTTGTCATTATTTATCAACACCAACATTCCATTGGCCATGTTTGGAATTGGCCATGGTTGGAATGACTACAGTGTGTAAGGGTCTCAGGCAGGTATTTTTCCCCAGGGTAACCCAACACTCTATGCAGTGTCAGCCATGTGGGCTCCCTACAGCCCACACAGGTCTCTGCTAGCTATGTGGACCAGCAGGAGAGCAGTGTGGGTTGTAGTATTTCCCACCTCTTGAGTTTCTCTTTCTCCGCCCACCTCCAAAATATCTGGACTGCTGGCAGCAGAAGTGCTGAAATAGTGCTTGAGACACCAAAATTAGTATCATCTGGGTTTCTCAAGTGTGTTGCTTATCTGTGGTGGAGCCCTCATGGAAGATCAATATGTAAGCTCAAATACATCTTCTTTGTTGGTCCTCGTTTCCTGTTTCTCCAATGGCATATATATAGCCTGCAATGCCAGAAACATCTGAAAAATGACCACCTCTCTCTCTAGCCACACACCAAATTGGACTGTTGTATTGATATTTTATGGAAAACAGACTGAATATAGGTGATGTATGCAGCTAGTAGCATGCTGTGTGTTGCTTGTTTTCCCATTACTTCCTGAAGCTTGCGCAGCATGCATATTATAAACTCCAGAAAGGCAGCTGTGTTAGTCTGTTGTAGCAAAATCAACAAAGAGTTTTATGGCTAACCTATTTATTTATTTAACCTTAAAGGCTAACCAGTTTATTTCAGCAGAAACTTCCATGGATTACAGTTCACTTCATCAGTTGCATGAAATAAAATCCTCAGTGGGCAAGTATATATAAAGGATAGAGGAACAGGAAAAAAAGTTGTGAAAAGTGGGACCAGGAGGCTATGGGATGGAAGAGGTAAAGACAGTACTATTATTATGTAAAGTACAATGAGGATTCACAACAGCAAAAATGACTGCAGCAATCACCCTGACTGTGCCAGTAGTTAATTAGAAGGACAAAGAGCACACCTTCTAGTCTCAGGCAGCAGTGTCTGCTTAAAGAAAAATGTTTGGAAATATTACACTGTATCCTTGCAACTTGTACCCAGCTGTATTCCATGGAGAGAAGTTCCATCCAATTGTCTGCAGTTTCTTTTTCATGCAAATGTTTGAGAATTGTGGCCTTAAAATGTATTGAGCCTGACATAATGTCACTATCTTGAATTTAAATTGTATTTTTTGTTCTTATTTAAATCATGATTACCAATTTTAAGCCGAGTTTCCTACTGTTTCTACTATTGAGATAGTACTACCCTACCATTGAGATATTCCTCAAAGGTGCATACTAATTAGTTGACCATTAAGTTGACTTGAAACTAAATAATAAATCAGGCGTGGGGAACCTCTGGCCCAAGGGCCGTTTACGGACCCCCAGGCCATCTGGTCCGGCCCGCGTGAGACTGAACCCGAGTGCATCAGGTCCGGCCCGCGCGAGACCCAGACCGGAGGTTCCGTGGTGTGCTCACCTCGAGCCGCCGCGCGTCGCTCCTCCTTGGCCAGCTGGTTGACCCCTTCTGAAAGCGTACATGTGCAGAACGCCGCTGACGCCTGAGCGGCGTTCCGTGCATGTGTGCTTTCAGAAGGGGTCGACCAGCCGGCCAAGGAGGAGTGATGCGCGGCGGCGGTCGCCCTAGTCACCTCCGAGGCCGCCGCACGTCGCTCCTCCGACCTAGGCCGGCAGCTCGGAATGGGCCGAGCTGCCGGCCTAGGTCGGAGGAGCGACGCGTGGTGGCGGTGGCCGCCTCGGAGGTAAGGAGACGGGGGTGTACGCGCAGGCGGGAAAGAGGCGAGGGGCCCCAAATTCGCGCTGGAGCAGCCAAATTTGCTGTGGGGGGGAATTGCAGGCGGCCTAACGGCCAGCCCCCAACAAATTTTCCCCATGGGAAAATGACCCTCCACAGCGAATAGGTTCCCCACCCCTGTATAAACCCTTGCTAGCCACTGATTTAGGGTATAGCAATAGCTTAAACTTTCATTTGGTTAGGACCAGAGCATGAATGAAAAGTCAAAAATGGATGAATGTCAAAGCATAGCCTTATTTAGCTTGCAAATTTATTTTGGCAAGCGAAAAACATAGCTATATAACATGTACGAATGTGTGTGAAGCCTAAATAAACAGAAATAAAAGAAAAATAAACCTAAGAACGTCTATGAGCGTCATGAAAGGTTGTATGAAATTGGATGAAAGAGGAAAGCATGTGGACGAAATTTGAAATGTGGTTATAAATGAAAACAGCTGAAAGAGCAAAGCAATGAAAGTCAAATGGATAAAAGTCAAGGTATTGCTGTATAACTAAACTGTCAAGCGCAATCCACCGTAGCTTTAGAATGGCGGAGTGTGTGCGGCACCATTCTAAAGTGTCGCAAACGTGCCGTAAAGCACGTTTGCAACCTCTTTAGAGTAAGGGCTGCCAGTGTGAGGCCAGTGTGAGGCTGGATTGTCTCTGCGGCTGCCGGAGAAAGGTAAGGCTCCTGCCAGCGGTCGCAGGGGTGGTCCGGGCTGTGAGGGAGGGCGACTGTTGGCCGGGTCGGGGATGGCGGCTGCTATATCCCCATCCCGTTCCCAGGCCGGCGTGGCCCTTACACAACCTCCTCGGACTTACGCCAGCTCGATAGCTGGTGGAAATCCGAAGAGACCCATTGGGTCCTCCCTGCACTACACCGGGGGAAAGGGACGAACAAAGTGAGATCATTGAGTTGGAAAGCTAAGTGCCCAGTACACTCCAAAAGCAATGACCTGTAATTACTGCGTAGACTGATATTATGCCATGAGATGGAACGTTAATGTCCATGGTTTGGTTGGTTGATTGGATAATAAGTATTCTTAATTTGAGAGCTGAGCCAATTGAAGAGTT
Source organism: Plestiodon gilberti rubricaudatus (assembly GCA_026170595.1). Taxonomy (NCBI): domain Eukaryota; kingdom Metazoa; phylum Chordata; class Lepidosauria; order Squamata; family Scincidae; genus Plestiodon; species Plestiodon gilberti. Next base: position 218,951,279 of record JANXHW010000001.1, on the reverse strand, counting down.
CAGGTAGACAGAGAGCATACAATAATATAAGATCAGTTGAGTGAGCTCAGAAAAGGAAAGTAGTGAGATACAGGAGTCTTTGAAGTCCGATGACTTGCCAATCCCTGATACCAAATCCATAATAAATACAAAGCACAACCTATTTATCATATTTATATTACCGTATTTATTGGCGTATAAAACGCACTTATTTGTCTAAATTTGTGACTCAAAATAGTAGGGTGCGTTTTATACGCCAATACTAAAAAATCCCCCCCACCCGTTTTAAAGCATTTTTGGGCTTACCGAGCTGGAGAGCTCCATTGTGCTTTCTTCCCTATCTAATCTATCCGATCTTCAGCTGTTTGTCAGGGTTTAATTTATGCAGGTGAGTTGAGCTTCTCAGCAGCCAGTAGAGGGCGCTGTGCTCAGTTCAGTTCAGTTCAGTTGAGCTGCAAAGAGCCTAGTCTTTTCCAGCTCTCCTCGGAAGGATAAGCTTCTGAACTGGGCCTAGTTGGGGAGGCTTTGGAAACTGAGCATAGGTTAGGTTAGGTTAGGTGGGATGGGGGAAAAGAGTTGGGGTGGGGGAAAAGAGTTCAGCTGAGCTGCCCAGGGCCTGCTCTTCCGAATGCTGAATGAATACAGCATGGGTAAGCTTCTGAACTGGGCCTAGTTGGGAGGCTTTGGAAACTGTGCATAGTTGGGGTGGGGGAAAAGAGTTGAGTCTGGGGGTTTTGTATTTGGGGTAAATGTTTTTTATTTTGGAAACTGTGCATGGGTGGGTTGGGGGAAAAAGAGTTGAGATTGGGTTTGGGATTTATGTTCTGGTGCATTTTGTTCATGTGTCTTATTGCTGTGTGTTTTAAAAGAGATCCTGGTATTTTTGTGCAATTTATGTAAATTAGCTAATTAAGCAGCCAAGCGGTAAGTGGCCAAGTGGCCCAAAAATGCTTTAAATGTTTTTTTCTTGAAACCCAGGGCCAAAAGGAAGGTGCGTCTTATACGGCAGTGCGTATTATATGCCGATAAATACGGTACTTAATATAAAAGGGAAAATACAAAATAGGATTTGTTCTTTGCCTAATACTTATTACTTTAGCAGGGGTCTCCAAACCTTTCTGGCCGCAGACATCATTGACAGGTCCATCCGTGTGTGTGTGTGTTTTAATTTCAAACCAATTATTTTTATAAAGTAAAAATTGCTATCCTGAAATTTTTTAAAAATCCAATTTAAAATTCTAATTTTAATCAATTTTTAAAAATCCACAACTCTGCTTTTTGCTACCCCCATATGCCAGTAGGACTATTGCTAAATGTTACCTTAACTTGTAATGTCTTTGTTTACTCAAGTTTGAATGACAAAATTTGTAGCTTTCTATTTTAAAGGCACTAACAGGTAAATTTTAAGGGAAAGGCATTTATTTTAGTTTTTGGGTACGGTTTTATGAGGCTCAGAAGTTGAAAACAGCTTTGTGGTATCTATATGTGACCTTCAGCTCTTTTTGGTCATCTGTTTGGAGTATATGTATGCCCTGTTTTACTTCGCTTTGTAAATTACCAGTAGTTTGAAAGTGAGTAGGTAACGTGTTCTCCATAAGGAGACAAGTAAAAAATCATCGTTATTTCTAAAACCTAGTCCAAGATTGTTCAATGACTGACACATGGCTGCTTAAATTTGGACCTGCTAGCTGCTAAACAAATGCACATTTAAAAATTACATTCAACTCAAAGAAGAAAATGTAGCTGCAGCCTTCGTTTCATGGCATGAACTGCTGAAGAACTTAGACGTTGTTGTTCAGTCGTTAAGTCGTGTCCGACCCTTCGTGATCCCATGAACCATATCCCGCCAGGCGTTGCTGTCCGCCACTATCTTCCTGAATTCGCTTATTTTCATGTTCATTGCATGGGTGATGCTGTCTAACCATCTCATCCTTGGCCTTCCCCTTCTCCTTTTTGCCTTCAGTCTTTCCCAGCATCAGAGTCTTCTCCAGAGAGTCCTCTCTTCGCATTAGGTGGCCAAAATATTTGAGCTTCAGCCTCAGTACCTCGCTGCTTTAAAAGTTGGGGCATTAGAATAACACATGAGCTTATCTGATTGATCTTTAAGCCCGGGCTGCTCAGCTTGAATGTGTACATAGCATGTAAGTAAGGGGGACACACTGCCAACTTTCCAGAACTGTGTTAATTTCATAAGTTCTGTCTGCTGACCTGAACAATTTCTCATTCATTGACTGTGTCTACAAGTACAGTCATCTCTGCACGGGTTTTCGCATGTGTGTGGCACTTGGAGTGTGTGGTGCTTGGAGGTGCCAAGTGTGGCACTTATAGGAACAAAGTTTTGAGTAGCAGTTCCCCCACACATCCTTCACATATTGATGCAAATTCAAATCATAGTTTACTGTTTAAAACAACATAAAAACAATAAAGATATTTCAACTTTGAAAGATCTTTATTGTTTTTAAAGTTTTAATGTTTTAACAGTAAACTATATTTTTGATATGACCTTTAATCTCGGTGAGATGGTCCATTCTTGTTGAGTATGAACTCTGTGACTGTTATATCAACTTAAGGAATGCTGGATATTGTAGTCTTTTTTTTTTATTTTATTTCACATGTGACAGGACTAAAATGTCATTCAGAACAGGCTTCAGATCTGACCTTGGCTTTAAGGAGTCCTGGGTGGGGTTTACCCCTGAGTAAGTGTATCAGTGAGGATGTATGATTCAGTCTGACATTTGAGAGGTAGATTGAATTAATGTATCTAAAAGAGAAATCGCTATGAGATCACAGGCAATGTGTTGAGTCTCCTCCTTCTGATGCTCGCCTGTAAAATAAAATGTAAGGACAATCTTTGAACTGATAGTGTTATACAAATTATTGGTAAAGTGGTTTTCAATCGTTGTCTATCCTCACAACATTTGTTTTTCGTAGTCACTTATCCAAGACTTGTCAAGGAATCTACAGCAGCAGGAAAACTTTTACCTAGGTCCCGCAAGTCTGTTGGATCAGTACAGGAAGAACAGATGGGCTGTGCTTGTCAAATGTGTTTTTAGAACTAACCTATATTGAAAGGTAATGTGTGTGTTTTCCTCTCCTAGAAGCTGTACTGAATTCTATTCTGCATATAGACAATTTCTGTACCTCCTTAATACAGGGGAAAAAAACAGGAAATTATTGTAAACTATAGCTATGCCAGTAGTGTTCTTGTATACACTGTATTTCTGGCTTTTGTTGGGAGGACAATCTTGAACTTCAGATTACAGTAAGGCTGAATTGTAACCATTAAGGCTAGTGAAATGTACTCATCTTATAGAAATTTATTTTTGTGCCACATGAGTTGGCTTGACTTGAGTGTTTACATATGGACTCTGTTAATTGGGGTTGCTTAGTCAGTCTTCTCAAATTTTCAAAATATAGCTGTCTTTTCCTTGTTTTTCTTTTGTGAATTTGACTGTCATAGTAAAAAGAATAACTGGACCTTTCTTTTAAAGGTATATTTTAGTATACAATGAACCACAAGTTCAGAAATACTTATGAACTATAAGATTCTTATGCATGGAATGGTCGCATGTTTCTTACTAAAGCATAAGAGGAAAAGAGGGCATGAGTGCAGTCATTCTGCTTTTCATAGGTAAACTTTAATGCTCAAACAGACCAAGGAACCAATGAAAGCTGTGTTCTTCTGGATGTCTTGGTCTGACTTTAGTGCTATGTGTTGTTGTTGTTGTTTTGGGGGGGAATCTATACTACAGTATATAAGAACGTAAAGCATTGTAAAAGCTGTGCTAGAAATCTAGCACTACTTTTAAGGCACATCTGTGACATTGCTGCTTGGAGGGGGGATGTTCTGATCCAGTGTCAGTCCAACTTTGGTGGCCTATGCCCTCCCTGACCCTCGGCACCCATTAACTGGCTAACTGCAGAGTTGAAGCGTAATAGTCCTTAACGAACATGAAAATGAGCGAACTCAGGAAGATAGTGGAGGACAGGAAAGCCTGGCGGGATATGTTTCATGGGATCACGAAGGGTCTGACATGACTTAATGACTGAACAACAACAACAACAACAGAGTTGAGGTGTAATAGTCCATTAAGACAGTAAAATCCAGGCATTGAGAGGTGGCTAATTTCTGGGTGCTGGATCTTGGATTGGAGCCCTGCAGCCTCTCACAGCTCAATTTTTATTTATTTATTTTATTTTACAATATTTCTATCCCGCCTTTCTCCCAAAGGGACCCAAGGCAGCTTACACAAAAATAAAATACAAAAATACAAATAGATAATTACTTTTTAAACAGCAAAAAAAGTTAATAAAAACATCTAAACATTGATTAGAAAATTACGTTTACATTTACATTTACATTTTGGCACTCAAACATAAGGCACTGTTGCTACTGACCCCTTGGTCGTGTCCCTACATCTGTCCCCTTGATTCTTCAATCAGCTGGTGAGTAATAAGGAGGAAGCTGGAGCTGGGTGGTATGGTACCCTCTAAACCCCCCCCCCCCATTTCCCTCATCTCAAGGGAAAGAATATAAAACAGAATGACCTGTCCTATTTTCCCATCTGCCTCTGATTCCAAAGTTCAGGAACCACTACTTCGGGGTTGCCCTTTGTCTCATGGGGCCAGGCTATCTCAGAATAAACCCATTTTTCTTCCTAGGTTCACAGGCCATGATGTCCATTTTAATATGGACTTCTTTCTGCAGCAGATTAAAAATCTGGTGTCCGCTGAAGTACCGGTACATAAATCTATGGCCTCTAGGGGGTCTGAATTTGCTGGGGATTCTAACCAACCCAATCAGGCTCAGATTGTTGGGAGCAAATGCCCTAGAGAGGAGAGCAGCAGCTTATGCAAATCAGATGTTAAGTGACACAGGATAGGTTACAAGCCTCCTTCCCTCATCCTCTCCAGGGGTTCTCTTCCCTCACACTTCAAGCCCACTTCTAGCATTGCTAGCTTGGAAACTGACCAGTTTCTGTCTTCAGAGCCAAAGTGACACAGGATAGGTTACAAGCCTCCTTCCCCCATCCTCTCCAGGGGTTCTCTTCCCTCACACTTCAAGCCCACTTCTAGCATTGCTAGCTTGGAAACTGACCAGTTTCTGTCTTCAGAGCCAAAGGTATCAGGGATCTCCCCCCTCCCTTGAGGAGGGTGAACTTTCTGAAGAGGAAGAGTTGAAAGACCCCCAGGAAACCTGCCTCTTTTCACTTGACTATTAAGCTGTTGCCGAAAATACTCCAGAGTTCTGGAGCTCTTCCAAGTGCCTGACTTCCAAGAGCCACAAAAGACACTGATGTGCTGGGGTTGAAGCATAAATGCTCCAAGGCGGCCTTTCCACGGGGTTTTGTGGACCCCTCAATCATTGCCAGGCTGAGAAGATTGTGGAAAGGGTGTGGGCTGTCCCAGCAAGGGGCAAATCAATATCCAGGTTTGCTGCCAAGCTCTAGACCCTATCAGCAGAAATAATGGACAAATGAAAACCTCCATTGGTTAATGCTTTGGTGGCCATGGTAGAATCCTTTTCAGTCCTGCAAACAGATGAGGTCTTGTCAAGCACATCGAGACAGTCCTGAGGTTTGAAGCTGCTTTGGGCAAGTTGAGGGCATCAGTAGCCCATTCACTTTTCTTCAGGGCCATCTTTCTATGGGCCCAGAACCTGGTGTTGGCTGAGGTGGACGTCTCCCAAGCATGAGCTAAGAAAGCTGGATATAATCTAATTCTCAGCTCCGGCTATGGCTCCGGCTGTGGCATCTGAAGTTGTGGCCTGACATAACATGTGGCTCAGAAGGTGGGACGTTTACCCTGGTTCCCAAGCCTGGCTTCAGGCGTGACCAAACTTTGTTCATCTCACAGGAGCTGACCCTGAAAATGGTGGAGCGGAGGTGTATCTCAATCCTAGGTTATCCCAAGGCAGTTATATCTACTCTGTTTTCAGTCTGTAAAGACTCCACAAATAGGGCCTACAATTCTACCTGGTCTGTGGGCCAAATCCTATCCAACTTTCCAGTGCCGATGCAACCGCAATGCAGCCCCAAGGTAAGGGAACATTTGTTCCCTTACCTTGAGGAGGCCTCCGTGACTGCTCCCCCACTACAGGATGCAGTGTACATCCTGTTGACACGGCTGCATCAGTGCTGGAACGTTGGATAGGATTGGGCCCTGTTAGGTAGTACACCAAAAAGGTGGAGTCCTTTGAGCCTTAGTCCATTAAGGTGCTGTTAAAGTTTCTTCCAGTCTGGCCTAGATAAGAGCCTCAGCACCAGCACATGGTTTGGCAGTTATTTGTACTTGGAGCATCCCTGGGGAAGGGAGTTGTCATCCCACCCTCATGCACAAATTACTCCATGGGGCAGCTCTAAAAAAATCCTCCACCCGTTCATTGAGTTCTATCCTGGGACCTCAATTTCGTACTAAGAGCTCTCATTCATCCCCCATTTGAACTGATGGCAACCTGTCCCCTCAGGGAGCTGACCTTGAAAACGGCATTCCTAGTTCGCATTCTGGAACTGATGTGGAGCCAAGAGTCTCATTGGGTTTGTTACAGAGTTGGGTTATGGATAGTTTTTGACTTGCTAGTGACCCATCCAAGTAGGAAGGATATTTTTCCACTCAACCCCCCCCCTTTTTTGCTTGTTCTGGAACACTGGGGATTGCCACAGATACAGGACTTGCATCTCATTACATTTTCATTAGATTTTGCCAATCTCTGAATTTGTGATCAAGAAGGAATTTCTTCTCAGATCAGATAGTTTGACAGCATGGCTTGACGTTTGAACAATTTTGACTTGTAGCAAGGGTTTGGACGATGGCCATTTTGTCCCTTTCAGTGCTATGTTTTATGTTGAGTCGGTATTCTTACCTTTAAGGCATGTCTGAGGATGAAATATTACAGTAAATTGTAGTTGACTTTGGGCCTTGTCAGATGCTTCGTTTTGAACCTATTATGAGAGACAGTGAGTCTTGTGGCTTGACATCCTGGGGTAAACAGTCATATCTAATCCATCTGGTTATCACAAGTACAGATGAAGGTAGTATTCAGTTGGGGTCACATGTTGCTTTGTGTCCATGGAGGGTGGGGCATACAAACAGGAAACTAGTACTTCTTGGTATCAATCTTGGAAAAGAACACCTGACCCAGGCCCTGTAAGTACTTGGAAGAGCTGTGAAGGCAGCAATTAAGAAATACCCCTGAACTGAGTTACTTAGCATTAGCCTTGATAGTATGAATAGGTGTATGAATTTTCTTCTAAAGCTTGTTCTCTTCTTTCCCCACCCCACACCTTGAGAGTTTTTTTTTTTAAAATATGTAGCTCAGTAGCTTCTAAATGAAGAGCATTTCAAATTCTGTACAGATATGAATTGTATGAAGTCTTGGACATTTTATTTGTGTGTGTGTGTGTGTGTGTGTGTGTGTGTGTGTGTGTGTGTGTGCACGTGCGTGCGCACGCACAAGTTGTACAGTAATACCTCTCATAACATGGGAGATCCATTCTGGAAAGTCAAGCACTCTGTGAAACAGCGCTGTAGGAGATCAGCGATGTCTCTGAGGCAGGAAACTGGTGTTGATTGGTCCTGAGCTTCCCAGAGTGCACTACTCCCATTGACTAGAATGACTGGCAATCATGCTGTGATAGAGTACTGTAATGAATCGCCACTAAAGGAAGCAGCATTATTGTAGGTACTGTATTACAGTACTGTTTATTGGATAATGCTATTATCCATGTGGAGCTACTCTGGAAGAATAGACTTATTCATTGAAATGGACATGCAAGTGCCCTGTGGTATTTAAAGGCTTACTGGTTTCTTATTGCATGAACTTCAATAAACAAAAGTTGCCTTTCTCAGATGCATGGTATTTGCATCCATGTGGATTTGAGGTATCGTGGAGGAAAACTCTCTTTCCAGTCCACTTCATGCCTTGAATGAAGAAGGTTCTTGTCTATGAAAGCTCAGACCACAATAAACGTTAATCTTGAAGGTGCATCTGGATCTAGTTAACTAAGCTGCATAAAGTGAGATTTAAGTAGAGCGGAGGAAATGGATCCAAAACTGTAATGTAACAGCAATAAGTCAGATTTCAGTCTCTTGAAAGCTCCCTCTTGTGTCTCCTGGAAGTTGCACTGAGCCTGTCTCTTCTCTGCTAACCCTTCCAACCCCGCTGCAGGACAACCAGCCCCACAATTTGCTAAACTGATTGGTCTCGTAGGAGTTGTAAAACCGCACTACAGATGACAGGCTACCTAGGGATTTGTTTAACCATCTTAAATCTGTATTTGCAACAAGTAAATACTGTGTAGCATCCGAATGTTAATGTATTTTAGAAGGCTACAATCATTCATGCACCTACATAATCATAACCCCCTTTTGAATTGTACTTATGAGGAAATGGAACTGCATTCAGGACTACAGTACATTATTTTCATTGTGTGTCATCCTTAAAAATTCTCCCAGAATGCTGTAGTTTAATAGCAGGAATGTGCAAAACCCACCAACATTTAAAGTATTTGTGGAAGGTAACTCTGGAATCTTTCACAGAGATGTTCAGCCACTCGGAGAATAAAAGTTGTTGTGTAGGTTGCTTTGAAAAAAGGAGTTGAATTAGTTGCAGATGACCAAATGCTCTTCTCCAGCAGCTAATGATTTGGAAGTGAAAACTGCTTTTGCTTTGTCTTCAGTCTGATCCATGACTGGCTTGCTACCTTCGCCACCACTTTGACGTCTATATTTCTAGCATGGCCTGGAATGTCGGTGTGAGAGCTGACAGAAAAGAGAGGTTGCTAAGTGGTTGCTGGATCTAGCTGTTTATGAAACTTCACAGGAGGAGTTGAATTATATTTTGGGGGAATTGGAGGTGTCTTTTCTGCTTTGCATTTACGTTGCTGCAGTCCCTTCCCCACTGGACACAATGCCATTGTGATGCTCCTGTATCTAGTGCCTCCTCATTTTCTTCCTCTCCCTCGCCTAAGAAGGAAGTGCATGCCATGCAAGATGGGCAAGTAGGTTTATGCTGGGATAGCATTAGATTTATCTCTTGTTCTCTGGTGACCCCATTGTTTGGGCTAGGGACAGGTTTAGCCCCTCAGTTGTTTCAAATTAGTTCCTATTTTGTTGTTCAGTCGTTAAGTCGTGTCCGACCCTTCGTGATCCCATGAGCCATATCCCGCCAGGCCTTCCTGTCCTCCACTACTTTATCCCAATAAGTTGATGGGAAGTTCAGAGGCTATCATATTGCTCAGTCTGCATATAGCCTAACCCTAGATCAGTGGTTCTCAAAGTGGTGAGTCGCGACCCACCATTGAGAACTCTAACTGTCCCCTGCCCCCTTAAGGGGCAGGGACAGCATGGCAGCGATCCCTGGGATTGCCACCTCCACTGGCGCAAAAGTACCTGAAACTGCCCTTTTTTGCTTACTGGGTCTTTGGGGGTCTTCGGGGAGGCCTGTGTGACCCTCTGCAGGCCTCCCCAATCTTCTGATCGCCAAAAATCGCTGGTTTTCGGGCACTTCCGGTTTTCGCGAAAACTGGAAGTGTCTGAAAATTGCCGGTTTTCGGCAATCGAGAGGCCTGCAGAGGGTTGCGCAGGCCTCCCCGAAGAATCAATAAGCAAAAAAGGGCAGTTTGGGGGGTATTTTTTTCCGGTGTGCTGCTGGCCCCATCCCCACAAACACTCAGAGTTCTCCCTGCCTTGCGGGGAGAAATTTGAGAACCACTACCCAAACGTTGTGTCTTGGACCTCTCTCACTCACAATTGGCTCTGCCTGTGTAGTTCCTGGATCATATTGCTTCTACAGCCAGCATGTAATGTGTCTATGGGGCAATGGTTTCGGTCCTGCTACTAGGAAGCAGGAATTGAACCTTTGTATGATGCCAAGGCATGCTGGAACTTTGGGAATTGGCTTTGTAAAAACATACAGCTTAACTAAAGGCCTGTCAAACTGCGTGGGAGAAGGTTTGAGAATTTCAGTCCTTTCTCTAGCACCAGACACCGGACGCTGCAGTGAAAACTGGAGTGGTATTTGGAATGGTGAGAAGATGAGGATGGAGAACTCCACTAGTATTGACAATCTAGATTATTTTTGCAAAGATCAGCATTCACTTGTGTTACATTCATTTGTGTTTCACTCAAGTTTTTACTTGAATTTTGGAAAAATAGCTAGTCATTTAAGATGTCAAGTGCTTGCTTGCCATTGCCATACTGTGTAATTATAACATATAAGCCCTTTATGGGAAACAGTGTGTAATGTTGCAATTGATGAACAGTTAGTTCTCTTATATGTAAATTTGCTATCTGCAATTTCACTTATCTGCGAGGGGCAGAATTGCCACCTACCTCTCCATATCTGCTCTCTGCTCTCGCTATGTGCGATATTGCCATTGTTCTCATGGGTGTGAGCTTAGCTTTTTTTCATTGGTCTCCATGTTGCTCTTGGAGCAAATTTCCCTGCCTTGTTGCATTTACTGTAAAAGTTAATCTCTCTCTTCTGGAGTGACTGTGTGTGTGTTTTCTGTTGAATGCCATTTGCAACACAATGAGAACTGTTTGCCCAGTATCTCCGTGCATTGCTTTCTAGATCTCCGCGTTCCTCTAAAAAGCAAGCAGGTTTTCCTTGCCTTACATGTGGGTCTCCATGTGGGTCTGTCTCTCTCTCCCTCTCCCCCTCTCCCCTCTGTCCTCTCCCTCCCTCACCAATTTGCTAGAGTTAGAACTTATTCCATATCCGCTAATATGGTATACCAGTAGGCACTGCTAATTATTCGGTATCCGTTAATTTGATATCCACTAGGTTTTCAAGGAACCTAACCCTAGCGGACAACGAGAACTGACTGTATCATGTGCCACATTCTTCAGAAGATTTAGACTTTAAACTGTCTCCAAATAAAACAGGAACACAATGAGTACTGCACATCCATGTTAAGGATGTGCAGTCAATGACACTATGATTAATGCATATTCAGTAATTGAGAGAAGAGCTTGAGCAATGTATTCTGGGAGCTGTAGGCTTGACTTGTGTATCTGTAGTGGATAAGCTATTTTGCATCACCCTGTCCACCACCTCCACAATTGAACAGGAGCTCGGTCAGTGACTGAGGGCCCAATCCTATCCAACTTTCCAGCACTGATGCAGCCGTGCCAGCGGCGCGTGCGCTGCATCCTGTGGTGGTGGTGGGGCAACCACGGAGGCCTCCTCAAAGTAAGATAATGTTTGTTTTTGTTCCCTTATTTTGGGGCTGCATTGCGGCTGGAAAGTTGGAAAGGATTGGGCCCTGTGTGAGCAGGACTGAGAAGTAGAATAACTTCTTCATTTCTCAGGGTGAAGAGAGCTCAGATAGTTGGGAAAGGTAGAAACCTAAGAGGAGATTCAGATATTACGAAGTGCTTGTGTTTGCTTCTCATGGGACTGCACTACCTTGGAGTGCATATAAGAGACTATAAGGGTGATTGATTACACCTGATTACACCTTTATTGGCATAAAAATAAGATACTATATGGGTGGGGTGGGTATGCATTCAAATACGCAGTCTCCTTGCAAGGGCAGAGCTAGTGCCTCAGGAAGAAGGCTATACCCCATGCCCTTTCTAGAAGTTTCAATCTTCTGTGAGCCTGGCAGTGGTTGTGGTGCTGGGGAGTGGTTGTATTTCTGTTAATTAAACTAACCACACAGACAACCTGAGGGCAGATCTGTTGGAAACACTAGTAGATGTGAGAAATCTGCACTAGTAGATGTGAGAAGGCTGCAGACATCTTAAGCGGTCATCAGCCAGTCTCCCACTTCCTTAATGATGGGTACCTGATCACCCTGCTTATCCTGTTTTAAGAAAAATCAAGGCTTGAACTTTCCACAAAAGAAAAACTTCCTTAACAGAGAAGATGAGTTGACCACTTATTTTAAAATTAAAGGGGTTGTCACCCTTCAGTGGGGGCGGGATGGTGTTCCAGTCACTGATAAATGTGCTATCTTGGGGACATTATTTCTAGGAGCAAGGGAAGTTTGCACTACAAGGTTTTGTGTGTGTGTGGGGGGGGGGTTGGTTCACTTACAGTTTGGCAGAAAAAAGTACCTTGCACTTTCGTCTGGTTAGGGACCAGAGCATGGATGAAAGTTAAAAATGGATGAATGTCAAAGCGCATAGCCTTATTTATCTTGCAAATTTATTTTGGCCAGCAAAAAAAATAACTAACTATATTATAACAGAATGTGTGTGAAACTTAAATAAAAGAAATATAAACCTAAGAACGTTGATGAACTTCGTGGAAGGTTGGATGAAATCAGACAAAAGAGGAAAGCACGTGGACGAAGTTTGAAATGTGGTTATAATTGAAAACGGCTGAAAGAGCAAAGCGATGAAAGTCAAGGTATTGCTGTAGTTCAGGCCTGTTGATTTCGAACCAGAGCAATATTTTTCCTTCTAGAGAGGGATAGCTGTGTTAGTCTTTTTTAAGATGCCACAACAATTTTGTATTTCCTGCAGCATGCACGCCTACCTACCTACCTACCCTAATTGAGAATAACTCTCAGTGTATCTGTTGGAGTGGGTTGTATCTTTAAGGTGTTTTAAGAAGTTTTTTTTTGTATTGAAACTTATTCTCAGTGAAAAGAAGATATAGCAAGTCACAGAGTGGGTTTTCGTACCTTCCCAAAATTAACTACCGGTAATTGTAATCCAGTTTTGCAAATAGCTGACATGGCAGGTTACCCTCTCCTGCTCCACAGTCCGTTCACTGTTTTCTGGTGTGGTGTGTGCATTGAATGTTGTGCCCAGAAAGAGATGACCGCCTTGGGTCCCTTCGGGGAGAAAGGCGGGGTAAAAATAATGTAAATAAATAAAATGAAAATACTTGTGTATTTAAACTGTGGGGGGGGAGGGTTATCATGTAATTTTGTTGCGAGATGTGGGTTATCTGGAGGAACGTTTGGATCTTTCTTCCTTCTGAATATGCCATGTCTTTCTTGCAAGTATGTTTCTATGTTTATTGCACCATTTGACCCAGTTTCTTAAACATATTGGTACTGTACATTATTGTAGTGTAGACATTGGCTAACTTGTTTGTCTTGTTTCATATTTGAGTCGGATAGTCTCTTTCCCCTGGTTCCATACTAAGAGGAACCTGTGCTAGTCTCCAGAATTCCAGATGTGTGGATTTGATCTGGATTCAGCCAAGATATTTTCCTCTTCCACTCTTCAAATTTCTGACAAGAGTTGAGCATTGATTGGTGGTGTGATGTGTTGTCTTGTAATTGCTTTCTTTCAGCAATTGTTGGGGCAGGTGCAAATATATTCAGATAAGGGTGAGGACAGAGAGGGCAGGTGATTGAGGAGGGCGTGACTCATTCCAGCTAGGAATGATGCAAGATTTAGTTTATAAGACTTCTTACCTATGTACTTGCTATGTACCCCTGCTAACTGGGCAAAGAGGCACCTTTTAAAGTGGTGTCCTCTTATAGTTAGCAGGGGGAGAGCAACTGTTCCTCTTCACCCCAGCAAGGTATCTTTTCCAGTAGCTGCTGCTGGTGTCTCTTCTGAATCTCTTTTTAGACTGTGAGCCCTTTGGGGACAGGGAACTATTTATTGCTTTATTTTGCTATCAGCTATCTAAACCGCTTTGTGAACTAATTTTGTTGAAAAGTGGTGTATAAATATTTAATTTGTTTAAAAGATTTATGTACCACTTTTCCCAGAGCTCAAAGTGGTATATAATAGTAGTAATTATTTTTAAACAAAATGCATGGTTCAAGTGGGGAGACTTCATCCAAGCTGTATAATTTTTAGTACAATTAGCATCATATTGTCTCATTTCAGATGTCATGGTTAAACCATGGTTTGACCGTTTTGAATATGCTGTAGGCTCACGTACTGTTCTTGCCCACCCCCACCTTGTGCAAAACTCCCTCTTCTTATTAGGTAGCAGCAATAGTTGCTTGCTGTGGCATCTGAATTAGGCAGAATATGTGGCTGTTGCTAACTGTAATTTGCTTCAGATGTCACAGCAAACTGTAGTACCACAGACCAGGAAGTGGAGAGAGGAAAGGGGAGTGTATGAGTTTGCAATGTGTTCCTGATGATTAAACTATTATTTGGCCATGCAGTCTGAATTCAGTCACTGTCACGAATTGCATGTTTTCTCAGTGTAGATGATGCAGATCAGGTGCTAGCCATCAGTGGCGTCGCGACGACGCGCGACACCCCTGAGCGGGGGCGCGCATCACCCTTAAGGGGGAGGCTCCGCCCCCGCGCGTGACGTCACGCGCAGGAGCGGAGCGCCCTCCCCGCTCCGTTTTCGGCTCATTTTGGAGCCAAACGGAGGCGAGGGAGGGAGGGCCCACCTGCGCTGCAAAATTGTAAGTAAGGGGCATCGCGCGTCACCCCTATACGCACGACGCCCCCCCCCCGCTTCCCCCCGTCGACGCCAGTGCTAGCCATAGGTGCCTCAAGTGATGATCAACAACTATAGAGTAGTCATTTTGAGGTTTTTAGAGGTCTATAAGCTAGGCTTCTTTGCTTCCCACCTCCCAGTCCATGTTTGGAAGGACAATTTCTACTTGGCATTCAGAGATTTTTCAAATGCTAGAGTTGAAGGAGTTGGGGAAGAGCAGGGGATTCTAGAAGTTTCAGTGCATAGCTACGCATCTTTTCATTTATCTTCCTTATGTCTTCTGATTATTTTCTGAGTTGAAAATCTGATAAGAAATTACCATTCTGATGAGATTTCCTATTCTTCTTAACTTTTCTCTGTGAGTAGCACCAATAAAATATGGTAGTGATGCAGCAAGTCCCAGTCAAAACTGTAGTGAGGAAAGAGAAGGATTAAAAAAATAAACCAACTGGGTAGAATTCCCTCTACTAGTTCATATGTTTGTTTCCAAACCAGGTTGAAATGGGTTTTTCCCCATCAACCTAGCTTGAATTTACAATATATGTGGTTTGCCAGATACGATATCTAGATTTCCACCCAGCCCATAGGTGTACGCATTTAACTCCAGGTAGGTAGAGGTGTGTGTGTGTGTGTGTGTGTGTGTGTGTAGGGACATTTAAATCATTCCTTAATTTAAAATATTCCACGTACCGTAAGTATGCAGGGAAAAGCATTTCCTGGACTGCTGTTTAAATATTGGGAGAGGGTGTGTGTGTGTGTGTGTGTGTTTGGGCATCAGTTTATCCAAGAGTAGACTCGGTGGTAGAGAAAGTTCTTAACAATGAATAAATGAAATGATGATTGAGTTATGATGGAAAACCTGACTTGCGAAAACACTAGGACTTCACTAAATAAAACCTCTCACAAAGGTATGCTTGTTTCTGATCACCGTTGTTTCTAGTTCCAGATGTTGGTTCTGCTGACTCCAAAAATTTGAGTGGGTTTCAGGAAAGTTGGAAAGATACATTGTCTTTACCATCTGTACTGAATATACAGTGCACATACTGTACTTGGAACTGAAATTAATCTGAAATATAGAATTTTGCTCTGAAAACTACACAGGCCAAAAATAAATTATGTGCATAGTTCATGGCGGCAAGCACAGCACCCTATTTCAACATGCGTTCTTGTTGCCTTGTAATATGGACATTATCTATAGTAATCCCTATATTAAAGTGAGCTTTTTGCCAAACTGATCTACATCTACAGAGTTTTGTTACTCCACAGTGTGAGTGAAGTGCATAGATAATGTTTAAGTGGAGATGGTAGACTTGTGATAAGGTTTGGGGGATGACTTTTCTTAAGATGTATGTCCTTGCTCCATTTCAGTCCTGTAATAAGACATGGATTGAATACTTGAATGGCTGTTATATGTCTTACATGTGTCTTTTTAAATGTTCTTGAGCAATTGCAGTTCTGTTTGACAACTACTAAAATGCACAGCTGCTCTAAAAAACCTTCCTTTTGGTCTCTTCACTTTCATGGCATATGTTGGGAATTTGGTAGAAATGGTGCAAATGATAGCAGTGGTATGAATAAGTGGCTGTGTCTATATGAGAGATTGAGGAGGGGGAAAAAAACCCTTCTTTCCAAATGTCTTGCAAGCTGCTTGTCTTAGATATGCTTCTGCTTTAGCCAGAAACACTGATTAAGGTCAATTCATTCCTTATGGCATCACATCTTCAGGGTCAGGCTTGCTTTGTGCTGTTGGAACTACATGAAGGGAGATTCTCAATTTCCTTTTTGTATTGTTCATAAATCCCAAGTTCTGCTTCCAGTATTATAGAAACAGCGACTAAGGGTTTCAGTGACAGTTTTCTTTGCTCTGTTGTACTGAAACCACACGTGGCATAGTTAGATGTTATGGACACACACCAATGATTTCAGCATGTTACTTTTGTATTGTTGAGCTGACTTGTTCTTCAGAGATGAACGCAACTAGAATTGGTCATAAATTGACAGAAGGGTTGGTTGCTAAAGTCTCTCCCCCCTCCCCATTCTGTCAGCACTTGTATGCACTGCAGGCTGTCATTGTGATCCGGATAATCTCTGCTTTTATTAACTTAAAACCTACTGGTAGCTCTTGTGGCTGTAGTGGGGAGCCTGAAAAGTACCGGTATTTCAGCAGCGTATCCTGAAGACCCAGATGCTGCAAACTTATTTTCAGATTGTTAGAATTCTGAGCCCATTTTGGCTGAGATGCTGGGCTGTTACTTTCAAAATTTGAGCATACCATCCAAATGGAAGAATCTTCTGGCAAGAGGATGCTTGAAACATGAAGTCGCCAGGAATTGTTTCCTTAATAAAAAGAAAAAGAAAACATGTTGCAAAATGAAAAACATGTATCTCATGTGAAGAAATTGAAGTTGGCATTTGAAAGTGAAGAATTGCACAATGTTGTGCTTTTTGCTGGAGGTTTTAGTGGTGGTCATTGATTTGTTTTTGCTATATCAGTTCAGGAATATGGAGTTGCTACTGCGGGTCTCAAACCAAAAGCTGCACGAATGGCAGCATAAAGTGATGCGTGTTTGTCAGCCCTTGACCTTAGATTTATTATCCACACCATTTGTATTGATACAGTCAACTAGATCCAATTGTATGTCTTAAAAGCTCAAGTATTGTTTTAATTGGTTTTATTTAATGTTTTTATGAATTATGTGGTTTTGTAATTGTTGTGCACCGCTTTGAGCATCGGAAAAAGCGGTATAAAAATCTTTTTGTAAGTTGGAGCATCGGAAAAAGCGGTATAAAAATCTTTTGTAAATCACCTTGTAAGTTCTTTTCCAATGTGAGCTTACAAGGTGGCCTTAGACAAGCCGTTCTCCCTCAGCATTAGTCTCCACCTCCGATATGAGGATAATAATAATGGCCTTTTTTTTTTATAGAGTTGCTGTACAGATAACTGAAATAATGTCTGTGAAGTGCTTTGAGCAGTATGAAGTTTTTAAAGATTATAGATAATAGAGAAGGGTCTGAAAATGTCTGGGAGCAACTTGCTGCTACTGTTCCCCTACCTACCCTGATGTTGTGTTGATTAAATTATTTTCTCTGTAAACTGCTTTTTGAACTTTTTGTTGAAAAGTGGAACCCTTTTTATTCGTGGGTTCGGGACCTGTGGATTTGTTACTTTACAATGTCCACTTTAAAAGCATGCTTAAAAAGGGGGGGGAAGCCCCCAAAGCGCCGTTTTACCTTCTAAAAACTAAACTGCTACATGTTTTCAAGCCTCCACGGGGCTTCTGCCAGCTTAACGCCCAAGGCTCTTCCCTCCTCCCAGCCTTGTCCCAGGGGAAGAGCCTTCGTGTGACCTGGAAGTGGGTCATTAAGCTTGCAGAAACCCTGTGAAGGCTTGAAAATGCAGCAGTTTGGTCACTTAAAGGTAGAAATAGGGATGGGGGGGGGGCTTTTAAATTATGTATTTTTATCTTTGTTGTAAGCCGCCTTGGGCATTTGCCTTGGCATGGGATAAGACGGGGTATAAAATTTTTAAATACATTTACAGAGTTTTTATTGTGGACCCTGCAGATCCGGGACCCATGGTAAATCAAATCCACGGATCCGTGAATAAAAAGGGTCCACTGTACAAGAATCTGTGTGATGCAGCTCTTCAGTACTACAGAGTGCAGGGTGGTGGTGGTAAAATGAAGCATAGGAAAGAGAGCAAGTTTGTTTTCTCTGGTATATTGATATGCATTACAAGGGGAGGAGAGGAAATTGACAGGTTTCCCAGTAAATCCTTCTTATGTGAATCATATTTGCTGTTGAAGATTATGTTGTTAAATGATGTCTGTGTTACTTAAACATTTGCATTTGAACTTTTAACCAAGTCAGTAGGTGGAACAAACACAATAGCAATAAAATTGCTCTGGCCCCTTTCTTGGTTGTTGTTGTTCTTGTTTTAATGACTTCAGGCCTGGAGTAAGTTGCCATGTGCTGCTGACATTTGCTGATAGGTTTCAGTAAGAGACTACTATGGTGTCAGTGTCCAGAAACGCCCCAAACGGACAAGGTGAAGAGGTATTTGTGACAGTTGAGAGAACTGCGTGGCTTCTGTGAGGGGAACTTAAAACATAAGCAGCAGCCCAGGGAAATATGTGCTGGGGGGAGTGGAGGTGGATGTTGGTCAAACTGAGTGACAAAGGACTCCGCGAAGTTGAAGAGTCCAGAGGTGCAGTGTCACTGAAAGCATAGGATCATGGAGGAAAAGGACACACTCAGAATAAACCATGGAATCGGGAACACACTGAAAGTGGTGGACTCCAGTGCTTCCCCCATCCCTTGTGCATTGAAGGGGGGAAACTTAAAAACAATGATTAGTAAACAAACCAGGATCAGTTTTGTTGTTGTATCTGAATATGGCCAAAGGATGGTAGAAAATCCAATGAACGGAGGAAATGAAGGGCCCAGGAGAAGAGGATTGTGTGTATCTATTGTTTGGAAATGAGGGGATGGAGAAGGGTCATAGCCCTTTGTCATCCAAAGTACCTATCAGCCTGATGGTCGTGAGACCGCTATGGTGCTGCAGATGACATTTTACTACACACTTCTGTATACTACAGGAATATATATTAAATTCCTTTGCTTTATAAAGCACCTTTGTCCACTCTGCCAGAAAACATGTTGTTTTGGACAGTGTCTTTTTTACATTAGTCTCTCCAGGGAAATAGAGTAATTTTGTCCAAATGAAATGAAATAGTATATAATCAGAGTGCTATATTCCGTTGTAAATAATAATGTTAGCAGTAACAAACTGTAGTCTGCCAAGTAAAACCAGGATTCTGAAATAAATCTCTCTGGTTTCTGAAACCCTATAATTAGTGCAAAAAACGTAACTTACACAGTAAAGGAAAATGTAACTTTTCAAGACTTCTTAAAATGCGCACTGCTTGCCTATGCAAAGACCCAAGAAGACTAGCTGCCCAAATTTTCTAACATGTGACAGGATGATATTGCTTGTCATGGGGGTAGGTGGAGATAGGGTGAATAACTCAACTTTAATTAAACGTTGTTCTGCTGCAAAAGGCAATGCATTAACCATAGTTCTATATTCTCATTTCAGATTATAACTATGATTTAGCTTTATTCACTTTCAGAATTACCTAAAGAACACAAAACAAAGTATATGAAACAGACAAACATTAAATTGTATATTAGACTTGAAACAGTTAAAACTGATTTTCCAGGCCGAAGGTTAAATATTTATATCCTATCCAGTACCTCCCAAAATCCTCTTTCTCTTGGCATTGTACATCCCAGTAGTTCATAAATGAGAGCCAACATTTCCTAAAACCCTTGTATTATAATATACAATATCTTGTATTATGCCTCTGCAAAGTTTTTTTTATAACGTGTAACTTTATGCAAAAACATAGCATTCCAAATTCTGTTTCCATTAAGTGCTGAGGACTTCTAGTTCTTTGCTATGGGTAGCTGTAAGCACCTATGTTACCAGCACCTGGTTCTTTCTCCTGATCTGTCTGTCCGGAAAACCTAGAAGCACGATAACTGGGTCTTTTGCAGTCCTGTAATCAATTGCCTCTCTGATCTGTGAGAGTACAGTATACATCTTCAGTAATTCTGAACTAGGTCGCATTCCCACCAAATATAAGAATGTGTGCCTTATCTGATACTGCAGTTCCAATGGTGGTTGAATCTTAGACCAAAAATTATTTGTAGCTGAACTGGCATCTAATACTATAAGTACAATATTAAGGTTTCTTTAGAGGGAGCACCCAATAAAGGATGCACGTTACTGGCACAGATATTTTGCCATTGGGTGTGTGATTTTACTGGTGCATAATAACCAAGGGATGATGACCTTGGGGCAGTCTTATAATGAAGACATGGTGCTGAAAAAGTAAAGTGCCTTGCATTTATAGAGCTTAACTTGTTCAAACAAAATGTCTTTGTAGGTCATATTGCTTTCTGTATTCTTGAACAACTTTTTTCCCCTCTAGCTGCTCTTTTTACTTTTTTCATAACAAGGTGAGAGCTAGCATGTTGTGGCTTTTAGGAAAGTTAGCTGTTGGTTTTTTTTAAATCAAACCCTGCTTGATAGAGTGACTTCTCTCATTTCCAACATGATCTTATCTGGTTCTGTAGATGGAATCCTGGACTTGGAATTTGGGTTCAAACCTTGGTTCTGTTAGGGACTGTGGCTGATGTTAGATGGACAATTTTCAATTAGGAATGATAATGACCTGACTCATAGAGTTAATAGAGTGCTGGACACACTGAAAAGGGTGTAGGTTAGGACCCTTGCTATTCTAGGGTCTTCCATTTTGGTTGGAAACTCACGTTTTCTTATTTGTAGGTGGCATGAAGCTTTTTTTTTTTTTGAGACAGTCAGTTTATACATTGATCAGAATTAAGTGCTAGAGCTAGTACTAAGAATTAAGTGCTAGAGAATTAAGTGCTAAGAATTAAGTGCTAGAGCTAGTACTTATTAAATAGTACTACTTCAAGTTGCAGGTGGGCTGTCTAGGAGAGAGATTTTTGAACTGGCAAGGAGAACATTTTTACTACCAGACAATGGAATTCTATTTTTGAGATGCCAACACCCACCCACCTCATACTAGGTAATGCATCCAGTTTGGCTTAGGTTGACTTTCAGCCTAGTCTCTGTCTTGGAAGGAGTGTTTCAGGTTAATGCAGGGACTCTTCTGCTGACAGACTTTATTTCCAGAATGTGGGGAGCAACCTTTTTTTTTACTTCCTTTGTCTAAGAAGCAGTCTGTGTGTGAGTAATGAAACAGTCTCACATCTTTCAGATGCTGATTCACGTCTACATGAAAACCTCCTGAACCTTGACTTTTGATTTTACAAACTGCAGGCTTTTGGGGAACTTGCATCATGTCCCCTCTTAGCTTGATGAAGAATTTTATAAGTTATAGGGTAGGATTCAAAAGCTTGCTGTTCAACACCCTATTACTTTTTTGTTGGTCCTAATAAAGGCATGGGCCTACTTTGGATTGTCGGTTTTTCATGGGGAGCATAATCTTGGCAACCCCTTACCTGAAACTTAAGCAGGTAAAGTTCCGGAAAAACGCCACTATTGGAATTTACAGAACATATAAATTGACTCTCCTATATGAACCAGTTTGAGAGGGACCTCTCAGGGCGTTTCCATCTTAGATGTTCCTTCCTATCAATGTCTGTCTTTTGTTAAGTTCTTTTGATACATTGAAAGTTCAGGCCACCTCTACTCTTCAGTACCCAATACAATGTTTGGCATACATAAAGCAGGCACTTAAAATAGTTCTTATTATGAGATGCATGCATGGATGTGATTGCTCTGCAGGAGGTTGTACATAGTCACCAGCTTAAAATATAGGCTGCTGAAGTTAAAGTAGGGGTGAAAAACCAAACTCTGACATCTGTTGCAAATTCTGTGTATAGATTGTTCTTACAAGATTTAAAATAAGTTGTGTGTTTTCTCCTTTTAAACTGTATTGCTTATATGCAGAATGAAAGTGTGTAAATGAGATGGTCTTGCTAAGTAGCTGAAGAGTTTCATTTTTTGATATTTAAAGATGGAAGTAAATACAAAGTGTGGTGGAATATTGAAGACATTCTGTGCTTGCTTTTTTAAAATGTGAATGAATATGCCTCTGATACTACATTCCCCCTCATATGTGAATTTGGGGTGTTGCTTTTCTCTCTATCTCTTTGCTAATGCTGAAGAATTTGCACTGTCAACTGACAGACTTTATATTTCCAGAATGTGCATGTCTCTGGTAACTCTTGCTACAATATCTGAGAATATTTGGCAGTAAATGAAACTGAAGTAGGTGCTATGATTACATCTTTTACAGCGCAATCCTGCCCAACTATTGGGTGGCGGAGCAAGCGAGTGCTCCGCCGCCCTAAGCTGTCGCAAACATGCCATAAGGCGCATTCACGACGACTCTAGAGTAAGGGCTGCTGGCACTAGTCCGGCAGCCCTTACTCTGCCGCCGGATCTCCATGCGGCCGCTGGAGGATGGTAAGGGATCCCCCGGCGGCCGCATGGGTGGTCCAGGCAGTGAGGGAGGGGGGCCATTGGCCGTGCCGGCCCGGGTGGGGCGCAGGGATGGCATCCACCATATCCCTGTCCCCAGCCGGCTGGGGCGGCCGTTACACGGCCTCCTCCGACTTCTGCCAGTTAAATAGCTGTTTACACCGGGGGAAGGGAATGAACATCCCCTTCCCCCCAGTAGACCTCCAGGCCACTGCAGAGTGGCCCGGAACAGGGATAGGATCCGGCGGGCGGACCTGGGCCACCCGCCGGATAGTTAGGTAGGATTGTGCTGTTATTGGTACTAACTGTAATGTTGTAATGGGCTTGTCAGATGTGGAAGAGGGGGCACTGAATAGGAGGAGTAAAGGGGGCTGTAATCTTGAGAATTTTCTAATACCATTTGGAAACTGGAATATATGCTCCTAAAGGTTCATGAATTCTGTGGGTTGCCTTTTCAAATAAAATCAATGTGCCATATTCTCAGGTCAGGTGTATGACAGATGAAGATTCCTTGATCTCTTGTATAGATTAACTGCCCACTTACACTTGGTTTCAGGAGGAGAGAGAAACACCCTACTCTGTGGTTGTGTCTAGGAATTCACCTTTAAAAAATTTCAGGATGAAAGGAATTGTCTTCCATTCTTTAGAGGACTGTATTCAACAAGTTTAAACTCGGGTTAAATATGAAGGTTCATTGCATGAAAATCAACATTTAATCTATCTTTTGAAGTTGGTGATCAATGGATTTCAGGTGCTGTGCAGTAATAGCTGCCAATGAACAGGGCTGGGTGCAGAATGCAAAGCAGTTAAAGATGTTTTTGTGAAGTAGTCATAGTCCAAATACTCCAAGAAGGCCCTCTGCCACTGGCTAAGGCTGCAGTTCTGTGAAAACGTACCGTATGTATAGGTATGGGCATGGGCTGCATGGTAACTTGGAAGTACCGTAATTACTGCTGGGCTCCTGTGTATGTTTGCTGAGGGTAACTGTGGGTTTGTGTTTTAACATGGGGGAGGTTCCAAAAGTGTGTCATCCCCAAAAGCATTCATACAATGAATAATAAGTACACAGGCAAATGGCGACATTTGTATTATGCCATAGATATACAGTACTGTATAGAAGTCACTGGTTTTCTCTCTTCTTGCCCCCATATCTTCTAGACATCTCTCTGTGATTGGCCAAGATTTCCCTCTTCACAATACCATCTGTCTACCCAACTGTGGTATAAAATAGCATCTGCACTGTGTACTTGCCAGTATGACACGTAGATTAGTCTTGAGACTAAAAAAGAATAAGCATTTTCACAGGCCCTAAACAAAAAGGGCTTTAGAAGAAAAACTAGACTCCCTTGTCCCTGTCTGTTCCTTCCTGTGCATTGTATTGAAACAAATTTGTTTATAACCCATTTCCATCAATGCTGATGGAAAGTCGATCCTGACACACACCTCTTTCCCTCACATAGTTACACAGGAAAGCAACATTTGTCATTCAGGGGCTGTTGAAGTGTGGTGGATGGCTGCTCAACAGTTTTTAGAATTCCTTGTTCCCTTCCTTGGAGGCCTGTCCAAACCCAAGCATCTT
This sequence comes from Plestiodon gilberti rubricaudatus, assembly GCA_026170595.1. Lineage (NCBI taxonomy): Eukaryota > Metazoa > Chordata > Lepidosauria > Squamata > Scincidae > Plestiodon > Plestiodon gilberti. The sequence continues at coordinate 218,927,306 of JANXHW010000001.1, read as the reverse complement.
TAGAACAGCTACGTTTTTGTTTGGGCTTGCCTTTTGGTAACTGAGGTCAAGCTTGTCAAGTCATTATATCATGAAAATCCTAAAAATTTGGTGATAGCTTAGTCAGGGATGTAATCTAAAGGGAAGTGGCTGTGACTTACAGTGGAATCCTGCACAGTTTTGCGTGGCCTAAATGGCCGGCTGCTGCCTCCTGCGCAGATTGCGGCCCACACCGGCATGGCCCGGGCTCACCCTGGGTGAAGATGACATTCCTCCCCTTCCCCTGGTATAAACCCCGGCAGTCCTAATGGGCCTCCTTGGATGTGCACCAGCTCTTGGTGTAACTCAGTGCCGATATTTCCACCCACTCCCAGGCCAGGCCGGCCAATGGCCCCCTTCCTCGCCGCCCCTTCCTACCCTCCCACTGCCCCTGCGCCGACTGGGTCCGGGACGATGGAGTGAGTGGCGTCGGCCTCTGCACCGGCGCCGCTTACTCCTGAGGAGCTGCAGATGTGCTTTATGGCACCTTTGCAACTCCTTAGGCCGGCAGAGTGCTTGCTCCGCCTGCCTAAAGTTGGGCAGGATCGGGCTGCCTGGTCAGTGATGTAATCTAAAGGGAAGTGGCTGTGACTATCTGTGTATTTGTGAAAACTGATATACTAGTCTGCAGGTAAACTGCAGGTAAGTGCAAATTGGGTTGAGGTCTTTCTGTAAATGCAAATGTATTCTGAATAGGCAGTGAATAGGTGTGAGCATGTTTCTTTGACTACAGCCAAGGTATAACACCAGGTATTATTTGCAGCAGATCACATCTTGCCTCGGGGAGCATTTTTGAGCACTGTGGAACTGCTCCAGGGTTTTAGCTAAAACCCTGGAGCAGTTCTACAGCCTTAGCTGCATGCATTTTTCCACAGGGAAGGGATGAAACAAGTCACTGAGAGGGATGCTTTTTTGATAGTGACCCTTCTTCATACATGCCTGCCACAGAAATCTCGTGCCATAAACCTCCGCATAGCATTTGTCGATCAGGGGCCATTGAGAAGTGTTTCCAATAATAGTGCAGTTGTTACTCAGTTTAGGCATAGTTGGGGGGGGGTGTGGGGGGGCGACACGCGCCGGGGGATGCACTTGCTGCCGGATTCGGTGGCAGTTCGGCAGCGGCGTGGGAAAAAAGTACCCCTGGCGGGTTTTGGGCCACTTTTTGGCTGTTTGCGGCGACAGGGTTCGCCTGCCTGTGCTGTAAACGGCCTAAAAGCAGCCCAAAAACCACCGGGGTGCTTTTTTCCTGTGTCACCGGTGAATCTGGCGCAGGGGGCAGTGCTTGTGATGTCACATGGGGTGTCACAGCGATGCCCCCGTGGGGGTGCAGCTACGCCACTGAGTTTAGGTGGTGGTGTTCCTCAAGGCTGTATTTCTGCTGGAGAGCATGTTGTATTTTCTCAGTACCCAAACAAACTGTGATGTTTTCTTTCAGCCAAAACGTTTTGCCAGTAGCAGATAATGTGGGTAAAATTCTTCAGTCTCAACAAGAGTGAAAATGGGCGGGAATTGACTAGTGTAAAGTTCCAGAAAAACATTGTATGGGGCACCGGCAAAACACTGCTGTGATTCACATTCATAACTAGAATCCATTTAGAGACAATTTTCTATGCACAAGGTTGACGATGCTGGACACAAATGCCTAACATATTTAATTTGTGATAGGCCACATATCAGGCATAAAAGACTTGAGTATGGAGCACACACCCATATGCCAGACATTACCTGTCTCTCATTATGTCTAGTATATTTTTCCAAAGGCTTCATGCCAAGATATAAAATGTCTCATGGGTTGCTACCTCAGGGCCCTCCTCCTTGCCCTTTGGCTGGGGGGGGGGGATTGCTGATGAGGGCCATAGGGCCTGGTAACTCTCATGAGGACCTGGAGTGGCGCCCCGTGTTTTTTTAATATTTCCACTTTCCTTCGGGAAGCTTTCCTACAAGTTTCTCGATTGCCAGTATAGCCCAGCAACAGACCTTAGTTCCATGTAAACATGTACAGTATAGGATTGCGCCGTAAATTAGATTAATTGCCCTGGTGTTTCCCAAGGCATTCTAACACTGCAGTCTAGGCTATGGCTGCTCACTTGGGAGGAATGTATTTATTTTTCACATTTTTATACCGCCCTTCCTCCAAGGAGCTCAGAGTGGTGTACATATTTCCTCCCCTCCTGTTTTGTCCTCACAACAACCCTGTGAGGTAGGTGGGGCTGAGAGATAGTGACTGGCCCAAGGTCACCCAGGAAGCTTCGTGGCTGAGCGGGGATTTGAACCTGGATCTTCCAGGTCTACGTCCGATTCCCAAACCACTACACCATCCTAAATGTACATAGGTTTTGGGTACTAGAACTTTAGCTTTGTACAGTGTGTACACTACTGTATTAAGTACAGTACAGTACAGTATTGAGAATTTGGTAAGAATTTAGCCTTTATAATGGATGGTAACTGACTGGTGACTTGCAGCATGAGCTGTGTTTCATGAAAGAGCCACCATAGATGGTATGGATTGAGAAAGTAGTAAATATTTATACATACGGTCTGAAGTTCTAGTTAAGAACCTGAAAACTTAAGATACTGGAATACATCCAGAATATTGGAACCTTAATTATATAATGAATATTAATACAAGGCAACATGGGAGACAGTTGTGCATTAATCCTCCTTTAAGCCCTAAGCATTGCAATCAAAAGTATTGGTGAATTCTAACTCCAGCATTCATAAGGAAATATACTGTACTGTATAATGGGATTAAATGTAATGTGGCAGAACAAGGACAGCAGAAATTTGGAATACAGTATTGCAAGGAAACTTGATTAGCTCCTGTATGTTTGCTATGCGTGAAATGAAGACTTTGCAGGACTGCTAGTCTACTCTGCTTACTCTTTCTAGCTGACTGAGAAGGCTTTGTAACTCAGCAGCTCTGTATGCATTTAGGAGTCTGAAACTTCAGCTGCAGCTAGAAACTTCTAGTTTTGGAGCCAACAATTGATTAGTAAAGATGTCTAGCAGCTGTTCCTAGAACTTGTGGAATTGCTGCAGAGGGCTTGAAGTGACAAATAATTTGGCAGGCAACAGTTCTGTGTTATATTACATTCGAAAGCTGCTGAACTGGGTAGATTCTGAAAGGAATTTTGCAATATGCAGCAGTTAGTGCCCTCTTCTGGAGCACAGGTATTCCATTTAGTTAATCAGATTAGTTTTGCTGCTATACTGTATAGGAAACAATCTAATGATTGCTTTACAAGAGCTATTATCTGAACTGAAATAACTGTTACTATCATACAGCCTTGTAAGGTTTGGGAAGTGGTATTGGTGTTTGGCTGCAGTTTAGTTCCAAAAGATATTGGGGGATTGCAGCAAATTGTAGAGTTGTGCAATTAAAAAAAAAGCTCTTGTGTAATTGTTTAGTTTGTTTGATACTGGGACTGTCTAGAATATTTAGATTAACTGTATACCTTTTAAATAAACTTGTGTCTACCAAGACCTCATTGTAGGTATGTCTAATAATCACAGAGTTCTGTAATAAAGATGAGGAGGGGTAAGGAGCATCAGCTCAGGAGTTTGGTAATAATCAGTATTTAAACAGAGTTCCTATATTTTCTTAACAAAATTAAGCTTATTAATTAATTTTCAAGTACAGGTTGGTTACCCCTTATCTGGACATCCGAAATCCAGACTTTTGGTGGCTATGACTTAAAAACACCACCAAAAACTTGTTCCAGCACTTGGCTGGCATAGTGCAAGGCATGCTGGGGCACAAAATTATTTTAAAAATATTGTATAAAATGACCTTCAGGCTATGTGTATAAGGTGTATATGAGACATCAATGAATTTTATGTTTAGACTTTGGTCCCATCCCAAGATATCTCATTATATTTATACAAATATTCCGAAATCCAGACGCTGTCCTGTTCAAAGCAGTCTGGATAAGGGATACTCAACCTGTATAATATACACAACTAAACGGAAGTCAACCCCCTAAACAATAGGTAAAGGGCATGGCTGGTTACTGGGATGGAATCAGTTCTTGATCCTTTCTCCTAGCTATTCTCTCGGGCAGCCCAATCCTGCCTAAGGATCTGCCAGGCGGCTGAGGCCGCCCGCCGGATCCTGTGTACTGCCATGGGCAGCCTCCCACTCGGCGGAAAGTCTCCTCAGGGAAGGGAACGATTGTCCCCTTCCCTGAGTGTAAATGGCACTGGGGCCGATCGGCCTCCTCAGAATTCTGCCAGCTATTTTGCTGGCGGAAGTCTGAGAAGGCCGTGTAAGGAAGGCCATGTAAGGGCCCAGCCGCGCGGCGGGGGACAGGACTCGGGTGAAGCCGCCCCCCTCGGAGCAGCTGGGCCTATGGCCGCCCCCCCGCCCGCTGGATCCTTACCTGGGTCCAGCGGCGGTCCTCTGGGCGCTCGGGTGGTGGAACAGGGGACTTGGCTCGGGTGGTGGAACAAGGCCTTGCGCTGGCCTTCCCTGCTCACAAGTCGTCAAAAGTGCCTTATGGCACTTTTCCGACAACTTCGGGAGGCGTAACGCTCGTTCCGCCGCCCGACACAGCGCTAGGATTGCGTTGTTAGTCTCTGATCTTTCTCAGCCACCAGGTCTCACTGTTGGTTTTCTCTTTTCCACATCTTTCTTTCAGCATCCATCTCTTACCATCTGTTCCCTTTCTTTAGGATTCTTCCTCAGCTCTTCGTCTGAAGTGGTCTATCTTTCCTCTGCTGATCTCTTCCATTGCCTGCCTTTTTCTCTCTCCAACTGACTGCAGTTGTAATTGCTCTCCTTTTCTGCAACCAGAGCCCCAAGCATTACATGATGATGCAATTTTTCAAAGTAGCTCTTGCTCCTGTAGAAATATGCATTTTGTTTATGACACCAGGACTGTCTAGAATGTTTAGATTAATATATGCCTTTTAAATTAATTTGTATTTACCAAGGCATCTCATTACAACTGTGTCTTTGGATATTGAAGGAAGTGTCAGTTTGCTTACGACCAGCATTTCTCAAAATGTGCTCCTAGGAGCCCTGGGTCTCTCTGAGACCCCTTCAGGGGCTCCACAAGTACACCATCAGTGGCTGCCATCTTCCCCCTGTCTGGTTTGCTCCATCCTTTCTGCCTCCCCTGTTTGTGCCTCTCCTTCCTCATTCTCCTCCTGTTCTGGCTCTTTGCTGGTATTTGGCATTGGACTCGGCACTACCCCACTCTGCGTATACACCAGCATTCTGGGGCTCCCCAAGACTCTCTCCATGTGTTGGCAGGGCTCCCTGAGACTCCTTTTAGGTGTATAAAGAGCTCTAGAGACCAAAAAGTTTGAGAACGCTGCTTACAATTGTATAGCCATGAATGGTAATTCACTGTTGGGGAAAGGCTGTCTTTTAAAAAATTCACAGTTACTTTACAATAACTCATCAGAATGAAAATAACCAACTAATAAAGATGTGTGTGTGCCCTTACATCGCAACTCTACCAGTGAAAATTGGTCTATGCCAGTTAATCAATTAAAGTTTCCTTGATCTTAATTTACCAATTACATTTTACAGCCCTATAGTCCAAATTTTGCAAGAGGTTCCGTGTATAAAATATTAATTGGCATTAGATGGCTTTCCTGGACAACTGCAATTATATAAAAATCAGTGATCTTAGCAGTCATGTTTAGGCATAGGTATGTTGCAATTAGCAATAAACTGGAAAGCAGTAGCTCTGATTTGTGTTACACAAAAGAACTTGGAAGTAACTGCTGGTAACGTTTGTGGATTTGCTGTCAAGACTGCTCTAATAAGAGATTTTGTAGTTCTTCTAACAGCTTGCTGTGTTAACCTTTTGAGAGAGGAACTTTGCTAGCACTGAGGTCACTAGGCATAGCTAGGGGGTCTGGGGGGGGGCTCGGCCTGGGTACCATGCCTCCAGGGGGTGTCCTGGAGGCCTCTGAAAGGCACTTCTGGTTTTCGCTGAAAACTGGAAGTGCCTTTTGGAGGCCTTCTGGCCCACAGAAGCTGCACACGACCTTCCTAAACCTCAGAAATCCTCAGGACACCTCACCTGGCACCCAGAGGCACAAAAATTTGTAACACCCACCCCCGTATACCCCCATCAATGAGACCAGAGGCAGTGCCCCCAAATGCCCTAGCTGCGCCACTGGTCACAACAGAGAATACTTTGCTTTATACTTTAGTCTATTTCATACATTGGGTTCCTGGAACTTGAAGACTCTCCTTGGAACATCTTTAAAGGTAGGGAGAAGTCACGTATGGAAATATACCCTTTCAAAGTTATGGGAGGTACTGTAGTTTGTTTCTAGGGAAAGTCACAGTTTCTGAGTCACAGAAGCCCATATTCTGCATTCACATTGTTGGATAAGAATAGCTATAGTGGGCCCAATCCTATCCAACCTTTCAGCGCTGATGCAGCTGTGCCAACTGGGCATGCACTGCATCTTGTGTGTGTGTGGGGGGGCAATCACGGAGACCTCCTCAAGGAAAGGGAATGTTTGTTCCCTTACCTCAGGGTAGCATTGTGGCTGCATTAGCGCTGGAAAGTTGGATAGGATTGGACTCTTTGAGTAGGTTGCAGCAGTGTACTGAGCCAGCGCTTCATCCCGGGCGAGGGGTCAGACGGCGTGTCACCCCCCCCTGCCGCGTCACCCCCCCCGGCACTCACCCCACGTGCCGGGAGAGGGTGACACGCTGGCAGGCCGATGCGTCTTTGGCGGCTCGGCCGCTTCTAAGTAGGCCGGGCAAGGCTTCGAGCAGCGCATGCGCTCAGTGCTGCTTGAAGCCTTGCCCTCAGAAGGGCCGAATGAAGACCTGATTGGGCAAGGCTGAGGGCAAGACTTTGAGCGGCGTTGTGCACATGCCGCTCGAAGCCTTGCCCGGCCTACTTAGAAGCGGCCGAGGAAGACATGGCTCAGCCTGCCGGCACGTCACCCTCTCCCAGGGGTGATGTGCCAGGAGGGTGACGCGCCTCCGGGAGTCACCTTCCTGGCGTGTCACCCACTCCTGGCTTGTCACCCCTGGCGTCCCCCCCCACCACGCGGTACCAATGCCACTGGTAGGTTGACTTCAGCCCTGATAGCTGGAAATCCAGCCCCATCCACTTTGATTTCTAACATTTTACAAAATCTTGATAATTCCAAAACAATTCCAAAACCTCAATGGCTAGGTGTTTGCTTTGGTGTTGTTTTAAATCCTTAGGCTAAATAATAATAGGATACATTCTTCCACGTTCTATCCCTGGATGTTGTATGTACAGCATTTAGGCAGCACTGCTCTACTGGAAAAAATATATTAAAACATTAAGCTAATTGCTGCCACCTTAACTCTTTTTTTTTCCCTCCTCCTTTCCATAGCTTCTCCCCTCTTGCTGTTTGCTAACCGAAGAGACGTCAGACTGGTAGATGCTGGAGGAGTGAAGACAGAATCGACTATTGTAGTCGGTGGCTTGGAGGATGCTGCTGCAGTTGACTTCCTCTATTCACAGGGTGTCATTTACTGGACAGATGTGAGCGAAGAAGCCATCAAACAGACTTATTTTAACCAAACTGGGAATGTGGTACAAAATGTCATTGTTTCAGGTCTGGTTTCCCCAGATGGTCTGGCATGTGACTGGATTGGGAAAAAATTGTACTGGACAGACTCTGAAACTAATCGGATAGAAGTTGCTAATCTAAATGGAACATCTAGGAAGGTTCTCTTTTGGCAAGACCTTGACCAGCCAAGAGCAATAGCCCTGGATCCAGCTCATGGGTAAGCATTTTCTTTCTCTCTCTTTTTTTTGTAACTTTTTGCATTGGTTTGAAAGGTCATGGTAGGATTTCTTGCCTCAACACAAAAATATAATCCCTTGTTTCAAACTTTCCTTTTTCAAGGTGTTTTTCTCCGAACATATGTTTAGATTTAAATAAACGTGGAGAGGAATTATTGGCCATATATGTATATTGTAGATAAAGTTCCAAGGAAAATTCCAAGGAAAGTGCCAGCGTGCAATTCATCTGTGGAACTCCTTGCCACAGGATGTGGTGATGGCACCTGGCCTGGATGCCTTTTAAAAGGGGTTTGGACAGATTCATGGAGGAAAAGACCATCACAGGTTACAAGCCATAAGCAACCTCCTGGTTTTAGAAGTAGGTTTTCTCTGTGCCAGGTGCAGGGGAGTGGCAGCAGGAAACAGGTTATCTTGTTGGCTGTGTGCTCCCTGAGGCATCTGGTGGGGCCACTGTGTGATACAGGAAGCTGGACTAGATGGGCCTTTGGTCTGATCCAGAAGGGCTCTTCTTATGTTCTTATGAAAACTTTAAATCCATCTCACTTTTTCAGTTTCTCCTTCTCTAAAAGCTAACGTTATGAAGGAAATTGTGGTATTTAAATGTATGGTAGGCCAGCGGGTGGCGCAGTGGGTTAAACCGCTGAACCATGAGCTGTCAATCGAAAGGTCGGCAGTTCGAATCTGCGACGGGGTGAGCTCTCGTTGCTTGGCCAGCTCCTGCCAACCTAGCAGTTCCAAAGCATGTTAATGCGAGTAGATAAATAGGTACCGCTTGCGGGAAGGTAAACAGCGCTCCGTGTTCCAGCCGCATGCTACGCGCTGCGGCAAGGAGAGTCATGCCGGCCACCTGACCATGGAGGCGTCTTCGGACAACGCTGGCTCTTCGGCTTTGAAATGGGGATGAGCACCACACCCTAGAGTCGGACACGACTGGACTTAATTGTCAGGGGTCACCTTTACCTTTTTAGGTTCAGGTATGTACATTTTTAGGATGCATGAATTCTTGCATTCTGTCTTTGGATAAAGGAAAATCTAGTGACTTGAGATGCAGATTGCTCTTTCAAGTGATGGCAGGTAAAGGAGGTTGTGCGGTTGTCCAGAGATGTGAGTGTGCCTGAAGAGTGTCTGCAGTAGAGAAGAAAACATTCAGGTGCCTACAATCTAGAGATTTGCTTAGACTGGGTTTTGACTAGCTTGATATAGGCTTTGAAGTTTTATGGCAAATGTGTGCTTGGTGTAAAGTCTTACTGTTGCAGATAATTGCATGAGGACCTAGACAAGCACCCTGTATCACGTGCAATGCAGAAGAGACAATTCCTGCTTTGATAAATTTGTAATATAAACAAAGAGAATACTGGAATGGATGTGAGCAGGGAGTTAAACTGTGAAAAAGTATGGTTCAGTTCACCATTTGCTCTCCTCTCACATGGTGAGTAGGGGGAGCATGCAAACTCACAGCTCCCTTAGGGTCCTTTGCTTCAAGCCAAACCATACTTACTGTTTCTTCTGAACCAGAGTTTAGTCTTGCAGTGTCATTCCTACAGACAGAATACAATAATATACGTTTAACTTGAGAAATTGTTTCTGCTGCATGGTAGCTAGGAATGAAAGGGCTGTGCAGGGAGTTTTTCTTCATGCATTGGAATCTTGGAAGCCTTCCCTCCCCCCTCCCCATTATCTGGCTTGGCCACCTGCATATTCCAACTTTCAGGAGGTTTTCCTAAGCAGTACTTGATGTAGCATGAGCACATGCGGTAGGAAAGGCATGGAAACCCTTGTGCATAGGGAAGTGTAGGGAGAAGAAAGAGAGGAGAGACTCTGGGACTGATCATGACCTCTTTACCACGTTTAAGAGATCAGCACTCCAGTTGTATGGCATTAAGTTTATTACAGTGCAATTCTATGCTGTCTACTCAGAAGCAAGTCTCATTATGTAAAATGAGGCTTACTCCTAGGAAAGTGTATAGGATTGCAGCCTTAGTTTGAATTGCATGACATGTACTGCTGTTAGGACCTAGATCAAAAGTGCAAAAACCCATGTGGAGATGAATTTCCCACAGAAAAGTGCACATTTGGATGAAAAAGCCACATGGGATTCCTTATCCTTTTTTTTCCCATGGACTAAGCAATGTCCCCGTTTTTATTCCATGAGTTCCAAATCTTCTGTGTGGGTTTTGAACAAGTGATTGCAAAACTCAGGTGGTTGTCGGTACCTCATTTTGAGTCCCCAGAGAAATTGAGAGGAATCGGGTCACTAACTCTTCCACACTCTGTGGGTGGGGGTGGGTGGGGAAATTAGAGGGAGCATTGATTGCCATCTTGCTGTGGAGTGAGTGAGGATAGCTTGCGTGCTTGGTTTTCAGGTTGAACTTCTCTTGTGTTGCACATTAAGTATGTGTACAGAGCTGTTACATGTAATCTCTCTTGCAGATTTGTGCCCAAATACTAAGGATAAGGACGTTTGTTAAGAGCTAGAAGGTACAGCCAGTGAGTTGTATAGCTGATAAGAACAAACGCTTAGTGTGAACAAAAATATTTGGAAAAGAATATGTTGATAAAGCACCATTATTTTCCAAGTGAAGAAAACCGAACGTGCAGAAGTTCCAGGAGCTCTATTGGCAAAGCTTCATTGGTACATTGCAGAGTTGGATCAACACCATGTAACATTCTAGCGCCCACTTGTAAAACAGATTTTCCTTTACAGTCCTTTCACCTTATGCTTTCAATATGTGTAACACCATCTATTCTCAAACCTCTGGTTTTAATCTGACTTTGGCCAGGCATCCTGTACAGTGAAAGTAAGATTTGCTTCTGCATAGTTCTCTTGCCTAACCAACTCCAGGACACCTGGTCTCTTTGTCAACTTAGTCTCCAGGCTCAATTTTTTCCTTGGTTAGGCATGTTGGTTGGTTAGGCATGTTGCTTCTTGCAGAGTTCGTATTCCACCACTGGGCTGATGACCCACATAAACCATGCTGTGGAATTGTTTATGCACATACCTTTGTCATTGTCATTGGTCACTTCACTTTCTCATACATGAAATAGCTACCGTACATTATTGTTTAGAGTGAAGGAAGTCTATTTAATAGTCTTGCACAACTAGTTTGATACTCCCAAGGGCTGGGTGGTTTGGACTTGTGTTTCTTCAACTGCTCTCTGCTACATGCTTTTAAAATGGAGAATTTTTAAAAGCAGCTTATGATATGACTTGGGAGAGTCTGCTATTCAAAGAAGAAAGTCAAAAATCTCACTGGGGATGCCTAAAGTAGCCTTTGTCTTGCTTATTGCCGCAGCTTCTTATTCTCTTCCTGATTATGTAAACAGATTGGATCATGTAGCTGTGATGATCTTGTTTGCTTAATATGGCTACTGCTATTTTATAACCTCTGTCCAAATTCCATTTTGGGACTTGTGTGTGTGTTTAATTTCCTGTGTCTGAATGGCACAGAGAGTGCAAGTTTGTATATATCTGGTTTGCTTGTCCTTCCTGGGATTTTCAATTTAAATGTTAATAAGCTTTGTACCTGGCAGAGGTGTGATTATCTAGTTTTAGTGCCTGATGTCTTCCATGGCTTGCACAGCTTTCATTAACACAGGAATCTGCAAGTGTGTGGTACTTGTTACCACAGTGGAATATTACATGGTTAAGAGGCAGCACCCAGATATGTTTTTGCTGAATTTCACCTGAAAGTTGGCTGCACAGGAGATGAGTGGCCTAGTCTAGGACCTCAACAGTCTAGGAACTATGTGGTCAGTGCCATCTTGCACACCCTTTGAAAATAATCTAAACTTTTTGTAGCAGTGAAATCTTGAACTTCGTTGGGTAGTTGCATCTTAGCCGAGCTGTGAAGAAAGATGGTAGTGGTGGTCAAAACAATAGTCCCTTCCCCCAAATTAAGTGCTAGAAAAATGGCATATCCTCCTATATGCTTACAATAAACAGCAAGATCTTTCTGCTTTTTGTCTAATAATAAACCACTTATCTCAGAGGTCTGTGAAGGTACAGTACCGTATTTGTTTTTTGCCCATATGTACTTGACAGAACAGACTGTTTGCTTGGTTACGTGCTTTGTTAAAAATGGTCTCACATCCAGAGTAGCAAGGAAAACGTACAGCGCAATCCTGTGTAACCTTGTGTAACAGCAGATGCACCGGTGTAACAGCAGATGCACCGGTGTAACAGCAGATGTACTGGTGCAAGGTTACACAGGATTGCACTGTTAGTGTACTCTGTCTTAGTTAAGGTTCTAAGTTCCCAAGATATGTATTGGTTCTGTTCTGGAGGTTTGTCCAGAAGTTGGACAAACTTCCAGAATAGGTAGAAACAGCAGGCTCTTTCTGGCCCAGTGTTTTTGCACTTGGACAAAAGCACTGCAATGGATGTGGTGATGGCACCTGGCCTAGATGCCTTTAAAAGGGGTTTGGACAAATTCATGGAGGAAAAGACCATCACAGGTTACAAGCCATAAGCAACCTCCTGGTTTTTTAGAAGTGGGTTTTCTCTGTGCCAGGTGCAAGGGAGTGGCGACTGGACACAGGTATCTTGTTGTCTCGTGTGCTCCCTGAGGCATCTGGTGGGGCCACTGTGTGACACAGGAAGCTGGACTAGATGGGCTTTTGGCCTGATCCAGCAGGGCTCTTCTTATGTTCTTATGATGGACTATGCCTGTGTGAAAGCACCAGCGCAGACGTTTGTAACTCGGGGACCCAATATGGTCCTAGGACTTGAAGCAGTTTGTATTCACGTATGTTTGTTGCAGCATTATATGAAGCCATGATGACATGATGGCAGTTGTGGAGAAATAGGCCTTGTGGAGCAAGTTAAAATACTGTATAAGGGCCCAATTCTATCTAACTTTCCAGCACCAATGCAGCCCAACTGTCCAAGAAAACCAACTGTGTGGATAGGGAAGATACGATAATTCTTTTGCTGTTTCCAAGAAGAGTTGAGTGAAGGGTTTTGTGGTCCTAAGTACCTCATCTAGACTCAAAGATTTCTCTGCCTCTGTATGAATGCTTAACATGGAGAGGTGTACATCTTGTCACTAAAGTACTTGGCAGGAAGGGCTGATACCGTAATTTAGTTGGTACATAAAAAAAGAAAGCAAATTAGATGGGACATGCTAGGCAGTGGCGTCGCTGGAGGTGGGGCGGAATGCTAAATTCCGCACCGCACTGATCCTCTGGCATGTGGCGCCCACGCCCCTCGCCTTCGGAGCCATTCAGTGAGGCAAAGGCAATGCACAGGGAGTCCCTTGCGCATTGCCTTCGCCCCACTGAATGGCTCCGAAGGCGAGGGGGTGGGGCCGCCTCATGCCGGTGAGTAACGGAGGGTCAGCGCGGTGCAGAACTTAGCATTCCGCCCCACCTCCAGCGATGCCACTGATGCTACAGCCTATATAATCCCATAGCAATCCCTTCTTTACTAGCTTTTTCAGTTCTGCCTCCTCCATGTCATAGCGGAAAACTCAAGTTGGAGGGCAACTAGTCATTTCAAACAGTTTATCTTACTAGACCATCCAAACTCGACAACGAAAGAGGAATCATCCGTATTTTTATGTAGAACTATCAAACACACTTTGGAGACTGCCTACTACCAAATAAATGAATGGTATGTAAGGCAACTCTAGTACATTATTTGTATTGCTGGATACCATTTGATGAGAAGACGCAAACTTCTTGGCATTACATGATGTACTCTTGCTGCTCTTAATACAACACCTTCGATTCCCCCCCCCGCCCCATTCTTTCTGAAAAACAAATATATGAGCTAAACTATCAGGAAATTAAATCTGGCCTGTAGGTTCTAACAACAAAGGAAAATGCTGTATCTGGCAGATGAAATGTTACTCAAATGCAGTCTTAACATTTCCTTAGGCATGCTGAAACCCACTGAAAAAAAATAGTTCAGGAGAAGCTGATTGGTATTCACATTTCTAATTTGACTGGGAATGCTTAATCTGGATCAATGTGCTGCACTTAAAGGTCATGAATCCTAATGGTTTCACAGCCTGAATTATAGTCTGTTCACTTGAAGGCTTTATTGATTCTGTAAATTCTGATAACCTTTTGATTAATCCCTGTGCTGATGAGAGAGTCCTAAATTTTGAATAGTAAATTTCAACAGTAAATTCTGTTGAACCTGAAACTAAATTTTTTTATAGAAATGGTAACTTTTTATTGCTGTTTTTTCCTCTAGTATCCATATGAAACACAGAGCACCTTTTGAAGTATGTGTTCTCTCCTTTTTTTAAGAATTGGAAGAAAGTTCAACTAACTCCACTGTGTCAAATTGAAGTGGATTGTTGTGAAAAATGTTCCTCTATGAGTTAAAGAAAAAAGGGTGCCCTTTTATTCGTACCTAATTTGTTCCTGAAAACTGCTGTTATAATGAAAACCCGGATGAGTACAATTATTACATTAATTTCAGTGGAAAAAATTCTAACTCGTTCCAAAGCCATTCCAAATTCACCCTAAATGCCTAATAGCATAAGGGAAAAGTTGCATGACACAGTAAAATAGAATATTATACAGCATCAATAAAGTGTTAGTGTTAAAGTCAATGATGAAAATATTTCAGAAATTCTAGGTTTAGCACTTCAAGCTTTAGTTGCAAACTGTGAGCAATTCTCTTACGTTTTTCCACTTCTCTTAATTTTTAAAATCTCGTTCTGTTCTTTAGGACCCATATTCACCATAATTTATAGAAACACAGCACAAAAAGCAGATACACTGTAAAAGGGAGCATGTAATGCATGTGCCTTGAAAGCGTGGGGACGTGTTACCCATCAGGCAGTGTGTCTCACAAAGGAGAATGCCTCTTCCTAGCCCGTGCTCAGGCTTCTGAGGGTCCTGAAGAGCGCGTCCCTTAAAGCTTGCAGGAGCACACCTGAGAAAGGGGTCATTCTGGACCTCTGTCCTACCAGGGAGAGAAATCCCAAAATTCGATCCAATCTCCTGGAACTCCTTCCTGGTCATGCAAGGCAGATTTGTCCCCTTCTCTGTCACCAGTGTGCAAAGCAGAGGGAAGTCTACCCATTGGGTAAAATGGGAGGTAAACCTTCATGAGAGACTTAGTCATTCCCGGCCCTTATAATATGCATGGGATGATAAGTGAAAATCCTTTTAGTGAATGTACTGATGAAGAAAGAGTGTATTAGCATAAGAAATAGTAGCTAGCAAGCTTCCTAAATTGTAATTAATGCATTGTAGTCAACTATTTTTCTTGACGGCCTACGTTTAAGGCAGGGCTATATTTTTCTTTAGTGCCCAGTTTAGCAACTTGGAAAAAAGATTTATTAAATTTCCATAGGCTAGACCTGGAGCACTTGTGGCCATCTCCCTTTCAGCTGTAGCATCATCTCTGTGTACTTTGAATGCATAAAGTTAAGCTATTTCAGCATCTTAATTTGATTTTCCAAAACTTGAATGCATTCAGCACATTGGAGGGATTACCTTTTGAAACTTGACCCCCTTGGCATTTGTTAGGCACTTTATAATCCTGATTCTGATTTTTTTTTCCCCTCTGGGGATCACCTATGTTTTGAGTTTTACTGTTAAACCGCTGAACCATGAGCTGTCGATCGAAAGATCGGCAGTTCGAATCCGCGACGGGGTGAGCTCTCGTTGCTTGGCCAGCTCCTGCCAACCTAGCAGTTCTAAAGCATGTTAATGCGAGTAGATAAATAGGTACCGCTTGCGGGAAGCTAAACAGTGCTCCGTGTTCCAGCCGCATGCTACGCGCTGAGGCAAGGAGAGTCATGCCAGCCACATGACCACGAAGGCGTCTTCGGACAACGCTGGCTCTTCGGCTTTGAAATGGGGATGAGCACCACACCCTAGAGTCGGACAGGACTGGACTTAATTGTCAGGGGTCACCTTTACCTTTTTTTATCAATATCCCACATCCCATCTTATTCGAGGCTAGGGCAATTTGATTGCTTCAGTGGCCAGACAGAAAGAAAAAGCTCCTATAAATAAAATTGCAGGGTATTGATGTCTTGGAACTCTTCTTCAAATATATAGTGGGATCTCTAAGTATGTCATGGCTCAAAATGTGTTGGGACAAACTGTTGATCAACAAAGAACTATTTTCTTCCTCTGCTGGAATCACTTTGTGCTATATTTGGATTTGTGGTGTTCCTCTCTTCATCCATGATGTCACTTCGGAGTCCATCAGCTCCCCTGGCTTTCATTATGTGAGTGGGAAATTTGACTGGGGTATAAATGCTCTACTAGAACTGTGTATAGGTGCAGCGCAGTCTTGTATGCTGAAGGTGTACCTATGGTAGAAGCATTTCGGCTGCACACATCTCTTGTTAGAGGCTCCGCTGGAATACTTTCTCTGCTGCACATCATAGTAAAAGCTGTCAGGTAGTTCTAGGCCAGGAGTTCTCAACCAGTGGTACTCGTACCACCAATGGTAGTCCGGCCAACTGCTGGTGGTACTCGGATTGCTGGACCACCGGAACCCCACTCTGATGCGGAGCTTTTGGCGACACAATTTCGCTCTTGAGAGGCTCCTGCCTTTGGTCAAGCCTCTTGGGAATGCCCGCCCAGAGCCTCCTACTTGCATTTTCTGGTCTCCAAAAACCTGGAAGTAACTGGCGATGAGAGTGGCGCAGCAGGAGAGTGGCGCTGGAGGTGGTACTCATCTGGGCAGGAGTTGAGAACCCCTGTTCTAGGCTATTTCATGATTCTAGTAAGCTGCTCTGAAAAGAAGTCCACTATTTTGGTTGAATGCGGAAGCTGCTATATCCAAATATGCAGGGAAATCTTGCGCCATGCGTTTCCCAAGATAAATCTGGTAATGTGTATGTTGGATCTTTCCATCAAACTGTTGTTCGCAGAATAGCATTGGTGTGATTAGGGTTCTGCTAGGTCAGGGGTGCACAACATACGGCCCGCAGGCTGCAAGCAGCCCGCCGGAGGATTTCCCGTGGTCCGCGAAGAAATCGGGGATCCCAGAGAGCGGGCGCTCTCTGGGATCCCCAATTTCTTTGCGGGCCACGGGAAATCCTCCGTGCCCGTTCTTTCGCCTCATGGCCGAACGCAGACGTGGCTCATTCAGCTCCTGAAGCGGCTCATTCGGCTCCTGGCCAAACGCCAGGAGACTCCAGGCGACGCTTTGATCGCCGCCGATCAGCTGAGTCTCCTGGCGTTCAGCCAAGAGCCGAATGTGCATTGGCCAGGAGGCTAAAGAACGGGCGCAGAGGTTGGGGCTGGCTTTTTCCGCGTGGTTGCTGCTGCTTTGAACTAGCAAGCAGCTTGCTGCTGCTTTGAAATCGCCTCCTCCTCGCCCCCGCTCGTGCCCGCGCTCGGAAGAAAATATTCCCAGGAGATGCACAAGCCCCTTAGCCACCGGCGGCGGTATCTGTCGTCGCAATGCTTTGCGGGCAATGTAGTCCAAATGCCTCAATCAAGGAGGTGCCACATAAGTAAAATAAATGTTTTACAAGCGATTAAGTGGCTGTTAAAATACAGTCCCTTTAATTAACCTTTCGTGCAATTTGCGACAGACGTTCTTTAATTCCCGCAGAATGGAAGAAGTGCCGGGTGGAGACGAACCGCGAGGTTTCATGGGAAACATAGTCTAAAGCTCTCCACTGCTAAGGGTCAATGGAGCAGGAGCAGGCTTTGCAGTCAAGGCAGGGCTCGGCCTCGCTTCCCCCCTAGTACCTCACCGTGCAGCAGCAGCGAGCACAGGCAGAAAGCCCACCTTTCCCACTCACTCTGGGAATAAGAGAAAAAGAGAGAGCACCCCACCCCACCCCTCGCAGGAGGACTTCAAGAATCCCCTTCTTCAGAGACTCCCAGGTCAGGTCAGGACCCAGGAACAGAACAATCAACAACAGTAAATATCTTTATTTATTTATTTATTTATTTCATGGACGCGCCCCCTGTGTGATGTCACTTCCAGAGGAAGTGACATCACGGTTCTTTGACATGCCCACCGTGACACCTATCTGCGGCCCCCGAAGACATTTAGTGTATTCATTTTGGCCCCTACCTACTGCCAAGTTGTGCACCCCTGTGCTAGGTGGTGGGGAACAGCCAGGGATTCAAAGCCTACTGTCCTGTGCAAGCAAATAGCCCACCTACTTGCTCTGGAAGAATATCCATCCTTGGGGAAAGTGGTGGCATTGGACTTGGCTCATGTTACTACTTTTCCTGGGGTGGATTGCCAAATGCAATCAGACTGCCCTTGATTTCTGAGCCACAGTTCCAATTCTGCTGATTGAACTAGCATGAAGCAAAAACGTCATCTGTCTGCCTCATTTTTCCCATTTCTATAGATGAGCTAATGAGTTCCTGTGTGCCAGGTTGTTTCATGAGGGTAGATTAATGAGGTGTGCAATATTCTTGGAAACACCGTGCTTATATAAATGCTAGTTATTAACACTAAGTGCTTTCTAATTTCTTAGTTTCTGTGCAGATTTATCTTTCCTGATCCCTGCTTTGAGTTTTCAAACCATTGGCATAATATACAGTAGTTCTTTTTGCAAATGGGTCACTTTCAGCATTTAAACAGGAAACATCTAGTGTGTGTTTGAAAGTAATATGAGTCGTTTCAAGGGTTGGAACAAAAGTCTGGGTTTAGTCTGGAAGCGTTGATCGCGTTTGATTTTTTAAAAAATAATAATTGTCTTATGCAACATTTTAAGTATATCTGATGTTCTGAGAAGGACTGTTTTTTAATGATAGTTGATTTGATTGTAAAAGATTCAGGGATCTTGAGAAATGTGTCTGCCTGCTGCTTTGTTGGGGTGGGCATTCATTCTCTGGCCTTGTGGGTTTTGGACATTTAGATAGACTCTGCATGCCTTGTCTTTCCCTCCCCTCCCCCCACTTCCTGGCACAATTATTTAGCTGTGGCGTTGCTTGTAAAAGACCCTCTCAGTTGGCGTTTCTTGCATGCTGCTTAATGAAATTTGTGAACATGTCAGTCTTCTAGAGTACCATGGCTTTACTAAGCTTGTTTCACAGAGCTATTGTGACCTATTTTTAATGTATAGGCTCCTCTGGTAAAATTTTGCATCGTTGTTCATGGGGCATAGTAACTAGCATTGCTTTTCAATGTGTTTATTATGTCCCTATTTCCAGATTAATCCCAATCATGCATTTTTAAATTTTTGGTCTCTTAGCTAAAATAACTTTGCTATACTGTAGTGGCTGCATACATTGTGTAAAGATTCGATGTACTATTCTAATCTGCTCGTTTACATTATTTTATTTATTTTTCACGTTTTTATACCACCCTTCCTCCAAGGAGCTCAGGATGGTGTACATAGTTCCTTCCCTCCTTTTGTCCTTACAACAACCTTCTGAGGTAAGTTAGGCTGAGAGATAGTGACTGGCCCAAGGTCACCCAGGAAGGTCCCATACTTTGGGAACGCTTTGCCTTAACAGAGAACATTTGGTTTATCCAGAATGCTGTTGCATTACTGCTCCCCCCCCCCATGCCTTCTAGATAGCTTCTTAATTAGCAGGCAGTTTGCTTTTAACCTCAAAATGCCTACAGTTTAGTATAAATGTTAGCAGTTGGTGTGTTTTCTTTACAGAATTTAAGTAGTCCTCAAAGTTACAAAAAAACAACCCCTCAATGCCTGCATGTAAAGGGGGAAAGACAATGAAATTGACATTTATTTAGGGATTTATATACTGTCATATCAATAAAATATCAAAGTGGTTCACAATGTACAATTAAAAACACTGTGAAACCATTTATTATAACAAACGTAGCAAATTGCTTTTAAAACCACCCTTGATTTTATAAAATTAAAATAGCAGGGGTATAAAAACATAACTGCATCACATTCAAAGCCCAAGAGAATATGGTAGACTTCACCCAGCTCTGGAAAGGTGGTAATGCTGGTGCCAAGCAAACGTACCTTGGGAGATGCTAGCAGGGATGTGAATCAAGTCTCGAGTCAAGTCCCAAGTCTCTGGGTCCAAGTCTCAGAGTCCCAAGTCTTTGCTCCCAAGTCCCGAGTCTTTGGTTGCGAGTCCCTACCTATTTAATGGGGAAAACAGGTTTAAACCTGAATAAAATTCGACTTGTCATAAAAGGCTCCAAATCTCGAGTCAAGTCTTTCACAATTGCCGAATCAAGTCCGAGTCAAGTCATTGACGCAACTCAAGTCCGAGTCAATAGACTCAAGTCTACATCACTGCAATTTAGGGGGTATCCCTAAGAAGGTCCTCTCTCCAGCAGCCACCTGCCTTAACTTTGATGGCTGGGGCATGCAGAAAAGGGCCTGCCATGATTATCTGGGCAGGTTCATATGGGAGTAGACGGTCCTTCAAATACCCTTAGCCCAAGCTGTTCAGGGCCATAAAAGTTAACACTGGCACCTTGAATTATGCCCAGTGGCAGACTGGTAGCCCGTATAGTGCTCTCAAAACAGGGGCAGGAGGTCTGACTCAGTTGGTAGAGTGACCGTCTCATATATGCCTGAAGATCTGAAGGACAGCAGTTCGAGACGGCCGGAAGTGTCTGTGTCTATCGGAGAGCTGCCGGCACACCGAGCTGATAAGCTTGCAGAGCCTCTGTGGTGGAGGGAAACTGCAGCTGCACTTGAGTGAGAGTCAAGGTTGCTTGTCAACTGAAGCATGGTGAGGCGAATGCCAGAGAGAGAGAGAGCTGGACTGTGAAAGAAACTATCTAGAATGAAGGGTTCTACGAAATATTAGAAATATTATTGTATTGTAAAACCCCCTTGGGGTTTAGAAAACCTGCTCATGTAAACTGCCTTTGAATTAAAGTCAGAGGAGAAATCCAATGACCAAAGAAAAGACGGTATATAAATACTGGTTTATCATCACCACCATCCCCCCATCATCTGATGATGATGGCAGTCTTCATGAAGGCATGGGCAACTGACCAGATCCTTTCTCTCCAAGTAGGGCTACATCTGGCCTACCAGCCAAAGCTGATAAAAGGCACTGCATGTCACTGGTGCTACCTGGGTGTCGCTGCATGATCCGGCTTTCCTGCTTTTATCTCCAAGCTGCGAACATTATCATGGAGGGGGTATTGTGACCCCATCCCTGTATTGACGGGCCATTAACCAGGAGAACCACTGTCTTACCTGCATTGAGCTTCATTTTTGCTCTTGTACATGGAATAGCCTACAGCAGTAAAATCACTGCATTCCTTTTATGCAGGTTTCTAACTTCAGTTGGTAGTCAAAAGTTGAAGCTATAGTCATGCTCCCAAAACAAGAATGAAGAGCTCATGGCTATGGGATCATGTGTCCTACCACCTTCTTTTTAGATGCTTAGAGCTGCCAGATACTAACCTATCTCTAGGTGGACACCTCACTTTCATATGTGCTTTGTATCCACATGTGGCTACATGTGGCAGGTCAAACTTTCCAGTTTCTGGGCATGTGATATAAGATTTTGGCCCAACTGCAGGTCAGTCATCCACTTGGAAATCTGGAACTGCCTAGACAATGTGGAATTTTTCTTGGTTTTGGTTCGTTCTTCCTCGATTGTTTTTAATTTCAGAGAATTATTGCTTCCTGCATCTCCCCTTTCATTCTCTTGTTCAGATGAATCAAGTATGTCATGAGAACATGCACTGACAGATAAGAAATTGCTTTTTTGTGACTGCGATTCCTGTTCCTCAGGTCTTAAAATTCATGTATTTGAACTATAAATGAAGTTTTTGCTGTGTGCTGTTTAACTGAAATCTTGAACTTGGGAGAGGCTGTGAGTTGACCTGGTACACATTTATTTATTTATTTAAAAATTATATCTCGCCTTTTCCTATGCCAAGGCAAATGCCCAAGGCGGCTTACAACAGAAGTTAAAATACATAACTTAAAAATACATTAAAGTTTAAACAATACATAACAGTACATAAACAATTTTTAAAAACAGTAAAATCCACTGGGGGGGCAGTATGGAGCAGAAAGCAGCATGGCAGAGCATCTTGAGACACAGGAGGCAGACAACAGCCCATCACCCAAACGCTAGATGAAACAAAAACGTTTTGAGCCCTCGCCGAAAAGTCATGAGGGAGGGGGTAGTTCTCAGATCCCCTGGCAGGGAGTTCCACAGTTGTGGCGCCACAGCAGAGAAGGCTCGCCCACGTGTTGCCACTCCCCTAACTTGCGATAGAGGTGGCACTCGCAGGAGAGCCCCCTCAGATGACCTAAGAGAGCAGGCCGGAATGTATGGGAGAAGGCGGTCCCTCAGATATCCTGGACCTGAACCGTGATTTATGTTTTATCACCAATGCATTTATTGTTAGCATAAAGTACAGCTGTTTTTGTTACACTATTGTGCAACAGCTCTGCTTGCAGAAAGAAGTACTGCTCTGGGCAGGGAGAGTTGCAAAGTGTTAGAAAAGTCGCCAAGATCCCCTCCTGGCTCAGGCTGTTGCATTCCCCCCCCCCCCCCGGGCTTATGCAGCCAGAGGAGGAGGCAGGCAGTGGAGAGAGCCCAGCTCCACCCCACACTCGTTTGCTCTCCAGGGGGAGCCTGCTAACAAGGACCCTTCTGTTGGCGAGACCTTTTCAGACAAAATATGTGCCTTCTTTATGAGACGTTTGAGTGTCAGCTGGTGGGCACAAATAGTTGCTCTGGGCTCGCTAGTTGTGGATGAGGGCTTGAACTGAACTAGAATAAAGGTGCCACTTTATGCACTTTCTGGGGATGTCAGCGCACCTCTGTGGTGGGTGGATGACAGGAGACTTTGCTTGAGAAGGTGTGATTGGCAAGGAAGGATAGCTTGCCGGTGATGTCATGTGACTTCTGTCAACATGATTTTATGGTTGGACCCAGCTCTTCCTCCTCTTGGAGATCACCACCATCTGAATCCTACCAACACAACCAGCCCTTTTCTGATATCATTAGAGATCAACAGGTGGAGCGGCCTTGGCAGCTAGAGCCTGAGAAGTTCATTCCCTACTCAACATCAGCAAGATAAGGCATGTGTCTGCAGTATCAGAACAGCTAGAACAAGGGAGCTGTATCCTACACAGCACCATATATATGCCTACATGAAAGGCACTTCTATATCACAGGTAACGTGAAACCCCTGGTACGTAGCAGGAGTCATGGTGGCTGGGTGTAGGAAGACAGTGACTTGCATGATTTTCTCCATTTAAAAAGTTGTAAAATACAAATATAATAATAATAATAATAAATGATGATCTGCTGCTCAAAGTTACCATGGGCACGCAAGAGTATTTCTTTTAGAAGATTATTGCCAATTTGGGCACACACTCCCAAAACGGTTCGCTACCCCTGACCAGGCCTCCAGGCTTCATCTTAATTCCAGGCTTCATCTAAATCAAGATGCCATTATGTAAAAATGCTATGCTTAAAGGGAGGTGATAGTTCTGGGCTGCAGTACTATACATGTTTACATGAGAGTAAGTTCTGTTGAACACAGTGGAGCTTTCTTCTGACTAGACACGCGTATGATTGCACTATTAACTTCCAGTGCAACACAGTTTTTCTTTTAGAGGAAAGTAGAACTTCTTCAAGGGCAGAAAAGATGTTCAAAGGAATTTCTAATATTCTGATGCTTCATTTTTAGATTTCAAGGATGCATGTAATTAACTTCAGGAAGGTTTTATGCCAGTAAAGGTTTCTGTATCTGTAACTTCAGGAAGGCTCTCTGTACCGTGACTATAATGTTTGTATTTTTAATAATTTTAGGTACATGTATTGGACAGACTGGGGAGAGACACCTAGAATAGAACGAGCTGGAATGGATAGCAGTGTTCGGAAAATAATTGTGGATTCTGACATATATTGGCCTAATGGACTCACCATAGATCTTGAGGAACAAAAGCTGTACTGGGCTGATGCAAAGCTGAGTTTCATTCACAGAGCAAATTTGGATGGCTCTTTCAGGTATGTTGTATTTCTCCTCATAAATTTTATATAACTTATATCTCATTATTATTTTTTCATTTTTTTGTTTGAACTTATTTGGTGCTAAGACTTTTTCTGGGACTGGGGTGCCTCACTGGGTGCCACTGGATCATGCACCTCATGCACTACTGGTCTGGCTGCCTGAGGGTTCCGATGTGATTAGTGATGGAGCTGCCAGCTGGAGCCAGGGAGCTGGAATGAGCATGAGCGGACAGTTTCAAAAGGACAGCGCTGGGGAGGAGGCGGATGAAGGGGATGGCATGAGAAGTGGGGAAGGAACAGGAAGGCATAGATGGAAGGGTGGAGGACAAGCGGAGAGACCAGGAGGAGGCTGAGACCCGAAAGAGGTATACAGAGAGGGGGGAAGGATTACATGTGCAGAAAGGAGAGTGAGAAGGGTCAAGGGGGGCAGTGAGGGTGAAGAGACTGAACTCCAGAGAAGAGAGAAGAACAGAGTGGGGAGAAGAAGGAACTACAGCCAGGAGAGCGGTGGGAGAGAATGAGGCAGAGGTTGGGAGTGAAGGACCAGGATGATGCCAGGAGTTTCCCTGGAGGGCAGTGGGAAGTGATGTGGGGTCCTTGCGTTTCCACAACCCTCCCAACACCTTGGCAAGGCAAGGCAGGCCTCATTCCCATTCTCCCCAGTCTGTGGGGTGTGCCCTGTTGGGCCTGGTCATTCCAGCCAGGACCCCCAACCCCCTTGGTCTGAAGAAGCTCAATTTGAACAAATGAAGGGACAGCCCAAATGTGCTTAACTAGGGGATAGAAGGGGCTGAGACCCAGACCAGAAACCCTGACACAAGGACTTACCAGAGCTACTTGTGCATAAAAATCTGCATAAGAAAGCTCTCCATCTGTCATTCTCTTACCCCTGGGGTATCCCTCAGGGGCATCCCTTACTCCTCTAGCATCTATTCCCCTCCCTCCTCCTTTGATGTGGACCTCCCCCCTTGGGGGGAGGTGGGGAGTGGGCAGGGTCTGTTACAGGAAGCTATATCATGGCTGTACTGTTGCTGTTTAGCCTGTAATATTTAACAAGACCAACCTTGGATATTTTGGTGTCCTAGGTAGAATATTAAAATGGCACTTGTCTGTCTAGCCCCCTGATCTTATGGCATATCAGTGGATTTTTAAAAAATGCTTTCCTCCAATAACTACCCCAGTCTGCAGGTGACCAGTGATTTTCCTCTTTTTTTCCCCTTCATCCATGTTGGTGTGTGTTTTACCTAATCGCACTTCAGCCCTAATACAGCCCCTGCCCCACCAGTAGTCTCATGGTCACAGCCTGCTCTTTCACTGTCTCACTTGTACAATATAATATCATCTGACCATTGCATGTTTCCAAGCATTCATGGTCATTAATCAGCTCAATGAATGAAGAAATAAAGTAAAATGTGTAAATGATGATGTCTATGTATGTTTTGAAGCTGAATTCAAGTTAGCTGAAACAAAAATTCATGAATGTTCTTGCTTACTATTTTAAAAATTCGAAATACCTTTTTTGGCACCAGTTTGCCATTCAGAATATAGAACCGTTTAACCAAACAATCAATTGATCTTTGAGACTTAGAATCTGTCTTTGTGAGAATAACTTAACCTCAGGTTCCAAGATGATATTAATAGTAAGTACGTGAAAAAACCTATTAGCCATGTATTAGCCATAATACAGATAGCTTCAGAATTCCTGACTGATTTTGCTTATCCTCATTTGTGTTGCTGTCACTTAAGATAAAGTATTCCAGATTCGAGTGTCTCAACTATAGTTTCTTCTGAAAACTTCTTAGTCTTGGTTGTTAAACATTCTACCATGCGTGTCTGTATTTTGTACACAACCTCAGTAATTTAATTTCTTTGCATTGAGAGATGAAGCTGCATTTTATATTGTACTACAGACTTTAAATAAAAATTACTATTTTGGAGCAGTAATGGAAAATATAAGTGGGTTATTTTCATGTCTGAGTGTCCTTTAGTACTCGGTACATGCTTGAGTACAGTATTTATAGTACAGTACGGTACTAAATACATCAGACTTTAAAGAAATAAATCCTTTACATTACAAATACTGCCACCATCACCTCCCTCTTATCGTTTTGATGGTATTCTAAAGTGATTTGTATTTGGCATAGTGGATTCAATCTGATGTATTGTACTTCATATGAATATGGAAACCTTTGCTTTGGAAGCAAGTCAGCCCAAACTAATCAGTGGTACAGAATGTCATAAAGGGCAAGGTAATATGTGGGAGTTGAATGCTTGGAAAAAGATTAATGGTAATTGTTTGCAAGTTATCTCTTGCAGCCCCAGTACATTCTCCATTTGAGATGATTCTGTTGGAAGGGTTTAAGTATGTTGGGGGGTTGTTTTTTACTCTAGTAAATTGGACTTCCACTGTTCATGGAAGTCCACCTTCTTGCTTGAAATCATGGCTTAAGCTTTTAAGAAGATTACTCCTGGGCTTTGTGTATTAACTTTCAAATACAGTATAATAACCTGCTAAAACTTCCCCCCCCCCTCCCAAAATCTAGGCAAAAGGTTGTGGAAGGTAGTCTGACTCACCCGTTTGCCTTGACGCTAGCTGGAGATACACTGTACTGGACAGACTGGCAAACGCGCTCCATTCATGCCTGCAACAAACGGACTGGAGAGAAAAGGAGGGAAATACTGAGTGCGCTGTACTCGCCAATGGACATCCAAGTTTTGAGTTCTGATAGGCAACCACATTGTACGTTTCCTACAGTTTATTACCTCTTTCATTATAGTTCATGAGTATGGGTTAGGTATGGTGGCTTAAATCTGGTTTTTTGGGGGGAGGTGATATTGGTAAACTTCAAACATAAATGATTTTTCTCCTTACGGCAGGTGTTAGTAAGCATTACAAATGGAAGTTTTGGCAGAACACTAGCAGGCTATGTGAACTTTAAACACCATGCCCTCAATGTTGTTAATGTAATGGCCCTTCATGGTAGAATGATTTAAACTGCTTTGCTGCCACCATCTTCATGGAATCCTAGCATGCTCAAATGCCGCACAAGCTCAGACTTTGTCAGCAAATAGGACCTTCCATGTGTTCACTATTTCATCCTTTGATTACCCCCCCCCACCTGATCTTTCCTGAATCTGCCCAGTCTCCTCTGCTGAATCTATTGGCTGATCTGCTAGGATGTATGAGTGGAGATTTACAGTCAGAGGTGTTGCCGTTTTTCTAACTGCCATTGGCTGAGCCTGATGTGAGGTCAGGGGTTAGAGATTCACAACTGAATAACAGAGTTGGGAAGCTTTAGAGATTGCATTCCAAGGTCAATGAACCACTTCTGCTCATTGTTGTTTGAAAGCCATGGTTTTTTGAATAGATGCATTGGAACAGATCAGTCGAGTTGTTTCAGATTCTGCAGATGAGATCAGAACATGCTGCTGATACATAGGATTCCTAATACAACTTTGGCTAGAAAATGGGACCAAGCAACGCTAAATTAGTTTAGAGATCTCCAAGCCTGCCTGCTGATCTAAACAGGCTTTTGTCTGAAATGTGCTATTGATGTTCACAGTATCACTTGTACCATTCTTCAGAGTAGCTTTAAACAGGTAAGTCTAAGGCATGGTTTCTCAAAGTTCTCCCTGCAAGGTGGGGAGAACTGCGAGTGCTTGCGGGGGCAGAGGCAGTGGTGATCCCAGGATCACACCACTGCCGGGGACAAAAGGGGTATTTTGACTTACCGGGGGTCGTGCTGCCCTCCAGAGGGTACGGGGGCATAGCCCCCCCCCCAGCCTCTGAACAACTCCTGAAGGCGATTAAAGCCCACTTCTGGGTTACTTCCTGGTTTCCCTGAAAACTGGAAGTGGGCTTTAATCGCCTCTAGGAGCTGTTCAGAGACTTGGGGAGGGCTGCTGGGGGGTGGACTCCCCGCACCCTCCAGAAGGCGGCACAACCCCTGGCAAGTCTAAAAATACCCCTTGTGTCCCTGGCGGCGGTGTGATCCCAGGATTGCTGCTGCCACCATCAGAGATCACAATGCCCCTTAAAGGGGCAGTGCCAGCTTCCGCCTGGCATGGTGGGTCGCGACCCACCACTTTGAGAACCCCTAGTGTCTAAGGAATTGCTTTTTTAAAAACTTTAGATTATTTTCAAGTCTTTTACTTATGTTATGAATTACGAAAGAGTATCAAAACAGCTCTTGAGATTCTGTGCAACAAAAGGAGCTGAGCTGCTCTGTGAAATGTGTACCTTTATAAACTTAGGATTTATCCCAAGGATAGATGATGTTGAGCAAATGCTTAGTGTTTGGGTCTAGAATTGAATGGATATGAAAGATTTAGTCCCTGAACACAGTGCTGGCTGTATTCTGAAAAGGAAGGATAAGTTGACAGTAAACAGACATGGAGTAAACGAAGGAATTTAGGGTCTGCTCTAGTTGAGAAACAGGTGCAAGACTTCAGCAGAAGGCACTGCTGCAGTTTGTCCTAGCGTTCCAGATGGGATTGTGTGGTGCTCTATGAATTCTTGACATTTCTCTTAGCTGAGGGAATGTCCCACCCTTGGGTCACAGTATTTCTGGACAGTGGTGAGGAAAACCTGGTGCACAGGGAAATACTATCTGCTCAAAATAGCTCAGATGCCGCTGTCTCTTGACTAGGATCGGATTGGATTCCGTTTCTCCCCAAGTTGTTCTTATATATTGCTTGTCTGATAATAGGCCCATGTGTAAGGCAATCATCTAGGAGTGCTCAGAATATAAAAGTCACATTTTCATTGCCCCCTGAATTTATTATCCCTTATGCTTCCTTTCTTTTTGATGTCATAACCCAACCAGATTATTTCAGATTTTTGTTCATGCTTGGGAAGCTACTCAGATGTGTGTTTGTGAGTGACTGATACCCATGCATAGCCACAATGGTGTGTGTGTGTGTGTGTGTATACACAGTACTAGTAAATATAGTTTGCATTCTGCAAGTATAGTTTTTGGGTTGCTGTAGGAAATGTCCTTAACAGGCCTTGAACTGAGGAAGGAATGTACACCCCGAATTTCACATTTCTAGGTCCAGGGCTTGGGACTGGGCGGTGATGTCACCCCTTTTTCATTTTATCCCCTTTTTACCCCTTTAGGGGTGAATTTCAGAAAACCGTTTCTAAAGATTATACTAAGCCTGCCAAAAAGGAATGTTTTAGCTCCACAAACACAGGAGATACGAAGGGTTCTATAATTGACCCCCGAATTGAGGTTCGCCCCTTTCCGGGTCAGTTAAGGCAAAATCCCGAAATATGTTTTTCAGCATTTGGACGGGTAACGTTTGTAAGCCAAAACCAAGCAGCTATCTCATCGGGCCTGAGAGATATCGAGGAATCCCTGAAAATGCATTGCACCCCTTTTTGCCCCCTTAGGGGCGGAATTTCTAAAAATCCCTTCTTAGTGGGTGCTTAGGGTGCTTAGTGGGAAGGAACGTGCTCCCCGAATTTCATGTGTCTAGGCCCAGTGGTTTTGGCGGGGTGGTGAAGTCAGTGAGTCAGGACTTGTTCTTTTATATAGATATAGATATGTGATTTATAATTTTTTAGAACATATGCGCTGTCATGCTACAGTAGGTGCATAATGCTGACTTATGGCATATGTAATTGATTTTGAAACTCTTTTCTGAGTTCCACATATGATTTTGATGTCTGCCTGGACATTGGGGGAAAATAAAGCTCTTTAGCTCATTGTCGGGAATTGGGCTTCCTGTGTGGTTTTTGAAAAGTGTAAATTGCTTTTTTCTTTTCTCTAATTTCTTAAAGTTCACACACCCTGTGCAGATAACAATGGTGGCTGCTCTCATTTGTGTCTGCTGTCCCCAAGAGACCCCTTCTACAGCTGTAACTGTCCCACTGGAGTCCAGCTTGAAGAAGATGGCAGGACCTGCAAAGCAGGTGAGTCACAGGTTTTCAGTTGTGTCCCTGACCAGAGGAACCTACTGCTAAAGAGTATTCAAGAACACACGTAAGATGGATACTCTTGCAGATTATTTTGGACAGCTTGATTAATTCTTGGACAGCTTGATTAATTCTTGGTCTACAGACTAGAAAAGTGATTAAGCAGGGATTTTTGTGTGTGTGTGTTTTGCTCTTCTATTCTCTCCTCAGTCACACACCCCTCTCTCACCTTCCCCCCTTCTCTTCTGCCCAAAAGTACAGTGTCTTTTGTATATATGGAGTCAGTTTATTGCAGTTAAGTCACTTGACAAGAGTTCAGGTTCTCAAGTCTGTAGAAGATGCCTATAAATTACTAAATTTGGGATTAGTTTAAAGGACGGTGGGGGAGGGGACAGAGGTGAAATAGATAACTGCATCATATCTCAAGATAATGAGAGAAATAACTTGAAATCTCTTGGAAAAAGTAGTAGTAGTAGTTTATACTGCAATCTATGTACACATTACTTTACAGAGAATCTGTTCTCTCTTGGCTTCCATTATTTCACTTTGATCCCTCTCACCATTATCCAGCATGCTGCTGTCAAAATTATTCATCTCTCATTGTTCCAACCAAGTGATCCCCCTCCCCGAAATCTCTGTACTGCCTTCTTATCAGCTCGCAGATTCTTGCCTCCTTTCTCTCTCCCATCATGGCCTTGACTCCCTTTCCCTCTTAGATGCTGACGCATTCCTGCTAGTGACCATCACTCATCCAACTCCACCACCCTCGTCCATCGGAAGATCTCCTCCCTCAAATGACTTGGCATTTTCTCTCTTGCTGCCCTTTATGTTTGGAGATGTCTCCCAGAACATCTCCACGATGCCCTGCTCCCTTACTTTCTTCAGATGCCTTTTTAAAACTCACCTTTTCTGTGAAATCTTTGACACAATGCCCTCATTCCAATATCTTAATTTAGCTAAACCCAAGTGTGTATAACTGAAATAATTACTCTCCCCCCTCCATTTCCTCCCCTTCCTCTGTTTCTTGTCTATGCCTGAATTGTAAGCCTCATGAAGCAGGGGCTTGCCTTCTCAAGCTCAATAAAGTGCCATGTGCATAGGTGGCACCATGATGATGGTGATGATGATGATGATTTGCAACCGCTATCACTGCTTTCTTTGTATTTATAATGGTCGCTTCTAATGTATGTAGGAGCAAAAATGGGCTCCGAGTGATTATCTTGCTGTCCAACATTCACTTGAATGCTTGTCTGTTACAAAAAACATGCATCTCTGTCCACTTTCTAGCTGATTTCTATATAAGGTTTTGGAATGAAAATATAGAAGAAGAATTTTAAAGTGGTCATAGGCATAAGTTGGTATGCACACAGTCTTTAGTGTATCCACAACATAGGGCACAGTTCACCAGTATATCAAGACCTATCATGTGTTTTTCACAGAAGGGAAAGTGGCTCAGCTGTTATAAAAAATAGTATCATTGTTACGAGATATTAAGTGTGCTGAGCTATACTGGTTGCTGAATCTTGAATTGCGAATGGCAATGCCTTGTATTTCATTTGTTATGGGGGATGTCCTGAGATTGTTGGTATAAAGGGAGTTGGTATAAAGGGAGTTATCTACATACAGAAATACCAAATTCGGATTTAGACCGTGTGTGTTTGTTTTTGTGGTGGTGTGGTGTTTTGGGGAGGGGTTCCTGAGAAATTATACATAATGATATAAATGTTCTCAAGGATCTATGTTCTTTTTCCATTTCATTTGCAAATGAAAGACAAATGTTAAACGCCAGAAATTTTGTGTTCTCTCCTGGATCTTCTTATGCATTTCGTTACTGCACTAGACAAGCAGAATTTCTTATAGATATTCTGCAGTAAAATGCAGTATAAAGTGAAACAGATACATCAGTTTTATTTTGGCAAATGTGCGTACTAGGAATGAGAGCAACAGAACTGGCATACAGTCGGTATAACATGTTGGCAAAAGATAAGCCATTTTTCTAGTCAGGAGTTTTAATGTCATAAAAGGGAGAATAGTGCTAAGAAAAGTGAACACATAGCGATATAGGACGAGTAAAGCACAGATCTTCTTTGTTTGAAGGCCTTTTAACACATAGCTGTACTAGTGAATTTCACTGTTGGGCTAAACATCCTCCACCCTCAGCCACTTGATATTTATAGCATGTCTTGCCAATAATATCCGTCCTGTGTGTAAAATTGGAGCCTCTTGCATGTAATGAAGCAACATGGCCATTAAACTGTCCATTGATTTCTGTCTCGCAGACTGAATGCTGGTGTT
Source organism: Plestiodon gilberti rubricaudatus (assembly GCA_026170595.1). Taxonomy (NCBI): domain Eukaryota; kingdom Metazoa; phylum Chordata; class Lepidosauria; order Squamata; family Scincidae; genus Plestiodon; species Plestiodon gilberti. Next base: position 218,895,440 of record JANXHW010000001.1, on the reverse strand, counting down.
CAGTACAGTAACAGAAAACAGCTTGAAGTCTGTTTATAGTTTGTGAAAGATACAAACAGAGCACACTGTGTTAAATATGCTAACTCTCTTCTATTGTTTGGGGTTCTTTTTTTTCCTCCTGTTTCATCAAGCAAGTTTGTTTCTACTGTTAGGCAGGGTAAGGTGGCCTGTCTGGGGCAGTCGTTTCTGGGATACTATTGAAGGGCTGCACGCTGTCAGCTACATCTTCAGTTTTATAGGGTTTTTACCACCATACAAGGCACAATTTTGATTTGCTGCCTTAGGCACCCCCTTCTCTTGCATCATCCCTGCCATCAAGAAGTCTTCCATAAATATTGTGAGATGCCGGGATACAAAGTAAACAAGATTCAAACTTGTAGATATGGACACCCAATAATTAGAGAAATAACCATAAGAGATCTTATGGGGTTTGGTTTTTTAAAGTACAGTACTCCAGTTATGTACATGAGAATAAAAGTGGCATTTAAATTTGAAGGTTTATTTAGAGTCCATTATGACTCGAGTCTTTGGATGAGGACTTGAAGAAGGAAGTAAGATGAGAACCAGCAAATATTTTCTGAATGGGCAGAATAGCTCTAATTGAGATGTGTTTCTTGCTAAAATTAACTTTATGGGGGCGGATCCTTAGATTTTAAAATTTAGATTTAAATCTTGTCTGGTTAGATAAACCTAGTCTAGTCTGGGTTTCCCAGGCTACAAAAACACACACTGAAGAGCCCTAGGAAGTGTGGGGTTAGGTCTGCTAAATATTAATCTGTATTTCTTTGCCACCCAGTTGTAATTTCTTACTCAATGGGTATCTTGAGAAGGTGGATCTTGGAGAAGAGAATTAGAACTTTTTTATTAAAAAAAAATATAGTAGATCCTTTCGGAATGTGATCTAAGAGAAGATAGGAAAACAAGCCGTTCTTCTTTCTTCCTTAGTCCTTAGTTGGTGTTTTGAGAGCAGGCCGTTCTCTCAACCAGTACGCTGCTGTAGGTGCTGCGGGAGCCCCTATGTCATTCACAATACGCTTCCACTCTTGGCAATTGGTGGTGATATTTCTAGCCTCATTGATGGTCACTCGTTGGTTCGTCTTCAATGGGTTTAAGCCACATTTTCTTCGGTGCTGCCTGCTGGACCCTCCAGTGGGCAGGGGTCTCATTTATTCTTATTGTAGGTCTCTTGATAGTCTGGAAGATTAATTTTGGATTATTAAGACTATTTATGTATTGCTTTTCAGCAAAAAAAAAAGTTCACAAATTGGTTTATGTAACTGAACAAATAAATGATACCTTGCCTAAAAAAAGGTGCAAAAGAAAACTAGCAAAGAGCTGCTAGAAGAGATGCCGTGCTCTCCCCCTGCTACATATTAGTACTTTAAAAAGTGCCTTTTTGCCCAGTTAGCAATTACAGTGATTGATATCACTGTAAACAATGCTTTCCTGGTTTAAAATTTAATAAGAAAAAGGAAAGGTCCCACAGGTGCAGTGATCTGGATCTTGATGAACCAAATCAAGGTAGTGGTTCCTGCCCACTATGTCCTGTTTTTCTGCTACCTCTCTCTTTGTAGTTTTTGCTACAGTTCAGGTTTTTCTAACAGACTTATTCAGTACTGCAAATTCAGCAAACTTGTGGCTGCTAGAAAGAGAGACCAGTTTCATTCACCCCTTCTGCTGCACTTCTGTTATTGACCTGCTTTCTAAAATACTGAAAGAGGGGTTTTCTGCCTTTCTTTTTTTTAAAAAAACCTCTTTCAGAGCTATAGAAACTCTGGCTTTGAATGCTTAGAACAAGCTTTTCAAAATATTCATATTGACCTTGTGTTTTTTGGCAATGGGAAACAGCCCCAGTGGGCATTTAGAACTTTGGCTAAGGGCACAGAAATGTGTGGCTGTTTATATGGCGTTAGCACCTTTCTATTGTTGGTTCAGACATTCTTTCAAGGGCTTTCTGTCAAAACGGGGAAAAGTGGGATGGGAACAGGAAGTCTGGTTTTGCATAAGAATGTGGCTTTTTGGTTCAGTTTTATGGATTATTTCTTTCCCAAGCTCTGCATCTTTTGTGGTGCTCTGCCTTATGCCAACATCCACGTGCTGCGATTCCTGCTCTTATTGATTAACTCCTTGGTGGCCAAAGGCTGACTTTAATGCATGACACAGAGGGTATGGGACAGCTTGAATTGTGTTCAGTTTCAAATTGAACTCTGATTGATACGACCTGTGCGGATCAGTTTGGACTTCCTTGGGAATTAAAATCTTGGTCTAAAAGTTTGCGCAGGGTGAAGAACGTGTGTGTGTGTGTGTGTGTGTGTGTGTGTGTGTGTGTGTGTTACAGGTTCCAATTGGGTGCTACAGTTTCCAATTGGGTGCATGATGTTAGGAAAGGATTTTTGTGGTAACTTTTCTCTCCCCATGCCATTTTTCTAGTTAATGTCACCTTCTGCTATTTGCGCCATGAGGGAAAACATTCAGGTACTATACAGGTATCTGAACATTGTCTCCTCTGGGCAAATAGAAGCTCCAGAGGGGTGTGTTTAATTGGGAAAATAGTGCAGGGAAAAGGGTTACCCCCCCCCCCCACACACACACACCATGGCCCAGTTTACCAGTGGTTGCGTTTTAAAAACAAAAACATCACTGAGAGATTCTGATTGGATCTCTTATTTCAGATCTAGTTTGGTCCTTAATCATAAGAGTTTAACTATATCTTATTCTTCCTTAAGTGCAGCATGGAACCCACTGTTGTGGTATTGTGTGTACTAGCGCTATTATCATTCTGCTTCTACATGATAATGATGATGGGAGGGCAGTTTTATTTGAAGTCCTAACGTTTCACTTTACAATTAAGAATGTAGAAGATACATCAGCATATAATTGCTGAACACTGTGCCCATTGTGCTTACCTCTGATGTGGGGAGATAGGCCTTGGAGTTCTCACTGGCTTAAAGCACAGTACTTGACAGTGTGAGGTATACTCTTAAATACAAATTTGTTTAAAATGGAAGTAGTGGATGTTTTGACTGGATGTTCTGAGATGTGTGCTAAAGAATTTTGATAATGGCTTATTGTTTGAGCCATTGTATGCAAATGGATTAATATTTAAATATTTAAATCTAAAACTATCTGGATTTTGGATTTAAGATAAATGTCAAGCTTTAAGTGGGGGGGGGGAATGCACACAGTATACCGTCAGACTTGATGAGGCTTGTATTAATGAATATTCAGTAGTGGAGAGAGAGGAACATGTTAGTCAAATGGTAGCTGGCAGTTGCTGCTCCCACCACCGTTGTTACTCAGAGTTCCCTTTTGTTTCTTCACTTTCATTCAGAAGTGCCTTCTCAATTTTATTCTGGAGTGTAATCAGAAGAGATAATTACTGCATCCAGTGTCACTGAGTGCCACAGATCAATTGACAGAATAATCGGTGATGGCTATGAAATCTCTTCCACTTGCTGAAATACTATTAATATATGATTTGTCAGTTTTGGAAGATGGCTCTCTTTAAATGCTTTTGAGGAATCAGAGTTGATCCAGTTATCTGCAATTCTTTCAAGCTGCTGATATTACTTTTGGCTAAAGTGCAACCAGTTGGTATCAACCTGGGCAACTTCACTGAAAGTGCCTCTAAATCCAGGACAGGTTATTTGAGGACCACAGCTGGATGCTGTAGGAATGCACACATAATGCATGCTTATGGATGTCACATTATCTTAGCAGTCTATTTGTGGCAAATACTTGTGCATGCTGCTCCTGTAGAATTTCTGTCTTGACATTAACAATAGTAGTAGGTGGCATTTTGGGAAAATGTTATGCCTTGTAGAGGTGCCTCAGGCAGATGTTAATCAGGTGCATATCTAGCAAGTGATTGAGAGAGCATCACCTTTTGAACCTGGTTGCATCTGTCTCCAGTCAAAAGACCAAGTCAAAGTGTGAGGGTATGTAGCCTAAACTAAAAAGCCAGCTTAATATATGAGGCTGTACAAAGTTTTTATTGCTTATATACTACAGTACTGTGCAGAATTTTGGGTGACCATCTTATTAATCTCCAATTTCTCATGCTTTTTGGAGCACAAGGGAAGGTTATAAGCACCTTAATACAGTACTGACTGATCTTAAACTGAAGGTTTTTTAATATTTGAATACTGTAGTAGCATTTGTCATGCAGTTTACTCTACTCTAGTAAAATGAAACTTCCTACTACAACGATCCTGTTACCTCTCCATGCAGAGCTGGGTGTTAACAACTGGTTAACACCAAGTTTCATTGTGTTGAATGTTGGCATTGTTTGAGTGCTGGCAGTGGCAAGAATATAAACTAGCAGGGTAAGTTCTTTTTGTACACTTCTCATGATCTGCAATAATGTTCTCCTCCAATACCATGCAAGAGAAACTTGCCAGATCTTTTAATCAGTTACTGAAACTAACTTGATTGCTTTTTGCATATGGCTTCTTAAAATCAATTTGGTTTTAATAAAAGTAAGGGTGTGTTGCATGTATAATTTACCAATACAGTGTAGCTTTGCAGTCAAAGTAATGATGATGTATTTTCCAAAGGTGGCAATATGACCTGCTACTGAAGTTTTAAAACACAGTATTCTTTCCTTTCCAAAATCATTCCCAGCTAAATGGTTGTTGTAGAAAGCTAGCAGTCTTTGTGAAGGGGGGGGGGGGAGGAAAGAGACTAGAGAGGCACTCACAATACAGCATTGTTCTATTCTGATTAGTAGACAGACAAATGGGAAAGCAATAGCATGGCATTTTCTGGCATGGATTAGTAAAGGCAACCAGTGCTGTCTACATTTGTTTAGGTTGGGTGAATAAATTGGAGCATTTGTTACAGTATTATAGATGTCTTGTCACTGTCAAATGTGAAGCGGGCCAAGGAGAGAATGAAAAACAGCTCTTGTTGAGTGGGTTAGATGGACTACTTTGCTGCTGTCAGCTCTGATTGGAGTTAATTTTTGCAAATAGAACGCAGCTGCCATTTTCAGAGTTGAAACATGAATTTTTAATAACGGCAGTGCACAATCTTGGAAAACACACCTAGTGTGGGTATTTAAATGTTACAACTCATGGATTGAAGAGAGTGCTACCTTGGCTACTGATCAACACACACACACACACACACACACACACACACACACACACACACACACACACACACACACCCTCTTGTCTGCTTTCTGTATGGCTTCTCATTAACTACAAAATGAGAATATAGTATTTAGGTTAGGGGTTGAGGGTAAATGGACCAGTACTTGTGTGTTGTGGGTTGTTTTTCCTTTCAACTGATTAAAATGTATAGACTTGTAGGGATGTTTGTCAGTTAAGTTGACAAAAGACCTATTAATTTTGAAATGGAAGGGTAAAAGAGAAATTCAGCTAGACAATTTTAAGGCAGGTGGGAAGGTGGCAGTAAAGGAAGAAGGTTATAATAATAATAATAATAATAATAAATAATACCACCAGTATTTATATACCTCCTTTCTTGGTCATTGGATTTCTCCTCTGAATTTAATTCAGTTTAATTCGCATTCTCATTTCTAGGCTGTTCCACTGTTGTAAATCAAAAGGGATCCCAAAAGGGTTTTTTTTACTTTCTGTTCCTTTTCATAAGAAATTGATATCATCCTTTTTTTCTTGCTAAATGCAGGTCATATGGTGTTACATGTTCCTTTCCCCTTTTTTTTCCTGGCAAATAGATATTGCTTGATGTAAACATAGGCTTTTTCAAATAGCATGAAAATTGCCTTTAAATTATGCTTTGGAATCATTTTTTGGCTGAAGAAGGAATTTTGCAGCACCAAGCAGATATGCTGATGAACTAGGCTGGTGAGTTTAGAGGGATTTGCCCTCCCATCTACCATGTCATGAATGACTGGCTGCCTTACTCCAAACTGGATTTGATATGGCGTAACATTTTAGGAGTTGTTTTGTTTGTAGTTGATTTTGCCTTAGGACATGGGGGTTGGATTAGATGGCCTTTTGCTTTTCTACAGCCAGAGAAGACAAAAGGGAATATTGTTTTCATTCTTGCCTAAAACTGATTGCATTTGTGATCTGGAAATGAGATTGCGTGTTGCGTTTTCACTATGTAACTGCACAAAGAATGCTGATGTAATAAAGCCATGTGATCAGAAATTTTTGCTGCTTGTACAATGTCCCCAAATTTCAATCTACTACATTTATTTAAAATATTTCTATTCTGCTTTATCCAAGGCTCAAAGTGACATACAAAATATAACACACGGTTTAAAATGCATTAAAATGAAATACTGTATACAAAATACAATACAAAATGCATGCAAAAATAAAACCAGCTAGCACCATATGAGTGGATTAAGAGTATAATGTCAAACACATAATAGCAGCAAGATAAAACCATTGAATAAACACCTATCCCATCTTCTCCCTGATGGGTGGGGGAACCTGTGGGTCAGTTGTTGAGGGCAATAGAACTAGAACTGTAATGTACTGAAAGATGCTTGTATCAGAGATTTATTTGTTTCAAATTTTAAATAGCAACCCGTGCTTTGAAATTCATATGTAAGAAGTCACAATACTTGAATGTAGAAATACTTTATTCTCTGCTGTATTTTGTACTGCATGAGAAACTCATGAAATGCATACTTGATGAAGAAGAAAGCCATCCCCTTGTCTCGTAGTGTAGCCTGCACACTACTTTTTCACGTGTCTATCCATCACTGGGAGTGGGATGGGTCTCGCCTTTGCTGCCTTAAGGCCGACACACACCGCACGAGCTCTGGCACGGAGGTGAGCGAGCGTTGGTGCCTGGCCGCTCGCCTCCGCGCGCTGAACTCGTCTGTAGGAGTGTCTTCCAGTGAATAGTCCCTCCTGTTGTCCCGCCTTCTTAGAAAGCGCAGCGGTGATTGGTTAAGCACAAGTGCGGTCTGATACATGAGAGAAGAGAGAGAGGGGCAGGAAGGAGGGAACTTACAAAACAGTTTGTGCCAGGAATAGAATTCATCTTGCTAACTTTTGTGAGAAGGAAAAATGGATCCAAGAGAAAACAGAGACTCAAGTGAGTTCCGATTGATTGACAACCCCTTTCATCCCGCCCTCTCATCTGATTGGCTGAGTGCAATAGCTCCGGGAACCCGCCCCCTCAAACATGGCCAGAATCACGTTCGCTCGTGCTGGAACTCGGGAGAGCGCAGCTGCTCCGCTCGCTTCCGCAATGGTAACCAGACATAGCTCGACAAAGCTCCTTGGGCGTCTGGGACGTGCCGGAATTCGTGTGGTGTGTGTTGGGCTTTAAAGAACAGAGATCAAAGCAACAGCAGCTAGGCCCAGCTGCCCGAGTTCAGGTTGAGTCAGTCCCCAGATGTGCTCACTTTGTAGACTTAAATTGGGAATGAGTGATCCTGTGGCACTTTGCATACTGTGTTGTGTGTTCAGGGACAATTTTTTAGGTGAGAAGCATTACTAAAACCAAATATTTATTTTTGTAATTTAACTACTCAGATGTTTTTTTTGTTCAACTCTCAGTGTTGCCCAAAAAGCTAGATGAAAGTTGGAAGCTGGAACAAAAAGGGTGGAGTCCCAATAAGGACAAAATTCTAGTGTTCACTCTACCCCTTGTAAGCAGGGCCACTCAGAGGAATTTTATCAGGGGATACAGAGTTTCTTTTGGGCCCCTTCCCTTCATGTGAATTTGGCTCCTGGGGCCCCCCTTTTATGCTCCGGGACCCCCTTTTGGCCCTGAGCCTGGGTACGATTGTATCCCCTTAACCCCCCTCTCAGAGGCCCTGCTTGTAAGCAGTCCTACAATTGATATTCTTCATATCTCTCAGCAACATGCCACTGTAGTTTGGGCATCAAAATCCTTAGGCTTTGGACAATGAATTTTAACTGTTCTGAAGTTCTTGGAGAATTTTAGGGAAACTAATAAGCTGCTAAAATTTTCCCAAGGTTATAATGCTAATTTAGTATCTACTAGTTTGTTGCTTCCAAATTAGTTCTTGCATCAGTATGTCCTGCCTTTGTGTGCCTCATCTCAAGCAGAAGTTATTTAATACATTTTTAAAAACACACACGCATTAATGTAACCCCTCCAGCCTTATTCTTCAGATTCTTGGCCTTTAAACAACACTGAGAAACTTCCCTTAGTGTGTGCTGTGATGCTTGTAGCTCAGTATGTTATTGGAAGCCTTGTTTGTGTAGTTGCTGTTTCAAGAGGGTGTTCTCATCTGTGCCTTTGTGATAGTATTATCTGTACCTCTGTGATAGTTTTTTGGTTCTGCTGCTTCTCTCTGTACGAGATAGTTGCTCCCAATGGTTTCATTGTGTGATGATGATTTTACTCATTGTTTGCATATTTTGTACATTTATTATGGAACTTTGTAAGCCGCTTTGGGCATATGCTTTGGCATGGGACAGGCGGGATATAAATAAATAAATAAATAAATATTTAAAGAAAAAGCATTATTTAAATGCATTTTAAAAACTCTGAACTACCCCCTGCTCGTCTGTGCATTAATGTCTGAATATTTTGACATAGTTTTACCCTTTCCAGTTCTTAAATTGAATCTGTCTGACAAACTTGACTCCGCTTACTCTTATCCACTAGATTAAACACCACCTGTCTGGTCCACTGTGAACTTAAACAGATACCCATATAATTCTGGCACTTCGTATTTGCATTTGTGTAAATGTTCTCTCCATGCTATGATTTTTTTAAGGGGGAGGGGGTTTCACACATTCTTTGAAGCTTATAGCATGAGGCGTGACATTACATAACTTACTGTATTTTACGGAGAAGCAATTTTGCAGTATTTTGTTAGGCCACTCTGTGCAATTTTGTTTCCCGTTTTGAGTCCTCCATATCTCTCTGTCATGGCAACAGTGGTGCCTGTTGTCAGTTTGGCTGAGCCACCTGGACTTTTCTCAAAGTCATGACATTATACACAACTTTGCAGAGCTTAGGTGGAAATGCCACAGTCAGCTGCCATGCCCTGCAGGGGTTATTGCAGGCAGTGCATAGAGAAATGGCTCCCACCAGCCCGGGGACTGCAAAAGGGAGTTGGCAGCCTGCATCTGGTGTGTGGGCTATAAATTACCCATCACTGCGCTGCATTATAAAGTGTGTTGTGTATAAGCCCAAATTAGGCCCATGTTCTTCGTCCTGTCATTGCCTTGTTTTCTTGGTAGTTCAGAACACAACAGGAGATACTGGAGCAAGATAGGAATGGCCATGATGAGATGCTTCTGTTCCATATGCAGTTCATTCCACATCTCTTGAGTTTACTCTCCCCCAGCTCCACCCCATTGTCACTTACTGTGACTAATCTACTTATCTTGTCTCAACATGATAAAAGCATGAATGCTGAAGTCTGAATTGGGGAAAGGGGGAGAATTTAAGCCTCCTCATCAGGTGGAGTTAGAATAAAAAGCAACCCTCTGGATATTGCTGCAGTTTGAGCAGTCCGGGGCAGCGGTGGATCTCAAGGCTTCAAGCCTTGAAGGAGGTTGAATCCTGTCTGCGGCAGGTATTCTGTTTCTCCCCAAGTCACAAGATTGTGACACAAGATCATCGTAATTCTCTCTTGTGTAGCATTGTCTTCAGTTGGTAACTGAATTCAGCTCCCCACCATTATATTGGATATTATATATCTGGATTTCCAGAAGGCGTTTGACACGGTCCCTCATGAAAGGCTCCTGAGAAAACTCCACAGTCAGGGAATAAGAGGGCAGGTCCTCTTGTGGATAAGAACTGGTTGAAGACCAGGAAACAGCGAGTGGGAGTCAATGGGCAATTTTCACAGTGGCGAGAGGTGAAAAGCGGTGTGCCCCAAGGATCGGTCTTGGGACCGGTGCTTTTCAACTTATTCATAAATGACCTGGAGTTGGGGATAGGCAGCGAGGTGGCCAAGTTTGCGGATGACACTAAACTTTTCCGGGTGGTGAAGACTAGCAGGAATTGTGAAGAGCTCCAGAAGGATCTCTCCAAACTGGGAGAATGGGCAGCAAAATGGCAGATGCGCTTCAATGTAAGTAAGTGCAAAGTGATGCACATTGGGGCAAGAAACCAAAATTTCACATATACGCTAATGGGTTCTGAGTTGTCTGTGACGGATCAAGAGATAGATCTTGGGGTACTGGTGGACAGGTCGATGAAAGTGTCGACCCAGTGTGCGGCGGCTGTGAAGAAGGCCAATTCCATGCTCGGGATCATTAAAAAAGGGGTTGAAAATGAAACGGCCAATATCATTATGCCGTTGTACAAATCGATGGAGTATTGCGTCCAGTTCTGGTCACCACACCTCAAAAAGGATATAGTTGAATTGGAAAAGGTGCAGAAAAGAGCGACCAGATTGATTCGTGGGCTGGAGCACCTCCCTTATGAGGAAAGGCTACAGCGTTTGGGGCTTTTCAGTCTAGAAAAAAGGTGCCTGAGGGGGGGACATGATTGAGACGTATAAAATTATGCATGGGATGGAGAGAGTGGATAGAGGGAAATTCTTCTCCCTCTCACACAACACCAGAACCAGGGGACACGCACTAAAATTGAGTGGAGGGAGAGTTAGAACGGACAAAAGAAAATATTTCTTTACCCAGCATGTAATTCATCTGTGGAACTCCTTGCCACAGGATGTGGTGATGGCACCTGGCCTAGATGCCTTTAAAAGGGGTTTGAACAGATTCATGGAGGAAAAGACCATCACAGGTTACAAGCCATAAGCAACCTCCTGGTTTTAGAAGTAGGTTTTCTCTGTGCCAGGTGCAGGGGAGTGGCAGCAGGAAACAGGTTATCTTGTTGGCTGTGTGCTCCCTGAGGCATCTGGTGGGGCCACTGTGTGATACAGGAAGCTGGACTAGATGGGCCTTTGGCCTGATCCAACAAGGCTCTTCTTTTTGGTTTAAAAAGTGGTGTATAAATTAATTAGCAGAGAGCAAAAAGTACTGTATACAATGCACAATGAGTTTATGGAATTTCCTGCTGCAAGATGTGGTGGTAGCCACTGGTTTAGAGGGCTTTAAATTGAGATTTGACAGTTGCATGGAGATGTCTATCAATGGTTAATAGCCACAATTTGAGAAAACCTCCAGGTTCAGATGTAGTATACCACTGAATACGTGTTGGTTGGGGCCCTGCTGCTTCGTGTTTCAAAGGTGGAAACTTCCAAAGCAGTAATCGAGGACCAGAGGGGAAGGTGCACAGTCCAAACAAGCCGGGATCAAGATCCAAGGGAGCAGGAGCACAGACCATTTCCCTGTAGTAGTGCAAGGATACTAACTCGGAGTTTGAGGAACAATCTCTGAGACTTTATAGGACTTGGCGTGCCAAATTGGATCTTGGGCACAGCTGGATGAATGCTGGTACTGCACTTCTAATGGTGTCCTCGAAGTACAGAGCTTGGTCTGCTGTGGAGAAGGATCCTGCATGACCTTTTGGATGTGCAGATATAGTTGCTGAATTTGCAAGTAGCGTCTTCCATACTCTGTGTATTCTTTATGGCTGTAGGTGAACCGATGTTAACGTGACTGATCTCCACGAAGTAAGGACTCACTCCTCATGAATGGCACCTTGTATGCAAAAAGGTTTCAACAAAAAATTTTTTGACTATCCAAGAACAACTTTCTTCACCCACCCGCCCTGCAAAATATCTCATTTTTGGCAAATGGCTGCAGTTTTAAGCAATTAGGTGCCCCGTTGCAAAACTGCTGTCTTGGTTACCCTCTTCAGTGATGGTCAAATTTGTGTTGGAAAAAAATTAGTCTTTTTGAAAACTGTTCTTCAAAGGTGGAGTAGCTTTGAGATGACAATATTAAAGCACATAGTGGTAGTTGATCACATTCCTAACTTAGTTTCACAGATAACCCATATTTGCTAGAAAAGACCTCTTGAGTTAGGTGCCCCATGACAGACCTATGTGCTAGAATGGATTGCTCCTGAATTCTTATAAAGTGGAGTGGGTTGTGCTGAATTTAAAATGCACAGCGTGGGCAGGCAGGAGAGTGTGCTGAACTCTTCCTCCTTTCCCCCCTCAAGAAAAAAAAATCCTCTCCAGCTGTTTTTCTCCTGTTGCTGCCTTAAACCAGAGGTAGTAGTCTCCCCCCTCTGGAGAAAAAACATTGGGGAGCTTTTCTGAGGGAAAAGTCCAGATGGAGAAGGTATTCAGCAGCCTCCCTCCTGCCTGCCCTCTTATATGCTTTAAATTACCCTCCCCCTGGTTCTAGAGAAATTCAGCATAACCTACATTCTGACATATGGGTTGTGCCATCCTCGCATATGTCTTATGGCACAATCCTATCTACATTTAAGACCGCCGGAACACTGTAAGGCACGTTTGTGGCACCCTGGCGAAAAGGCCGGCGCTGCTCTCCCCGCCCCAGATCCCGTGGAGCTTCCACTGGGGAAGGTAGGTTCCTCGTCAGGCAGGGGGAAGGTGGAATGGGGCGTTCTGGGGGTTGGGTGGGATTGGTCTGCAGGGCCTGGGAAGGGGGAGGGATCGGCGGCAGTGGCTCCACCAGAATCCTATCCTGGGCCTGGGCGCCGCTACACAGGTTCGAATGTGTGCCAGCAAAATAGCTGACACATGTCTGAGTAGCCTCATTGGGGTGGCTGGGGCTTTACCCAGGGAAAGGGAACATACATTTTCTTTCCCTGAGGTGACCTCCCGGCTGCCTTCTTTGTGCCCTGGATGCAGCGGAGGCTGCACCAGCCTCACTGCATTGCAGGGCGCAAAAGTTAAACAGGATTGGGCTGTTAGGCTCATAATTGGCTGTATTTGCTAATTTTAAACTAAAACAAAAACTAAAAAAAACCCTAAGTTTTTAAGGTGACTTCTAGCTGTAAATGTAAGTTATTTGAGAGCCTTTTGGGTTATTAGATCATTTTCAGCATGTCAGCCTAAAATTCTGTCCCAGTGTTGTGTTTCAAATTTTACTGACAAAATGTGGATGTATTCTATGTAATATCTTGCTAAATCAAAGTAGTTTTATAAATATTTTGTTTATAAAATAAAAGTAAAGTAAAATAAAAAATGAAATATTACATTTACAGAAATTTATACGTGAAAGAAATAGAATACTAGTAGCAGAGGCTTAATAAAACCAAACAGTTAGTGTGCTTCATGCTAGTAAAAAACCTCAGGCCTTACATTCATATCATTTGCTAGATAGGTATGCTGCATATAGGCATGACATGCAGTGCTATCCCTTCAGAAAACAACTGTTGGCTGAGCTGATAAATCCTTTTTTGTGTTAGTAAATGGAATCGTAGCCTTCTCTTATGAATCGTCTAAAACATTTTCCCCCTTTGCAATGGGAAAAGAGAATTCTAGAAATGACTGGATTGGGTTTTCTTTGTCCTATGGCCCTATCTTGCACGTTTGTACTGTTGACAGTTTTGTTCAACCAATTTATGACTCTGTGTTTTTAAAATGGGCAGCTTTCTAGAAAAATTGTACCTTTCTTGTTACGTTGGTAGTATAAGATCTTTGTAACATACACGTCATTCCAGACATGTTGCTGTCTCGGTGCAAGTGTTTCTCTAACTGCGCAATCCTGTGCAATATTAGGCCAGCGGAGCAAGTGTTCCATCAGCCTAAGGTGGTGCAAAGGGCCGTAAGGCACTTTTGCAATTCCTCAAGAGTAAGTGGTGCTGGCACAGAGGCCGGAGCCACTCACTCAGCCATCCTCTGGACCCTGCGCCAGCCGTTATAGGTGAGTCCCGCGCCAATTGGTGTGGGGGCAGGGGTGGCGAGGGAGGGGACCATTGACTGGCCCAGGCTGGGAGGGGGCAGGGAAATCTGTGCTGTTGTGTCGATATCCCCCCATCACAGCCCAGGCCAGCCTTACACAGTCTCCCTGGACACAAGCCAGCTCCAGAGGTGGTGTGCATCTGAGCAGGCCCATTGGACCCTGCCCTGCTTACACCGGGGAGGGGTACAAATGTCCCCTTCCCTCGAGGTGATCCGGGAACTGCCCAGGATGCAGCAACCGGCCCTTTAGGCTGGCACACATACTTGCACAGGTTTGGGCTGTAAGTGCAATTCCCTCACCTCCAATATTTTAGAGTGCAGTGTATTGTCCTGATATCCCCTTTACAACCGTAGGAATGATTAGTTCAAGCAAAGAAGGTTATTAAAAACATATACAGTAGTTTTGTCTATACAGTATGTTGTAAATCTTTAATCTCACTATATACAACCACCTAGTTGAACAAAATTTGAGATTGTATGGCAGGTAAGTCTGTGGTCAGATATAATAGGAAGCCATGGTTTCCCATTTTGGGAATGAGCTTGGGAGAACTGCGGATGGCTTGCTTCCCCCCTCTCCTACACATGAGAAAAGGAAAGCAAAGTGTTTGCTTTTGGTTTCAACTTAACCACATTTCTGTGTTATGTTCAAGCCACAGTTAGGTAACAAAGCAGGATCTAACAGTGGTTTGAATATAACACAGAAATGTGGCTTGCTTAAAACCAAAAGCAAACACATTTCACCCATCTCCTCTTACTCGCAACAGTGGAGGGGAGGACGGAAGTGCAACTCTCCCAGGCTCATTCTTGTAGTGGGCAACTGTGATTTCCCACTAGATCTGAACCTGCTTTTTGTCTTCCATTCTATCTACTGTATTTTTTTCCTGTACCCTAAATGCTTGGCAGACTTTAGTGAAAATTACCGATTTCTTTTTTCCAGGTGCTGAAGAAGTGCTCTTGCTTGCTAGAAGAACAGATTTACGAAGAATTTCACTGGATATGCCAGACTTCACTGATATTATTCTACAGATAGATAATATCAGGCATGCTATTGCAATAGACTATGATCCTGTTGAAGGTTATATATACTGGACTGATGATGATGTCCGAGCCATTCGTCGGGCTTTCCTTGATGGGTCTGGAGCCCAAACCCTTGTAACTACAGAAATAAACCATCCTGATGGTATAGCAGTAGACTGGGTGGCTAGAAACCTGTACTGGACTGACACTGGTACAGATCGCATTGAAGTTACACGGTTGAATGGGACATCGAGAAAAATCCTTATCTCGGAAAACCTCGATGAGCCCAGAGCAATAGTGCTCAATCCTGTGATGGGGTGAGTCTTGTACGTCTTTCATGGTTGTTCCCATAAATGAATTTGGTAGTTCTAGTTTTTGGTGTTCATAGACTGTAATACAAGGTTTCAATAATTTGGATATTCCAATATACTCAAGGTTATGTTGTCCTGGGCTCCTTATTTCCTCATTGAAATCACTGCAATTTTCCCAGTGCATACCTTTTTATTGCTGTTTAATGCGTTTATGATTGCCAGATATCACAATTTGCTATGTGGCAAAGTGCTTTAAGGTTTATTGGTGCCATTTTCTTTGACTTTCCCCCTACCTAAAATGCCAACCATTATGATACTGTTACCAGTTGTAGACTGAAGACTCTAGTACTAGTTAATAAGGGGAGTTGCTAGCCAAAGACTTGCAACTACAAGAATTTATTTGTAAAGAATATTTGTGTGTCTGTGCTCAAACATATGTAACACTGTGTTCCTTTTTCTCCCCTCCCCCCCCCCAGCTATATGTATTGGACAGATTGGGGTGAAAATCCAAAGATTGAGTGTGCTTATTTGGATGGATCTGAGAGGAAAGTTCTGGTGAATACTTCTCTCGGGTGGCCTAATGGGTTGGCATTGGATCTCGAAGAAAACAAACTATATTGGGGAGATGCAAAGACGGACAAAATTGAGGTAAAGTCAAAAATGTGCACTTTTCAGATTATTCTTAGCACAACTAGCTAACTGAGCTACTGTGGGTATTGTTCATATTGGCTTGTGTGGTGTTATCTTCTCTTGGCAATTCCATATTTTACTATGAATATGTTCTGAATTGGTAGAAGTACCAGACAGTGTGAAGAGAGAGGTGGGGGTGGAACCGTGATCTGTGGTTGGGTCATGGAAATTAAATATGAATTAAATAGGCTTTCAGACAAAAAATAAAATATGATTGGAGTTAAAGTAGTTTAAAATATCGTCTTAGTAGTACAGACAAGATCTTGCGTAATCCAAGATGGCGGGGCCCAAGAGAGCCGGGTGATGGTGCCGCCGTGACATTGCGCTGTGCAAGAAAGGCTCTGTGATCACAGTAAGTTTGGGGAACACTGGATTAGACCATTATAAAATACCTTGACAATAGGGAGAAGTGTACGTTAGTGCATCCATTTATATTGCATGCTTATGAAACAAAGTTTAATACAGTCAATTCTCTCCATACGGTATTGATGACCCGCAAATCTGCATATCCACGAGCTGCAGAAGTGAGATCACCTCATGCCATTTGCAAGGTGTGTCTCACTTCCCCGCAATCCCTGCTGCCTAAGGAAGCCTGCAGAGACTCTCCTTAGGCAGCAGGGATTGTCAAAATGGTGCCTGCAATCAGCGCGGAGCACTTTGAAATGGCTGGAGAAAGCGCCTGAGGCTTCCCCTGGCCACTTCAAAGGACCCACGCTGATTGCGGGCGCCATTTTGAATGTCCCTGCAGCATTCAAGTATGTTCTCTACCACTGAGCTATGGTCTCTCCTAAAGGTAACTTTTTCCTAAGCTCAAAAACCCTTTGGAATCACTCCCAGTGCCAGTGCAGTTTCTGTGGTGGTGGTGATCAACCAATAAAAGTACGTACTTGGAGGTGCTGTGTAAATCCGATTGGTGCACTAACATGTTTGAATGTGTAAAGATATGCTTTGGTAACTGTTTCATTTGTAGAACTCCATTCTCTTGCAATAAAACAGACAGAGATAATATTAGTTCCTCATATTTGTTAAAATGCTATTGCATCTATGAATATTTGGGATAGTACTAGATAGAAATGCCAGTAAACCCAACATCTGAAGGAACGGAGCAAAAAGTAACTTCTGTGTCTAGGGTATGTATTGACCTTATAACAAGAACTAGAATTTTGGGTTGCCTAATAAGATGCTCTGTTGTAGCTTTGTCTACTGCCTAGCATATCAAATGCTTTTTAAAACTCTCTTTTTCCCTTGCAAGTTTTTATCTAAAACATTATTTTTTAAAATATGAATTAAATGAGTCATAGACAGCATAGTGAGCTGCTTTCTATTTTTGAAAAAATGTATATTTTTTCCCCTATGCCATTCTTGGGATAAAAAATCCCCCCAAGCAGCAAAATACTGCTTTATATCTAGAAGTGAGCGAGTTCCTTATTTGTGTGTGTGTGTAAAACTTCACATGGTGAAAACAGCAGTTACTCTTTCTTGGCAGAGACCTTCCCATCTGCAGCATTCAGCTGTAAATACAAAAGACTCAGTCACTTCGCAAGCAGTTTATATCCTGAAGAAACCATTTGGCAAGCCTTGTCAAACTTTGCGTGACAACAGCCTTTGGGGCTTTCACTGCAAATTTGGCACCCTGTGGTAACATTGTTCCTGGTTTTTAAAACTTTTGCTAAGTTAGTTTGGCAGCATGTGTAAAGAGTGGGAAGAGGAGGGAGGGAGACGAGAAATATAGCACATTTCACATAGTGTCTGTGGAAATAATATATCTGACTCAACAGACTCAGCTGCCACAAAGTTAACGGCATAAATGGATTGAAAGCAAATTTAGGACTTTATCGAAAAAAGCTACTTTCCAGGAACAAACAGTAGATTAATACGGATTACAAGGATCCAGCAGAGAGTGAAGCAAAGAGCCACTGACATCCACGTGTAGAAGTTCCTAAATCTCTTTAAAAACCAATTTTGTGGTTTGTTGGTATTATCTCTTCAGCATTTGCATAATAACCTTGAGGTATAATTACATGATTAAAAATTGTTGAACCATTTGCCTATTATTGGATATGTTTTAAATTTAAATCACTTTGAGGCAATAGATAGGCAGAAAGTGCAACATAAGGATAGGGTTTTCCCTTCTTTTAAAATTTCAGCAGCTTTGTAGTTGTTTTCCTGAAGGATTCAGACTTTGTACCCAGACATTCTCTGAAGTATTGTGTAATGCTAAAAGGTGTCTGTGGAGCGTGACATGGGTCATTAGTGTCAGGCTGCAGTTCTGTCCTCCATCTGCAAGCTCACTAAAGTTATACTTGATAGTTTTTATAACTTGATTTCTTCCTCTCTTGTATCACATTGAAATGGTATAGTAAAACGTTTATGCAAGTTCAGAACAGGGAATACCTCTTCTGTACTTCTAGGATTAGGAAAAGAGTTTCAGCATATTGACTTCTGACTGGAAATCAAATGTTCAGGTAATTCCTATCAAATTGAAAATAGTATCTGAAGTAATGATTTAATAGAGTTCATTGTATGAAAGGCTTTCCCCTTATGTAGGTACCGAAAACCTTTTGTTTGCTATTTGTAGCTTTTATGTAGATTCCTAAATACCGTATTGGTCTGAGTATAAGACTCACTTTTTTCTCCTAATTTAAGTTTTTAAACTAGGGGTGCGTCTTATAATCAGGCTGTTGCAATTTAATGCCAGGGATTTAATTAATTTTTTTTAAAAGCACCAAACTTTAAGGGTGCGTCTTATAATCAGGTGTATCTTATACTCGGGACAATACAGTATATGCAAAATAATCAAAAGGTAAAGGTGACCCCTGACAATTAAGTCCAGTCGTGTCTGACTCTAGGGTGTGGTGCTCATCCCCATTTCAAAGCCGAAGAGCCAGCATTGTCCAAAGACGCCTCCGTGGTCATGTGGCCGGCATGACTCTCCTTGCTGCAGCGTGTAGCATGCGGCTGGAACACGGAGCGCTGTTTACCTTCCTGCTAGCGGTACCTATTTATCTACTCACATTAACATGCTTTGGAACTGCTAGGTTGGCAGGAGCTGGCCAAGCAACGAGAGCTCACCCCGTCGCGGATTCGAACTGCTGACCTTTCGATCGACCGTTCATGGTTCAGCGGTTTAACCTACTGCGCCACCCGTTGGCCTATGCAAAATAATAGGTTGTTTTAATTCTACATTACACCTCTTTGTTAAAGCATAATTACGGTATATGTCTAACCTTGTTGTAGAAACGGTACGAATTTTGAAAGAACTGTGTCCGGGAACGGGCCCCCGCCCAGCGGAGCCAGCCCGGGTGACCAGCAGGCCGACCGGGTTCTCTGCTGGGCTCGGGAGGCCCGTCCCCAGACTCCCTGGCTGGGAGCCGCACGTGGCGGGCGGGGCGGGCGTCGCCCCAGCCCGTGCGCCGAAGGTTGAGCCGAAGGCCGGGCCCAAAGACAGCCGGACCCTCCGTGCTGGGCCGAGAACGCCGGGTATGGCACGGCGGCCAGAGGACGCGCCGAGCGGCACGAGCGCGGAGGCGGCCTCCCCCACTCACCTGGAGACGCAAACAGAGGGCGGCGAGCCGCCTGGGCCGGGCCTGTCAGCGAAGAGGAGCCCGGAACAGCCTGCAGCAGCGGGACAGGGAGAGAGGCGCTCCCTGCAGACGGCGGACATGAGAGGAGGCGGGACTAAGCACCAAGGGTGGTGGGATTGGTTGATGGGGATGGGGGCGGGAGCAGGTGAGGCGGGACTTTCAGGGGAGCCCCTATATAAAGAGATGCCTGAGGCCAGTGAGGAGGTTGGCTGTCGGTAAGGCTGGACCTCCGGAGCGGCAGCCTCCCTCCTACCGCACAAGCCAGGCGAGGGCTGGGAACCAGGGTGAGCGGAACCCTCCCAGACCCTCGCCATCTCTGAGGCCAGAGCGTTCACTTGCACAGGGGGACTCTCCTGGTGTCGCGTAGCTGTCGGGCTGGAGGTCGACCCCATCTACGAGGGGCAGCGAGGGGCAGAGGCGGCTTTGACGACCCCTCTGCCCGGGTCTCCTACAAACGCCTCCCCAAAAACTGGTAAATGATAAAAAGACAAAAATCTGAATTAGCTAAAGGGCACATGAGTGTAGTCCTCCCCCCTTTTCAGTACCCAAACTAAATTTTCTTTGCTACAATGCGAGATGCAGGGGACCATGATATTAGCAAGAACAGTGAATGTGGGCAGGGCTTCCTTTGTCCTGAAATTCTAAAGTTTATAGGCTGTGGTTTTTTAATTGGTTGAAACAAACCTTTCTATTTAATTGTAAGTTTATGCAAGCTGTTTGTACTTAACTAAGCTTTTAAAGTTTCTGAACAAGTTGCACTTGTACATAAAATTTATTGTACGTTCTTGTGTTATGCGAAAATGAACTTTTATTTTGGAAACTGGGAGGACTGGAAGGAGGTGGCGGCGGTTCAGAGTCCTGAATAGGAGTCTGACCTTTGACCCCTGTGGAGGCTATGTCAGAAGTAAAGCAATTGCCTTCCCACTGTCAAAGGAGAAACAGGCATTTATCATCATGAGCACTACTGAATTGATTGACCTCTAAGGAACAACTTATTGGACCACTGTGGACTGCAACAGTATAGCTACTGCACAATATAATGACTGAAATAGAATGCTAACTTTCAGTCTCTCCTTATTCATTGTCTGTTTTGAGCTTTAAAGAGGAGCCTTTAAGCATAAACATCAGTTAAATCCTAACTTCACTTGCAAGTTCCACTTTATTATATAAAATCCATAAACATGCTAATAAACATACTAATAATAAACATGGCTATATATTAATAGTATACATACACTTCTAAAAAGCGCTGCCAAATATCTAAAAACATATCCATATGCAGTTGTCTTCTATAAACCATAGATTCAAATATTGATAGAGTTATAAAAGGTCCTCAGTCCATTGAAAAATAGTGAGAGGGCATTTCACTTTACCTAAGCCAGTACAGTATCTATATTTGAACTGTTTCTACCCCATTGCGCTTTACTGTATCCTGAAGATTGATTGAAACTGAAAAGTTGAAGAATTATTTGAGTACTATACTCTTGAGGTGCTACTTCCAGCCAAAGATTATTTGTGTTCCCCTAACATGAAAGTAATTTCCAGCTAGTTTTGAAAGAGAATTAAGTACCTTTTAATTGAGAGAATTAAGCATTCTCCCACTTCAGAGAGAGTATTTTAAAAATCTGGAAATATAGGCTTTTAAAAATTTAAGCAAGATTCCAATTACTAGGAAGTCATGCGGGATTTTCTCTTAGTATTTTTAGTACAAGAAATAGAACAGCCTTGTAATTTAGCCCACATAAGTTATTAGCCTACTAGCCTACTGCTTGTGGGCAGAATAGAATTGTGAACAGGAGCATTACAGTAGTACACATCCAGGAGACCAGCCCTTGTTCACAACAAACACTGTTGTGAGGTACTCGTATAATATTGTACTTGCTGTTCACTAGTGAATATGTATGCAATTGAGTGTTGTTGTTGGTGGTGGAATTATTTTTATTCTGTTTGGTTTTTTTTGGAGTGCTAATAAAGTTGCACAATGTGAGATGCAATTCACCATAGGCAAACCGACCTGCTGAAGGAGCAATTAACTATGTTGAACTTTGCTGCAACTTGCTGTGTTTTGGGTGTGGTGGATTTTGGCTGGAATCCAAACCAGCCTCAGCCCCACCTCTAATGTTTAATACAGTGGGCTAGATCGCAGGGCTCTACCATAAGCCACACTCAACCACAGCCCATCTGACCTGCAATTTTGAGGTACTGGATTATATGGGATTATATATCACAATTTATGCTTTAAGCAGTGAAATTGGTCAATTTAGTATTTTCTTACCCCTGTGGAAACACTAACATGGACACACTCCCCTCTGTAAATGTTTTATTATTAATTATATTTTTTATCCTACCCTTCTTCCAAGAATCTCAGGGCTGCATATACAGACCTCTTGCCCCCTACCCATTTTTATTCTCCCAACAACCTTGTGGAGTAGGCTAGGCTGATTGATAGTGACTGGCCCAAGATCATCAAGCAATTCATGGTTGAGTGGGTATTTGGACCTGGATCTTCCAAGTCCTAGCATGCCCAAAATGGAAGAAAGTGTTGGAATTAAATACTATGGTGGGTTTAAAAACAATAACACAATTATACATTTACTACATTTTCACTTTTTTTACATTTAAACAGAACAGTTGAAAATGTGAGGAGACAGAAAGGGAAAGATGAGAACTTGGGACACAGGAGGACAAAACCACTCATACGTAGTAGGAAGGTTCACCAGGTCTTGGAAGATTGGTTCGTGCTTCCTCAAACAAAATAATTTTTTGTCTAAAGTACACAGTCATGAAGTAAAATACCCATTTCAAATACAAAACAAAACCAAGAATTATACACTTATATTAACATTTCATCCATTATATATCGATTATTAAATCAGAATTACTTTGAAATATTAAAAGCATCAACCCAATATTGGTTGATATGCATCAACCCAAGAGAGCCAGGACCGTGTAGGAGTGAAGGGAAATAAAATAGATACTGAGGAACTAAAAGACACACGATAAAGTTTTAAATGGTGGTGGAGGGAAAGGCAAGCTGATGTATTTGAGGTTCAGTGAAGGTCTAGATGTGTTTTCTGTACCTTCTGGGACTTCTCTCTTCTCATTCCAGTTTTATAATTTGAGAGGTAGTGTAGCAGTTGGAAGTGTGAACAGTGATGCACTAAGCCCCTAGTGGCCTAGTGCTCAAAGTAGCCTTAGGCAAGCCTCTGCTTTCTCAGCCCCTCTCCCCAAATCTGCAGTATGGGAACATTGTACTCGATAGGGCTGCTGCTGTTCATTTAGAAAGCCGAGGGCTATTGTGCCTTGAATTTCCAACCAGAGCTGAATAAATGTTACATTCAGTAAACTAAAACACTTCACATGTTTTGATTCCAAAACTGATGGAGATGGGGTAAAATTCTAGATAATTTATTATGCAAGTAGTAAATTATATCAGCATTTTCCCCCATGTTCTCTTGTCTTCAGACCACGCCCCCTAAAACTCTGTCCAGGCATTCCTTCCAGGTAAGAATGAATGAGGCGGTGGGGATAGGAGCATGCCCTCTGGGCTCATCTCCAAGCACCCATGTTAATTAGAACATGTTAATTAAAACTCCCCATGAGGTGGGGAGAACTCTGAGTGCTGGCAGGGACGGGTGCCAGCGGCAACGGCAATTCTGGGGATTGCTGTGGCCAAAAAGAGCCCGAAATGACTTTTTTTAACTTACTGAAATGGGAAGTGGTTGAAAATTGCCATTCCATGACGATCTGAAGATTGGGGAGGCCTGCAGAGGGTTGTGCAGGCCTCCCTGAACCCTCCCCCGAAGCCTCAGCATCGCTGCAGCTGCCGCCATGCTGTCCCTACCCCTTAAGGTTGCAGGGGACAGTTAGTGGTTCCAATGGTGAGCCGCGACCCACCACTTTGAGAACCACTACTCTAACTTAAAGGCCAAACCTGAAATTCTGGACTAACCAGGAACGATAAACATAGCCCTATATCAGCATCTTATTACTATTTATGTGCTAAAATGCTATCATTTGTATTTAATGAACAGATCCCCAGAAATGTAGTATAATCCCATTGGGGGGGGGAGATTATTAAAAGAGCATTTGTTCCACATTTTATAAGTAAACAGAAAGGTTACATATGTAGGCATGGTTGAGAAAGAGGAAGGCTGGGGCTGCGCTTTGCTCTGCGAAGAGTGAGTTTCTTCTACATATCCGAACGATTCTACCATGCCTCCTTAAAGGCGGATCCACACCACACGCATCTTGGCGCGTATGCGTCCGGTGTCCCGCCCCCAGGTTCAAACAACGGGTTCTGATTGACTGAACACAAACAGAACGCCGGCAAAGTGGAGTTGGACTCCTGCCTCCCATCTTACGATAGCTTTTGCCCTCATGAGAACTCAATGGCAGAGCAGTCCAGGAGTGTGCGGTGCATGGGCTGGCTTTGCACAAATTGGGAAGGAGTTAGTTGCAGTAGTAGATAGGCAATGTTTCGGGCTGACTTGTCCTGTCTCAGCTTAGCTTGTGATAGTGATTAAGCAACAGATGATGACAGTAGCTGGTGGTCTTAAACCAGTTGCTCTTGTAACAACAGTGGTAGAGTTGGAGTCCCTTCACCTTTCCCTGCTCTGGCTTGGTTCATCCGTTGTGGGACTGAAGTGGCAGCTATAGGGATATTAATGGTGCAGGAATTGAGAGAGTGGACCTAGAAGCAGTGTCGATCAGGCTCGGCCTGCGTGGAGGACGAATGTTCCGTACTCTGCCTTCACTTCTGGAGGCCTTCCAAGGAGCAGCAGGATGAGGTGGGTCACAACGCGGAAGTGGCTTCCGGTTGGCTTCAATTTGGAGCCAAAGAGAGGTGCTGGTGGGCGGGTAGGCTCAACCTGCGACTCATCTCGGCATCAGGTTGTGACCCACAGTTTGAGAAGCCCTGCTTTAGAACAATATAAGGTGAACATCTTGTTTTGTAATTGAAGTTTTCAATGTAAAGTTAGAAAATATGTTCCTTCCTGAACATTTTCAGCTCAATTAGAAATAACCCAAGAATGATGCTGCTGTTCATTGACTTTCTCC
The DNA here is from genome assembly GCA_026170595.1 of Plestiodon gilberti rubricaudatus. NCBI lineage: Eukaryota > Metazoa > Chordata > Lepidosauria > Squamata > Scincidae > Plestiodon > Plestiodon gilberti. Next base: position 218,871,048 of record JANXHW010000001.1, on the reverse strand, counting down.
ATGTTGTTTGTGCATACTACTAAACGGCTGAGGAAAGGTCTGTTTCTTTTATACTTCTAACCACGTATTCCAAACTTGAATCACACCAAAGAATTTTCTTATATGCTTAGTACAAGCGAACTAATTGAAATAATGTCCAAAAGGAAAACAGTTGTATTAACTGGTATAATCACCTATGTCATTCATTTGTGTCAACTGCAACCCCCCCCCCCAAACCCCTACAATCTGCATTGTGCATATATAAGATGCACTAAGTCAGCGGTTCTCAAACACTTTGGTTTCCGGAGTCCTTTACACTCCTAAACAGAGACTTGCTTGTGTGGAACCTTTGGGAGCCCCAGAGCACTGGCGCATGTGCAGAGTGGCTCAGCGCCAAGCAGATGGGAGCCACTTATGGTGTGCTCGTGGAGCACCTGAAGGGTTCTCAGGGAGCCCCAGGGCTCCTACGTTAGGAGCACACTTTGAGAAACACTGCACTAAGGTATAACTTTGTCAAGAGAGCAACTATAGTCTGACACGTTCTGCACATGTTGACAAATTAAGAGAAAGTTAAAAGTACCAAACTCATTTCCACCTTGGGTCCCTTCGGGGAGAAAGGCGGGATAGAAATATTGTAAATAAATAAATAATTTCTCTCTCTTTCCCCCCCCCCTCCCCTCAGCAGTCTCATACACATACATATGGTCTTCAGTGTCTTGCAGTATCATTTGAGGTAGGGAAATGTATAAAGGAGATTGAATTTCCTTACAGCTCGGACTGTAGATTGTGTTGGAACTGCATAGGCTGTGTTGTCTGACCCAGTTGGGAAAATGCCTGTTGAGCAATGTCGTGAAAACAGTGTTGATAGCCAGTGTCCCTGCTGCACTCCCCCTCATACGAATACTGAGATGTGTTCTGTTGAACTGATGTTTGCAGTGGTGGGAAGATAATTTTTAAAAAATGTGTTTCAGCTTTTTATTAGTGTTCATTGCCCTGGCGAGACAGCAGTCACTCAAAGAGGAAGACTTCCCTCACAACTGTGATTGACTAGAGTCATCCTGTGGGAAAGGAAGCTAACTTATTCTAAACTGTAGGTGACCCTTGCCTTTTTTGTGAGCAATAAAGACATAATGGGGGCCCGGTGAAGGTTTAGCGGAACCCCCACAGCCATCTGCGCACTTCATTGGCAGAAGTGGCTTTCACTTGAACTTGCATTTGACAAGCGTGTTCTGTCTTTCTCTCTCATTCATAAGGGTCCTTCAAAGCCAGCTAATTGAAATGCTTGCACCCCTCCGTTCCTTTTCCTTGTCTCTCTTCTCCCCCTCCACCATTTGCTTAAATTGCAGAGCACCAGTATTCACTGTTAATGAGCAAAAAAACACATGCAGTTCTAGAGCTGTTTTTTTAAGCCTAAATAGGAAAGTTTTGAAGATCCCCCCCTTGTTGCACTGTCTGAGAGTCTAGCTTAATAATGAAGCAAATCTCTCTCTCTCTTCCCCCCCCCCCCCCAGTTTCTGTTGCACACTTGTTAAAAATTCTTTTTGTCCTCGTAGCCCTGGACTTTATGAAATGAAACACAAATCAGGCCCCTGGAATAAAAGGTTGCATGTATGCCTTGTGGCATTTGGAATGAAACTATTCACTGCCTGAATGACTATAAATAGAAAGCCAGGAGCTGTCTATGTCTCCACTTCAGGCTCCCTGCAAAGAAGCACCCTTCCCAGTAAAGGGTGACTTTTGAAAGAAAACTTTGTTCTTTCCTTGTGGGAATTGAATTGCTCAGGAATTCTTCTTGCACCTTTTGGTTAGAAGGCATTAATCTCCAATTTATTTTTAACAGCAGCATTCTCTGTAATAAATGTGTATTCTTGGACCTGTAGCCAGATATGCCATCTCATCTGTGGAATTCACGTAGAATTTTGAATGCAGAACAAACTCTGTTCTCTTTGCATTTTGCTCCTGAAAGCTTTCTTTTGGCTGTATTCCAGCTGTCGGCTCTTTTTATCTTGTATTCATTCTTTAGTAAGAAAGCTAAATTAGTGGTGCACAGGTTTTGAGAGACGGAGCAAGAATTGTGATTGATTTTTTTTATTATTATTATAAAAGATTTTATTCTCCCAGCGGACTTCTGAAGTTGCCGACATAAAAACTCCAATAGCTTACTGTTGCAGTTGTTCAGGCAATTTGTTTGGTTGATTTGGCCGTTATGAATGCTCAGAAATCTCCTGTGTTGTTCACTTATGCAGATGCAGTGTCAGACTCTTTTCTCCTCCCCTTTTTAGGTTTTTCTAAAGAAACCAGGAGATGTGGGGAGCAGAGGGAGGGGAGCTGCTCATTGACTTAGTATAGTTTCATTGGCTTTGATGGGACTGCATGAGTCTAAGTAGTCAATAAATCATTTGCCTGAGCAGGCAATTTTTAAAACTGTCTCCCACCACAATTGTTCCCGAGTTGCAGAGAGCAAGGAAACTCCTCTCTAACTCCTGAAGTTTTCTACAATTTTAATGTTGAAACTAGTATTAGTTTTGATTAAAGCATTTTGTTTCAGCTTCTGCATACCTTCAGCTGTGGTTGTGTATTCAAAAAAAGTGTGGGATAGTTTGTGTGTATTTGCATCCCAGTTTGTTATGATTTCTTGGCTTTTAAATGATAGTACAGAACCTTTGAAAACTTATTACTAAAGCAAGTGAAACTATTAAGACCTGACAGAATTCTTGTTGTAAAATTAGTTGAACTTTATGGAGAAATAATGGAAAACTCTTAAAAATGATTATTCCCATGGCTGAGCTACTCCGAACATACCTCTATGGTGTTATTTTTGGTTCTTGTAATTTGAATTTTTTCCTCTGTAAATGAACTTTAGCAAAAGCAAGCAATGTAAAGGGCCATATCAGTTTTGCCATAATCAATCTCTTCTCTGCAACGCTTGCCTCTTTGTTTTTATGATTACAGCCATGGGTTCATCTACATGCTGATTTCAGTGCGATGCTCCATATGTTTTGCTTGTCACCTTTTATTGTAAGATTTCCTTCACCTAAGGTGGACCCCTGCTGCTCCCTTTGCATTGGCAGCTCTTATAGGTAGTTCTGCCGCCTCTTTCCCTTTCTGTCTTTCCCTTGGGAGCCTGTTGTGAACCATTGAAAACATTGAATTCTTTGTCAGTTTTCATCTTGCTTTCTCTCTGGTGACTTTGTCCATCATTTACATAGTTTTGCAAGTGCTGTCCATCATCCATTCATAGCTGTAAAACTTCCCATTGGTTGCTCACAATTTAATTTGGCCTACAATGGCTAGATATACAAAAAAAAAAAATCCCTGTATTTTTTAGAATTTGCTTCATGGTTGCAGCTATATTTGCACATGCATTTTATCTTTTGTGAAACTCCTGTGTGTAGGACCGTAACTTATTCTTTACAAAAGAATATCTTAACATAGTACTAATAGCTGTAGTGCTAAAAATAGAATTAATGCTAAAAATAGAAACATTTCTGCCTACTTATAATCCAGCACTAACTCTTGCAGGCAGGCACTACATTTCAGTACATAGAAATGTGTAAAGCAGTTATTGAAGTTATAGCTCAGATTGTTAAAATATGTTTACAATTAGTCACAAAACAAAAATAAATTGTTTTAGAACTGTTTTAGTTCTTTTTAACTGTTAAAAATAACTGTTTTAGAACCCCTCCCCTTTACATGAAAGGTGACCATCAGTTTAGTTCCAGAGCTGCGCGCAGTCTGTTTAAATTCCACTGACCTGAGTGGAATTGAAGAAGGCTAGCTATGTGCAGGATTGCAGCTGGTATCATTATTAACTTCTGCTGCTATTACAGTGGTTCCACTACCAGTTCCTTGGCTCTAGTAATTGTCAGTGGATGAGAACCCAAGAGAGAGAAACAAGGAAAGCCTAGCCCTACAACAACACTGAATTGTTCTTCGGCACATTCATCAAGCTTTCCATTTTTTCACTCCAATAATGCTTCTTGTTCGTTCTTGTTCTCGTTCTCGTTCTCTCTCTCTCGGTAACCAGATTTAGACCAAACTAAAACAACTAGTATTATTGGAGTGAAATATATATATAATCGCACATGCACACACACCGTGTTTCCCCGAAAATAAAGCATGTCTTATATTAATTTTTTTTTCCACCAAAAAACGCAGCATGTCTTGTTTTCGGGGGGTATCTTATTTTTTTGTGTACACAACAAACAACGAAAAATTACAGGCACCAAATTGCAGACACCTTTTCCGCGGTGCTTGCCCTTGCCGCCTCCTGCACCGCAGCCCGCTGGGAACGTCCCCCCCCCAGCTCTCTGGTTTTCTTTTTCAGCGAGCACCAGGCTGGATGCAGCCGCAAGCCCGCTGGGGAAACCCCCCCCCCCCACTCAGCATTGCTCTCACTGAATGCAGCAGCGGCCTCTCTGGAAATGTCAGAGTTCACTCGTATGTTTCCGGAGAGCCTGCAGCCAAGCTCAGAAGCCGAACACGGCCGCAAGCTCTCCAGAAACATCCGAATGAAGTGAAAAAGGGCTGCTTGATATCTGCTGTGGCCGAAGAAAGATTTCTCTTCTTCTTTACACCTTTCTGCCTCCTGTGCGACACTTTCATTGCTAGGAACTACATATTGAACGTGCTTGGTAATAAAGGGATTAAATTGTTTCCAACTGTGTGCTCGTGTCTTTGCACTGCTTTCTGCTGCCAAACAGTTGCAGGTAGTGTGAGGGCAGCGTGCACATGTCCCTGTGGTTTGTATTATACAATTCTACAAACCACTTTTCCATGAAAATGCCGAAAGAGGTGTACAGTAAGAATAAAAGCAGAACAACAAACAAACATTAAAATACAATTAAAATAAACTGTAATACTAAACAAAATATCCAGAAGTAGCAGTAACCAAAAATAAAATAGTTACCCCAAAAATGACTTGGCCAGATGATGAAAAGTAGTTGGTGAGATTTCTGATGGACTTCCAGGAGAGGACATTCCACAGCCTTTCTGCTACTGCTGAAGAAGCCTGCCCTGGGACACCATCAGCCACTTGCGTCTCTGGGACTGGATGTAGAGCAGTGGTCTGGCGGAAGATTTCAGTGTTCAGGCAGGTTCGTATGGGACCTGTTTTGGGGTTTAAAAGAAAACCCACACATTTTTCTTGATACTTTAGAGTGTTCGCAATATTATGTCTGCAAGTAAGTCCTCCTGGCTTCTCTTTTCCCCCTATGTCTTTCCATTTATCTAGCCTGTGTGAATGTGGGACACCCTGTGTGAAAATAGGGGGAAATGGCAGAGACTTTGTCCATTCTTAATAGACTGTAGAGATTGCTTTCTTCAAAGTGTCAAATACAAATAGGAAGGAGACAGATTCTGTCTTGCTACTGTTGGCCTCTGGAGCTTGCTTCCTACAGAGCTCTGCTTATGTGTGTATGCTTGGAAATTTTCCAAAAGCAACAGAAGAAAAATATATTTAATCAGCCATTTGATGGTCAGGGACATTAACTGTATGCCTTTACAAGCTGTTAGCCTGTGTTAGATGTTGAAGCACAGAGGCATAGCTACACCACCACCACCCCGGGGGAGATGTGGCACCCCCATGTGACAGCACCCCGGGGGCCCACCACTCCCCATAACGACGCCTCAGTTGAAGCCTGCCCTGAAAGTATGGAAATAGGATTGGGTTATTTTGATATGCAGAAATAGCAAAAGATTAATGCAGAGTTTAACTTCTTAGTTATTAAAGAGTCAAAGAATTATAATAGAACTAGGGTAAGAGTGGAGGGCTATTGCTTGTGCAGTCTTTTGCTCAGGATAACTTTGGCATAGTTGGAACATGCATGCAGTAGAAAAAAACCCCTCCCAATTGAATATTTTGATATGATATTCTTGTAAGCATATGGATTCTCTGAAATATTTTCAGTTCTCATGATCAATACAAGAATTGCCCATTAACTTAATTACTTATTAGATTTTTGTGGTCCTGCTGTTCACGTTTTGTATTTAATTTTTTAAAATATTTTTTTTATTTAAAGTCTGTTAGTGTAACTCAGAAATGAACTCTACTAGCCAGGCACACCATTGCTAAGTTCTCTGAGTGGTAATGAAAGCAATGTTGTGCTTTTTTTTTTGTATATACCGGTAAATCAAACTGCTGCACTGTACCTCCAGTGACATAAAACACAAACACAAATGTTTCTGCTGTCATAATATGCTTTGAACAAATGTTTGTAAAAACATCGTGGTTTGTTGTTGTTTTTTCTGGAGAGATTTAGTTTGATAGATCACTACCATCCGGTAATCCGGGTATGGAAAATGCTATATATAAAAGCAATGGGTCATTCCGTGTCAAATCAACCAATAAAAAATACATTTTGGAACTTGATGTCACGGATTTTGCTCATTTTCGGTACATTTGTAGCTTACCATGAGATGTTTAAAAATTATTTTTTTCAGATTTTTTTGTCCATCTGTTTTTGAGATATTGAATGTTCAAAATTGCCCAAAAAGGCCAAAATTCACTTGTCACCATACATTCAAATGCCAGTTACAGGATAACAATTGAACCCTTAGTCTTGTGTAGTGGCAGTCTTAACTACCATCCCAGTTTAACCCCAATTCAAGGAGGAAATGACCAGGGAGATCGTTGCTGGCTACTAGGCACTGAGCCCTGTGCCCCATTCTTCCACATATGACTAAATAATTGGGCAGCAGGGAAGGCTGAAGTTAAGTGCCGAAGTTGCACAGATTCTTTCCTTCTTCCCCGAGATGGAATCCTTTGTATTGTGTTAGAAATACGGTAATACTTAAAATAATGGATTAAGTTCTGCACACAGCTCATAGCTTTCAGGGTCTCTCTAGAAAGGTGTTCGGTATGTAGGGCTGCAATTGGAGCATATTTGATGGAAATTGCCCCCCCACACACACACACACACTTGTGCAAGCAGAAATGCCTTTCCACTGATGCATGTCACCATGTGATCCAAGCTTTTTTTAAACGTCTTTTGAATGGATACCTAAAGCCAGATTTTTATACTTACAGGTGTGTTCATAAATATTGTATTTTACGCTCCATAGGACGCATCGGTCCATAGGACGCATGCATCCTATGGAGCATAAAATACAAAAAAAAAGAAAAAGAAAAGAATTTCACTTTCCTGGGCTTGGGGGCGCTTCAGGGAGGCCTGTGGGGGTTGCGTGGAGGCCTGCGCGAGCCTCTGCAGGCCTCTACGATGTTCAGGTCGGCCCAAAATAGCGATTTTCGGCCATTTCAGCCATCTCTGCAGGCCTCCCATCGGCCCCAAACAGCGATTTTTCGGCCATTCCGGAAATGGCCGAAAATCGCTATTTTCGGCTGAACTAAACATCAGAGGGGCCTGTGGGGGCTCGCACAGGCCTCCCCGAAGCCCCCACAGGCCTCCCCGAAGCACCCCCAACCGTAGGCTTCGCACCATAGGACGCACGCTTTTCCCCCCATGTTTTTTGGGGGGAAAGTGCGTCTTATAGTCCGAAAAATACGGTACATACATTGCAAATTGATATTTCCATATTATGGGCTGCATGTCTTGAGTTTAAATGAGGTCATTACTTAATATCTCCCAAGTACTATTTGGCAGACATAATTGTACTCATATAGCTATAGGCAATGAAAGTCCCTGATTTTTTTATTTTATTTTTTATAAAATAAAAATAAAAAGGTGGCGTATAGCAAGCATCGATCTTTAGTCAGTCAATGGAGCAAAGGTTGCACAATCTTGTTAATACTAATAGAAGTTTGTGTTGCCTGGGGGAATTGGGGTGAGGGAAAAGAATGGGATATGCAACTGATCCTGTTTCTAATTCATTGTGTCATGGAATTCCAGGAAGGCATTATCAGTTATATTCAGTGTCTCTTGCTTTGGTTTTGTTGGTGGGAACCTTCTCTGTAAGTAACATCTGCTTTAGGTTGTTATGCTCTTGTTCTGGAAATGAGTGGAAACCCTATTTGAGACTGAAGCTTCATTGGACATACTTGGGAACTGATTTCCTACTTTTTTTTAAATTGTAAAGGATGTAAGACTGTCAGCCCAATCCTGTGTAAGATACGGCACCTGGCCTAAAGGGCTGGCCGCCGTATCCTATTGAGTTCCTGGGCTGCCCGGGGCAGCCCGGGAACAACTCAGGAGAAGGGGACAACCATGCTTTACGGCACGTTTACGACATCCTGCTCCAGGGGAGCACATGCTCCCCCAGGGCACAGTTACCCAGGATTGCACCATGATTTGCATCTCTTTCTTTCAAAAGTCCAAAGTTCATTCTTGATCTAACTTTGGGTAGAATCCTGGGATGAAATCCATTTTTCAACATACCCTTGTTCTAAATACAGAATGCCACATCTTTAGTGCATTGGATCACAATGTAAGCTAGAAGCTTGAATGATTTTTATTTTATTGGGCCTCATTTTTAGCTAATTGAAAAGTTTTGAGTGATGTTAGCTTGCATCTTAGTCTGGCTGAGGTCGGATTGACACCTGAGAAGGGAATAAATTGAAGCTTGTGTATGCTACTTTAGGAAACAGCACAGAAGGCCTGCATCAGGGATACCAAAAGAGAGCATGACATATGCCAGGGGTAGCCAAATTGTGGCTCCTGAGCCACATGTGGCTCTTTGACGTATAATGTGTGGCTCTCGGAAACATGTTGGCTGAGCTCCTTTTTGCATCACAATTAATATAAAAGATAACTAAGACATTTTCAAGCTTTATAATTTACCATGTATAAGCTGAGAGTCCACTGGATTAAAACCTAAGTTTAATGTTCATGATGAGTGAATATATTTAAGAATTTAAATGCTGCTTAAATATTGCGACTCTCAAACATCTGACGTTTATCGTATGTGGCTCTTACATTAAGCAAGTTTGGCCATGCCTGACATATGCTAACTAGCAACTTGTGAACTGGGAGTAGAGTCAAGCAAGTGAAATGTTGGTTCTTTTTTGGACTAGATAAGCAGTCACGTGATTTAAGGTTTTTTTAATGGCTTTTTCATTCTATCATTCTGGACTTCATAAAAGCACAGTAAGACCAGCCCAGAAAAACAGCTGGTTAGAATGAATGCTGCTTCTCTCCTTTTTCCCACCCCGGTCAACTTCTTTAGGTTGCACAGACTTCCCTGTTCCATTCCCCTTTAGGGAGAAGTTGGCAGGTTTTACAAATTGAGAAGCTGGTAATGGCTTAGGTACACCTTTTGCCAAATTGCAAAGGAGAAAAAGGAATCATTGCTATAAAATGACAAACATCTTTCATCTATATAAAGATCTATCTATCTTTCATATATATAAAGGCTTTTTTAAGTGCAAGCAATTCGATATTATTGATGGCAACCAACAAACTTGGTCAGGACTTTTATTTCTTCCACGCCTGAGAAGCAATAGATAAAACAGCCTTATGAACAGCAAGCATAAAAATGCAGTGAGAAAAAGCATTATTTATCATAAACGTAGATTCCCCCCCCCCGTGCCAAAGCAAAGTCTTAGTATAGTTCTGAAGCATAAGAGTTCCCATCTCTATTTTGCAGCATATTTAAACCCATTTCTGTCCAGCTCACAGGTGTACACATTTGGCTCCTGTTGCGTATACACAGGTATGCGTATAACGGTGGGCAGAAATGCCTTATTAACGAGACAAATCTTTGTGTGGTATGTTCAAAAGATAATGAAATTATGTTGCTATTGTCATATTTTTAGGCAAAGAAAACTCCATGTCTCCAGCTATCATGTATAAAGTAGTCGTCTTCCTGCTTCTGTCTGTTGTTCGAGTGACCAAGAAATGTCTCTCAGGGTTAGGGTTATGCAGGTAGAGCAGGCTCAGCTTCCCGTGGACCTCCACTGAGTCGGGCAGTACAAATTAAGTAGGTTGCAAGTTAAGACACAGGGGGGAAAGAAAAAGCTGCCCTCAATCACACACTGGATTGTTGGGGACTAGTCTAGTTCCCACTCCAATGGTGTCCGTGAATGGTCTCCATTCCTTTTCCCCCACAAGTGTGATAGCATTCATTCACAGGTGGGGGGCAAGAGGTGTAAAATACTTCCTCTTCTGCTCCTCTCACCCACTGGCGTCACTGCGGGGGGGGCGGAGCTCTAAGTTCCGCCACGATCCGACCCTCCATTACACGGGTGAACGAAGCGGCCCTGCCCCCTCACCTTTGGAGCCTTTCAGGGCAGCGAAAGCAACGTGCAGGGAGTCTCCTGTGCGTTGTTTTCACCGCCTTGAATGGTTCCAAAGGTGAGGGGGCGGGGCCGCTTCGTTCACCCGTGTAACGGGGGGTCGGATCGTGGCGGAACTTAGAGCTCCGCCCCCCCTGCAGTGACGCCAGTGCTCTCACCACTGGCTTGTCTGGTCTTTCCTAACAGTGATATTTTGTGGGGAAAGAGGGACTGGTGCAACCTCACAAGGGTCTTTGTGTTATGCAAGCTCTGCTTTTACTATTACCACCACTCAATACATTTCCATCTGTTGGAGGGAACTGAAGCTACTGCCAGCTATTTGGATCATGGTATAGCATAAATGTTTATAAGTACAAAATTACTACTTAAATGTTGACATAAGACCTAATTTGTTTCCATGAAGACCATTTCGGTAAGATAGGGAGACTCATTTGCCAATAGGAAAGTTACAAATGTGGGACCTGTATCATATAGGTTCCTTGTTGGTTCAAAGCTATAGAGCCCATATAGAAATGATATTTTCATGTTATAATATCTTAAAGAACAGGGTAATTGCAAAGTAAAAAGCACTCAAAGCATGTTTTCAAATCTCTAATAACTGCTCTTATGACTCTGAAGTGCTAGCTTATGCTGTTGAGCAATATTGGGATTCTTGGTCCATTGCAGGTCATTTGAAGCTACCTTTTAGTCATTTCCAGACAGGCCAAACATGCAAATGAATGTAACTATCTTCTAGTAACTATCTTCTAGTGCTAACAGATGTGGATGAGCAAACAAAGGATCTTTAGAGGCAGAAATTCTGCCTGTATCTGGGCAGACATGGTACAACATGTGCCTAAATTAACGTTTTGGCATCATGTTTCCATTTCTGACCCCTGGCTCAGTTTAAAGTGGAATCTCAGCTAATGATCAAGACCCCCTCAAACATGGGATGGAGGACATCGCAGAAATAGAGTACTGTATATCCATCATGTATATAGAGAAATTCCTGCCAATCTAGCAGTTCCAAAGCATGTTAATGCGAGTAGATAAATAGGTACCGCTTGCGGGAAGGTAAACAGCGCTCCGTGTTCCAGCCGCATGCTACTCGCTGTGGCATGGAGAATCATGCCAGCCACATGACCACGGAGGCGTCTTTAGACAACACTGGCTCTTCGGCTTTGAAATGGGGATGAGCACCACACCCTAGAGTCGGACAAGACTGGACTTAATTATCAGGGGTCACCTTTACCTTTTTATATAGAGAAATAGCATATAACCCAGTCGCGTCGCGACGACGCGCGTCACCCCAGAGTGGGGGCGCGCGTCACCCTTAAGGGGGAGGCTCCGCCCCCGTGCGTGACGTCACGCGCAGGAGCAGAGCGCCCTCCCCGCTCCGTTTTCGGCTCATTTTGGAGCCAAACGGACACAAGGGAGGGAGGATGGGCCCAGCTCAAGCTCTAAACTGTAAGTGGGGGGTGATCGCGCGTCACCCCTATACGCATGACGCCCCCCGGCGGCCCGCCCCCCCACTTCCCCCCGTCGACGCCAGTGATATAACCATTGCTTGAAGTCAAATTACTTTTATGTGCAAATAAAACATGCATATCAGCTGTGGACATTCAATTAATTAAACTCTTCCAAGGAAATAGGTATTAAACAGCTTTCTCACCTTTTGTCAGGTTATCTATCAGTCTCTTAAAAGGGAATTGTGTTCTGTCATGGGTTGTGAAAATTAAAACAAAAGCACCTATTCTCTAGACAAGAAGATATGGCACAACTGCTGTGTAGCCAATCCTATGACTACTTAATTCTTGCAAGCCTGACCGTTGAGTGATTCAGAGAAAAGCCAAAGCCACACACCAGTGAAAATGCTGTAGATATTGAAATAGTTTGACAGAGGAAAACTTCTACTACGAATTTGGGTTTGATTTGGAGAAGTCCCCGGTGTTGAAATCTGTTTTGAAATATCTGTGAAGAAGCCTGCCAGCCCTAAAATTGCAGTTTAACTTCATGATGTGGTGTAAGTTGTACCAACTCCCAAATGTTCCTCCGTTGTCAACATTTTAGGGAAGCTTTCATGGTGTTAAGGTTTCCCTTCAACTAATTACCTCAAGCAAAAGAAAAAGTGCACAGTAGATTTTTGTTATGGTTATGTTTGTGGCTTATTAGCATAATTACACAGAAACGGGGATTGAAGTTTCTTGTTCTCTAACAATGTTGTGGTTCACAGTTGCCATCACAGCTGGTGAATTGTCTGTTCACAATACAGTCCATATGTGCTGGAGACCATATTGTGTAGGAATTTACAGGGTACAAGTTGGGAGTATAAATATTGGGGGTGGAAACGCTTTTCTTTCCCTTCCCTCCTAAAAATCCATTTATAAAAGGCTCCACAGAACAGCAGGGGATGTACTTTGTATGTACACTTCAAATGAACATTCAAATACAGTTTAATTTTGGTTGAAGAACCACAGCATTGGCAGGAGCAGTTGGCTAAACATGAAGACGTATATCAAACTTTATAGACTATCAGATATGAATAGTACAGTGTATTAATAAGAACTTTCCTTGGATTGATATTTCCTAGATTGTGCAATGGTGAAGTTGAAAGGAAGAGGTAGCATACTTAAATTCTAATTGTCATACACTAATTTATGTTGTCATCCCGCTGTATAGATAACATACTTAAGGCACCTGCTAAACGTTGAACCACTGGATTCCTACATTGTTGGAAAGTTCAAGGCATAGGCGATGTTGGACATTCAAACTCTGATTGAGGCTCCACCAACTCCCCGGGGACCCAAGCACCCACTTTTAAATGAGACAGCATTCACCCCATCCCCCTGTCAATCAGGTTGCTCTCCAGGAGAGCAACACAGTTGAGGGGGGGGGGGGAGAACAGGAGGTGGAGGAACAATGGCTGATGTGGTTCTCTCTCCCCTATCCCCAGCAGGTTGTCCACCCATGCTCACTTTCACTGGTAGAGCGGGGGGGGGGGAGGGAAAGACATAGGGATGGAGGAGAGAGAAAGGGGGGAAGCCATTCACCTCTTCAGCCACACAGGGAGAAAGAGAGTTTTCAAGTTTCATCATGCACAAATGATCTCATAAAGCAAAATGCCCAAGAGCCCAGCGCAAGTTGGTGTAGACACTGCTTCATAAATTTACTTATTTGCACAAAAATTGGGGTAAAATGTGGCACCTGCATTTTATTATTTATTTAAAATATTTCTATCATGCCTTTCCAGTTAAAAACCTTTGGGCAACAAACAAAAATCATTTCAATATTAAAACAGTAAAAGCAATCAGTTTTACAACAATTAAAACAGGCAGCAAAAGTTAGAACAACAAACCAGCAGTAGAAAGCCTGGCAGAATAAGAGTTGTCACTGCCTGCTTCAAAGCTGCTAGGGAAGTCATCCAGCCGGTCTCCTCAGGGAGGGAGTTGCAGAGATGTAACACCGCTACAAAAATGGGCCTTTCATTGGTACCTACCAGTGTGTCAGTGGTAGAGCAGGGTCTAAACGTAATCAGGTGCCTTGCCTATGAGATTTCCCAATTCAGCTGTTGGAGTACCACCATTTTTAGTCTATGGATGTAACCAGAGGAGGGAAATATTTTGGAGTTACTATTATCTCAGGGTATTCTTTATGTAGGCCAGCGGGTGGCGCAGCGGGTTAAACCGCTGAACCATATGCTGTTGATCGAAAGATCGGTAGTTCGATTCCCACGACGGGGTGAGCACTCGTTGCTTGGCCAGCTCCTGACAACCTAGCAGTTCCAAAGCATGTCAATGCGAGTAGATAAATAGGTACCGCTTGCGGGAAGGTAAACAGTGCTCTTTGTTCCAGCTGCATGCTACGCGCTGCGGCAAGGAGAGTCACGCCGGCCACATGACCACAGAGGTGTCTTCGGACAACGCTGGCTCTTCGGCTTTGAAATGGAGATGAGCACCACACTCTAGAGACTGGACTTAATTGTCAGGGGATACCTTTACCTTTATTCTTTATGTAGTCAGTGCCCTTTTGTAAAGTCAGATTTAAACAATTCTTTGTCATTTTCACATTTAAAATTGCTTCAGTACTTTTTTACTTAACGATTATTGTTTTTTTAATTTATTCTATGTACTGTTTTTAAATTATGTATTTTAACTGTTGTAAGCCGCCTTGGGCATTTGCCTCGGCATAGGAAAAGGCGGGGTATATTTTTTTAAATAAATAAATTACCTAATTAATTAATTAATTGATTAATCCAATTAGCAGGGGGTACTTCAGAAAATTGGACTGTGACAGGTGGTACCCGGGCCTCCAAGGGTTGAGACCCCCTGGGCAGGACGTCTGGCTCAGGACGTAGAGCGTTCGTCTAAACCCCAAGGGGTTTTTACAATATAATAATGTTCTAGTCTTTCATAGAACCCTTCATTCGAGATGTTGCTTTCACAGGCCAGCTCTCTCTCTCTCTCTCTCTCTCTGGCGTTCACCTCAGCATGCTTCAGCTTCAGATAACACAGGCAACCTTGATTGTCACTCAAGCATTGCAGCTGCAGCTTCACTCCCCCACAAGACTCTGCAGCTTATCAGCTCGGCGTGCCAGCAGCTCTCCGACAGACTTCCGGCCGTCTTGAACTGCTGTCCTGCAGATCTTCAGGCAGATATCTTCAGACAGCAGTTCAAGACGGCCTGAAGTCTGTCGGAGAGCTTCTGGCACGCCGAGCTGATAAGCTGCAGAGTCTTGTGGGGGAGTGAAATCGCAAATAGATTAATAGGTACCGTGTCAGCGGGACGGTAACAGCGTTCCATGCGCCTCGGTGTTGAGTCACGCTGGCCACATGACCATGGAAACGTCTTCAGACAGTGCTGGCTCTTCAACTTTGAAACGGAGATGAGCACCACTCCCTAGAGTCGGACACGACTGGACTTAATTGTCAAGGGATACCTTTACCTTTACCTTACTTATCTTTACTTATATCTTTACTTATCTTAAAATCAAAGCATGCTAATGAGAAGGGGTTTCTTCACCATGTGAGCTTGAAGAGTTTTACCATAATTAGTTCAATATAAGATATGATCTCTTGTTTTGTTTTGTTCTTACGCAAAGCAGTGCAAGTTGCTGGCAGGTTGGTATAAACTCATTTTGTTAGCAGGGTATATTGCAAAATCAGCTTGAAAAGAAGACACAGCTGGCATGTGCTTGTTCCATGCACTCATGTTTCTCCATTTCCAGCAAAACAGGCAATATTACTTAACATCTTTCAAGCAACTTCTTATAAAGACATTAACATTTCCTCCAAACAAAACAAAATATGGAAATACTATGCCTTGAAGTACAAAAACATATACCAGACCACAAAGTTGACTCCCCCACAGGCCCTGGATGAGCCAGAGGGCAGTTGCTGTGATGGATCTGTCAAGCTGCTAGTGCAGAAGGGATTGTTCTTGTAGAGGGCAAGAGACTATGTTGGTTGTTCGGTCTTTGTCTTAAATCCATTATACCAGCGTTTCTCAAACTGTGCTCTACGAGCACATTGCCTTAAGCCCTGCCCCATTACCTAATGTTGTTCCCATGTTTCTCTTGTGGTGTTGCATTGCGCAGGCGCCAAAGCTCTGAAAGGCCAAGCATACACGTCTTTCCTGGTGCTGACTTCAAGGAAGCCTAGTTCCTTGTAGGTAGGAATTTTGGTGGTGCAGATCCAGATTTCAGATTCCAGACAAGATTCTGTGCAGACTTTCTTGGGAGTAAGGTCCATTGAAATGCATTTCGGTATTTTGTTCACCCATTTCAAGACAAAAGAGATGATTTTGTTGACTTTAAGCAAAACAAGAACAAACAAAAAAACAGTAGCCGCTAACTCGGAAGGAACTAGACAAAATTATTGCAGCTTTGTACCTGAAGAAGTGTTGAATAAGCGACCCGGATCCTGCTTCTGGCTAGAATTCCAGGAATCCACAGGGATTGAAGTGGGTATTAAACACTACCCATACCTGCTCTGGGTGCTTCAACTAGATTTGATACCCCCTCCTCCCTACTTGCTATAAAAAAAAAGCAGCCACTGGATGGAGGCCAATGCAATGCTAAAAGCAAAAAGGGAGGGGAGTAGTTTTGCCCCAACCTCTGCCAAAAATGGACCAAAATTTCTTCTTTTGATCAGTTGATAATCTAATGTGCTCTAGGGCTTCCCGAGACTCCTTTTAGAAGTGTCGAGCTCTGGAGTCCAAAAGGTTTGAGAGCTGTTGCATTATACCAAAGACGACAATGCATGCATTTTTCAGGGATAGCGTTCTCTTTGTATCATTTAGTTATGGTTTTAAATTCGGGAGATTCCGGCAATAAATTATTATTTTTCCTGCCTTGTCTTAATTTGCTGCACCTCAGATAAGTGTTGTGTGTGAGAATGAAGTATGACATGAGTGCTGATAAGCTCAAACTGTTCTAGCATCTCTACTGACCCATGCCATTAGCAGGTTTCTTATACCTTGTTTTCTAGAAACTCTTTTATTATTGCGTCATTAACATGCATAGTGTTTTACACAGAGTGAAAAGAAGGAAGACAAAAATAGGGGGATGAAGGTGGAATTAGGGGTAAACGGGCGATGCTTGTGCAATGTTGCATGCACTTAAATTTAATTACAGGAGGGAAATAGTGTCAAAGCCTTTATTAAAAAAAATGTGTGTTTTAAGTAGGGATTTGAAGAATCTCCTCTGCTGTTTTTAACATGGAATTTTACCAAATAATCTTAAGGCTTGTATATGATGTACTGGTGACAATAGCTAATGATATATATGTAGAAAATTTGTTTTACAAATGCTCCATACTGGTAATACATTTAGACTTTTATCTTTTCAAAGACAGTCAGCTTCTACAAGCTTTTAATCAGACCTATATTTTCCAGAACTTGTTGCCTTTTCATAAGGGTTAGTTTTATTCTGAAGTTAAGTCCTGCTTAATCTTTATTCCTTCCCAAGGAGTGTGAGTGAAAGAAAGCTAATTTGAGCAAAATTCCCAGCACCTCTTCAGAACAGCAACCCCTTGTGCCCCCTCCAAAATTGTCTTCAGGGGGTACGAGGACTCTCCTGAACAGGACTGTATATAGGCTGTAGAGAGCTGCAGGGTTATGGGGAAGATAAGAAAAAAAATCCCCCTCTAGCATGAAAGGAAATGTCTCACATTCACAGAAGAGAGAGTTAGAACTCAGTATGTCAACTAATGTATTAAACACTGTGTGCTATGTTTTCTGTTCTATTGAGGGCACTCTCCATTTCTAGTATATTGTCACTAATATTTGTGCAATAATGATTATGGTATCAAATTTTCAGTGTTTGCTTACTGATCTGAGGCCCATCTTGCTGCGTAGGGTTTTTGTTTTCCCTATGCACAAGGATTTATTAATCTTTTATCTTCAAAAATGCTTAAATGAGAGCCAGGTACTGGAGTTAGACTTGGGTACCAGGTAGTGGTTCTGGAGTTGGACTTAGACCTGGAAGATCCAGGTTCAAATCCTGCTCCGCCATGAAGCTTCCTGGGTGACCTTGGGCCTGTCACTATCGCTCATCCTAACCTTACCTCAAAGGATTGTTGTGAGGACAAAAGGAGGGAAGGAACTATATACATCACACTTGAGCTCCTTCGATGAAGGCTGGCATAAAAATGTGAAAAATAAATTCTCATGTATAGATATAAAAATATTCTACCCAGCAAGGTGAACTTCAAATCAAACAAATATGAATGTATGACTTCCTAGGTCAGCAAAAAGCAGCTCCATATCCTGCTAACTCTCAGAGTTGCCCAGATGTGGCAGATTCAGGTCTAACAAAAGGGAGTACCATTTCACAGAATACATAAGTAATTTAGACAACGCATTCCTTCAAGATGTGATAACTTTAAGCTGAAACATGAAACATTCAGATCTCTTAAATCATTATATGTCTATTTAAAAAGCAGTGGCTAGGCAGTGGGGGCCCATCCTGGAATGGTACTGCCATTTCCTTTTTTAACATCCCAAAGGTTCTGGAATGCCCAGTGGGAAACACATGAGAAAGGAAGATTGCTTAGCATGAATTCCTGTTCTCTGTGTCTTCTGGAGGGCATTCTCCACGCACCACCTGTTTTCCTTCAAGCACCCAGATTAGAGTCTGGGTGTTTGAAGCTTCTGCCTTTGTCCTGTATGTGGAGAAATGCAAGGTAATGCAAGAGAAATGCAATGGTAAGGGGCTTCCATTTTTACCTCCCTCTTTTGCCCTTTCCTTTTTAAGTTTATTGTTTAAAGCAGGGGTTGGCAACCTACGGCCCACAGGCCAGATCTGGCCAACCAAAAGTCATCCAGCCCACGTAGAGCTCAGCTTGGGAGGCAAGCCTCCCACCCAATTTGCCACACGCTGGACAGGGCATGACAGAGCCGCCTGCCCAGGCTCGTAGAGTCCTTGTGCCGTTCTGCAAGCCTGGGCAGGCGGCTCTGCCATGCCCTGTCTGGTGAGTGGCAAATTGAGCAGGAGACTTTGCCTCCCAAGCTGACCACTGTGCAGCCGCTTCCAGGAGCTTGGCAACACAGAAGTTTGGCAATGACGTTATTGTCGAACATCCGGCCCCTTTGTCTGAAAAGGTTGCTGACCTCTGGTTTAAAGAATTGTTCTGGTTTGTGGCACACAATGTGTTTAAGCCACATTAGATTTTATGGCCAAACTCTAGTTTTGGGGGTGGAGTTGCTTCAGCACTTCCAGTACAGTCTGGGAAGGCAAGGTAACCCCTCCCCTCAGTGAGGAGAGACAAACTCGAGGGCCCTTCCTGTTGCTCCAGGAGAAGATGCTAACCCAAAATTCCAACCCTCAGGAAAATGCAGAGAAGATGAATTCACATGAAGACATTTCCTTCCCCTGTGCTATTTTCCAGAGTGTAAATACACACCCACACCCAACAATGAAGCAAAGTGGCTTGAAGGGGGACTGACCTACATCAGGAAAATGTCATGGGGGGAGGGAAGAGTTAGCCCCAGCCTTTCAGGTTGCCCCTCCCTTTCCATCTTTTTAAAGAAGCTTAAGAAATGGGAGTTCTTATCATGGATCTTGAACCTCCTCTCTAGTTTAGTTCCTAGAATGGTTCAAAAAAGTTAGACAAATGCATGGAGAATAGAACTATTAAGAATTAAATGGAATCTCGGAGGGCTGTATGAATACCACATACTGTGGATGAACGGGAAGGCTGTTGTGTTTATGTCTGACTTGCCTTCCCAGAGGGAGCTGCCTGACTGCTACTGGAAATGGAAAATTGGGCTAGATGGATCGATGGTTTGATCCAACAAGGCCATTTTTACAGTCACTGGTTGGTTTGACCTTTTTTGTAATCTCTTATCGCTCTTGCAGGTAATAAACATGGATGGAACCATGAGAAAAACTCTCATAGAAGATAAGCTTCCACATATATTTGGGTTTACTTTGTTGGGTGACTACATCTACTGGACAGACTGGCAAAGACGAAGCATCGAAAGAGTTCACAAAATAAGGGCAAGCAGGGACATCATCATAGATCAGTTGCCAGACCTGATGGGCCTTAAAGCTGCAAGCGTCACCAAAGCTGTTGGTAAGTGAAGGCAATGTGAAATTGATTTATACTTATTCCAAAACAGCTCTTGCTTTCAATGCTAAATATTAGGATCCTTTGCCATTACAGGAAGTTGTCTTGAGTGATTGAAAGGCTACTGAATGGGAAGTTGTACCTATGTTGGTCAAAGCAGGCTAATTGGAATCCTTTCTGCAACTTCCTTGCTCAGCTGACAAGGGGACCGTGGGAAGCCCAGTGGTGTGCCCCAAGAGCTCTTGGGATGTGATGTGTCGTCTCTTCAATTATGCTTTCGCTCATTCAGTGACTGAGGGGTGGATTGAGCAAGCACGGCTTTCCCCTCTCTCTCAATAACCACCAAAATCACTGCAACTGGTTTCATTTGGCTGTAGCAAAGCAAGTGGCAAGAAATCCACTTCCCTTCTGCCACCCAAGTATTGCTAGCTGGCTATACATTTGCATCTGTATGCTGTTTCTAGCTACCAGGGATTTCCCCTAGCAGCAAAAGAGAGTGTATGTGCCTAACCCTTGAATTGTGGCAGGTACTGAGACTGGGGGTGTGGGGATGGGGTTATTTTTGATCCAGCATGTTTTTGTGTCAAATGTCAAGAGACTGTCACTGGTAGGAGCCACTTCCCTAGCTGCATGTTTCATTGATGGATTACATAGTGTAATTCATCTGTGGAACTCCTTGCCACAGGATGTGGTGATAGCAACTGGCCTAGATGCCTTTTTAAAAGGGGTTTGGATAGATCCTTGGAGGAAACGTCCATCACAGGTTACAAGCCATAAGCAACCTCCTGACTTTAGAAGTAGGTTTTCTCTGTGCCAGGTGCAAGGGAGTGACAACAGGAAATGGGTATCTTGTTGTCTGTGTGCTCCCCGAGGCATCTGGTAGGGCCATTGTGAGATAAAGAAGCTAGACTGGGCCTTTGGCCTGATCCAGCGGGACTCTTCTTATGTACAAGTAGATGATTGGGAAGAAAAGGAAATTTTATCCAATCCATGACAAATCCATGGGTCTTTTTTGTTCTTGATAGTGGGATATTAGTCTTTCAGTTTTTGGGGAAAGTTTTAATAGTGCTTCTGACCTACTTACTACCTACTTAATTATTAGTGCTTCTGACCTATACTTTTTGCCCCTTTTCCATGCTACTTAGGTTATGTTAGGAGGTAAGATAAGCAATTTGTCATGCAGTTTGGCAAATGAGAAACAAGTGTGATTTTAGAGATGTATTGAATAGGCCAGAAAATGTGCCCTCTTGTGATACCTTCCTGCTTAATCTCCTAGTGTGAAAAGTACAATTTGCTGCAGATCCCATTATGCTCTATTTTTATGTCTAGAGAAGCTTTCAGCTTAATTATGGTGTCTGAAAAGAGCAGTCATTCATAATTTACATGTCTACAGGCCAAACGATCCGCTCTGTACATTTATGAAAGCTTTGCCTCCTTTGCCTCCTGTGTTTGACTGAACTCATGACTCTTCCCCAATCTTTGCACCTACAAAGAGATCATTTTTCCCAATTGGGATATTACTATCACAGTCTCACTCGCTCTCACTTTCAGTATCTCCTCTATAATGCCTAAGCTTGCTTTTACCCTGTTTGCTATATCAACCATACCTTTCAGGTATTATGTGTTTTGCTTACCGTCTCTCCTGCTTTCTTTCTCCATGGCGAGTGATATACCCTTAAAATACTAGAAACTGGTGTTCTCTAGTAGGAAGATGAAAATGAGCAGAAGCTTGGGAAATAGCTTATAACCAACACGGTACAAAGGCTTGGCACTTAGTGTTCTTGAATGCTGGATATTTCCTCTAGCCCTCACTACCTTAACACCTTGGCATTCATTTGAATTTGTACTATACCACTCCAAGCCAAGAATGTACTGCTAACAAAATAACTTTTTCTACTTTTTTTTACTTAATAGCAAATGCAAAATTGGTATAAATTAAGCATTTTTACATTCAACTTTTTAGATCCAAATTGTTTCTTTAAACTGTAGCAAAGACATTATCCGTTATAATGCCAAATCCTCAGCTTCTATAAATCTATTAGTCTTCGCTAATTTCATGAAGTCTGCTTATGTCAAGTGTTTCCAGTTTTTCTCTCTCCAAGATCTCCCTCAGAGGTTTAAAAGATCTCATGAATTTGAAGTTCAATTGATTTCCCTTGCACTGCATTCTGCCCTCTCACTTAGGAATTCGCTTCCCTGAAAGGCTCCGAAGGAGAGGGGGTGGGGCCGCTTCGTTCCTCCGTGTAACGGAGGCTCCGATCGCAGCGGAACTTAGAGCTCCGCCCCCCCTGCAGTGACACCACTGACTAAAGATCCAGTTGGACTGTTAGTAAAATTGTGTAAGGTCCTGCTGCCCTCTTGAAAGCAGAAATCCTGATTTAATTGCTCCTTGACAATCTAACAAACACCCATTTGGGATATGAAAGGCTGTCTTAAAAATTGCCTTCTGCCATATGAATTTATCCATCTGAAATCTTCAGAGGAGGCTGTGCTCCATGTGCTATCATTGACTGAGGCTCCATTGGCATGCACATGGGACAGAGATCCTTCTCTGTGACACAGTCAACTGGATATGAAGCTCCAACTCAGATGGCTTGTGATACCCACTCTCTTCTAACCTTTCAGAAGGTACTCAAGGCACACTCGTTTCACCAGGCCTTGGTGGGGGGTAAAGGTGACCTGGGAATGGTTTTAAGTCTGCTACTAAAGTTTTGGATTTGGTTGTTTAGCTGTCTGAGTAGTCTTGAATTGTTTAAATTGTAATTATGGTGTGTTTTACTCTTAGCCACCTTTTGGTCTTTTTAATGAAAGAAGGTGGGATAAAAATGGGAAAACAACCAAATAATAAATATTTGGAATTGAACAATTTTGTGTATTGTATGGCAGGAATGACTTGATTATACGAATAACTTGCATTATATTACTACTGTGTGTTGTAATGTGATACCTCCTTTTCATGTTGTGTTCTATGTTTTTCTGTGCTTATAACTGGAAACCGCAATTAAAAAAATCTTTTTAAAAAGAATAGTTTGCACAGGTAGTAAAGTTTTCAAGTGATAAGTGGAAACTGGAGCATATACTGTCTAAACTGATACTTAAGTTGTGCACCTTGCTGTATTGAAAATTGGAATTGAATGAACATTATCTGGGCAGTGTCACTAGTCATTCATGGGTTGGTTTTAACAAGAAGCCGTATGGTTTCAGGAGAGACTTTAAGTGAACTCTTAAAACAAAACAAACCTCCAAACAGTAGTGATTTGTATTTATGGAGGGGGATTGCATGTTCAAAATACTTCACATACAGTGAAGTATGCAACAGTCCTGTAAGGACAGTCAGTGCTAACCCCATATTACAAGGAGGGGGCTTAATCTGTGAGAGTACTGGCTTGCCAGAGGCCTTTTAGTGAGTTCATGGCTGAGGTGAGCTTTGAACAAGGGACTTCTAGTTCACACTTACCTGCTGCTCCACATCAGCTCTCAAATAGGGGTGAAATAATTGAGGAGAGAAAATAGGGTCTCTTTTGAGCCTGTTGGCTTGAAGTCTCTTCTTCCTCAACTCTCCCCCCCCCCCCCACTTCCACACTCTGTTTCTAGTTATGCATTGTGTATGCATTTCCTAGCCATTTTTTTTTTCATTCAATGAACTGTTTTACTTTCCAGGAACAAATCCATGCGCTGAGAATAATGGAGGCTGTAGTCACCTGTGCTTCTTCACGCCTCAGGAATGCAGATGTGCCTGTCCCATCGGACTAGAGTTACTTAGTGATATGAAGACTTGTATTATTCCAGAAGCATTTCTTGTCTTCACCAGCAGAGCAGCCATTCATAGGATTTCCCTTGAAACAAATAATAATGATGTAGCTATTCCTCTTACTGGTGTCAAGGAGGCTTCTGCGCTAGATTTTGATGTATCTGATAACAGAATCTACTGGACAGATATTAGCTTAAAGGTATTCATGGCATTTTAACTGAACAAATTGTTTTGCTAACAACTATATACAGCTGATCTTGATGTGGTACTCTGGTAACTAATACATTTTGTTCTATAACTCTCTTATAAAGTTTTACCCAAGTAAAACACACGCTTGGGTGATTCACAGTAAAGGCTGATTATAGATGACCCAAAAAGCCATGGTTAATTGGGTAACAAACATGGTTCGGAGTTTCCCAAGTCTGTGCTTCCCCACCACCTCCATTTGCACACCACTAACATCCTGGTTAGTTTAAACAACAGTGCCATGTGTTGTTCAGACTGAAGCTGCTGTTTCACTGTGGTTTATAAACCACAACAATTCCAGGTTCAGGCTAAGCAGGATGTCCAATAGAGCTCTGTGCCAGAGCAAAAGTGGGAAAGGGAGGAGGAAGCACATGACCTTGGAAGGCTTTGGATTGCATTCACATCCCAACAAACCATAGTTTATTGAGCTGTCTGAACTTGTCCAGTTGGTCCTCAGAACCCCCGCGGATACTGAAATCCGCGGATACTGGGGCCAACTGTAAAACCTCTAAATAAATAAAAAAACTCAGTAAAAAAACGGTTTCTTACTTTTTAGATGGAAACCGCTGCGTGTTCTTGCTTAGACAAGCGTATCGCATTATGGAAGCCTCTTCTGGGTCGCGTAACTCCCCCCTCCTCTCTCCCAAGATCGCCCCAAAATGCAATATATTCTGGAGCTATTTTGGGAAAGGGAGGGGGAGTTGCGTGACCCAGAAGAGGCTTCTGGAGTGCAATTTAATCTTGTCTAAGCAAGAACACGCAGCGGTTTCCATTTAAAAGGTAAGAAACTGCTTTTTACTGGGCTTTTTCTTTATTTAGAGGTTTTACAGTGGACCCCTATATCCGCGTTGAAACAAATCCGCGGATGCCAGATCCACAGATAGAGGGGGCCCACTATATAAAGTAAAATCAGTAGACCTGTATAGTTTGTAAATTGTGCTACACTAAATTTGCAGATAAACATAAATATAGTCAGTACATTGGTATGATTTCTAATGTCTGTTTGAAAGAGTGAATTTATTTTTTACGATGGAATGTTTTTCTAATTGTGAACATTTTTTTCTTGGGTAATAACTTTTGTAAATGAGTAATTGCCAAATTGTGTTCCTAAACTTGTGTATTTTCACAATATTGTTTCATAGACGATAAGCCGGGCTTTCATGAATGGCAGTACAGTTGAACATGTTATTGAGTTTGGGTTGGATTATCCTGAAGGAATGGCTGTAGATTGGATGGGGAAAAACCTTTATTGGGCAGATACTGGAACCAATAGAATTGAAGTGGCCCGCCTGGATGGACTGTACCGGCAGGTTCTTGTGTGGAAAGATTTAGACAACCCAAGGTCTCTGGCTCTTGACCCGTCTAAAGGGTAAGGAATCTCTCTCTCTCTCTCTCTCTCTCTCTCTCTCTCTCTCTCAGCATAGTCTCATTAGACAAGTGGCAGTCAGCGGGTTCTGTGCAGAGCCCATTCTAAACAGATGTTGAAGACATCAACACATAATTTACATGTCCTGTAAATTTAGTGAATTATAATTAACGTGACCACCGTCACTGTGGGCACTTTTTTGTCCGGCTGTTTTGAGTATTCAGGCCAGCATGTGCAACCAAGAAGACTGATATGGCTAACTGAAGTCATCCCAACATGATTGAGCTTCCTAATGACAGTGAAATGGAATTAAAAATGTTGACCCTTAAAATTATCTTGAATGTAAAGATTTTTATTCTCTTCTAGTCAGGATCTTCTCGGGTGGTTCACATCTCTTTTGCAGTTGTGAGGGTTAGAAATGATTTTAAACGACAGGTGAACATCTCAGTTTCAGCAGGAATTTAGAGGCTGTACAAAAAGTGGTCTTGAGATAGGAGTCCACTGGGCTTCTGAAATGCAGAGGACTTGGCAGAGAGACAGAATCTTCTCTTGAGGTTTGAGGAAGGGAAAAAAATGCAGGAGTCCAGTCTGCTGTTTCTTACCTTGTTCAAACCTCTGCACAAATGAGAGAGACCCCTGCATGTCTCCCAACCTATCTGCACTTTTCAGAGGGTTTGGGAGAGGCAGACTCCTCTCTTGTACAGAGGTTTGGGGAAGGGAACAAACAGCAGAGTGTCTCATGCTTTTTCTTTCCTTATCCAAACCAGAGCTTAAATAATAAGATTCTGTTTCTCTCCCAAGTCTCTCTTCCCTTGGTGGAGGGGAGGGCTTGGGAGAAGAGGCAAAATTGTCTATCACTTGTATGGATATTTAAAATAAGACAAGAAACAACAGCTGAAATTTCTGCTTTCATTTCCCTCAACTGCAATGCAGAAAGTCAGTCTAAGTTTGCCTGTTACCAAAGGGCTGGAGTGGTGGTAGTTTCACCATCCATATACTGTACATGCACCTCACAACAGATGAGAGGATAGTTCCCAACGGCGGGCTTACCATCGTCCAGGAATCGACGCTGGCTTCGGCCTAGAGCGGACCCGAGCTGCTCCCAAGGGTGCACTGCGTCTGCCCAACGGGGTTCCTGCTTCTGTCGTGTCGTTGACCGGAAGTTCCGGAAGCCGGAAGGGGGTGTCTGTCTAGATATTAACACAAGAGAAACAGAAGAAGGGGAGGGAGTTGGAGGCAGGATAAACAGGAAGAATATGCAATTATGACAAGTGGGTTATGCCACTGTTTCTCATAAAAGATGGGTTTTGAGGCGAGTTTGAAGCAAGTAAGAGAGGAAGTATAGCACAGGTAGTTCCAAGTATAAGGAGCAGCAAGGGAGAAAGGGCAACAGTTGTTTGCAAGGGAAGGAGACCTTCAGACTCTTGAGAGCTGGAGAAGTAAAGGGCATAGAATATAAGAGAAGAGAGGAGCAAGGCCATGAAGGGCTTTGAAGGTAAAGAGAAGGGGCTCGTGGGGGTAGATGACTGGATTCAAAGCAAACAGAAGGCCAGTGTTGAGATTTAAGGAGGGACATGATGTGATGGGAGTAACAAGAGAGGTGAATGATTTTGGCAGCAGAATGATGATTGGAGGGGGCTGAGGTGAGGCAACAGAAGACTAGAGATGAAAGGTTGCAATAGTCAAGGCAAGAGAACATAAACTACTAAGAGTTTGTGCAGAGAGGAAGGGCCATATTTTTTCAATGTTGTAGAGGGAGAAGCAACATGATTTGATGATGGGCTCGATGTGGGGAATGGAAGAGTCAAAGGCTTTGAGCCTGTTTAACTGGGTGGATAGTGATATTGTCAGTGAATTAAGGAGATATAACGTGGAGAGGAGGGCTTGGGAGGAAAGATGAAATGTTAAAGCTGAAGTGTATTGACAGTTGGGGATGT
This sequence comes from Plestiodon gilberti rubricaudatus, assembly GCA_026170595.1. Taxonomy (NCBI): domain Eukaryota; kingdom Metazoa; phylum Chordata; class Lepidosauria; order Squamata; family Scincidae; genus Plestiodon; species Plestiodon gilberti. The sequence goes on along the minus strand of JANXHW010000001.1, from coordinate 218,844,035 downwards.
GGGGAATCGGATGGAGAAGGAAAACTCTGAAGTAGAACTAGGTATTATCAGCATAGAGATGGTACTGAAAACCATGGGATTCGATGAGGTCACCCAGAGCAATGTGTAGAGCTAAAATGGCAGGGGGCCAAGGAACCTTGACTGAAGGAAAACAGAGGAAGAGTTTCCCCTCGTGGGTCCTTTGAAAGAGTGTTTAGACAGGTAGATGGAGAACCATCAGAGGATAGAATCTTTTTGACCCCTTTCTGGATAGAAACATATAGAAACGTAGGATAGAAACGTAGGGTACACAGGGAGTCGAGTAGGAGAGCGGTCAGCTGTATCAAACACAGTAGACAGTTCAAGGAAGAGGACAATATAGAACTTTTTGACTTGGCAATGAAAAGGTTGTTGGTGGCTTTTGTGAAGGCAGTTTTGGTGGGGATCCAGTGCAGAGTTGGAGAGAAGGGCAATGGGAGTAACTAGCACACTCCAGAAGTAGGAGGGAAATCAAAATAGTGGTAGGAGAAAGCAGTTGGGTCAAGGGATTCTTTTTTAGGGGGGGTGAATGGAGAGACAGTGATATGTGTGATGTAGTGGAGAGGGGTGGGATAATGGGCAGGGAGGTGGTTACCAGAAGTTGGGAAGAAATAAGATCAATGGGGCTCATGGAGGGGTTCAATGAAGACAACAGGGTAGTTGATCTGATAAGGTGGGGGGAGGAGAGGAGGGGGGAGAGGAGTGAACAAGAGTCGGAAGGAGAAGCAAGAGCCAGAAGAGGGCAGCAGATCGATGAAGAGAGCTGCAAGTGTTTGGCTTCAATCTTGGTATTTAAATGAGGAGAGGAAGAGGCAGACCTTTGGAAGAGGTGCTGAGGATTCCTAGAGTTGGTGCAGCCCACGGAGGGTTTATAGGGTTTGGTCAGGTAGATGGGAGATGGGGAGGAGGAGAGAATGAATTTATGATGGATGCAGCCAGCCAGTTCTTTAGTTTTTCTTTCAGAAGAAGTCTGCTGCAGAGGAGCATGAATGAAGAAACCTGATGGATGGTATGAGTCAGGAATGATAGAAGGGGCAAATAGTTTGTTGGAAGAGTGGAATGAACATGTTATGAGTGGAAGACAAGGTACTGAAGGTGGAAACTGCAGACTCCAAGCAGGGGGTAGAGTAAGAGAACAACATTTTAGGAAAATCCACTGAATCATTGAGCTTCCAGTCTTGGAAGGAACAGGAAACTGAATGGGTTGTGTCAGGGCAAGAGAGAGCTGTGGTGCCAAACCAAGCCGAGTACTTGCTAAAGATATTGTCTCCCTGTAAAAGATTCTGTACATATTGTTAAATGAATAATTTTCTAGAGAATATTTTCCTTATTTCATTATACCACATAATTTTCTAGCATATTCTCACTGAGGTATATGAATGTGGTTTACTAGTATTACACTGTCAAACATTTAATGTGAGATTTTCAGGTCTCTTTTGGAATGCACCATTTGCTTGCATGTTTTAATAGAAAAATCTTGAGGTTTTAAACAGGTTTGTTTCCTTGTTTGTATTTATTTAGTATTCTTTCATTGTGTGAAACACTTCTCCTACCTGGGTTTCATCATACTTTTTGGTACTCTCAAGCATGAGTGGTAGTTCCAGCTGTCACTTTTAGGCAGGAGGGGCATATGGCTAAGCATAGAAGATTTTTGTATTGGTTAAAACATTTCCTTCTTGCGACAGTACTCACTGATACAAAATTTTCCATTATCTATAATAATAGATTTGATTGCACGCATTTCTATGTATGTATATTATTTTTATAACTTTTCTACTTGGCAGCTTACACAGATCAATTAAAACAGCAATGGAATCGCACACACCCATCCACCCACCCACCTGCAAAAGATAACAGCAGAATTCAAAGCCCTTGGACTGTAATTTATAGGAGAGGCAGGATAAAATTCTTCTGAAACTGAATGAATAAATGGATTTGTCCTGATTTGTCTTAATTACAGATATATGTACTGGACAGAGTGGGGAGGCAAACCAAAGATTGTTCGGGCATACATGGATGGCACAAATAGTATCACTCTAGTGGATAAAGTGGGACGTGCCAATGATCTTACTATTGATTATGAAGATCAAAGACTCTATTGGACTGACCTGGACACGAGCATGATTGAGTCATCAAATATGCTAGGTAATATGCCTTGTTAGAACATAACAAATGTAATCTGCATATAAACCTTAACCAAATAAAGTGGTAAAATGCATCCGTGTGTTCAATCCAGAAGTCCCAGACATCATCTTTGTTTTTCTATAGTCTGTACTTTTGTTAGATTGAATGGCATAGTGACAGAAAAGTCCCCTCCCTCAATTCCACAACGCAGGAAAACAACCTCCAGCACATTTCTCACTCTCTTGCTTAAGCCAGTGCTAGCAACACTAGGAATGGCTACCTTCCTGTTCGAGTTAGTGCTCCATCAAGTAATTCTGAGTTGTGCATATGTTTATGGGGATCTATTAATGTCCTCTTGCCGCTCTATGTCTAGCAGCCTTTGCCTTGTAGCCGCTCTTGCTTGAGAAAAGTCCATTGCCAGCACAACCTCAGGGGAGAACCCCAGATCTCTTAATTTCCTGTGGACTGCCATAATCCATGACGATCGAAAGTTGTCTTGTAGGATTAGTGATGTTAGGCCCTGGCATTAAAGTTAAGATTTAGCCAAGTATTGATAGAGACTAGGGAAACCCTAGCCCAGGCCAGAGTCCAGGTGCAAGCTTGCGTTGGAAACATAACTAGACACTTGGAATATAGATCTTAAAAACTTGGATTGCACCCATTCCAAGGGAGCAAAACTGGAGGAACGGGGCCCCAAAATTGTGCCATATAAAAGCTGGGACAGAGTTTCTGCTTGGTATAACTTAATTGCCGCAGGCAAATAATGGCCACCTTTGGTATTAAAAAACTTGACTACTGCACGAGTAGATTTCTGGCCTACATCAACTATGTACTCATGGTGAGCAGTTCTGGCTCCAGTCGCTTACAACATTACCCCCAAGTATTTGTAGGAACAGACCTGCTCAATCTTGTGGCCATTGATACTCCAGGCCCTAATTTTTGGCCTCTTGCTAAAGGATAAAACTTTGGTTTTAGAGTAGTTAAGGACTAGCTGATTATCGTCACAATAAGAACTAAACTTCTTTAAGGCCCTTCTAAGTCCCACTGGAGTTCTTGAGAGGATAACTGTGTCGTCCGCATATAGCAGCACCGGTATCTTGCGGTTGGCTAATGTTGGAGGATGGAGATCAGGTGAGTCCAAGTGCTCCACCAGGCTATTTACATAGATGTTAAACAGAAAAGGCGCTAGGACGCAGCCCTGTTTTACCCCTTTACAGGTTGGAACTTGTTCTGAAAGATGCCCATACTTGGTGCATCTCACTTTAAGGGATGTATTAGAGTACAGGGCTCGGATCAGGAATAGTAATCTACGATCAAATTTGCTATCCAGGAACAGCCCTTGTGTAATGCCCCCTTAGCAGTCATTCTCCGTTTTCCCATTTTAAAGGGGAAAACTGTTTCCTAAATTGAGGCAGTTCCCATGGATCTGCCACCTGAATTGGAGCAGATCCCCCACCATTGCCAGCTTTTACCCCCTTTTTAATAAACGTGTGCATATGCCCAGCACTGATATCACTAGTACCTCCACCTCATCTTCTCCTGCCCAGACACTTAAGGAAGCAGCCAGGTGGACAAGGAGAATGAGGGAGGAGCCCACCCCTTCCTCGTACCTTGGGGGCCACCGCCACCTCTTCCCACTTCTGCCAGCCTGTGAAACGAGCAGGGTGGACTAACAGTGTTGGGAGTCCTCCCAGCATGCTCCAGGCAGCCTGTTTGCTTCAGCAGGACTAGGCAGAGCAAGCAGGAAGAGGTGGTGGCAGTCCTCAAGGTAAGAAGGGAAGAATGAATGGGCTCCAGTTCCTTCTCCTTCTTTCTGGGCTGTTAAGAGAGGAGTCAGAGCAATTCTGTTCTGATCACTCATGGAAGTAAGCAGTCAGAACAGGCTCACCGTGCTGCTTCTTCCTTGAGCTGTGCCACCACAATTGTCCACAATGGCACTGGAGGAAGAGGTGGACTGCCAGTGCCCCAGTCGTTGACTGCTCTTGAGGATCGGAGAGTCGGTTGAAGCAGCTGGTGGGCAGATATGGGGTGCAGGATACTGCTCATCAGTTCTCTGCTTCCCCTCAATCCTCCTCTTGAAGCAGCCGCTTCAGTCAGCCCAGGGCCTCTGAGAGGGGGGTTAAGGGGGTAATTTGTACCCAGGCCCAGGGTGAAAAATGGGTCAAAAAGGGGGCTCTGGAGCAAAAAAGGGGGCCCCAGGAGCCAAATTCATATTTAGGGAAGGGGCCCAAAAGAAACTTTGTACCCCCTGATAAAATTCCTCTGAATGGCCCTGAGTCAGCTGTTTTAAGTGCAGCACGTGGGGTCTGTTCCCTGCTTGCTTCCTGTGGCGAAGGGGAAGAGTTCCATACACAGCTTTCAGAGCGCAGTTCCAGAGACAGTGTGAGGGAGCTGTTTTCCCCCCTTAGAAGGTAGAAAGAAGCTTATTTTTGTGAGGGGGGAATTCTTCCTCTCTACAACTGACCCAAGGGAGTGGTTATTTTCAGGCCTGCACTTGTACCCAACCAACAAGCAGTGGTGCTATGCAAATTGCCTTGGGAAATAATGGAAGTAACAAAGCAGCTGCGGTGGGTTACCAGCTCTGGATTAACCATTAAGCAAAATATGCTTAGGGCATCAAGGGAAGGGGAGTACCACAGAGTTTTCTTCCAGTGCCAGATTTACCATGGTGCAAAAAAACCCAGTTAACCCAAACAAAGTCTGGAAAAAGAAGGGAGAATCACTGAACTCCAAACATATTAATTCAAAATACAGGTGGGCCCCCATATCCATGGATTCACTATCCACGGTTTCAGTTATCCACGGATTGTGGGAAAACCCCCCCCCCCAGGCTTTTACTTTTTTCACAGTAAGCTTCGTTTCTTTCTTAAACAAACAGGAGAAGCAGCCTCTGGCTGCTTATTTCAGGCAAGTAGAACGAGACTAAGTCCTAGAGAAGTTCTGCAAGGTTAACAGAAACCTTGCAGAGCTTCTCTAGGACTTCGTCTCGTTCTACTTGCCTGCAATAGAGGCTGCTTCTCTGTTTGTTTTAAGGAAGAAACAAAGCTTGTTGAAAGAAAAATAAGAGCTGGGGGCACGTGCACGCCTGCCCGCATGGGAGGCAGGGCGGGGGGCCCTCAGGAAACCATGGAGGGGGTGTTCGCTCCTATCCACGGTTTCAAGTATCCACGGAGGGGCCTGGAACATATTCCCAGCGGATATGGGAGGAGTACTGTATATTTTATCAACATTTTTCTGAGTTTATTTTTTTACTAAATTATAATTTATAAATATATTAACTAATAAATATATATGGGGGCACCATAATCTTTTCAGTGCTTAGGACCTCTAAAGGTCTTAATCCGGCCCTGGGTGATCTGATTATTAAAATATCTTAGTAATGATTTGAAATCCTCATATCAATTTAGAAGTACTGTGTTTTGAAGACACAAGCTGAATTGCACAAGATAAGTAAACTTTTTATCATGTGGCTACCAAGTATGAATTGCTGCATTTATTAACAACATATGATCATGTTTTTCAGGACAAGAGAGGGAAATAATAGCAGATGATCTACCTCATCCTTTTGGCCTAACTCAGTACAGTGACTTCATCTACTGGACAGATTGGAACCTTCACAGTATAGAAAGAGCTGACAAGACAAATGGGAGGAACCGGACACTAATTCAGGGGCGTCTAGATTTTGTGATGGACATATTGGTTTTCCATTCCTCACGACAGGATGGCTTCAATGACTGTGTGCAGAACAATGGACACTGTGGACAGTTGTGCCTGGCTGTACCAAATGGCTACAGATGTGGCTGTGCATCTCACTATACCTTGGATCCCAATAGCCGGAATTGTAGTTGTATGTCGTCTTCTTCTTTTATAGTTCTTTAAGGGAATTTGTACCGTTTATGCCTCAGGTTCTCTAAAACTGTGGTGTACCACCCCTACCACCCCTGCCACATGTGTACGTGTGAGTACTAGAACTCTGGAAGTGATCTGCAGCCACTACTGCAAGCCAAGCAGTAGCTGGAGAACTTTCCATCTGACGAGTTAGCACTTCCTCTTGTTTGTGCATCCTCATTCTAGCCACTTTCAATACATTAGAGTTCTGGTTCTTGTACATGCAGGGCAGAGTGAGAGAGAGAGGCAGAAGATCTTGAGCACGAAATTTGAAAGCAGAAACTAGAGGAGGAAGGAGCCACACAGTTCATGCTCTTTGGGTGGTTATTGCCTACAGTAATTAGGTAGATTCATTGCTACCTTCTAGTGCCACAAAGCCTGCATGCCTGGATAGGGGCTGCTCCTTGATCCTCCAGGGAAGTGGGCAGTGTTAACTGAGGGGAGTGAATGGGACTGGAGGAGAGCAAAAGGGTGGAGTAGCAGATGGCACTCATGCTTTTTTTTTAAAAAAAAAATGACAAACCAGCACATTAATATGCCCTTTAGTCCACTCTTTGCACGCAGCAGTATACTGGGATATACATGGCTGTATATAAGGATCTCTGCATGCGTGTATTTCCCACCCACCCCCGCCACCCAGTTGAAAACATTTGCAGAAGATTGCTTTAGGCTTTCATATTGTCATAGCCATAATAATCTGTATGTATTTCTATTGTCTTTTCTTGTCTTTGGGGAGAAGCATTTTTTCTTGTTGGTTCTCTAGGGCTTGGGGCTGAAATACAATCTGAAATCCCAGTTTTATCGTAGCATAGCTCTGCTAACCAGATTGTAAAGTCTTATGACTTAATCACAGCTGTTGTGCATTTCAGAGCTTTCCAAGAATCTGACTTTGCTATTTGTAATAACTTTACTTTTTGGGAGAAAATAGGTATAGGAAGACACAAAACACAAGTAAAGAAGTCCAAATTTGTTTTGAATTTTATTTTACAATTTTTAGAGATTAGGCTAATGAAAGTGAGGCTGGCAGATTTTAATGTTGCTTTAATTAAAAATAAGGAAACCTTCGTAGCAGGAGGAAAACACCTTTTAGCTGATGTGACACAGAAAGCAAGCTCAAAATGCTGTAAAGAAGCTAGAGGAAACTTTGATTTCTGCATAGTTTGATAGGGTAGGCATAAGCTTGCAGAGATGTTCAGGAAGCTTCTGGTCCCAGGGCAAGCAGGCCTTACCATGCTGCTGCTGTTTCAATGTTCAGTTTGAAACAAGCTTGTATGGAGCCCTGTTGAAAAGACTGGATAGCATCCCGGTTTGATATCCTGGCTTGTCTGTGGTTAGAACAAGCTGGAATTTGCCCAATTCAGAAGCAACAGCAAATCTGAATTTGTGTTAGAATTGGGACTGGAAGTTGCAGATTTCCTCCCCTTGTGTATGAACCTTAGCACTACTACTCTGAGGAGCCTTAATTATGGTTAAATAAGAGCTTAGCACAATGTCTGAACCTGGCCATTGTGTGGTGGATTGCACCCCAAGTCTGGCATATGGAATGTTAAGCAAGCATAACTATTTTTTTTGTAAAAAGAAATGGTTCAATGACCTTTTTAAAGCCTTAGATATACAGTTGGGCAAAGCAGAAAATGTTTTTCCTAATAACCATATTGCTCAATGAGCAGTGGCACAGTCATTTTGAAAAAAAAGTTATCCGTATTGAACACTTGTTTTGCTTTCCTGCTGTGATGATCTGTTTTGCCTTGTTGTGAAGGCTCAGTCTGTACAGCATTAAAAAAACTAACATAAAATATATTCCAAGAACTCAGAACTCTTAAATTCAAAAAACTATTAAGATGAGTTACTCTGAGGGTCTTGAACTACTCCTTTCTACAATACTGACAACCAAAATCTTAAATGCTGATACTCTTTTTTTTTTCTATATTTTCACAAATTTAGTTCTTCACCCTTTTAGGGTTTTTTTTTTTACGAAATGTATGAATATGTATTTATTCTACCAGTATGTATGTGGTGATTGTGCTGTTTGTATTCTTTAGCACCCAGCAGCTTCTTACTGTTCAGTCAGAAGTCTGCAATTAGTCGGATGATACCAGATGACCAGCAGAGTCCAGATATCATTCTTCCTATTCATGGTCTGCGAAATGTCAAGGCTATTGACTATGATCCCTTGGATAAATTGATCTACTGGGTGGATGGACGTCAGAATATTATTAAAAGAGCCAAAGATGATGGCACTCAGGTAAAGTATGCGCATAAAGTGTTTAATGGCTGGTGTACGTTTTGGTAAAAATGTGTCATATAATGACTGTATTGGGACTTGTGTATACAACTCAAGGCCCAATCCTATCCAACCTTCCACCTCCGATGCAGCCCCAAGGTAAGGAAACAAACCTTCCTTTACCTTGTGGCAGCCTCCATGACTGTTTCCCCCACTACAGGATGCAGCGCACACACCCTTGACACGGCTGCATCACTGCTGGAAAGTGAAATAGGATTGGGCCCTCAGAATTGCATCTTTCATAGTGTCAGTCTGGTCTGTCTGTGTGTATCTGTTGTCTGCTTTAGCTGCTGTCATGCAAATAGGAGCTTGTACCACCAACAGCTAAAATAATATCCGGTGCAAGACAAGTAGAGTAGAGCCTTTTAGATTTACCCATTATGTTTTAAAACCCTTCCCCCAACCCCCATTTTTTTTATATTGACTTGCTGGTGGAAGGTATTAGACAACCTGACTGCTGCTACACACCTATCACTGCTGCTACCTTTCTGCCCTACGCTCCAACGTCTTTTGCACATCAGTGCTCTGCTGCACAAAAGCTTCTATTAGATATCTAATTCTGTTCAAGAGCGGAGCCTTGTGAGCCTCAGTTATGATTAAAGGCTGATCTACACCTGCCCCTGTTGCGTTGCGCTTGTGTTGGGAGGTGCGCGAGCGTAGGGGACATGACGCCCCACCCAAAACGCTGCCCTGGGCTCCACCAGTTTCTTTAACGCAAATAGTCCCTCCTGATTGTCCCGCCTTCTAATAATGCTCAATGCTGATTGGCTGAAACACAAGTGCGTTCCTATTGGCTGAAAAACCCCTCTCATCCCATTGGTCAAACAATTAGCTCCACATCCCACCCTCTCAAAATCATGAGCATGGTCCACGGCCGATAGCAACGGAACTCGGGAGAGCACAGCTCCCCCATGTTCCATGGCGATTGGCTAAAAAGGCAGTCACACCACTCTGCACACACCACACGCGCCAGGAGAAGTGCGGTGTAGATCAGCCTTAACATTGGTGCAGATGTCATACTTGCACTTGGTTAAGGCAGACAGAGAGAGTTTGTTCTGGGAAGCATCTGTGTGGAAAAGAAAACACACAGTCCTGTGACCTGCTCCCAGTGTTGTAACTGTAGTTATGAAAACCCATTCATTATGTCTGCACTGGTTCGTTGTCAGAGTTTTTCTTAGTTCAATAGATTAATTATAGAAATCATATTTGGCATTTCAAGATAGCTGTAATGTGGCAGACTGTCAGTCTCTTTTATACTGAGCATACTGGTAGCCATTTGACATGCATGACATAAACGAGGCTACTTCCATCTACAGCTTAGATTGAACAAAATTATATTGCACCAGCCTGCCTCTCTCTCTCTCTCTCTCTCTCTCTCTCTCTCTCTCTCTCTCTCTCTCTCTCTCATATGGTGACCAGCTGTATTTTGAGCATTTTATTCTTTTTTTTATAGATCCGGGAATGTGTTGCAAAGAGCTCCACATATAACAAGCAAATACACTTTTAAAACGTACCATCTACGCCAACGTGATTAATTTTTGTCCAGTATTTTTTCTTGCCAGATAATGAATTATTGTTTGTATTAAGGAAGGGTCTTTTGGTGTCAGATCTGCTCTTTGAGGGATGCCAGGCGTTAATTGCTGAATGGCTTCCCATTAGTGGCCCTTCCTAGGTGCAAATTATGTTGGAGACTACTTGCTATCACACAGATTGTTATATAGCATAGGCAAAAGAGTTTCAGTGTTTGAAGAAGTGCCTCCTTGGGACATTTTAGTTTCCAAATTTGCAGTTTAATTGTTTGGTGATTTTTGCTACCTCATATTCCAATTAATTCTGTTAATTAGTGTTTTCTGAACATTAATGTTTGTCTGTTGGTATTAGATTTCTGTGTTTATGGTTCGCCTAAGACAATGAGAGGGATTGGCCTTGACCATTATATAATCAGCAAAACAAGTCTCATAATTTTTCAAGCTATGCTTAGACCGAGTGAACTAAAAATCAGTTATTAAGAGAGCAACAGTATATTTCTATATGTACATGTGTTACCTGCCTCTGCCATTTGTTACCATTTGCAGCATGGGTAGCCCAATCCTGTCTAGTAGGACGCAGCAGTACAAAAAGGGTGACCACCGCATCCTACGCAGGATTGGGCCTGCATCAGCACAGCCAGAGGCCTCCTCATCCCCTTACCCTGAGTAAAACCTCAGCTGCCCCAATGGGTCTACTCAAATGTGCGCCCACTATTTTGTTGGCACACATTCAAGCTGGCAGTGTAACGCCGGACAGGCCCAGGAAGGGGGATAGAATCCGGCGTAGCACACTGACAACAATCCCTCCCTCGTCCCAGGCCTGACTGACCAATCCCACCCACCCCAAAGCCCTTTCCGCCCTTCCCACACCCCTCCGCTGTCCTGTGGGAACTTACCTCTCCACCGCAGCACTCCACCATTCTGCAGTGCCAGAAGAGTGGGGCAAGCCTCGCCGCCAGCGCAGCTTACTCGTCAGGTGTTGCAAATGTGCTTTCTGGCACATTTGTGACACCTTAGACCGACAGAGTGATTGCTCTGCCGGTCTAATTGTAGACAGGATTGCACTGTAAGTCGATTAATCAAGAAGCAGGATTTAAATTGGGGGGGGGGGGAGAGAGAGAGAATAACAAGTACTTAAAGAAAACACCAGTGGGTGTTAGGTATCCCCTTGGAAAGAGGCATCCCTTCTGTGTTTCATAGTTGAGAATGCCTCTTGTAAGATGGTGCCTCTGGCAGTACATGCATGAAGAAAAAACAGGTGGTTTTTTTCTTCAAAACAATTGTTTATACTTAAATGCAGATGTTGACATAATTTGGTAATTAGTTGATTAGTGCTAATTAAAATTAATCACTAAGGCTTCTTTAATTGTGTGATGGTCCTAGTTGTTCGTCTTAAATAATCATTTGTTGTGTCTCCTTATGTTAGCCCCTTATTTGGTTATTCTGACTGACCCCAGGGAACGTAGCACATTGTCATGTGCTAGGTTCAACTCACTCCCTCACAGGTGACTCTAGGCAGATATTCCAAAATACCTTATGACGATTGTATTTGCCCTAAATACAATCCCTAAATCATATTCTTCTTTATTGCCCCTTGCAAAACTTTCCACGTAGTAGGTTTCTTGCGCCCTTATTGACTAATATATCTGGAGGGGGAGTGTGAGGAGAAATTGGTTTATTTAATAAATGAGGGATCCTCTGATGTTATGGTAAGGTTGCAAAATTCCTTTGTCAGGTAGGGAAACATTTCTACGCCAGACTAAGTTGATTTGGGAATGTGGTTTTAGGACAATGATAAAGTGTTTACATGTACAGGTTCTGTGTGATTATGTTTTATGTATATTTTTATGCCAAGAAAGGTGATGGTGTCTCCTTATCATGAATAATTTACTCTGGGTTTTTTTTCCTTGCAGCCTTTCACAGTCATGAGTACTCCCAACCAAAGCCAAAACCCAGAAAAGCAGCCACATGACTTGAGCATTGATACTTTCAGCCACACTTTGTACTGGACCTGTGAAGCTACAAATACAGTCAATGTCCACAGACTTAGTGGGGAGCAGATTGGGGTGGTGCTACGAGGAGACCATGACAAGCCAAGAGCCATAGTAGTAAATGCTGAGCGAGGGTGAGAATTCTTCCATTAATCCTTACAAAATAGAACACCCACTCTGTATGGGGTCTTGTGAACTTGCATGTAACCTGATATTATGTTTGTTTCCTGATTTTTCTTTAGAAATTCAGAGCAACTTATATAGTGCTGCCAGACTGTGCCCTATCATCAAGCACCAACAAAGCTGAAAACTTTTTAAAGGTGTTACAGTCTTCAGACATTTGTTGCGGTGTGTTAAGTCTAGACTCTGAACACCATATTAATATATTTATTAAAACGCTTCTTCAAATTAATGCCACAACTTTATCAGCATATGCTATCAAAGTTTGAAAACCCCTATGGTAGAGTGATCAGGAGGCCTGGCCATAGGGAGTTGGAGAAAAACTCTCAAATATCCTATTTGTAGCTGCATTTTTTTCTTGTTCAATTTGAGAGCAAGATGCTAATTGATGTTAATGGGATTTTCCTACTCCCACCCCTCTACCTCAAAGAGTCATGAAATAACTATGGTATATACTGACTAATCAGATTCTGAAGCTAAGCCTTACCATCTTGCTTGAGAGTAGCTTTTCTGAATCTCTTTGCTAGAGTCCAGAATGAGAATGCAGTAATAAATTAAATCTTCTTTTCCACAAAACTGTGTTGAGCCAGCGGTTGTTCATCCTTGTTATCAGGTATATGTATTTCACCAATATGCAAGAACGAGCCCCAAAGATTGAGCGTGCAGCCTTGGATGGTACAGAGCGAGAGGTGCTTTTCACTACAGGTTTACTCCGACCTGTTGCACTAGTGATTGACAACAAGCTGGGGAAGCTGTTTTGGGTGGATGCAGATCTCAAACGAATTGAAAGCTGTGATTTATCAGGTGTGTACTGTTCCATTCAAATAATGTAACATTTAAATATTCCTTTTGTACAAGAACCCAGGATTTTTATTTTCCAATCTATTACAATCATGGGTGTTTTTTCTGCTTGATTTTATGTTTATGCTGCTGGTTGTGATTTTGTTGTTTAATTGATTATGGCATTGTTTTACTGTTTTGTTTAATCATGGTTGTAAGCCTCCCTATGCACCTCCTGCTGGCGGGATAACGGTATTTTTAATAAATAATGTGCCTTTATTTGTGCCAGAAGAGTCTGGCTGAGTCGGGAGAGCTGCCGTCTTGTAAAGCCCAAAGATAAGTTCGAGACACGCCACCGACAAAAAGCTGTGAAAGCCTCCGGGAGGAGAGATAAGAGCTTCCAGCTGCGTCCGTCGAGTGTGGGAGGTGCCAGCCAGCAGAATTGTCAGACTGTAAAAAGGATACCACCTGGAAAGTAGCCGTTCATGAAAGATTGGACGTTTCTATATATTGTAAACACCCCCAAGGGGGGTATGGACAGCCTGCCCATGTACACCGCCTTGGATGAAAGTCGGAGGAGAAATCCAATGACCAAGAAAGGCGGTATATAAATACTGTATATCAGGGATTCTCAACCTTTGGAGGCCCGGGTACCCCCTATCACGGTCCAATTTTCTGAAGTACCCCCTGCTAATTAACTGCTAATTAATTAGATTAATCAATTAATTAATTAGGTAATTACGGTAATTGTTAAATAAAAAAGTACTGAAACAATTTTAAATGTGAAAAAATGTCTTATTTAACTCTGTGTGTGAGTGAGTGAGTGAGTGAGATGCAAGGATCTCATTTTTCTCCAAATCACACTTCCCAAAATCAGCTCCTCCCTCCCCCACCCCACCAAAATACATTTTCCAAAGTACAAAAATAAGCCCAAAACCAAATTCAGAGAGACAGAAGGACTCCAAAAATAATTAAAATTTAAAATCCATGTTAATTAACACTTAATTAGCTGCTGATGGGGCAGATAAGGGGCAGGGCTTGGCGTACCCCCAGCAAGAGGTCCGCGTACCCCTAGGGGTACCCGTACCACAGGTTGAGAACCTCTGCTTGTATACTGTTATTATTATATATTATTATTGTATCTGCCAGTATGGGGAGAAGGGGTTCTGTTGATGACAAAAGTCCATTAAATCTGAATGCATTGTAGTTTATGGAGAGGTGCATGAGCAAAATGAATATGACTAGTTTTTAATTAAGCAGAAATGTCCTTTGTTTCCGAAGTATGTTAAATCAAAGGTTCACTGTTCTACAAGTTGATCAACACTTTTGAATCTGACAGCATTGATAATCTGTCTTGGGACCCAGTGCTGTTCAACATTTTATACATGACCTAGATAGAGGTAGAGGAAATGCTTATCAGATTTGCAGATGACACAAAGTTGGGAGGGAGATAACTAACACCCTGGAAGACATGAAGCACATTCAAAATGAATCTTGGCAGGCTTGATCATTGGGCCCATACCAACAAGATGAAATTCTACAAAGTCAAATGTAAAGTCTTGCCCATAGGTACAAAACAACAGAGGCACAAGTACAAGATGGGGGAGACCTGACTTGGAAGCAGCACATGTCAAAAGGATCTCGGTTACTTAGTGGACCACAAACTGAACAAGAGCCAGCATTGTGATGGGACTGCAAAAAATGCATGCTGGGCTGCATTAGCAGGTGCAGAGAGATCATGAGAAGTAATAGTTCCACTCTATTCTGCACTAGTCAGATCTCACTTGGAATATTGCATCCAGTTTTGGGGACCATGTTTTAAGAAAGACAGTAATAAACTAGTCAAGGTTCAGAGGAGGGGAAAAGATGGTGAAGGGTCTCTCTAGAACCAGATCTGGTGCACAGAGCAAAAACCTTTTAAAAGTTATACTGGCCTCAGAGTGGCAGTACATATGACAAGCAACATATTTAAATGGGTTCATATGATCAAACAACCACTTTGTAAGATTTTAACGAAATAGTCTGCTTGCTGGATACAGATTGCTCCAACCCCACTTCTGCAACAAAGTGGCTTTTAGGACCACTGACTCCTTCCCTCTTTTTGTACCATCTGGTGTTGGTTGGCTTCTTAGTTTTGGCCCTTGCATCTGTTTCTGTATCTATTTTATTCTTCTGATTTAGATTGTGAGTCCTTTGTGCAGGAATGTAATCACTTCTTTTTAGATGTATAGTGCTCAAGATGCTGCCTTGGCTAAGCAAACATTAGTTAATAGTAAAACATTTTAGATTTTTTTAAAAAAATATGTATAAGTATGTCATCACAAAAGCAGTATTTGACTTTTCAGGCGCTAACCGTGTGACGCTACAAGATTCCAACATTCTGCAGCCTATGGGACTAACAGTGTTAGGAAATCATTTATACTGGATTGACCGCCAGCAGCAGATGATAGAAAGAGTTGAGAAAACCAATGGATACAAGAGGACCAGAATACAAGGTCGAATTGCTCACCTAACAGGCATTCATGCAGTGGAAGATATTGACATGGGGGAATTCTGTAAGTTTTATATATTACAATTATTTATTTCTGTATTTATATATACCGCCTTTCTTATCCTCAGATTGCTCTTCAGATGTTATTCAAGGCGGTTTACATAGGGAGGCTTATCTAGATCCGATAAGGATCTTTACAATATTCTGTATAGAACCCTACAATTCCAGCTGGTTTCCTCCATGATGTAGTCATCTTCACTAGCTGCTGAACACAAGCCTCGAGCTTTCTGCAGGACGCCACAGATCATGCTGAACAGGGAAACATTTTTTCAGTTGTCATTCTCAGCATTCTAGTCTGTTCTCTCACCGCACCACGCAACAGCGACTCCTCTCTGCCACCGAGGATCATGACAGCTTATCAGTGACTTCCTGGTCTCCCTTCCAGCACAAAAACTAACTGTTCCTGCTTAGCTTCCGGCAGTTGGGAACAACTATTTAATAATCTCTTAATAGTACTCCCTTACTATTAGCCCTGGAACATTTGTGTAGTTTCTTAAAAGTAAGTGGCAAATTACTACTCTCCGCAGCAGTGCCCTATCATAGAACTAAAAAATACATTTGGCCCTTTGTATCTGCGGGGGATCGGTTCCTGAACCCCCAGCGGATGCAAAAATTGCGTTGAGGGAAATCTGCTGCAGGGGAGGGTGAGGCGGGGGCTGGGCAGCATCACAGTACCTTAATTTAGCAGTGTGCCAGCCCGCCACGCACTCCTGGACTCCTGTGTGGCTTCAAACTGCTGTAAAGAGTTTAAAAAAAAACCAACCCCAATTCACAGCAACTTTCTTTTTTGTGTCGCAACCAGAAGTTACTGTGAATCAGGTTTTTTTTAGCCTCTTTAGAGCCATTTGGAGCACTGGGAAGCAGCATGGGCTCTAAAGAGTTTTAAAAAAACACCACCCGATTCACAACAACTTCTGGTCGCGACGCGAAAGTCCTGGAAGTTGCAGAGGCTTTTCAGGCTGTTCTAAACAAGAACACACAGCGGTTTGCTTCTTAAAGGAAAAAACCCTGCTTTTTCCCATTTCCCTAACCCCTTTTTACAGTGGACTTTGCGGATCTGGGACCCGCGGTGTGACAAATCCGCTGGTTCCGAATCCTCAGATGGAAAGTGTCCACTGTACACTTCCCAAAGCTGTATGTGTTCTATTTCATTCTGTAGCTTTCATGGCCCACTATCAAACAACAATGCTCAAACAATACGGGAATCGATGCCATGTGATAAAAAGAAACTTGAACTTTAATCGTCCTCAAAACCGTTTGCGGGTTTCCGTTTCAGGCAGCCGCATCTGGAGTAAAAGTTACATTAAAATCCAAGGTTACTAGCCCCAAGGCCCAAGCATTGTTGTATGTGTTTTCATTGTTAATGTACTCCACACCTTTCTTACCTAACTTCCCCAGGAAACATGACTCACAGCCCAATCCTACCTAAACTTCTGCATGGCAATGTAGCGGTGCTGGCGGAGCCTCCGCTGCATCCTGCGGGGGATTTTTGGCTGCTGGAGGTCTTGGGGTAAGGGGACATTTGTCCACTTGCCCCGGAGTAAGCCCCAGCAGCTGCTTTGAGGCAACTCAGATCTGTGCCAGCTTGGTCACTGGCGCAAGTCCACATTGCTCCATGCAGAAGGGTCAGGCCCAGGAAGGGACTTGGGATTCGGCATACACTGCCACTGCTGATCCCACCCCATCGCCTCCCTATTCCACCCCCTGCACCGGGCTTACCTGCTCCAGTGGGCTTTCTGACAACCACCGCCACATGAGAGAAGGCTGCTTGTGCTGTCGCAAAGCGCTTTATAACCACTTTGCGGCAACCTGTGCCAGTGGAACGGGCTTTCTGCCTGTGCACTTTTTAGATTGGATTGGGCCATCAGAGTCGTTATTTTGCTGAGACATGGTGTACTTGTGCATATTTCTGTGTGTGCAGGGGTGGGGGACAGGCAAATTCTGCAGTATTGGTGCTAGATCTTTGCACGTACAAGTGTATGGTAAGAGGAAGATCTAGTGAGTTTTCTCACATGAGAATACCCTAAAAGAGCCCTGTGCTATACTTTTTGGAATTTGGTTCTGAGATTTCAGCACCCAAAATAACTGCCCTGCTCACGTTGTCTCCATAGAATATAATCAATATTTCATACTTCTGGCAATGTAGTGCCAGTTGACCAATCCAGACTGATAACTTCTGAAGTAGTTGAGAGAAACACTTCCCCTACACCTTCAGATGATTTGCGGTCCATATTTCTATAAAGAGCATTTTTGAGAATAGTGGACTGTGAAGTGTCTGCTGGTATGTTCACATGTAGGTTTTGTTGTGGTGACTGCTCTCATCCTCACTAGTCCATGCAGCAGACTGGAAGAATAAGGGTTTGGTATGGTTGGCACAGTCAACGTTCAGTGATGATGCAACACTACACAACATGGTACATTCCTCTTTCCTTTAAATGTACTAAGCCAACATTGCAGAAAGCACCCATATGGACATGTAGGGAAAATACCATGAAAAAGATTGCAGCTCCTTCACTGTTGCTTGCCCCAAATTACTACGCTTTAGCCCAGCGATCTCCAAACCGTGGCCTGCTGTCTGTCTGAAAACGGCATCCGGGTGTGACGGTGGTGGAGCCTTACCATTCCACCCTTCAGCCTCCTATCTTCGCATCCAATCTTTGCAGAAACCCGTGCTGGTCAGCCACTTCCCTCGTGAAATTGGGGTGTAGAGGCATCTATGGTGAAGTGCAGCAGAAGCGACTGCCCGGTGCGAGTTTCTGCAAAGATCAGATGCAAAGATAGGAGGCTATGGGGTGGAACAAAGTGTCGTTACTTAAAACATGTTTGGTTTTCCCATCTTGTCTGGTTAACTACTACCTTTGTGTCTTCTCCCCCACCCCAAAAAATAATTGTGATCATATAATAATGCTATAGCAATTTGATATTCCTGTATATGAGGAAATACCTTTAAAAAGAAATTTGGACTCATCTTATGTATTTACTCTGTACATATCTAGTGAAATACAATCATTCTTGTTGGCATTTTTTCCCTAAGCAATAAGCAAGCAAACAATCTTGTCCTTTCTTCTCTACAAAGCTGCACACCCATGTTCCCGGGACAATGGTGGATGTTCACACATCTGTATAGCAAAGGGAGATGGAACTCCAAGGTGCTCGTGCCCAGTTCACTTGGTACTTCTACAGAACCTCTTGACATGTGGAGGTATGTGAACTAAGCAGATACTTTCTATATGTGATATTAGGGATTCACCAGTTTTCTAGGTTTCAATAGATGAGTATATTTGCATTTCATTGTGCTATAGGCTTTACACTGTCATAAGGTAGACTCCTATGACGGGCAGCCTGATCCAGTGACTGGTGGAACGAGCACTCCGCAGGCCTAAGGAGTCGCAAACGTGCCGTAAAACACGTTTGCAGCTCCTTGTGAGTAAGCAGCGCTGGCGCGGAGACCGGCACCATTTACTACGCACTGGTCAGTGCAGGGGCAGCGAGGGGGGCATTGGCTGGCCCAGGCTGGCAGGGGTGGGGATATTGGTGGTGCTGAGTTGCACCGATATCCCAAGCTCCTTCCTAGGCTGGGCTGGCCTTCCATGGCCTCCCCAGACGTGTGCCAGCTCCAGAGCTAGCATGCATCTATGCCGCTTACACTGGGGGAAGGGAACAAACTTGCCCTTCCCCCGAGGTGAGCCCGGGCCATGTCGACATGGGCCTCAATCTGCGCAGGATACAACAGCCCGCCATTTAGGACAGCTGCACAAACGTGCGCAGGATTGTGCTGTAACTCGTGTGCACAGTTCCCTTGGTATTAACAGGTACTGCTTGCAGATAAAGGAAACTCAGAAGGCCCATTTGAGTGACAAGGTATTACGTGAAAACCTTAATCCACCCTTGACTATTTCAGCAGAAGGAATAGTTGCTCTTGAATATCTTAAGAGGAAAAGTATTGAAAGCAGATGTTGAATTGTTAACTGTATGACAGGTCTCAAACATTTATGCTTGTGCCACTGATGTCCTTCTGTGTCCTTCTGGAGGCAAAGGAAATGCCATAAGGAAAAGCAGTAGCAAAATTTATGTCTGGTAGTATCTTTGGTACCTATGTATCTGTGGAACAGAATAGAAAATGTGCAATTTTTCACTTCCCTTTTATAAAGAGCGTCCCTTCTCAGCTCTCATTTCAATTGCTGTCTTTCAGCCACTCTATTTATTCACTATGCCTTTTCTTTTTAAGCTGTATGTGGGATCAGAATAAAATCTACGTTCCTCTGTTTAGTCTTACGTGAGCTGTGGTATTATCTTTTAAATATTCCTTCCCTTTTGAGGAGTAAAAGTTCCCTTTGGGTTTACTTGTAGTACCAATATTTACAGGAATCTTTCCCAAGTATTGACAATGGCTTTTACAATTCATGGTTGCCTTTTGAGCCTAAATTCTACATTAAACATTAGTATAGGGCTCAGAAGTTTGCTTTAAGATTTTCAGTATAGAATGGGTTTCTGGGTCTTTTTCTAGCATCTTGGAATTGTTATTCCTTGGCAGTCAAAAAAATAAAGGGGTGGGAAATAAAATAATCATGGTGTGCTAGCTTGATGTAGTACGATTATCATTAAAAAGAGCTGATGTGTTGTAACTCAAAACCAAACCCCAAAGTTGTGTATTTGGGGTTTAAAAAAACCCAACCAGTTCCTCCATAGACAATTCATTTATGACACTGTTCTTCTTCTTCTAGCATATGCTCTACTTTACTTTTACTGTTCAAGATATTTTAAAAATATATGTAGCCCTGTTTTCCAGGGAGATAAACATCTCATCTCTTAAGGAAGGAATTTTCTCCAACATTTAATCTTAATAATTTCTTAAGTTTACTTTGGAAATATGTGTTACTCTTAAATTGCACACTTGCTGGACTATGAGCCCTCCAGAGCCAGTAATTTCCTTGATAAACAGTTTCTGTTTCATGACCACAACATGTTCTGTGGTATTGGAGCCCTCATATCTATTTTGCACAAGAAGAAAGACAGTCTATTTGGCTCACGTTTCTCAATTTGCAAGAGATTGCCAGTGACAGATTTTTACTTCCTATTGCCTCATTGTGTTCTCCTTTTAAATCTAATGAATACGTTTCTTCAGTTTTTTCCTAATCATTTTAGCCAAACCTTTAGTCCTGCCTATAGCTGCCTGAAACTTTGAGTCACTGTTTCCCAATAGTTTGATAGTATGTATGTCTTGCCTTTTCCCAAAGATGAATGTTCATCTTTTTGGCTATTTGCATTAACGCCATGAAGGTTAAACTTCAGCTCTGAGACCAGTGTGGAAGCCCGGGTGGGTAAAAAGAGAAATATACATCTGTGTTGCCTAAAAATATTCAGTCCTGTGAGTGGCAAATCATCTACTGTTTTATTTCCTAAGTCTCAGTTCTTGCATTAACTAAATTTGTTAAAGTTTGACCTTGGTGATTATGCTAAGTAGTTTGATTTTTCAGGCATTGAATATGATTTAAATTCATCATTTTTTTTATGCTAGTAAGCAACTAAGAGTGAATTCATACATTCTTGTTCATCATTCAAAGATGGGCAGAACAATCCTGCCTAACTATCCAGCGGGTGGCCCAGGCCACCCACCGGATCCTATCTTCATTCCAGGCCGATTGAGATCGGCCCAGAGGTCTACTCGGGGGAAGGGGATGTTCATCCCCTCCCCCTGGTGTAGCGCGGCCCGGCCCCATGGACCTCCTCGGATTTCCGCGAGCTATTTAGTAAGAGAAGGCCGCGCTGGCCCGGGAGAGGACGAGGATATGGCGGCCACCATCCCTGCCCCCTCCCGGGCCGGACCCACCAACCTCTGGCCTCCTTCACCGCCCGGACCACCCCCATGCCCGCCGGGGGATCTTTTACCTCTTCCGGCGGCCGCAGGGGTGATCCGGCGGAGGAGGAAGGGCTGCCGGCCTCGTGCTGGCGGACCTTACTCACAAGTCGTCATGAACATGCTTCCGCTCGCTCCACCGTAAGATTGTTAGACTGGATTGCGCTGTAAAACATAGATGACTTGTGGGGGGGGGAGCCATCACATTTCTGACACTGCTCAGCATTATGTCAACAATATTTTTCATTGGTAGTAGTTGACATAGATAGCCATGAGTCATCATGGTCTCTTGATCACATGGCATAGAAGCATATGAGAACAGGATTTAATTTTTCTGGCTTTGGCAATTCAGTTTTTCAGTAATTATGATATAGATATGCTGTTTTCTTTCACTTTCCTGAACCAAGAAAAAAATGTTTAGAATAAAGGAGCATACTTCACATTTTGTGTACATGCCCTGGGCATTGAGTGTGTGTGTTGAAATGAATATTCATTTGAATTTGGTAAATTCAAACTTGCAAGTTTAAAGTTTTTGAAACTATAAGTAGCTAAGAATTCCATAGTGTCTGATCACATACATACTGTAGCTTGTATTATGAATATGCAGGTAGCAATTCCTGAATCAGAGTCTGAACTTGGTTGAGTTTTATTTAGGCAACGTCTCCAGGCCAGAACAGTAGATTGCTTTTGTGTGTTCATTTTTTGTTGGTAATGTATCACTTCTTTCTAGGAACAGAGTTTTTTTTTTCTTTGAAAGTAGCTTGATATTGTTAGAGAATCTAGTAAAAAGACTGTCGTGTGTATGAGAAATGCTTTCCTTTTCTTATCTCTTGGGAGACTTTAAAATAGTGCATGCTTTTTTATTCTCTTCTCCAGAGCCTCCAACATGTTCTCCAGATCAGTTCACATGTGCAACTGGGGAAATAGACTGCATCCCTATGGCGTGGCGATGTGATGGATTCTCTGAATGTGATGATCAGAGCGATGAGGATAGCTGTCCAGTCTGTTCAGCAGCCCAGTTTCAGTGTGAGAAAGGGCAATGCATCGATGCCCGTTTGAGATGTAATGGAGAAATTGACTGCCAGGATAAATCTGATGAAGCTGACTGCAACAGTAAGATCAATGCTCTTTATCAGGGCTGATGCCAGGAGCTGAATAAAAACACTTCTGGATGTTGCTGCGGTTCACAGTGGTAGCAGGCTAACAAGTGATGTACCTCATTGCAGAAATACCTGACAGTTGTAGTGCTTTAGAGCAGAGGTTCTCAACCTGTGGTACGGGTACCCTAGGGGTACGCAGACCTCTTGCTTGGGGGTATGCCAAGCTCTGCCCCTTATCTGCCCCATCAGCAGCTAATTAAGTGTTAACATGGATTTTAAATTGTAATTATTTTCAAAGCCCTTCCGTCTCTCTGATTTAGGTTTTGGGCTTATTTTTGGACTGGAAAATGTACTTTGGTGGGGTGGGGAGGAGCTGATTTTGGGAAGTGTGACTTGGAGAAAAAAAGAGATCCATGTCTGTCTGTCTGCCTGTCACACACACACACACACACACACACACACACACACACACACACACACACACACACACACACACACAGTTAAATAAGGCATTTTTTCACATTTAAAATTGTTTTAGTACTTTTTATTTAATGATTAATTACCTAATTAATTGATTAATCAGCAGTTAATTAGCAAGGGGTACTTCAGAACATTGGACCATGATAGGGGGTACCTGGGCCTCCAAAAGTTGAGAACCCCTGCTTTAGAGTTACAAAACTCTGTTTTGTCACCATGGTAACTCTGCCTTTTCTATGGATCTTGCTAGTGCTCTGATTTAATGCTGGTCACTCCCAAACTTTAAGGAAGTACTACGGTATAAAAGAGAGCGCAGAGGGGCATCGGGATACCCCAAGACATGCTGCTGCCTGAACCCACTCTCACATTCTCCCCTGCACATAACTCTCCCCCGCACATACACACTCAATGGTTTGCTGTCGGGTAGTGTGTATCCCCCTCACTGGTGACCTCATCCTCCTCTCACACATTTTTGAGCGCACAAGAAGATCATACCACCAGGCAGGGGTAGTGGGCTGGTGTGGGGTACGGGGAATCCCTCACTGGGTTGCCACTTGCCCCAGCCCACTCTCTGAGGTGAAGAGTTCTACCAACCTCATGACTGGGCCAGCTGTGATGCCACCACCCCCTTGATGAGAGTCCTGGTGTAGATTGTAAGTAAGAACACTAAATGACCTAGAAGTTTGCTGAGGAATGGGAGGTTTCTGTCCTCTATTGCTTGTAGGTGAGGAGAATGAATTGGATGAAAAATGTACCTGGCACTGGTCCTGTTATCCTTATGCTCCCCACCTCAGCCACCCAGTATTTGTAGACCATGACCATAGAAACCATAACCATAAAGTGATTTAAATCACTTTTTGTTCTGGCAACTTCAATAATTACGTGAACAATCTGATCAAAAGATGTTATTGGAACACTGCAACCACAGCAAACAATGGGAGTAAAATAATGTTGCCACAGAGTCTGAAAGGGAGTTTCCCCACTGTTACATCAGTCACGTGAGGTGCTTGGCTGAAGTACTGTGGCTGGTTAATTATTCATTGGTTGCCCATTTCAGCTGCTGTTGCTCTCATGCCAGCGCTACCCACAGTGTGAGCTATTTATACCTTGCTATTTATGCATGGCCATTTTTCTCCAAAGTGTCTGACAGTGAAGCAGATGTTTAGGTTCTATGCAGATAGAGCAACTGCAGGTCTATTCATTTGTGCAATTTAGATGCTTATTTTTTTAAGGCATCTGGTTCCATAATGTGATCATTTGATTTGGACTGAGGGTGATACAGGATTGTTTTGCTCTTCTTTTCCTTGCAGTGATATGTCTCCCAAATCAGTTTCGGTGTGCCAATGGCCAATGTATCCTCATAAAACAGCAATGTGACTCATTTCCAGACTGCAATGATGGTTCTGATGAACTTGCATGTGGTAAGGGTTGTCTTTTGCTAATTTGTGTCTACAAGGTCTAAATATCCAGGGCTGTGCTTTTAAGAGCTTGGAGGAGAAAAGAGTGTGCAGACACAGCAATGGCAGAATCCAGGGGGTGACCCTTTAAGGCCGACACACACCGCACGAATTCTGGCGCGTCCCAGACGCCCGAGGAGCTTTGTTGAGCTGTGCGGAGGTGTCTGGTTACCATTGCGGAAGCGAGCGGAGCAGATGCGATCTCCCGGTTTCCGGCACAAGCGAAAATGATTCTGGTCCATGTTTGAGGGGGCGGTTTCACGGAGCTACTGCAGCCACCAATCAAATGAGAGGGGGAGGAGAGTGGTTGCCTTCCACTCTGAACTACTTCCAATCACTGTGGAGGTTTATAATTGTAACAAGAAAGAGTTGCCTGCGCCCCTTCCTCGGGAGATTTACTCCCATTGTGCTGGGAAGGGGGGGGAGGAGGACCTGTCCTTGCCGGCTAGATTGCGGGCAGGGGAGGCGCATTTCCACTCTGATAAATATTTCATAAAGAGCCGCACAGATATTAAATGCCACCTATTGATTTGGGGATCCCAGTCCAGTGGAGGCGACCGGCTGGTCGAGTTTGCTTCTCCGGCTGGAGCACAAGCCAGAAGCCACGCTCACCGGCCAGTGCACTCTCCGAGCCACCGTCTGCTGCCCCTCCCCCCCGGAGGAACAGGCAGGACCGTGGCCGAGTGGGCAGACGGGCAGCGCCACAACTCTGTTCAGATTCTCAGTACCAGGAGCACGTGCCTCTGATCATGTGCAGAGTGCATTCCTCTCATCACTGAGTAACCACAGTGATGGTTTGGAGATAGGACGCTTCTAGGACAAAGGGTACTACTGAGGCAGGGGGTTGACTTTTAATGGGGATCCCTTGTACTGAGTGAAGTCTGATTCTTTTGCATATATGTGTGTTTGTATTAAAAATACGATCCTTCAACATTACTCTGCACAGAAATCAGTCTTGCTTGAAAACACACACACCTTGCCCAGTTCACATCCTATCGAAGAACTCCAGTACTGTGCAGACCCCCAACAAAACGTAGCCAAAAAGCAATTATCAAAGGCCAAAGTGGGTGCAGTTATTTTTGTCTAAGCCTTTGGTGACTGCTTAAATTGTCTTTGGTCCAAAATTGGCTTTGTGGTTTGTATTAGCCATTAATTATTTGAAAAGCTTTTTTAATATAGATGCTCTGATAATAAATCTGTTTTCTCAGCCCTCGGACCCATGTAAGGAGAACACTGGCGATGGCAGCATTGAAATCATGTCAAAAACCTATAAAGGGAATAGAGAAGGGAGAGTGACAGGGCTGTTCTCAGTTTGGATGGCTGTCATTAATAACTTTAAATTTCAATAGGTGTCATTTTATAAATAAGACAAGGCCTTTATGAGAAAATGTCTACAGACAATTTATTAATTTTTTGTCAGTAAATAATATTGAACGCATGAAGCTATCTTACCCTGAATGAGACCATTGATCCATCTAGATTAGTATTATCTACACTGGCTGGCTGCAGCTTACCAGGGTTGTAGGCAGGATTTTTTGTCTGCCCGACCTGAAGATGCTGGCTGAATGAACCTGGGATGTTCTGCATGTGAAGCATGTGATCTTCCACTACGTTATGGCCCATCCCTCCCCCCGCCACTAAGTATTTATTCCTTGAGCCAGCATAATGCAGTGGTTAGGGAGTCTCCAGATTCCCTAAACCACACTTGACCATAAAGCTCACTGGAAGACCATGGACCAGTCAATATTCCCAATTTTCCCCACAGAGGAGGAGCTGTAAAAATAAAATGAGATAAGAATTGAAACGTTTTGGTATTTTGAAAAGGACTACAGAAGTGATTATTAATATAACACAAGTGAATTGTTAGGTGTGTGTTTATTTGAATATGTCTTCCAAAATGGCCAGCATGGTGGGGGGAGGGTGCAAAAGTAGAAAGGGATGTTTTTCTCTCAGATGAGGTGGTCCTGCTACGTGAACACCTCACATCTTTCTCCCTTAGCTTTTATTATGCGGAGGGCGAAATATGTATTTCAATCACAATTTGCTTATCTGTTCTGTTGGTAATTCATAGGTAATAGAGAAGAAAAGGACCAGCAGCTTAAAGAGTGGCAAAAAAGACAATCTGTGGGAAATGGCTCTTTATTATACCCCATGCAGGGAGGGATACTTATGGTTCACAATATTGCTCAGCTTTTCTCAAGAAGAGTAGATAGAGACAGCTCCTGGAAAGTCTACCCAAGAGGGAGAGAAGACATGCTGGCTCCCAACCCTATAAATACTTTTGTTCTCGTCTCTTCCATTTCCCCCTGGTCATTTTGTCACAGATGCCCACCCAATTCGCACTATATAAGATGTCAAAACTCCCTTTGATTTTAATGGCTTGAGTTGCGCCCACTGTTTCATTAACTTTGAATGCATTACTTTTTATAAAATGAGCAAAATATCAATACTGTATGCTGTACTCTTGCTTCCTTTTTGGAGCTTTCTCCAGAGTATCTACATCAAATTAATTACTTTAATGTATGTGTTTATTTACAGCAAATATTAAACCACCCCCAGATGAATCTCAGCCCCACAGTAGTGCTATTGGGCCTGTCATTGGTATCATCCTTACCCTTTTTGTCATGGGAGGAGTGTATTTTGTTTGCCAGAGAGTAGTATGTCAGCGGTATGCTGGGCCCAATGGACCTTTTCCACATGAATACGTCAGCGGTACACCTCATGTCCCCTTAAATTTTATTGCTCCAGGGAGTTCTCAACATGGCACTTTTACTGGTAAGGACGGTAAGGTCCCTGTATCTAATTATTAGTACTATATTGTATTGCATTTGTTCTATGTGAGTAGATAAATAGGTACCGCTTGCGGGAAGGTAAACAGCGCTCCGTGTTCCAGCCGCATGCTACGCGCTGCGGCAAGGAGAGTCATGCCGGCCACATGACCACGGAGGCGTCTTTGGACAACGCTGGCTCTTCGGCTTTGAAATGGGGATGAGCACCACACCCTAGAGTCGGACACGACTGGACTTAATTGTCAGGGGTCACCTTTACCTTTTTATATTGCTTCTATTCTGACAGGCCAGAGTACATGTTCTATTCCGTTTTGACACACATTAAAACATGAAAGGATGGGCAACCATTTGAAGCTGACTGCTTGCTCAGGGATTTTAGAGATCTGGATTCACATTACAGTGCTCTTTACATCTGGGATCAAGTCATTTTTTGTTTCCCCTGATAAAATGAGAATAAGAGTACTTTCATTGTTTGAGATATTTGTTTTAGTTCAGAGCTCTGTGAGTGCTCCAATGAGGGCACAGAGCTCCATTGTATGCAAGTTGCACTGCAATGGAGAGTAATCCGTGTGTGTGTGTGTGTGTGTGTGTGTAGTTGCCTCTTCCGTTGGAACATTACCATTCTGATGCTCAATATGCTTTATTCTTTCTAACCCTGTTGTTTACCTGGCTCCTCTCATATTCAGCTGTGTATATGGTAAAGAAATAAATCCTTCTTCCCTCAATTTAATACATTCATTCCACATATATGGAGCATATCAGTACAATAACTGATTCACAATGCAGCAGCCAGACTGTTGCCTGAGGAGAGGTGTTGCAAATATATCACCTCAGTGTTACTCCAACTGCACTTGTTGCCAGTGCACTTCAGGACTAATTCAATGTTTCGTTCAACAACCAAGGCCCTCCTGTCTGTCTGTCTGTCTGTCTGTCTGTCTGTCTGTCTGTCTGTCTGTCTGTCTGTCTGTCTGTCTGTCTGTCTGTCTCTCTCTCTCTCTCTCTCTCTCTCTCTCTCTCTCTCTCTCTCTCTCTCACCACCCCCATCTGAAGTGCAACAGGCTGGAACATGCTACAGAGAGCCAGAACAAATGTTCAATTACTGTGTGGGAATCTACTCATTTGGGATTTATTCCATAGTCATTTTCCAAGTGAAAATGCAAGCAAACTTCCATAGAATGGAGTCATTCACTTGTGGGAAATCTTAGTTGGATCCTCCTGCCCCTGTCTGTTTCAGTCATCTTATGGAAGTATTCAGGCCTGCTTCTGGAGGACTGAATGCAGTGTTAGGGCCAGCATCCTTGGGCACTAGTCCTGTTGAAAGCCTCCCCCCCTTTTGTGTGTGTGTGTGTGTGTGTGTGTGTGTGTGTGTGTGTGTGTGTGTGTGAGCGAGAGAGAGAGAAATCCCCCTTTGCCGGCTCAGAAGAGTGCTCTGTGCTACAGTTGCAGTGGCATTGCAGAAGAGAATTCTACTCCACTGCAGCAACTCTACTCTCCCTCCCCCCCCCATTACTGCGTAGGTGTCCTGTCATGTACCAGATGATGGAGTGAAGTAGCTGCTGCAACAGATGTACAGATGCTCACTGAGTACACCATGTGAATTTCCTTTCTGATGTTAGATATGAACTAGATAGACAATGCTGTAATCACGTTTTTGGGGGGTGGGGGAACCCCATAAACTGAGTAAAAAAACAAACCACAGATTAAAATATCTGTAAAATTGCAGTTGGATAACTATAAAAAAAACCATTTGAAAACATCAAAAACACATGAAAAAAGTAGTATTCATGCTGGCTTGGAGTGTTTTCGGCTATAGCACATAGGTTGCAGAGCATGCTCTTGCAACAGGTCCTTGTGTTTACCTCACTGCAGCCAAACATGGCTTTTCAGGAAAACCTTAGGGCTGGTTTAGAGTGCCTTAAGGAATGTATTTCTGGCCACCATGACTGTGTTTCATTTAAATGTTGCAATAATTTTCTGTTTTTATGAATTACATTATTTTTAATTAAGTGACTGCAAGCTTAAGGCAGGCTTAAATATTTTAACCGGTCAAGTTTCTTTTAAAGCTATAGACTTTTAAAAATTCTGGTACAGCAGTTTTCTTTAACTTTTAGAGTTTAGTAGAAGGCTCTAAGCCTGAGCATGTAACTTTTTTTAAATACAATGAATGCATTTGTTACTTATTCTACAAAACACACATCCATGCAGAACTCCAGCATAAGAGCACTCAGCCATTTTATTTTGCTCTTTTAAAGCTGTGAACAGCTGCAAGTCCATCTTGTCTTGCCCTAGCAAAGCCCTGCCATTTTATTTCTTAGGAGTTTTGCACATCCAGTGTGATTTTTTTTGTTATCGTATGTGCCCAAGAGTCCCCATGAAGCTGGCCCCAGCACTGCATTCAGTCCTCCACAAGCAGGCCTGAATACTTCCACAGCTCCATTCTATGCAAGCAGGATATAGTACTGGTGGTATTTGAAAAGGGGGCTTACGGGAATATTGCACAGTGCTAAAATCTACTCTTGGCATCTTCTGAAAGCCCTTGAAAGCCCTTGAAAGCCTAATCAAGGAAGAATTGCATGGAAATTCTATTTCTGCTTCATTCAAGAATTCTGCTCTCTGTCTGCTTTGAGATAAATGCTATACGCTTTACTAGGCTTACCAGATCTCCAACCGGGACAGAGTGCTAGACCTTTAGAAAAGGAATGTGGACAGGTGTAGCTTGTTAAACCCTTAGAGCACAATCCTACGCATGTCTACTCAGAAGCAAGCCCCATTGTGTTCAGTGGGGCTTGCTTCTGAGTAGACATGCCTAGGATTGTGCTCTGAGGTTTAACAACCTACACCTGTCCACATTCCTTTTCTAAAGGTCTAGCACTCTGTCCCGGTTGGAGATCTGGTAAGCCTAAGCTTTACATTAGAACAGAAAAGGAGCCTTGTACTAAAAGTGAGTGTATAAGATCTTGACTACCTAAACTTCAATCTTTATTTCCTTTTAGGCATCTCTTGTGGAAAATCTATGATCAGTTCCATGAGTCTCATGGGAGGAAGTAGTGGTGCTCCTCTTTATGACCGAAACCATGTAACTGGGGCCTCCTCTAGTAGCTCATCCAGCACTAAAGCCACTTTCTACCCACAGGTAAGTTTTAAAGGTTCTCGATGTCCCCCCAATATGGCGAAAAAGTGAACGTGCTGCTAAGGATGACCCAGTGATGATTACCCTTGGAGCTTACTAACTGCAGGCCTGCCTAACACCCATTAAAGGGGGTCGGCGTTCTCCTGTTCACAGTCACTGAGCAAAACTAAAACTATTCTCTTTCAAAGCGATCCCAGAATAAGTATGCTTGTTAATGAATAAATAGTGTTAGATTTTTTTAAATATGTATGTGTTTTTAAGATGATGGTCTTCAAGAACATTCCTTTGCATTTTTGCGTTTTTTCCTTTTCTAAAGCACAACCACTGTATCGTTTGTGAACTTTTGTTGTTGACTTAGTGAGACACTTGGTATTGTGTATTCCCACAAGCATAACCCAGAATGAGAAAACAAAGAGACGCCCAAGTTGGGAATGATGGGGAGCCTCAAAAGTTAAACATTTAGTCTGCTGTTTATTTATGTTGATTTATCTTGGATCTCTGTGAATCAACCAAAATTATCTGAACCCAATGTTTCATGAATAAAGACAGTTGTCATAGTACAGAAGATGAGAGGTGGGGGGAAAATTTGATGAAACTGACAGCAGATTTTATATTGATTGGCGCAACCCAGGCAGTTCTCTGCTTACTTTGTATTGTGTTTTTAAAGTTCCAGCATAGGGAGCCATTGCTAATACATCCCCAATTTAGCTATGCCTGTGTCCAGGGCCAGCTTTAGTATCTCCAGGGCAAGATTAGTTGGCAGGGGGCCCTGCAGTATTGCTGAGAAAGTAGGAGGCAGGGTTACAGTAACTCATGTTTTCCCCACAGGCTGGCTTCATAGTCTCAAAAGTTTGCAGTTTAACAGTCTTAAGGTGGAGTTTACAAAGAGCTGCATAGACCTATTAATTAGATTAGCTTTGTAGGGTGCTAAACACAGATTCCAGGATCGGATCGTGATCGCGATCTGAAGCCAGTTTGAGGTGTGGGGAGGCCTGTGGAAAAGTCCGCAGGCTCCCTCCACGCACACACACCCCGGAGGAAGGGCAAGACCCCCAGGTAGTGCTAAAAATCCACTTTTTTCCCCAGTGCTGGCAGCACGATCCCGGAAACGCTGGCACCACTGTAGCTGCCACCACCCCCGCAAACATTTACAAGGGGGCAAAATGTTTGGGAACCTCTGCCTTAAGGGGTGTGGCGACCTCAGCTATGGCAGCAGCGGTGCTCCCAGGATCATGATGCTACTGGGGAAAAAATATCTTTTTATTAATTCACGGCGGTCGCTCTGGCCCTCTCCAGAGGGTGCGGGGAGGCCTGTGGCCTCCTTTGCAGGCCTCCCCATGCTTCAGGTCATCACTCCAATGTGATTGAGACCCACTTCCAGGTTTGGACAAAAACTGGAAGTGGGTCTTGATTGCATTGGAGCGATGATCTGAAATGTGGGGAGGCCCGCAGAGTGGACCGCGGCCCCCCCACACCCTCCAGAGGGCCGAAGCGACCCCCATGAGTTAAAAAAATATCTTTTTCCCCCCGGTGGCTGTGCAATCCTGGGAGCACCGCTGCCGCCCTACCAACACTTCCCAAACTTTCCCACCTTGTGGGAAGAACTTTGAGAAATGTTGTTATATGCTAATGACAGGGTTCTATCATGGCATATAAAGCCTGGGACATAGAGTGGTTTTACTCAACATGAGCCCCCTTACACAACCACTTCAAGAAAGACTTAAGTATATTGTATGAACTGGCACCTCTGCATGGGTGCTGTACATATGGTTGCAGTGGTTTCTGCAATGGCAGTAGCTCAAAACAGCTGTATTTGCATATTAAACATTCTCTTTTTGACTCCTACTTCCACAGATTCTGAACCCACCACCTTCACCAGCCACTGATCGCTCCCTATACAACACAGAAATGTTCTATTCCTCAAACATTCCTTCGACAACAAGATCTTACAGGTATAGAGCCTTTTAAAATTCTTAATGCCTAGTTGACATCAGTAAACTGAAATGAGCTTGTCTAATATTTAAAAACGTTAAAAGTTTAACGTTTTTCATCATTTCCCTTTCAATCCATTGCATTTTGGGCAGGAGTCACCTTTTGTTAATATTTGTAGATTTAAACTTATTATAATACATTTGTTTCAGTTGTCAACTTTGTTCAGTTTCATTGATAGGATTTAAACGATTAGGCTATAGACCTGTTCGGAGGCCATTCAGAATTCCAGGCCCTAACTTCAGTTCAGCCTTGTCCAGAAGTCCTCATTTCTGTGGTCTATGCCATGCTTGATGGTTCTTTGTAATATTGGTATGACTCTACACTTACAAACAAGCACTGTGCAGGTTCTCAAATTTTCACGACGTGTCCATATTTCAGAACCAAAAACAAACATTCTGCCGGGCAACTCCGTCGTCCAATACAATTTTATTATTTGCTAGATGTGCAGTTTATTTTTATTACTTAAAATATTTATATACTGCTTTTTCAAGAAAAAGTTTTCAAAGCCAGTGATATAGTAGAAGGAATGAGATGATCCCTGTCCCAAAGGGGTTTGCCGTCTTTAAAAAATAAAGACACCAGCCAACAGCTACAGGAAAAGGCACTATGCTGGGATGAATAAGGATAGTTGCTCTCTTTTTTCCTAAATATGAGAGCCATCACTTCAAAAGGAGCCTCTTTCCCAGTTTGTGGGGGGGGTGTCTTACAAGTGGGGAGAAAGAGAGGCTAATTATTCAACCCCCCTATCCTTGGTAAAGTTTTCTCAACTGCAAATCAGGAGGATGAGTGAGTAGACTAATTCAATTCACACTCTTGCCACCTTTAAATTCTGTTAAAGGTCTTAAAAATATAATCTATCTGTTAAAATGTGTTAGTTAAAATGCATAGAGGTGCAGTGTTTGAAGAGTTAGTATGTGTATGTTACTTCTCAGGGAACAACCAAACCAGAATGAGCATTTTGCTAAGCATGCAACTCCTAAGTTTGCACACACCTTACAAAATATATATCTTAAATAAATGGCTCCTGGAGTGAGTATTAGATGGTGTACTACATGGAAGGGATACTTAGAAGCATAAAAAATCAAAATTGTCCCAATGGGATGTAGAAGGTGGATCTCTAGCAAAATATAGTAACATGCTTAGATTAAAACCAACCACTCTGCAAGTGACATCCATTGTTCCCAAACAGATACTGTTTGACATAATAGGGAAATGGCTGATGCAGTTCTTTTCTAATAGCTGTTGGAAACAAAGGAAAACATGTGTTCTTCAGAGGTTGAAGTGAAACAATGGCTTATGTGATTTATGAGGGGGAATCTGAAATGTATATGAACACCGTAGTTCACCCTTAGAGCTGCAGGAAGCATGTGGTGGTAGTTAGCCTAGACTGGGAGTTCATTAAAAAAAAATTGAGATGATGGAGTACTACATCTGATGAGGCTTCTCGCTGGCATAGCATCTCAGGAGGACAGGCTTAAGGGTTCTGGAACAAGGATACAACCCTAGGACTGGCCTAGCAGTAACATTGCTAATCCCATTCTGCTGTAGTACTAAGTGCAACCAGAGGTTATTTATGCGGCACAGGCAAAGGCCTTGTACATGGCATCCTAATGACCATTTGAATGGCCTAGAACAGAGGTTCCCAAACTGTGGTACGCGGACCACAGGCTGGTGGTACGCGGGCTGCTATCTCGGCTGTGCAGCGCCGCATTGGAGCCCGAAAAGCAGAGCCTCAAGCTCTACTGAGGTAGCAGAGCTCGAGCACGCAGGATCTAAGCGCTGGGGATCACCCAAGTGCCTATGATATCATTGCCACTTCCTTCTGGTGGTACGCAGCCGACCGGAGGCCTGCGTAGGTTGTATGCGGGCCGAAAAGGTTAAGTACCGCTGGCCTAGAAGAAATAGCTTTTCAGGAAAAACCTTTGCACCCCCTTTTTATTTTTATTTGAGAATACTTATCCTGCATAAGGAATACGTATTCCTTATTTCATAAGGAAAAACTGTAGGCAACTTTCTCAGTTAGCCTAGAAGGACTCTGGTGGTTCTTACCTACTGCCAGGCAGTAGATCTGGCTCTCGCTACAAGTATACAAGTCGCTGCAGCTATAACTAAAGTATAGGATCTCGTTGCAATGTTGTCCGATTACCTGTCATTATAGCTATTTTTTCATAATTGCAGCCCATAGTGGTTTTAATGCAAATTAAAAGGAAAGGTAACTCAGTAGTATCACTCATTTTCCCACTAGTGTGTGTATGTTTAAAACACAACTAACTTTTTTTATTTTTCAGGCCCTATCTTATAAGGGGGATAGCTCCACCAACTACTCCTTGCAGCACCGATGTATGCGACAGTGACTACACTACAAGCCGATGGAAGGCCAATAAATACTACATAGATCTAAATTCAGACTCGGACCCTTACCCCCCTCCTCCTACTCCCCGCAGCCAGTACTTGTCAGCGGAAGAGAGCTGTCCGCCATCTCCTGCCACAGAGCGAAGTTACTTTCATCTTTATCCCCCTCCACCATCACCTTGTACAGACTCTTCATGATTTCAATAGAAGGAACTTATCTTTCTCTGTAAATATATTTTAAATATGAACAAAGATTTTTTAAATATATATATTTTATGATCTAAAAATGGGGTGGGAACTTGAAAAAATGTGAATAATAATGGGTGGGTCAGGGCTGTGAAAATTGTACAGTGAAAGAATATTTATAAATTGTGGGTTTTTTAACTTAATATCCTTTCTTTTGTGCCATATTTGCCTTTGCATCGAAGTCACAAAATTAAATTGACCTCCAAAGGAGGTGGAGAGTGGGGAATATGTACTAGGAGCTTTTTGAAATCATCTTTTTGTTTTAGTACAGGTGGATACGCTGAGTTTCCTTTTTTTAAGTAACTAAAAGGGGAGTTGGAAATATTTTGACAAAATTGTTTGGAATACATACATGGGGAATTCAAAATGGTTTTATTTTAAAGGATACTTGATCATAGGTAATTAACCACAAAAAATGCACTTTTCTTTGGGAAGTCGAATGCAAAAGGAGGCTCCTCCCACTCTACCATTCACTTTCCAGAGAAATCTTTGCATGAGGAAATGTGGAATTCTGAATCTTGCACTCATTCTCTTCACCACAAACCACTCTCGTTAGGATGAAATAAGCATGCATCCCATTAGCCACTTGATGCCCAAGAAACTCTTGTCTGAATTTCGAGAACCCCAATGTAACATCTGTTGGGGCAACAAATGAAGTTTCTTTTATGGTAGAACACATACTTTGAGCTTATCAATTGTCAGGAGGCATGTGGCCATGGAACCAATGATAGAAATAGAAGCCAGAAAGGAGATAACCACTACCAGGTGTCTTGTTGTTCTGAAAGCTCACAACGTTTCATAGTCCAAAGGTGTGTGATGCACGGCGTTCTTTCTCTCCCAAAAAATCTTGTACATTAATTCCAAGTCAGTATTTGTGAAAAAATTAGGACTACAATGTTTAGTCAATGAATCAATTTAAGATGTGTTTTATTTTTAAAATGTTTCCAATTAATTGGGCCTCACGTGTACTAACATAAAACCATGGGTAGCAGGCACCTTCTCAAAAAAGGGAATGCTTTGTGATATCTACCTGCATGATCTAAAAAAAAAACACACTGCCATCTTCAGAACTGCCATCTAAGTTATATGTAAATTTAATGCAGATATTGATTGATTATATGAGTTTTAATTGATTTGTTGACTATTTAAATTACAGTCCCAGCAAAAATGTTTCTGGTGCTTAGCATGTTTTCTAAAATCTGAGACATTGGAAGCGAAATGGAAAATTCCAACGGTTTTAAAGACATGGGTCACATTTAACAACTGAAGGAGACAATAGCCATATTACTGCAACTGGTAGGACTTAAGTGACCTTGGTTGGCAATAACACTGTCAAGTAACTTCTGTAATTACATGAGGAACTTGTAGTCTGTTCGGAAGTCTTTTGTACATTAGGCCACCATTAACACTGATCTGTCTATGGTTTTGCTGTGGTGTTCTAGCATGGTTATTTCTATCTTCCAGTGCTCCCATGCTAACACATTACATTTTAACAGCTGGCCACTAGTGAGCAGAATCGGGGGTGGACTAAGGTGGATACAGATTAGGGCCTATGGCAGCCCTTATGCCAGGGACCCAACTTATCCCATTTGCAGTGGGAGCAGGGGCATGAGGTAGTCAACCAACTCATGTCACCACTGCCTTCACTGATAGCCACCCCATATCTTCACATGGGAGCATTGCCGGTAGATCCCTGTTGTCAGGAGGCTTCCAGGGGAAGCTCCCATTGGCCAGAGGAATGGGAGAAGAGGAAATGCGGCATGAGCCCCATCTCATCCATCATTTCCTTGTTCTTCCACTCTTCACACCATTCAGTGGGCTTTTTTTTAAAGGACCCTGCATTAAAGTCAGTTGGCCAGTAGGGAGTCTGGAGGAGAAAGAGAACATGCTGCAAGAGTCTTGACTTGCACAGCATTCACTCCTCCTCCTCCTGTTTTCCTCATTTGGATTTCTCCAACATTGCTGCAATAAGGCAAGGACTGTGAGGAAAAAAGCCCCTTGGCCAGTGGGAGGAAGGGAAGGAGTTGCCGACTGAAGGCCTCTATGGCAGCAGCAGTTGCTTCTCTGCATTCCTGTCTTTCAAGGATGGGAAGAAGAAGAGGAGCAACTGCCGCTTGGCAAGTTGTGAGTTGTGCGTGGGCATGTGAACAACAGTAGCACAGAACAACAAGAGCACGTCGGGTGAGGCAGCATGCAGTGAGGCAGCATGGTGCAACCTGGCACCATCTCTGCCAACGAGTCAGGGGTGTTCCTAAGGTTTGCGTCACCTGGTGCAGGAGACCAATGCGTCACCCCCATGATGAGCCTTCTCCCATGCAGTGGGCGGGGAAACGCATCATCACCCCACCCCATGCCATTGCCCCACCTCCCACTTAATCGAAATTACACATTTAAATTTACAATATTATATGCACAGCCTAATGTATGTTTGCAGCCTAAACAAAGGCATCACAAGGGTTTGCGTCACCCAGTATGAGAGTATTAACTTTATTTATTTTCATATATAACAGTACAGGTCACCCAACAAATCAGTAACCAACTTGGCTCTCAGAACAATCAGTCTCATTGATCTGTTTTGAGTTACGGAAATCCACTTTTTGTTACACAAAGAAGTTGGGTTTTCTGTGTACAGTTATTTGGCCATCATATTTGATAGAATACAGATATTATGAAACGGTTTGTTTCATTACATTCCGCATGTGATTACACGTCGAATGATATATGACATGATGATATTCTTAAAGAAAGGTTTTCACAATTTTGGCTACTAGTGATGCCCCCCCCTGAGGATGTCACATAGTGCACCCCCCGCACCAGTGTAGGGACGCCACTGTAACAAGTTCTTTTTCACCAATACCAGACTGCTGCTGATTGAGTTCCTTGTGCACCTTTTGACTCAGATGTGCGGTTCTGGGTGATTGCATGGTGTGTTGGGAGGGAAGACAGCAACACTACTTGAGTTACCTACCACTAAGTTTGCTTTGAGTGTTCAGTCCAAGTATTATAAGAGTTACAATGCAAACGTATAATAAGATTATTGGAAAAGAATAAAGAACCAAGACTGCAACGATCTGTTTTCACAGCTGCAGAACAGCACGTGCATCAGGCCTTTGACAGCCTTAATAGCATTGACAGGGATGAAAAATGTTTCCTTTTGAACTTGTAGCTGGATGTTTAGCAAATATTTTTGGCAGAGCAAGATATGGAACTCCTCCAAACCCTGGCCAATAGTTTGTATCTTATTGACAGGGTGGAGTTCTACTTCTGATGTTTTTCCTACCACTTTATTCCTTACATCTCCGTTTGTTCTTCCTAACCATTTGGACCTGAGAGATGAATATCATAGTACTAGCTGCTGCTTAGACCTGTGGTGTGTTTCAGTCCTCGTCTCTTAAGAAATGAGTGCTACAGTCTTGTCCTTCTATTCTGAAGTTTCAGCATAGAGGAGGGTGACCTGTAGTAGTAATTTGTTAATATCAACTATGCCCTTGTGTACTGCAAAATTAACGTTACCTTCCAATAAGCTTTAGTATGCAATAGATGTGGTGGTATTGCTTGCTTCTGGCACATACACAGCTCACCCTGAAGCACCTAGTTGGCTCAGGTCAAGGTCATAACAGTGTGTGTTGACTTGTTAAGCGGTTCTCAGCAGATCTCTGACTGATCATGTAAACTGGTGGTATGAAAAGGGAGGAATATA
Source organism: Plestiodon gilberti rubricaudatus (assembly GCA_026170595.1). Lineage (NCBI taxonomy): Eukaryota > Metazoa > Chordata > Lepidosauria > Squamata > Scincidae > Plestiodon > Plestiodon gilberti. The sequence continues at coordinate 218,805,590 of JANXHW010000001.1, read as the reverse complement.
TTATGGTCCTATCCTATGGTTTCATATCTGACAATTATAAGTAAAACATGCATGTATATTTTACAGTGGAGAGATGTTCATCCAGTTGTTTGACATTACTGTGTTTAATTTTTTGTGTGGCATTTGTAAATAAGTTGCTGTTAACATTACAGATCTTGATTACATATGCATGTTAATTTCCTGTGGTCTTACAAGTGACACCAAACATTAAAAGAGAGAGATTTCAATAAATTGCTGATCTCCTTAAAAGGAAAAAAATAAACTTGCATTGCTGGTGTTCTTCACCAACTTTCTCTGAAAAAGACTTTTCTTCAATGGGTTGGATCTGAAGAACCATGAGTAGAAGTAGCCAGTAGCCATAAGCATATACAAGATGCAGTGCTATGATAGGTTGTTCATAATAGCAGTTCTTCAATGTCTGCTAGTGCAAGAGTGTGCAAAAGAAGAAAAGCTGTATTTAGAGTTAGGTTCTCCTTTCTCACACAATCCTCTGTTATGAAGGGTAAAATAACCCTTCAGTGAGCTGAAGGGCTCCATTTTGATCCAATTCATAGACATTTAGAACCAAGAGAAAAATATACCGTAGTTTGGTATTTCATATGGTCTGTATTGACATGGTGGTATTAACTGAGAAATAAGTCCCACTGATTTCATGAAAACATGTAGTGTTTCCAAGGATAGTAGCTACTGAATGTTGGTGAAATTCTGGCAAAACTGTTTTCTAAGAAGCATAAATCCATGCAGAGAAGTAAATGTTTCACCACTTGAGGTCATTTGCCCTTCCCCTGGTGCTACTTTTCAGTTTGACTCCCTGCAGAATATACATGGAAGTTTGGGTTTTTTTAGTATCTGACGGACTTGCCATTTCTAGACATGCTCTCCATAAATGTATTCAATCTGTTTTTAAAGCCTACCCTATTATACCTGAGGTGCGATGAGTACAGATGTTCTTCCTTTTTATTTACCCTGAACTATTTACCCTAGTCAGTGTGATGGGATAACCCTGGGGTCTTGTATGTTGAGAGAAGGAATGTATATGCTTTTATACTTTGCCTACAGTTGGCATACCTTGAGCAACAGGGCCAGCAAGCAGGTTTCTTGCAAATGGAACAGAGAAAAAGTGTTTGGTGCAAAACCCTGAATTTGAGACATTTTTGATGCTGTGCAGTACTGTGGGCTATGCTATAATTTGTTGTCTTATCTGACATAGCTATCAGTGCAATCCATAGCTGAGGGGGAGGCATGACTTACCAACTAATTATTCAGTGAAGGTGCAGACTGAAATTCTTTTCTCAGAATACAAATTTGAACCTAAAATGCTGAAACAGTTGACAGCAAAAATGACACGCTCATGGAAACAATGCTTTGAATTCTTAATGCCGATTTTTGGACAGCTTTCTCAGTAACCAAACAAGATAATCTGAGAGTTGATCTAACGGAAAGGTTGTCAGCTTTGCATATTAAAATATACGAAATAGCAAATGCCCTTCAGATACAGCCTTCCTTTATAATATCTCCCTGCAGTTCTGATCAATGGTTGTGTGTGGTGGTCCTTCCATGTGGGAAATGTCTAAAATTGTCAAACCCATTTTATCTCTTCTGACATTGCTTGTAGGGTTGGTGGAAGTTCATCTGGCAGAGTTCCTGCCCCCCCAAATAGATTTTGGTGTGAAAAGATCTCAGATCAGTTGCCTGATCCTCAAACACTCTTTGATTGAATTGCCATTTGGGTCCATTTTAGACTCAATAGTCTTTTTCATCGACATGGTCATGATGAATGTAGAATGCACTGAAAATCTGTACTAGTATAGTCATGAAAGTGAATTTGAACTTGACAACATAGTACACAAAAATACCATTTTGGGGAGAGACTAACACTTGTGTTTTAAAAGAAACTAGTTTAAAAAGAAAGCACCTTTAGGCGAGGAGCCATGTTCCCTGGAGGCTCTGTGTGTGTGTGTGTGTGTGTGTGTGTGTGTGTGTGTGTGTGTGTGTGTGTGTGTGTGTGTGTGTGTGTGTGTGTGTGTGTGTCTTGAGGAAAGAAGGATAGAACGTCAGGCTTATCTTGTTATATGTGTGGAAAATACTTTTGTAAATAATTGAAATACTTGCAATTAGAAACAATCTGTTGATTTATTAGGAAAACCCATTGGCCTGGAACAAAATGAAGCAAAGTTAGGGTTGCCAGGAAGATCAAACCCAGAGATTCCTCCTTTACCTTTAAATCTGCAGTTCAGTTAAGAGATGAGGCAGCCAGTCGCAGCTTCTACCTGGTTTTCCTCCTCAGGCTCTTCTATTGCCTGCTTCCTCCTCTGCCTGCATATGAAGTGATCATTCTGTGTCTGGGGCAGATGACAGGACCATGGGAAAATCAGGCAGAGGGGAAGCAGTAACCTCATCACTTGTTTTAGTGGGGATCTCTGGGTTGTACTCTGGCAACCTTAGCTAAGCATCCTAAAGGTGGGATACTGTGTTCCTGTCATTTTGAACAGAAATTAAACCCATGGTGTTTTCTATATTGTACTTAAACATTTTGCAACTGCTGCTGCTAATGTAAATGGACATGAATACATACAAATATTGCCAAGAATTTATTATAATAGATTCTCACGCCAATTTTCTTTATATTGTAAAATGTATTCTACAAACAGCCTAAATATTTCATATTCATATCTTTTGTAAACACATACACAGAAAAAAGTGCCTTTGGTATTTTGAAACAACCCAGCATAGTGACTTGGTTACCAACCGTTGTGTCGTTCACGCGCTTTTTTTTGACAGTGGTTCCCAAAATAAGCGCTTCCCCCAGAGCTTCTGGAATTTTTTTGTGGAAAGTAGAAACCTGAAACTATTTTTCTGAATTTTTTTCAGAGTGTTGGGCCCCCCCCATTTAATGCCCCAAGAGACCAAAATCCCTGTTTTGGGGGAAATTGAGGCACAGGAATTGTTTGCAGGGTATTCCCCCCCCACTGTAATTAAAAATGAAACTTTGGCATAATTTTTATGTTCAGGCTTGTGACTTCTGAATCAACTTGGTTTTCAACCCTTCAGTTGCAGGTAAATACCTGTAATCAGCTGTGGAACACAGTGCGTCACAAACGACACAATGGGAGTGGTGGGTTCACATTGTCTGCAAAAGTAATAATTTTTATCATTTTCAATAATTTCTGGGGTATTTCTGTGCTTATTTCTACTCATATCAAGCATATGGATTGTCTAGAGCACTCAGCTGAAGTTTGCAGCTGCTGCTGCCTGGCTCTGGGATGGTTTTATCACCTATTGTAATGTAATCTCTAATCTGAATTGCCAGCCATTTAGGCAAGGCTCCCTGCTGTGACCTTCCTGTGGTTTTTACTTCAGACTCAGGAAAAAATCTGATTAGCTCTTTTTAGCCCACTCTTTTGCAGAAAGAGTATTTCACCCAGTAATTGAAAGCAGGCAAAAAAATTGGAAATATATATATTTACAGAATATATATATTTCCAATTTTTCTGCCTGCTTTCAATTACTGGGTGAATACTCAGGATTTGTATTCATGTACTCCCTCAGGTAAATCTATGGAAAAAAGAGTTCTTTCCAGCTCTTGTGTTAGTTGTTCTGAGCTCACTATCTTATCAGCTGTGGTTACTCATTAGACTGAATGACTGAATGACTAAGTGGAAACAGCTGAAGTTATTTTTTTTGGGGGGGGGGGGTAACATAGGTTTTATTCCTAGGTTTTTATGAAGGTATTTCACTAATAATTGTTAGCTGAAAGCTTTGCAATTTTTCTCATTGACTGCGTGCTTGCTGCTCAGGTAGTAACAAGGTGGATTGTTCACTCATCAGGTAGCTTTTGTTATTCTGATGAAGCTTTAGCCAGGGAGCTATTCTAAACATTTCAGCACACTTACACCCCAGAATTCTATTTTTATTGTCTCGCCACTCTGTGCTATGATGCTGAGGAATCAAAAGAGGGAAGCTGAATTATTCTGAGTTCTTTTACCAGTTCTTGCTTGTTGAGTGAGCTCAGACAATTTTCTGAAAGGTATTTCAGCATGTTACTGCTGTGGTTAGAATGAATCAGCTGGTTTTATTCTGGTTTTACTAAGTTCTAACTGAGGGTATTTCACTATTGCCTGCTTTCAAGTACTTGGTGCTCAACTGAATACCTCACTCACAAAGGTAAATAGTTACCTTTGTTATTCTGATGGAGCTTTAGCCAGGGATTTATAGAAATGCTGATGGTAATAGCTACACCTTTCAGTGTATGCTTTTCAGATAAAACACACACACACACACAGACCTACTGGTTCTGGTTTTCTAAAAATTTCAGCATATGTACACCCCAGAATTCTAAATACCGTCTTGCCACTCTGTCCTATGATGCTGAGTGACAAATGGAAAGAGGGAAGCTGAATTATTCTATGAGTTCTTTTTACCAGCTCCTGTGTTTACTGATGAGGTGATGATAGCTGAGACAAGCTGTGATTAGTTTCAGCTGCTTCCACTTCAATGCAATGTATGTTTTTGGGTTTTACTCGAGAAAATTATCTGGAAGATATTTCACAATAGAAAAGACCTTTGCAGGTCTTTTCCCAAAAGTGCAAAACTGAGTATTTGAGAGAAACAGAATGATTTTAGTTATGTTTATAAGAAATTCAGCCCCTCACACTTGGACAATACAGGATAATAAAAGGGGATAATTAGCAAGGCATTTCAGGTGGCTAGCAGCTCAATTCAAATCTTTTTTCTACTTTTTCCTTCCTTTGGGCTGATGATGCCATGATTATAACAGTCTTTGGAAAATGCCACCCTCTCCCCACAGCAATTGTTTTGAGAAGGATGCCTTCTGCTGAACTTTCCCTTGTGCTGGTAACAGCACCCTCAGATTTTATTAGGAGCACCTCAGATTTCAGCACCATGGTTTTCAATGCTGGTCAGTAACATGGAGCTTTAAAAATTTAAAGGTCCGAGTTGTCAATGAACACTTATGCTTCCAGGATGCCTATTCACAGGGTAATCAAAGTAAGGTTTTTTCCCCTCTGCTCTGTCTGCAGGTGGTGGCAGGTGGGGGGGGGGGAGGAAAGCCTTCTGCAAAAGCTAGCTGAGCTGAGCTGTTAGCAGAAGCAATCCATGTAAAATATAGGGGATTTTTCAAGCTCTTGGTCTTTCAGAGTTCATCCCCTCCTTGAACCTTGTTTACTGAAGACTTCTGTCTCCATACAATTACAGGGTGAGGGTGAGGGGGGGGGGGGAAACAAACAAACTGTCCTATGCTGTTGGGAGGTGGCTGAGCTCTTGCAGCCAGGCCAATGTAAAACATAGGGAAATTTTTCAGCTATTTATTTCAAACTGAGGTATTTGCTAAAAGACCAGCAGGTGTTTTGCAAGATTAGCTAATTATCTTCCTTGACCCTCTAATGAACTGGAGAGACCAGTAAAATAAATCTTCAGTAAAAGAGGCCTTATGGGAGGAGTTGCTGAGCTCTTGCAGCCAGGCCAATGTAAAACATAGGGGATTTTTTTCAGCTATTTATTTCAAACTTAGGTATCTGCTAAAACAGCAGCAGGTGTTTTGCAGGATTAGCTAATTATCTTCCTTGACCCTCTAATGAACTGGAGAGAATTCAGTAAAATAAATCTTCAGTAAAACAAGTCTCAGCATGAGACGCACCTTATAGGAGGGGGTGCTCTTGGATGTTGGAATGCCCTGGAAAGGTTTTTTTCTGCAGGAAGTTCTTACTAAAGGAGGTCTACTCTGAGGCCCTGCTCTGCAAGATCCTGGAGGGGGGAAGCTGTGCACCAAGAAAAAACATGGGCTTGGGAGGGATTTTCTTGGGTTGCTGCAAGCTTCTGCAGCTTCTGCAATTGATTTACATTACAAAAGACACGTCAGCACCACGGATAAGGGCACATTCTAACAACAAGTGAGCCTCCCGTAGTCTCATGAACGACACGGGGGTGTGTCAGGTATATGGAAACACCTGGAATTTTTCTGCAGGCATTTTTCAATATTTGGAGGGGATCAGAAAATGATTTCCACTGTAAAATGCACACTGTGTCGGGAACGACACACCGGTTGGTAATGGGATAGTGACTTGGGCACTTAACAAAGCCTTAAAAAGCAAGTAGCCTCTTATCCATTGTGTTCCGTTGATTAATGTTTCACCAAACATTGGGTCTCAGTAATGCGCTGTGATTAAATCATTTCAAACACAGGAATGCATGAATGATGAAATTAAGCTTATTTGTAATACAGCATCACTGAAGATTGATTTTAGAGAGTTAGTGTGATTAAAGCAAATATTTCAAATATTTAGGGAATTTTGCTCAAATATGATTTTTTTCAAGGGAGCTTCCACTCAACAAACACGTTCATTCCCTTTTCCTGGGGTCCTAGTGGCCATTTTTTAAAAATGATTATGCTATCAGTATTAAATTGCATGTACAGTTAATTTAACAAATTGTCAATGACAAGGGCAGATTAACATTATTCTCCCAAGGTCACAGAATGCAGTGCTGCTTAAATTTTTAACAGAATTAAATTGAAGTTCTTGCATCACAATCAGAGGAGTTATTAAAATCACTTGAAGAGTGATAACATTTAAAAAATACAGAGAAATGTTGAAAATATCCATTTTCTTGCAAATACCCATCTTCACACTCCATACAAGATTACAGGCCTTTTGGCTGGATTATGATCTGTTTTATTATTACTGGGAAAGTTAAACTCTTTTAAGCCTTGTTGATTTCAATGGAAAGGGAACAAGCATGCACTTAACTTGATTGTGGAACTGTATGAGGCCTAAAAGTGCTTACCTTGGGCTGCATCATGCCCTTAAAATATGGATTACCGTATTGGTCTAAGTATAAGACTCACTTTTTTCTCCTAATTTAAATTTTTAAACTAGGGGTGCGTCTTATAATCAGGCTGTTGAAATTTAATGCCAGTGATTTAATTAATTTTTTTTAATAGCACCAAACTTTAAGGGTGCGTCACATACTTGGGACAATACGGTATGTGGTAAGCTCATAACACAACTGTTTCATATCATCAGTGCTAGAATTCTGTTTTGAAGTGCTTGGCTTCACATATAAAATACCTGTAAAGTTAACTCTGCATTTGTACTATAGACTTTGTTGATTTTGTAATTAAAACCATGAAGAAAAACCTGTTGGCACTTCACTGCATAAATGTTTTTTTTTAATGCAAATTTGTTCGTTCTAGGGGTTTTTTCTTTCTTTCTGGAATAACCTTAAAAGAAATGGGTGTGTGCCTTTACAGGGGTGCTTTCCTCATTTTCCAGTGCATTATGATTTTAAAATAGATTCTGAAGTTCAGAGACTGGAGTTTCCCCTTTGAATTAATTGATGATGATGAATGCATTCTACATGAACAGATTTTATAAAGTGATGTTGAAGTTTGTGGTGGTGTGTTGTTTTCCTCCATGCCTTCCTAACCTCACCTTATTTTTTTTTATCACCTCAACCAAAATGTTTTCAATGGAGTTAATTCTCCTAACCACAAGTAATCAATAGCTGAGAAATCAAATATTATGAACAGGTATGTGCAAATGCCTTAAATTTGATCACTGGCAGGAACTCATTTCTTCATGGAAAGTGAATTGTATCCTATTATAGTAGGGTATATCCTACTACACCACTGTAGCTTGCTTAAAGTGGTTTACTTTTCCCAAACCCTCTATTTTATTTTAAATACAGTATGCTTCTGTGAAGGCCCTCTCAGCTTAACTAGTTTCATTTGATAATATATGGTTCTGCAGACATCAACATGGTAGGGAGAAGAAAATCACGTACGAGTTAGTCTGATCGCAGGCTGGTCAACATGGTGCTTACACGCAACAGTTTTTGAGACACATTGCTAGAGCAACAGTTCAGTACTAGTAAATTAAGCAAGGGGAAACCATTTGAAAGCTGCCTTCCTGTTTGCAGCTGAAAATGGCTGTGCATAGCACTGATTGGCTGGCTTTCTGTGACTTCACACAGCCAATAACCCCTCCCTCTCTGCAGCAGTTTTTTCAACTTCTCAAAAACTATGATGTTGGGGTGTGTGCTAATAAGGCAGGGAATGTACTTTCAGTTGAGTTAACATTCTGCTTTATTTTTTCAACAACCACAAGAAAGTGTTGTAAGGTTGATTTTGGGGAGGGAGGGCAAAATGCCTGTTCTCCCAGCTACCCTACCCAGGAACTGCGCAGAAGCAAGAAGCAAGGACTCTTATGAAGGAAGTATCCCTGTTGCTGCTCCCCCCCCCCCCCACTGTGTGACAAGCATTCCTGTGGCTTACTGGGTGACGGGGAGGAGGAGAAGCAGCAGGAGTGGTATGTCCTTTCCCAGAAACCAATGCCATTCTGGTGTTCAGATGCCTGGCTCCTGGTGCTGTGTCGTTCTCCCTTTTCCCATTTTGAAATAGCACCAGCCCTCAAGGGATGAGGAGGATGCTCTACTGCTACTACTGTACCCCTAATATTACCCAGGAAGCAGCCCCAGCTATGGTTTAGTAGAGCTCTGGCTCAGTTGGTAGAGCGATCGTCTCATAAATTCCTGAAGATCTGAAGGACGGCAGTTCAAGACGGCTGGAAGTGTCTGTCGGAGAGCTGCCGGCATGCCGAGCTGATAAGTTGCAGAGCCTCTGTGGGGGAGTGGAACTGCAACTGCACTTGAGTGAGAGTCAAGGTTACCTGTCAGCTGAAGCATGGTAAGGCGAAAGCCAGAGAGAGAGAGAGCTGGACTGTGAAAGCAACATCTAGAATGAAGAGTTCTAGGAAAGATTAGAACGTTATTGTATTGTAAAAACCCCTTGGGGTTTAGAAAGCCTGCCCCTGTACACCGCCTTGAATTAGTCGGAGGAGAAATTCAATGACCAAGAAAGGCGGTATATAAATACTGTATATATTATATTATAATGGGGGGCAGCAGCAACACACACAGGTCTGTGGACAGACATGGGCTTTGACATGAATGTGGTCCCCCAAAGCAGAGGTTCCCAACCTTTGTCACCAGGTGCACCCCCTAGCATGGTCAAATTTTCTTCAAAGTACCCCTGCTATTTAATTGGATTACATAATAAGTGTATTACTTAATTAATAATTAACTTAAGTAATAAGAACCTTTAAAAGAGAAGCAAATGTTAGGAGTCTCGGAGGGCACATGACGGACACTCTCCTTCTGCTTGCCTAGTGACCACTTGCCCCCAGGATGTGTTGTTTGCGGGGCTTCTCTTCCCCCCCACCTGCTGTGCTCCCTCCTCCCCGGCTGGGAAAAGGACACCTCCCGTGGAACTGGGTAGCCCCCCAGTGCTTCTCGGTCCGTTCCTCCCCTGCTCATTCTGTTCCAATGCGAACTCATTCCGAATCAACTTCATGTCTCCGGCTGCTGTACGGTTCTCCGGTTGCTGTCCCGCTCTGATCTGCTTGTAGCAAGGAGAGCAAGACCAAGTCCTAGATGGGCTCTGAGAGCCGGCTCTCAGAGCCCATCTGGACTTCATCTCACTGCCTGCTACAATAAGCAGCCGGGGATCGTCGAGAGGCGTTTGTTTTGTCACTGCTGACGTGCCTGAGTTGCTTCTTCTCCCTCGGCCCCTTCCCTGGCTAGTTCCTCGGTACGCACGCTAGTGATTCCTCCGCTCGTGAGCCTGGGATGGAATGCCTGGAATGTGGGCCAAGGTCACCCTGGTTCAAGACTGCTGGGAGATCGCTTGGAGAGAGAGCTGCGGCTGCCTTGGCTCCATGTGACCAGGACTCCGTGTGAGAGGCTCGCGCAGGCACGCGAGAACTCTCCAAATTATCAGCTGCTGATCGCAGCAGCTGATAAGGCTCAGCCTGTTGCGTACCCCCGGCGGATGGCCCACATACCCCCGGGGATACACGTACCACACGTTGGGAATGTCTGCCCCAAAGGATTCCATGAGGCTGCTGCTATCTCCCGCTTGTTATCTTCTGCTCTTGCCACTGCTGGGAACAGTGTGATAGCTCCTGCCTACTTTTCCCCATGAGTGCTTCACAGCTGCAGGGGTAGGTACATGGGAGAAGAGGGGCAGTGCTCAAATCTTCCTCTTCTGGTCAAGCAGTGGCCTCTTCCCCTTTATGATGCACAGGGTTGGGGTGTGGTCAATGTAAAGCAGCAGACCTAACCTCCCAGGTACAAATGCAACGGGGAGGGATAGCAGCTCCCTCTTTCCCCTCTCATTTTTTTTTCTGTGCATGGTGTTGGAGTGTGGCAATGGGCCAAGTGTAGCACTGAGGCCCAGCAGCTCAGCTCCAAACCCAAATGGAGAGGGATGGCAGCGCCCGGTCTCCCTCTACTCTTGCACAAGCTGCCCTTCCCCTTCCCCCAACAGACCAGCCGTAGCACTACTGCCCAGGATTTGGGCTTAGAGAAGAACCCAAATGCCGGAGTTTCCCACCAGGCCCAAAGCTTTTCCCTCCCTCTTTCTGCCTCTTCTAAAAATATACCCTTGGTAAGGGATTTTTGTGTACAAATAGCTTCCCAACAAGCTTGGATAGCAGCCCCTCATGTCATCCTGCATGTAGGAGGAAGCCAGGCTCACTCCAATGGGCAATTGCTTGCTGCTCCTGTTTTGAGCATAATCAACTGTGATGAAAATGACCTATGTCGCCCAGCTTCCAAAGGTTTGGTCAACTTAACCTGACCAGCTCCATAGTCCTAAGGACAGCAAAATCCATTAAGGGTTCCTGTCTGATGTTGTGGACGCAAATTATTTCCTTTTGTAGTCAGGTCTCTCACAGCAAGTAGAGGAGCTAGTTAACACCTTTCCCTTTTAATAAAGCCTTTTCCAGAGTGTGAATTCTAACTGTCTTGGAATCCTGCTCTGTTCCTTCCCCCCTCCACATTACAAATTTTAATCCTCTGCTAGACAGCAGAAGTTATTTACTGCAGACATGACCTCAATCACACTTAACCCTTTCTTAACTGGCTTTTCATATGTCCTTCCTTTTACAGCCTCTGAAGATTTGTCAGCTATTCACTGGCCCTTGCTGCCAGGTGTAGCATAGATAGTAGGTAGCTAGTTGGGAAAAAAACTGGTTCCACCATTAACATCTTCATTCCAATGGTGTAACAAAGAATATCATTAACTTAGACCAGTGGTTCCCAAACTCGGTGGGGCCGCAACCCACCTCTGTCCTCTGGTAGTGGGTCATGCAGTCGCTTCTGTATTGCAGCTCCAGCCTGGGACAGCCTCCAGAGGCCTCAGAAAGGCCTGCCAACTATGACCAGAAGTCACGTAGGCGAAATTGGAAGTGACCTTCCGCGATACGGGAGCAGCTGCCTAAGGTAGGTTGGGCCCCAGAAGTAGCATCCAGTTGCTTCTGTTAGGCTCCAATGTGGAGCCAAAGGCGGGCAGGAGGGCCCAACTGGCGACCCACCTACATCTCAACTGAGAAAACCCTCCCTGATTTAGACTATTTTGGGGGAAGATGGAATCCCCGTCCAGTTCCCTCCGATAGCATGTGGAGAGGTGGCATCGGAGGCTGGCCGGCTGGCCACTGGCTGAGGGCTCACACTCATCAGAGGACCCACTTATCCAACCTGACCCCTCAATACTAGTGGCAGTGGCAGTTACCACCCTGCCACTGGGGAGCAGGTGGGGGGGCAGTGCAGGGCTTTTGACCCATGGGCCCCAGCCACCTGGTGCTGGCACTTGTATGGATTGTAACTGCAAGTGCATCATGCAGTTTGGTTGCCTCGGTGCCATAGGCACTTACTGGAGAGTGTCCATAAAAGTGACACTCCTCCCTGCTGCCAAATCTGTCATTTTGTCAACTTTCTTATTTTACATTTACAGAGATAAGAGTGCTCCCCATTGCTGAAGGGGGGGAGGGGAAGCTCCTCTAGTCCTTTGTAGAGAACAAAAGAATTGCCTGTGGTTGCCACTTGCTTTTTCCTGCCACCTCCCACCCCCCAGCTGTGGTTACCTTCCATTTCATTTACCAGGTGGTGTTTTTTTTTAAAGCTCTCTGAAAGCAGTCTCCTTCTCTAGCACTTGGCTACACACTGACCTTCAATTTCCTCCCAGCCCACAGGTGTACACATTTAACTCCTGTTGCGTATATACACCCTTGGGTAAAAATGCCTTAAAAGAGAAGTGGTTACGCCTGAATGATCCTCCTTGGAGCAAAATTATTCAGCCTCTATCCATTATGTAGATTGTGGCTTGTATCAGTTCAGGACTGAGCATGGTTTTAAAATTGTATAATGAGGCCCAACATTCTACCATATAGAGATGCCCATATAGAGAGGTTGCTAAAAATGACTAATAATTTAGCTAGACATTTTTGTTTTAGAAACCTTTTTGTATGGTTCTAAATTGTTATGCAGACTTCAGCTATAAGGGAGAGCATTGATACACTGTTAATTGTATAATGTTTAGCAAATCTTGAAGGCTTTCAAATCATCAAGAAAAAAAACAACTGGAATGTGTTCTGCTGCAGCAATATGGTTGATCTCATAGCTGAATAGAATTCGTCCTGATATGGTTATGGAATGAAGGATCCAAACAACGGAACGAATCCATGTGTGGAGTTGGAGAGACAATGGGAACTGGCTGACTACTTGAACACAGAATTGAACTAGCCTTGTCTTTGCTTTTTCTAAGTGCCAGTAGCTTGTTCTGCTGTTGGAAATGGCAGAACCTTCATTCCAGATGATGAAGGTTACGCAAGCATGTGGGCATGGATTGTTTGATCTTTTTATTTGTGCCGGTCATAAGTTCAGGAAAACACACACAAAGTCAACGTGTTTACAATTGAAAACAGAAACTGGACACATTTGGGATGCCTGGGATGGGGTTCAAGAATAAACTTGCCAGCTGGCAGTTTTTCCGTATCCGGAGAGTCATACAGGCAGATTTGTAAAAATTAACTGAATAAGCCAGAGATAAATAACAACACACCCAGAAATTCTATTTTCCCCTCTTATTTTGCAAAAAGGCATTGTAACATCCCTTCACCCTCACTTGCAGCATTTCACAATGCTTTGGAAGCTAGAATAGCTGCCAATTCCAGGGCAGCAATTTATCATTGTTTGTTGCCCTATTTGCACTGTGAAAGTCCCTAGAAGAGGCCAGGATGTAGTTGCTCAGCATGTCATAAGCAGGTACAGTTCTCTGTGATGAAATGTTCTCCCTGGGTCGTGGGTTGGTCATTTATACCATGGCCAATACATAGGTGTGCATTGTAAGTTTCCTCTTTCGATGACTGACCTCTGCACTTCTGATTGTCCACTCAACCTCCTGTACATGTCACTGTATATGCTCAGCTATACTAAGTACCTTACTTACAGTACAATCCTGTGCATGTCTTCTCAGAAAGTACATCCTATTATGTTCAGTGGGACTTACTCCTAGGAAAGTGTGTGCCGAATTGCAGCATTAGGGCACAATCCTCCTAGCCCCCTCGGGCCGGCGCAGCATGTCTTAGGGGGCCTGGAGCAGTTGCAAAAGCTGCCATAAGGCAGTTGTGCCGGCTCCAAGATGGTGCAGAGGACCCAGTACAGCAAATCTGGATGGTGCGCAGCCCAGGGTGGTGAGTGTTGCACTAGTGGGCATGATGGATGGGGGAGGCAGGGAGGGGGTTAATGGGAAGGGGGGAGGGCAGCGCCGGGGGTGGGCAGCCCAGACCTGAGAAGGCGGCAGGATCGACGGTGCTGGTGTATGCTGAATCCTATCCCCTCTTCCTGGCCATTTTTCCCTACACAGGGCTCCCGGATTTGCGCCGCCCCAAAAATGGGCGCAGGTTCGAGGAGACTGTAGCGGGGGCTGGGGCTTTACCCAGGGTAAGGGAACAAAAGTTCCCTTCCTCCTAGGTGACCTCCCAACTCCTGTTTTCTACTCAGGATCCAGTGGTGCCTTGCCATGAACCACCTCTGTTTCTGCCATTTGTTGCGCCTGTGCTTCAGGCGGGCTACCATGGCCTCTGAAGCACTGAGCCCGGACCACTCTCATGCACAGGTTACTGGACTAAAAAGGACTACTGCTGCTGCTGCTGCTGCTTCAATGAAATAAAACAAATCTTGAACTGTAGATGTAATTAATAGATGGTTGCAAAAGAACTGGCCTTGAATCTGGACAGAATTTGAAAGCACATGTTTATCTCAATAGCCCAGAGGTTAAAGTCAAACAGAATATACTTTTTAACATGTAAATCCCACAGGGCACCTTTTGAGAGAAGATCTATCTTGACACCTTGGAAAAATATATTTTATCTAATCTAAGAGGAATCTAAACAACAGCCTCTCCTGCTCCTGCTAACATCAGCTGTTGGCTAAATCTCTTTTCCTTGCAGGTTGAATGCTCTTTACCATTTTACTGCATCTGGAAATAATTTCATTCAATCATGCAGAGTATTTGTTTTGCTTGTTTCTAGCAGGAAATGTGCCATTATCTAGGCTTACCAGATCTCCAACCGGGACAGAGTGCTAGACCTTTAGGAGAAGGAATGTGGGCAGGTGTAGCTTGTTAAACTTTAGAGCACAATCCTAGGCTTGTCTACTCAGAAGCAAGCCCCATTGTGTTCAGTGGGGCTTGCTTCTGAGCATTCATACCTAGGATTGTGCTCTAAGGGTTTAACAAGCTACACCTGCCCACATTCCTTCTCCTAAAGGTCTAGCACTCTGTCCCGGTTGGAGATCTGGTAAGCCTACCATTATCTGACCTGACCAATGTTTGCAGGCAAACACTTTGGTACGGAATTGCCTACAGTACTACACTCACTGTTCTAGGCATCCATCTTGGGTTTGTCCTTTCCCATCATCACAGAAGAAACCATTGTTACAGAATTCGAGCAGTACTACCTGCTGAGTAGGCGTGTTGTTTATTTCACTGAACATATGTGTGTTTATGTACGGTATGTCTCTGTGTTGGTTGATCTACATAAGTGGGATACAAACTTAAGTTCAATAAAAAGAGTTGAGTGTTATACAGTACAGTACAGACTTATAGGAAACAGGGGCACCAACTGTAAATGGTGCGTGTATGTATAGTACATAAACATTTTCACTCCCCTTCTGCACTTATAGATAGGGAAAAAAATCCCTATCTTTTGGTTTTCATGTGAGCATCTAAGGATTTATAGGGAAAATCTCTTCAACCTTCACAGCAAAGGAACAACTATATTTATTTGAGAAGAGGTTATTTTATAAAAAAAAATATTTTATTGTTTGATATTATAAGAGAAGAGATGTATTTATTTAAGAAGCGATCCCTAGTGGCTGCACATCTTTTTCCTAAAGATGCTTTCACTCTCTGAAACAAACTTCAGACTTGTGAACAATATTCCTCTTTTGCAGCCCCCTATGTTCTTTCCCCAGCATCCACAAAATGAGACAGGTTAAGAATAGCCACCATCAACTCAAGAAATGCTAATATCAGTTGTCCCTGGATAAGGCTAAAGCAGTGGGGGTAAATGTTTTCTAGCACTTTAAAGATTTGATTTCCAGCCTTCCTGTTGGGGTGAAAGTAGAATAGCAGCCAGTGCTGTCTAGCACATGCTTGCCCAGTGTGTCGATTTAATTGCATAGCCAGCAGATTAGTGAGTGATCAGTTGTTCCCCATAACCCACCACTGAAATACTGTTCTTAAAGTGGACTGCTTTGGTGGTTTCTGTCTTGGATTTCTCCAAATGTAAGATTCCCGTCTTTGAACATGCCGGTACTGTTTGCAATTAATGTGTAGTTCAACTTCACGCATGTGAATCTCTGATGTCTTCATTCTGTAGGCTCTGCTTGTTGTATTTTTTTAAATGTACCCAACCCATTTTTATGGTCTCTGCTCTCAGCATTCCAGGCCATCTGTGTGGAGCCCAGGCCAGCTGGGGCGGAACAATGATGCATATGGGCAGTGCTAAGAACACTCTGTGGTTACCAGCATGATAAGTGCATCCCCTCGGGCTATTGCAGCCACTTTAATTTCCGTTTTAGTGTGATCTTTGCGTTTCCAGCGTGTGGCAGTAACCAGCTGCAGTTCGAGCCATCCCTCTTGAACAATAGTGTTGCAAAACTCCTGCAGAAAGCCAAGAGGGAAGGCTGCACTGTATCAGCATGCGTTTTAAACTCTCTCTCTCTCTCTCTCTCTCTCCTTGCATCCAAAGTACTTGGGAAGCAAAGTAATCTCTGTTCCCCAAATCCTCCAGATTTAAACACTGAGCAAAGAGAATTTCTCCTTCAAGATGAGAAAAAGTTTTGAGTCCAGTAGATGGCAGCAGACTAGATAACACGAGGTGCAAACTTCAGCACTATGAGTGAGATATGGGCTAATTCTGGGCTGTACAGAAATAATGCAATGTGCAGAAAGGCTTGATCATATGGGGTTCTGGTGCCCTCCAGTGGTACATTAGGACAACTACAGGCAAGTCCTTGAAACATGCAATTTTAATGCTGGCATACTTTTTCTTAACACAAGCTGGAGTCTTACAACAGAAATAAAAAGTCTACTGGAACTAGTTCCAACCTTCCGCTGTAAGCAGGTGGGACTATCATATAGAGTTATGAAGCAGCTTTTATGCATTCAAGTATTTACATAATAAGCACATTTCAGAGTGCAGCTGGGGAAGAAAGTGTTAAAGGTTTGGAGGAGGGATATCAGCCACCAGATGGCCAGAGCCAAAATGTAGGTCACCTATTTTTCTTCTGTGGGATCTGAATTGCCATGCTGCATCCATGCATAAGTAAAGCCAAACCATATAGCAGTAATGAAGCTGCTCTATTTCAGGGAATCTCAATGCAATTTATGTAAGCAAAGAGCTCAGCTGACAACATATTGGCAGTTTGCACAGTTATTACATTACAGGCGTCCCCTGCTTATTCGACGGGTTAGGGACATTAGCACTGTCGAAAACCAAAAACCATCGAAAAGCAGAACCCAGTCTATTTTTAGCTTGTAAATGCAAAACAGCCCCCGAAAAATGTCATCATCGCAAATGCGTGTGAAAGCCTAAATAACACACTATATATACCAAGTATAAATAAATGATTATAAGCATAAAGCTGCACTGTATGAATAGTATACTGTATGATAAGCAAAATAGACTGCATAAAAAGATGGCGCCGAGTAAATTAAGAGAGAAAAAGCAATGCCTAGTCAGTCATGCAAACGAGATAGATTGAAAGACGCGGAGGACTTCTGGTTATAATTGAAATGCGTCAAAAGAGTGGACCATTGAAAAGCGGGGGATACTTGTACTAAGCATATTTTTAAAATGCATTCTTTTTAGAAATCTCTATGCAGGTAGAGCAACTGCAATGTTAACAGTAGCATTCGAAATAACTATGAATTCTAAAAAGTCAAAAGACCTTCAGCGAGTACATGTGTTGTAAAGTGGAAGACTTAGCATGTGTTTCGGACCTACATACTTCGTCTTGTTCAGCTACTATTCAGCCATTAATATGGTAGAGAAAATGATTGTTTTAATTTACATTTGATACGTTGGGTTTTTATTTATGTAAAATATTTATATGCTGCTTTTTTATGAAACAAATCTGAAGTGGTTCATAATAAGAACAAGCGCTGTTCTTGTTCAATAAGAACAAGTGCTGTTAAATATTTGCAGTAATAGATCCTAGAAATGTGAATAGGAATATGTGGTGCTTATTAAGTTTTGCAGATGGATCTGAGCCTTTTTGAGAAGATCCAGCTATAAAAGATTTCAGATATGGGCATCTCTCTAAATTGAATAATAATGGGTTAATTAACCCATAGACCCTGAATACAAACAACAGATAATTGAAGGGCTACTTTCCTTATTGGAAATGGTTTCAAGTGTCCTTTGTGAATGCAATGCAACTGTATTTTCTGCTATGTGGCACATACAGCGGATTTTATGAACCCTAAACTTGTGGAATAGGAGTTAGTTAGAAGAGCTAGCAGCAACTTGAAGGTATAATTTTTTTCCCAGTGTTGTACTGTATATGGATCAGTTAAATGTATGACATTTACAGCGCAATCTTGTGTTAGATGCGGTGACCGACCTAAAGGGCCGTCCGTTGCATCCTATCCTGGTGTGCATCCGAGGAGGCGGAGTAAGGCCAAACCAGGTCAAGAAAGGGCCGATGATATCACCGGAGCATGTCGCTGATATTCCCACCCTCTCCTGACCTAGTTCGGCCAATGGCCCCCCTCCCTCACCACTAGGCCCACCATCCCCCTGCCCCGACCGGTGCAGGACCTCCACCGGTGGGTGCCAGGTCTGGAAGGCGGTGGAGTAGGGGCTACCGGCCTCCGCGCCGGTGGCCCTTACTCTAAAGTCATCGCAAACGTGCACAGAGTGCTCTCTCTCTCTCTCTCTCTCTCCCCATCAGGGGGATGGTGACAGAAGCGCCACAGGGGGTGCCGGAAGCCACTGCTGCGAAAGGTGGGGGCTGGGGCTGCGAGCGTGGGGGGAAAGGCGGCGGAGCAAGAGGGCGGTGAAAGTGGCCACATACTGTTTTGCCACCAGCGGGGAAAAAAGCAGTTGGTTATTTTGTTGTGTTCCCCCCCCCATACAACACCTCCTTTTTGACACCCCAATATCAGAAAATTTGCATAATAAAATTTGTATAGTATTGTTGTTAATTAATTTACTGCAAATCTTGTCGTATAAGGGTGGTGATCAAATGTTGATGGGCCCTGGGTGCAAAATGGCCTAGGTTCGCCACTGATACTTGCTGTTGCCCTTTTACTGCTTCCAGAAGCCCCTTTTTCATGAACGCATTTGTAAACCTGAATGAAGTGCCACTGACAAAACGTTTACTTAGACACACAATTCCACCTTCGGAGAAGATATGGACAAAGTCCCCCTATAATAAGCATTCTACTTATTATGGGCAACGTTCCTGAATATTAAAAAAAGCACCCAAAAATTACAAATGGATAACAACCCTGCATACCCCACAATCCCAACTGGTTTGACAAAAACATGGAGCAGCCTTGCCCATTCCTCTATCCTTCCCCCCTCAACCTCCCAATGGTGGGCAAGATAATGGAAGTTGGAAGGGGAGAGGGTGTCCCTGCTAACTATGCATAGACCGCTACAGAGTTTTTGTCTCTGCCAACAGCAGCTTTGCTTCCAGGCGGCTAATAGGATCAGTGATGGAAATAAGATTAGAAAACTGAATCTGAACATTTTGTTTCATCTAAGTGGATTAACTCACATGAATTTGGGAAAATCAAATCAATGGGTTCCTGTGTTCCTCTATATCCTTTTTCTTTAGAATCAGCTTGCTATTATTTATTCATTAATATCTTTATTGTTAGAATTTGTCATCGTCTTTGGTATCTGCTTAGTTCTCACAAATGCATTAAGCTATTTAGTTCAAGTATTGTACATTAAAGTTCTTCCTATAATTCTTAACTCTGTGTGTGCGGGGGGGGGAGGCGGGGGTTTGCCATGCATACACCCAGGTTACATAGCAATCACTCATAAAAGGAAAACCAAAGAGGTAGTTGTTTTTTTAACTGGGGAGAATACATTTTTTTTCCATTGCATACTGGAAACTACTTAAAATATTTTTTTCATCTTTTTATGAGTAACTATTTTCACATTCACAGTCAACCACATCATAATGTGGTTGAATGTTACTGGATATTAGAGTTCAAAAATAGTAGTAGGGAGAAATGTCATTTGACATTATTGATACTCACTGAACCATTGGTAATATTTTTTTTAATGATTTGGTTATCATTTGTAAAAAAAAAAAAAAAAACATTTATAACAATGCCTACTTTCCTGGGCTACAAATATCCAAAGGAGAGATCTTGCACTGGTTTTCTTTGTTTTAAATAGAGAAGAGGCAGTTTATGGTTGGGCTTTAGAATACATGGTCACTTGTATAAACCCTTCCTGTAGTTAGGTTTCTTTCAACACAAGCAGTGACGGTGGAACCCAGAATGCTGCCTCTACTACACAATAAAAAAATAGCAGTCATTTACTGTGCCCCTCATGTGGTTTGTGAAAGTGCAGGAGTTCCACGTTGAATTTAAAAGGACTGCATGAATGGAGGAGTTACAGTACGTTGTATCTTTGGTATCTGCTTAGTTCTCACAAATCAAACTGGAAGTCCTGCACGTCCGTGTTTGAAGAAACTGGGCCAGGAGCACGGTAAGGAGGTGGGTGGTCCACTTTCCATTTGCTTCTAGCAGGCGGAAAGTGGACCAGTGCAGGCTGCATTCGTGGCAGGCTGGAGGGAGGCGGCAGCAGCAGACTCAAGGTGATGGGCACCCCCAATCCTCTGCCCTCTCACCCCTCCCCTGCAATTTGCCACTGATGCAACCTGTATCTTCTTGCCTAATGGATGGGCCACCTCTGTACACAGGGGAATGATCCACTTATATGAGGAGTCTTGTAATGATGTAATGTAGGAGATCAGGATGGCCTTCAAAATGACAACTATGCCATTGTCATTCTGGATCACACTGGTCTCTTGAAAATGACTTTAGACATGAAATAAATAAATGGTTATGGGGGGGGGGTTTTTTGGCAACTTTTAAGTATCCAAATCCCTCATCTGAAGCAGTATGGTCTTATCAGGAGTTAGGAGTGTGTGGTAAATTTTAAAGGAGCGCCTTTTGGAGGAGCGCTGACTCCTCATCCTTCAAAACTGGGTGGTGTCCTGCAAAGTCAAAAATATACATTTTGAAATGATATTTGAATAAGCCCCAAGAGAGCAGAACTCAATAAGTTGAGACCCAACCTACACTTTATGCAAAGTGAGGTGGTAAAAGGAAGTTGTAGGGTTCTCAGTCAGTGGTGGTGTCCTCAGCCAGAGGGTGGTCCTGTTGTGAGGAGAAATACCCCCCATATATTTTTATGTCGTCCGCCCCGACCCCCTGAACCTATTGCTTTTTTACCCCATCCAAATCGGTCCAAGAATCACGAAGATACAGCCCTTTTTGTCAAACCACACTTTAAATTTGGCTTTTCTCCGCTTTTCCCTGCATTTGACAGCGGACACGCGTCTCTCAGGGCAAAAGTTCACTGACACGCGTCCGCCACGCGCCTCCGAGACCCTCAGAGAAGCGGCAGCAGCAAAAGTTCACTCTGTCTGTCTAATCCTATTACAACCCTCTTAACCCACTGAACCGTTAAATCCTATTTCACGCTTCACCGAGTTCTGGGCGTTCAGCCAACTCCGGGAGACCGGCGTGTGCTGCTCGTTGCTAGCCCGGGGAAAGCCCTTTTACCTTATTTAACGCCTGCATTTGACAGATCGCTCTCTCTTAAAGCTACAGCGTTTTATTTCAGCGAAAGTGGGTTTTTCAGGACATTTATGGCTGTTTCAGGGGTCCCTTGGGAGGTTATGTGTCTGGAACCTTACTAGGGTCAACGGGGCTTCTTCTAGGGAGGGGATCCACGCAGAATGGTCCCGATCCTGACACTTAGCTAGGGTCTGCCCAGGCTCAGTGAGCAAGCTCCTGGGAGCAGTACAATGGATTTGCAGCTGGTAAAACCCTCCGTTCGAGTCGGAGGACCCTCATTGGGCAATCGGGAAGGCTCCGGGAATGACGGGGGTTCAAGTCCCTCTACCCACCTTCGGCGGGATGACAAGAGGTTGAACGTAGTGAGCCCCGGGGGGGGGGGGGCTCCTCCTGCCATAGATCCGTACTGCAGGGAGTGGGAGAAGCCATTTTACAAACACATAACCTAAGCAAACCATCATTGCTCCCATTCTGTGTTGCTCTCAGATGGCTTCCTTCTACCTGGGAAGCTAGCTGGGGGGAGGGGACCCATGGGAACTCCTGATCAGCCAGGAAGGCTTGGATTGCCCCATTTCCTGATCTGAAAACGTATCGCTTGAATGACTTCCCTCTTCCTGCTGCCTATCAATCACATGTATGCTCCCCATCATCTTTCTTTGAGCCCAGCCTGTCTCTCTGTGCATGCTATGACTCCATCTCCCCACCCATTGTCCCCCAGCTGCCTGGTCTGTCATGCAAATTCCTTGGAACTCTTCACACTGCTCCTTCCCTGGCTTGCTACAATTGATTCACATGCTAATCTAATCACTTGCCCTGCTCTTCCTGACTGACAGCACGGACCCAGACATCCCCAATTGTATACCTGGAGCCAGGGGAGACAGGGACCTACTGTATTGGCACTTTTGCCCATCAATTTGGAAATTTAGTCTTTTGTGTTACCAAGCCTCACAAAAGACCCCATTCATCCAATTCCGGAACACCTCACTCACCTGGGAGGGGGAACTTAATCCCATTACCCCAGCCACCTGGCACCCCCAACCTTCCTCCCATTGGTTGCCAAATCTCATCCCATTGGTCACAGTTTACACAAAGCACAACACTTCTCACTGGTTCTTTTAATAAAGTTTGTCTTTTATTGGTTAACTATTTTACATCTGCTGCTGCTGTTTTCATTGGTGCAACGTTTCAACCCCCCATCTGATTGGCTGTATCAACGTGCAAACTTCTTGGATCCGTTCCCCTGTTGGTCCACCTTTATTATGTATTTTCTGCAAACAATGTATTCCATGGTTCTGTATGTAAATAATGAAATGTATAAAAACTCCTGTATTAATCATATATGTTACACTTTCTGTCTTACGATTGTGTCCTCGCTAGCTGAGTAAACTTCTCTTTTCTCTTACAACGTTGGTTTTTGAGCTCTTTTTTTGGCGCCTCTGCACCTTGCAGACCCCTTCCTCCTTCCGCCTGTCTTTTTTCCTTTTTGGGTACCCGCTCCTGCCTCTGGGTCAGGTGCCTGCTCACCGAATCTCCCGAGCTGAAATCACTAGCACCCTTGGGTGCTCACAACAGTCCTACTACCTGGACATGTTTCTAGGGATCCACAAGTCCCAACGGGCTCTGCCAACTCCCGCTTTGCATGTGTGCAGAAGGAAATGGAACTGGGCCACATGCCCCAATGCCTGGCAGACTCTGGCACTGGTCCTGCTCTGGACTGTTCCACTTCATACTATAGGTGTGGGGTGATATTTTAGAATGCTTCCCAATGCAACCCCCCCCCCTCCATGCATGTAGTAAATGAGCAGATTGAAGGAAAGGTATACCACAAACATTTCCTGATTTGCTGGTTTACTAATGCAGGATGGTTTTTGCATGGGGAAGGACTCCAAATTATGACTCCTCACCAGTAAGTGGGAAAGTGGAACAGAAATGGAATGATCCAGAATTCTGCCACCTCAACTTACTGGTTCACTCTGTGTAATGTGTAGATTGAGTCTGAGAAAGTCACTGTGTGTAGAAATCTAACCAGTCAAAGCAAGGGCCTGCATCCTGAGCAGGAGAAGGACTTATGTGGTGTAGATTTATATTGCCCTGTCCAGGTCAGGGCTTGCCTGCCTTGGAGGTCAGGCTGTGGGACGCACTGTGGAGGGGCTCCGAGGCTGCTGGGCCTGCCAGCTCTGCCGGCGTGGGACATGCTGGGGCACTCCAAAGTGGCCGGACCTGCCTGGAGGTCTGGGCCTGCCATGGTGGCTGGCGTGGGGCATTCTGGGGTGCTACTTGGTGGGCATGACCAATGAAGAGGCCACCTGCGCCGAGCGGCTGCCCCCCCTAGCGCCAAAGGGGGCAGGGGGCAATGGCTTCCACTTCACTGGGGCAGTGCGGGGGCAACCAGATGCTGAGGATTTCCTCCCACGCAGACCATGGGAGAGGGTGGGGTGTGGGGAGGTGACGAAGGAGGGAATAAGGGGGTAGAGCCCCTTTTGGGCCAGGCTGGCAGTTGGAAGGGGCTGACCCATAAGAGGATGACCACTTATATAAAACCCCAGCCAAGGCTGGTAAGGAGTCTCCATGGAGTGGGGTAGCCAGGGAAGAGCCACCAGTGACCCCAGCGAGGAGCCTGGGCCCGAGAGGACTCAGGGTGTGGAACCCCCCTCACTCAGCCGTATCTGAGGCCAGAAGGCCCCCTCATCGGACCCAACTCTGACACATATCTTGGGCCTCCGTCCACAACCAGAGGGTGACCGACCACCCAATCTGGGAGGTCAATGGATATAAGACCTGCTTCCTCCCCATGATGGGACATGCCCTAAAGTTTTGAACATTAAGACCTGCAATTAATGACATTGGTCACATAGGGTGTACATAACAAGGACTGGAGGAAGAGAAGTGACTTACAGCGCAATCCGACTTTTTTGCCTATGTAATTAGTGACCCAGCGAGACCGGGAGGTCCCAGTATGGAAAAGGGATTCAAATCCCCTCCAAAAGAGGAATTCAAAGGGGATTTGAATCCCTTTTCCATTCTGGGGCCTCCCGTTCTCGCTGGGCCGCTGGTTACATAGGCAAAAATGTTAAGTCGGACTGCGCTATTAGAGAATCTTATGGTGCAATCCTGCACATGTTTGAGCGACTGGCCTAAAGGGCCAGTCGTTGCATCCTGCATGGATTGTGGCCTGTGCCAGCATGGCACGGGCTCACCTTGGGGGAAGGGGATGTTCGTCCCACTCCCCCAGTGTAAGCCCGGATGGCCCAAATGGGCTTCCTCGGATTTGTACCATCTCTTTAGCTGGCACACAACCAGGGAGGCAGTGTAAGACCGGCCCAGGCTGGGAAGGGGCTCAGGATATCGGTGCAACTCAGCACCAATATTTCCGCCCCCTCCCATCCTGGGTTGGCCAATGGCCCCCTCCGCCATGCCTGCCCGCCCTCCCCCCAACCCGTGTTGACTGGCATGGGACCTACCTGTGGCAGCTGGCGCAGGTCTGGGACGTTGACGGCGTGTGTGACACGGGCCTCCATGCCCACGCCACTTACTCTTGAGGAGCCACAAACGTACTTTACGGCACGTTTGAAACTCCTTAGATTGGCGGAGCGCTTGCTTGGCCGGCCTAAAGTTGGGCAGAATCGGGCTGCCCATAAGGTTGTCATGTTTTTGGGCATAGTTGCCCCTGACAAGAAAACAGAGATTGCCTCATATTCAGCACCTCCCACTCTGAGTCCAATAATTTTCAATATCCATTTCAGGAACAAAGGACTCACTGACTGCAGTGATGCTATTTATCTATTTACAGTATTTTTATTCCGCCTTTCTCCCCGAAGGGGAGTCATCACGGTATGTAGTCATCACGGTATGTAGTCATCATGAAGGAGTCATCACGCTATGTAGTCATCATGAAGGAGTCATCACGCTATGTAGTCATCACGGATACCTATTCTGCCACTGTGTATGTTTAGAACTGTGGCCATTTTAATATTACCAGCTTGTCAGAAAGCATTCAGAACTATGTAGTTTCATGATTCAGACAGACTGATTTGGAATAAAAATATTTGAAATATGTGGTGGACATGTCCCCAAGCAAGGAAGTATTGGACTCAGATTCATAAACAGATAGAGCTGATTTTAAAGATTAAGGTTCAAATGAAACCGTAACCCTTTTTGTTGGGTATGAGGAATGATCATGTAGGCAAAAAATTTCAAACTTTGTTTTTATATATGATAACTGCGGCAAGAATTTTATATGCACAATATTGGAAGAATTCGGAGATACCTTCGCTGGAAGATTGGTGGTTGAAAGTTTTGGACTATGCTGAAATGGATAAATTTACAACTTTAATTAAGGAAAAGTCAGTTAACCTTTTCGTGAATAACTGGAAACCATTTACTGATTTTTTTAAGAGAGAGAGAGAACAACGATGTGATGATATGTGGATTTAATAATAATATAATATACAGTATTTACAGTATTTATATACCACCTTTCTTGGTCATTGGATTTCTCCTCCGACTTTTAATGCAAGGCGGTGTACATGGGCAGGCTGTCCTAACCCCCCTTGAGGGGTTTTACAATATATAAATGTCCAATCTTTCATGAACAGCTACATTCCAGATGGTATCCTTTTTACAGTCTGACAAATTCTGCTGGCTGGCGCCTCCCACACTCAACCGACGCAGCTGGGAGCTCTTATCTCTCCTCCCGGAGGCTTTCATAGCTTTTTGTCGGCGGCATGTCTCAAACTTGTCAAGTTCACCGGTCTTCAGGCTTATAAGACGGCAGCTCTCCCGACTGAGCCAGACCCTTCTGCATTCTGAATAGAATGTGGGTGTTATTTTGGCTTAGTTGGATATTATATGTAGAAAATAGTGAATAGTATGCTAGTAGGATGTATTGCTTCGTACTTGCTATTTTATGAAATATGTATTGTTTTTATGTTTTAATATATCAATAAAATATAAACATATGCATAAAAAATATTTGAAACCAAAGTTGACATTCGTGAACTATATTTTTAATCATAGCCATCTTTCAACTACTGTGTGATCTAGTAAAAGTTTTTATTGAACTGTATCAGTGATACAGCAGCATCTGAAAGAGAAATGCACAGGTCGGGTTGCCAACCATCACTTCCTAGCAGGTATTGTTGTTCTATTGCAAGTTATCCAAAAGACAGCCAAGTAACTGGTTGCACCAGTTCATTCATAGTCTGACATGGCGTTTGCAAAGTCACAGGGGTCTGACTGGAACAAAGCGGTCAGCAACCTCACCAAGCTTATAGTGGTCACTTCAGGTAGGCAGACTATAGGTGACCCTTGGGTCTGCACTGTCTCTTCAGCTGTGAGATATCAAGGAGAAAACACCACCACCAACACCACCCTTTATTACTGTCATTGACCAGCATAAAAGAAAAAGAACAGATACAAAAAACACATTACATCAATCGGTTTAAAATTAAAACAAATATTAATCTTAAAATATTACTAAATCTAACTCATAATCCTCTCTCCACCTTCTTCCTCCTGATGTTTATCACCGCCGCCAAAATTTTTGCCACCCTAAGGGTAACTGGAGGATACGAATCTGACAGGAAAAGAACTTTGCAATCACTTTTTGAGATATTCACTAGCCCTTCCACCGTTGGAGAGGTATAAGCCGCCTGGATCTCCTTATAAAAAAATCACAGTCCAGTAAGACATGCTCGATTGTTTCAATTTGATTGGCCTCAGAAGGGCATAATTGCTCTGCATATGGGATCCTCTTATACCAACCTTCTAGAACAGCAGAGGGCAACCCACCACAGCGGGCCAACATAAATGCCCATCTGTGACTAGGTAACTCCAGCTGGCCTAAATATGGTACAGGGGCAACTATGTATCTAAGGTCTTAATACAAAACTCATTTACCATGCTAAGATCTACGGTAATTGGCGCTCATTTTCAATGATCCGCTGTATGATAATAGCTTCCGCCTGATCCAATCCCAAGCCAATCAAATACAACCTAGAATAGCCCAAGGCGGGCAATTTTGCATCAACCCCCTTGATCCATCTAGATTCAAAATCATCTTGTAAAATGAGAGCGGTAAGTCCTGATGGGCAGAAAACAAGTTTTAACCAGTATAAGAATATAACCAGCCAAACTCGTGCCTCCATTCTAATCTGACCTGTCTCCAAGCGCAATAAAGCATTCGAGACCCTCCTGGGAACCCCAAGAGCTGATCTAATAAACTTAGATTGAACACACTCCAATTTCACTATATTGGGAAAAGAACCCAACAGTGCCCCATATAATATCTGGCCCCTTAGCCTTGAACAGTTTAAGAGCTGCCGGGAAAAACTGTCCCCCTTTAGTGCGCACAAAGTGAAGAATGGCATTAGTACTTTTCTGTCCATTTAAGGCAACATATTCAGCATGCGCTTTCCTAGAGCCACTTGAGCGGAAAACCACCCCCAAATATTTAAAATGAAGTACCGTACCTATTCTCCACTGTCAAGGAGAAAGGCAGAGGAAGCAACAGGGCCTTGACAACAGCATCAGTCACGCCTGTTCTCTGACTTGAGATGCGTACTCAGTGTTTGTGAGGGAGACTGGTGCCACCAGTGTACAGTACATATATGCAGAGCATGGTGGCTTGGAACATTGCCTTTCCTTCTCCTGGGAGGAGCTGCAGAGGAACTCTGCAGAGGACCCCTATCCTGCCCCCTGTAGTTGGCTTTCCATATCCAAAGGGGGACAAAGTGTCTATACCTTCTTCAACTGTGGGAACAATTAAGTCAACAGTTGGCAAACCACGCTGATGACAGGATCTGATCAATAGTTGGCATACCACGTTGACCCTTTCCTGTGATTGTCCTCTCATTCCTTCATACTATCTGAAACATGTAGGTCTCTAACAAGCACAGCATGTTTACAGCAGCAGTACATGATAAGATTGTAACACATTCTTCATATGCCTGTGTGAACTAAAACCTGCTGAAACAGCTTTATGCACTACACTGAATTGTATCAAATCATACTGTCTTTCATGGAATGCCATATTCTAATAAAAGGGAGCGTTCCGCTGCGTTTGGGGTGCCTTCCCACCATGGGAAGCTCCCGAGAGCAATCTGGAAGTCTTCCCACGAACAGAGACTTTTGTCTGTGTGTCTTCCATCACGATCGAAACGATATTCAACCATTGTTTAGAAGAGGGAATTTGGGCAGGTGCACCTCATAATGGAAGGGTACAACAAGCTGCACCTGTGAAATTCCCTGTTCTAAAAAATGGTTAGCTTAAAGGTATAGGGGCACTTTGTCCCCCTTTGGATATGGTAGGGCAACCTGTAGTAATGGTGCAGTCCTGAAAAACAAAACTGATTCAGATGGGTGTTTGGCCAGCATTACCAATGGTTGGAGTTCCTGGCATTCACCACAAGGGAGCAAACACTCTCTGATCCTAGCTGTTGCAAAAAGAAAAGATGGTTAGGCAACACAGATGATAGAAAGACACATGTGATAATCTTGAAGGATCAGAAATGGGGTAGGGGTTAGAGACATGAGACAGAGATGCAGCATCAGTACATTGCAGCATGAAATTCTGTCCCCTCCCCCTTTGTTTACCTGTGTGTGATGCATTGTGCTTGCTTTTCCTGTTGTGATGGTGAAGTAGAGTTCCAGCTGGGTGTTAGTGTGCAGCCCTTCTGGGGCAAAGTCCCTGCAATAACAAGAATTCTGAGAAGACAGGTGTTAACCAAATACTTTCTTGCCATACTGGTAGTTGTGCGGGACTGGACACGTGGTTGTTTGTGCAAAGTGCTCCCTTTGTGTGTAACATGCCCTTTCACCATGGTTTCTACTATCACCACCGTTCTCCTCTGATAGAGCAGAGAGGTATAACCCCATGCTGTGTGTCTGATCACATGAGATGTAGTCTCCCTTGCACGCAGGGGCTTTAATACTGGGGTGGGTGTGCTATGATTGTCTGCCCAATGTAGTCTGTATCCTATGTAGGAAAGAGGGTGGGGCAGGAGGTGCAATTTTCTGCTGTGTTTCCCTTTTCCACTGTTCCCTACTATGGGGCTGCTCTTACCTATGCCAGTTCGGTCATCGTCAGTGTAGTGTTTTTCCAGTGTTGGGGCATCTGTCGTCTGAAGGGGGGTTAGGATATGGTGTGCATTGACTCCTCCTAGCCCCATCCACGCCCTAACTAACCTCCTCCCTGTTTTCACCGCTCTGCTGGGGGAGTTGCGCCACAGCACCAGTGTCTGCGTGCCATCCAAGCTATGTCGGTGTGGTGTTTTTCCATTGTGGCATGTCCATTGGTGGACAGACCTCTGCGCTGGCAGGGCTATCATTGTGCCAGCATATATGTGGAGATATGCTGGTGCATCTTTCTTGAGGATAGGATTGGGTGTAAATTGTGAGTTCTACCTGCTCCATTTCTTCAGAGGTTGAAGAGGAAAAAAACTGTCACCATTTAGCTTAATGATGATTATAGTGAGGCAGAACACCAGTGTTTGTGGGAGATAGAATTTAAAGTCCAGTTAAATGTCTGTATTTATCTAGCTAGGCCCGCTATTAGAAAAAATATTTGCAAAGCCTGGGTGTTGGGGGTGTAAACAAACAAACAAAAAGAATATTGGAGAATGCGGGCATCGATCCCGCTACCTCTCGCATGCTAAGCGAGCGCTCTACCATTTGAGCTAATTCCCCTTCCTGTGAAATCTTTTTTCATTGGCCTACAAATAGCCTTCTTTCTCAGGCAGTGCTCTAGCACTTCCGATCCGTGGCAACAAACCGTTGTTGTCAGGCAGTTTGATCTTTTTGCTTTCACGACGGCGTGTTTCACAACACGCTGGCCAATAGGGAAGCGTATTCATCTACGGCTATTTGTTCGTGAGGGGCACCTTCAGCTCCGCCTCTATTCATTCTTATTGGTCTGAGTCTTACAGAAAGCGATTGGCCGTCATTGGTTTATTTTTAAACGCGACTAGACGTTTCAGTTGGACAATGTGAATGCCTTTCAAAATGACGTAACATTGTTGCTAAGGCGTGAAGGTGGGAAGCTAGAGGCGCCCCTCCGAACATGCTGATTGGGTTAAATGAAGCCGTGACCCCGGCCTTTATCCCTTTATTGCCCAATAGCAAGGATGCGTGGCTTGTGATCGACGACGCCGTAAAGCCAGTAGAAAACAGAGGCTTTTGCTATTGTCCAATAGAAGAGGTGATTAATGAGGAAAGGTGTGATCCCTGGAGGGTTGATTGGCAGGATTCGGGAGGAGGGGGACAGAGGAGGGCTCCGGGGAGCTGATATGTCCGCCATCTTGAAGAGTCGGTGATGGTGCCGAGTAGCAGCTTTCCCGCCTGAGCGGGTGGGGGGTCCGTTAGGGGGGAGACGCAATCGCGGAGGTAGGGGCTTCTTGGGTTGTTCCGCTGTTCTCTCAGCGGCTTGCATCGAGTTGCGCTCTTCTTCCTCTATCTTGGGGAGGGCGAATGAGAGCATTCATTCCTCTGAGGAGTCCGGGGGGGGGGGAAGGAAGGAATCGCTTGAGCGGGAGGTAGTTCCTTCTCTCTCTCTCTCTCTCTCTCTCTCTCTCTCTTCTCCCCCTCCCCCCGCTTCCCTAGTTCTCGTTCCCGTGACCCGGTTCGAGGGCGAGCGCAGTAAGGTCTCGGAGTCTTCGCTTTCCCCTCCGCTAGTCTCTCTCCCCACAGCGGCCTAGTCGCCGGCCGGGTTTGTTTTGCGCCCTGAGCTGTACGCGCGCTCTGGGCCCCCTCCCCACCCCGTTCTCTGGCGCAGCGGCCTGTGACCCTCTTCTCCTCCAGCTAATCTCCGGGGGGGGGGGGGGGAGTGAAGGTACCCGGTGGCTTTTGTTTCCCTGGCCGCGGTGTCTGAGTTATGAACTCCTTCTCCCGGCCAAAGGTGTGCGAGCAACACAGACAGACGCTCGTTCTCGGTGCTTTCGAGAGGTACTTGTTGGTGCGTTTTCTATTTTGGACTGTTTTAGGCTGGGTGGGGAGCCTAGTCTCTCTCTCTCTCATATATGTAGATATCCCTTGTATTCTTTACGTCGTCCTCCCTTGGCTTCAAGTTTAAAACTAGGTTTTATTAAAAAGCAGCAGCAGAACCATCCTTTTTTCCATTTCTAATCTGCAAACAAAACATCCTTGGAACCTTTGGACTCTGTCTGGTCTTAAGCAATTACTTTTTAGAGGGTCTTAAACTACTTACCCCACACAAACAAGGCTAACTTCTTGCTGCCCCATTGAATGGCCCTCTTAAGTTTACCCAGGAAGTAAAGAGAAAATATAAAATTGAATTGATATTTTAAAAGCTAATTAGAAAAAAAATATGGTACATTTTAAGGTATTCACATTGGGAAATGAGAGAAATTAATTTCTTCTTATTGTTGCTGTTAGATTAACTGTATTTGGAAAAATAAATTTTAAGTTAAAATTTAGTATCGGTTAAAATAGTACAATGGTTACAAAACAGCAGTGTTTATCCACTTGGGTTGAATTGTTCTAATAGTAAAACACCAGTACAGTAATTGCTGCTGAGGGTGGGAGTCCCATGTTTTCTCAGTATTTTTCATAAGAATGCTGTCTGCAAGTTTTATAGCCTTCTTCACCATACTACTAAAGTCCTGTTGAGAACAGTAATGGAATAAATGGAAGTTGAGGATTAGGTGGAAGCAAACTCAGAAATTGGATATTGTCCACAGGACAACATAATCTGCTACTAAAGACTATAATAATTTCTTGACATGTGGTGAATATGTTAGATTGGATTGCTCAGATTCCCAAGATTTAATATGATCTGATTCTTCCTATGCACCCAGTGAGATTAGAGTCAGGAAGGCTCCCCCCCCATGTTGACTGGTAATTGATTTATTTTTACTTTTTCCCTTGAATCATGTGGCATCCTGCTAACTGAGCAAGAGGCACTTTTTCAATGGGTGCTTCTCTTATATTTAGCAGGAGGAGAGTAACTGCCCCCCCTTTCACCCCAGCACAGTGTCTTTCTGGTGGCTGTTTGCTGGTGTTCTTCTGCATCTTTTTTAGATTGTGAGCCCTTTTGGGACAGGGAGCCATTTAATCGTTTGATTTTGTCTGTAAACCGCTTTGTGAACTTTTTGTTGAAAAGCGGTATATAAATACTGTTAATAATAATCACTTGTTGGTTTGAGCCATCTGGATTAAAAATAATCCTTATCCCCAGAGGCACCTTAAGCAGGGTACAGCTATCTTTCTGATGCTGTCTTCTGGTTTTGAGTTTAACTCTGCTTTCACAAATGACATTCCCATTGTTTTTTGTATCTCTCTCAGCTCTGTAAGAAGAAGAAAAATACACTGGTTAGTGTGAACAATCTGTCTCTTAAATTTCCCTTTTCAGCTCTCTCTACCACACTTCTGGTTTTTTAATCTGTTTTAAACAAATCCCAAAGTGGGATTAACAATATTTGCAAGTGATGTATTCTAGATTAAAAAGAATTCTTAAACATCACTTGAGAAATTGTCATTAGTTTTGTATGTGGTGAGTTTAGATTAGATGATCACAAAGTTATTTTAGTTATATAACTTGCTATTTTCATTTGGATATGTAATGTGTGTATGATCGAATCTTGTGTGGGATGGGAGAGATTTGGTACCCTATGGCAGAAGTCTGGTCTTGGACATTTTACGCAATTGGAACTGAAGGTGTTTTTCACATGAAGTTAAGCTTCTTCTACTGTACTACGTGAATGCTGTAAAAGAGACAAAAGTCATTTTTAAATTGACTGTACATTCTATCCAATGTAAATTTTTAAACTCTGATTACAGATATGGAAGAAGCTAGGAGTGTTTTCATATATGACATTAAAAGCATTCTAAAAGCTGAGTTATAAAATGCTCCAGGTACCCTGATTATGTAGAGTTATGATGATCCTGAGTCCATTGTAATCAGTGGTTTAAATTCACCTGACTTTAAAGCTGCTATCACGTGCAGTGTGTGAATTTCTTTTTGGAAAAATGATGGTGACATACCGGTAATGTGCAGTAGTGGATTAATGAAGCTAATGTTTTCTCTTGGGATCAAGCTAGACAAAAGTTGGAGGTCTTGGATCAGGTGTCCTATCTAGTTTCATTTCTTAAAGTAGCCGTGTTCCGCAGTTGGAATGGTATTGTAGCTCTGAAAGAGTGTTAAACTATTTTCCTATGCTCTTTTCTCAGTTTAAAATCTCGTCTCCCCCCAAAAAAAATCTCCTCCCCCCCATACTACTATTTTCCCAACTGTAGAACTAACAGGTAACCATAACTTTGTCCCTAGCAGGACAAATAGTAGCTGGGGGATGATGGATGGTGGCTGCAGCAGCATTTGCAGTGAGGAAATGGCCACCAGTACTTTGATCTGGTCCATTTGGGAGCTGCTTCTGCTGCTTACAAAAGACTACAAAATCTCTTACAAAAAAAGATTACAATATATGTAATCTGATTGCAGATCTCCAACATCACATCTACTTTTACAGTTCATTGTAAAAAGAACTCTAGTTTTGGTCCTCATCCTCGTGATCAAATAAGTGATCGCTGACTCTCAAGGTGCATGCTGAATTTTGAGTATGATAAAGCGGTTGTAGAGGTTTCTTAAAAGTTAATATGGAATTCTAATCTGCGCCAGTGATTGTGTAGATTCATATGGATTGTCTTAGCCAGAGGCCATTGGAAGAACAAAATTCACCAAAATTTATATGCAGAAGGTGATGTCTGCCTTGTATAAACACAGTGAAAATACAAAGCTAAACAAATAGGCCAATCACAACTGCTTTCAGTGAAAATATTTAAAGTGGATTGTGCGAGGATCTAATAATTTAGTTCTAGATTACTCTCTTGAATATGACTGTATTCTCTATATGTTGTCTTAAATGTATTTGCATTTAGACATGTAAGTAAGAGCTAAAAGTAATGTGGTGGACCATAAGTGCTAACAGCCTTACTTGACTGAAGGGTTAGATCAGGGATTCTCAACCAGTGGTACTAATACCACCAGTGGTACTTTGACTGACTGCTGGTGGTACTTGGACTGCTGTGCTGGACCACCAGAACCCCGCTCCAATTTGGCACTTTTGGTGGTGCATTTTCACTCCCAAAAAGCTCCTGCCTTTGGCTGAGCTTCTTGGGAACGCTGAGAAGGGTCCTCCCACCCTCCCAGAGCCTCTTACCTGTGTGTTCTGGCCTTTGAAAACCTGGAAGTAACTGGTGGTGGTGTTATCGGCAGTCATTTCCAGTGGTGCGCAGCAGGAGAGTGGTGCCGGAGATGGAAGGGGTTGAGAACCCCTGGGTTAGATAGATATTCCACTATTTTTCTAAGAATGTCATCTCAAATTCTAAAGCATGCAAGAAAGGGAAAAAAGATTTAAAAGTGGTTTGCTTACCTTTTTAGAGGCAAGCTGCTGCATGTTTTTGCTTTTACTAGCTTAAATTGTGCTCTGGAAGTCTCTTCTGTGCCCCGGAAGTGCTAATTTACGATCTTTCCGTGCTCTGGAAGCTTATTTACTAGCTTAAATTGAGTTCCAGAAGTACAATGCATTAGGGGTCACCTGGAAGAGGCTTCTGGAGCACGATTTAAGCAAGTAAAAGCAAGAACACACAGCAGTTTGCTTTTAAATCTTTTTTCCATTTCCTGCATGCTTTAGAGTAGACCCCCGGTATCCGCAGATTTCAGTATCTGCGGGGATGGAACCCCTGTGAATACCGAGAACCAACTGTATTATGCTATTTTGTGAATACCCTGTTTCCCTGAAAGTAAGACCTACCGTAATTTTTGCTGGCGCTCATAAATATAAGACCTCCCCTGAAAATAAGACCTAGCTAGGATCATCAGCCAGATGGACGCGGCCCCCTGCGACCTCCCCAGCACTTTGACCGATTTAAGCTTCATTCTTTCCCGAGGGTGCAAGGCTCGACCCCCCCCGGCACCCCCCTCCACCATAGAGATGACGTGCTAGAGAGGCCAGCAAGACTTGCAAGGAGGCTGCAACCTTGCAGAGTCTCTCTAGCATGTCGTCTCCATGGTGGAGGACTCGAGTGCAGGCCTTACAGAGCCTTGCACCCTCGGGAAAGAATGAAGCTTAAATCGGTCAAAGTAAGTGCCGGGGGGGGGGTCACGCCACAGGTTGGGAAAATAAGACCTCCCTGAAAATAAGACCTGCAATTTTTGGAGCCAAAATTAATATGACACTGTCTTATTTTCGGGAAAATGCGGTATAAATGTGTTAAATGTATGAAACAGGGATAATGTGGCAACGTATGTTAGAATGCCTGAAATTTCCTCTAAGGATCACTGGATATTTTCAGATAACTAAGAGTGAAACAACGTATGTAGCAAGAAATCTGAAGAGGTATGTCTAATGAGTGGACTCTTAATGGCTAAATCTTCAGAGCTCATGGTTCAATTGTCTTCATATGTTTCTGTAACAAGCCAGGCTGCTTCAGAGAGAGCAAAGGGCTTGTATGTTAGCTGTCCTACCAACAGTTCTAAAGTGCCTGATGAAAACAGTGTAAATTAATCCTGTTGAGTCGCCAGAATGCATCGGTGGTCTGCTGCATGGTTTTTCTGAAGTCTCTTACATTTAGTCTTTCTAGAAAAGCAACTTAGAAAAGAAAAGGTTATCAGAAAAGTTTAAACCATTGCATCATAATCAAGTTTTTCTAGAACATACAGAAACTGTATGTCACAGGGCATAGTTTGAAGGCACATGAGGCAGCAAGCAAGTCTAAATCAA
Organism: Plestiodon gilberti rubricaudatus; assembly: GCA_026170595.1. Classification (NCBI taxonomy): domain Eukaryota; kingdom Metazoa; phylum Chordata; class Lepidosauria; order Squamata; family Scincidae; genus Plestiodon; species Plestiodon gilberti. The sequence continues at coordinate 218,769,668 of JANXHW010000001.1, read as the reverse complement.
GTCAGTACCAGGATATGAGACAGCTTGGGAATCCTATGCCTGGTATCTTTGGTTCCATGGGAAAAAGGTGGGGTAGAGATAAAATCATGGTGGACAGAATTCTGTAGATCTCCTTTATTAAGATGTGGGTCTCCAATGTGTACGCTCTTTGTTTCAGATGTACTTTGAGCAGCAAAAAAATAGCCAATAACTAGTATGTTTTTTCTCATTAATGTTTAAATTACTTGAGTACAGAAAGCAGAAACATTCCATATTTTACAAATTCTGAAGGGGTTACTATGTTAGTTGTAGCAAAATCAGTCCCTTGACACTTTTAAAGACTAACAGCCATTGTAAGTCTCTCAAGGTTTCATAAGACGGTTATATTTTTTTGAGGTTGTTAATTTAACTTGATAGGCCAGCGGGTGGCGCAGTGGGTTAAACTGCTAAACCATGAGCTGTCGATCGAAAGGTCGGCAGTTCGAATCCGCGACGGGGTGAGCTCTCGTTGCTTGACCAGCTCCTGCCAACCTAGCAGTTCCAAAGCATGTTGATGCGAGTAGATAAATAGGTACCGCTTGCGGGAAGGTAAACAGCGCTGCGTGTTCCAGCCGCATGCTACATGCTGCGGCAAGGAGAGTCATGCCGGCCACATGATCACGGGGGCGTCTTCAGACAATGCTGGCTCTTTGGCTTTGAAATGGGGATGAGCACCACACCCTAGAGTCGGACACGACTGGACTTAATTGTCAGGGGTCACCTTTACCTTTTTAGGGAGAATGAAGGTGTAGTGTTCTATATTTGTAGAAGACCACAGCAGAAACAGCAAGATCGCACAACCCACAGAAGTCCAACATGAGGGCAGAGAAGGCCTCTTCCTTCTCCCACCCCTTCTCTATGCCATGGGTCATGGAATGGTACTGATTATAAGTAATGGCTGACTGCTAAGTCATAATTTGTTAGCCTCTTGGGTGGGCTAGTAATACTGTACTGTCAGCAACAGGGCCCAGTTGCTGCAGAAGAGTACAGTTCTGCTGCAGCTGATGTCTAAATTAATGTTGGACTGTAATGGGACAGGCTATAACTGGGTGGCATGCCTGAACAGACACAGTTGTCTTGGATTGGGGCTGGAGTGATGGGCATCGGGCTTTGTTCTGAAATACGTTTGGGAGTCGCCCCTGTTATTTTTGTGGTACAAAATCTGTTGACTTCTTTGAAGCCTTCCTCAGTGGGTCTAAAGCAGTAGGGCACAGACATGAAAATTGTATGTATAGCCTATTGGTGGAGGTGCAGTAGGAAATTAACCCATTCTGTGGCCTTCCTGAATTGATGTGGACTTGAGGAAGCATTCTGTTTTTAATTTTTTTTGGGGGGGGGGATTCTGGAGATGACAGCAGCAAAACAGACTGCTCTACCTGCTGCTGTTGTGAATTATCACTGTGCTTTACATAGTGGTCACTTACTGTACTGCTTCCATTCCATAGCCCTTTGATTCCACTTTTTGGATTCCCCCCCTTCTCTGTACACCTGTGTGCATGTGCACACATTATATACGTCTTGAGGATTTCACTTCATGCATCTGATGAAGTAGAATATTCATAAATTTGTCGAAATACATCGCTTAGTCTTGAAAGTGTTCAAAGACTTTTTGTTACTTTTGTAGAATATGATGATCTCTGGCCCCATAGTTATAAGTTTTTTTTTTTATAGTGTTTATAGAGCTTTGGTCCAGCTTAAAAAAAACCTGAAGTCTAAATCAGCAGTACCCAAACTGTGGGTAGTGACACACTGGTGGGTTTTCGTTGCTTGTCAGCAAGAACAGGATGTGACGAGGTCTGGAGTAGCCAAAGACCGCCAAGCAGAGGCTCGGGCTGTTCATGTAAAAAAAAGCAAACGTTTTCATGGTGACGTGGTGATGTCACCGCCAAAACATCTGGGTGGCCGAGCTCCACGTTGAAAGTGGGGCTTGGGCAAAAAAGATTGGGAACGATTGATCTAAAAATGACACATTTTGGTCAGTGAATAAATCAAACATTTGGTTTCATGGGCACCAAGTAAAAATGTGTTACTGGAGTAGGAAAGAGATATAGGACACGCCTGTTTGACTGCCGCTCGGCTAGACTTCCTGGCTGTCGTGGCCAAGTGCAGCTGAGAATCCTCTGCCTCCCTTTCCTACGCCAAGTAGGAAAGGGTGGTGAGGTTGGCCCTCTGTGACCAAGGCACCTTGAGCACTTGGGCCACATGGTGGTTGGACAACCCTGAGCCTTCCCCCTAACCATAGAGCTGGGAAGGACAGGGATTGCTATGCAATTGTCAGGATTATTAGTACCTACCTTTCCAGTTTAAAGGCTGGGAAAAAGACTTTGGCCCATCATATTTGCCAGATCGTGCCAGCTAACTCATCAAAGCAAGCACGGCGAGCAAAATTGTAGACGTCCACATCAGATCTATGACCATACATCAAAAACTTTAAAACCTACTTTTCTATGTCAAAAAAATGAACTGGAGCAAAAAAATAATAATCTGACTTGAAATCCAGTATTATAAATGGGACAAAGTAGGTATCATTGTGAAAGTATGAATATTTGCTCTTTTGTCCAAACATCTACTTTCTATCTTAAGGAGGAATACTGTCCAGTAAGTACCAGCCCCTACTTCTGGAAGTTCTGGACATTGAGGTCCGTTATATGAAATGCTATGAAACGCATGATTATGCCAGATATCTTAAAAATAAAAAGTACAGCTATATTGGGTTTCATAGCCGTCATGGGAAAGCATAACCTTTTCCTTGTAGGCTAAGAGCTAAACACCCTCTTTGTTGTTCCAGTTAGATTTGCAGCTCTATAGTAGTGTGTGTACAGTATTTTGTTTAAAAAAAAGATGTGGGAGACTGTTGTATAGTTTGACCTTTAAGCAGTTTAACCTTCAAGGTTCAAGCTGAGGGCTGGAAGGGACATAATTAAACAGGAAGCAATGTCAATAAGCATATGATGGCCAGAAATATGCACTTTGTTCGCATATAGAAATTCATTAGATAATATGCCAGTCTTGATCATATTTTCAAGATATGAAAGAGCCCAATTGTCACGTGTGCTACCCTTTCAGGAGCGCCGCTTCTGCCAAGATGTTACTTCAAAGCTTAGCAGCGAAGAGGTGGTCTGTGAAGTGATGCCTTGGCAGAAGCGGTGCTGCTAAAAGGGCGGCCTGTATAATAATTGGGCTCTCCAGCATCTCGGTAGTGTCTCCCTGTCTTGCCCCACTTAGTCTGCCCCTTCCCCCATAGTGTTCCTTGTCTTGAGGCCTTCTTCCTTCTGTTGCTCCCTCTCAGAGCCTTGGCAGAAGTGGCATTGCTGAAAGGGGGCTCTGGGACAGCCCAATTCTAACGGGGGCCAGGTAAAGAGCTTCCAGGGCCCGCATCCATCCCACAGGCTTTATGTTTGACACCCCTGTGTTAGGAGTTATCGGTACCTAATTTGCTGCCTAAGTAAGCAGCAGGTTACAGAGTCTAAATGGCATTGGGCAACATTCCTGTTATAAATTTAAACTACTGTATATACCCATGTATAAGTCAAAAATGTATGCCCCAAAATTGACCCTGAAAACCTGGGTGGACTTATACATGTGGCTTCTAAGAACAGCCACTTGGTGAGGCAGGGGAGGGGGACCAGGCTGAGAAGCGGGACGCATGGGGTGGATTAAAAAAGGAGCTATTTTACCTTGTTCTGAAGCAGCAGAGAAACGGAGCTCTTCTCCAAACAGGAAGAAAGGTGAAGGCACTTATGGGAGTACCACAGGCTGGTGGTACGCAGGCTGCTGGTAGTGAAGATGGTGGCTGCCATCTCGGCCGCATCAGAGCCCGAAAAGTGGCAGCTTGAGTTTTGTCGAGCCGGCAGAGCTCGAGTGCGCAGGCTCTAGGTGCACGGAATGGCCCACCCTGCCCTGTGCCTTACCTTGACTTTCTGAGCTCTGGTGTGGCCGTGAACCCGGAAGTAAGTGCCGATTATGTCGTTGGCACTTTCTTCCGGTGGTACATGGCTGACCAGAGACCCGCATAGGTGGTATGTGGGCCGAAAAGGTTGGGAACCTCTGCCTTAATCCCACGTGAGACTGCTGCTTTGTCTGCTCAACTCTCACAGCTAATCAAATTTGAGAATGTTGGCCATTTTTTGGGAGGGGGGAAATCTTAATTATTGTACCAGTGACTGATATAGAAACCTTATGATTTCCTCAATGGCTTTTTTGAATAAACTGCTATGTAAAAATTTCTTCTAGTGAGAGAAGTTCTTCAAACTGGGGTCTTACATTCTCTGCCTTCATTTAGATCAGTGTTTCTCAAAGTGTGCTCCTTAGGAGCCCAGGGGCACCACAAGTGCATCATGTGGCCGCCATCTGCCCCCTGCCCCATTTGCTCATCCTTCACTCCCGCCTCCTCCCTCTCCTTCCTCATTCCCCTACTTTTCTGACTCTTCACCAATATTAGGTGTTGTGCTCTCACCGCTTTATCACTCCACACATACACTGGCACTCTGGGGCTTCCTGAGATTCTGCACATGCACCGACAGTGCTTCCTGAGCCTCCTTTAACAGTGCAAAGGACTCTGGACACTGAAAAGTTTGAACTGCTGATTTTGTTTGTAGATAGAGTAACCCAGGAGTGTCACACACAAGTCCCGTGGGCCATATCTGGGATCTCGCAGCACCACCATTGACTCAGCTGCTGAACTGTGAAGTAACACCTTGGTGGAAGTGCACTGCTAAAAGGTTGGCCCATGTGATAACTGGGCCGTATCTTGAAAATATGATCAAGATCTGCATATTTTCTCTTCTGTCATTTGTAGCTAACGAGTTCCTAGGTGAGAACAAAGTGCTTGTTTCTGGTCATCACCTGCTTAATAATTAAACTTTCTGTTTAATGATATGACTTCTGGCCCTCAGCAGGTGCCACGAATGCTATTTGGCCCGCTGTATGAAACAAGTTTGATGCCCCTGGAGTAACTCCTCATGCACCTGTACTTCTGGTCGACTTGGTTAACAAGTCTGTGTTCACATTATGACTTTTTTGTGTTTCCTTTTAGGACGAAATCTTCATCTTATCCTGATTGTTTGCCAGTCTGCTGATACTGTGGATTGAAAGATTTTGCTGTTGCTGGAATACCTTGTAATGGGCAAGAAGCCACAAAGAATACAATTTTTTTTTCTTTTTACGCTTCTCTGTTAACAGGTAAGAAATGTTAACTAAATTTGCCTCTACAGTTGAGGATTTGTGTATTAGTGCTTGTTTTTATAAAATCTAATGTGTTCAGTCAATGTTTTGAGAGCCTGCCTCATCCCTTACTCTATATTATCTCTAAACAGTCTCCCTTCTTTTTCATGAGCTTTGTACATGGCCATTTTTCCTTAGGCCTTGAATTATGCATGCAATTTATCTGTATTACTAGTGACTTAAACTCAATTTGGGGTTATGGTATTGATGCTGCAAATTATTAATTTGGTTTATGCTTACATTAGTGGTATGTAGTCTGATCTGGCACTTAAGCCCTGTTTGGAACAGAAAAGGAAGCACTGGGTTGCTGGGAAATAATCCATGATTAAGTCATGTGCATGCTCACTATACTAAATCTGAGTAGGATCGTCTGGATTTAATTTCTTTGTGTGAAAAAGGTTTTGCATCCAGTCACTTGCTGCTTCTTCACTTGGTACGTTTTCTGGTCTGTTTGGCATGTTACTTCCCACTATCGTTGACATGATTTAATTAAACTTTCACATGTTGCACTGTAACAACAAGGATAGGTTCAAAAATGATGTTGCTTGTACTGAAGTGAAATATCTGCAAATGATTAGCATAAAACATTGTCTTTTTTAATGGAGATTTAGTCTGCTATCTGTCCATATGCCTCTGTTAGAAGTAACAAGTTGTTGGATTCTAAAGTGGTGAAATAAGGAGAGAATCTTCATATTTGCTGTTAGTACTGCTCATTGAGTTGGTAACATAAAGCTTGGAACAATAACTGTTTTATCTGTTTTCTTTAATTATAACATTGTTCCAGGGTTGCTTAATTGTCTCATATAGAGTACTAAGAAACTTCTTTTCCCTGCTGTTTTGAACAGCGGGATGGGGGGGGGGGTTGCACAGATAAACTGTATTGCTGAGCTGGTTTGCCATTGCTATTGTATAGGTTTTTCTATATAAAGGAATAAATGTATGAATATTCTTGTGATTTAATGCAAGGTGGAAAATGGCTTTCAGAAGAATAGCCTATGTTTACTTGCATTTATTTACATATTACCCTGCTTTTCCAATTATCCAATGTGGTTGATATCAAAACACAAAATCCATGAAAAAACGGATCCTATGTTAAAACAGGAATATTAAAACAGGAATAATAAAAAGCAATAAAAACCAAAAACACTCGAGGGAAAGCATGGGGGAAATAGGATTTTACGAGGCACATGAAAGTAAATGGTGTAGGCAACAGACATCTCTCTGTGGAGGTTGTTCCACAGTTGGGGCACCACAACCAAAAAGGCTATTTCCAGTAGCCACCTGCCTGGCTTCAGATGGCAGTGGCTCCTGGAGCAGGGCCTCCAGGACAGATGGGTTTATACAGGAGAAGGTGGTACCCTGCCCCAGGCCATTAGAACAATATAAGCAATTTGAATTGAGTCTGGATGCTAGTGTTCTTACAGCACTGGTGTGATACTTTCATTGCAACAAGTTGCCATGAATAAGTTTGTTTCAATATTCTAGACAATTTGAGATTTCTGGATTTTTTTCAGAGGCAATCTCCCATATATAGTGCATTATAGTACTATTACCTGAATGTGATGACCAAAGCATGGAGGAGAATTATAGAATCAACTTTTCAACAACAATTTTTTTTTCAAAATGACTTGCAGAGCAAAATGAATGACTGGCAAAGTCCTTATAAAGGAGTAGGTGCAGCTTGGCACACCAGCTGAAGTTGGTGACCGGTGCTTTAAGCTCTTCAGGCCTCAAATCTGGATAGAAAAGGACCACCAGGGTGCACATTTGCTTCTTTAAAGAGTATAGTCATGTCTGGAACAAGTTGAGCACTGTTTCTTTGCGTTGGTTAATTTCCTGCTACCTTTGTTCTGGAGTGAGCTCGGTTATTGGTAGAGATGTGTGAAAATGGTAAATGCAAAATACTGTGATATAATGCGAATTTCGCTTGAAAAAAACAATATAAAACTATGTTTAGAAATACAGCAAAATAACCCCAATTTTACCCTTTCAGTGCTGCCTCGTGGTTTCTCCAGTTTTTTCCCACCAAAACGCATTGCGAAGCCTCTCCAACAGCTCCGGAGGCCGTCCTGTTGCTTCCTTGCTTCTGCCTCCCTTATCGCCAATCTCTACTGCTTCCTTCTCTTTTTCTATTGTCTGTATTGCTTGCTTGTATAGGTGCTATACAGCATTCAACCACTAGGTGGTGCAGGCAGGAATGAGCAGGCAAGCCTTTTAAGTCTTCCTTTTTAAAATCTATCTTTTAGCAGGCAAGCCCTTTTTCTTCACAAGGTATCACTTTTGTTATTTCTTCAAGATCAGGACGCTAACTATCATTTAGGGGTCTAACTAATTTGCCTAAAATAAATGAACCTTGCCTGATGCCTACTTAGTTGGTACCGGTGCTTAGATTATGGGGGGGGGGGGGGGAAGCTAGGAAGGGCGTTAATAAAATCCGCAAGCCACATTTCTGATCTGCAACCATTTTAGCTCCTCCACTGGCCCTTGTAAATGACACTTCCAGTTTCTTTTATTTTCTGTAGCACAGTATATTTTAGCAAGCTGCTGCTCATCCTGTGAACATTTCAGTTGCTGCTCATCTCAGTTGTTCCTATTCTACATTTGAAGGGGAGGGGCAATGAAACATAACTGTCAAGGTGAAAGAGGCCAAAAAACACAGACTGAAAACTGAGGATGCCAAAAATATGCATGATATTCTACTCCTGAAGTAAACCCCCCACCCCGGTTAAGGATGGGGATGCATTCTTAAAACTCCGTTGTAAAGTAAATCCATTAAGTGAGTCTTCAGCACCATCTAGTGATTGATTTTGGTATAGCGTGTATAGCCACTATAGCAGAGGTTCTCTAAGTGTGAGGCGCTCTAAGTGTTAGTCTTTTAGTTAGTGAGGTTCTCTAAGTGTTAGTCTTTTAATTAACACATATTCTTGCTTGCAAGAGAGAGAGAGCAAAAACAAAGACCCAGATGGTCACATTGGGTCACTCAAAGTTAATTTCAAAACACTTCAGGTTTGTAGGAAGTTTCCACGTCTTGTTTTTAACCACAGCCTGAGGGAAGCCCTTGCTTATCTTATGTTAAAGAACAATTAACAAGCTGCTAAGTACTCAAGCTGAGCTGGAGACAGCGAGAGCTCCTGGAGACAAGACAGCATCCCGTTTCTCTCATTGTAAGTTTGCAGATAAGGTATTTTCAGACATTGCAGGTTTGCAAATAAAGTATTTTCTTTCTGTTGAATGTTTTTAATAAAGCAAACACAAAACAAATGCAAGAACTGCAATTGAAAATGGTGCAGAGCAGGTTCTGCTTTACATACAGTCTTTGATTTCTTTGTTTAGTTTGGTTGTTTAATTATTAGGATTTCTCTCCTTCCTTTCTGACCCACCTCTAAGTTAGTTCCCCACTCTATTTGCTGGGACAACCCCCCCCCCCTGGAAACTGCCAGGCAGTATAAGAATCTGTTTTTCATCTTGCAAAGATGCTACCAAAAGGAGCTAGCTTTCTCTCTCTTTCTCTCTCATGCAACTGGGGTGAGGCATGACCACTGCTTCCCTCCCATGCTTTGATGTTTCTCTTGCCATGTATAGGACTAACACAGACGACATCAGTGCCCTCTACCCAGGCCTGCCAATGGAGGGAGGGCAGCATCCCAACCCCACCCTGCGCACTCCTGGCTTAGCTGCTGCTCAGCATAAGCATGGAAAATCCACTTTAGGGCTCGTTTTAGGGAATATACACATACATATACACATAAGAAAGGGTGCCTCTGAGCATGTAAAGAGTGCCTGTTTCTTCCATGCACTGTAATGGGGAGTCACAGCTAACGGCGAGGGAGGTCAAGGGAGCCGCGAGTCAAAAATGTTTGGGAACCACTGCACTATAGTATGTGTAATGTAACACAGTGCAGTTGTAATAGGGAATGAATGACACGTACTCCAGACCCGTCTTTTTAAAACCCCAGCCCATCAGCTGTTTGGCGCTAGATTAGTGCTTTGATGTTTAGTGCCTAACAGCTGATGGGCTGGGGATTTAAAAAGATGTGTTAAAAAGGATTTAAAAAGGGCTGTGAGTGCTTCCTACCTCCATTTTGTAATTGGCAGCAGGCTTGGGCAAACAGCAGCGACCTTTTGTAAGATACTGTACTGGGGGACCACCATCATAAATACGGATCGTTGTTATACGAGTCATTGTTAACTGGGAGACGCCTGTATATTCTTGTGGATAAGCTTCCAAAGCAGGAAGTGGATCTGTGAATACAACTGTTCTGAAAACACGCACGCACGCGCGCGCACACACACACACACACACAGTAGTATAGTCCAGGAGTTCTCAAAGGGATTCTACTATTCTGGAAGTGGCCAATATCTTCTGGGGGGGGGGGCAGCAAGAATGGCAGCGGCGCTCCAAAATTATGCCTGCCCCCAACCAAAAATGCTTTTTTAAACTTACCTGGTTATCCTGCCAGCTCCCCAAAGGCTCCCAGGGGGACGACACACATGCTGCTGCCGTATCTGCAAGCCTCCCCAAGGTTTGTTCAAAACCCAGAAGTGAGCTTTTTGATGCAATCGCCACTGTTTAGAGCCTTGGGGAGGCCTCCAGAGGTAATACACCAAGGCCAAATGGTTAGTCATCACTGTGTTAGTGTATTAGCCTCCCAACTATGAAACCGCTGAATGGAAAGTGGTTTTGGAGACCCCCCCATGGCTATTAGTTTGGAAGAACCTCAACATCAGCTAAGTTTACCTTGTTGGGTTCAGCTCAGGATTTTGAGGCTTCCAAGACAACCGTGATCCTGTCTCTGGTTATATTTCCCCCCAACACGTGGTACAGGTCATCCTCCTGATCTAGTCTTCTGTTCTGGGTAGGTAGAGGGTGATGAACGAGTTATTGGGGACTGACATAAACAGATCGCTTCCTTGTTAGGTTATGGTTAGAAGATCTCAGATCTTTGGAGGGGTGGGAGCCCTGTGAGGACGGTATGACCCTGGAGCAGTGTTTAACTGCTTGCCAGTTGCCATTGGTGACCTTGGATCTTTTGTGGGTGCATGGTGGTTTTTCTTTCTTTAAATATTTTTTTTGCTGCACCTTTGTGAATATCATTAGCAGCTCTTCTAAGCTGCTGCTTTTCCCCATGGTCAGTTTCTGCTAATTGCAACTTTTTTTTCTTTGGAATTTGTCAAGAAATTACCGAAGAAGATGGTGACTGTCAGGAGCTAGCCCAGTGGTCCCCAAACCTACCGTCGTTGTGGCGCCCTTCCTGCCGCAGACGTGGAGTTCGGCACCCAGAAGTTATTTATTTAAAGAATTTCTTCCCCGCCTTTCTCCCAACAAGGGCAATCAAGGCAGCTTACAGATAAAAATGTTAAAATACATATATACATTAAAAATTATTAAAAACAAGTAATTGAAACAACCAGCCCCAGTGGGTCACCTATATTTACATTTGTTAAAAGCCATTTGCTAAAAAGCAATGACGCATGACGTGATGACTTCACCACCATGTCTGGGTTGCAAGATGATGGAGCGACCCTGAAAATGGCAGTAAGAAGAGCTAGGCAGGCAGTCTTTTTGGTGAACAAAAGTGCCACACGCAGCGCTTAGCCTGCCAAGCTGATCCTCTTACTGGAGTTTTCAGGGTTGCTGCCAGGTGGTGAACATTTCAGGGTGCCCCTGGCGACAGCACACCATTCAGGAAGCACTGAACTATCCCCTGGGAATATTAGCAGCACTTTGTGCTGCTGAAGGTACTACTGCTTGTAAAAGTGCAGTGAAAAAAGTGTTAAGAGGAAAGCCCCATTTGGAATACTGAGCGCTTCAAATGCTGATGAAACTGCACTGTCTGTAAAGGTGCAGCAAAAACATTTGAAAGAAAGCCCCATTGTCAACAGCAGGGTGGTTGTTGAGCTCCCAAGAATTTTTGTAGGTGGATAGATTTGGTGAGAGGGGTTGCTACCACGGAAGCTCATGGATCCAAATGGATTTTTGATGCCTCTTGGGAGATTTTCTAGCTGATGTGGTTGACTGTTGTATTGGCACCCTGGCTTATCTCGGGGATGATGAGGTGGTGACACAAGTTGTCAAAAGTGTTCTCTTCCATCTCTGTAAGATGGACTGTCACCATGGTTTTCTGGCTATTCAGGGTAGATGAGATGAGAGATAATGACAGAACAGAAATGGTAGAAGATTTGGACCAAATCTTACCAAGTCTAGGTTAGAGCCTACTTTCTGGTAGAGATAATGAAGAAATCTCTCACCCTGTGAAGTAAAACGAGATTGACAATTGCCTGATAACTGTAGCTTCACTAGGGAGGTGCGAGGAGGGGGGGCGGACTGCCCTGGGTGACAGCCTCTGGAGAGTGTGTGTGTGTGAGTGTGAGAGAGAGAAAGAGACAGACACCACTAGTGGCCAAAAATTGTGAACTTTATATTTATGAATAATACCATTATGTTATATGTATCGATGTATAATTTCATGAAGAATACTGCAATGCAACAAACCATTTTGAATTACCTGTATTCTATCAAAAGGTTTGGCCACGAATAACCAGAAAACACAACTGCCTTATGTAACAAAAATTGGATTTCCTTAACTCAAAACAGACCAATGAGACTGATTCTTATAAAAGCTGAGTTGGTTACTGAATTGTTGGGTGACCTGTACTGTTGTATATTAAAATACATAGTTAATGGGGGTGACACCAACCCTAGTGACATCACTGACCAGGTGTAATCTGATGGGCATCTTTTGTAATCTGATGGGCATCTTTTGTAGAACCCAGCTCAGCCCAACCTTGTTTCTCCCTATTCACCTACCTATGGGATTGATCAAGGGGATGATGCGCTGAGCTCTTAACACCAGATGACGCAAACCCTAGTGACGCCACTGCCTGAAACTTGCTTTTTTGTGCACATTTGAAAGCACACGGTAAATACTGTAAATCTTTATGTACACCATAGGGGTGATAGACCCCTTCCAGTTGTAACTTATTACTTGTCATTCTTACCTCAATTCTGAGGTCTCTGCCTGCATTGAACTTTGTCGGCTGAGCTGCAGAAGGCCTTTCCTCCGATGCTGAATCAGCTTTGGTAAGCTTCTGAACTGGGCCTAGTTGGGGAGGCTTTGGAAACTGCTTAGGTTAGGTGGGGTGGGGGGAAAGAGTTGGGGTGGGGGAAAAGTGTTCAGCTGAGCTGCAGAGGGCGTGGTCTTCCCAGCTCTCCTCGGAAGGGTAAGCTTCTGAACCGGGCCTAGTTGGGAGGCTTTGGAAACTTTGCATAGGTGGGGTGGGGTAAGGGTTGAGTCTGGGGTGTTTTTTTTTTGTACTTGTACATTTATGTTCTGGTGCATTTTGTTCATGTGTCTTATTGCTGTGTGTTTTAAAAGAGATCCTGGTATTTTTTGTGCAATTTATGTAAATTAGCTAATTAAGCAGTAAGTGGCCAAGTGGCCCAAAAATGCTTTAAATCTTTTTTTCTTGAAACCCAGGGCCACAAGGAAGGTGTGTCTTATATGCAGGTGCGTCTTATACGCCGATAAATACGGTAATTCAGTGAATGCACTTCAGTCACTGTCTGAAGGCCTATGATGTGAAGGACGAGTAGTTTTCTGAATTGGTCTGTAAAAGTGCACTCAATACTGTACATAAATGTTTGGAAGCAGTATTGGTCCACTGTATATGAAGAAATTATTTTAAAAAGGCGTTCGATGAAGCAGTTGGAATATTGAGCACTCATAAAGAGAGGAAGGTGTTACTACTTGGTTCTATTAGACCCTGATATCTTGTTCAGTACATTCTAGATGTAGGTAGTAAGAAATAAAAGACCTCATCTCAGCTGAGTAGCTCAATTAGAAGAGGAGCTGCATTATTTCCTCTAGAAAAATGTATATGAGAAGTAAAAGTTGTTCTGTGTGAAGATGGAAATGCTGCTGTGAATGGTATAAGGTTGAAATATTTACATTTAACAAAAGATGGTTTGAAAAACTTCAAATATGTTTTTATCACTTTGTGAATGTTTTATATAATGAAAGGGAGCTTTGGTTAGCAATGAGATTGCTTAAGTACTTCATCTGCATTAAAAACCAAATTATTTTCAAGTGTGGTGTGAATAGCATTAATAAAATATAAGAGTGTTAGTAATCCATGTTAAATGTTTTGGGCAGTTGAGTACTACCTACACCAGTGGTGTCGAATTCATTTCATACTACAGGCCGAATAGCATTCATAGCACCTGCTGAGGGCCGGAAGTGACATCATTAAGCGGGAAGTAACATTAGCAGATGATGACCAGAAATATGCACTTTGTTCTCAAGTAACAACTCATTAGCTGCTAATGACAGAAGAGAATACGCAAATCTTGATATGTTCAAGATATGGGAGAGCCCAGTTATCACATGGGCTTGCCCTTTCAGCATTGCCATGTCTGCTGAGGCATCACTTCGCAGCTGCAATGTTGACATCTCAGCAGACGTGGCACAGCTGAAAGAGCTCTCCCATGCCTCAATAGCATCTCCCTCTCTCGCCCCTCTTGGTCTGCCCCTTCTCCCATAACATTCCTTGCCTTCTGAGGCCTCCTTCTGTCTTTCCCTCCCCCTCCCAGAGACTTGGCAGAAGCGGCACTGTTGAAAGGGTGGCGCTAGAAGAGCCCAATTATCACGTGGGCCCACTGGCCTTATATTTAACACCCTTGACTTTCTTGTAAGAATTATATTGATGCAAGAATGTTACAACTCACTGTGGATCTGTTCCTGGGGACAGGTTGTAGCATTGCATCACTGCTGCTCCTAGTTTATCCTCCAGTGGAGCTTGGAACTACTGTAGTTTTAAGTCCTGGCTAAAAAAGTCTAGCTGCTGATGTGTTTTTGGGAGGGGTTGCACATGTCACTGTGTGGCTGGTTTTATGAGGGACAAGTGACATTGTTTGCACCACGCCTTTCTCTGAATGGCTTGTACAGAGGATGTAAACAAGAACCTAAGGAGTGACTTCTGGCTAGTATGATAGATTCAGTGGCCCAGTTTCTAATAGAAGCATACAAATGTGTGCTGGGATTAAAAATTGATTTAATAGTTTCTTTTAGTAGGTTTGCCACACTAAATCCTAAAACATCCCAGTAATTTAAAACTGAAAGTCAAATTCACTTTTTCTAATGAAAAGCTGAGTGACCTTACAAGATAGGAGGAAAAAAAACATGTTGAAAACGTAATTTTACATGCAGAAATGTATAGCCTTGTTGAAAAGGGAAAGTCCTTGGCTAGGTCGTGGTGGTGGCCTACAAATTTGACAACTGACCAGGTAATGCTGATATTTGAGAGATGGTGTAGCATCGTGACTAGGGCTGCAATTCTGTACACCCTTTCCTGGGAGTAAACCGTACAGTGACTGACTTCTGAGTAGATATGCATAGGATTGTGTTGTAAGAGATTGAGCTGTAAATTAGTACATCCTCAGTTCAAATCTCATCTCTTCATGAACTTGTTAAGTCAGGGGTGTCAAACATAAGGCCCATGACCTGTGGAAGCTCTTTATCTGGCCAATGTGATAACTGGTCTCTCATAGCGCCACCCTTTCAGCAACGCCACTTCTACCCAGTCTATATATAGTCTATGCCCAGACTATACCTTCCTGCCCAGAAGGAAGGAGGCCTCAGAAGGCAAGGAACATTACAGAGGACGGGGCAGACCAAGAGGAGCAAGAGGGACGCTGCCCATTTGTTGGGAGAGCCCAATTATCAGGCGTGCCGCCCTTTCAGCAGTGCCGCTTCTGCCAAGGTGTCACTTTGCAGTGCACCTCTCAGCTGCTGAGCTGCGAAGTGATGCCTTAGCAGAAGTGGTGCTGCTGGACCCATGTGGTGATTGAACTTTTCCATACCTTGAAAATAAGATCAAGATTTGCATAATTTCTCTAGCAGCTAATGAGTTCTTATTTGAGAAAAAAGTGTATATTCCTGGACATCATCTGCTCGATGACGTTACTGCCTTCTCCATGTCTCTTCTGGCCCTCAGCAGGTGCTATGAATGCTGTTTGGCCTGCTGTATGAAACAAGTTCGACACCACTGGGTTAAGTGGCCCTAGGCGAGCCACTTGCCTCCGCCCCATAAGTGCAAGATTGTCCTTACAACAACTCTGTATGTTAATATCAATGTAATAATGTGAAAATAATGTGAAACCTTGACAATGTCTTTTCTGGTGGCTATTGCTGGTGGTGTTCTGCATCTTTTTTAGATTGTGAGCCCTTTTGGGACAGGGAGCCATTTAATTATTTGATTTTGTCTGTTAACCGCTTTGTGAACATTTTGTTGAAAAGCAGTATATAAATACTGTTAATAATAATTAATAATTTGGTAAATGCCGTACAAATGTTAAGTATGGTACTGTATTAATGCAGGCATGTTGCAGAATAGTGAACTTTATAAAAAAAAACCAAGAGAGACATTCTCGGATATGGAGTGATTCTTAGCCTGTGAAATAGTTTGAAACATTATCTGCATTATAGGAAATTATTCTCTTGCTGTATATGGGCCTATTTACAGGGAGTTTAAAACTGTTTCTTTAAAGCCATATTGTAAACTTCTACGTATTTTTTTCCTCTTGCGTTTTGCCAGAATGAAGGACTTCAACCAGAAACGGAAGCTCAGTTTTTCTGTGAATTTGTAACTATACTAACTTTCCATTTCTGTGTGATTTTAATTTACATAAAGATAAATTTATGCTGTATACCAAATACTGATGCTTTAAGATTTGCATTTCTCTAGTAGTTGCCTTGGTCTGCCACAATTATTTTACCTTCTTGAGACCCTGCTGCTGGTTATGCAAAGTTAAGGGATCGCAGAACAAGCTCTGGAAACCATTATTCTGGTGGTTGGTTTTAGGTGAACTGTTTGATGGCGCACACTCGGTTATATTTGAGAGGCACAGAAGAATGCCCACTACTTGCTATTTATATTACCAAGTGGATACTATACAGTAGTAGATACTACTTAAAATGGACTTTCACATACGTTCTAATAAATTGTAATGTTATGAACCTACATATAGCATCTTGTTGGTCATGGATTTGGTTTTTTTGTGGTGAGAAATATTTCTGAAAGTTAAAAAGTACTCGTTCCTAACTTCAGGAACCTACAAATGGGAAGGGAAAAGCAGAAATATGAGTTGAATCTGTACTTGATTTTTTTCTCATTTGGGATGTTGTGCCCAGTTTATGAAATATGCTACTGCTTCCCAATTAGTAGAAAGAGAATGTTTAAATATGGTTTTAAATATGGTCCATTTTACATAGATAATGGGCATGTGATCAGGCAGTAAGGCACTGTTACTTTCCACTTGCTCAGGTGGAAAGACAGTTGATAATGGAAACTAGTACTATTGCAGCCCAATCCTAACTAACTTTCCAGGGCCAGTGCAGCCGCAGTGCAGCCCTGAGGTAAGGGAACAAATGTTCCCTCACGTTGAGGCCTCTGAGTGTCCCCGCACCGCAAAATGCAGTGTGCACCCTGTTGGCACAGCTACATCGGTGCTGGAAAGCTGGTTAGGATTCTGCTGTTAGTTAGTAATTCTGGCTGTTGCCATCAGTGCTAGTTTCCATTTTACCACAACTTACTGTGTCTTTCTACCAAATGACAACTCTTAGTTCCATCCCCCATCCTTGCAACTTTGCTAGTTGGTTCTATAACTCCTAATTTGAAATTTTAACATTAAAATCCATTGTTAGCATTGATTCTCCCTCCCCCTGCTTTCTGTGTATTGTCTTCCAGAGTTGGCAGCTTCTTGGACATGACAATGCTGCTACAACCTTCTAACGTACTTGGAGGGGAAAAGATGTGGGTATCTTTGGGCACTTCCTCTTTAACTTAGGATTTGCAAGTTGGAAGGGAAAACTTGACAACAGATCTGGCTTTCATGTGCCGCCATCTCTTCTCTTCCCCCCCCCCCCCCAGCATGGAGAGATTACACAGAGGATTTGTAAGTGGTCCTCTCAACCTGAAAAGTGTATTCATAGACTGATACTTTTTGGACGTAATACATTGATTTGGGATAGCTTAGAGAATAAACTCTTGCAGTGTGTAAAAAAAAAAAAAAAGATTTTAAGATCACAAATTGAGAACTACGTTAGTGGTAATGTTGTAACGTTGCTGTATATCCTGACACAGTGCTCTGCTATCCCCAATTGGGGAATGGTGTTTGGGAGAGAGCTGAGCATTTTGGCCACATGAGTGAATCTAATAAAACAGAAGGCAGGAAAGTTGTTAAGCTATTGGGCAATGCTGTTAAGGTTTGCCAAGAAATGAGATGAGAATTGTAGATGAGAAAAAGTGTTCATCTAGCAACAAGCCCCTTGATTTTTAGGACAGTTGGACCTCATTATCCGTGAGCGTCCATTCCAGGATCCCCTGCGGATAATGAAATCTGCAGGTATTGAAACCTGCGGGGGATTCCCAAAAACTGGAAGTGCCTTTCAGAAGCCTCCAGGAGGATTTGGAACCTGCGGTTAGTCAAATCCACAGGTTCCAAAAAAAGAGAGAGAGAGAGAGACCACTGTACTACTTTTAGACTAGGAAGAATGCTGTGCCAAGGTATTGCATGTAAAATTGAGCCCTTGTGATGATTCTGTCTCCCTTGCACTCTAGTCATAACTAGGTTATAACATACTTGGTATAAACCTGAGAAGTTAGAAATATTCTAAATCTAGACTGACTTCAACATTATTCTAGACTGGTTTGAGTACTGGTATTTATAGTACCTATTTTAATGGCACAGCAATCTGTGGATAAATAACAAAATAATTTGGTCTTGTGCACTGATTGTAGGTGGTATTAAAAGTTAAGTCTCTTAGTTGAAAATAAGTGCATTGAATGCTGTGCTCCAGTTCACGTGTAGCTACAAGTAGTAGCTTATTGCAGGTTAACTGAAATTGCCTGCTTTTTCTAAGGTTTTTGAAGATTAGTCTTTTAATTCCTTTAGCACAGTTAACATATGGATTTTCTGATTTTCCATAGACTGGAGTACTTCCACGTGCCAGCCCATGGTTGGGTCACTGGGTCCAGATTTGCGGTGCATGTGTTTGGTTGAGTTCACAGCAAGATGGTTATCAGGTAGTGAGCAAGTTTACATAGGAAGTTTTGTGTTCTCTCTCAAGTGATGTGAAGGCATGGGAACCCTTTTGTCCTCTTGTGAAAACAGTTTGCAATGTTCAGTGGGATCCTTAATTTACTGTTCAAATTCATCATGAGGTACGTTGATAAGATAACTGATATGCTAGTAATTTTTAATTCTTTAGGGGCTTTTTGTTTGTGTTTTGCTGTAGAAGCTGACGTTCTTGGCCTTTCCCTAGTTGGCTATTGATTCACGTACACTGTTTAAAAAGTAAAAACAATCTGTACTGTAAAGTGAACCAAATTTGATTACAGGAAACGCTTGATTTAATGGACTAATGGGGAAATGGGTGTCCATTAATGATAAAAGTCTGTTAAATTCAGATGCATTTCTGACAATGCAGATGTGCATGTGCAAAGTGATTAACTTTTAATGAGGCAGACAACACCCATTATTTCCAAAGTCTGTTAAATTGAGGGTTTGTTGTACTTGGAGTTCAATAACGTTATACTGTGACTTGAGTTGTAGATCTCAGAACTGAAACTCATCTTAAAAATCTTTCTAGGGAACAAGACTCACTGTAATCTCTTTGTAGTCCTATAACTGAATTTGTACCTACACAGAGCATCTCAGGCAACATGAATACCTTTAGTTGGGGAGTAAACACACTAATGTATCTAAAGGCATTGCTTAAAAGAATGAAAAACAGCTCCCCTGGATGGAACTTTGGCACAAACCTTGACATTGTATATGTTCAGATGGATCGAGTAGCAGACCATTTGACAGCCCTGCAAAGTTCAGAGGGAGAATCTCAGAAATATGCTGGCCTTGAATGATGAATATTTATATACCACCTTTTAATCAAAATTCATAAAGTGTTTTGTATAGCAAAATATGTTGAGAGGTTGGAACATGGCTCCCTGTCAATCTTTTTTTAAAAAAAGACACGAGACCAGCAAAGAGCACTTGGAAAATATGCCACGTTAGGATAAATAGGGTCAGTTGTTCTTCCGCCAATTTATTATTTCTCCTATCCAGCATTTCTCCCTGAAGAAAGCAGATCTGGCTGCAGTGATCTGTGCCTTAGTTCTGTATACTTTGAATTCTGTAATGCACTGTCTTGGAGGTTGCCCTTGAAGACGGTTTGGAAGCTTCAACTGGTGCATAATGTGACGACCAGGGTGCTTATGGGAACTCATGTCAGTGTTTCAAGCAAAAGTCAAGGTGCCAAATATTACCTATAAAACA
This sequence comes from Plestiodon gilberti rubricaudatus, assembly GCA_026170595.1. Taxonomy (NCBI): domain Eukaryota; kingdom Metazoa; phylum Chordata; class Lepidosauria; order Squamata; family Scincidae; genus Plestiodon; species Plestiodon gilberti. Next base: position 218,750,095 of record JANXHW010000001.1, on the reverse strand, counting down.
CTACATGGCTTGGGTCCAGGGTATCTGAAGAAGTATCTCCTCCAACTGTTTGGTCACAGGTTATATGTTTGTCATTGAAGATTCTACTTTGTGTCCTGTTGCCATCAGAGGTCTGTGTAGCAGGGACGTGGGACAGGGCCTTTTCCTGGCTGTGAAAGTCCCTCCCCGATTTGTTCCCATGCTGCTCATTTTCAAGTGGGCAATTAACTTTCTGCTGAGTTTTAATTGCCATTTCTGTTTGGTCAGTGTTGTGCTTTGGTATTGTTTTTATTCTTCTAAGTCAGGGGTGCACAACATGCAGCCCCCGGGCCGCTTGCGGCCCTCTGAAGGATTTCCGGTAGCCCCCGAAGAAATCGGGGGTCCCTTGGTGCGTGTTGCTTACGAAGACAGCGCCGAGGGATCTCCGATGTCTTCGCTCCAGCCACGTAGCTGTGCAGCCTTCTCGCTCGGGTCGCTGAGCGAGAAGGACGAAGTCACTGAGCCTTGTGAGCCCATTGGCCCAGAGGCTTTGAGGCCGTTGCTGAAGGCAGCGTTTGATCGCCACCGATCATCTGGAGTCTCCTGGCATTCGGCCAGGAGCCGGAAGAACCGCGTCTCCTCTTGTGTGCCAACGGTCGCGGAGGTTTTGGGGCTTGTCCTGTTGGCGCTGTCGCTGCTCCGTGTGAGGAGGAGGCTCGGATTCGCGGCGGGAGGGCAAATCATGGTTTGCAACTAAAGCTTGAGGTGCTTAACTTCATTATGTGATGCTAGAACCATTGAAACTGTTTCATAGTTTACTTTAACACTTCATTGATGCTGTATAATGTTGGTGTCCTATTTTTTACTGTCATGCAACTTTTTCCTTATGCTATTAAGCATTTAGGGTGATTTGGGGGTGAACTGGATTTGGAACAAGTTAGAATTTTTCCCATTGAAATTAATAATGTAATAATTGTACTCATCCGAATGTTCATAATAGCAGTTTTCAGGAATGGATTAGGTATGTATAAAGAGGAAAAGGTGTGTTTTGGGGGGGAATGGTTCCACTTCAACCTACAGTTCTGCCCTTACAGAGTGAGTATTGTTGCCCAGAGCATTGATATGAGCTGCTGTTCCAGTGTGGACCAGGCCTTGTTGATGAAAAGGAAACATGCTCATACAGGTGCATCTTTCGTGAAGATGAAGGTTAAATCAGTAGGTTAAATGAGACTCCCTAGTTGATTGTCTAACATTATAAAGACTGGAGTTACCTTGATGGGAATCGTAGGTAACCTATGCTGTTGGTTCTGACAAGGCTGGATTTGAAAGAAGGACCAGGGTTGTATTGCCTTCAGTCGCAGATGAGCAGTGACCAAGCTGATAAGTATTTATTTATTTTATTTATTTACAGTATTTATATCCCGCCTTTCTCCCTGAAGGGACCCAAGGCGGCTTACAACAAGAAAAAAATACAAAAAACAGTATAAAAATATCACATTTTAAAACAATAAAAACAATTAATGAAAATAAAAACAGTCTCTAAAGTATCGTACAGCAATACTTGCACTTTCGTCTTGTTAGCAACTAGAGCATGGATGAATGTCAAAGCATAGCCTTATTTAGCTTGCAGATTTATTTTGGCTGGCGAAAAAGTTTTTTTTTGAAAAAGACATTCCCCCAAAAGGAGTGGATCTGCACGTGGTGACCACAGACCACTTCTCAGTTCCTATGCTTTCTGGCTGATGGTTTGGTCACTTTTGAATGCTGGCGGTGCTTCCACTCTAGTGGTAGCATGAGACGGAGTCTACAACCCACACAAGTGGCTCAGGTAGTGCAGCTCATCCAGGATGGCACATCAATGCGAGCTGTGGCAAGAATGTTTGCTGTGTCTGTCAGTGAGTGTCCAGAGCATGGAGGCGCTACCAGGAGACAGGTCAGTACATCAGGAGATGTGGAGGAGGCCGTAGGAGGGCAACAACCCATCGTATGTGACTGTTATGTTAAGCAACTTTGACCACCCCTGCTATAGTGTAGCCTAATCTTGCCATAATGAGGATTTGGCAATCCATGGTAAGTGCCCGTCTGCTCAAGAATTACTAATTTTTTATTTTTCATATTTTTATACCGCCCTTCCTCCAAGGAGCACAGGGTGATTATATGGTTCCTTACCCCCTTTTGTTCTCGCAACAACCCTGTGAAGTGGGTGAGGCTGAGAGATAGTGACAGTCCTAAGGTGACCTAGGGTGCTTCATGGCTGAGTGGGGATTTGAACCTGGATCTTCCAGACAGTCAAATTATTGGTCTGTTTCCAGAGAAAGTGGTACGTAAAAGGTAGCTAATGAAAGAGGAGTCTCTGAACCTTTAAATCTTTGATCTATTATTAGTATTAGTATTAACAGTATTTACCGTATTTATCGGCGTATAAAACGCACCTGCGTATAAGCACCTTCCTTTTGGCCCTGGGTTTCAAGAGAAAAAGATTTAAAGCATTTTTGGGCCACTTGGCCACTTACTGCTTGGCTGCTTAATTAGTTAATTTACATAAATTGCACAAAAATACCAGGATCTCTTTTAAAACACACAGCAATAAGACACATGAACAAAATGCACCAGAACATAAATCCCACGTACAAAAAAACCCCCAGACTCAACTCTTTTCCCCCCAACCCACCCATGCAGTTTCCAAAGTAAAAAACATTTACCCCAAGTACAAGAAGCCCCCAGACTAAACTCTTTTCCCCCCCAACCCACCCATGCACAGTTTCCAAAGCCTCCCAACTAGGCCCAGTTCAGAAGCTTACCCAAGCTGCATTCATTCAGCATCCGAGGAGCTGGGAAGACCACACCCTCTGCAGCTCAGCTGAACTGAACTGAAGAGCACAGCGCCCTCTGCTGGCTGCTGAGAAGCTCAACTCATGCACGTGCATAAATTAAACCCGACGAACAGCTGTAGATCAGTTAGATTAGTCAGGGAAGAAAGCACAAGGGAGCTCTCCGGCTCCGGAAAAAACACAGTAAGCCCAAAAATGCTTTAAAAGGGGGGGAAGGGTTTTTTTTAGTATTGGCGTATAAGATGCACCCTACTATTTTGGCTCACAAATTTAGACAAAGTGCGTCTTATACGCCAATAAATACGGTATATACCGCTTTTCAACAAAAGTTCACAAAGCGGTTTATAGACAAAATCAAATGATTAAATGGCTCCCTGTCCCAAAAGGGCTCGCAATCTAAACCACTTTGTGTGTTTAGAAATGGATGTGGACGTTTCCGTAAGCTTCTGTTATTTTCTGTACAGAGATTGAGACTTCATCAGTGGCCATTGAATGGTAGAATAGGATTGAAATTAAGGTGCTATTGGTGCCTGTAACTTTGATGGGGAGTTTGAAGGTAATTCTTGCTGGATAAGCTGTGTACTTGATCTGCTGTTGGTGTCTCAAATGGTGTTGGTTTGGAAACGAAATGGCCTTTCCCTCTTCAAAGGAAGCTTCCAGTATGTGCTCTACATTTTATATAGGGCAGTGGAGTGTAGAGAAACATAGATGTTGATGATACAGAGTTGCTATCCTCTACTCTATTTAACCCATGGGGGGTGTGTGTGTGTGTGTGTGTGTGTGTGTTAACATTTTAAGGCCATTGTAGGTAGTTTCCCACCTTCGTTTAGTGGTTTGAGTCAAGCGGGAGGAGAATTCCTTGCCGTGTGTGTGTGTGTGTGTGTGTGTGTGTGTGTGCGCGTGCGTGCTGTCAACTGTGTGTCTTGGATAGCTTGTTAAGAGGGAAGAACAACTTTGTTTCATCAACTTGTGCATGTTTTTTAGTTGGCAGGATGTCAAAGGAGCAGAAAGTGGTTTGTTAGCCTTCAAGAATACTGAAAACAGAGAGAGGAGAACTAGACTACTGTACTGGCGGAAATGGTCTAAAACCTGAAACAGATTATGGTGGGGGAGAGAACTGCGCAGAGAAGACTGGTTGCTTGTTTGCTTCAAATGGTCATCTGTGATGTTGCACACATCATGATCTGTGCAGAGTGTGAGGGGAAAGGCATGTCTGTTTTTTGTTAATACTATATTGGCTGGGCAGAAGGAAGTGAGTGGGAAGGTGCACACTCCACCTCTTGAAACATGAGTAGAGTGAGTGGTAGGGGCACAAGTAGTAGGGCACCAGCTCCCTGACTAAAGCTGTAGAAGGTCTTGCTCTGTACATGTGCATAACCCAATTGTGTGACTGCATAGATGATCACTTGAACACCGGGTACAGGTAAGCATCCTGTTCTCATTCTTTACATCAGCATTTCTCAAACTGGGGGTTGGGACTCACTTGGTGGGTCACGACCCGATTTCTGGTGGGTCCCCAGAAGAGCCTCCAATGAAAACATGGATGATGGAAAGATCAGATAACTACAGTCAGACCTTTTTATCCACTGTTTTTCCATCCATGGATTTGACTCAACACGGGTGGCAAAACTGTAGGGTCCGACCGCACCACATTACCTCTGTTTTCAGTGTTGTCAGGGTCCTGCCAGCCACTTCCCACTTCCTGCGTGTGTCCAAACCGTTGACAAAAGAAAAAAATGCAATCGGGATGTTTTAGAATAAAAATAAAAACATTATACAACTCACCATCCACCATTCAAGAGGTTGTTTCCTCTTTCTCCGTTCCCTCTGTCCCCACTGGCTTTGTGCCTGGGCTGTTGCCTGGCGTGCTTGAGCCCAGCTGCCGTGCTTCTGGCCAGTGGCCTGGGTCGCATTGACGCCCAGGCGCGTTGCCTTTTGCATTGGGCTGCCGCCGCTCCGTCCCAGCTGGCAAAGGGGCCCTGGGGAGCTCGCCACTCCATCCCAGCCCCGGGGAGCTTGCTGATCTCTGTTACCTTGTGGGGAGGCGCAGCAGGCGCCCCGCCGTCTCCATCGGGCTGCCGCAACTCCTGCCTGCTCGGCTGGCTGGTGCTGGGAGGCTCGTCCGGGCAGACACGAACGGCAACGTGCTCACCAAGGTGCGAACATGACCGAGGCCGCCGGTCGGAAGCTGGGCCTGGAGGGCGGACAAGCCTCCCAGTGCCAGCCAGATGAGCAGGCAGGAGTCGCGGCAGCCAGACGGAGACGGCGGAGTGTCCTCTGCGCCTCGCCACAATCTGCGCTTCTGACTGGTGGCCTGGGTCATGTTCGCACCTCGGCGAGCACATTGCCGTTCGAGTCCACCCGGACGAGCCTCCCAGCACCAGCCCCGGCGGGGCACACGCTATGCCTCCCCACAAGGTGACAGATCGGCAAGCTCCCCGGGGCTGGGATGGAGCGGTGAGCTCCCCGGGGCCCCTTGCCAGCTGGGACGGAATGGCGGCAGCCCAATGCAAAAGGTAACACGCCCACCGAGGCGCTGCAACCCAGGCTGCCGGCCATAAGCGCAGCAGCTGGGCCTGGGGGGAGGTTCTTGTGGCCCGGTTCGTGACAGGACACGGACCGGTACTAGGCCGCGGCTTGGTGGTTGGGGACCCTGGTTTTAGTGTACTGTGTTTGCCTCTTTGGCAGGGGGAGCCTGTTTACTGTACCTCTTACACTGTACATAAGGAAGAAGCTAGATGAACAGTGCTAACGAAAAAGCATGTGCGGGGTGGGGGAATATAGAAAAGATGGTTGGCTCCAGTCCCTACAACTGTTAAACCTAATCAAGTGGAATTTTGAATTGGCTAGGTAACATCAACCACTTTCCAAACAACTTGTCTAACCAATTCTGTATTTATGGGAGTGCAAACTAGTACTGTTCAGCATACTTTGAAAAGAGAAGAAACAAGAGCATGAATTTTGTTAGCTAGTCATTGAACCTTGTTTTTAATTCTTCGTAGTGAAGTTGTCGCTGTTCTTTGTTAATCTCAGGCTGCAATCACATGCGTACTTACCCAGAAGTTTTTTGGGGGGATGATTTACTTCCAAGTAAACATTGCGATTGGGCTACCCATTTTTGCACCTGAAACTAGGAGCTTAAAGAGGTACTGATTTAAAAGCATTTGCCCGTGTAGTGAACACACAGTTGTGTTCTAAAGCAGTAACATAGAATCCAGTTTTGTACTTCTAATAAAATCTTAATGCTGTAAATTTGTTTAAAGTCAGATAATCTCTTATTTTAAGGGTTCCCGTAACTTGCCCTTTGATCCATTTTGTGGTGTTTTTTCCTTGTTCCAAGGGTCCCGGCCTCCTGTTGAAAAGTGATGGAGTAATCTGGTCAGCATCTGCCATATTGAGAAACCAGCCTCTAATACAGCTTGCCTGGGAACAGTTTGAAATAACGCAGTAACATGTTTGCAGTAGTATGCTTTCTTTTTTGTTGCTATTTACTGTTGGTTTTCTTAATAGAATGAACTCATTGGAAATCAATAGCTAGTCATTTTCTTTTCAGGGCAGCTTGGGAAGATTTTCATCAACATGATCTTATGCCTGTTTACTTGCACTGTCCCACTGACTTCAGTGGCGTGTACTCGCAAGTAAATGTGTATACGGTTGCAACCTTGTTCCAGAAGAAAATACTCTGTATTGAAGCTGTTGGTTCACAAAGATTCAAGTTTCCCTGAATAAGGGTTAAAGTCTGGGAAACAGATTCATTTTGGTGGGTGTAGAACAGATCTACCGTAGTTAACCTGTATTTGCAGTCAATTGGTTGCAGTAGCCTGACAAATAAGCCAATGTTTGACTTCAGTTTCCTGTGTGTGAAAATATCAAGCATATAGATAGCTCTTGAGCAACTTGTGTAAGTGTACTAATACTTTACTTGGTGATTTAGACAATGATTGCTAATTTCTGTCTTTTAAAAAAATCTTTATATGAAGTATATTGAGTCGAGTTTAAACTTTGTCAGTTGCACACTATAGGTCTCCCCAATTGAGAGAGTGAATGTTGTAAACGTATATCTTCTTATTGGTGTCTTCCCATAACAAAAAACAAATCATCCTTTTTGATCTCTTTATTGCATGCCCAGCAAATACCTAAAGTTTGTTTGGCACCTTGAGTTTAAGCAGTTTGGAAGCAAGTTGCTTGTATTTGGAAGCAAGTTCCTTTTTTAGTGGAGTATGCTTCCATATAAATGTACCTAGAGAACTACGTTAGGTCTAGAACTTGCCTAGTATATTTTAAAGTGCCTATCAAAGGCAGGGACCCACATTTTTTTGCTGGGCTGAATAATTCTGCTTTCTTGCTACCTGCTCCACAGAAGCAAGTAAGTATTTCTATCTACTTCTAGTAGTAAAAAGAGCATCACACATGCAGCCGGATGGATTCTGACTTATTTTTAATGCAGGTCAATGCAGAGCTGGCTGTCTATGCACCACTTTTCCTAAGCTTAGAATTAGAGAATCAAGACTGTTGTAATGCTGAATTAGTGCAGTGCAACGTGATAGAGCTAATGCATGCAGTGCTGTATGGACAATTTCCAGTGAGGCTGTTGCTGCTGGACTCTGGCAAGTGGCAAATTGAGACGGTTGACAGTTTTGAAATGCTCCTGTGGATTCTGGAATACCAAATTCATGATGTGGTGGCCAGGGCACTAACTCATTAGCTAATAACTCCATTCCTGTTTTTCTTCCTGAACATGATTTATTGACGCAACTGATGTCTGTCTGCTGTAGCAGTGAGAATTGTGTATGGTCTTACAACGAGCTAAAGTGGCCATAATGTTTTGTGGGCACAGTTTTAAATTTGAGAGTACATTCTAAGTAAGATTATGTGATAGCCAACAATTGGATCATTTTTGTATATTTTTATAAAGTGTGGCGGGGGGTCTGATTCTGGCCCTCACTTTTAAAATAGTGTTCTGATTCTTTAAGGATCCTGTAGCATGATTTAAGGAAATGTTCTGTGTATCTGAAATATTTGTACATCCATGCATTATTTTTGTCTGCTTCATCTGATATACAGGTATTTGCATCAGTAGCAGTTGCAGGAAAAATCACTTAAGACTGTAAGTCAGTGTAAGGCCAAAAATATGTGTAGTACAGATGGAGTGGGTTCTGATTGTTGGCCTTGTGGTGATTGTTCAAATGTTGCAACACCCTAGCCTGGGAAAGGTAAAACTAGTTCTGATGGCGCAAGCTCATCAAGGGTAATGGCAGTGTTCTTGGTAACGGCACTCATAGAGGTGAAATAGTGCACATGGATGCGTCTTGACTGAAGTTTGGACCATCAGTAGTGCAAGTAGTATTTTTGTCTAATTTTCTTTGATTCCCAAGTTGCATATAACGGTTTTGAGTTTGATTCTTCTTGGAAGCTGGCTTAAGAGGACTGTAAGGTTTGCCCTTGGAGAAATGGGGCAGGAAGGTTTCAGAGAATTCTAACTTGGAACTAACACTTTTCTTACTCCTTGTTGCATTAGCATGTCAAATCTTTTATGTCAAAGTATTCTCATTCTTGGGTTAGCTAACTATTGAAGAGTTGACATTGGCTTATCATTCAAGGCACTTTCGATAATATATTATTTTCCATAAAATTCAGTTTTTTAACACTGGTAGTTCTTTTCCCTGCTCTGTGTTCCTGCTTCGGTAGTTCTATATGTACAAATTGAGAGTAGGGGGAAAGCTTTCCAAAGTATTATTTCAGACAGCTGCTGCTAACTACCTCTTGGTTAAGGCTGTATTTATTCTCTCTTCTCCAGACAAGCATGTTTTGGAAATTTGATCTTCACTCATCATCCCACATAGACACACTTCTAGAGAGAGAAGATGTAACACTGAAGGAACTGATGGATGAAGAAGATGTTTTGCAAGAGTGCAAAGCTCAAAATCGGAAACTTATAGAATTTCTTTTGAAATCGGAATGCCTGGAAGATCTAGTATCATTCATTATAGAAGAGCCACCTCAAGACATGGATGAAAAAATCAGATACAAGTAGGAAAATGCATTTAATTTTGAGAGCCTATAGTTGAGCATAGACCAGGGAGGAGATGGTATACTGACAATAAATGCACCCCTATGGTTTCAGGGAGGGGAATAGTAAGCCTTTTGGTGTGATTTGCAGGCTATTTCACCCTCTGTATAGTATAATTTAGTCTTTTACTCATTGGTTTTAGACTTAGTTAAGAAGACTGCAGAACAATGTGTATAACAATATTTAAAAGATTGCCACTTGTGTATCTGCTCCAATGCCAGCCAGTTATTGAAGTAGGTCGTCCTCCATGTTCCTACTTGTTGTGAGGTTAAAACTGGCACAAGTAAAAGCAAGACCTTTAACTCATTTGCTCCAAAGCTGTGGAATGATCCTTCCCTTGTCTTGCTACCTTCTAGGAGGGGTTGCAGAGCACAACTTTTCTACCTGGCCTTAGATGTCACTGGCTAGCCTTTTAAGATGTGGAGCTTCCCCCCCCCCCCCCAAGATCATTGTGTTGTCCACTGTGTGTGAATTTTCTTAACTATTTTTGTAAGCTTTAGAAAGGTGACATGGAAATGTTTTGTTTAAATTACCACAGGATATCCTTGGTATATGTAGCATTTTATGTAAATATCAAATCTAATACCTACCTAGTTCAGCCTCATTGAAATGATGCAGTTGGGTAGAAAACCAATAAATTGCATGAATGTTTAAAGGGTGCCTATCATTCTGTCATTGTTCAAAAGTCAGATTACAAAACGTCAAGAATTGCCATCTGTTTTAGTTATACACACTTGTAGGCAGTTATTGAACTCTTCAGGTAAAATTTGTCATTGTGCTGTAGGTATGGAAACTACTTATGTTGATGATTATCCAATAAAGCAATTTTGCTAATAGAAATTACATGACTAATTTTGACATTCTAATAAAGTAACTGTTCTCTTCTAGGTACCCAAACATATCTTGTGAGCTGCTCACTTCAGATGTTTCGCAGATTAATGATAGACTGGGAGAAGAAGAATCATTACTATCGAAACTTTACAGTTTTCTTTTAACTGAGCCACCTCTAAACCCATTGCTGGCCAGTTTCTTCAGCAAGGTGCTAAGTATTCTTATTAGCAGAAAGCCAGAACAGGTAACTACTTAATGATTGCACTTTTTTGAAGCTCTGTGCTTAAACAACTGTCTAGCTTTGTTATTTTTGGTTATCTACTGTTTTCTGAACAGCAGCAAATTCTCGGTTCTCATTTTAAAAAATGAAAATTTTTTCAAGGCTTTTTAGCAGGCTTTTTCTGGTTTATTTTTATTTTTAGTCATTCATTGCTTTGTTGGGCTTGTTCTGTTGCTTTTGGTGGTGGTGGTGGCGGTATTTTTTTCTGTAAATCGCCTTGAGCCCTCTACAGAGAGAGGTGGGGTATACATTTTTAAAATCAGGCAGGTTTTTTAGAGTCCGGTTTCAGAGAAAATACATTTTGCAGGGCAGAAGCATATCTGTGACTTACATGGATTCCCCTCACCTTTCACTCTTTTAAAACTACATGTTCATGTAGAGTGAAATGTGAGGGGAATCCATGGAAATCAGATATGGCTTTCCCTGCAAAATGTGTTCTCCTCTGAAATCTGACTTGGGTTACATGTTGCTCCCTTCTAAGCAGCATGCTGGATTATAATGACAAACGCTCTTGACCAGAAAGAAGTTGTGCTATGGTAGTGTAGGCAAGTCCAACTTCTCTTTTCCACATGGTGTACTGACTTAAACTTCTCATCCCTGCCTGGTGAAGAGTAAAGGATGCTAACCTTTAGACTTAATTAATTCCTGTGACTTGATTACAGGTGCCCCATGCTAGGTAGCTGGTTACTGTACTTTGCATGGAGGCAGACCAAATACAGGTAGATCCCAAGAAAATGTTTCTGTCAGATAGGACAAACTTTATGGTACAGTTTAGCAGTTTTGATCAGTTTGCATTATTGTATGATTTAGCTGTCTGGAAGCACTCTGCGGTTTAGTTGGCTTCATAACTTGCTATAAAATGTAAATTGTGTATTTTTTTTTCTCCCCAGATTGTGGATTTCTTAAAGAAAAAGCATGATTTTGTAGACCTCATTATAAAGCACATAGGGACCTCTGCTATTATGGACTTGTTGCTCAGGTTGCTGACATGCATAGAACCTCCACAGCCTAGGCAAGAAGTATTAAATGTGAGTAACTTTTTATAGCACATGAGTAATCTGCAAGACCAAGCTTGTGCTGCCTTGTAAACCTCAATTGTAATCAACTCTTGGAATTTTATCTTGTAGAAAGAGCAGCAGGAATATTGCTTCGTAGAGACCTTGAAAATACTTGCACTAGCTCCTTCAACCATACTTCTGAATTGTGCATGTGTTCAGCTTCAGCTGCTGTCACTGTTGCTCATCTGAGAGGTGTAGGGAGCTGCCTTTTACTGAGTTGGACCATTTGTCCATCTAACACAGTGTTGTCTACACTGACTGGCAGTGACTTTTCAGGGTTTCAGACAGAAATCTTTACCATCTGGAGAAGCCAGGGATTGAACCTGAGACCTTCTGCATGCAAAGCGTGTCCCATTTCCATCTCCCCAATTGTTTGTTCATTGTGTGGTTGGAAAACTTTATTTTTTTTACTTTAAAAACTATCCTCTGTCTTCCTTGCAAATGCCAACCAAGGCAACTTGCATATACAAACTATATAAAGTAAAGCTAATAACAAAACAGTCACTGTACAATCAAGTTAAAATGGTTGAAAAACATAAAATGCCTGCCTGCAATCCCATATTCAGTTTTTTTGGGATGCAACTCAATTGAATTTGGTGTGATTTACTTCTGAGTAAATATGGATAGAATTGAGCTGCACACCAACTATTTTAAAAGCAAAATACATGAGATAGTGTCCAGTCCCTTGTTGGAAAAGCTGCATTTTTACATGGTGCTTGAAAAAAATAAAGCACATGGGTCAGATAGGCCTTTGACAGGAGGACACTGCATGAAGTTGACCCCACTGCTAAAAAGACAGTGCTCCTTGTTGATGCCTGCTGCTGAGCTTCAGATGGCAAAATCACCTAGAACAGAGCCTCAAGCGTTGACTGGAGTGTATTGGGGGTGGGTAGGAGGAGAATATGCAGCATGTGATCATGTGAACACATTTTTTGGGAGACATGGAATTTGGGAGTAGCTGCGGGGCCATTATTTCACAGCTCACCTGTATGCTGTTGTGGTTCCTAACTTTTTCTACCCCAAAGATAAGCTAGCTTGTGGCTTGAAATACAAACCAAAGATCAAATTGTTCATATGGAGGATGATGCCTTGCAGTTGTACTCTGGAATGCCTCAAGTACCTTGCCGACACGTTTGTCATGAACAGCAAACAATTTATGAAATTAAATTCTTAATTGTTACATAAAGATCTGGGTTCTGTGACCCCATGGTGCACTGTAATATCTACTGGCAGTGGTTTTTTTAATTACCCCACTCTTCCTGCAAATTTCAACCCAAAGCAGTTTATAATTTTAAATGCAAAACACTATCTAATAAGGACTAAAACACAATGAACAAAAAGTAAACAAAATGATTTATTTTTATTTATTTATTTAAAGCATTTATACCCTGCCTTTCTCCCGAGGGCACTCAAGGCAGCTTACAACACATTAAAATACATATATACACATTAAAATAATTAATTAAAACAATTTAAAATAAACAACCCCAGTGGGTCACCTGAGTTTACTTATGTTAAAAGCCATTTGTTAAAAGGTATGATCTTATAGCATTTTTAAACCACTAGAGTTTTAAACCATTAGAGTAAAATGAAAAATAGTAATTGGTATTGGTAATTGGTTCCCCCCCCCCCCCCTTCAACTTTGTGATAAAGCCATGTCTTGTGAACTGGCATAGAATAGTGGTTAAGAGTGAATCAGTTTCCTAGTTTGAACCTTGCCTCTGCCATGAATTTTCAGGCAGGTTAGATAGGCCACTCCCTCTCAACTGCAGCTCTCCAACTGCAGTATGAGAATAATGCTTACCTTACAGGGTTGTTGTAAGGACAACATCAAGATCATACATGTGAAACAACGTGCTATATAAATGTGGTTGGTGGTGGTATTTTTCACAAAATGGAGGATAGAGTGGGGGTGGAATGGGCTTCCAGCAGGAGGGAGTTCCGATGTAGAATGAAGTGTGCGAGGAGCAAAGGCAGTCCTTAAGGTACTTGGGTTTTAAGCCATTTAGGGCTTGTAGTAGTTCATCAGAATCTGTTCTTGGTAGCATGTCCTGTCTCAATTTGATGAATATTTGTGAAGTGTAACAGTAGTGGGTTGAAAAATATGTGGGGTTCACTATCCTATATCAGGATACCCAAATCAATCTGAGCAGTTCATGCATTTTTGGTAAATCAGAAGGGCTATATTGCTACCAGTACTTAAAATGGGGGGGGGGGGGGGGAGGAGTGTTACTGTGGAGTATCCAGTATTTTTCCCAACCTGTTCTCTTTACCTGCACCCCTTCTTTTACCACCCTCCTTTTTGTTTTCCACTCGTAGATTTCTGAACACATCTCCCTGTTAACTCTTACCTTCTCTTTATATCCCAGACTACATGCTGTCGTCTGTATCCCATCTGTTAACATCATCTGTTTCTCCTACCCCATACAAATTATCTCTCCCCCTCTCCAATTTTCTTCATACCGAAAGGCCTTCTACAACTCGGTGTACTCTTTTTGTTCTTATTCACCCTTTCTTCTTTTGCTCTCTTCCTATTGCTTTCCCCACGCTGCTTTTACCTCTTCTTGTCCTCTGCTGAGTTCAATGGCAGCGGTAACATGTTCATGTCAACTGCAGTGTATGCATTGGTGCTAGTCACGGAGGAATTCTTGGATGTAGGTGGCCTTCCAGGAAACTGGAAAAACTGGTGCCAGCTCCACTGTTCGCCTGTGGATTCATGAAGAAGAAGAAGAAGAGCAGTGTAGACTTAGTGATGCAGAAATTATCTCAGCCCTCTTTTAATGGACTCAAGGCCTTAAATGTCCCTACAAAGAAGTGGGAAAGAATTGTAAATAATGGATCTTTGGAGTCCTTGTGGGACTACAAATAGTGAAGAACCTGCAGTTGGTCTGTGGATCTTATATTATCCTGACTTCCACTGCACCATAAATGTAAATTTGTGTAAAACATTTTAAAGATGAATGAGAACAGGTTATTTTTATGTTGCTTCTGGTTTATGTTAAGGATTTTATTGGGCTTATTCAATGGTCACTAGGTATTGTGTGGTATCATTTAATTTCTCGTGTTTTGGAAACAACGTTGTAATCTCCAGGAATGTAATTTTTAATGTTGTGTGAAAATATTGTGTATTAACATTTGTCTGACTTTGGAGGGCGAAAAGTGTTCAAACATTTTGCTACATCTCCCCACAGTGGTTAAATGAAGAGAGAATTATTCAACGGCTTGTGGAAATTGTGCATCCGTCTCAAGAGGAAGATGTAAGGAATACATTTTTCAGTTATTCACAACTTAAATTATTTGGACAACTTAAACCTTTTCTGTGTGCTCAGGCTTTATCTACAAAATGCACAAACATCAGTTAGATTATAGGAAGAGGCGGGTCTGCCTACTGGGCGGAAAGGACATATTCTCAATCAGTTTTTTTAAAGCATAATGTTAATTTCTGTTGCCTTCTAGGAAATGAGTTAATCTGCATGAAATTTCTGGTGCTTAACTACTGAATATTGTGGTCGGTTTAAGTCTATAAACTGGTGTTCTTATGTTCTTCAGAGACATTCAAATGCATCCCAGTCACTCTGTGAAATTATCCGCTTGAGTAGAGATCAGATGCTGCAAGTACAAAACAGTTCAGAAACAGATCCACTGCTTGCAACACTAGAAAAGTAGGTTGGCTCAATGTTTGGAATCTTATGGACATGTGTATATGCTGTATTACTTTTGAGCTTTTTGAAATAATTTGGAATATATTCTTTGTGTCAGAAGGAACATTAGAACTTAAACTGAAGCTCAGAAATACAGTAGAGCTGTCTCCCAATGCAGACAAGTCATGTAAAAACTAACAAAGGTTACTATAAATAACCACAACGAGAAGAAAGGAAAAGCAATTAGTTTTAATATTAAGGAAATTGGTTTATTTAGAGAAACTAAATCAGTGGTAATAATTATTATATTATGTATCTGTACTGTGTCCTGATGCACTATCCTAATAAATTGCAGGTCTCTTTGACTGATACCACTTAAAAAAGGTGTTCCTTAGCCCTCACTTAAATAGTGGAATCAAATTGATTTGGAGAAGTAGGAAAAAATGATAAAACTAAGATTTCAGTTTTCTACAACTTCATATTGCTTGTATTCCTCAATGTTGGATCGTCCTGTTATGCCCCCTTCCTTGTAACTTTTGAAAAGTGCTCTGTATCACATTTTGATGGTATTGGGGTAACTTCATACCTCAGTTGCATTAAATGGAAACCGACCAGCATCAGTTCAGAAACTTTTGTAGGCACAAAAATATCACTTATCAATTTCATTATTTTTGCTACTGTTGTATGCTTTGCAATGTGTACATGTTAAATTAAAGGCATCCTTCTGTAAGTGGGCCCTAAATGAATTTTATGCACACAGAGATGCTTCTAGCAGCTCATAGTTGACACTGTTTCTGTAGGGTTGGTCAGTGGTGGTTTTCACACGGGGTGAGGCAAAACTAAGACCTGTTGCTTGTAGGTATTGCACTTGAGACCCTTCGAAGAAATGGTTAGGAGCCTGATGTGCACCATGGGTAATAGATACATTGGAAATTTCTAAATATTTACAATATTTATATACTGCTTTTCAAAAAGTTTATAAAGCGGCTTATGGAGAAAATTGGTCAATATCCTCTTCCAGTTATGAACCTGTTCACTCTCATGTGATAAGTTATCTGATTTCTGAGCTCTTGGTTACCCAAATGTTGCTGAATGTTTCCCTTTAACTGTAAGGTTTAGACCAGGGGTGTCAAACACAAGGCCCACAGGCTGGATATGACCCGCAGAAACTCTTTATCCAGTCCTTGTGATAATTTGGCTCTCCCAGCACCACTGTTAGCTGCTTTGAGCTGTGAAGTGACACATTGGCAGAAGTGAAACTGCTGAAAGGGCAGCACTGGCAGAGCCAAATTATCATGCGGGCCACCCTTTCAGCAGAACTGCTTCTGCTGAGGTGCTGGGAGAGTCGGAAGGAGGCTTCAGAAGGTGAAGAACATGGTACAGGGGAAGAGGCAGACTAAGAGGGTTGAGAAAGGGAGAAGCTGCCGAGGCGCTGGGAGAGCCGAATTATCATGCGGGCTGCCCTTTAAGCAGCACCACTTCTGTTGAGGCTCACTGCTGAGCTGTGGAGTGATGCCTTGGCAGAAGCGACGCTGCCGAAAGGACGGCCCGTGTGATAATTGGGCTCTCTCATACCTTGAAAACATGATCAAGATTTGCATTTTTTCTTGTCATTTGCAGCTAACGAGCTCATAAGTGAGGAAAGCTACTTTTCTGGCCATCACCTACTTAATGTTGTCAGTTCCTACTTAATGTCACTTCTAGCCTTCAGCAGGTACCATGAATGCTATTCAGCCCCCTGTATGAAACGAGTTTGACACACTTGGTTTAGACAGTCTTCACTGGTATTTAAAAATAAGGGGTGTGTTTGTTTCATAGGCAACTCTGCCAATGGAAAACTAACTATAGACCATGTGTACCTCTTCTGAAAAATGTGCTTGCAAAATGGAATGTTAAATTTCTAAGAGTTTTCTCTTTTTAGAAAAGAAATAATAGAACAGCTGCTATCAAATATTTTTCATAAGGAGAAAAATGAATCTGCGATTGTCAGTGCAATTCAGATACTACTGACCTTACTGGAAACAAGACGGCCAACGTAAGACTCCCTTTTCTTGCTTCTCCAATAATATTCTTAAAGATAAGTTTGCCTTATAGTTGTATTGGTTCTTCTCCTTTCCCCTTGCCACATGGCATTACATAGGTGTCACATTCAGCCATACTGATCCCTGAAATAAGTACTTCTCTAGTTTCATGAATTTTGGGTACTAAGATAAAGTAAAGGTAAAGGTGACCCCTGACAATTAAGTCCAGTCGTGTCCGACTCTAGGGTGTGGTGCTCATCCCCATTTCAAAGCCGAAGAGCCAGCGTTGTCCAAGGACGCCTCCGTGGTCATGTGGCCGGCATGACTCTCCGCCGCAGCGCATAGCATGTGGCTGGAACACGGAGCGCTGTTTACCTTCCCGCAAGCGGTACCTATTCATCTACTCACATTAACATGCTTTGGAACTGCTAGGTTGGCAGGAGCTGGCCAAGCAAGGAGAGCTCACCCCATTGCGGATTCGAACTGCCAACCTTTCGATCGACAGCTCATGGTTCAGCGGTTTAACCCACTGCGCCACCCGCTGGCCTATGATAGTATTGAACAAATACCATTTTGCTGTCAGAATCCTTCTCTCCCTGTCTCCTTGCCACTACCCTCTATATACCATGACAGTGGAGAACAGGAGGCTCATGATCAGAGTGCCTGCCCCTTCAGCACCCAAGGAGTCATGGCATAAGGATGCTGCAGACACTGAGATTAGAGAGGGCCCCCCTGCAAATTCCCACCCTGAGGCCAGCTGCAGTAAGAAACAACTGAGAAAGGATCCCTGTTTGCTAACAACGTGTGATCCAGCCAAAGTCTCTATTGAACTGTATCAGTGATAGAGAAACATCTGAAAAGGAAACACCCAGGAGAGATTGCCAACCATCTCTTCTCAGCTGGGCTTTTGTGCCATTGCAGGTTATCCAACAGACATCCAAGTAACAGGTGCCAGCAAAGCCAGGCTGCCCCGGTTGATTCACAGTCTGCCATGGAGTTTGAAAAAATCATAGGGGCCCTGCTAGGAAAAGTTAGTTGACAACCTTGCTGAGCAGCAGCTTGAATCACACTAGTCACTGCAGGCAGGCATGCTGTAGGCTTCCTTTACTGTCTGCAAGGTGGTGTCTTTATCAGTGGAACAGCTCCCTATGGGAATCGAGGCTTCACTGGCTTGAGATGCATAGTTGGTGTTTGTGAGGGAGAACGATGCCACCAGAGCATACATGCAGTTGTGTCCTGTTGGGGTCAAGAGTATAGTTGCTGGGATGTTACCTTTCTCTCCCTTGGGGGGGGGGGTGCGGCTGCAGTGGAATTCTGTGGAAGACCACTGTTGTTTCCTTGTGGCAATTATGCAGCGCTGAAAACAAAAGGGATTCAGATAAGCGTTTGGCCAGCAGTGCCAAAGGCTAGAGTACCTAGCTTTCACCATAAGGGAGCAGACACTCCCTTCTCTTAGGTTTTGCAAAAAGAAGGGATGGTTAGGCAACACATTTGATAATCCTGAAGGTTTGGGAGGGAGAGCATCAATACATTGCAGCATAGGATTCCCTTCCCTCCCTTGTTTGCCTCTGTGGGTGCATTGTCTTCACTTCTCTTGTTCGGGTGATGAGTTTGAGGTTCCAAGTGGGTGTTTATGCATGGAGTCCTGGGGCAGAATACCTGCAAGAAGAATTCTGAGGAGAGAAGTGTTAATAATATATGCCATACATGTTATGTGGGTTATGGGATTTTTTTTGTGCAAAGTGTGCCAGGTGCCCTTTCACCATAGTTCCTGTCACCAAAGTTCTCCTTTTGAGACACCAGGGGAGTATAGCCCTACGCTGTTTGTCATATAATCTGAGCTGTAGTCTCCTAGGCAGGGGCTTTAGTACTAGGGTTGGTGTGGGGTTGGCTGCCAAATGCAATCTGTGTGGTGTGTTCTATTGTAAGGAAGTAGGCAGGCCAGGAATGGCGGAAGGTACAATTTTCTGCTGATCTTCCCTCACCATTGTTCCTTATGGGGTTACTCTTACCTGTACCAACTCTGTCATCAGTGTAGCATTCTTCCAGGTTTGGCAGCATTTGTTGTCTGAAGGGGGGAGTTAGTGTAGATCCCTCCCATGTTGCACTCCAGGCTCCTCCCTGTTTTGGCCTCTCCACCAGCAGAGTTGCGCCAACGTATGAAGTACGTCCAAGTTACGTTGGCGTAGCATTTTTCTGATGTTGCGCTGGAGTCCATGGCATATTTCTTGGTGGGCGAACGTCTGCGCTAGCAGGGCTGCTGTTGTAGCAGATTACAGAGAGATGCTGGTGTATCTCGGATTGGGCTGTCAATTCATCAGACTCAATCTGTGAGAAGGTCAGTTCAGGCAGGGGTGTCTGCCTTTCGTCTTCTATAGTGAAGACTGATGCAAAGAATTCATTTAGCTTCTCCGCAGTCTCCTTTTCCTTTTTAAGCATCCTTTTTTCCCCCTTTCATCTCACAGTTAAACTACCTCCCTGGCACATTTCCTGCTTTTGATATGTTTGAAGAAATTGTTGTTTGCCTTGCTATTTTTAGCAGCACACTTCTCATGCTCCTTTTCCACCCTTTTCTGCTTACATTTCATGGTTTTTTTGTTCTCATTAGAGCAAGACTTCCATTTTTCTGAAGGAACCCTTCTTATAGCTTCTTTGACTCCACTTGTGAGTCATGCTGGCTCTCTCCTGGCTTGGTTGTGCCTTTCCTCCTTAGTGGTATGCATTCTCACTGAGCTTGTGTTTTAAATAAGCTCCATGCACTCTTGAGTGACTTGACCCTTTGAGTTTCCCTCTTAGCTTCTGTTTCACAAGTCTCCTCATCCGCATGAGGTCCTCTTTCTTTTCTTTTTTCCCTTTTTTAAAAGGCCAAGGTATCTACGTTGAACCCCCTTGGTAACTTTCCATATTCATATTTGTTGAACATGTTGAAAGTGTTTGTCATTTGGGAGACTTCAGTTAAGTGGTCTCATATCCCTTCATCAAAACTTCTGACTATTTGACTGAAGTGTATATTTTGGCTTGTAGGTAGGATAATAAGGCTAAACACTAGTTTTTAAGGAGAGGAGAGCAGCAGGTTAGCAGTAAATATTTCTTAACTTTAGGAGGAAGATAAATTGAGCAGAAAATTCAGTAAGCTGATGTTACATGAGAACAGGAGCTCGTCTTGTTTAAAGTAGCCTCAATTGTTGTGTTTAATGGTTAAATGCTTTGTGTGTGTGTGCAGTTTTGAAGGTCACATAGAGATCTGCCCTCCAGGGATGAGTCATTCAACATATTCAGTCAATAAGAGCGTATTAGAAGCCATAAAAGCAAGACTTGCTTCCTTCCACGAACTGCTTCTGGAGCCCCCCAAAGTAAGTAAAAGGCATAGCAGAATTGAAAATAAGTCATTGTGTTCTGTCCCCCCAGCATCAAGGTTATGTGCTGTTTTTGGACGCCGGTTACCTTGTATAGGCTACTAGTTTGGCTCTTTGTCTTCAGTTATGTTATATAAAGTATTTGCTGGGAACACTGACCAAGACCTGTTGGAAATTGTAGGTGATTGATGATTTTTAATCTGTCCCCCAAAACATGTAATGAAATATGAGGTGGTTTATTGAAATCTCCGTCAGTGAATTCCAAGATGAGGATTGTCAGACAGGCGTAACTAGCTTTCTATGACTCCCCCTCCATTTGCCCATGATTGCCTCCATAGTCATGTCTCCCCTCCCCTGGTCTTGCATTGTATGCTTGAGTCAATAATTCATCCAAGATTGGAAGACACCCAGGGAATGTGGATGGATGAACCTAAAACAGGCCACCTCTGAAATTGTTAGCAGTCTGCTGCATAGAAGTGTGGCGTCTCTTCTTTCCCCCTGCCTTGATTACCTGTCAAAAAGGAGACCCCCAGTTACTGCCAAGCATTCTTCTTTTGCTCAGGATGGCTTAGCTTGGATGATGATTTGGAAGGAATGGCAAGTACCTGTACTTCCTGTTCTCTGCTTCATTCAAAGTAGGCATAAGTACTGAAACAGTATTACAAATATTTTATTTTCTGTGTAGTGTTTCCCTTTTGTTGGCAAATAGCTCCAGTATTTTTGGAGTATCTTCATAGGCACCTCTTTTAGGCTTTTCATTTTTGTTACCCACCTATGAGAACCTCTGTAGTTGCATGAGATCCTCTTAGAAAATGAAGTTATTGGAAATCTACTCGGTATTATAGATAAAACATCTATCTACAAAATAGCATTGTTTTGTATTCGCAGAGGTTTATGTACAGTATTTTGGCTTGGCAAATTAAATCACATTTGTGGTTGTCTTCAGCCCCTCCACATGTCCACAGTGTGTTTGTCAGAGGTGAAGGAGTAGGATCTCATTTAATTATGGATGTGAAAAAATGGGGAGGGGAGAATGACGGCCCCCGTGCCAACAGTTGTCATTCTGTCTTGAGAGAAGACAGTTGCTCAGTCCTGTGCTATTTCTCCTGTTCCCTGAGCTCAAACTCTTAGCATCCTGCTGAGCCACAGGGAAGTTCTCCTTGGCCAACCAGTTTCTTAAATGAGATGTGGAAAGGAGCATGTGCACCTCCTTCTTCCAGAAGACCTCGATCTTTTTGACCAAAGGAGAGGATCTGGATTGCTTTGGCATCCAGGCCGTTACTTTCTACTTCCTCATGCTCACTTGTCAGTGCAGGAATGCATTTCCTTTGAGTTCAGCATGTGTCCTGCTGCATTGGGTGATCCCGGCTGTGCTGCCTTCCTTTCCTGGTTGCCAGCATTGCTGACTAGATTGATTCCTCTTCCAATTATAGTGGGAGCAGGACTGCCACCATATGGGAGAGTTTTGGAGAAGGCAAGAACGTGTGCCAGTCTTTACCGTTCCCTAATGCTAGTGGTGATATTGGAGAAGGGTGAAGTAGCAAAAAAGGCGTCTGCTTGTAGTCTTCTCCAGAGCTCCATGCCAAGTGTCATGACTTTGCCTCTCCTTGTGATCTTGGTGCATTCCGGAGAATTCAGTGGGGAGAGGCTGGGCCTTCTGTCACTATGCTGGCTTTTGCAGAAGGTGGAAGACTTGCAACTCTTGGAAAATTTGGAGGAGAGATGCTTTCCATTAGCTAGTTGGCTTTAAAACTCCTAATCTACCAAACATGCCCTTGGTTTTCCAGCCTGTGAATTCATTGAAGAAAATCTATAGAATTAAAATTGCCATTACGTTTATAAATGTATGTTAAATGTTGCAGAATTGACCTTTTGTCTGTTTTATGAATAAATGCCTCTTTAGAGGATCAAATGTCTTAATAGTTCATACTGATTCTTTCTAGAAAAGTGTTATGAAGACGACATGGGGTGTGTTGGATCCTCCTGTAGGGAATACCAGATTAAATGTGATTAGATTAATATCCAGCCTGCTACAAACAAATACAAACAGCGTGAACCTGGAACTTATAGAGCTCAATAGCATAGGTGTTATACTGGTAAGAACATACTTGCAAAACTGACTTTCTTCTACAGTAATAAGATGGCAATTTTAATTTATTTAATTGTGTTATTTGTTCCTAGCTTTGGTAATTAGGCCATGATATAGGTGAAATACTGTCTTCTACTTGAGTAAAATAATGGAATATTGCATTCGACATTTAATCTTTTTTTAATTTATATAAAAATTAAGGTGAGTCAAACCGTGACTGGATTTCCCACTTTTAAAAAAGCACCCGAAAATGCAGCCCCAAGCGGACTGTGAAATTGCTCTCAGCAGCAAGAGGTGGAGGTATTTACCGTATTGGTCTGAGTATAAGACTCACTTTTTTCTCCTAATTTAAGTTTTTAAACTAGGGGTGCGTCTTATAATCAGGCTGTTGCAATTTAATGCCAGTGATTTAATTAAATTTTTTTAATAGCACCAAACTTTAAGGGTGCGTCTTATAATCAGGTGCGTCTTATACTCGGGACAATACGGTATTTACCTCTATTCTCCCCCCCCCCCCCCCGGCAAAGAGCAGTCTTGAGTTAAGGAAAATTGGAGGGAAGGGTTAAACTCTTGTCACTGGTGAGTGCATTTGTAATCTCTCTTCCCTTTCCGCCTCTTCCCCCCCCCCCCAGTTGTACTTACATTTTTTAAAAAATCAGGTTGATAGTTTCTCCCTACTTGTCACCCTTCAGTGTTCCTGGACTCTGGGTGCTTGGAACAGTCTACCAGGAGGCAGGCTATTTGAAGAAAGACTTGACTGGGATTTGGTTCGGAGACACCTTCCTCTCTTGAGCCAGTCTTTCTTCTGCATCCACTGTAAAGGATGCAGGTTTACAGCTCAACCAGAGACGACGGCAAGAGCTGGTTTAATTCTACTCTTATTAGCTGAGCAAGCAGAAAATGAGGAGGAAGCAGGCTATGTTCCCCTATCTCACTGGGGAGATCGAGCCATCTCTTGGCTGCACCTCTGCCCCTGACAACCTGCTCCCCCACATCAGGAAGCAGGGGTGAGTTTCTTCTACCTGATGAGGTACGGGGTCACTGCCAAAGACAGCAAGCATATTTACTGCTTTTCAACAACAAAAGGTCTTCAAAGTGGTTTGTATAGCAGAGGAATAATAAGAAGGTTCTCTGTCCCCAAAGGTCTCACAATCTTAAAAAAAAAACCAAACACAAGGGAGATGCCAGTAAACCACTGCTGGGAAGGATGTTTTCCAAGGGTAAATGGGGACACTTGCTCTTTCCCCTGCTAAATATTAAGAGCCACTGTCTAAAATGTACCTCTTTTCCCAGCTAACAGGAGTGACTCTGCTGTCACATTTAGTCTGGCTGTAAAATATCTTACCTTTCCATCTAAAAGGAAATGAAACGAGATGAATGATCAATTCCAGTCTGGCTTCAGACCTGGATGTGGGACAGGGATATGAGATCATCCTTCTGAATGATCTTTATCGGGAGATACATGTGGGGAATGCAACCCTCTTGATTCTTCTGGGCTAGTCAGCGACTTTCAGTACTGTGGTCAAAGGTACTGTATTCTGTAATGTCACGCAAGGACAGGTTTTGGAGGCATGGTGGCTCTGATCCTTCTTCGAGGGACAGTTTTAGAAGGTGGTGCTAGGGGACTAGCCTTTGCCTCTTGGCCTCCTCAGGACTTTGTTTTTTCCTTATGTTTGTTAGCACTTACCGTGTTTCCCCGAAAATAAGACCTCCCCAAAAGTAAGACCTACCGTCATTTTTGCATGATTTTTGCTGGCACTCGTCAATATAAGTCCTCCCCCGAAAGTAAGATCTAGCCAGGATCATTAGCCAGACGGACATGACCCCTGAGGCACCCCCCGCAACCCCCCCGGCACTTGTTCTTTCCCGAGGGTGCAAGGCTCTGTAAGGCCTGCATGGCCTGTACTTGAGTCCTCCACCATAGAGACGACGTGCTAGACAGATTCTGCAAGGTTGCAGCCTCCTTGCAGGCCTCTAGCATGTCTCTATGGTGGAGAATTCAAGTACAGGCTGTGCAGGCTTTACAGAGCCTTGCATCCTCTGGAAAGAACGAAGCTTTAATTGGTCAAAGTAAGTGCCGGGGGGTTGCCACACAGGTTGGGAAAATAAGACCTCCCTGAAAATAAGACCTACTGCGTTTTTTATAGCCAAAATTAATATAAGACCCAGTCTAATTTTTTAGGAAACTGGGTACATGAAATCACTGTTTGAGGTTATCTGGAGGTTTGGGCTTCATGAGCATCGATATGTGAATGATAACATGCTCTATCTCTTGTTGCCTACAGCTATTCCAGGGAGGGAGTTTGAAACCTTGAACCAGTGTTTTGGAGTCAGTCAGTCAGATGGATGAGGGCAAACAAACTGAAACTTATTTCAGATAAGATGGAGGTCCATTGATAGGAGCAGCCACCTTGCCAGATGGAGGTGTTAGACCTGTTTTGGATAGGGTTATCCCCCCCACCCCCCAAAAAAGACCTCCTCAGGTTGGATGCAGTGTTGTCCCTGGATGGTCAGTCAGCTGCTGTGATTTGGAATGTCTATTACCAGCTTCAGCGTGTGTTAGCTGCCGCCCTTCTGGATAGTGCAGACCCGGCATGAGTTGTCTATGCAGGGCTCGACCGGCTGCCAGGTTACTGTGGTGACTAGAAAGTTCATCCTGGTGCCTAATATTTACCCTGCTTGGTTCTCATATTGGGACTGGAGCAATAGTGTTAGAATTGCTGCCCTGCCGCTGGCAGCAGAACGCACATGTGTGTCATGTGGAGGCCACAACAGCAGCAAAGTGGTGAGGGTGAGTGTGTGAAGGAAGCTGTTGCTACAGCCTGCTGGTAACAGTGTGTACTGCTATTCCAGCTCCACATCTTTCTTTGCCTCTTTCCCCACTCATGGCTCCTGCAATCTCTTCTATGAGAGAGGGGATGATTGAGGAAGAGGCTAGTTTTACGGATATCCGCTCCTCTTTCATCTTGTTCAGTGTTTCTTTTTTTCTCTCAACTCAACTTTATTCATGTGAGTCGGTAAATTAAATCTGTTCCTCAGTCTTCCCCTCTCCTGATGACCATGTCCATTCACATGTGACTCCTTCTATCTTCCTCTTCCTTATCCTTTCCCCCAATGTCTTTGCTCCTTCTGTATGTCTCTCTCTCTCTCGGCTTGTTCAGTCTCTCCCTCTTTTCAGAGGTCTGTCTGCTCCACTTCTATCTTATACAGTGTGTCTGTCATCTCACTTCTGCTCTCCATCCTCATCTGCCCGATATAGTAGCAGCTCCCTCAGACTCTCTCCCTCCATCCACGTTTTAGGGCTATTTTGTTGAGGGGAACTTGGCCAACTTTTTCTAGGAGCAGGGTCTTTTTTGTGGTAGCACTGACTATGCGGAATACCCTTCCTGTGGATACCTCTATGACTCTCTCACTGTACAGCTTTAGATACCTAAAAGGCAAAGTGGAAAGGCATTCGGCTTAGTTCATATGTGGTGGATGATGTGTGTGATATCTGTGACTTTTTTTTTTTTGGCTTCTTGATGCTGGATTGTTTTTGTTTTGTGTTACGTTTTGTTTGTAATCTGCTTTGGGCTACTCTAGTAAGATAATTTGGGTGTACACTTTTAATATAACAATTTGTTCTTAGAAGCTAGGCTTAATTATTATTGACTATTACTGTTTATGTGATTCGGGGCCCAATCCTATCCAACTTTCCAGCACTGACGCAGCCGTGCCAATGTGGTATGCGGTGCATCCTGCGGTGGTGGGGGCAGTCATGGAGGCCTCCTCAAGGTAAGGCAAGGGTGGGGAACCTATTTGCGGTGAAGGACCATTTTCCCATGGGGAAAATTTGCTGTGGGCCGGCCATTAGGCCGGTCGAAATTTTGCCCCCCCCCCCGCAAATTGGCCCCCCGATGAATTTACCGCTCCCTGAAACCCCACCCACTCGCTCTCCTTACCTCAGGCTCCTTGGCTCTGGGCCACCCCCGCCGCCTTCCCCCGCCTCCTCCTTTTGAAAGCGGCCTTCCTGTACCTGCGCAGATCGCCGCTGACGCCGAGAGGGCAATCACTCGGCCTCAGCGGCGCTCTGCGCAGGTACAGGAAGGCCGCTTTCAGAAGGAGGATGCGCACAGCGGAGCCTCTGGATCGGTCCGCTCTCGCGCGGGCCGGAGGTTCCCCACCGCTGAGGTAAGGGAACATTTGTTCCCTTACTCGGGCTGCATTGCAGCTGCATCGGTGCTGGAAAGTTGGATAGGATTGGGCAGTATGTAAATAGTTGTCTATATAACATGGTGACAATGCTAAAACAACGCCTAGAAAATATTTATTTTAGTTAGACTGTATACCCCCCTCCCTTTCCTTTGCCAAAGCAAATGCTCAAGGCGACTTACAGAATGTTCATAAAATACAAATACAGTGGGCCCTTGCCACCTGCAGGCTTCACATTTGCGAATTTGAGGATCCGCAGATGGCAAGAGAACTGATTTTTTTAGGTTAAAAATAGCCTTGCAGCTTTTTGCTACCAAACCTCTCCATTTTCAGGGCTTTAGAAAAGGAAATCACGCTCCGGAAGCCTCTTCTGGGTCGCGTGACTCCCCCTCCCTCTGCCCAGGCTAGCCCCAGAATGCATTGCACAACTAACCTGGGCGAAGGGAGGGGGAGTCATGTGATCCGGAAGAGGCTTCCAGAGCATGATTTTCCTTTCTAAAGCCCTGAAAATGGAGCAGTTTGGCAGCAAAAAGCCTAAAAAAAAAACTTGGAAAAAAAACTGTTAAATCTACGGATTTGCCTTATCCATGAGGGGTTCGGAACTGAACCCATGCAGATAAGGTGGGCTGACTGTACAATAATAAAATAATAAAGCCCTCAGGCCTGTGCTGGACTCCATAGGAGCTTGTGTTACAGGCTCCCTCTGACCTGGGCACCTCATCTTTCCTCCCTCAGGGCATGCGGATCTCAAGCCGACCCTGGGAAAATATTGCTGTCTTGTTTTTTTGTGCGCAACACTGGCATTGCTTATGTGTTTAGCCTTTGAATTGACTACTTCTCACTTCAGTTTCTTTTAACTCTGCAGGATATGTTTTTTAAGTACACATGGAATAATTTTTTGCATACTCAAGTAGAAATTTGTATTGCATTGATTCTTGCAACTCCTTTTGAAAGCACAGAAAATGGTACAATCTCCGATCAGGATTCCACTGGAGACAACCTTTTGCTGAAACATGTAAGCTGTCCTCCCGTTTTTTTTATAGTTTGCAGTACTTGGGTTATAGTTGTGGAACTCTCCGCAGTTGAAATAAATATTCCCTCAAATAGGTGAGTAGAATAAAGGAAGAGTTACCAAGATGAAGTACAAGCAGTATATATATATATAATTGCACGAGGGCTCTTGTGCTTAGTAGCACCCTTTTCCGTCTTCCTGAATTTCAACGTAAAACACTTTTCTGATGCCTTAACCAAAGTTCTATATCCATGTGCAGAGGCAACTGTAAATGTAAAATGCCTCCAACTTAAGCCTAACTGTCTAGTTAGACTTACTGGTAGCTGGATGCATTTTATCTCTGTTTGTTCTCTCTCCCCATATGCTCCTAAGGTTTATTCATGCTACTTTAAGGCTGTCTGTCTTGTGTAGGTATTTGCTTATTATGACCTTTTGTTTTTTGCTAGAGATTTTTAACAATCACCGTTTATTCTTGTTCGTCTACCTTGATTTCTGAGGTGTTTTTGTTTTACCCACCCTGTGCTGAATAGCCAACCACTATTCTACCTAGTATGGGCGAAGTTCTGGATTTTAAAGCAAGGATTTCTCAAAGTGGAGGGCTGCTTCAGAGGAGGCAGCAAAAAAACAAAAAAAAAGCTTCCACTTTATGTAGGCTTACCATAGTCCCAGAATCTAGCGCTGCCGCGGCCTGCAAAAGACACGAGCCTCTCCCAGAAGTGCACCGCGGCGGGCCAATGCAAGCCGCGGCTTCCGGCACTTCCGGTAAACGAGGCGACCGCATTGGCCCCCTGCGGTGCACTTCTGGGAGAGGCTCGTGTCTTGCAGGCCGTGGTGGCGCTTGATTCCAGGACTATGGTAAGCCTAACTTTATGGCATTGGAGAAGACAGGAGGGGAAGGCCTTGTTTGCTCATCTTCCCTCCTGTTCATGGTATCTGTTGTTGCTAGACTGCAATAGTCATCAATAAGATAGCTAGAATCTCTGCTTCATATAGTACTTAAAAGCAGTGCGTGTGTTGGTGGTGGTGGTGAATATTTGTATATGAAACCTGTTGTATATGACCCCCTTCATGACATAAAAAATTTACAACAATCCATACACAATAAACAGGTTTCAGAGCCCAATCCCATACAACTTTGCAGCACTGATACAGCCGTGCTGATGGGGTGTGCGCTGCATCTACAGTGGCTACACATTTGTTCCCTTACCAAGGGACTGTATTGCAGCTGCATTGGTGATAGAAAGTTAGTTAGGATTGGGCCCCCAGTTACTTCCAAGGTAGAACTAGAGCAACCACCAGCCGCTACTTACCTTAGAAGTTTTAACTTGCATTAAAAATATTTATTCTGCTCTGCAAGTTGGTGAGTGGCTAGTCAGGAGCAAACTGAATGTCTAATTCAATAGTAAAATTGCTGCTTGTTATAAAGCATTTAGTTTTTCTCTGGCAAAAGACTTAAGAAGCTTTTTTCTTACAGCTTTTCCATAAGTGCCATTTAATAGAACAAATACTTGAAGCATGGGAGATGAATGAGAAGAAACAGTGAGTAGTCAAGTTATCTTCCTTTCATGTGCAGATAATATGCTATATAATTGAGAGACAATGTGATTATTTGATTTAGAAACAAATCAAAATATCAACATTGCAAGCTGTTCATAAAACTAGTTTCAGTATACTGCTTTTGTCTAGACTGGGGCATGTTCATACCATGAAAGTTCTTAAGCAGAAAGTTGTGAGATTTAATTCTTGGAAAATTCTGCTAGGGTGCATTTTTTTATTTTTAAAAACAATCATACCTCACCCTTCTGACCCAAAGCCAAGTGCTCTAGGACAGTGGTTCCCAAACATTTTAGCACCAAGACCCACTTTTTAAAATGACACTCTTAGCCAAATCCTGTGTAAGCAGTAGCGTCACTGGACGTGCGTCACCTGGGAACTGGGGGGGAAAGACGTGCGTCACCCCCGCCCCCCGGGCGGCGCCCAGCGACCCTCTTTCCGGTGTCCGGGGGCCTTCTGAGAAGGCGACCCTCTTCTTCCAGCGTCCAGGGCCTTCTGAGAAGGCTCACGGCGTCGTCTGCTATTGTTTTTTTGCGCATGCGCTGAACGTTTCTGAGGCAAGGGCTGCCCATTTCCATTCTGCGCATGTGCGAAAAAAGAATATAAATAGCGCAGTGACGCCGTGGGCCTTCTCAGAAGGCCCCGGATGCCGCCGGTCGAGGTGGACACTCCTAGGCTTTCTCCAGCTCCGAGGCCGGGAGAAGGCCTCGGGTCACCCGTCCAGAGGCTCCAAGCCTCCAAAATCATGTACAGGGACACTCCGAGGCCTTCTCCTGGGGGCTCGGAGGCTCCGGACGGTGACACGGGCGGAGGGCTCAGAGCCTCGGGGTGGGTGCGCGTCACCCCCCCCGGCGCGCTACCCCGCACGCCACGCTCAAGCGACGCCGCTGTGTGTAAGGATCCGGCGCTGGATCCTTGCACAGGATTTTGACGTCCAGACCGCCATGCAGCGGGCCAGAGGTCTACTCAGGGAAAGGGAGCTCAGCTCTTTGCAGGGCAATTAGCAGCTATCTGGTTTTTGAATAGCCTCAGGGTTTGAGGCAATTACTCTTCTGATTTTTACATCACCCCCAACCCACCAAGTGGGTCCCGACCCACAGTTTGAGAAACACTGCTCTAGGATAAACTAATACTTGAAAAGACAATACATAATTTTTAAAAAATAAAACGGACAATGTGTGAACAGCAGCACATAGAAAAACCAACAGCAATTATAGAAGCTAAGTCAGAAAAAGCATATGTTTTACTGGCACTTGCTGCGTGTGCAAAAGAGACCCATCATGCAAATGCCCAGGTTCACAGCTGTGAAATGCAATCTCACTGTAATACTGCAGCGGTACAGTTGGCCTGCATCTTATGTAAGGGTTACATTTTGAGGTCAGTACGTAAAGCCAAAATCATGTACAGGGAGGCCCCCGTATCCACTGATTCCTCATCCACAGTTTCAGTTATCCACGGATGAGAAATCCCCCCGCACCCTCTACAGCCCCCCTGCACTTTTAGGAGAAACCTCGGTTTTTTTCTTCAAAAGTCCTGAGTTTGCAGCTTCTTTGCAGGGACTTTTGAGGAAAAAAAATGGAGGTTTCTCTTCTAAACATAAGTGCCTGGGCTGGGGGGGCTGTGGAAGGTGTGGGGAGTCGCATCCGCCCCCCCCCCCACTTTTAGCTGGAGAAACGTCAGTGTTTTTCTTCAAAAGTTACGAGGCTGTAGCTGCTTTGCAGACTTGACCAACAAGACTTAGAGCTAGAGTCTCGAGACTCTAGCTATCACCTAAGTCTTGTTGGTCAAGTCTGCAAAGCAGCTACAGCCTTGTAACTTTTGAAGAAAAACACGGAGGTTTTTCCGGCTAAAGGTACATGCCTGTCGGGGGGGGGGGTCGCGCAGGCCTGCCGGGGGGGTCGCGCTGGGGGGGGTCGGCCCCCTGTAAACCATAGAAATGGGCGTTCGCCCATTTCCGCGGTTTCAGCTATCCACGGTGGGGGCTGGAACGTATCCCCCGCAGATACGGTGGCCCCCCTGTATAGTTGAAACTACCTTAATTTAAATTAAAACATTGTCTTTATGAACTAAAGTTACAGTATAAGAGAGACATGGGAACTTGGACAATTGAGGGAACAGTAAGTGGATTGGTGAGAGGAATCGCCTGCATTATTTAAACTGCTCTTTTCCTCTTATTTTTTGGCTGAGCACATACCCAGTTGGACCTTGCTATCCACAGGGGATCTGTTCCCGACCCCTCCGCGGATAGCGAAGATCCGTGGATTAATCCGTTTGATGTAAAAAACATTTAAAGAAAAAAATGCCTCCAAAGTGGCGTTTTACCTTGTAAAGTTTATACAGTATATACGGAGGCAGTGATTTAGAGATCACGCTGCTGCTGCGGACAAAAGGTATTTTTAGACTTACCAGAGGTCAGGCTGTCCTCCAGAGGGCATGGGGTGCCGCACCCTCCCCAAGCCTCCGAATGGTTCCTGGAGGCAAATAAAGTCCACTTCCAGTTTACTTCCTGGTTTTGGGGGAAACCAGAAGTGGACTTTAATCGCCTACAGGAGCTGTGCAGAGGCCTGCGGGGGCTGTAGCCCCCCTGCACCCTCCGGAGGATGGCCTGACCCCCGGTAAGTCTAAAAATACCCCTTTTGTCCTAGCAGCACCGCTATCCCCAAATCGCCACCGCCACCATCGCAGTTTACCTCCCCTTAAGGGGGTAGCAACCTGCCCCTTAAAGTGGCAGGTACAGTTTGTCAGGTACAGTTTTTCTAAGCTAAAACGCTGGGAGAGACAGACAGGAGACATCAGAAGGTGAGGAATGGTACAGTGGAAGAGGCAGACCAAGAGGGTGAGAAAGGGAGAAACTGCAGATGCTCTGGGGGAGCCCAGTTATCATGAGGGCCACCCATTACAGCAGCACTGCTTCTGCAGAGGCTTTTCTTTGCAGAGCACTGCTGAGGTGTAAAGGGATACTTTGGCAGAAGTGGCGCTGCTAAAAGGGCGGCCCATGATTGGGCTCTCCCGTTACTTGAAAATATTATCAAGATTTGCCTATTTTCTCTTCGGCCATTTTCACCTAATGAGTTCCTAAGTGAGAAAAAAGTGCTTTTCTAGCCATCATCTGTTTAATGACATCACTTCCTGCTTAATGACATTACTTCCAGCCCTCAGCAGGTGCCATGAATGCTGTTTGTCCCGCTGTATGAAAAGAGGTTAACACCTCTGAGCTAAATGATTGTACAAAGACCTGTTACCATGATATTTATTTGCCTTTTTCTAAGGACTTATTCTGAGATGGATGCTAAGTCAAAGAAATTGAGAGACATAGCCCGTCTACCCTGCATGATTCTCTTGTCTTATTTTCTCCCCTCCCCGCTCTAGCTTTGTCAAACATAGGGCACACCCTCTGATGTTTTTTTAGCCTGAAATTCCTGCTAGCTGTGATTAATGAATTGGTTCTTTCCTCCCTAAATCTTGGCCAGCATTTGTGTTAAAGATCCAAGCAATAATAAATTTTAAAGCCTACCTCCTGAGTGTTTAAGTTCGTTTGCAGATTTATATACCACCTTTCCCCAGGTATTAAAACCTGGTGCCCAAGGTAGTTTACAATATAATAAAATATATATAATATCACAATATTAAAATCTCAGCAGCATAAACAAACCTAAAAACATAAGCTATAAGCATAAATACAGTAAGCAACTTCAGCAAAACCCTTCTAAATCCTCACCTATCAGATCCCCACCACCACCACCAAAAGCCCTATGAAATAATAATTTAATTGACTGTGCTGTTCTTTCTAGTTGGGGGAACATTGTGTTTTTGCAGGATATTGGCTCTTATACAGAAGCATCCTCTGTAAAAGTGATTTTCAGGTTTTCGTGGCCGGCAGATATAAAATGGTTAAACATTTTCAGGCTATGTGGGCATGGTCTTAATAGAGTAATGAGGTTACTTAGTAATGGGGTTGCAGCTTGTCCTGACCCTGGGCCCTGGTAAAGTATACTTCCCCCCCCCCCCATGCCTGAGCTCTGTTTTTTTTTAAACCTTACATTTGTTGTTTTTGAACTCTGTTTTAAGACCATGGCCACATAGCCTGAACATTCTTAACCATTCTGTAAAAGTGTTTGGTGATATGTCAAAGAAATATCTTTGTTTTACCGGTAATTTATTGAGGTGTGCAACACGGACCTCCTCCCACAAGCGTACCATGATCCCTTTTCTTCTATACACTCTGGTGCTCCCTTCAGGAAATAGCAGATATTAAAATAGTACATTGGTTGGTAGCACTCCATACAAGTCCATACCTTCCCTCACCCCCCCCCCTTGTTGAGATCTTACATTTGAGAAGAAATTTTGAAAATTATACTGCGAGGAGCAGATGAAAAGCAAGA
Organism: Plestiodon gilberti rubricaudatus; assembly: GCA_026170595.1. Taxonomy (NCBI): domain Eukaryota; kingdom Metazoa; phylum Chordata; class Lepidosauria; order Squamata; family Scincidae; genus Plestiodon; species Plestiodon gilberti. Next base: position 218,716,821 of record JANXHW010000001.1, on the reverse strand, counting down.
CCTCAGTCTGACTCCATCTTGAGAGTTTTTTCTCCATCTTGCCCAGCTGTGGGAACCAGCCTCATGGCTAATAGCCAGGTCAGTGGAGTGATAATGGATAAACTAGCTCTTCTTGTTTCAAGTACATACACTAATTGGGAATTCAAGACAGCTGTGTTGCTGGTTGGCCTGTTGGAGAGAGTGACTTGCAGTAACCCTATGTGGTTACATCACCCTCCAGAAGGTTCAGCTGGATCTGACATCTGATTGATTACACTGGTCAACACACTTTTTCTGGCATAAGGTATTCCAATGGTTTTAAGGTAATTTTGGGGCGCTGATCCCAAATCTGGCATCAGTTTTTCTCTATCACATCAGGTTTTTGAGATATCAAATATTGCATTTGATAAAATCAATGAAAAACAGCAAATTTACACTGGTCTACAATTTTTTTTCCTGGCCTGGACTTTTGCAGCTGTGTTAGACTAATTTCAGGGTGCTGATTCCAAATCTGATCTCAGATTTGCTCTATCACCCCTCGTTTTTATGCTATCGGCATACCGCATTTTCATTGATTTTACCCAAAATTAACTCTTTAAAAAACCCTTATCACGGTCCAATTTTCTGAAGTACCCCTGCTAATTAACTGCTAATTGGATCAATCAATCAATTAGGTAATTATTCGTTAAGTAAAAAAGTACTAACACAATTTTAAATGTGAAAAATGTCTTATTTAACTCAGACAGACAGACATATGCAAGGATCTCTTTTTTCTCCAAGTCACACTTCCCAAAATCAGCTCCTCCCTCCCCCACCCCACCAAAGTACATTTTCCAAAGTACAAAAATAAGCCCAAAACCAAAATCAGAGAGACAGAAGGGCTCCGAAACTAATTACAATTTTAAAATCCATGTTAATTAACACTTAATTAGCTGCTGAGGGGGCAGATAATGGGCAGGGCTTGGCATACCCCCAGCAAGAGGTCTGCATATCCCTAGGGGTACCTGTACCACAGGTTGAGAACCCCTGTTGTAGCCATTGTTAGGTCATGCCCTGCAGAAGGAAAATATTAAATAAATGTAGATATCTATATAAAATGATATTATAAACACACTATCCTAAAAATACAGCACCATACAGCACCATATTTTAACACTAAAGCAGTCACTGACTCGCAACAACTTGCAATCATAAGTGACAGTTGATTTTGGGTAAAATCAATGAAAATTGGGTATGCCGATAGCATAAAAACGAGGTGTGATAGAGCAAATCTGAGATCAGATTTGGAATCAGCACCCTGAAATTAGTCTAAAACAGCTGCAAAAGTCCAGGCCAGGAAAAAAAAATTTTTTTGTAGACCAGTGTTGAATCTAAAGCAGCATTTCTCAAAGTTCTCCCCAAGAATAGGTGAGAACTTTGAGTGTTTGTAAGGGCAGGGTGGTGACGTCAGCAACCTCCTGCCATTGGCGAGTCTTTTTTACTTACTGGGGGTCGTGCTGCCCTCCGGGAGGGTGCGGGTGGGCTTGCAGCCTCCCTAAGCCTCGGATCGGCTCCCCAAGGCAATTGAAGCCCACTTCCAGTTTTCGGCAAAACCAGGAAGTAAAACGGGTGTTTTTTTGTAAATACCTCAAGCATGAACTATAATCAATCCAGACTTAGTAATGGGGTTGCAGCTTGTCCTGACCCTGGGCCCTGGTAAAGTATACTCCCCCCCCCCCATTCCTGAGTCTTGTTGTATTTTTTTTTTTAAAAAAAAACAACTTTATACTGTATTTGTCTAATAGGCTATTCTACATACATCTTTGAAATCAAGTTAGGGAAGAGAGTTGGAAATATTTCAGCTGTCCAAGAATGCACTAGTAATTGTATGGAAGACCAGCCAAATCATGTTCTAATTTCTTTGTTTCCTGAACTATCTGTTTCCATACTATGGAAGTATGTAAATGGAACCCCCGTAACGATAAAATGTTGACAACTTCCTGTGTTCGACTCTTGCAGGGCTGAAGGAGGAAGACGGTATGGATACATGGGTCACTTAACAAGAATAGCTAACTGTATTGTGCACAGTACTGATAAAGGGCCAAATAATACACTAGTACAGCAGCTTATTAAAGGTAACGGATGTTTGCTTTTAGAGTAATACTACTTTGATTACTGATTTATTTGTGTGGAGAATAAACCATGCTAGCAACATAAAGCTGATTTTAATGGCTGTGGGGTAGTGATATTATTGTTTAGATGATTTGGTAACTTGAATTGGGACTCTGAGTTCTCTTTAGTTTGGTAGTTATCTAACATATTTTAAAGAAAAAGCAAAGCAAATGTACAATTTTCAGAAACTTGTAACATAACACCCTCTTTCTCCATCCTACTTCCATGCCAAGCCTTTATCTCCAGGCTTCCTCTGAGCATCTGCCAGCACATTGTCCCTAGGTCTGCTTTGAAATCTTCTCCTACTTATAATTGTGTAAGAATTATATAAGCACTGAACAGCAGGACCTAATAGTAAGAGGTCTGTGTTTAGCTAACATTCTGGTTTGGTGTCATTTTTACAATTATGCACATTAGTTATTTATGCATTCCATCATTTCTGGTGACTGTCCTTTATACGTAATGTTGTATGTAACATATGTATTGAAGAGTGTTGCCCTTTTGGGTTGGTTGATTGTATCAAGGCAATTTAAACCAAGATTTAAATTGCCATAGAAATATTATTTTTTAAATCGGGTCTTTTATTTTCAAACGTGCGTGTTTCTTGAACAAGTACGCATAGTATCTGGTTTATAACAATGAAAATATTTTGTTTTGCTGTTGCATACCTAGAACAGCTGCTTGGAGAGGGGGACTGGGCTGGGAAGCAGTACGCACTGGAGTGGGTTAAAAAAAACAGCCATTTTACCTTGTTCTGAAACAGCATAGAATGGAGCTCTTCTCCAAACAGGAAGAAAGTTGAAGGAGTTTATGGGAGTTGTAGGCTCCTAGCAGTTCGAAAGCATGTTAATGCAAGTAGATAAATGAGTACCGCTTGCAGGATGGTAACAGCGTTCCACGTCCAGCCGCACGCTACATGCTGCGGCAAGGAGAGTCGTGCCGGAAGTGACTGGACTTAAATGTCAAGGGATACCTTTACCTTTACCTTAGGCTTTGTGAAGAGTACAGTGCTTCCATAGCAGCAGCCCTCACAAAGACTACAACTCCCATAAGCTCCTTTACCTTTCTTCCTATTTGGAGAAGAGCTCCGTTCTGTGCTGCTTCAGAACAGCATAAAATGACTTTACCCACCCCAAACTTTTGCTGCTGCCTCAAAACAATTACTGGTAAGTTATTTTCAAAGAATTTCATACACGCTTAAGTTTTACCCGTGACTATCCATGGGTCAGAGGAAATTCCATGATTTTTTGCTTAAAACTTGCCCTCGACTTATCCATGAGATAGATTTATACTCAAGTATATGCAGTATGGTACATTGCAGAGCTCAGGTAGCTATAGTACCTGTTCACCCATGTAGGCTCAGTAGATTATCCTAGTTGGAATCTTCCTAAATGGAAGGGCATCAGCTGTATTCTAAAACCTATGATTTGTTAATCTCTAGGTCAGGGGTGGGGAACCTATTTGCAGTGGGGGGGTCATTTTCCCATAAGGAAAACTTGTTGCGGGCCGGCCAGTAGGCCGGCTGATTTCCCCCCCCCCGCAAATTTGACCCCCCCGCGAGTTTACCACCCACCCACCGCTCGCTCTCCCTCCCACCCACCCACCACTCTCTCTCTCGCTCTCTCTCTCTCTCTCCCTCCCACCCACCCACCCGCTCTCCTTACCTCGGCTCCGGGCCGGGTCCACCGCCGCTTTCGCGCGCCTCCTTCATTTAAAAACGGCTTTTGCACAGCGCCACTGAAGCTGAGTGCCCTGAGGGCAATCTTAGCTTCAGCAGCGCTGTGCGCATGTCCAGGAAGGCCGCTTTCCTCCTCCTTCTGAAAGCGGCCTTCCTGGACATGCGCCCAGCGCCGCTGAAGCTAAGATTGCCCTCAGGGCACTCAGCTTCAGCGGCGCTGTGTAAAGGCCACTTTTAAACGAAGGAGGCACGCGAAAGCGGCAGCGGAGCCTCCGGTCCGGTCCCGCGCGGGCCGGATCGTCCCACGGGCCGGAGGTTCCCCACGCCTGCTCTAGGTCATGAAGAAATTCCCACAATAATTACAGGATTTATTGCTACAGTCGGGCCTTGCTATCCGCGTCGTAGACCAGGGTCTGCCCCCCAAAAAACCTGTAAAAAAGAAAAAAGCCCCAAAATCGCTGTTTTTACCTCTTAAAAAGCCAAACTACTGCATTTTCAAGTCTCCACAGGGCTCCCCGAAGCTTAACGACCCACTTCCAGGTCACACGAAGGCTCTTCCCTCCTAGCCTTGCACCAGGCTGCATTCTGGGACAAGGCTGGGAGGAGGGAAGAGCCTTTGCACGACCCAGAAGTGTGTTGTTAAGCTTCAAGAAGCCCTGTGGAGGCTTGAAAACGCAGCAGTTTGGCTTTTTAAAGGTAAAAACGGCAATCTTGGGGCTTCCCCCCTCCCCCTTTTACAGCTTTTTAGCCTGGATCTTTGCAGATCCGGGACCGGCAGTAAATCAAACCCACAAATAAAAAGGGTTCACTGTATCGTAACATACCAGAAATCAATTTTTCTCTGTGGTGGTTCTTTACATAGGAAAAGCAGCCTTTATATCGGTCTGATTACAATTAACATGTTTTAGTGTGAATAGTTTTAAATTTTTACTCCTGGAAATGCCTTTGTGTGTGGTGCTTTGGCCCCCCTCCCCCGCACTGCATTTAACAACATTTCCATGGGCCAGAAGCAGCTTTTCAGGAGGTTCAGGGAACTGCCCTAGGTAGGAGTGGGTGGGAAAATGGCTCGTGTGAACAGTGTTGCGTAAGTGATAGTTGGGATGCAACCCATTGACTTTAACATGCTGGTCTGTATTAAATTCAGGTCTAATTTTAAGCCAGATTGTTTTTTTTAAAATGTGTTTATTAGAATTTAGTCTGATTTTTAAGTTTTTTCAACTTCGATTTTTCTAAAAATGAGTTTTGTGGGTGAAGTGAATTGGACAGAAGTTCCTTTCAAATGTCCTAGGGTATGTATAGCAGCAGCATAGACCAGATTGTACTTCTAGAATTGGAGTCCAGGAATTTCCTATCTAGAAAATTATTTCCTCAGGAAGTTTAAGATTAACAGAAGTTTATAGGCAACAGTATTTACAAAATGATCAAGCATTTGCCACATCAATCAACAGGATTATTTAAAAAAAGATCATTGCAATAATGACTTTGGCCCAGATTTGTATTATCTCTTTCCTTATTCTAAAATCCTCTAGAAACAGATGCAGTTCTTTGACTGAACAAATGGTTAGTTATGATACTAAGTTATCTGTAGTTGTATCATGGTGAAGCTTTCATTGAGCCATATCTTTACAGAGGAGTTTCTATTACCATGCATATGTTTTGAGAGGAGTAAGTGGAAACTTGGGCCTAGTTGATGAAATCACCACAATCCGGTTCACCTGCTGAAGCTAGTCTTATTTGTCCTGATCTTGCATAGCTTTCTTCTGCAAGAAAAAGAGCAAAGCACTAATACGAATGATTCGAGTGATCTTTCCTCAGGAGTGAATGCTTATATTTTGTTATACTGGTAGCTTAAAGTGCCTGAGTAGAGTACACTATGCTATCCCTATTTGATAATATTCAGCACTTTTGTGTTAAACTGTTTGTTTCTGTTTTTCTTTCTAGAACTTCCAGATGCAGTTAGGGAGCAATGGGAGACTTTCTGCACAAGCTCCTTAGGTGAAACAAACAAAAGAAACACAGTTGATCTAGTAGGTTTTACAAGATGACGTTTGCAAAACTATTGCTTTTGTAATGGAATTCTCTTTTTCTATGTGTTGGGGTATCTTTGTCTTTGGAAGTGTATGTTGGTTTTAATTTTCTAAGGACATTTGAGGGTTTTCTTGTCTTACTGCTGAAACCTCCGTCTCAAGGAAGAACCCAACTTTGGTATTTTGAGCAGCCTGACATTCCTTGGAATTAAGACCAAACTTGATTGGTATCTTGTTTTTATATAGGTTGGATCCTGATGATCATGAAATTGATGTATGATGTTGTTTTTTATATTCCGCTTTTCAACAAAAAACAGTTCTCAAAATGCATAACAAAAGGAGCCTGATTTTACTTTTTTGTAGCAAAAAGAACAAGGAAATTTTTCAAATAAACAATCTAAAAATAAACAAGGGAGATGCTACCAGCAGCTGTTCAGAAGGATGCTGTGCTGCTGTGAACAAGGGGCAGTTGCTTTACCCCTGCTAAATATAGGAGCCATCGCTTTAAAAGGTGTGGCTCTGCCCATATAGCAGGACTTTGATTGAATGGAAGGAAAATGGTTGCCAGTACTATTTTACTAATGCTTGTGTAAAGAGCTTGCACAAGAGTTTGCAAAGTGCTATAATAGTTAGATTTTAGAATAGTTTTCATGATTCTGCTTGTGAAAAAGGTTGGGCAGACAGATCCTGTGTGGATGTAACATGAAGTGTAACATAGTCCACCCGTGAGTGAGCAAAAGACACCACCTGCATGTAAAGGGACACCTTTCTGTTCAGCACACTGTCTGAAACTACAGCTGTGACCATCAATAGTTAGTTTGAAAGTGGGGAAAGAGGGTCCCATTTGTCCTCAAGATCTCAAGTCAGTTTTGAAAGGCCAGGTTGTGGAATTAAGCTATACAATATCGGTTGAATAACCCAAAATTAAAACAGCACTCTGTAATAGGTGTGCAGCAAATTAAAGAATGACGTTGCTTTTTACTTAATTTGTTTCATAACATCCATTTTTTTGTGCTGAGAGGTTAAAGTGATATTATCTTCAAATCATCTTTGGTAGACGTTAATCTTGAGGCAGTATTTTGTGCTGGGTGCACTTTTAATCAGAATTTGAACAGATCAACTGTAGTTAATTTCCTTCACTTTTAGTCATCCTGTTGACTACTAATTACACTGTAGGGAAAATACAGTGGTGCCTCGCAAGACAAAATTAATTCGTTCCGTGAGTCATGTTGTCTTGCGAATAATTTTGTCTTGCGAGTCACCTCCCCTGCCGTGCTATTTACTTTTAAGTATTTACAGTACTCACAGTTCCCAGAGCTCCGCTCTAGTAATGCACACCGTTTCGGGAAGGGAAGGGAAGTTTTATCTCTGCTTTGCCTTTATCTCTGCTGGTGTTAGCTATTTGTCGGGTGATAATCTGTGTGGCCTCGGGCTGTACTGTTTGCAGTCTGCTAACCCTCTTGAATACTTTATTCAAATGGCAAGTGTAGCTGTTGCCTACAGTATCCTCCTGCCGTGGTGCCGGCCAGGCTAAAGGGCGGAGCAGGCACCACTAAATGCACCATTACCTCTCGGCCGTGTAATGTGGTATTGTTGCATTAGACTTTCCTGTAAGAAATTCAAACGTTTCTAGACATTATTATGACAGTATCTTAGAGGTTTCCTATATTAATTGCCTAACTTCTCCCCCCCCCCCCCGGTCTCCAGGTTACTACCTGCCATATTCATTCATCCAGTGATGATGAAATCGATTTTAAGGAAACTGGTTTCTCGCAGGATTCCTCTTTGCAGCAAGTGAGTAAAACGCTGGGATGCTAGCAATTTTGATCTGAAAAGGGCTCCTTTGAAAAGCTTGTGTTAGGATATTGCATGTTCTCAGTGGTGTAGCATCTTTTTAAAAACAAAACTTTATTTTGTGCAAATCCTGAAAGTTATGATATATCTTTGGGGTCACAACTTCCAGGATGTGAATAATTTGGCATTTCAATTTCCCATTCACACTTGTGTGTCAGTTGTTGGCTTCTGAGGAACAAAGGGACATTTTAAAATATACATGGTTTAGTGCAAAGCGCCTGCTTGCCACCTGTAAAGGTGGCCGAATTTTTTATTCCCCCATTTCGCCCCATTTCTTGCCACTTTCTGCCCTTGCGGCTTTTCATCCATGGTGGCAGATTTCGACCATAGTGGTAGCAAATTTGAAGCACAGTTTTGTATTGATAAGACAGTTAGCTGATTTGTTTAATAAATTATTAACATATGCAGTGTTATAATTATATAAAATTTGCACATGCCATTTAGACTTTGCACATGCCATTTAGAGCGTGTCCATGTGCCACTAGTGTCACATGCACTGCGAGTTGACCACCCCTGATTTAAGGCATTGGTTCTGTGCTGTTTTCCAGTTGGCAGCTTAGCTAGCCAATCTACTTTCACAAATCTTTGGCACCCTTCATGTTTTGAAGTTATCTTCAGATATTTCTCTCATGTCCTGAAAAGATTATTCTCTACAGTCAGTTTGGATTGATTTTCGGGTACCTATTCATTTCACAAAAGAATTAAAATGAGTTTGTTCCATCCCACTCACGAAGGTAGTAGGTTCTCATGTTTTTGCAGTCACATGGAGCCCTGACCATAAAGGAATAATATTGTTTGGCAATTGTACTACTGTGGACACATAGGAATAGTTACTTGGGGACCATTTGATGTGGTACTCTTAGCCCTTCCCCAGAGTCATTGGTATGTGAATCACTTACATGTGTCAACGGTTCTGGCAGTGTAATTAAGCAGGCATTTGAACAGTCTAATTTTTCTGTTCAAGCAAATGCAACCTTAATTACACACACCCCAGATTGTATTTCTTCTGCAGCCTTCTCCATTCATGACCATCAAAGCTAGATTGATATATACAGACTAATGTAGTTTGCCAAATTCTGAGTTTCTCTCTCGTTCTAGGAGGTTACTGATGATAGCTTGAAAATTATTCTGGTTCATCTTTATTAAGGGGGCTGCAAAGTTGGAAAAGGATTCTACTTTTCTCTGTGAGCTACTCGGAGAACAAATTATCAAATTCCATCAACTTAATAGCTTTTGGCGTATTGCATTGTCACTCAAACACTTAAAATCCTCTACCCAGACACTTGACCCTTTAATGAAAAGTGTGTAATGAAAAGCCAGGATGGTGTAGTGGTTTGGGAGTCGGACTTAGACCTGGAAGATCCAGGTTCAAATCCCCGCTCAGCCACAAAGCATCCTGGGTGACCTTGAGCCAGTCACTATCTCTCAGCCCCATCTACCTCACAGGGTTGTTGTGAGGACAGAAAGGAGGGGAGGAAATATGTACACCACTCTGAGCTCCTTGGAGGAAGGGCGGTATAAAAATGTGAAAAATAAATAAATAAAAATACTAGTGCATTAGGCCTCTAGATTCTGCCTCCAAAATAAGTGTGAATGTCATATGTCTTTTTCACTTAGACTCCCATTTATTATCTTTTCATCACTGAGGGACAGCACCACCACCTTTTCCATTCTACTTCAGTTAGCATATCAATCCAAATGCACACACTACTCTCTTTTTAACTTTGTCACTTGTTAATGATAGGCTTGAGACCAAAGTTAATCTGTACTTTAATGGATGCCAAGCAGTTGCCTTAAAACCCTCAAATTTGGAACATTTGCAGTTAATGATAAAAAAGCTTTTTCCTATATCTGTTCATGTGATTTAGCAAAAGTATTTCTGGAGCAAAATGGGCAAGTAGTATTTAGACTATTATTAGAATCATTATATCACTGTCGTTGGTCCTGGGGTTGCCAGGCCTTTTCTGATTATCAGATGCAACAAATGACGTCCAATTTTATTGACCAGTTTGGCTTCAACGATGAGAAGTTTGCTGATCAAGATGACATCGGCAAGTGAGTATAGTTTTATTTAATGTTTGCCTTAGCTTTCCATCTGTTTGTGTCACAATGGTTAGTGGCTGTTTCTTTATTAGTAGTCTCTGCATAATCAACTTTGTTCAGTTTCCACTGTATGCATTGTGTGCACTCAAAAAAGAAAACTTGTTTCTCAAAATATGCCTTGTCTGCTACCTCTATGTGTAGCATTTATGAGAAAAGCAAACTCTCTTATCACTAGAGTTATTGAATATAATGCTCAAATATGTGGGTTTATCTCTGAAGTTTCATGATCCTGATGCAAAGTAGTAAAGCCTGGGATGTATATGTATTAAAACTGGTATTAATTAAAGGCAGCATTAACAAAACAAACGACATAATTGAATGAATAGAATAACTGCACAATCTTAACTAAGGATCCCGCCCGCTGGATCCTATTCCCGTTCAGTACGGCCCGGAGGTCTACTTGTAGAAAGAGGACATTTGTGCCCTCCTTGGATTTCCATCAGCTAAATAGCTGGTGGAAGTAAGAGGCCGTACAACGGCCGAGCTGGCCCGGCGGGAAACGGGAATATGGCGGACACCATCCCCGCCCCACCAGGCCGGCTCGGCCAATGGGGACCCCCCCCCCGCCGCCCAGACAGCCCATGCGGCTGCTGGGGGATCGCTTACCATCCTCCGGCGGCCACATGGAGATCCGGCGGCAGAGTAAGGACTGCTCACCTAGTGCCAGCGGCCCTTACTCTAGTCGTCGCAAACATGCCTTATGGCACGTTTCCGACGGTGGAGCACACGCTCTGTCGCAGGACGTTTAGGTAGGATTGCGTGGTAAATATCTTCCAATCACTACAGATGACATCCTTTTCTAAAAGCAGAACAATTTTTTAAACAAAGTATAGGGTAGGGCACGCCCCAGGCTTGGTGCATGCCAGATTTATGAGTCAAGTTTGCTTTTCATGGGAACGTTGACATTAACACACATTTTCTTTAGAGCGCTCTGCCGCTTTAAAGTTAGTGAGGATCGGGCTGCCCAAGGAGTGATTTTCAGCCAATGTGCTATGAATGATCTGCAGGTGTGCTGCAGGAGGGTAATTTATTAGCAGGTATAGTAGTACTGTATTCAGTGACATTTCTTAGAAAAAGAACACGAGCTCTTTCCTAGAAAAAGAGCACGTTTTGACCCTTGCGGTTTCTTTGCCACACCATGTTATTTCCATGCCCGAGTGAAACTCCGGGTGGCTCAGCAGCGCCAAGCTCTCCCATCCAAACAGAGAGGTGTGGCTATTTAATATACACCAACTGGTCAGGAAATGCATGAGTGGCAGCCAAGCAGAGCAATCAAAAACCCGAAAGAGGCACGGTTGTGGCTTTTTGGAAGCACTTAATTACATTGTAGAAATCTACAAGATTTTTGTCCAGTGTCACAAAGTGTCACTGCTGAGTAAAAACATTGAAAAGTATTTCCTGTCACTTGATGTATATCTTCCTTGGACTGGGTGAGTGATCCGTTTGTGTTAAGTGCGTGGGAGTCAGCAGAATTAACTGTTGCAGAAGAAAATGAGCTGACAGAAATAAGAGTACTGAAACACTAGGATTTTAGTTATTGAGCATTAAACACAATCTTAATACTCATTTTTTAAATAATAAAATATATCCTTTAATTGATAATGGGCGCAATCCAAACCTACTTAGGCCGCCGTTGTAACCAGCGGCCCAGCGAAAACTGGAGGCACCAGAACGGAAAGGGGAATTCGAAGGGGATTTGAATCCCCTTTCCATTCTGGGGCCTCTCGTTTTCGCTGGGCCGCTGGTTACAACGGCGGCCTAAGTAGGTTTGGATTGCGCCCAGTGTCCCTTAGCCGTTTTAGCACCACGTCAGTGTGCTGTGAGATGGAAAAGGTTGAGTAGTAACCGTTATCTCCAAAAGCATAAAAAGATGTATGCAATTCATTGTATTTAAATATTTGACCTCAGGGGTTTGGAACAGCTAAAACTTAAATATTGACTACCCAATTAAAGTATTAAAATGTTGATTATGTATTGTAGTAGGATCTCTGCAGTAAATGAACTACAGCAAGTCCTCACTTAAAGTCACTTCGTTATAAGTTGTTTTGCTTAAAGTTGTTGAGGAAAAAAAATCGATTCCCGACTGGGGCCACTGTCTGTGTGGAGTTTGAACGTTCTCCCCATGTCTGCGTGGGTTTTCCCTGGCCTGGAAAGCTCACATTTATTTCAGTGTTTAATATTAGAAGTGTTTTGGGTCTTTATTTAGATGTTTGGTGATGTTTTTGTGACCAGAAATATACCGTTAACTCTTGTTTATGTATCAATTAGCCTACGGTAAAATTGGTTTCATTATAAGTTTCGCTTAAAGTTGCAGTTTCCAAGAACTTATTGACAACTTTTAAGTGAGGACTTGCTGTACATGAATTGTCTGATGGAAAATAGCTTCTTTAAATTTTTGGAATGAACTAAGATTAAAATGGTCTAATCCATTTACAGAAAACAACCTTAAATAGTAAAGTTCCATAGGCTCCTTCCTTCCTTGATGCTTGGAAAAAGTGTATTGCACAAATGTAGATTATCTGTCCCTTGGTTAATGATGAGTTGCATCTTTAGAAGAGAAATCCACTCTCACCATGATTGCTAAGATTGAGACCATTTTTGGCATCTATCTGCAGTAGATTTTTGTTCGTTGGCTTGTGAATCTGTAAAAAGTATTACTGTATACAGTTTATTTTTAACTGTAGGAGGTGGTGATTAGAATGTGTAAAGACCAGCCTTTTGAGGCATTTACAGGTGAATTTCAAAATTGCCCCCCAAACACACTTGTGAATTTGTTTATATCCCTTTTTTGTTGAAAAGTAAGGAGTTTAATAATTCCTTGGACCTACTATAACAGTACATCATTCTGGTCTTAAACAAATAATAATAATTGTTTATCGACATCACCAGATTTGTATGGTTCAGGTAGTTTGAAGAAAGTTTTTGAAACATGGAACACTGGCTCATGTTCTTACACAGTTGTTGGAGCTTGTTGTATGTGCTGTGATTTTTTTTCTAAACTTTGTCAGACATGTGTCTCTCATGTGTGATTTAGTTTATTTGCTGTGATACAAAACGTAGCTTATTCAGTTTTTTATATTTCTGGAAAGTTTGACATTTCACACATTAGTAATAAAAATGATAAATCAGTAAGACTATATAAGGCAACGGCAACCAACTTGATATATGATACTCCAGGCTGGGACATCTCAAGTTACATATGGCTAGTTGCTAGAAAAATACAAGTACCAAAATGTTTAATACATGTGCAGTAAGATTCAGAAACTCAAACTAAAATATTAAATACTGTGTAGCCCAAGTTGTTAAACTTCAAATCAGTGTAACATAAAGGTTTCTCAGTCACTTGCTCACTAAAATTCAAACTTGTAACATTTATTTAAATTTACCTGTCTACAAAACAGTAGCCCTTCAACCTTTCCTATTTTAGCTCATTTATATAACATCCAACTATCCTTGGGCATGCATCCAGTTGGAGAGACTGTGTGTGGGAAGAATTGCTGCAAATCGTTGTTTATAACCATGAGTTTGCACATCAGTACCTTTTTCAGCAAAGTAGAGTTCTTGCTGCATGCACAGTTCTCTCCTACATGTTGTGTGTGTCCACGGTTTGGATTGCGGTCCTAGAGTAGAGTTCTCCTGCTGCATCTAAAAATAGATTGGTAGAGCACAGGCCATCTCTAGTTCTTCCTTAAAATAGGAAGTTAAGATATTTGCCCATCTTGGCTCATTAATGACCTTAATACTTTTTTTCAGTTGATGTCCTTCTTGTTGCTGTTTGAAGAGCTCTTTACATGTGACATTTCCAGTCAAACTATTTATTTTGTTCTGGAGGTTTCTAGTGGACTGCGTCACATGTTTTGGAAACTAGAAATCACATGCTTTTATATACCACGTGAGCCTTACTTCTCTTGACCTAGTGTATCTGTTGAGGGAACACTGGGCTAGTCATGGTTCCCTGTGACTGTGTGTGTTTAAAAAAAAAAAAATTGCTCTCACATATTGTAAGTAGCCTCATGGCCGGCCCAGGACCTCCTGGGGTCTGAGGCAGCGTGCCCAATGCTGCCCCCCTTACCTGGTGATGTGCCAGCCTCTGCTCTTCCAACACGTTAGCCCAAACTTGCACTTTGTCCCCCTCTTCCTTTTCCAGTCCAAGATGTGGGGGGAGGAAGCTCAGTGAAGGCAAGCAGCTGGGTGGAAGTGGAACCCCCTGCTAGTCTGTTGCCTGAGGTGACAGCCTCAGTTGGCCTCAAGGATGGCCTGGCCCGGAGTAGCCTGTATGTCTAGGAAGCGTGCACCTGCTGTGTTTCTGTTGCATGTGAAATGGGTCTGAGACTATATGCTTGACAAAGGGTGAAACGGTCTAAAGCCTTGCAGTCAACCCTTGCAAGAGAATGGACCATCAAGATTTTTATAGAACATAGCAGTTTAATTTCAAGATGTCTCTCTGTGTTGTCTAGAATGCTGTTTCTCTTCTGTTTTTAGTGCATAAATCTGTACTTTGTTTACAGCGTTTCTTTTGATCGCGTGTCAGACATCAATTTTACCCTCAATACAAATGACAGTGTAAGTATTCTCCTGCAGCTATTCTTGTTCTGTTTGGAAATGTGAATTATAAAATTCAAAATGGATGCTCTGTGTTCACATCCAAGTAAGCATGCTGAGAGTACATTGTGGTATTGCTTCCAAAGAGCGGTATTTTTATAAGGAAGAAGTTCAGCAGCTTCCTGCCTAGCATATTGCAATGATTCAAGGTTTTCAAAGGGAATATGTTGCTGGCTTTCAGTACTTAATCAAACATTAGAAAGAGGGAAAACGTGTCCTTCTGCCCACCAAGGGTCATGGGCACCTTGACCCTACACCCCCACATGCCCGGTGCAGCCCCCCTTCGCCCCCGTAAAACTTTAGGTTTTGGGGTTTTAGGGAGATTTAAGGGTCGTGTGCCCCCAGGGTGCCTCTTGTGTGCCCCCCAGGGTGTGTGTGCTTTTGGGGTACTTAGCTTGTCTCGGCAGGGCGCAGGCATCATGTTCTCACTCCGGACAGGAAGTTCCGGTGCCGCCATCTTGAATGGGCAGGACTCTGTAGGACTCTGGAGGAGACCAACGAGATGGAGAGAGAGTCCTAGAGTCCCTACAGAGTCCCGCCCGTCCAAGATGGCGCCGCCGGAACTTCCTGTCCAGAGTGAAAACATGATGCCTGCGCCCCGCTGAGACAAGCTAAATACCCCAAAAGCGCGCACACACCCTGGGGGGCACACAAGAGGCATACAAGTGCCCTGGGAAGCAGCAGGGGGGAGGCAGCTGCTGCGAAAAAAGAAAAAACAAAAGGAAAAAAAGCCAAAAATATAACCGAAACTTAAGGGGGCCTGCGCCCCCTAATTAGCTTCAGTGCCCTACACCCGGGGGCCCACCGCACCCCATTCTGTGACGCTTCTGGTCATGGGAAATGTAGTTTTATCGGGATGATGGATCTAGAGGGAACATCATCTACCATATACTGTATTTCTTCAATTCTAAGATGCATGTTTTTTCCCAATTAAGCATTTCTAAAAATGGGGTGCATCTTAGAATCGAAGGTCTCCAAAAAGCACCCCAAAATGCTATCTTCTTACTTACTGGGGCTTGGGGGAGCTTCAGGGAGACCTGCGCGACCCTCTGCAGGCCTCCCTGATCTTCAGTTCGGCAAAAACCGGTGATTTTCAGCCATTTCCGGTTTTCGGAAAAACCAGAAATGGCCAAAAATCGCTGTTTTTCGCCAAACTGAAGATCAGGGAGGCCTGCAGAGGGTTGCACAGGCCTCCCTGAAGCTCCCCCAAGCCCAGGTAATGAAGGAAATTGCACTTTCTGGCGGGGCCAGAAATGCTATGCAAAGGCAGTGCACTCAGTCATCTTCAGCTGCAGGAGACATTCTGGGCAGAGTTGGTGCTGAGCGGGTAGATTCAATGAAGGGAGGCGAGTCTTACAATCAATGGATTTTTTTTCCCCTGCTGGTGGTACTGAAAGTAAAGGTGCGCCTTAGAATTGATGGCGCCTTAGACTCGAAGAAATACGGTATAAGCAGTGGAATGCTAGGGAGGTCATGGAAGCTCCTTCCTTGGATGTTTGCATGGTGATCCTGGGTTGGTGTATTTCAAGAATGCTCTACAAGTGTAGGAGATCTTGTCTTGGGACAGGATGGGTTGTACAGGACAACATATTGTGTCCTTTCTAGTTTTGTGAATTGATACTATAAAAACTACTTTCTAAAGTTACGCCACTGCTCATTTCTTTTGGTATTTTTAGTAACAGCTAGTCCTGTTGTCAGTCCAAAATAATAAAGGCAGATAATGGGCCGTAACAGGAATGGTCAACTGTCAGCTCATAGGCCTCATGCAGGTTCCTGCACAACTGTTTTTTTCCCCTTTGCCTGCTACCCTGGATAGATGACTTTGTATTATCAGTGCTTGGTACCCAGAGGGGATATGCACAGAGTGACAGGAGTAGCAGTAGTGATGGCTGGGGAAAAGGTACAATCCACGTCTTCCTTGAAGACGCCCCTCCTGGGAAATGAGAGGTCATCCTATGTGCTGGATTGAAAGCAGTGTACAATTTGTGCTGCTTTCTGCCAAGTTTATACTCATCCTGGTGGTGGCGGTGGGTGGTGTCTGTTAAGTAATATTGCTGTGGTTTGGTTGGGGAATGGAATTGTTTGAGATGCCTTTCTGTGTACAGTTGGCCTTTCGTATTTGTGGGAGTTTCCATTCCCGGAACCCCCGCAGATACTGAAATCTGCAGATACGGGGGTCCAACCAGAAAACACTGTAAAAAGAAAGAAGGTAAAAAACGTGAGTTTTTTTAACCTTTTAGAAGCAAACCGTTGTGTGTGCTTGCTTAAACAGACTAAAATTGCGCTCTGGAAGCCTTTTCTGGGTCACGCGACTCCCCCCCCCTTCTCCCAAGGTCATCCCAGAATGCCTTGCAATGCATTCCTGGCCTATTTTAGAAAGGGTCCACTGTATTTTGCTTTGTTTTATTTTTGTTAAATGTATGCTGCCAAGGCAGGGTACACATGTTCTAAATCGGGGGTTCTCAACCGGTGGTACGTGTACCACCAGTGGTACTTTGGGGTACATCTGGTTGTACAAGGCCAGTCTGAACCCTGAAACCCTCCTCTGATGGAGCTTGGGAGCAGAGATTTCAGACGCTGCAGAGCTCAGGAAAGCGCCAGCAAGAGGGCCAGCCAGCGAGCGGAGGTGAAGCGCATGAGTTTCTTGTGCTGAAAAGAGCTGTCCCGTCCGTCCCAAGCCTCTTACTGGCGCTTTCCTGAGCTCCACAGTGTTGGAAACCTCCACTCCTGAGGTCCGTCGGTGTCTGATGCCCAGAAGTCGCTCGTCACTTCCGGTGGTACGCCAAAAGATCCTGATAGTTGTACACCGCCACTGAGAGGTTGAGAACCCCTGTTCTAAATAAATGAACCCTGGAAACTAGTGCTGCCTTGGCTAAGACCACTGAGACACAGTGATGCATTGCAACTCTCTCCTGCTACGCTGCTAGCTTTTCAGGAGCCATTTCCTGTTACTCCCTCCCGCCCACAAAGTAATAATTCTTCCCAATTAAGCTGCTGAAGGGAAAGGTTATGATGCCCTAGCTGTGCCCGGAGTAATCTTGCTCCTGAGCAACTTGTCCAGGATGAATCTAGTCTTCCAGGATATGAAAAGCTGATCATACCTGTGGCATGGCACAGAAATCCTGATAGATTTGAATATTAACACCTGAACTTCAGAATTGGTTCTGTGTATAAGTATTTATCCTCTTATTGCACATTTAAAAATGAGCAGAGAATAATGGAGGAGAAAGTTGTCTTTTTCTTCTAACACCTGCCAAGACTGAAGCTGTCACCTATGAGCTGGTATAAATCTGTAAATGGTATATTTAAGGAGTGATTAGGATAAACGGGAACTTTTGAACTTTGATTTAAGCCCTGAACAAAGAGGAGATTTTCCTCCAGAAAATGTAATCTTTCTACTAATGTGGGAGTTATATACAGTACTGTATTTTGATGGGTAGTTTTTTTTCCAGAGGAACAATTTTTGGTATGTTTTCGCCCCCTCCCCCCCCAAAAAAAGCTGGCATTCAAACCAACTAAGCACATAAATGAGGTGAATAGGAGATTCAGTTTTTCTGAATGGTGGTCTTAGTCCTCTTCATTGCTTCACTTCTAAATTTTCTGTAGGGCAATATTGCTCTGTTTGAAGCATGCTGCAAGGAAAGAATACAGCAGTTTGATGACGGTGGTTCTGATGAAGAAGATATCTGGGAAGAGAAACATATTGCATTTACGCCAGAATCCCAGAGACGATCCAGGTAGGCTGTTATACTAACACAGAAATGTGATCTGGTACTAAGTCAGTATGTAAGCATTTGAATTCTTAGTTGACCAATCACAAATAAACCTGTACAAGGCATTTTCAGAGTAAGTATTGCAGAGCTGGATATAATATATATACCAATACTATGCACTGTACTTGGTCTCGTACTACAGTAAAACCTTGGATTGCAAGCATAATTGGTTCCAGAAAGGTGCTTGTAATTCAAAGCACTCTTATATCAAAGCAAATTTCCCCTTAAGAAATAATGGAAACTCAGATGATTTCGTTATTCTGCAAGAGATCTCCATGTGTGTCTGCAGAGGAACAATAGCGTCTCCTGGGCTCAGCTAATTAACAAACTGCCCTCCCCCCTTCCCCCTCATGATGTCTCTGCCATTTCTCTGCAAAACCCTTGCTCATTAACAATCTGTTCTCCCTCTGCAAGAGGCTCTGTTTGTGCAGAGAGTAGCTCAGACATGTGCTTTACAGAAGTTGCAAAGCAAACGTCTGAGCTACTGTATTCTCTACACGAACGGAGCCTCTTGCAGAAGGAGAACAGATTGTTAATGAGCAAGGGTTTTGCAGAGAACGGCAGGGACATCATGAGGGGGAAGGGGGGAGGGCAGTTTGTTAATTAGCTGAGCCCAGGAGATGCTATTGTTCCTCTGCAGACTCAGAGAGATCTTGCAGACTCCAAGAGAACACAATGTACTCTTATTGCAAGACCTTGCTCATTTATCAAGTCAAAATTTTGCTCGTCTTGCAAAGCACTCGCAAACCAAGTTACTCGCAATCCAAGGTTTTACTGTATTGTGGTCTTGACTACGTGATGAAGTGTATATCTCAGTCATTATCAGTGTTTAAAAAAAAAGGGAGAAGCTGGACAATCCCATTGATAAATGCAGAGCACATACACATTTCTTTAATTGCCTTTTCTGACCGTCTCATTCTTCATGGTTTCTGTCTATTGGCTTGTAGTGGAGTTCTCTGCATGTTCAGAGCTGATTTTGGAAACTCTGGGAACTTTATTATGCTCTTGAGTTGGGGAAAACACTGTGCACCAGTGCGCCTTGAGGGTGGGAAGAACACTTGATTTCTTGGTTCCTTTTTGAATGCTGCTGAAGCAATACCACAGGAACGCAGCTTTTTGTCTTTGATCACTCTGAGCAGGCAGCTGGTACCTGGGATCCCCGTACAAAACACAATTAAGAGACAGAGTTTATGGAACTAGTGGCATTACAACGCAATCAGACTTAACTTTTGTGCCGGTTTAACCAGCGGCACAGCGAGAATGGGAGGCCCCAGAATGGAAAAGGGATTCAAATCCCCTTTGAATTCCTCTTTTGGAGAGGATTTGAATCCCTTTTCCGTTCTGGGGCCTCCCGTTCTTGCTGCGCCGCTGGTTAAACCGGCACAAAAGTTACGTCAGATTGCGCTGTTAGTGACACACCTCTGCCTCCAAGGTTATTTCTATACCTATATCTCAACAACGTTCTGCAGCACGGCAGAGAAGTCTTTGAGGTGTTCAGTGTACTCTGAATTGTCTGAGGGACTACAGATTTGTTGTGAACATGGAGAATACCAACACAGATCTTAGTCCTCCTAGGAGTATAGATGGAGTCTAGGTTGTTCAGGATTTCTCCAGTGGTTCCAGTGTGGCTCAGTCTTTGCTTGTGGGTAGCTCTTCCTCTCCTGCTACGTACCACCGGAAGTGACTGGTGATGACATCATCACTAGTTACTTCATGGTTTCTTAAAAGATTCAGCCAAAGGCAGGAGCCTTTCGGGAGCGAAAACATGCTGCCAAAAGCACCGCGTTGGAGTGGGCTTCCGGCGATCCGAGTGCTACCAGCAGTCAGCCGAAGTACCACTGGTGGTACTAGTACCACTGGTTGAGAACCCCTGCTCTAGCAGATTAGTGGGGCTGTTCATTGACTTGGTAGAGTCCTTCAGGTCTTTGGAACACACTATAGACATCCTGTCTAGCTGGTTCAGGGAATGCATTAAGCTGACATGTAGAGCCCTGGGCAAGGGACCATCTCAGGGCATCACTGCTCATTGCTTGAGGGATGAAGCAAACTCTGTTGCATTTAGCAATTGCTCTCTGCTCGTTGAAATCTGTTGCACAGCTTTGCAGGCATTGGTTCACACTTTTACCAAACTGATGCTGCTTTTGGGAGGTGGGTTCTACAAGGGGTACTTCCGCAATGAATACTTAAATCCATTTGCAATTCCACCTGGGGTTGTATCTGTTCATCACTGCTTTGGTATATTCCAAAAGGTATCCCCCAGAGAAAAGAGGAATTTTACATACCTTCCTTAAATGTCTGTTCTCAAGGAAAGCAGGAGGGCGTTTTCCTACTTCCGTGGGTTTGGGATTGTTATCTCCTTTTGGACGATAGAGCTTCTAGGACATGGGTCCTACCTATCTTCTCTGGATCTCTCTCCTGTTATGTTTTTATTTAGCAATGCTGCCTATAGTTTGAGTGTTTAGGGTCTTCCTGTGTCCATCCTGTTTGAGGAAGATGGGGGATTGTTCCTATTCTAGAAGTTGATCAGAAGCTGACTGCCTTCTGACAAGGGAGACAGAATATCTTGAAGGATATTGAATGCTTTTCTCAAGAATAAACTTAAAAATCCTGTTTTTGTATTGGCATTCTGTGGGTATTTTATTGGACTGTGTTAAAGATAATCCTGTGTACAACAGGGATCAGACTTCCTTTATTCCTACTTTTTCTTAGGGAGCAGTTTTGCTTTGTTTCTGTCTTTAGAAAAGCCTGTGGTTCAAGACATCAAAGGGGGAGAGTGTATCAGGTTAGTGAAAATAATAATCTCTGTGTCTTCTTTTTTTTTTTTTAAAGCTCAGGCAGTACAGACAGCGAAGAGAGTACAGATTCCGAAGAAGAGGATGGAACAAAGCAAGATTTGTTTGAGTCCAGCACCAATACAGAAGATAAGATGGAAGTAGATTTGAATGAACGTATGTTGCTTCTTTGTGCTGTTTCCTATTCATTAAAATACTGTATGCAGAACTTGGTCTGCTGTCACCAATATAATTGCCTGTTGGAGTAGTTGGAGGAAGCATTCAAATAAACCTTGTCAGATAGGAAGCGCTACTGGGAAGAGCAAGGGCACTAGAATTGCAGGGACCCAAAATCCGGCTTCTGCAAAAGTGTTACATAAAATATGAGGGTTGGAATTGCACAGTCTGATATTGGTCTTACAAAATCAATGAAGTTTGCAGAGATTTCAGAAATACAAAATAGGGTCACTGTGTAATTGTGTACAAGTTCTAAAATGACGCTAAATTATTTCATTCAGCCAAAATGGAAGGATAACTATCTCTGGTATAAATAGAGGAAGACTGGTGCTAATATCTCTAGGCCTTTCAAATAGTGACCTCATTGCAAAGTACTCCGACAAGAAGATAATGTGCGGGGGGTGGGGGGGTTTCAGACTGTTTTAAATTATCAAGGAACCTCAGGATCTCTATTCTGAGTATTTTAAAATAGAATTCTGATGCAGATTCATCCCCAGGTTTTCACTTTAGGGATTGACACACTTTTAAATACTGTAATCTTTCCAGCACCTACCTGGTCTGCTAACTTTGATGTTCCTATGGAAACGACACATGGCACCAATCTGGATTCTGTTGGATCTGATATATGGAGCACAGAAGAACAGATGCCAGCAAAAGAAACTGGCTGGGCTTCCTTTTCAGAGTTCACTTCTTCTCTAAGGTAGGAAAATATTGTTTTGCTTCAAAACTTGTGAATCAGATTTTGCCTTATAACGTTTAATTTGTGGCATTGCTTGAGACCTTTTAAGAGTGAATTTGTAGTACGACCTTTATGGGTTACGGTGAGAAGATATTGCCTGTGATTATATGAAACTTCAGATGAATGACAGATCAAAATAAAAACTTCATTTACTTGGTTGGGGGCCTCTCTCGCTTCAGTGCTCCCATAGCAAATGTCAGGTGGGAACATAATGAATGGCGCCAAGCCAAGCACAGTTCCTCTAAGCTGCATGGCTGTGTGGTTGTGCAGCTCGAATTGGAGCCCTGTACAGCTTCCGTGATGGTACTTTGGAACTCAGCAGTGACAATGACATCATTGCCCGGAGCTCCGGAGCTGCCACTCTGCACATCTTAGGGCAGCACGCAGAGTCAGGGGAAATTACAGGGAACATTGGGCCAGGAGGCTACCTTTGCTTCCTGTATCTCAGCACTTCTTCTACCCTTCCCTGTAGCAATGTAGAGCAGCATTCGCACGTTGTCTTGAACAGAGGCGACAGGCACCGGGAGGGCGCCCGGGCGCGAGGGGGCGGGGCCAGCGTCGCGTCACATAGACGCGCCCCCCTGCCCGATATGCTCGCATTTCGGAGCCAAACCGGCTCCAGGGAGGGCAGGCCCACACTTCGAGAGACTGAGTTCCCCGCCCGCGATCGAGCGCCCCGCCCGCGATCCAAGCGCCTGGAGCTCCTGCTCCATGCGCTCCACCGTGGTTCCGCCTCTGGTCTTGAATAGAAAATTGATTGGCAGCTTAAAAGCACTGTTGATGGATGAAAGTTTTCAGCCAGAGTTTTGCTTAATAGTGTTGTCCAGAGGTTCCCAAAGTGGGAGGCGCGACTCCCAAGTGTGTCATGGAAAGCAGCCAGGGGCATTGCATTAGTCTTTTAATTAACACATATTCTTACTTGCAAGAGAGAGAGAGAGAGCAAAAACAAAGACCGGGAAAAGCTGCCTCCTCACATCGGGTCACTCAAAGTTCACTTCAAAACACTTCTGGTTTGTAGGCAGCTTTTCCACGTCTTGTTTTTAACCACAGCATGAGTGAAGCCCTTGCTTACCTTATGTTAAAGAACAATTAACAACAACTCAATTGATAAGCTAAGTACTTTGGAGCTGGAGCAAAGACAGCATCTCAACATTGCAGGTTTGCAAGTAAAGTGTTTTCTTTCTGTTGAATGTTTTTAAGAAAGCAAATACAAAACAAAAAGCAGCCGCTATGTTTGGTTGGTTGATTAATTATTAGGATTTCTCTCCTTCTTCCTTTTTGACCCACCTCTAAGTTAGTTCCCCACTGTATTTGCTGGGACAACCCCCCCCCCCCAAAAAATAAAAAAAATTGGAGACTGCCAGGCAGTATAAGAAGAATCTGTTTTTCATCTTGCAAAGATGCTACCTAAAGGAGCTTTCTCTCTCGTGCAACTGGGGTGGGGGCATGACCAATGGGAAAAAAAGACCTCCCTCTCATGCTTTGATGTTTCTCTTGCCATGAATAGGACTAATGCAGATGACATCAGTGTCCTCTACCAGGTAGGCACCCCAGGCCTGCCAGTGGAGGGAGGGCAGCATCCCAACCCCACCCTGTGCACTCCTGGCTTAGCTGCTGCTCGGTATAAGCATGGAAAATCCACTTTAGGGCTTGTTTTGGGAACATACACATACATATACACAAAAAGGGTGCCTCTGAGCATGTAAAGAGTGCCTGTTTCTTCCATGCACTGTAATGGGGAGTCACGGCTAACAGCGAGGGAGGTCAAGGGAGCCACGAGTCAAAAAAGTTTGGGAACCACTGGTGTTGTCCAAAGAAGAAGATGAGAGTCCCAAAACCAAATCCATGTTTGTTCAGTCTCAGGCAACTTTAGCATTAATTTGGATATTTTAAGATTCTCTTTTTATTTAAAGTTTTGGAAGTGACTTGGACTTGGTCAGATTGTGATCTTATATCCTGTCTTCCCCTATTCTTGTTCTCTTTCTTGTCTTTATCCCAATGGGGAGATTTTAAATGAATGATCATTCAGTTTCAGCTAGGTGAAATTTCTGCAAACTCTTACAAACATACCTATGTTTTTTGTTTCCTTTTATTTGCTTCTGAACTACTTGTGAGTCTTAGTGTATCCTAGAGCAGGTATTCCCAACCTGTGGTACACATACCCATAGGGGTGCACGGACCGTAGGCTGGAGGAACGCGAGACGCTGTCCCTTATCAGCTGTTGCGATCAGCAGCTGTTAAAGGACAGCAGCTAAAGTAGATTTTTTCCAGGTTGCGGTGCAGGCGGGTGCCCACCCACACCGCAACACTGAAAAATGTCCCCGAGATGTTCCCTGGTAGCTCCTCTTACCTGTTCTTCTGGGCGCCGCCATCTTGGATCTCACAATCTGTTATCAGGGCGGATGCAAGTGATTTTATCCGCAAAATGTCTAGCAAACACATCACAGTGGGTCACAGAGCAGTCCTCTAGGCCACCCTGTGGGTCCAGATGTCTACACATTGGGCCTTGCACTACACAAAATGACGACAATCTGCAGATACAGTGGTGGCAGAGAAAAGGGTATTCACCCTTTATTAAATGAACGTCGTTAAGTGGAAGATAACACTTTATTTTAAATCTGAACGACATTTCTGGCTTCTCCCCTCGTTAGTGATAACTATCCAAAGGATGCTGAAAAATACGTTCTGGAGTACAGTGGACCCTCCTCATCCGCAAATTGGCCATCCTCGGATTTGACTATCTGTGGATGACCATCCACGGATGAGAGACTCCCACTGGGGGTCAGGGGGATGTGCCAGAGTACCTGATTTAGCAACTGCGCCAGCCTGCTGCCCACTTCTTGCCTCTCATGCCACTTTGAAAGGCCGAAAGTGCCTGCAAAAAGGAAAAAAAAATGCGACCAGAAGCGACTTCCGGTCACATTTGTTCCTTTTTATACTTTTCTGACTGTCTATGAGTAGTCGAGCTATGAATAATGAAATATTTTTCTGATTATCTATAGCAGACAGTACCAAAATATCCCCCCCCCTTTTTTTTAATACAAAAGCTTTTGAAATTGAACTCATCAGAGCTTTGTTTTGTGTTAAAGTTCAAAAGATTCCTTAAGAAGTAATTCACCAGTGGAGATGGAAACTAACACAGAGCCAGTGGATCCTCTGAGTGCAAATGCAACTGCACTTGCAACT
Organism: Plestiodon gilberti rubricaudatus; assembly: GCA_026170595.1. NCBI lineage: Eukaryota > Metazoa > Chordata > Lepidosauria > Squamata > Scincidae > Plestiodon > Plestiodon gilberti. Next base: position 218,691,721 of record JANXHW010000001.1, on the reverse strand, counting down.
CAACCAGAAGGTAAGAGAATTGAAACAATGCTGGATAAAGGTTGTGAAGGAATGTACTGTGTCTGTTCTTTTCGCATGTAGTGGAGGTCTGCACGTACACCGAGCTGATGTTGTAAATTGAGTTTTGTGGAGCGTTCTGCCCTGGTTCTTGAGTGGGATGCCTCTAAGGTGGGAAGAATGCCCAGTCAGTTCTTCGGTTCCTTTTTGACCATTTCTTTTTCTTAGTTGGTTAGTTAGCTCTGTCTCATCATATGGTGAGCAGGGTCATTATTAAGAAGTGCCATCACTGTGGGGCAAAACTTCCTTTCACCTACATACACTACACTTGTCTTTTCTGTTCAGCAGACTGTCATTGTTGTGGACGCCAACATCCCCTGTAAAAATTTAGGCAAACAGGGAGCTTCATCTTAAGTTGGTGCTCTGGGAGTTTGCCCTCACTGCCTTTGCAGTGATATTAGAATCTCGTGCCACTTCCATCTTCAGCACTAGCAACATTTTTCTTGAAGCAGATGAGTCAGAAGGCACAGAAATCCTTTGAAGTGAGCCATTGGGACTGAGGTGATGCCACAATGGGCATGATAAATGTCATGCCCCACTCAGGGTGGGCTGCCAGTACCAGGGATCCCACCTAAACAGAAGGTGAAACACCTTCAGTTGGATCCACAGTCATTGGAGCAACTTTCTGCAGCCCTGACAGCAATCCCGTCTACTTTGACTTGGGTTTTGACACACGTGTTCCAACACATGTTGTTTTTGGGGTGAGAGAACTGGATCCAGAGCAGTCTGACTCTCCTATCAAGATTGATCCTGAAGACTCCATTTTTGGGCTCATCCCTTGGACCTGACGTTGTCTGCAACCGCCTCAAGGTCGCAGCAGGACGTCTGACTCAGTTGGTAGAGCGTTCGTCTCACAAATGCCTGAAGATCTGAAGGACAGCAGTTCAAGATGGCCGGAAGTCTGTCAGAGAGCTGCCGGCACACCGAGCTGATAAGCTGCAGAGCCTCTGTGGGGGAGTGGAACTGGAGCTGCAGCACTTGAGTAGCAGTCAAGGTTGCCTGTGTCAGCTGAAGCATGCTGAGGCGAACGTCAGGGAGAGAGAGAGAGCTGGACTGTGAAAGCAACATCTCGAATGAAGGGTTCTACGAAAGATTAGAACGTTGTTATATTGTTAAAAACCCTTTGGGGTTTAGAACAGGCTGCCCGTGTACTCCGCCTTGAATTAAAGTCAGAGGAGAAATTCAATGGCCAGAAAGGCGGTATATAAATACTGTTTATTATTACTATTAATAATAATAATTATTATTATTATTATTACTATTATTAAGGTAATGGTTGTTGAAGTGTCATGGAGATCCTCCTGCAGAGGCTACAGACTGATGTTGTTGACACCAGGCTGGGAATATGACACCAGGCTGGGAATATGACCGGTCCCTAACTGGGAGTCCAGCTTACTGTCAGAGTTATAGATCTCTATGCCAATGTTTATATCCTAGCCCAAAAGCCTGGCATCATCACTTTGACTGAAATTTGGTGTTGAGATATTCTGAGTATCTGCAGTCTCCTTATCCATATCACTATAGGTACTCATCATGGACCAATTTGATATGGAGTAAGGGACCATCACTGCTTCTGGTTCCAGTTGTGCCTGTCAGTCAACAAGTGGGCCAAGGGAACCACCATCGTCTACCATACCTGTCCATCTGTGGAAATGTTATCCCAATCTCACAGAACCTTCTTCAGGACTGAGGTAGTTGTTGGTCTGCTGCCAGCAGTATCTACATCAGCAGCAGTTCCATGGACTTGGTCAACACTAGTTTCCTTAGTGCTGATGGTGGTATCGGCATTACCTATTTTCCCATTGATGCTGACAGCTTCTGTCACCCTTCCTTCCTCTGAATTGACTGCAGAGCCAGATTTGGTGTTGGATATCTCTGTCTCCAGCATGCCTTTGGAACCTTCACGGGTCATCAAGGAAGAGCTGAGGAGTCTGTTTCTCTATCAGAGGAACTGAAGTTATACAATGCAAACATTTAGGGTGCCCTCTACACTGAGCATGAAATATCAATGTCAGGCAGCATATACCAGTGATCTAGTGTTCAACTTTGTGCAAGTACAACAGTAGCCTTGCACATGCTTCCTGTCCTCACGGCAGCAAAAACGTTTGGGAGAAACCATCCACTTCCTGGAGACTGGAGCGGATGTACAGAGCGCAAGAATGGAGAGTGCTTTTTTCTGTTTAACCATCCAAACCTGAGCTGCCTTATAGTACTACATGCCTCAACCAACAAGAAAAAAAAACCTGTTTTTTGAGGATACGAAGTTGGATGTGATAGCAAGAGACTTCTATCCCACAGCTGCTTTGAACATCAAGACTTCCAGTTTTCTGACTTGCATGATAAGGTACCAGTACACTCTGTGAGAGTTTGTTCCAGAATGAATATGCCAGTGGAGCATAATTGTGAAATTGTCAGCACCTCTCAATTTGAGGTATCTAAGTTGACCAACAGCAGATTAACACTAGAGCATTGGTTCTCAAACTGGTGGGTCGCGACCCACCAGAAGAACCGGATGCTGTCCCCTGCCACCTTTAACGGGTGGGGACAGCATGACAGTGCCATTGGCGATCCCGGGGATCGCCGCTGTCCCCACCCCTGCAACTACTCAAAAGTTCTCACCACCTCGTGGGAAACAGCTTTGAGAACCACTGCACTACTTTGAGAACCCCTGCACTGGAGCAGGGGTTCTCAACCTCTTCCCAGCAGAGTACCACCTCCAGCGCCACTCTCCTGCTGTGTACTACCGGAAGTGACTGGCTATGACATCACCACCAGTTACTTCTGGGTTTTCATGTTTTCGGAGGCCAAAAAACGCAGGTAGGAGGCTCTGGGCGGGTGGGAGAACCCTTGTCAGCATTTCTGAGAGGCTTGGCCAAAGACAGGAACCTCTCAGAAGTGAAAATGTGGTGCCAAGAGAGCTGTATTGGATGGGGTTCTGGTGGTCTGGCAGTCTGAGTACCACCAGCTGTTGGCCAAAGGTTGAGAAACCCTGCACTATAGCATCTGGTTGAGACCATGGCCAGGTCTATAGATCTATAGATGGTCTATAGATGATTCCCTGGAATGTGTGTAGAAGACCAAAGTGACAGCAAGGACATTGGGCTCTCTTCATCCTCTCCTGCCAAGGTAGTCAGTATAAGCTCAATGCTCTTGCTTTAGATATTACAAGCCCTATTCTAACAGGGTATACCACAGATGTTTTTCACCACGGCAAGGAAGGAGACCAGTCCTCAACTTATAATAAGCTTCGAAGAATTCTAGGACTAGCAAGTCTGTCTGACTCTTCTTCCTCAGCCCCTCCACAATGTCCACATTGATATTCCATCACCAACTTTCAATATTCAAGAGACCAACACCATCCCCTGATGTTCATAATGCAGACATCGGTAAAACTATATCTTCTCCAAATGCCACCAGCATTGGTGTGCTGTCCTTGGTTCAGAGAGCATCTAAAGAGTTTTGTAGATATGGAATCCCAAGGATCAGACAAGTGAATAATGGCCATAATCGGGATTTGTCATTGAATTTACACATCTTCCATCCTCTGATGCCTTCTGGGTCATTCAGCCATCCCAGTCTCTACAAGATTAAATAAGACACTTTTCTCTGGAAAAAAGCATCAAGCCAATGCCTCTCAGTCAACATCATTGAGGGTTTTACTCAAGGTACTTCTCAACGCCAAAGAGACGTTTTCATCCAGACCAAGTAATTCCATATGATATTGATACTGAACATCCTGACACTTCTGTACAAAGGTGTCGGTTGCAGCCCTAGCCTTAAGGGATGCCTATTTCCACATTGTGATATCTCCTCAGTGTTGGAAGTATTTACACTTCTCAGTCTGCACCAAGTACTTGCAATATCGAGTGCTTCCTTTTGGCATCTTGATGGCACTGTGTGTGGCTGTGGTCAGTGTTCCATCAGTGTTGCGAGAGAATGGTTTTACGTTGCCTGGAGGCAGAATCTGAGCAGCATCTCTTAAAACTCCTGGACTCCACTCTGATGCTGTTAAACATTTTTACCCAAGGGTGTATAAACACAACTGGAGTCAAATGTGTATACCTGTGGGCTGGGAAGAAATGGGTTATATCCCTGGATCTGTATGTCAGGTTACAGGAGTTTCTGCTGGATACAGCTTGGCATATTATTCAATCCGTAGGAACCCTGACCTCCTGCTGGGCAGGAGGTCTGGCTCAGTTGGTAGAGCTGCAGCCTCTTATGCCTGAAGATCTGAGGACGGCACTTCGAGACTCCCGGAAGAATCTATGGGCAGTCAAACAGCTGTCAACACACCGCTGACGAGCTGCAGAGCCTCTGTGTGAGAGAGAAAGCTGCAGCTGACTCTCTGTGTGAGAGGCAGAGTTTGCCTTTCAGTCAAAGCGTGGGAGGCGAATGCCAGAGAGAGGCCATACCGTGAAAAGAAACTGCCTGGAATGAAGCATTCTATGAAAGACTACTAGAACATTTATTGTAAATGTAAAAACTGCTTGGTTTAGAATTGCCTGCCTATGTAAACCACCTTGAATTGGAGGAGAAATCCAATGACCAAGAAATGTGGTATATAAATACTGGTATTCTTTATCAGCATTAACCATAATGTCTCATTGTGGATTTCAAGAAACTGCTGTCCCCATCAGATTCAGATTCAAAGTCACATGGCATCTACCATGGTAGTAATTTCATTGGCATGTTTACACACGAGGCTTCTAACAGAGGTGGGTTCCTGATGGTATTCAGGCCTCAAATGCATTGTCAACACAAACTGCTAGTCATTCCAGACCAAATCCCACATTCCCTATAGTGGTTGTCCCAACCAATCTCTTGGACGGTGTTTGCTTCTATCCAGACACGCTGTTCAAAGCAATAACCACCAATGACTGGTGAGACTGTCTAGTGAACAGTCACACACAGAGTTCATTCCTACTCAACTCCCCATGCGGCGATGCAGCTGTGCCAACATGACGCCCGCTGTGGAGTTTTAGCCTCTGGAGGCCTTCTTGGGGTAAGGTAACATTTGTTTCCTCGCCCCAGGGTAAGCTCGGGCTGGCCCGCTAAGTCTACTCAGACCTGTGCCAGCTATATCGTTGGTGGAATGAGCTGGTGTCTTTTTTTTCTCTGCTTTTAGCTTCCTGTTGGGATCAGGCATATAGAGGAGCTTAGTTTGGGTATGTTTTAAGCTATGGGTGAAAACTTTGTTTCTTGAACTCACCTTGTTTGAGTGTAAAGCTCTCTGATTTTGTGAAGCTAATAAACCTCTATTTGGGGGGGGGGGAGCAGCTGATACCCCCATTCCTACACAGCTGCACCTTATCCCAATAAAGGGTACAATTCCTTTAACCAAAGCTGTTTTACTAAGGATCATAACCTCACCTAATCACTAGATGGAGCTGTTCCAACACTACTCCTAAAATACCATATAAACAGAAGTTAGAATCAAGTTAAATCATATTTCAAAACACAATTTACATGACACCTGCCACACTGAATGGCTAGGAGCTTGCCTTTATATACGCTTGGTGGCTGCTTAACTCCTCTCTCTCTCTCTCTCTCTCTCCTTTTTAGCTGGCCTAGGGGGAGGGGTGATTTTAAGCCAAATTGCCCTTCCTGCACCTCATTTTTTTTAAACCTTAAATGGTTTTGGAGGGAAACCTGTACTTTGAATTCTAAGTTTCAAACATAAAAGGAAACAGTTTTCAACTTCTGATCATGACATGGTTGCATGTTTATATTTTGTGGTTATGAATAGCTGAAAAAATTAAGAATTGTACAAACGTCAGACGATAACTAGAGTACTATATTGGGTTTCCTTTTTAAGTACCGTATTTATTGGCGTATAACATGCACCAGCGTATAACACGCCTGTTAGTTTTAACAGTGCTGTTTGGGTAAAAAACCTTTTTAAGCATTTTTCGCGGCACTTGGCCGCTTACCGCATTGTTGTTGTTGCTGCCGCCTCCACTTGCCACCACCACTCTTCGTCCCGAGGGCCGGCCGCATCGCGACCCCGCCAGTACTGCTCCCGCTTAGTAGCTCCTGCGTTCCAGAGAGCTTGCACAGACGCTGCCTCACAGACACGAGTCTCACAGACGCTGAATGCAGCTACAAGCTCTCTGGAAACGTCTGAGTTACTCGGACGTTTCCGGAGAGCTTGCAGTTACGTTCAGCATCTTTGAGAAGTGCGTCTTTGAGGCAGCATCTGTGCAAGCTCTCTGGAACGCAGGAGCTGCTAAGCGGAGCAGTACTGGCGGGGTCGCGATGCGGCCGGCCCTCGGGACGAAGAGTGGCGGTGGCAAGTGGAGGCCAGCAGCAGCAACAACCATGCGGTAAGCGGCCAAGTGCCGCGAAAAATGCTTAAAACAGCCGTGGGGGGGATTTTGCAGCTTCAACTTTGCTGCTTCGGTGAATAATACACACCCTACTATTTTGGGCCTAAATTTCAGGGGGAAAAGGGCATGTTATACGCCAATAAATACGATAATTGCACTAACACAGACATGGTTCTTTCACCAAAGTGTACTGGTGGTAATCAGAGTTTTCTTTCCAGCTGCAGGAGGTGTTGCTATGGAGGCTGGTTCTGATGGAGAAGAAGAAGTAGAAAATGCAGACAAAGTGACTGAGACTGTAATGAATGGCAGCATGAAGGAGACCCTTAGCCTTACTGTAGATGCTAAAACTGAAACTGCTGTTTTCAAAAGGTGAGGGTTAACTTTTCTGTTCTGGTTCATCCTACAGGTATCGCTTAATTTGATAATTAAAATAAAAGGAAGCATTCCTTCCATTTTAGAAACATGTAAAAGAAAATTAAGACAAAATAGGGAGCTTTTTGCTAAAGAGTCAAAATATATTTTGACTTCGGCTGTCAAGGTGCATTCTCCCCAGATTCTGAGGGCATTTCAAATCAGCACCTCCCTCTGGAACAGTAGGCAGGGTCCACCTCCAAACCTGGTCTTCCTGTAAGATCAGGGGCCAGTGGCCCCTGCCTAACAAGTAGAATAGGGCCCTTGGAGCTCTGAATGACTCCTTTGTGTTGCAGAAAGCAGGCTGTGGATTGGTCATCTGACATAGCCTCCATTGTGCATTCAAAGAAGGGGCTTGTGGGCACAGCTACTTCAGTGGGTGTGTTGGACAGAGCAACAGCTAAGACACTGACCTGGCAACAGGAAGCACCCAGTGAAACACATAAATGTTCACTGTTTCCTGTGTAGTTGGGGCAGGTTAAAGGGCTTGTGTAGAACAGTCTCCAACAGCACAGCCATGTTCATAGACTCAGCAGCCACAGGACTGAATGAGACCAAGCACATCACTAGGGGAGGGTTTTTGGGTGCCAAACCCTGATGCGGTCCTGGGCAATGAGGAGGTAAGTGCATTACTCAATTCTCTGATAGTGGTTAATCCCTTTTCAGACCTCCGCAGGATCGTGCCTACTCCCAATTAATGTAGTGGATGAAGGCCCAAGTTAACCAGGAAGTCAGAGGGGTTGCTTCTCTGGGAGGGGGTGGATAGGTCTCATTCCTGCTTCAGATCTCAGTTGTCCTCCAAAAGGTCTTGCAACAAGAAAGTGAAGGAATCGGAGATATCATTTACCGGGAATGAGACAAGTGCAGAAGGCAACATAGGTCACAATCTAGTGATTCAGCTTTGGGCTCCCATTCATCACCCATTGTTTACTCCTCTTTCCATCTCATTTTCTTCCCCCCTTTCACAGAGGTGGGGACAGAAGATTAAAAAAAGGAAAGGGAGCAAGCATTCCCCTCCAGGGGCTAATAAAGGCGCTGCAGAGAGCAAAACTCTGATCCCCAACTCTCCATGTAGGTCAGAGGTTTCAATTGATCTAGAATCTAAGGAGGAAAGGGATGTTCCTGAGGAGTCCTTTGCCCAGACCTCTTCAGACCATTGTGCACTATTTTAGCTGGAGGATTTTCCCACATTGTGAGCAAAGGTGTGTCACACCTTACAGGTTTCTGAGGAAGTGGCAAAGCAGGTTGAGCTAATCACCTCAGTCTCACAGGGAGCCAAGGCCATTTTTTCTCCATTCAGCCTTTTCACAGTACACTTCCCTGAGTCCTGAATGCAGAATTGGCCAATTCATCAAAGGCACATCTGGTCCTTTGCTTGACAAACCACCTTTATTCCTTTATGAGCACTTGTCTTGGATCTCCTTAAGGTTCCAGTAGTTGATCATCTCTGACTTCTTTTGCAGTCATTCTGGTGGCTGGAGAAGATGGACCTAAGAATCCATGTGATAACAGGCTAGATGAGGCTGCCCTCCACAGAGTATTTGAGGCATCAGCAGCAGTGTTCCGGGCTTCTGTCACTAATTTTGATTTTTTCCAGAGCAATTTAGTTGTGGCCCAAAACCTCGCCTCTGCAATCTATAACTAAGGCCATTAAGGACGGGCTAAAAAAGATTGTGCTTTCAGCAGTCTTGGTGTGGCATGCTCTTCGCTGAACATAGTGCACTTTGAATCAAGGACTGCTCATGCAGTTGCCAGAAAGAATGTCTGGCTGGAAAATTGAGATGTCAATTTGGTGTTCCAGGCCATGTTAGCTAACTTGCCTTTCCCTGGGCCACGTTGTTTGGGACCCTGCTGGAGGCAGTCCTCATTGGAACCAAGAATACAACGAAAGTGCTGTCTTCACTAAGAAGTGCAAATTCAGGCTCCAGCAGTCTTTTCAGTCCTTGACACAGGCCTGAAGGTTCTGTACATCTGGCTCTACGTCCAGGAGCTCCCTGATCCAAGGCTTTTGCCAAAAGATCTTCAAGGGAATCTTCTTTTGCCTTCCCTTCACAAGAGTCTGAAGACAGCGACTTCTGCCTGATGCCAGACAGGACCCTGCAGCTGTTGGATTACCTTTTCTTGTTAGCACATAGCTGGTTACACGCCACTTTGGGCAAGTGGGTGCTGGAGATGGTCGCCTGTGGATACTTGTTAGAGTTTGTCAGATGTCCCAGGGACAAGATTGTGGCCTTTCCAAATTCCAGAGATCCAGTCAAACACCAAGCATTTCTGAAAGTGATCCAGCATCTCCTGGACCTCAAGATGGTAGAGCCAGTACCACTGTTCCAGTTCCGCTCAGGAATTTATTCATTTTTTTTCTTAATTTCCCAGCATAATAGCTATTCTGAAGAAACACATTTCTGAGGAGGAAGTTTTTCAGAATGGTAACTCTCAGAGCCATCATGACCTGTCTAAACAGACCAAACTTTCTAGCTTCTGTCAGTCTGTCCAAGACCATGCCTATACATTCTGATTTGAGACAAGCATTGGAAATAACGTTGCACTCGTTACAATGAGCATCCCTTCAGTATAGAGCCCTACTCTTGATCTCTGCAGCCAGGATGTTTACTGGAATCCTCAAGGTGCACCTTGCCTGAACAAAGAGTTTGCACACTACCTGAATAATAAGCAGATCAAGTCTCTGTTTAGGAAGCAAAGCCTTGGGGGTGTTGAGGCTGCACTCTGCTGCCTGGAATCTCATGGATTCATTTTGAAGTGGACTCTTTAATCCCAACCCAGAGTCTAGGACTCTTGGCGGTGGTGGTGAACACTTTCTAGCACAAGATGTTCCTGTTGAAAGAATAATAGTTCAAGGTTCTGATGATGCTGCAGCATATCAAGAAATCGGCTAACAGTAGACCTCGTGGAACTGGCTCAGATCCTGAGCATGGTTATCTTCTATCAAGACCTGGTGAGCTGGTAGATTTCACTCACACCTCATTCAGACTCTCCTGTTGCCCTTTCAGGGCTGAATTGCATCCAATTTTCAACAGATTCCAATTCCAAGACATCTTTGATCATCCCTGGAGTGGTGGATGTGTCTGCTCAGACTTTTAGGGAAATCTGTCATCCCTGCCCAGGAATGACCATAACCCTATCTTAGGATGGGAGTCCCTATGAACAATCGTACAGCAGAGGTGATGTGATCCCTGAGAGAGGCCAAGATGAGCATGAATTGGCTGGAATTTCAGGTGATGGGCAAGCATGCGCCCATTGGGATGTTTATTTCAACTAGCAGGGAAGGATGAGGTCACATTTTTTCCCATGTAGCAGCCTGAATTCTCCTCATTTGGATGGAAAGCAGCCTTCTGTCTGCAGGCAGAGCATCTAGCAGGAGAAGTATACAAGATGGCCAACTGGTGTCCAACTGGTTGAGCAGATCCTCCATCCAGGACTCGGATTGCATCCATGTGACATCAATTTGGGTGCCTAACGATGGACCTCCTGCAACTCCAAAACATGCCCAGTTACAAGCTTTGTTTCCTGTTCCCATCAAGCAGTTGTATGGTCAAATGCCTTGGAAGTTGTGTGGCCAAATAGTTTGCTTGTATCTCTTCCCCCCCCTCCCATTTCTCTTTTCCCAAGGGTAATCCAAAAAATAAGGGAGAGGAGGGTGGAAGTGATCCTGATTGAGCCTCGCTGACCAGATGGCCATAGTTCCTGTACCTGAGCAATTTGTCTGTGCAGGGGAGTTGGTGACTGTCCAGTAATTACGATTGCTGTCCCAGGGATCAATGCCTCATTCTCAGCCAGTCCTTTTCTGGCTGGCTGCTAAGCAGCAAGGGCTAATTAAAAATGGGTTACACCAGGAAGTCATGAACATCTTACTCTCCATTTGTAAGTCCTATACCAGCTATATGTATGGCACCATCTGGAAAGCCTTCCTTGCTCCATGTAAGAGAGAAGGTAGAACCTACTGTGCCATAGAAATGAGAGATGTTTTGGGTTTTCTGCAAGCAGGCCTGCGCAAGGGGTTTAGTGTGGGCACCTTTAAATACCTGGTGACAGCTCTTCAGTATCTTACACAATCTGGGAGCAGCGCCTGTCTTCTCTCATTTTATATCAAACTCTTTTAAGAGGGGCCTCATTGTTAAATCCCTGGTGATCCATGGTTTCCCTACTTGGATTTGAATTGGGTGTTGTCTCAATCTCATCCATGTGTAAGAACAGGAATGGCATACCCTTGATGTTCAAAGGGCTCTTTGTGGTTGTTGGGTTTTTTATTTTTTATAGGACTGCTTAGGAAAGCAGAGGTCTTATTTGTTTCTTTTCAGAACAGGTCCTTAGTGAAATGGACACCACCTTCTCCATGTCCAGATGGCTTCAAGATAATTCTGTGGTAATAGGTCGTGCATATCAGACCTTAGAGAAGCAGACAGTGGCAGGTATCACTGCTCATTCCCTAAGGAAATATCAGACAAGCCCTGCTGGATCAGGCCAAAGGCCCATCTAGTCTAGCTTCCTGTATCTCACAGTGGCCCACCAGGTGCCTTGGGAAAGCAGCCACATAAGTGGCATGCAAGGCGAATTTTCTTCTTAAGGACATATGTAGGGTGGCATACATGTATATGTGATGTGCTCTTCAAGAGTCTGGGGAGAAAAGGAATTTTTTTGCTGTGAATGTCTGTTTTCCAAGACTCCCAGAGGGCATTCTGCCCTCCCGTCTTTCCTTCAGGGGACCAGCATTTTTCAAGGCTTCTGTCTTTGCCATTTGTGTGGGGGAGGTAGAACACCTGGGTGAGTATCTTCTGTGCTGTTTTCTACATTTTTTTGTTCTCTCTCTGCAGTACTGAGCAGGGTTTTTTTCAGTAAGCCTTTTCCCGCTAGTTAGCTGTTTCTTCTTGCTGGAGTGGAATTTATTTTATTTATTTATTTATTTAAATAATTTATACCCCGCCTTTCTCCCAACAAGGGCAATCAAGGCGGCTTACAGATAAAAATGTTAAAATAAATATGTACATTAAAGATGATTAAAAACAAGTAATTAAAACAAACAGCCCCAGAGGGTCACCTATATTTACATTTGTTAAACGCCATTTGTAAAAAAATTGGGGTGCTTAGCTCTTCCCATCCTTTTTGGGAGGGCAGGTGGTCCTTCCACCTACAGGAAGCCTAGTGTCAAGGTGGACCATGCCTACTGTTCCAGGGAGAGGTGCCATCCTACTGGTTTGGAATACCCTCCTGGAGTCCTTGAGAACAGCAAATTCATGGTAAGAAATTCCCTTTTTTCCATGAACTAACCTTTTGGTCTTGGAACTTCAGCGTCTGTGAGGTTTGTGAGAAACATCTCGGCACCTTGCTTAGGGCTGCCATTGCTATTGTTTAAAAATATTTATATACAGGTGGGGCCCTGTTATCCGTGGATGGGCCCCCGACCCCCCGTGCGTGACCCCCACAAGTCTCTTATTTTTAGCGCAGCAACGTTGGTTTCTTCCTTAAACGCGATAAGCAGCCTCCTGCTGCTTATTGCAGGCAAGTAGAGCAAGACTAAGTGCTAGAGAGGCTCAACAATGTTAACAGGAAGTGCTTTTGTTAACTTTGCTTGAGCCTCTTTAGCATTTAGTTTTGCTCTACTTGCCTGCAATAAGCAGCAGGAGGCTGCTTATCGCGTTTAAGGAAGAAACCAACGTTGCTGCGCTAAAAGTAAGAGCTTGGGGGGGGCTCAGAAAACCGCAGAGGGGGCATTCGCCCCTATCCAAGGTTTTCACGTATCTGTGGAGGGGGGCCCTGGAACGTACCCCCACGGATACGGACGCCCTACTGTACAGAGAAACATTTGGTTCCCTGTCCAAAAAGGGATCACAACCTAAAAAGATGCACAAGAGACACTAGCGACAGGGATGAATAGGGACAGTTGTTCTCTCCCTGCTAAATAAAAGAGAATTGCTTGGAAAAAAATGCCTCTTTACTTGGCACACCATATTCAACTTAAAAGGTAGCATCGATGACTAGTTTCTAACCATTCATGTAATTCAATATATGAATTAACAACGTTTCCCCTTTGTCTTGCACTGTTTCAAAACATTTGTTACATAAAAGTGATGGTGTTCTTCTGCCTACAGTACTTATGTGCATTGGGTGGATCTTAAACTTGCAAAGGGGAAAGGTATATGAATTGACCTCCAACTTCTAGGCAATTTCTTGTTGCTTTAAAAAAAGGATAAAATTATTATTCACAAATTAGATAGTCCTGCATTCCTGTCCCCTCTCCATGTACTAGTCTCCTGAGCAACACCTTAAAAGTTTTCTACCTGTTTTCTAGTTCATCTTCTGACCAGTGCAGATTGTACTATACCATAGCATTTTTTTCAGATGAGCTTTAAATGCCTTGCTCGTATTGGCAATTGCATTTTCTAGTATTCATTCACTAGCAAGACATATTTGCATCAATCCTGGGTGCCCTTGGTTTTGCCATAATTCCTCTGAATCTGCAATATTTAACAGCTTTGTGACTGACTAGTAATTGCTTAGTCAAGCTGTATATGATTGGTGAAAGAACAATCTTAGCTTGCTGCTATTCTATCTTCTTCCCGTAAGAGCTGCTACTTACAATGTGTGTGTGAACCCCACCTTTTAAAAACTTTTCAGATATATGCAAGTCAGTGGCGTTGCTGGACGGGTAAGCAGCAGTAAGTGGCGCAAGATGCTGTTACATGGGGGTAAGTGGCCCCACCCCCTCGCCAGTTGGAGCCATTCCCAGGAGCAACGACAACGTTGGGGTGCTCACAGAACCAAATGGAGCCTCCTGCGCATTGGCCGTCGCTGCCCGGAATGGCTCCAACCAGCAAGGGGGTGGGGCTGCTAACCCCCATGTAGCAGCAGCGTCTTGTGCCACTTACTGCTCCGCACCCCCTCCAGCGATGCCACTGATGCAAGTGATAAGAGAAAATCCGATAGCTACTTTCGTATTTCTGTTCTGTTATCTACTTCTCATACTTGCATCTTCTTAGGAACCTTAGAGAAACCTATACAGAGTTTTTAGGCAATCTCTGACTGAGGTAATTCTCATGAATAGCCGTTGAGGTGATACCCTTATGATACCCTCATGTCATTTTAGACTATATGTGGAGGCTCATTTGATTGAATGTTTCTACATGTTTTAAGTCGTCCCTTTATAAAAGCTAGCAGGTACAGATAAGACTAGGCTACATTTAAGGTCTGTGTGAGCCCCTCCCTGCAGTCAGAAGTGTTAATAGTTTGGACATAGGTGTACCACCTCACCCTTTGTTTTGTTAGAATTGGACCCGAGTCTTGCTATACTCTTAACTATACTCTTAACTATACTTGCTATACTCTTGCTATACTCTTAAGGTGCTATACTCTTAACACCTTGACAGTGCTCTCCAATCAAAGGGAATGTTGAGTTCACTCGGACATTTTGAATTAATAATCCACATGTACTAAGCCACTCTTCTGGGGTGTGTGTAGTTTCTTTTTACTGCTGCATATATAGACTTGGTCCAGGAACTAGTTTATAGGTCTTGATGGTATTTTTTATATTTTCTGTTCTTTTTCCCCCCTCACTTTTGGCTTCAGAGTGTTGAAATCCTATCGGTATGTACAGTAAAGGATAATGAATGTAATTGTTTATCACTTTGGGCACCATGTACATTCTTTATTCCTCTTTTTACTACTCTGTAATCTTACATCCTGCATTTTTTCCAGTCCAGTTCCTTTTAAGTGACCATAAACTGATGCCAGTGATGAATGTCAACAGAATCCACGACTTTCTGCTTGTTTTCCATGTTGCAGTCATTTTTCTAGTCTGTTTGCATGTGACCTCTGGACCCCTTTATCCCTAAGCCTCTCACTAATGCATGATGATTCAACTGTTTTTAAAACATGAATGAGATTCTGACTTGTTTCTTCATTAGTGAGGAAGGAAAATTGTCTACCTCGCAAGATGCTTCTTGTAAATACGTAGTGGAGGAGAACACAGACGCTGGAGAAGAAAATCCTGCTGCTCCACAGTCTGCTAGCAGCAGTCTAGACCAGAGGTAACTCTTTGTCTCCTAATTCCTTTCAAGTGCTAGTCCATCGGATTTAATTCTTCTAATGGAGTTTTTCTACAACGGGGTGGGCCTTGTGTCAATCCTGAGACTGATTTGCAGACTCTTTTTCCCCCCTCCCCTGTAAGCATTTGGACTTGTGATTGGCTGGTTGAGTGAGTGTGTGCCCATACCAATTTCAGTCTCTCTCTTTGGGTGCTGAGGGTTGCTTTTACTTTTGTTTGTTTGAGAAGTCACTTCTCCATTCTTTCCCACAAAGCAGTCTTTCATTCCATTTGCAGCAAAATCCTCCTGAGCCTTGGCAGTCACTCCACCTCTCCAAATCTTTAGTACCTCCCAATAAACCAGCCCCTGCTTAACTTCCATTTCAGTTTTGCTAGGAAGAGTGGATTTTTGTGTGTAGTGGAAGAATTGGGCACTTAGTTCTGAGACCAAAAACAAGATATTGGGCTGAGCATGAGCTCAGAGGTACCCAATTTTGAGTGTATGCTTTGTCTATGAAAAGAAAGGAATGGGATGGAGGAAGAGAAGAGTTGTGGAAAAAAATGTTTCTAAAAATCACAGAAGCAAGTCGTTGTTTAAAAAAGGGAGTGTAACAGAATGTCTAGTCATTTTTTAAGGAAGAGTAGAGAGGAAACTTCTCTAGGTGTGTGGAGATGGGACAAGTTGCAAGGAAAGTTACTCAGATCATAGAAAGGTTCTGCAGAGAGAGAGATTGTTCACAGTGTGAATCAAGTAATTATGACTGACTCTGTCTCTTCGTCACCATTTTGTTCTGGTAGATTCCAAGGTTCTCGGGGAAATTGATGTTCCCTGAGGCCTAAACTCTGTCCACCATATCCTACAACTTACAGTTGCCTGCACAAAGTACAACAACCTAAAAAATGTCAGATGTGGAAAAGGCAGTAATAAAATGTTGAAGGTATAAAAGAACCAGTACACTGAGCATCCGGGTATTCATGTTTCTCCTCCACTTTTGGGGTGCTGGATAGGCTTTGCAGTGGAGGCGATTGCTGGCTGATCAGCTTGAGGGTGGATGAAGTAAGTTGGGATGCTCCAAAGAGGCAGCAGTCCCATGGCTTGGGGGCATCCTGGTGTGACCACTACATGGGCTTTTATTCTTCCAAAGGGGGTCAAATATCCTGGGTGAGACCTGGCAGGGCCATAGGCCCCTGGCCTATACCCTGGCAACAGCGCCTGTGGTGCTGTTGCTTAAGGCCAATTTTGGAGGGTCTAGGAAAGCAAGAGGCTGATGGCATCTCAACCTGGGGGGTTGTTTCTAGACTAAGAGGAGTAGGGAAAGTATCACACCACCTCACTGAAGGAAGCATGCAAATTATACCAGTGGTCAGGGTCTCGGAAAATGGATACTGTCACTGTAGCCAGCATCCCACCCATATTCTCTTCAAACTCCCTTTTTGTGAATAAGGCTTGCAGATTTAATGTTGTCATGTACTTAAAAAAAAACCACCACTACTTTGAGGTAGGGCAAACATTGGTTATGCTACAAATCTGTAGTAGCAGAAGAGTAATTGTTTTGTATCCTGTTGGCCAAAAGGCAGTCTGTTCACTGAGATTGCTTACTCTTCCTCAGCATATGGAAGGCGGTCTTCCAGTTAAGCCCCCAAGTGTTTTTGTGTGGGGTGTGGGTGTGTTTGAGAGAGAGGAAAACAGTTTTACTGGGTTATTTTGAAGGATTTTCTACCTGCAGATCAAGCCGACTCTCTTGAAGTGGCTGCAAATAGGGTTGACCTGCTTTTGTGCCAGCGTCTGAGGGAGGCCTCCATGGGCCCACTCACCCAGGGCATCCTGGTAGCCCACCTCAGAATGAAGGACATCATAATGTTTTTCAGATTGCTGCTCCATTGTGAGCTAGATGCTATAGTGTGTAAAGAGCCATGGATTTGTAGTAAACTGGGTGAGCAAAAGCATATTTTGTCCCTGAGGTTGAAACAAGGGGGTCATTCTGGACAACGTTTGGGCAGGATGGTACCTTGAGAGACAGGGGTCTTGCAGGTTTGTTGGAAATAATTCAGCGAGACTGTGGGAAGAATTACAATAACCTAGTTGCCTAGATATGATGACATTCTGACCGCAGTAGTGCATTTGGTTCTAGGCTGGGCTGTTGTAGAGCTTTCTGTGTTGCTTCATGAATATGGGGGAAAGATCCTGGACCATAACTCCTCCATGTTATGTTAAGCTAACATTTCACTGGTGGAGTGTTTCCTGCAGATTCCAGAAAGGGATGCCCTCCCTTAAGGATCTTTTATTTCCCTCCCAGCCCAGGTCTCATTCTGTGACATGCAGGTATTTTGATAGTTGTATATCATGCGTAAGGGATCTGTTCAAAAGAGAATACGGTAGTTTACTTTCATAAGTTCTAACTTTAAAAAAAATACTAGCTGAAATAGGTTTTCAATGCCCCTTTAATGAGGGTGCCACAGTCATCATACCTCACCTCATTTGCACCAGTCATTCCTTTGTTAGTGAGGATCCGCTCTTGCAAGCCTCATGCCTGCCCAGATGTGCCAGGGAGGAGGGTCAAGTGCCTCTCCCCCCTCTCCCCTTGTTTTTCTTTCATTTTGTAAGAGCGGATGCTCTTGTATGATTGCAACTTTACTCCATATGTGCAGTGGCAGCCGTGGGACCCCTTTCACTGGTTCCTGAGCACGGGGTGAGTGCATGACCGAGATCGCAGGAGGGAGAGTCTACTTTTGCAAGCTTCTCACCTGCTCAGACAGATGTCCCTGGAAGAGGAGGAGGGACATGTGCCTGCCTCTCTCACTCACTCACTCACTCACTCACTCACTCACTCACCCCGTATGAAGCTGGCTAGGAATTGATACTCATCCGTTCTTGTGACCCTTGCCAGGTGGAGGAAGAGAGGCGCCTGCCTGCCCACTTCTCTGTTTGTGTGTCTGTCTGCTGTCCTGCCCTGCTATGCAATTATGCATTTTGCATGCTTGTCTGGGCTTGCATTAAAACTGTACTTAGTGTCACGGTTCAAAAACAAACAAACAAAAAAGCTTGGGAAACACATTCTGAAAGAAACAGGAGCTGCTTTATTTTTTGGCTGCTGAATTGTAAATTGATGCTTTGATTCCAAAAAGGTTCTTTAACTTCTACAATACATTTCAATCCATAAGGACCCTCAAGTTAAGGTGCTGCAGGATTGCAATAAGACCTTTAGAGCCACTTTATTAAACATCTCTTGAAGTTATATGTTAAATGATTGTTGGTTTGAATCCATTGCTCTAATGTGGCTCCAAATGGCTATTTTTGACTTGCACAGAGCTTAGCAGGCATTCTGGGTGTGACCATTGATCCATCTAACTCGGCAACTAACAATGCTCTTCAGGATTCAAATAGGATTTTTTCTCTGTCCTATCTGGAGATGTCATGGGTTGAACCTGGGACCTTTTTGCACACAATCTATATGCTGTACACTGAGCTTTAGCCTCTTAAAGTCCACATAGCTGCCTTGGTTAACATTCATTTTTTGCTAATGTGTATTGTAGCTTTTCAATATTCTGGTAATGCTTAAAGTTTCCTTTTGACTTCTTAGGACTGATCAACAAGCTCTTCTAGCCGAGGCATCTGTTAATGGCCCTGTATGATAGGTGATATTGACTGCTGTTGGCTGAAGAATATGAACTGATATTCAAGGATTTGTGTTTCTTGAGGATTACATCTAGACCCTATTGGAGCCAGTCACTGCTGCACTAATTTTGCAAGGGATCAGGACCAGCAACATTTATATTCTAGATTTTAAGACATTGTACAGAAATTCATAAGTGTAAAAATTGCACATTGAGAAATACCAAGAAATTTTTGCGTATGTTTATATTGTATTGTTCTAAATAATGGGTGACCTGTGAAATACGATCTTGCCACCCAAGTAATGATAGTAGTGATACTATAGTTAAAATGGCTGTAAGAATAGTTTTATAAAAAAGTGAATACACAAATCTAATGTATTTGAGGCATAACTATTTGACAATTAGTGACCAAAGTATTTAGCAGTTTTTCATAATTTTTCACCCTAAAATTCTGAAGTCCATGTTTCTTTCAGTTTGGCAAATAGTTCAACTGCAATGCCCTCTAAATGTTTTGGTTGTTTTAGATTTTAAAAAATGATTTCAAAAATTTTTTGGTGTTCAACATTTTACAGCAGGTTTTCAATTGGTAATTGTTTTCTGTATTGTTAACCAGATCAAAATGTAAGTCTATTGGTAGAGATTTTAAGTATTTATTGCTACAACTTAGTTGACAAATTGATGTTATTGTAAAGCCATATGTTCTGTTAAGTCTTGTTTGCTTGAAACAATACCTTACAGGTGAAACACTAGAATATTTTGAAGTGCACATGGCTTGTTGTGTATTTTTAAGTGATTCACCTACATTTTTAACCCATTCACCAAGATGTACTTTAATTCAAAGCATTATAAAATTAAACATTTTGGAACAATCTTCATATTTAAAACACTGTAATCCTTTTGACAAATCAACTCAATATAATGAAATGCCCATGCTGCTCATGTAATTACACTTCATGCATTTTAAAGGTATAATATCTTTAAATATCAAAATTGGGCACTTGAGCATGTTAATTGTTATATTTTCACTGTTTTGATCTGTGAGGTTTTTCATTTGTAAGTTTTAAACCAGTTTTTTCATAACTGGCTTGTGTATATATATATAGTGATTATGGAAACTAATTGTAATTTATAATTTTCTATGTCATAAAATTCCAACCGCCTTCTCAAACAGAAGCAATATAATGTATATTGCCACATTGTCTGGTGAAAGGGTTAAAGTACTTCACCTCTTGCACTTTTAGATGCAAATCCATTTTTATTTCTTTAATAGAAAGTTATATTCATTTATTTTTACATCATTTGTTTTCCTGACCAGTATTTAAAAGCCAAAAGGATACTCTAAACAATGGCCAATGACTTATTTTAGAAAGTGTCCCAAGCTATGTGCCTAAATATTACATTGCATACAGAAATAAAGACAAATGTATACTGGTACTTTTTATTTCTCATTTATTTCCAACGTTTCAAAAACAGTGTTCATGTAATGACTCCACCTGAATTCCAAATAAGCATGCTGCTGTATCTGAGGGTTCTTTTGGCAAAAACGAAGGTATCTGTCATAAGCTGTTTTCTCTACATCTACTGTAAAAGTAGGAGTCTTGAATTTCAGCAGCCAGATTCCCAGCATCTTTTGTAAGAACATAAAGTATCTCTTCAGCCATTGAAACAGTTACACTGAATATTAGCATTACGAGAGGGCCTGGTGTATTTGCAGTTTTTCTTAACATTTCTTAGGGCACAATCCTCCCCACCCCTGGGCTGGCATAGCATGTCCTGGGCCAGCCCAGAGCTGTTGTAGAAGCTGCCGTAAGGCAATTGTGCCAGCTCCAGGCCTGCATCAGCCTCCGCGTGCCAGATTCAGCTGGCGCATAGCCCAGGAGGGTGAGTGGGCACGAGGGCAGAACAGGCAAGGGGGGATAACAGGGAGGGCGGACTGGACTGGGAAGGAGACTGGATTGGCAGCAGCGGTGCACGCCAAATCCTATCCCCCTTCACTGGCTGGTTTCCCATGCAAATTATCTTTCAGTCATGACTTTTGCTTGGCATGCTTGGAACTAAAGGCCGAAGCACACTGGGCCTGTTCTGCGTGCGCCGTGACAAATGCAGCAAAAGTTGAGAATTGTCCAAGGGGGGCGTCGACGCAAACACGGCTCCCGGCGGCCCTCAGCGTTCCAGCTGGAGGCAAGTCCCACTGAAAGAACGCAGGGGCAGCCGGCCGCAACGTGCTGGACGCATGCAGAACACGCCTGGTGTGCTTCCGCCTTAATGCTTGCTTTGGATGATGGCTCAGATGTAGAGGGTATACAGTGAACCCTCAATTTAACAGACTAATGGCAGAAAGGTGTCGGTTTAATGCTGAAAGTCCATTAAATCCAAATGCATTTAAGTCTATATACATAAGCAAAACATATGACTAGTTAACAGAGCAGAAAATATCTTGCTTCTGAAGTCCATTAAATTGAGGGTCTGCCTTAACTCTTTACGGCCATGCCATTTTCCCATCAAATTATACCTCTGAAGCAGCTAGCTAACCCTTGCATATCAGGGTTACTGAACTTTAATTACTTCAGGGGTGTGATGTTTAGCAGAAAAGTGACATGAAGGTAAAGAGTTAAATGCCCTCTATCTCCCAATCATTGCCCCAAGTAATCATTGCATAGGTAAAAAGACCTGAACTGCAGTCATGTGAAAAGTCTAACTATCTCCAGGGTAAATAAACCCATTAAACAGATTTTTAAACTTGTATTTCAATTATAGTAGACATTTTTGAAAATAGCCTGTATATTATCTTGTGGAAAAAAGCATGTTAAAGCCTATACTTATCTCTGAAACCAAATCATGTCTCTGTCTATATGAGGTGGTGTGACTCCTGCTGCAGAGTGAGCTTTATCTTCTCAATTCATGCCCTACATGCATTGCTCCAAAACAAATTCCTCCTCACCCACATGCACTCGTGCACACACCAACTGTGCTTCAAGCAGGCTGCCTGCCTTTACAAGAAACACCCTTGCATGTGTTGATTTTTTTTTAAAAAAAGTGTAACCTGCTAAAAGGATAGTCCCAAGTCTGTCCCAGGAGGGTCCACCTTCAATATTCTATTGGCAAAGTCCAGTGGTGAAGGGATGGACCCCACAGGAAAAGTTCATTTAACGTTTGCAGCTGTTTCATGTGCTTACAAGTCCCCTACCTACCACTGATACATAATACCAGGTTTCCTTTTTCTCCTGGTGGTACTCGGTGTGTCTGGTTACTGTGGTGGTCTATCCCTTATCTTCCTAGGCCACTTAGGAGGAGAGGAAGAGCAGCCTGTGGCATGGTAATCAGTTGTGAAAGGGGGGAGAAAACTAGAGTAAGGATTATTGTAGTGGGGGATAGTAGAGGGATAGATGAGAGACAGAAGGGCTGCTGAAGGTGGGGGGGGGGTCTTAGCCAAAGCCAAAAATGAGAGATCCTAGGACCCTTAGCTGCTGTTCAAACTATGCAGCCTTGAGCCTCCCAACAAACTGGAGGTAGCAGCACTAGAGCAACACACTTGAGTTGGATCACAATCACTATTGGGTCCTCTTACCTGTTTAAATTGGAGATCTTCATGTCCTGGGTGGCATCCACAGTGACTCTTATGGAGCATTACCACCACTAAAACTCCTGCACTGATCAATTGCTAGTGGAAGAGAATGTTTCAGCTTGTGCCATGGGATGATGTACTACCTCTTACACATGAACTATGGAACAAAGATAACTGCTGAGTAACAGCCATGCTCAATTTCCTATCATTTGCTACATGAGCATTTCTACTAGTGGAAGATACCACCGAATGGTCTCCAAGGATCTTAAATGAATCTACCCTGGTGCCATATTGATTTGGATATTTTGAAGTTTGCTGAGGCATAAATCAGTTCAAATTTTATTACTTAGATTATAACAGCCAAAGTAACAACAATTTTAAAAAAATCTAATAATTTGAAGAACAATCTAGTATAACTTGTAGTTGTAGTGCCAAAGTAAAATTTGATGAAACTAGCTAAATACAGTATATTAAAATGTCACTGCCTAATAACATTGACCTTCAGTAGTGACCTGACATTAACACTTATGCCTTGCTTCTCTACACACCACCCTGATCCTTGCTATCTGATGCTGGATAACTTTTGTTCCATCTATTGGGACCCAAATACGTATAGTCCTGTATAAGAAAAAAAATGCATGTTTGTGTACATCTTGAATGCACTTGTCTCAACATTACATTACAATAAAAATCCATTTAAACAGGGCAAAGGTACACATAAGGCATGTTTTCTTAGTGGTCCTGTGGCCATCTTTTTTTCCCCATGATTGGCAATGAGTCACATGATTGTTGAAAATCAAGAGTCTTTTGAATTGCTGAAATCCTGCGATGGGCAGCCTAAGCTATTGAGTGGGCTGCAATAGTGAAATCAGGCATGTGTACTAACCATGACCCCATGAATAGGAATACATTTAATACATGCTGAATATTTCATAACCAGTCTTAGAAATATGTATATGGGCAAGCCTAAGATTAAAAAAACACATCTTCCCTCATCCACTGGGCCTAGAGCAAAGGGGACACAGTCTCTTTTACATGTACCCAAATTGCTTAGGGTTATGCCTGAAGCGAACTTTCAAATAATCTTTTAGTAACAAAGCAAAACTGCCTCAGTATGCTCATGCTATAGCAAGGGGGAGAGTATAGGATTGGGCAGTAAGTTAATTCCCCTTGGTTGTCACATGCAGAAAAACATGGAGAAGCTGTTCATGGGTTGTTAATCACACCACAACAAAGAGCGCTGTAAAATCGGCACTAAGGGAAGCTGTGGTGTCAACGGTATGGCTGTAGTTGGGAGTTGTCTCCCAGTCATCCCCTGGTCTGTTGCAAGAGAGGGTTAATTATTTAAATTATCATAATAAGATGGTTCCCCGCCCCAAAGGACACAACCTAAAAAAGTGTTTAAATGAGACACTGTCAAACAGCCACTGAAAAATATGCTATGTTAGAACATCATCACTTTACAACAGGGGTGGGGAACCTATTTGCGGTGGGGGGCCATTTTCCCATAGGGAAAATTTGCTGCGGGCCGTCCGTCAGACCGCCCAATTCCTCCCCCGCAAATTTGACCACCACCCCCACGAATTTACCACCCACCCACCGCTCGCTCACTCTCCCTCCCACCCGGCAAGCGCCCACCCCCATTGCTCTCCTCCCCCCACCCCCATTGCTCTCCTCCTTACCTTACCTTCTCTTCAGCCTCCAGGCCGCCCCCGTCACTGGCGGCGGTGGCCCCGCGCGCGCTCACCTCGCCCGACTCCTTCTCAAAGTCGGCTGTTATAGACATGCGCAGAAGCAGCCGGGTTGAGAAGGAGTCGCACCTGCCCAAATTTCAATGGTTAACAGCAGAATCCTATGGATGTCTACTTAGAAGTAAGTCGTGTTGCATTCAATGGGGCTTTCTCCCAGGAAAGTGTGCATAGAATTGCAGCCCAAAGGTAGGCACTCTGTCCCCCTTTGGATATGGTAAGTCTATGCAGGAGCTCTTGCTCTCAACTTTCAAACTGCACTCTCAACTTTTAAACTGCAAGATCAATAAATATCTTAGTTTCCACAGAGTGCTGGGGCTGGAACTTAAGGGTTAATTTTTTCAAATGCTTCCAGAGGCTAGAGGCTGCTGAGAGATCATTCTATTCTACCATTTAGCAAGTGATTAAGAGCTGCTTGAAAACACAGCTCTTTGCAGTTTAAAAAAAGAGAGGGAAAAAATCCCTGAAAAGAGACTTGGAGAGGCTTGACTTGAAAACGCCTTTGAAAGAGATTCGGGGAGGCTTGGCTTGAAAGCTCTTTGCAGAAAACACTAGGCAGAAAACGCTAGGCTTTGATTGTAGGCCGCACCCCTACTTTAAAGACTTGCCTTAGGGGAAAAAGTGAGTCTTATACTCAGGCCAATACGGTATATTCTTAACAATGTCAGAACCTATTTTGGCTTATGCTTAATATATATTTAAACTTACTAAATCAGAGTCCAATGTACTGTGACTGCTGGTTTCCAGTTCAGTCAGATATCGTGTGGTAGCTACAAATTCAAGGGGGAAAAAACATTTTAAAAAACAATATAGTGGTTTCTTAAAAATTTCCCAAAGTTCAAGTACCTCCACAACATTAGAATACAGAACTACTGCACATTCATTCTGTTCAATAGTTCCTGAAGATTTACAAAAGAACTGCTTAAAAGAAATGGTGATCTTTATAAGTCATTTCTAAGATCTCTGCTGTATGTTAAATTATAGAAGCACGATTATTTATTTTGCATTTGAACAGTGCTTTCGAGTGTTCAAAGCTCTTCACATATATTATCTAGTTCTCACAATAATCCTCGAAAGTATCATTATCCCCATATTGCAGCTGAGAGGGAGAAGTTTGACTAAGGCCACCTTTGTGAATTCATGCCAAAGGTGAGATCTAAACCGGGGAAGTCCTAATTCACAGCTTACAGTGCAATCCTATCCAACTTTCCAGCACCAATGCAGCCGCAATGCAGCCCCAAGGTAAGGGAACAAATGTTCCCTCACCTTGAAGAGGTTCCCTCACCATGACTGCCCCTGCACCGCAAAATGGCACGGCTACACTGGCGCTGGAAAGTTGGTTAGGATTGCGCTGCCAGTCTCTTGGCCACTATGTTACACAAATAAGCTTTGTTTTTTAGCTTGCTACCAAGAATGTACAGCACAGCACTGGACTTCCTAACAATACCAGACATTGTCACTCAGCCCACAGAATGACCTGGTATGCCTCCTAACAGGTAGCCTGTCACTAGAAGACCGCATCATTTCCTGCTCATTTGGTTGATAAACACGTTGAAGTTCAAACTGTTGCACAGACCTCTATAGTTGAGCTAGTGTTTGAATGGCCTTACAACAACTGCAATCAACTCTGTTTTGGCCTCTAGTGGTCCTCTATGAAAACAAGGGCTGAAAACAGACCTTGCAAGCATGTTTCAAGAGAACTGATGGGGAGTGAACCATCATTGCTCAAGTTTGTATTTACTCCTTTTTTTTTGGTCCCACTATTATTTAGTTCTGCTTTGCTAGCTAAGCTCTTCCATGACCCTAGCTCTTTCCATAGGCAACTCCTTTGAATGATGCTTCACTTATGTGCTTTAGAAAGAGGTTAGATGATGGAAAGTTGAATACGTGATTACCATATAAGTCTGAAGGTTTCCACCTTTGTATTACTGAGTGCCTTGCAAACATTTTCAGATTTAGCATCAACACTGGTAATTAACCCATCCTGTTGCCTTTTGAGTAGTACTCAAATTACATAATCAGGATAATGTTAACTGTTATTTAGTGATTAATGTTATTAGCAAAGATGCCCACATAATTCTGTATCGTGAGTTCAAAAACTTTTATACGTTGCACATGATGGTGTTATTACATGCTCAGGCTAGAGCAGGCAGTGGTGTGTCGTGCCTGTCAAATTCACAGTATGCTAGTATGCCTTGCAATCCACTAGGCCAGTGGTTCCCAAACTGGGAGGTGTGGCTCCCAGGGGAGCCGTGGAAACCAGCCAGGGGAGACGCAGAGTGCCATGGAATCCTCTCAAAAAACAGTGCAATGCCAACTGGCAGGCATCAACATAATGTAATGGGGAGCTGCGGTCAATGGTCACCAATGGTCAAGGGAGCCGCAGGTCAAAAAAGTTTGGGAAACACTGCACTAGGCATTTGAGAATACTCTGAGGTCTGCCTCTTTGCCAGGTCTGTGTATGTTCTAAGCAGCAGAAGAAAAGGCAGACTCTCACACCTGCGCAAGCTGGTTATCTTGTTGTCTTGTGCTCCCTGAGGCATCTGGTGGGGCCACTGTGTGACACAGGAAGCTGGACTAGATGGGCTTTTGGCCTGATCCAGCAGGGCTCTTCTTATGTTCTTATGTTCTTATGTTCTTATGCTGTAGAGGGGCCAAGTTCATAGGGTGCTATTTTCAACCCCATAAAAAAGGACTATCATGAAAATCCCTTATGATCATAGTGAAACCCTGTATATCAAGAATGGATGACAAAAGGAAACTGGTAAGGGCAAGGGCAGAAAGACAGCTAACATTTACTTCACTCAAAGCACTCAAAGTGGCGGAGGAGGCGACCCGGCAAAGCCGGAGGCAAATACACCCATGTGGCACCCCGTCACCCTGGGGGGGCCCCTAACAACGCCTCTGCTGTCTAATATGTTTCCATGGGATAATCAAATGGCTATTTGAAATTCTGTTTCTGTTTATTTTAAAGTGCTAGAAACAGAATGCTAGAATTAAGCATCTTTTTGTTAATTCTGTGGTAAAAATTTGTACTCTCTTACCTTGTCTCCGGCCACCTAAATGAAACTGACAAATACTACTGCATACTCCACTGCTCTTCCTCATTACGTTATCTGAAGTTCGTATAACTAGCAGTTTTGTTGCTGGAGCAGTACCTTGTACCTGAAATATTGCCACAGTAATAGTTACTTGAAATCACAAGACGTAATTTGTTTGAAGCTAATGCACAACTTGTATTAATTGGGCCACACCTGGGAGCTACAGAGTCACCTTTTTACCATTTGTGGAGAGAGACCTCTCTAATCAACAGCCCTAATTTAGCTGCAAACAGAAGCCACCACACTCTAGAATTCCTTTGGGATATCTCAGAAGCATGTCACAGGTCACCTTTCTTCATATAGTTTCTATGGAATATTAAGCTATAATTGAGTCACAAATGTCAATGTGTGTATTCTTTCACAGATGAGAAATTCTTAGTAGGCATGCTTGAGCTTTTAACCCCAAAGTATACCCCTGCTATATTTTACTTGCACAATAGTCCCCAGGTCAAATCCCTTCTGAGAGACAGGAGAATAACACTCCACTGCTATACAATAGACTAGGATGGGGAATCAATAGGATATGACTGATGCTGTGGATGCTAAGGGAAGGGCTTTTCAACACCTGCCACTTAATCACATTAGTGAGAGTGGAAATGGGTCTTGTGCCCATGCACTACCCATGTGCTTCTAAACTAACCTATGCATGTCTAGTCAGAAGCAAGTCCCATCAAATTCAATAGAGCTTACTCATAGGAAAGTGTGTAGAGGATTGCAGAGTAGGGAGATTGCTCTTGATCTCACCCCACAGGTAGAATCCCAGAGGTCAAGGAACAAGTGAACTGTCACCAACCAAGGTTTACTTTGTTAGTCTTAGCTATTGCCTGTCCACAGCAGTGTTTCCCCACATTTTCTTCAAAAGTTTACTATAGTAGATGTGCATTCCAGAGATGGAGACGTACAATCTTAAAAAAATAATAAAGTCACAGCATAAAACATTCACAGATGAAGAGAGCTAGTTACGTTGCTGGTCACTGAGATATTATAGACACTATCAGATGAACAGCCTAGCAAAGACAGCTACTCCAAGCTGAACACCTATTATATAAGAAACGATCAGGCTAAGGCCCATCTAGTCCAGCATCCTCTTTCCCACAGTGGTCCACCCGCTGCTTCTGGAAAGCCCATAAGCAGGAGAAAGACATATTTCTCTCCTGCCAGTGCTCCCCCTACAATCATGACCAGTAGTCACAAATAGCCATCCATACTAGTAGCCATCACCACATCTTGTGTCAATGAATTCCACAAACTAATTATGCACTGTGTGAAGTACCACCTCCCTTTGTCCATGCAAAGTCTGCTGCCAGTTGGTTTCACTGGGTGGCCCCTGGTTCTAATGTTGTGAGAGAGGAAGAACCCACCTCCTCTACCCTGCATAATTTTATAAGTCTCAATAATCATGTCCTCTCTTAATTGCCATTTTTTCAAGTTATAAAGCCCCAAACACTGTCACTTTTCCTCATAGGGATTAGGCTCTAGCCCCGATCATTTTCGTTGCTGTATTCTACATCTTTTAAGATGCCCTTCTACATCTTTTAAGAGCCCCCCTTTGGCAAAACGCCAGCTATGCCTCTGCAATACAGTATTTTTTTTGGAGATGTGATGACCATAACTATACATAGTATTCCAAATGTGGCTGCATGATTAAGTTTGTATAGGGGCATTATATTATTAGCAATCTTACTCTCAATCACTTTACTAATTATTCCTAGCACGAAATTTGCCTTTTTCACAGGAGCCACACACTGGGTTCATGTTTTCATTGAGCTATTCACCACAATCCCAAGTGCTCTTTCCTGGCTCATCACAAGCAGTTCAGACCCCATCAGTTGGGATTTTTGCCCCAATGTGCTTCAGCATCACACATGCAAAGCACTTCACAAACTGCTTTTTAAAAAAAATCATCCAGAATAGTTTGGTGTCATCTGCAAACTTGGCCGCGTCACTGCTTACTCCTAACCCCAGATCATTTATCATTTTAACAAGTTAAAAAAAATGGAGTCTGGACCCAAGACAGATCCTTGAGGGATCACGCTATTTACTTCCCTCCACTATGAAAACTGCCCATATATTCCTTGTCTCTGCTTCCTGTTCTTAACAAGTTACCAATCCATAAAGGGACTGTCCTTCAATGACTACTTAACTTATGGAAGAGCCTTTGGTAAGGGATTTTGCCAAAAGCTTTTTGAAAGTCAAAATTAAAATCATTAGAATTATAGTGCTTCTAGGATGGAAAAAAAATGCAGCCTTTTATTTTAGAATAGCACTAAACCAATCCTCCTATCAATATTAACTTTATAACAAGGCATTACAGGTGGGCCCCCATATCCACTGATCCGCTATCCACGGTTTCAGTTATCCACGGATCGTGGGGACCCCACCGGGCTCTTACTTTTTTCCCAGTAAGCTTCATTTCTTCCTTAAACAAACAGGAGAAGCAGCCTCTGGCTATTTATTTCAGGCAAGTAGAACGAGACTAAGTCCTAGAGAGGCTCTGCAAGGTTAACAGAAACCTTCTCTGCAAGGTTAACAGAAAGCAACGGAGGCTGCTTCTCTGTTTGTTTTAAGGAAGAAACAAACCTTGCTGAAAGAAAAACAAGAGCTGGGGGCGCGTATGCCTGCCCGCAGGGGAGGCAGGGCGGGGGCCCCTCAGGAAACCATGGAGGGGGTGTTCGCTTCTATCCACGGTTTCAAGTATCCACGGAGGGGCCTGGAACATATCCCCAGCGGATATGGGGGGAGTACTGTATTGTCTTCAGAATCCACTTTAATGTAATCCTGCTCCATTTCAAAACAATCTGCTTTCACTAGTAGACACCACAGTATCTAGTTTTGACAAAATGATCAATATGGTTGTTGCAAATTCATTCTAATGGGGTTGATAGGAAGATTGGCACAAGTTTTGCTAGGAAGACACAACTGTGCAAATCATCTAATTTTTGAATGCCATGTTCATAAATCCTTCATAAACACTGCTTCATAAATCCACTAACCATTGCCACTAAAGCAGGGTCCCTGAGATGATAATCGCTTGATGAAATTGAGAATATACCAAGAATTCTGGTCTTACCATGAATTCCTATTCTCTGAAGCTCTGAGAGAACATTCCATAACAACTGAGGAGGCAATTCCCCCCCCCCCCTAAAATAGTTGGCAGGGTCTAATGAAGAAGAGACTTCTCCAAAGCCACCCCACGCTCTCAGACCACAGCGGAGATATATTTCAACCCCTAAACACCAACAAATCCTGAAATAAAAACAAGCACAGAAACTGCTAGGAAAACCTTACCGGAAAACTTTATCATTCCAGAAAGGATGAAGAGGACAAAACAATGAACCTTCCTAGGAACCTAGTCTACCACTACCACATGTACACTGAAGGTGGAAACCTGAGGAAATTGATGCTCGCCAACAACCCATGAGGCCTGGTTCCTGGAAAGACAGGCAGCATGGTGGATGGAATACCCTCCTTGGAGCTTCATTGTTCAGAGAATGTATGTACAGGCACCCAGGTGGCTGTCTTACAGATATCTATATGCAGAAAGCTCCCCTTGAAAATCATAGCGATGGTTGCTTTCTTCAGAGAATGTTACATTCTGCAAACTGGTACTGAATGTGCGCATATTCCTCTGACATTCCTCTCAAAATGTGCCTTAAATAGCATGTTCTTGGCTGGCTTTTCTCCCCTTTTAACAATCTAGTACAGTGGGCCCTCCTTATCCGTGGATTGGTCATCCATGGATTTGACTATCCATGGATGGCCATCCACAGAGGGAGTGAACCCACTGGGGGCGAGGGAGTCTTCATTATAGCTTATTGTGGAACTGTACAGGCCCGCTGCCTGCTCTTTCCCTTCGGCGACACGTTGTAAGAGTGTAAACTTTTTGTTAGAAGGGGGGAAAAAACACGACAAGAAGTGACTTCTGGTAGCTATAGGAGTGCATCGTTATGATGGGTCTCTGGAGAAGACCCAGTTGGCTGACATGTCCCATTCTCCCCTCCTTCACAACTATCACTTCCATTATAACACTGGGTAGTATGTGTGGTCTGTGTTTGTACAAATGTTGCAAGCATTCATTAGCAGGTATCTATGAGATCACAGGTAACCAGGACACAAGCTCCTTATTCAAGCTATTGGGGAGGGGGCATGTTTTATTCTGTTGTTTTTTTAAACTTTGTACAGGCCTAGCGCTCTCCCACTGTAAGATTAAAATGTGGGAAAGCTCATATGGCCAATTTTTAAAATTCTGCAAATACCAACTATTCTACTTTTTCTCCTCCTCTATTGTATTTTTTTTTTCTTTATCTTTGCAGAGGGCGTTCTCCATCTCCGGTGCTGAAGCCATACTATGGTTAAAAAAAAAAACTCCCTTTACCTGATGGCACAGTTTAGGCAAAATGCACGGTGCAGCATACTGCTGCAGCAGTTGACAATCTTGTACAGTTCCATGTACAAGAATGACATCATCCATACTCCCATCGTAAATGTCACATTTGGTGTGGTTTGGTACATCCAACACATACATGTTAGAAAGCTGCACACACATCTTGTAAGACCAATCCTACAATAAAAATTCATATAATATGCAGAATGTAAATCACTCAGAAAAATCTAAATATACAAACATGTACTTCTTTATTGAAAATAGGTATATAAACATTCTTACCATTAATAATAAAATAATTTTTATACACACACATATTATTTACCAAATAATAACACATAAAATTTACCAAAAAAAGTAGTTTAAACATTAAGTACCACACATGCACAAAATTATCCTAGCACAGGAAAACCAGCATTTATATTTTATTATGTTCTTGTGTTCACTCTTTCATACTATAATATGCAACAATATAAGACTTTGTAAAATTAAGATAAGCTCATGTTCACCTCCATAATTTCAGGAAAAACAGGGATTTTTGTATTTTCCTGGGCTGCGGCACAGCCGGGTGGGTTCTCCCGCTCATGCCACAACCCGGAAGGTAAAGCTACAGCCCTGCCAATTCAGCAGGGCTGTAGCTTTACCCTCTTGTTGCAGTGCGGGCGGGAGGACCCGCCCAGCCGCGCCGCAGCCCGGGGGAAAAATACTTTTTTGGGGGGTGCACTTTTGGGGGTCCGGGGTACGCAGCCATTGGGGGCCCACATAGGGGGTACGTGGGCCCCCAAAGGTTGAGGAACCCTGTTATACCTCATCAACTATCACACCAATTTATCAAAACATTTTATTTTTTATTGACCATGGTGTCCTTCTGGGTCGGTTAGCTGGGTTGGGGCTTGGAGGCACCATCTTGAGGTGGTTCCGCTCCTTCCTGGCTGATAGATCCCAGAAGGTGGTGCTGGGGGTTGCTTGTTCGGCTCCCTGGCCTTTGAGGTGTGGGGTCAAGGGTCAATTCTATCCCCCATGCTGCTTAATATCTATATGAAGCCGCTGGGAAGTCATCTGGAGGTTTGGGGTAGGGAGCCATCAATATGCCGATGACACCCAGCTCTTTCTCTCCTTTCCACCTGATTCCAAGGGGGCGGTCAATGTCCTGAATTGTTTTCTGGAGGCAGTTGGCAGCTGGATGTGGATGAACAAGCTAAAACTAAATCCTGATTAGACCTGATAAGTTCTTCTGGTCCAGAAGTCTACGATTCAGGTATTAGACTATTGCCCTGCTCTGAATGGGGTTGTACCCCCTCTGAAGGAACAGGTCCGCAGCTTGGGGTTCTCCTGGATGCAGAGCTGTACTTGGATCGTGCAGACCAGGCCACAGTGACCCATGCCTTAGTGACATCTAGATTGGATTACGGAAATGTGTTTTACATGGAGATGCCTTTGAAGGCTGTCTGGAAACTGCAACTAGTGCAGAATGTGGTCTCCCGTGTGGTTACCAGGGCTCATCAGTTTGACTCAGTTGGGCCATTGCTTGGGTGGCTACACTGGCTGCCGGTTCGTTTACCGGTACAATTCAAAGTGCTAATTTTGACTTTTAAAGACCTTTACAGATCAGGACCTGGGTATTTGAGGGACCGCCTCCTTCCTTATAATCTGACCCATCCTCTGAGGTCATCGGGGGGGCCCTGTTAACCGTGCCGTTATTGACGGTGAGGGGGATGGCAGCGAGAAATAGGGCCTTCTCAGTGGTGGCACTCCAATTATGGAATTGCCTTCCCTTGGAATTAAGAACTACTCCCTCTTTGGAGACCTTTCGGCGGGGCTCAAGACATTTTTATTTAGGTTGGCGTAGAATTGCTGACATGGTGGGCTGGCTTTTCAATCAAATGTAATCTTAAGGTGACCCATTAGTGTTTGTTTGGTTTTAACTGTTTTAATTGTTTTGTTTTTAATTATCTTTATTGTATTTGAACTATTTTAATATTGTTTTAATTCTGTAAGCCACCTTGGTTGCCCTGTCGGGAGAAAAGCCGGATATAAATTATTTAAATAAATAAAATAACATATATATCCACCTCAGTTTGTCATTGCATCAACCCAGTTATTCAATTCAAGATCATTATTCCTTTCCCAATATTGAAATAAGAAATAACAACTAACCCCATACAGTGAGCCCTACTTATCCGCGGACTGGCCATCCACAGATTTGATTCACCGCCAATGGCCACCCGTGGAGGAGGGGCTCCCACTGGGGAGGGGAGAGATGCCACAGTACCTGATTTAGCAACTGTGCCAGCCTGCCACCTGCTTTTTGCACCTTGCGCTGCTTTGTAAAGGTCTGAAGTGCATGTAAAAAGAAAAAAACAACGACCGGAAGCGACTTCTGGTTGCATACGCAACCAGAAGTAGCTTCCAGTCATGTTTTTTCTTTTTACAGGCACATTGGACCTTTACAAAGTGGCACAAGAGGCAAGAAGTGGGCGGTGGGGTGGCGCGGTTGCTAAATCAGGTACTGTGGTACCTCCCCCCGTCCCCACCTGAAATGCGGATTTAATTATCTGCGGATTTTCGTATCGGGAGTTCCAGGAACGGAATACCCGCAGACAGGGAGGGCCCACTTTATTTGCTTTTGGTTGGATCTAGAGGTGTCGTGTTCTCTGTGAACTACTCCCTCCATCAGCAGCCCACCACAGCACTGTGTCCCACATACTCCCCAGGGTTCCCTGACCCTCTGGACCAACCTTTGAGGGAGAGCTGGGTCCTGCAGCATGGTGGAAGAAGTGGAAAAACGTTCTACAAATGGAATATCACATATGGTACTCTGGATCCAACCCATATTAACTCATTGTACCTTCTCAAGGGAATGTTTTGTGCAAAGATGGGCATGATAAAGGACAAAAAGGCAGGGACCTAACAGAAGCAGATTAAAAAAGAGATGGCAAGAATACACAGAAGAACTATACAAGAAAGATCTTAATGTTCCTGATGACCGCGCTGGTGTGGTCACTGACCCAGAGCCGGACATCCTAGAGAGTGAAGTCAAGTGGGCCTTAGGTAGCATTACTAACAATAAAGCTAGCGGAGATGATAATATCCCAGCTGTGCTACTTTAAATCCTAAATGATGATGCTGTTAAAGTGCTGCACTCAATATGCCAACAAATTTGGAAAACTCAGGGTCATTTTTAAGGACGGTGTTGGTTTCTGGATCAAATAAATCCAAGACTTTTTTAAAATAATCAGTAGTATTTAAAATCACGGTTGCATTTCCTTTGTCTGCGGAGAGAATGACCACTTCTGAATTATTCTTCAATTGCCTAATAGCTCTTATTTCTTGCGGTGTAATATTACTTATATACAGGGAGTAACAGATAAGATTGCGTATGTGTTTAGGCAGCATGAAATGAAAACAATATTTTTGCCTACAACCAAAATTGAACAATTATTAGGTAACCCCAAGGATAAGAGACCAGATTTAACTAACCCAGGGGTTTACGAGGTTTTTTGTGAAGATTGTCAAGGCTCATACATAGGGAATACCAAGAGACCTATCAAAACCAGAGTTCAAGAGCATTTGAGAGCTGTTAAAAATGGCCAGGAAGAGAAACCAGCTGTAGCTGCTCATGTTAAAGCAATAGGACACCAGATTGACTTTCAAAGAACCCGCTCTTTATTCAGCGAATCAAGAAACAGACAGTGCTTGAATCTTGAAGCAATCTCAATAGCCCAATGACAGTCTAAATTTCTCTTTAATCGTCAGCAAGAATTATCTTACATCAATAAAATATGGTTGCCTTCTTTAAACAAATCCTTCAAGCAGCGGAGCGAACAGGGAAAGCAAAGCACGAAGGAGAGGTCATCCCCAGTCATTGAGGAATTGACAGCTTCTGCATTCAATTAAGCCATCAGCTTGATTGATAGCTTCTGCATTCAATTAAGCAATCAGCCTCTAAAGCCTGCTTCTTTTTAAACTGAGTGCATGCAAGACAAGGTTATGGACATCTGTCAGCCTGTCTCTGAGTCTCCTTTGCTTCTGAAGAAACCCCAACTGACTGGGGAGAAACATCAAGCGGGAAGAATTCAAGACTTTCTATCGTTCTGTCAGCTTTGGATAATCCGTTTGCCCGCTCTGCATTGCCTTGCATCGCGGTAGGACTGAGGAATTTCAACTGACAACGTAAGATTAATCTTTACTTCTTCAATCTAAGAGCTGAAATTACATGGCTGGAAATCCCATGAATGTTGTGTCTTTGAATACATTTGTGACACCTTAGACAGGCGGAGCGATCTAATTGTAGACAGGATTATGCTGAAAACGAGTATGGAAAATATTAAAATCAAAACTACATGGTGGGAACACAATCACAGCCCGTTTGCCCTCAGAAAGGTTCTGCGCATGTGCAGAAAAATGAATTAAAAGCCGTCGACGCGTCGGCCTCCTCACAAAGCCCTCGACCGCCGAACTGGGCGGTCGCAATGAGGAGGGCTTCCCGGCTTTGGAGCAAAGCCTTTCCGGAAGCCGGTGACACGCCGCTTCCGGGGGGGGCGGCAGCCGGGCTCTGGCGCGACGGAGCGCTCCAGCCTCCGCCCCTCGGGCGCCGTACCACTTCAGAACGCCACTGGTTGCAGCATGGAAGACTGAAGAAAGAAAGGGATTGATATTTGCTGCACAAGACTAGGCATTACAAACAAATGTTATGAAGGCAATGGTGGAAAAGATCTCGAATGATGCCAAATGTAGGCTCTGTAAAGAAAAAAAGTGAAAAATTGATCATATTGTAAGTGGGTGCAGCAAAATTGTGCAGAGCGATTACAAAAAATGCCACAAGTTGCTGCTATGCTCCACTGGAATTTGTGCAAGAAATATGGAATAACATCAGAAAAGAAATGGTGGAAAGACATGCCTGAAAAGGTGGTAGAAAATGAGCAGGTCAAAATCTTGTGGGACTTCAAAATCCAGACAGATAAAAAAATTGGAACACGCCAAAACTGTGGGTATAAGTGATGCTTATTGATGTGGCCATTCCAGGAGACAATCGAATCAAGGAGAAACAAGTGGGAATGATCACAAAATAAAAACCCTGGAAATT
The DNA here is from genome assembly GCA_026170595.1 of Plestiodon gilberti rubricaudatus. Lineage (NCBI taxonomy): Eukaryota > Metazoa > Chordata > Lepidosauria > Squamata > Scincidae > Plestiodon > Plestiodon gilberti. The sequence goes on along the minus strand of JANXHW010000001.1, from coordinate 218,655,393 downwards.
GAAATATTGTACGGGGAAAGAAAACAACAACCACCCCTATTGTCATTGGTACATAAGAACATAAGAAGAACCTTGCTGGATCAGGCCAAAAGCCCATTTAGTCCAGCTTCCTGTATCACACAGTGGCCCCACCAGATGCCTCAGGGAGCACACAGCCAACAAGATACCTGTATCCTGTGGCCACCCCCTTGCACCTGGAACGAAGAAAACCCACTTCTAAAACCAGGAGGTTGCTTATGGCTTGTAACCTGTGATGGTCTTTTCCTCCATGAATCTGTCCAAACCCCTTTTAAAGGCACCTAGGCCAGATGCCGTCACCACATCCTGTGGCAAGGAGTTCCACAGATGAATTACATGCTGGGTAAGGAAATATTTTCTTTTGTCTGTTCTAACTCTCCCTCCACTCAATTTTAGTGCGTGTCCCCTGGTTCTGGTGTTGTGCGAGAGGGAGAAGAATTTCCTTTTATCCACTCTCTCCATCCCATGCACTAGACGCAGTCCCCAAGGCCCTTAAGAAATACCTGGCCAATATAGGCATAGACAAGATTACAGTTGAACAACTGCAACGAGCAGCACTACATCGAACATTATATGGTGATATCTCACCAGTTCCTAAATTCTTTGGTAGAGTTTGAACTAGTGAGTATCCAAAAATCCCAGTCCAAGCATCTGGTGGGCTGTGACACCACCACCACGACAACAACAACAACAACAACAACAATGAATGTATCACATCTATTCTTGTATGTCCACATCTTCAAAAATTATGAAAAAATAGTTAGATTTGTTTTAACATTTATGGAGTCAAGTGTCATCGAGCAAAAAAAATTTAATAGCAAAACTAAAACAATGATTTTCTCATCTGAAAAATAGTAAATCCTACTATTCATTAACACTGACTGAAGATAGCACTCATCTGTTAGTACACTTGCAAGCATGCACACACACTTACCTGGCCAGGAAGGTTTTCTTTGAAAGTTTTGAAAGCAACATCGAGAGCAATTTTCAACCATATTTTATATTCCAAAGTTGGGCTTTCCAAAAACCTGTCAAAAGCTTCAAGCAAATCATCTATAGAAATAAAACATGTCTGGAAAAAAAAGGAAAGAAAAGCAAGACAATGAGGAATGATCTCTGTTGCTAGTATCGTTTTTTAAAGCGATTGCAGGTAAAACGACACAGTGCATTAATAACATGATTCACCCTGGCAAGTTGGACTTTTCTATATAGAGAGCTCCAATCTGGATTGAAACTGTAGTGTAGACTAGAGCATGGGTCCCCAACCCCCGGTTCGCGGCCCGTTACTGGTCCGCGGCCTGTTACAGACACGGTGCCGTGCCCCCCCCCCCGCCGGGCGGAGGCTAAAAAGCAGCAGTGGGGCAATGGTGCACTCCGGCGAAAGCAGCCGGGGTGGTGGTGCACTCCGGGGGGGAGGAAAAATACAGCGTGCATTCAATCGATCGTTCACCTCCCCCCCCCCCCCGGGTGGAGGCCGGCCAGACGCATCCTTCCCGGCTGGCCGACAGTAGGAAAGACGATACTGGAGAGTCTGCACCTGCGCAAACGTGCTGCAGCCTCTCTAGCTAGCTCCTTTAGTCTTGCTGGCTAGCGAGTCAGCGAGACTAAAGAAGCTAGGTAGAGAGGCTGCGGCACGTTTGCGCAGGTGCAGACTCTCCAGTATCGTCTTTCCTACTGTCGGCCAGCCGGGAAGGATGCGTCTGGCCGGCCTCCACCCGGGGGGGGGGGGGAGGTGAACGATCGATCGAATGCACGCATGCACGCGGTATTCTCCCTCCCCCCCCGGAGTGCACCACCCATCCCCGGCTGCTTTCAAGTTCCAGATGGGAGCTCGACACCCCTGCGCCCGGGGGCCCACGGCCCCCCTAACGACACCTCTGCACAGGGGGTGTCATTTTGCATTGCACCCCACCTCCCACTACCAACCCACCCCCGGTCCGTTGAATTTTTTTTAACCACCTAACCGGTCCCTGGTGCAAAAAAAGGTTGGGGACCGCTGGACTAGAGGATGGAGCTTTAACTCTTCGCTCCAACATGATTCTGATTAAGATTAGGCCACCTACAAGTATTTGCCAGTGGGAGCTTCACTCCCGAGTCAAACAGCAGTTGTGGAGTGCCCCAATCCAGATCAGGACCACGGTGGAGAAAGGGTTAAAGTCCTTGTACATTTTGGTAGCTGAAAAAATGACATTCATTAAACATCAAACGGCACTGAGTGAACTGTGTAAAAATGAATGACTATGGATGTTATGGGAAACATGCATCATAATTAAACTTACACCATATCAAGACTTGATAATAAAATATATGCAGCATGTAAACAGTGATTTACAGCGCAATCCTGTGTAACAATGCACCAGCGAAGCCGGCGGTGGGTGCCGCGAAAGTGCCATAAAGCACTTTCGCGGCACCTGGAGAGTAAGTGGTCCCGGAACCAAGGCTTGCACCATTTACTAGGTTAGTCCTGCGCCCGTCAGTGCAGGGGCGTGGGAAGGGCAGGCAGGGTCGGCGAGGGGGGGGGCCATATTTTATATAACGTGTGTGTGAGTGTGTGTGTGAGTGTGAGTGTGTGTGTGAGTGTGTGTGTGTGTGTGTGAGTGTGAGTGAGAGAGAGAGAGAGATGTGCCAGTGAGTGTGCCAGTAAAACACCGGCCCTCGGCATATGTCATGAATTAGATGTGGCCCCTAAAATGAAATGAGTTTGACACCCCTGATCTAGAAAGTCAATTGTATCAAAGATTACCAAAGGCAGCCATTCAAATTAGTAAAATAACATTTGAGAAACCAGCATTGTATAACAACAGTACAGTAGCCAGTGAAAAACTGGAGGCATGATTATTTCTCATCCACTACCTACTTCTACAACTGTAAAGGTCAGAGGGAACTTTCCTCACCAGTAAGCTTGCCATCTTTTCAACTGGGCAATGTAAAGCAACTTACAACACTATCCTATGCATGCCTACTCAAAAGTAAGTCTCACTGAATTCAATGGGACTTTGAGAAAAATAGCGGTGTTTCTTTAGTTGCCTCTCCTCTGTATATTATTGAATTTGTCAAGCAGATACTTATTGCATTACAATCTATTGACAATTTTTTTTATTTTACTTAAAACTATTATTAAATTGGCATTAAAATCACCCTCAAAAACTAAAACTTGGATTAAAATTTCAAAAATACAGGTTTCAAAACTACACAGAATTTCATTTCAGCCATCCGCTGCAAGTTGCTATGTAAAATAAATCTCATGAAACATATTAGGAAAACAGAATTCTCTGACCTGCACAGCAGTTTCACAAGTAACAGTATATTCCATTTCTTGCTTAGTTAGACAGTTGAGCTCTCCTATTATTGCTCCAGTGACCAAGTAGTCTGTATAGGGAAGTCCTGAAGGGTATTTTCGGTCATATAATGCTTTATCAACTCCATAACGAGGAGCAGACCCATGAAGCTATTAAATAATTTTTAAAGGGAAAAAAATAGTAATTCATCTCAGACAGAAAATTAAACAAGATATAATGTAGAACTCTGTAGAACTTATTTTAATGACTTCTTAGCTTTTGGCGATAATTCCACAAAGATACATGATCTAGATTGGGAAGCTGACTTGCTCTTCTCTCATAAAAATAACATACACTATCAGTATTTCTTACATTTTAGCCCAAAATTGGAGCTATTTATAAAGTGGCACATGGGAAAGATCAATGGAAACCAGTTTGTCATAGAATGATTATGCATAAGATCACATTACAAAAATACCTGGAATGGGTGCAATGTAAAAAAGACTACTGTACATGGAACAATGAAATCTTTTCTTGACATACTGGAATGAGTGCAACCCTCAAGCGAATGTTAGAAAGAAAGTGATAAGAGTTGTTTAATAACATTGACTACTGAATCTATGTAAAAGTATTACACATTGCTTTTATTTACACCTCTTTTTTCTGCTTTGCGGTATTTTTTTTTAAATGAAAGCTTCAAAGGCTTTCCTTTCTATACAAACAATCCTATAGATCAGGGTTTCTCAAATCAGTGGTTCCACCAGTGGTACTTTGGCCGACCAGAGGTGATACATGGACTGCTGGTCCGCCAGAACCCTGGTCTGACACCACGGCTGCTTTGCAGCTGCGTTTTCCCTCCTGAGAAGCTCTGGCCGTTAGCCGAACCTCTCAGGGGCACTGCAAAGAGCCCTCTCATCCGCCCTAATTGTCCTTCGTTTGTTTTCTGGCTGAAAACGCGGACGAAACCCGGAAGTAAGTGGCGATGATGTCATCACCACTTACTTCTGGTGGTATGTCGATGGAGGCGGGCCCCAGATGTGGTACGAGGCCTGCCGGAGGTTGAGAACCCCTGCTATAGATGTCTACTTAGAAGTAAGTCCAACTATATTCAATGGGGCTTATTCCCAGGTAAGTGTACATAAAAAGTCTCTGACGTACAGACATTCGAGTTATGAACATCCAACTTGTGAACTGGCTTGTTCAGGGCTTTGAAGCAGGTACAGCTTTGGAGACACGGCAGAACAACAAAAGCTGCTTGGAAACAACCTTAGACGTTCAATAAATTTGAAAATAATCCCTTGCTGTGGCAATGGGGAAAAAACAACAGCTGAATAGCATTGAATAGCATTGAAAATCTGGGGATTCCTAGGGGCCGAAGGGAGGGAGAGGACGAAGGAAGCCGTCAACAGGGCCAAGGTTGATTGAACACAGAGGGAGCTGAGATAATGCTCCCATGCGCCTTACAGTAATACTGTATGAGGAAAAGTGGGTCCTAAATGGAGGCGACTCCAACAACAGAATAATAAAAGCACAGCCACCTTTTATGACTACCAAGTAGGAAAGGAGGGAGGACGAGGGTTAAAGCTGAATTTGATCAAGGCCCCCTACAGCTCCCAGCTACTCCCTTGAAAAAAACAAACACAGAGAAAAACGTACAGTCGGATCTTCCAATTAATTATGATAATGTGACTGAAGATCAAAACCAAAGAAACATGCTAATGACAACACCTATCTGTGTTGTAATTTGACCCAGTGGACACTCAAGAGTTGTACGTTTGCCCATAGGCAAGTCTTTGAAATTACTCTGGCTCCTAGAGTTACAGATATCAGTTATGTATGGCTGTTTTGGCACTGGGCAGACCAGTCCTAAATATGTTCCTACGCAGCAAAGCAGCAGGGCCAGTGGGGGCGGTGCTGTGCTGCATCCTGAGTGGGAATTTTTCAAGCTGGAGGTCTCAGGGTAAGCCCCAGCCCGTGCAATGGGTCTACTCAGACCTGTGCACGCCATATGGCTGGCGCACGTCCGAGTGGATCCATATTGGCAGATCTGGCCTGGGAGTGCAGATAGGATGCAGTGCGCACTAGTGCTGCCTCTCCTGGGCCTGGTTCGCCCATCCCCCACCCTTGTTGTCGCCCCCCACCTGATTAAATCTGCTCCCCGCCCTGTTCTACCTCTGCGCTGCTCAGCGCAGAACTCATCTTCTCTGGTCTGCACAGCTCCTTCTGCGGGTGCAGGCCTTCACGCTGGCCCCAGCATCTGCTAGGCCATTGCAAAGTGCTTTACGGCACTTTTACAACGGCAAGCACAGGTGCAGCACGCATTGTGCCAGTACTTATATAGAGCAAGATTGTGCTATTAGTGCAGATGCAGTGGTGCTTTTGCAAAGGTATGATAGTTATCCCTTTACTCCGAGTTACGCACCAGCCGCCCTGATGGGGCTACTCAGATGTGCGCCAGTGGCTAGGCCCAGGAAGGGGGATAGGATACAGAGGAGGCCGCCGATCCTTCCCCCTTCCCAGGCCCCCCCGACAAATCCCCTTCCCTGGAACACCCTGTTCTGCCCTCCCCACACCTCTCTGCTGCCACACCCCTCTGGCCTTACCTTCCCGACGCGGTGCTGCTCCGTTCTGCGGCACAAGAGGAGCGGTGGAAGCCTTTCTGCTGGCGCCGCTTACTCTCTAGGTTCCACAAACATGCTTTACAGCACGTTTGCGACACCGTAGAGTGACAGAGCAGTAGCTCCACCGGTCTATTTCTAGACAGGATTGCACTGTTAGAGACCTAAGTCCTAAACCATTTAGGACTTTGAAAGATTTAAACCAGCACCTTGAATTGAGCCTGAAAGCATACAAACAGCCAATGCAACCTGGGAAGTTTCTTATTTAAGAACTTTTATCCCACCTTTTCCCCCATAATGGGGTGCCCAAGCTGGCCAACAACAAACATAGAGTACAATAAAAATATAATAATTCAAAAAGAATACCATATAAGCAGCACATCCAAATACAATATGCTCCATGAGAGCTGTCCTCATCAGCGTTTGGACACCTGCATTTTCCACCTGCTGAAGATTATTTTCAAGGGCAGTCCCATGTAGGGTAATCTACCGTAATCTAGAGGTGACCAGAGTATGAATAGCTGCCAGGTCTAACCAGGGCTAGGCAAACTGTTTTTGCTTATATTCTCTCCCACTCACAGCATGTTACTACTGGACCATGACATTCAGCAGTCTCCTTCATCAGCAGTGTCACTCATGTCTCTTACAGGGTGGGGGTGCTGCCACAAAATGAGGAAGAGAGTGAAGCCCCATAAAGTCGACAGCTAGCCATTCTAAGCAGCCCAGAACATTTTGGGGAATCTGGGCTGGCTGCCAGCCAAAGACTGGCTTGTAAAAGGGGGAAACTGGGTTTGCAACTCTCCCTCTGCTCTGGTTTCCACACATTTGACGATGTTGTTGCTTATTATGTGCGTATATGCTGCACATGCATGAGTCCTGGGCACTGGAGTGGTTTCCAAAAGCTTTTGTTCATGCACATGGTGGCACTACCCTGCCCCTGGCAAATGGACTAGGGCTAAATGTGAACCCCTCTTCCAAGTGGGTAGAACACAAGGGCAAAAAAGGATTTTGTAACACTCAAAATGCTGTCCAAACATTAATACCTTGCTTAAACTGAAAGCACTACTCATCCTGAGCGAACTGAGAAATCCTTGATAACAGGAGGTATACCAAAGGGCATATTCATAAGGAAGGAACTGACAATAGCTCCCTTCATACTTTTGCCATCACGGATGGCATCATGAGTCAACCAGGCAGGACAATAGACAAAGCACCACCAGGTTGAACCAGTTCTTAAACCATAAGTACTGGTGGCAGTGGTAGAATTTCAGGTCATGACCAGCATTGTGACTTATCTTTGAGATCTAGCACCACTTACAGGCAGTACATCTCAATTCTTTATTCAACCTGGAATAAGGTTAAATAAGCTAATTCAGAATCAGTGCTTTATTTCATCTGCTTATATTTGCTTAGATTCCATATTTTCTATGAAATCAGAAGCCTCAGCCTGGATGATATTTTCAGCTCCAGAAAGAAATCCATCATGATTCACATATACCAGCAGTTAACATAAGAACATAAGAAGAGCCCTGCTGGATCAGGCCAAAGGCCCATCTAGTCCAGCTTCCTGTATCACACAGTGGCCCACCAGATGCCTCAGTTCTTTCACGTACTATACCAGCAGTTCTTCATAAACCTCTCACATTCATGAAGGAACATGAAACTGGGTTCTTTATCTGTGATTTGGTCAGACGAGCCCTGCTGGGGAAGTTACTAGCTGTTGATTGCTCAAAAGAAATCATGGAGATGTGTAGAACACTCATTGAAAACAAATTCACGGGAAATGAGCAAATGCAATGTTAAGGATTATTAGGCGCAAACCTGAAAATAAATGGTAAGTATGCCAATATCTTTGATGTGCTCATTTTCAGAATATTCTATGAGATTTTATGTGCCGCATCTGATAAAAGGAAAATTGGAGTACCTTCCTAACAATGCTAGATTGAAATGCAAAAAGCATTTGGAGCTTTAGAAGACTAACGGCACAATCCTCACTCGCTCCACCGCTCTAAAGCATAGCAAACGTGCCGTAAAGCACGTTTGCAACAACTTGGGTGTAAGTGGTGCTGGGGTCAGCACCGCTCACACCCATGGCGGACTGAACCTGTGCCAGATGACCCAGGTAAGGCCTAGGCCGCTTGGCGCAGGGCCGGGCTGGTGAGGGAAGCCATTGGTCAGCCTTGGCTGGGAGGGGGTGACGATATCGGTGGCGTGCTCCACTGATATCCTATGCCCGTTCCCAGCCCAGGTCGGCCTTACACAGCCTCCCCAAATGTATGCCAGGTCTGAACCTGGCGTACATCCGAGGAGCCCTGTAGGGCCCCGGCCAGCTTACACCCAGGGAAGGGTACAAACGTCCCCTTCTCCCAAGGTGCTCCCGGGCTGCCCTGTAAAGTGGGGAAACGTCATTTTTTAAAATTTATAGTATTTATACCCCACTTTTCTTAACCTGGCAGGTAACTCAAAGCGGATTACAAGACAAAAATTGCCGTGCATATAAAATAAAATATACATAATAAAATGGAAATGTATAGAATTATGAATGATGGGGATAGTAAATGCGGAGAAATTGTATTCCCTCTATGTCATCAATGTAGTTGATTTGTGGTAGGTTCAGGACAGAACAAAATTAAGTACTTTACAAGAGTACTGTAATGATCATTCTGTACATGGAGTTTTAGAATAGCAAACAAAAGATATGGTTCAGGGAGCTCATAATTTAAAATTGACAAAGAGACCGAGCATTTAAAAGAGGACTACGCACATCCAAACACAGCTAATCAGCACATGCTCTGATGGATAAGATCCACTGTGTGAAGTGACTGTTACAGGAACTGAATTCCTTAGCTCTTGAAGTCTGCCACTCAAATCCAAAGCCTTGACGTTGAGCATTCTCCAGAGATAATGTGAGACCCTGTCACTCAGATGAGAGTTTAGTCAATGGAAAAAGCATTTTGGATTTATATATTACTGCTGCATATTTAATAATTTATACCATATCTAACAGCGCAATCCAGCGTAGCCTAAATCGGCCCAGAGCCAGCGTAGGGCATCGCAAACATGCCGTAAAACATGTTTGCGACAACGGGAGTGTAAGCACCGCCAGCATGGAGGCTGGCACCGCTTACTACGCCGCAGAACGGAGTCCACGTCGGCCACCACAGGTAAGTCCCGTGCCGGATGGCGGGAGGGGGGCCATTGGCCGGCCAGTGCTGGGAGAGAGCAGGGATATCGGAGGTGATATCCTAAGCTTCTTCCCAGTCTGCACTGGCCTTACACCGCCTCTACACCACTGGCCTTACACCTCTGGCGTGCATTCGAGGAGGTCCATAGGCCTTGGACTTGCCTACAACCGTGGAAGGGGATGAACATCCCCTTCTCCTGAAGTGCGGCCTAGCAGCGCTGGGGCAGCCTGGAATGGGCTCCGGATACAGCGGCCGGCCCTTTAGGCCCTTTACACAGGATTGCGCTGTTAGTTATCTTCTTTTTATAAAAGTTACAATCTACTTTGAATTATTATTAGCAATCTTCTTTTATAAAAGTTACAATCTACTTTGAATTATTATTATTATTATTATTATTATTATTATTTTGCATACAATAGGCTAGGATTCTAAATAAAAGATTATCCATTTCAATATCTAGCAATACATGATTTAAAGTATGAATCAATTTTATCATACAATTTTATGATCTGAAGAATTTCTTTCACATAATATACAAATGAACATCAGTTTCAGAGAGCATATAAATGATTTAAAACAGATGTGAAATTCCCTCTATGTAGACAATTATAGGCACTGGTGATGACATTAGATACATATGACTAATCACAGTTAATGCTTGCTGTTGCCAATTAGCCTTATTAGCACAAGCAATTTGTGCACAGGATGACATTACATTAATTACTGTAAGCAGCTTGTTCATTTATTGAGTACAGTACATTTGGGGAAAGGTTACTTTATCTGTAAATTAATCATAACCAGCTTTATTATTACAAATTCAGAAAATTGGGGGGGGGGACCTTCTCTAGGCAAAGTGAAAATTTGGGTAATGAAAGTCTAAAAGTAATTTACTGTTATTTGAATAGTATTTTTTCTTCTGAGGTGAACAAAGGTATTGTGTGCTTTTTATCTGAAAACTGTACATGAGTCAGATTCAAAATTGCTAACATTAGTTGAGCATTATGACAATTAAGAAGATAGCAAAGCAAAAAACTTATGTGAAGATTTAATTCAAAAATGAACTTGAAGGATCGCCAAAGGAAATATGTGCTCGTGCTCTCTCGCTCTCTCTCTCTCTCTCTCTCTCTCTCTCTCTCTCTCTCTCTTTGCTGCTTCATGAAATAAAGGTGTTCATCACTGCAACAGGTAAATTAGCATAGAGATGATACGGTATAGTTCCAGCAGCGTAAACAGTTTTACGACTGTCGCAAATGCAACAAAGCTGGCAGGTGCGACCGGGTCTGCATGATGACCAACACCAGAACCTTCCGGTGCAGGTAAGGCTGCGCAGTGGATTGGAGGGAGGTGGAGATGGGATAGAATGGGGCATGGGGTGGGCAGAACAGTGAGTTGGGGGTAGAAAGGGCTGACTGGGCCCAGGAAGGGAGTGGGTTCTGAGGCAGCAGGGCCCGCTGAATTCTAACCCCTTTCCCGGGCCTGATCCACCTTCCCAGGTCAACATGGACTTGTGCCAGAGATATTGCTGGCGCAGGTCTGAGTCAACCCATGGTGGCAGCAGGGTTTTACCCCGGGGCAAGGGAAGAAATGTCCCCTTACCCCAAGGAGGCCTCAACATGCCGAAACACCCCTGCAGGTGCGCCGCTGCAATGCTGCATTGGCGCAGCTGCAATGCTAGGATTGGGCTGCTAATATATCCTCTAGAGCTAAATAACTTAATAATAAATTAAATAACTAATAATAGATTTTTTGTAAGCCGCCTTGGGTCCGCAGGGGGAAAAGCGGGGTATAAATGCAGAAAATAAAATAAAATAAACTTCCAAAACTTAGAGCCCAATCCCATGACCTATATTACTGAGACAGTGCTGTACAATGCTGGCTGCCCAATTTTGACCCAGCTCATTCCAGCTGGGTATTTGATTCATAATCAACTCTAGATCAGTTTGCTGGGAAGATGAGGTTGCAATTTTTTGCTGAGAGTCCAATACCTCCCATAGATATCCAGTGCAGGCTACTGCCAACACTTAATATACCTACCTGGTACAGAGCCCCCCCATATCCACAGATTCCTCATCCGCGGTTTCAGTTATCCATGGTTGAGGAATCCCCCCCGCACTCTCCACAGCCCCCCCAGGCACTTAGCAGGCACATTTGTCCCTTTCCCCCGGGTAATGTCCCAGGTGTACCTATGGGTCTCCTTGGATGTATGCCAGCAAAATGGCTGGCGCACATCCGCGGAGTCCGTGTAGGACTTGCCAGGCCCAGGATGGGGGATAGGTTTTGGTGGAGCATGGCACTGAGGATCCCTCCCCCCTCCCGGGCCTGGCAGGCCAATCACCCACTCCTATTCCACCCTGTTCCACCCTCCCCAACTCCCCCCACTGCCCGGCACAGCATTTACCTCCGTCCGCCAGCGGCGTCCTGTGGTTGGCGGCATTGGCGTCGCTCCCATCAAGCAACGGGAGCAGGTCGCCCTTGGGCCCTCCGGGCGCTCCGAGGCCAGCCGGCGCTCAATGCGTCAATGCGCCGCATTACCAATGTGTCAATGCGCGAAACAAGTAAAACTACCTGTATTGACGCATTGGGCCTTCTTTCAGAAGGCCCTGGAGCGCCGGCCAGGCCGGACGCTCCGAGGCCGGCTCCGGGGCCGGCCTTGGAGCGTCCGGAGGGCGATGCGAAGGGGTGGGGAGGCACCCAGGGCAGGGTGCAGCTGGGTCGCCCCCCAAAAAAACGATTATATAGAGGGGGCATAGTCGAAGACGTCACTAGGGTGACGCGCGCCCCCCGCCTTCGGATGACGCGCGTCCTAGTGACACCTCTGGTTGGCAGAGAGTGAACAGCACCAGTCTCTCCACCAGTGCCACTTACTCTCCAAGTGTCGGAAACGTGCCTTATGGCACGTTTGCAACACCCTGGAGCAGCAGAATAATGGTTCTGCCACGCCAAAGTTTGACAGGATTGCACTGTAGGTGATGTTCTTTACTCTTTTTGCCTCAGTTAAGACTATGGTATTTCATTTATAGCTTACCTTTGTCATGCCTGATACAATTAAATAGATTCCTTGTGGGAGTTCACTTTCTTCACATATGATATCTCCATAATCATAACAAAGAATTTTTGCCTTTTTCTGAAAATAACAAATACAATTTACAACACACAGAAAGCATTATAGGTCATAGTGTATACCAGTGGTTCTCAAACTTTTTAGCACTGGGACCTACTTTTTAAAATGACACTCAGTCTATCGGGACCCACCTAGCTTTACGCAGTAGCATCGTATGATGGGGGGCCCTGTGGCCCTGGGCCCCAGGTGCCAAGTGGGCGTGCTGCTTCCGGGGCCGCCGATATGGGGAAAAAGTTTTAAAGGGCAGCTTCAGCGCCAGCTGCCGCTCTGAAACGCGGCTGCTGGCACTGAAGCTGCCCTTTAAATCTTTTTTCCCCATAACGTGAGGCGGGGCGGCGTTAGCGTGGATCCAGCTCGCTCGCTCGCTCTGCATTTGCAAAGGGCTGAAAAAGAAAGGTGGAGGACTTGTTAAAATCAATACCTGAGCTGAGGAAACAAAAGGGGAGGGAGAGCAGTCGCAGTAGCGTCGCCTGATATGGGGCGGTGGTGCGGTGGGCCCCAGGGCGCAGGGGCGATGAGGCTCTGGGGGGGGCGCGGGCCTCCTTCAAATCCCTTTTTTTTTTTTTTGCTTTTTCCCACTTTTTTTTTACAGTTTTTCCGTGATTTTAAGTTTTAAAATGGCATGTATGTGTGTATGTGTGCTTTGCCGGTACTTAGCTTGTATATTGGGCGTTCCAGCGACGATCTTCTTCCTGCTCCCGGGCGCAGCCTCTCCCTGCGCCCGGGCGCAGACTCCGTAATGCCCCCAGGAGCACTTTCCGGAGTTTGCGCATGCGCAGAGCCACGGAGTTTCCAGGGACGTTCTGCGCATGTGCAAACTCTGGAATTAACAGCTGGGGGCGTTACGGAGTCCGCACCCGGGTGCAGGGAGAAGCGCCTGGGAGCAGGAAGAAGATCGTCGCTGGAACGCCCAATATACAAGCTAAGTACCGGCAAAGCACACATACATGCCATTTTAAAACTTAAAATCATGCAAAAACATTTTAAAAAAAACCCAAAAACCTGTCAAAAATAGGTTTCGAAACTGAAACCTAAAATTTTTGACAGTTTTATTGGGGGCGTCGGGGGGCGGCCCCATTAGCGGGGGCGCCTGGCGACACCTCTGAGAGGTCGTCTAAACTAAGGAGCGCCAAGGAGAGACAGCTGCGTTAAAAGCAAGAGAGTCTGCAGGCTTGTGTGGCAGTGTGGAGAGCCCAGGAGAGCCCATATCCTCAAAAACAAGTAAATCTTTGCTTCTAGCATTCATTTCTGTCAATATTCATTACTTTTACTGGGTCGCTAATTTAATTTTCCTATTTTACTGGGCTGCACTGTCTTGAAAGATCTCAAAGGGAAGCAGTATATCTACTCAGAAGTAAGTCCCATTACAGTCAATGGGGCTTACTCCCACGTAAGTGTGGATAGGGTTGCTGCCCCCTTAAACACCTTTTTAAATAACTAAAAATACATATAAGTTAAAGAAATAGCTGTCCTTTGAAGAACTTGATGGATCCAGTGATATGAACAACTTCTTAAAACTGGCTAAGTTTCTTCTACATCTAAAAACACTGGCTCTTTTGCTGAAAGATCTAAAAGGGAAGTGATTTGCAGGCTGCCAACTCTATGCATGTCTTCTCAGAATTAAGTCCCATTATAGTCAATGGGGCTTACTCCCATGTAAAAGCACTGGCTCTTGATGAAAGGAAATTAAATCCATTTAAATAAATAGCGTGCACTTGCTGTAACAGAATATGTGAACAGTAACACCACTGGCGGCAGGGAGTATAGAGGGGGAGCAGAAGGGAGGACGGGCCCGGGGCGGAAGGTTGCATTTGCGCCCCCCCCCAATCGCTGCCGACGCAGGGAGTCTCCTGTGTGTTGTTTTCACTGCTTTGACTGGGTCGGAAGGCGCGGGGGCGGGGCACTTCGTTCCTCCGTGTAACGGAGGCTCCGATCACGGAGGAACTTAGAGCTCCGCCCCCCCTGCAGTGACGCCAGTGCCTATAACGAAAGGTTAGTTTTGTTCCTTCCCTCACTGTGTTTGGGGCAGTGGCATACCTGAAGGGTTGTGGAGCCGTAAGTTGTGCAAGGCGCTGAACTGCTCCTTGCAAACGGTGTAACGTGGCCCCTCCCTTGCAAACTGGTGTAATGCAAAGCCACTACCTGCGCATTGCCTTCGATGCCAGAATAGCTCCAGCAGTGAGTGGGAAAGGCCACGTTACACCGGCTTGCAAGTTGTGGTGCAGCACCTTGTAGGATTTATGGTGCCGCACCTCCTCCAGGAATGCCACTGTTTTGGGGAAGGTTTCAAGACATAATTGTTTTGACTGACCTTCCCCGATTACTCCTGATTGCCATTTCCCCTCCACACCCGTTTCTCAGATTGATGTGATGCTGATTATTTGATTGATGTTTCTTATATTTGTGGTGGTGGTGGTTTATTTTTAAAATTGTTTTTATTTTATATTGTAATCCACCTTGAGTTTTCAAAGGAAAGTAGGGCAATTTTTCTTTTAAAACATCAATAAAATATATAGAACTGAGCCTATCAAATGTGCACAAATTCTTGGTCCTCCTTCCCCTTCAGTTGGGATCACTGCTCTGGAAGAAGGGCTGCTACTGAAGCAGTTAATGGAGGATGACAATAGAAATGGTAATGATCAAATGATGTAAACCACTGTGCATTACATTCCTTTGAATATGCATAAGGGCCCTATATGCGGATTTTGAATGCACTGCACCAATGTAGAACCCAGCACATTAAAACTGTGTGTGTTGGAGACAGACGTGGGCTGATGAAAACATTGGACTCCATGAGTACAGATCCTATTCAATCCATGGATGCCAGGCAGGCCTAGAGGTAAGGCAGGTACACCTGGTGGATGGGGAAGGTGGGATCCTACTCCCACACAGAGTGTAGGCTCTGAACACTTGGGAACATGTGTAAATAGGACATAACATTAAAAAAAAATAGCATATGTTTTACTCCAGTGTTTTAGATCTAAACATTTACCTGAATGTATTCTATATGGGCTTTATCATTCTGTAGCCAAATGACATTGCTCAGAAGTTCCTCTGCAGTGGGTGGTGCAATTGTAGATGGAAGTGTGGCAAGTTGTTTCTTTCTTCTTAGAATCACCTAAACAAGAAAAGTACACTTATACAGACTATTTAAAATTTCTTTTAGACATAAAACAAGCCATTTAACCACAGCTGACTCTATACGGACATATCTATTATAAAACTGCTTATACAGACATTCCCCGGATAATGAAGGGATACATTCTTGAAACTCTCTTGTAAAGTGAATCCGTCGTTAAGTGAGTCTTCAGCACCATCTAGTGGTCGATTTTGGTTTAGTGCATATACCCTGTTTCCCCGACAATAAGACTGGGTCTTATATTAATTTTGGCTCCCCCAAAACACGGTAGGTCATTTTCAGGGGAGGTCTTATATTTTTGAGTGCCAGCAAAAATCACGCAAAAAATTTTATGTACAACCTTCAGATCAGAGGATGATTTCACAGCAGCTAAAATGGGACCCTGGGGGCTTGCTGCAGCCTCAGGCCACCTGCCCGTCTCCCCACCCCCCTCGAAGCGTGAAAGCCAGAAAGCCATTCTTTCAAAAAGCCACACAAGGGGAGGTGGGGGGAAGAAATGGGGCCATTCTGCTCTATTAAGGAATCGGGCTAACCCAGGAGCTAGTGGGAGTACGAAGCGTTCTTCCTCACCTTCTCTCTCTCTCTCTCCCGCTCTCTGTGTGTTAGAAGGAGGCTGTTGCGCGGCTGCCAGCAGGCACGCGGTCATCAATAGTGTTGTTGGGCGGAACTGAACGCAAGCACGCCCCAGAACTAGGCCACACAGGGCGGCAATGACGAGGAGGCAAGGGAGAGCTCACAATGGGAGGGGACAACATGAGACAGCCTTGACCGCCCGATGTTCGTCGGCAGTAGCCACGCCATCCCCCGACGCAAAGATCCCGTTCCCTTCCCCCTCAGATCTCCAGCCGCGCAACCAGCCGGCTGTCGCTAACTGAGGCCCCTCGCACTTATTGTGGCACACAAACACTCTGCCCCCATACAGGCATGGTAGGTCTGATATGAGGGGAGGGGGGGAAGACAAACGAAGGGAACCCAGCAGGCTGGTAGAAGGAAAAAAGGCGATGATCTGCAAGAAAAAAAGCTGAGCTCACAGGGCTCTGCGAAAAGGCAGTCGGACGCAGTGATGCTTCTGAGGCTCAGTATAGTAAAACCTTGGATTGCAAGTAACTTGGTGTGCGAGTGCTTTGCAAGACAAGCAAATTTTTTATAAATTTTGACTTGATAAACGAGCAAGGTCTTGCAATATGAGTACATTGTGTTCTGCAAGAGATCTCTGTGTGTGTCTGCAGAGGAATAGCAGCATCTCCCAGGTTCAGCTCATTAACAAGCTGCTTTCCCTCCTTCCCCCTCATGTCCCTGCCATTTTGCTCTTGCAAACCTAACTCATTAACAAGCAGTTCTCCCCCTTCCCCTCCCCCTCACTTCCCGCCTCTTGCAAAGACTTTTACTCTGCAGAACAAGGCTCCAGTTCTGCAGATCGGACTTTGTAAGAGGCAGGGACATGAGGGGGAGGGGGAAGGGGGAGAACAGCTTGTTAATGAGCGAGGTTTGCAAGAGCAAAATGGCAGGGACATGAGGGGGGAGGGGGGAAAGCAGCTTGTTAATGAGCCGAGCCCAGGAGATGCTATTGTTCCTCTGCAGACACACACAGAGATCTCTTGCAGAATAACGAATCATTTGAGTTTCCATTATTTCTTATGGGGAAATTTGCTTTGATATACGAGTACTTTGGATCACAAGCATGTTTCTGGAACGAATTATGCTGAAATCCAAGGTTTTACTGTACAGTAGTGTGCTGGCAGCCGCACTGAGTAGTCGGCCGCGGCACAGATCTCTGTAATCAGCCACGCTAGGTCACTTTCGGAGGAGGTCTTATATTTATAAGTGCCAGCAAAAACTCATGCAAAAATGACGGTAGGTCTTACTTGAGGGGGAGGTCTTATTTTGGGGGAAACACGGTAGCCTACCTAATGCATTGCAATATAGCAGTTGTAATAGAAAATGAATGGCATGTACTCCAGCTGTTCGGAGCTAGATAAGCGCTTTGATGTTTAGAGCCGAACAGCTGATGAGCTGGGGATTTTAAAAGACGGGTCTGGAGTACTTACCATTCACTCTCTATTACAACTGCACTGCATTACATGGGCAGCCTGATCCAGCGAAACAATACATCGGTGAAGCGCTTGGCATCGCAAAATTGCAGTAAGGCACTTTTGCGCCTCTTCAGGAGTAAGCAGCACCGGCGCGGAGGCTGGTGCCACTCTGTCGTCCTCTGGACCCTGCGCTGGACGCCACAGGTGAATCCCATGCCAGTCAGCACAGGGGCAGACCGGGGTGAGGGCGGGCAGGGATGGGGAGGGGGGCCATTGGCCGGCTTGGACTGGGAGGGGGTGGAGGGTCCAGTCGAGTCCTTTTTTCTGCAGATTTGGAACCCGCAGATTTGACTAACCGCGTGTTCCGACACCTCGGAAGAAGGGGATGTTCATCCCCTTCCCCCAGTGTAGGGCTGCCTCCTCGAATGTACGGCTTGAGGCAGCGGGGTAAGGGCCATCAAGGCCGGGAATGGGTCCAGGATATTGGCAGAGCTCACTGCCAATATCCCCGCCTCCTCCTGGTCCAGCTCACCCAATGGCCGCCCTCTCTTACCACCCAACCCACCCACCCTGCCCCTGACCCAACCAGTGCATTTCTTACCTGGTCAGGTGAGAGGCGGAGAAAGGGCTGCTGGCCTGCGCACTGGCGGCCCTTACTCCCCGGATGTCGAAAACACACTTTACGGTGCATTTATAACACCTGGTGCCTGCGGAGCATGTGGATCGTGCCATTACTCAAATAAGAAAACCTGAGATAAACCTTAGCTAGATCAATAGACAGTAAAAAGTTCTACTGGGAAAGGAAAGCCACAATGAACCTCATGGTCTTCATTTTGAACGACCGTGTTTTCCTGAAAATAAGACAGGTCTTATATAAGTTTTTTGCTCCAAAAAACGCAGCAGGTCTTATTTAGTTGTTGCCGCCTCCTGTCCCGCAGGCCAACTGCACTGCAGCCCACCAGTTTTCGGTGATTTTCTTTCTCAATCTCAGCGAGCATCTGGATGCCAAACACAGCCGCAAGTCCACCAGGAACGCCCCCCCCCGCTCAGCATCGCTCTCACTGAACGCAGCCACAGGTTCTCTGGAAATGTCCGAGTTCACGCCCCCCGAGTTCATGCCCCTCGCTCAGCATTGCTCTTGCTGAACGCAGCCGCGGGCTCTCTGGAAACGTCGGAGTTCACAACCCCTGGGTTCACGTCCCCTGAGTTCACCCCCCCCCCCCCCGCTCAGCATCGCTCTCACTGAACGCAGCCGCAGGCTCTCTGGAAATGTCCAAGTTCACACCCCCTGGAAGTCCAGGTGGCCAGGTGCCACGGTAAAAGTAAAGAAACGGTAAACCCTAACTAGGTCTTATTTTTGGGGTAGGTCTTATTTTCGGGAAACCACGGTATTGCTTTTTTAGCCACTCAATATAGTACTGCCCAGATATCTGCATTTTCCTTGAGCACTAAGAAAAAAACTTGAATGCACATTGGATTGACTTTGGGATTGTGGCATAAACACTATGCTCTGGATGTCCAAGAAATGTTGAGTTGTCTTCTGGAAGCACTAGATACTTTGCCAAGTTTCAAGATGTAAGAGAGATCACAAACATAACTTGAGGGCTGCTGGCAAACTCCAGGAGACAGCTCTGAGGGACTGTCTCCAAAACCCATCTGACTGTGGTGGCAAGCTGTAGTGGAAATTGCGGAAGAACGGCGAGGAGATAGTGGTGTTATCAGTGGTCCCCTGTTTTGACAGATCCGGGAAGGAAGGGGTTAAAGGACCTGGAGTTTGACAGGACTGGGACATAAAGGGTTAACACCCAAGACTGCATGAGTGGACGCACAGCTGATGGCAGTTGGGCGTGGCTACACACTTGTGGACAATCAGAAGGACTTCTAATACAGTGATTGCCAGCCAACAGCTGCAAGCCCTTAGCCTTAATTAGGGCTAGGAAGGATAAAAAGAACACGTCTGCAACACGGAATCACCTCGCTGGGGGAGGGCATGCTGATGGAGCTGCTAAGCTGGTGGACCTGACCTTGCCATGCTACCTTGCCAGAGGGACATGCTACTGGATTCCTGAGCGACGATGACTTTGTTCAAGACCGGGAGACTCTGCTGGACTGACTGCTCACCTGGATTGACTGATATTGGGGAAAACTCTGCCTGACTGGCGGTAGGAGAGATTTTTTCCTGATTGGACTCTTTGCTACAAGACGCTTTGCCGGACTGGAGAAAGGAAACAAGGAGATTCCACAGCTGTGAAGTAACTAGCTGGGATTTTCTACAGAGACGGACTCTATTTAGACAAGTACTGCCCAGGAAGGGTTGCTGGACTATTTATTGCTGGGAAAGTAATAGATCTTGTTAATCATTGCCTTTGAAGTTCAGTGATTTTCTTTTGACACACAATTGCAACTGAAAAGGAAAGGTGTGCTAACATTTTGCCCAAAGTGGACTATTGAGGCTGATATTTAAAGGGAATACTAGTTTGCCCCCCACCAGGAGTAAAGTTTGGGGTGCAACACATGGTTAGAAAGTAGGGCTAGGGCTTATTTCAAATCCCCACATGAAGTTAGGAAATTCACAGAGAGACCGTGAGCGTCCCTATCTCTCAGCCTAACCTACTTTGCAAGGTAACTTGTGAGGATAAAATAGATAAGGGAAGAATCATGCATGCCGATTTGACCTACTTGAAGAAAGAACAGGATCAACATGCAATAAATATACAAGTATGACTTTTTAAAACTACCTTATGCAGTTCAGTTCCTTCATTTCTATCAACAATTCCTCCTGATATCATAAACTGAAGTGATTCAGAAGCTGTGTTTAGCACTGTTTGGACTGCTTGTTTGGTTTTCACAGCAGTGACAATATCTGGATAATCACGCTGCATTAACCCTAAAACAAACAAAAATGTTAGATTTTTAATGAAGAACTATGCAATGTTAACTCAATGGAAGGAAAATGGGATTAGCTCATTCTTCTGAAAAAAGGTACATGGCAGAAGGCAGATAGGACCCTGGGATGATCTCTTTCCTTTCCTCCTGGGTGGTTTTTGGATCTTTTGTGTTCACCATGTTGGCATTCATCAATTTCTTTGGTTTAAAAAACTTTTTTTTTAAGTTGTCCTGATTTTCTTCCCGTCTGGTCTGGGCGTTTGGTGAGAACCCCTCCCATCAAGAGTCCATTTTAGATGGTCCTGTTTTCTAAAGTAACAGGAAGGGATATCCCCGAAGGATATCTTTTGAATGCCCTCCTTTCTCATTTGAAGAGCATTTGACTCCAGATCCAAATTAAATCTGGTATCCTACTCTTTCATGAGATGGGCACGGTAGTAACTGAGTACTTCATTTGAAGGAAATAAAAAGCAGTAATTATTGAGATCGAATGAGGAGTAACAACTGGATTAGTAGCCATGCTTCGGAGGGAAGAAGCCTTTATTGTTAAATATCACATTAAAACAGTAAACATTGGCTTCAAAGGTCGATGTTTCGTCCGATTTCTTCGTCCTTTTTCAAGAAAGTGGGCAGAGAGGCTGCAAAGGCGTTAACTGAGCAAAGCAGCCGATTAACATCAAAAGAAAATAGCAGACTCGTGTCAGTTAGCCTTAGGAAACCCCTGGCCAACCGCTCGTGTCAACATTCCGACTTAAAGGAACCAACACTGCAATTCCTCTTCTTTAAAGGAACTCTGCACAATGTAGGCATCCAGGCTTTGTTAATTGTATTGGAAAATGCAGAACACTTCCCCCTGAGGAGACAGGATAGGTGTCAGCAGTGGTTCCTCACCTTGACGGGCCTAGGGAATAAGGGGTTAAAACCCAGCAATAGGCTTGCTGCACAGCTGCAGCCTCTAGAGGCAGCCAGGCCATTAAGCATAAAAGCAGCACCTGGAGGCAGGAAGGGTGTGGGTAACAGAGAGGAGAAATGCCTGAGAAGGCTGACTAACTTGGCTGGACGGACCCAGCCTGATCTTGGCATTATGGACTAACTCCTGGACTGGCTCACTGACCTACTCTGGCTTGGCTGTTGTGGACTGACTTGTGGAGACTGACTGGCTTTTGACCTTGGACTGACTTGAGAACCCTGACTGACTTTTGAATTTGGACTGGCTTTTGGACTTTAGCTTGGCTCACAAACTTAGACTGCCTGACCTGTGAGTGGAAAAGGGGAGCTAATTAGCCAAAAGCAGACCTAGGCTTCTGGAAGGGATAGAAAAAGGGAATTTTCTGGGACATCGATAAATGGTAATTCTGTAATGAAGCAGGCATTATGGGTTTTCTAGCCATGTTTATTATTTGAGAAATAAAACTAAAATCGTACTGTCCTCTTAAGAGATTTCTCTCACACACACACTCTGGAGATGTGCGTAGAGGCGAAGATGAGTCTTATTTCTCCTACCAACGTTTCATCCCACACGAGGGACCTTGTCAAGGTAATTCAGCATAACGCTGCTGGATGACACTGAGAACATGGAGCTCTTGCTAGCATATACCAGTAAAAGCCATGGCAACTGTTAACTGACAACGGAATCATCAACCTCTGCTCTATTCCTCCTAGGCTGCAAATATGCTCTTTTCAGGATAGGTAGCCAGATTTTATTGGCAAATGACAGCTCTTG
Source organism: Plestiodon gilberti rubricaudatus (assembly GCA_026170595.1). NCBI lineage: Eukaryota > Metazoa > Chordata > Lepidosauria > Squamata > Scincidae > Plestiodon > Plestiodon gilberti. The sequence continues at coordinate 218,633,392 of JANXHW010000001.1, read as the reverse complement.
CTGTCTATTCAGAAGACTTGCAGGTTTCCTTTGGGAGATTGAAATAGCCTCCAGATTTAGTCTTTGTTTTAGACTGGCTTCCGAAAACAACGAACGGACCTGCTCAAAAGCAATTTGGTGGCCAGATTCCAGGGCGTGCGCTGCCACAGCAGATTTTTCTCCTTGTGACAATTTTACCGCTCTCTGGTGTTCTTGTACTCTTACTTTAATAGGTCTCATTGTATTTCCAATGTAAGCACGACCACAACCGCATTTTATTTCATAGACTCCTGGGTTCATTAACGTAGGTCTTTGATCTTTGGGATTTCTTAGTATTTGCTCTATCTTAGTTGTAGGAGCAAATAAAGTCCTGATCCCATATTTTCTCATCACTCTCGCTATTTTGTCTGTGGTTCCTTGTAGGAAAGGCAATGATAACCATCGTTTCTCGTTGTCAGCTTCCTCCTCTTTTTCATTATTCTCTCCCGGCTTAGGGATATAGTTTTTCTTTTTAACTTGTCTCTCCCAGCATTTGTTAATTTGCTGCAACTGATAACCATTAGCCAACAAGGAATCTGTGACGATGCGCCTTTCTGCAGCTAAAGATGGTTCATCACAAACCCGTAATGCCCTGAAAATTAAAGAATTTATTAAGGAGTTCTTTTGCAGTGGGTGGTGATTGGATGTTTTGTGCTGGTATCTTCCCGTGTGTGTAGGTTTTCGGTACACAGTATGTCCGAAGGTTAAATCCTTCTTTCTAGTCACCAAGACGTCCAAGAAAGGTAAAGTCCCATTTTCTTCAATTTCTATCGTGAATTGGATCTCGGGGCACAAGGAATTTAAATGTGCCAAAAAGCCTTTCAGTTCTTCTTCCCCGTGATCCCAAATACAAAAAATGTCATCGATGTATCTTAGCCACGTAGATGGTTTCAATTTGGCTGATTGTAAAGCCTTCTGTTCAAAAAACTCCATAAACAAATTAGCAACCACCGGGCTTAAGGGGTTGCCCATCGCTACCCCTTCCTTTTGTTCCCTAAATACCCCTTCCCATACAAAATATGTGGAGGTCAGGCAATGACAGAAGAGGGGAACTAGATCTTGTGGTATGGTCAGGTCACTAATTAAATTCATTACTTCGGTTAGCGGCACTTTTGTAAATAGGGATACTACGTCAAAGCTTACCAAGATTGATCTCTCTGTTAATTTTGCTATTTTTAAAAGTTCAATGAAATGGTAGGTATTTTTAACATGGTGAAAAGTATTCCCAATGTAAGGGAGAAGAATTTTAGCAAGATGTTGGGATAATGCATGCGTAGGAGATCCTATATTACTAACAATAGGACGTAGTGGAATGTTGTTCTTGTGTATTTTTGGAAGACCATATAGTCTAGGTGGCAGAGCTGATGATTTAATTAGTCTATTTTTAATCTCCAGTTTAAAATTGGACTCTTTAATTAGCCTGTTTGTTTCTTTTAAAATTTTATTCGTAGGATCTTTATTTAAAATATTGTAAGTTTCTGGACTCAATAGATCAGAGATTTTATTAAAATAATCCATTCTATTTAAAACTACAGTAGCATTTCCTTTACCTATCCTGAAAAGAGCATATTTGCAGCCTAGGAGGAATAGAGCAGAGGTTGATGATTCCGTTGTCAGTTAACGGTTGCCATGGCTTTTACTGGTATATGCTAGCAAGAGCTCCATGTTCTCAGTGTCATCCAGCAGCGTTATGCTGAATTACCTTGACAAGGTCCCTCGTGTGGGATGAAACATTGGTAGGAGAAATAAAGACTCCTCTTCGCCTCTACGCACATCTCCAGAGTGTGTGTGTGAGAGAAATCTCTTAAGAGGACAGTACGATTTTAGTTTTATTTCTCAAATAATAAACATGGCTAGAAAACCCATAATGCCTGCTTCATTACAAATTGTACCAAGCCATGAAAGTTTCCATACTACAATGGTAATTCTATTACCACACGGCACATTATCAACTTCAAAGAGACAAGGAGACTGGTCCAAGAGCCCTCACTTAGGCAAAGGTCACCATGAAGTGATTGCCATTTTTAAAAACAGATCGAATATATTAAACAGACAACAGACAACAAGAAATGACATGTATCGATAAAGCCGAGATGCCTACATTGTGAAGAGTTCCTATAATGAAGAGGAATTGCAGCGTTGGTTCCTTTAAATCGGAATGTTAACATGAGCAACCGCTCATGTTGTGAAAAGTAGTGTTTCATGTTGTGAAAGCAGTGGCCACTTTGGCCGTGAAAGTTGCCTCTGCAGCCGCTCTTCACAAAGAGACCGTCAATGGCACCCGGGGCACAGCACGCGCGCACGCGCGCACACGCACGCACACACACACACACACACACCGGCCCTGGCCTAGCTACACAACTGGCCAGTCCCTTCCCAAAACATGGTGGGGGATAGATTGATAGTCTTTTCCCGTTAAATAATGAAGACCAGAAACCTTTAAAAGTTATCGCTATTTAAAAAACAAAAAACAAAACTTGGACAGCCTAGAAGCCTGCAACTGTCCTGCTTTCAGCAAGAATGCAGGCAGGAACTTATCTGGAGACTAGGGCCAGTCTTTCTCTCCCAATATCAGAAGACTATGAGCCCTGACTTCTGACATAGGAACATAAGAGGTTCCTGACATCCTTTACTCTCTAGAAAAGGGGGGGGGAACCACCTATTTTTGGTGACCTCTGTTACAAGTTCCAACAAAATTTAATTTCCCGCTAACCCACCAACTATATTCAGCCTGTAGTGTAGACAAAAGAAGGCGTTTTTCCAGATGCGATGATGAACTACTGTTCCCTGGCACTTCAGAAGATTGTACATCTCCAAACTCAGCCGTGGTATAATGTACAAATATATCCAAATTTATATACAAAGAGAAAATGGGGAACAAAGATTTGGGCATAAATTTCAGCCTTTTTTTGCCTGTGAAGTAGTTTTTTCCCTTAAAGAGTTACTCAAACAGTATTTCTTCTCAGGCTGCTTTAATACAAGGAAGTGTACAACTTCATAAAAAACAAAAGGATTTCAGTGTTGCTTTTTTAACTACAGCTTGTGCCCAATCATGACACATGATTTTTCAGTCACATGACTCAGTTCTGCAATTAGTCCCGGACAACATCAACAGGCAGATATATGAGTCAAGACACACAATCTGTATCTTAGTGATCATATTGTTGATTCACTTCCAAGTGGTGTGAAGTTCAAGGGGCAATGTTATAGGCCAGGGGCTTTCAACACCTGACCGGTCACATACCACCTCTGGCGCTGCTCATCCTTGGCGTACCACCAGAAGTGACTGGCGATGATGTCATCGCCAGTTACTTCCAGATGTTTGCATTTTCAGAGCAGGTAGCAGGGTCAGGGCAACAAGGGAAGGCCCTTCCAAGCGCTCCTGAGAGGCTCAGCCAAAAGCACGAGCCTCTCAGGAGCAAAAACATGGCATGAAAACGCGGCCGAAAACACCGTGTCGGAGCAGTCTGGTGATCCGCATACTACCTCCGGTTGGCCAGATTACCACTGGTGGCACGTGTACCACTGGTTGAGAGCACCTGCTATAGGTTATTAGTTCCTTTGAATGAGAAATTACACTGGAGACTTTAGCAGCCCAATTCTAACTAAACCTCCGACGGCAGAGCGCTCACTCAGCCACCGGAAGCCGTCCCGAACATGCTGTAAAGCATGTTTGCGATGACTCAGGAGCAGTGGCGTTGCCAGGCGCCCCTGCTTCTGGTGCGGAAAACCCCGACGCCCCCCAAACTAATTAGCATACTTAATTTGCATATTAAGTTTCGGGTTTTTTTTTCTTTTTTCCGTTTTTTAAAAGGTTTTTAGGGGGTTTTAGCGGTAGCGGGGCTTCTAATCGTTTGTGTATGCTTTGCGCCAACCTATCTTGTGTATAGGACCCTCCCGTGACGATCTCCAGGGGCGACGATCTCCTCCGGGGGCGCAGATCGCTCCTCTGCTCTGCCGCCCATGGCGCGAACTTTGCGCTGCCCAGTAGCGCTTTGCAGAGTTCACGCATGCGCAGACCGTCGATTGGAAACATCGTCACTCTGCGCATGCGTGAAGTCTGTAAAGCGCTGCTGGGCGCTTTACAGAGTTCGCGCCTGGAGCAGAGGAGCGATCTGCGCCCCCAGAGAGATCGTCGCCCCTGGAGATCGTCGTGGGAGAGTCCTATACACAAGATAAGTTGGCGCAAAGCATACACAAACGATTAGAAGCCCCGCTAGCGCTAAAAAAAACCCTAAAAACCTTTAAAAAAACAGAAAAAAGCAAAAAAAACCCCAAAATTTTAGGAGGCTCGCGCCCCCCCGGAGCCTTTCCGCCCCTACGCCCTGGGGCCCACCGCACCACCGCCCCATATCAGGCGACGCCACTGCTCAGTAGTAAGGGAGGCCGGCGCAAGGCCGACCGTCCTCACTCCGCTGCCGGGACGTCCCCATGGCCACTGGAGGAAATTAAGAGATCCCCCAGTGGGGGCGGTCCGGGCGGCGAGGGAGGGGGGCCATTGGTTGAGCCGGCCTGGGAGGGGGCGGGGATGGCGGCCGCCATCTCCCACTGAGTCAGCTTGGCCGTTACACGGCCTCCTCTTACTTCCGTCAGCTATTTAGGGGAAAGGCCCCTTTCCCCAAGTAAACCTCCAGGCCGCGCCAGCGCAGTCCGGAACAGGGAGAGGATCCGGCGGGCAGCCCTGGGCCACCCGCCAGATAGTTAGGATTGCGCTGTAGGTCTTTGTATTATTTGTTTTATTTACAAATACACAAGCACAACATAGGGGAGGAAAAGTACAGTCCTATAAGTAGATAGGCACAGATCTTAATTATGCTTCAGCTTTCCAGACAACAACTGTGTTAGTTGGCTTCAAATCTATACCCCAGTTCAATTAAATCTGGGGTTAGTCAGCTCTCTCCCTCTCTTCACTTCTCTGTCGTGTCAAAATTTGAACACCAAAACTGCTGTTGCTTCCTTTCTCCCTCTCACTCATATATACAATCTCCAGAGGATTGGTTTCACACTCTACCCTTGCAGGTGAATCGCCCACTCAGAAGACCATCCACAATAATTAAGAAACACTAACAATATTTTATCAGGTTGTAGATTTACAGTGATCAAGACCGTCAAACTCACAACACTATGAATGTGGGGTTGCCCTTCACTTGGGGTTGCCTACACGTGTCACCAACACACATAAACATTTACAGTATACAGGTTGTAAGACATGAGCCAAGAATCTCTCACAAAATTATTTCCATAACTAGCAAAACACATTTTAATGAGTTCCACACAGCTTTTAAATACAATCTGCGAGGAACAAACTGGTAGTTCAGAAAAAAAAGTGCATTTCAAATATCAGAACAGGACTTTATCCATCTTCTCACATATAAAACTACTTTCTACTCTATTCTATACTCTGTTGTCAGCGGCTCTGAATCACCCAGCAGTGGCGTGCCATTTCTGGTGGCACCTAGGTATTTACATCAATGGAAAGCGATTTCTGCTACCATAATTGTAGCATAGGAGTGGGCCATTAGTTAAAAAACAGTGATTTAAAGACATGACTTTAAAGCCTCCTAACTTAAAGAACACCTAACAAATTTTTCATACCCAAAGGATGAGCAGACGTTTGCAATATCCTTGAATTTTTGACATACCTAACTGATAAAAGTATTTTAAAATATTTTTGAGTTAAAAACCCACATATTTCCGGGTAAGACTACGTCGTTTATATATTTTAAAATATGTTTCAATTTTAAAATGTTTCAAAGTTAAAAAAAATGTTGTAATCACCAAAATTGTAAAACTGCTATATTCAGCCATTCTTCATCATAATTTTATGAAATTTGGTCAGATGATACCACTCATCAGATAGATTTTGTATGCCAAATGTTCTTCAGAAAGTACAAATTGTCCTAATTTTATGATGAATAAAATTTTCAGGGTTTATAATATAAGTGTTATGGAAGTAGGATTTCCTTGAAGTAAATGGCAATGATTGCTATTCTCCAGAATATATTTTCCAGAAAGCATCACATTCAAACTAAGCACACACACCCCTATTCAATATTACTTTTACTCATGCAGCATAATTCACATGTGGCATTTCAGGTCACTACTGAGGTGGCTGAATAATGCTTGGAAATCCAAAGTAACAACAGGTGAGTGTTTAAAAACATCATATTGTTTTTAATTATTATCATATTGTGGTACTTTAAATTTTCCACAGACTTCTACAGAAGCTTTGAAATCTAGACGGGCAGCCCAATTCTAACTAAACTCCAGCATGGTGATGCAGCAGCACCGGCTACGCTGCATCCCACGGGGGAGTTTTGCATGCTGGGTAAGCCCCAACAGGCGCAACAGGTTAACTCAGACCTGTGCCAGCTCTATGCAAGTCCATGTTGATCCATGACAGCGAATCAGGTCCAGGAAGGGGGATAGGATACATTGCGTGCCAGCGCCGCCGATCCCGCCCCCCTCCTTGGCCTGATCCATCCATCCCCTGCCCCCGTCACCACCGTCCCCCCCGCCCAGTTCTGCCCCCTGTGCAGGACTTACCTGCTCTGATGGGCATCTCTGCACTCTTTGGTACACAGGGAAAGGCTTCGTCCCACCAGCGCAGCAATTACATATGATTGGGCCATAAGGCTGCAATCCTATGCATACGTTCCTGGGAGTAAGACCCACTGAAGACAGTGGGATTTACTTCCGGGTAGGACTACATTGTAAATAAATGTAAAATTCCTTCTATTTTAGGATCAATTACAGCACAGCAATCTGTAAGATGTGATACCTTTTTAAACACATACCTAGCTCCTTCATAGCATCTTGTTTGTTTATTTCCAATATTTCACTTATTTCCTGTAAGAAAAGGGAAATGGATCTTGTAATAAGCATAACTCGTATTATCTTGCAATATGGTATTTCATCTCTAACCACCAATGGATAATTATACAGTCAGTTCTCGTTATCCGCTAGGGTTAGGTTCTTGGAAAACCTAGGGAATAACGAATTGGAGGATACCGAATCACTGAGCCTATGGGAAAAATGAGGTTAGGTTCCAGGGGGGACCCTCCTTGTGAACCTGAAACTTACCTTGAAGTCTATGGGCTGGGTGATAGCGAGGGCAGCATCCAGTATACCACACTGGCTCTTTGATATGGTACAATTCCTAACTCTAGCAAATTAACAATTATTCCTTCTGTATACCCCATTTCTGTATACCCAGCCATTTGAGGGGCCTGGTGGCCATCTTAGGAGGCCAGTTATCATCTTGTCTCTCATACTCTGGAACCTGTCAGCTTCCCTGCTGAGCTGGTTCCCATGAGAAAATCGGCTGTTCCCATGAGAACATGGACTAAAGGCAATGGCCAGCTACAGCTGCCCAGCATTATCAGTGTGGGAACGTGGTTATCAGAGTGAAGTAATGAGAAGGTGCATTTTTTAGTGCTCTTCCCAAAACATGTTTACCCTCTATTGGTCCTGGGTGCATGCCCTAATTGACGGCGACTGTTCGTTAGGCCCTTCTTTAATGATGGGAAAATGTTACACATGCCAACTTGGCATCGGACCTGACCACAGTGGTCCACGCCTTAGTGACTTCAAGACTGGATTACTGTAATGCGCTCTACGTAGGGCTGCCCTTGAAGACGGTTTGGAAGCTGCAATTAGTGCAGAATGCGGAGGACTGGGTGGTTGCTGGAACTAGGCTATTTGACTGTTGAACCGCTGCTTCAGCAGCTGCACTGGCTGCCCATTCGCTTCTGGGCCCAATTCAAGGTGCTGGTAATGACCTTTAAAGCCCTTCACAGTTCAGGTCCAGGATATCTGAGGGACCGTCTTCTCCCATACATTCCGGCCCGTTCTCTTAGGTCATCTGAGAGCCCTTTCCTGCGGGTGCCACCTCTAGCGCAAGTTAGGGGAGTGGCAACACGTGGGCAAGCCTTCTCTGCTGTGGCACCACAACTGTGGAACTCCCTACCAGGGGATCTGAGAACTACCCCCTCCCTCATGACTTTTCGGCGGGGGCTCAAAACGTTTCTGTTTCGTCTTGCGTTTGGGTGATGGGTTTCTTCTTGCATTTTGGTGGTTCTGCCTCCAGTGCCTCAGTATGTTCTGCCTTGCTGTTTTTCTGCTTCACATTATTACCCACAAGTGGATTTTATTGTTTTTTAATTTATTCTATGTACTGTTTTTAAATTATGTATTTTAACTGTTGTAAGCTGCGTTGGGCATTTGCCTTGGCATAGGAAAAAGCGGGGTATAAATTTTTTAAATAAATAAAATAAATAAACTGATCCTTGTTATGGGAAGCAGAGTCCATTGTTATGGGAAGTAACTATACTTGCTGTATTGTTGCCAATTGCCTATGTTTAGCTAAGTTTGCTGAACCTATATAAGCTATGCTTTGGCTTAGCCTGGCTGCCTCTCTTGGAGGTCACTTGGAAGTGCCACTGCTCCTCAGACCTAGGTGTCTGAGGGGCTGCTTGAAAATGCCTATGTAAGTGCTTTATGCTTGAAACCTTAGAAATAAAGCTCTTTACGTGCCTACTTGGAGCCTCACGTATTTGCTTCCTTGGAACTCAAAATAACATCCCCGAGCCTCCAGCTAGGGCCCGGAACACCTTCCTAATAAAATTATGCAAATATAAGAGGTATTGTATAGTACTTGTATGTGACCAGCTGATTGCAAGAACAGAGCAATGCGGAGACCCAGAGGAAGTACAGTTCCCATTGTATTGCAAATGGCATTCAACAGATCTCTCTCTCTCTCTCTCTCACTCACACACACACACACACACACACACACACACACACACACACACACACACACACACCAACTCCAAAGGAGAGAGAGACCATATCTTAAATGCAGCAGGGCAGGGCAAGTTGCTCCTAAATGAAGCGCTCCTAAATGAAAAAAAGTAAAAACTAGGATAATAGAATGGTCACACTGACTTCTGAGTACACTTGCATAGAAATGAACTGCACTGCGATTGGGCAGCCTTCCCAATTTGCAAGCAATCTGCAAGCAGCTCCGAGTTTCTCTCTCAGCCCAAAATGTAAATGAATAAAGGAGGGAGGGTGGTAAAGTAAAAAATCACAGAAGTAAACTGACCTGAGGAAAGGAGAAACTCAGCAGCGCACTCAACAAAAAAGGGGAAAGCCCAAGGTAGCAGAGTCATAGAGACGCTCCCCCCTACTGGGGGTGGCAGGCCAAGATGATGCCCCCCGGTGAAGCCCCGCCCCATGACATCACCAAGAAGCCATGCCCCCGGGTGACGTCACGCGGCATCTGAAGGGCCAAAAACGGCCCTAGGGGAGGGTGGAAAACACCCTCCCCAGCCTCCAGGAGCCTCGGGGTGATGCGCCCGCTGCCCCCCTCTCCCCCCGCTGCTGCCCAGTCGTCGTACTACCCGATCGTTGCTCGTGAGTCGTGACCGCGTCTTGCTGTCTTTTTATGTTTGGGCTTGGACGCTTCTGACTAGACTAGGCCAGGCCGAGCGGTGTTCTTCGCATGCGCACAATGCTGCTGAAGCCTTGTCCTCAGAAGGGCCGAACGAAGGCGCAATCGCGTCTTTGTTCGGCCCTTTTGAGGGCAGGCTTCAGCGGCGTTGTGCGTATGCAAAGAATGACACTTTCAGTCTTGCCTGGCCTGGCCTAGTCTAGTTAGAAGTGGCCGAGCCCGAACAGAAGAAGACAGCAAGACGCGGACACGCAGTCGCGACTCGCAAGCGGGTCGTACGACAACCGGGCGGCAGGCGGTGCGTTTCCCCCTCTCTGTGCATCACACCCCACCATGACCACGCCCTATCGATGGCACCAACAGGAGCCTCAGCTGCAGCGCCGTGAGGCTCGCCATTGCTGGTGAGGGGAGAGGAGCAGCCATGCACCGCCACTGCAAATCGGGGGTGATTTTACTGCCCTCCTGGGCATGCTGCCCAGGGGAGGACCGCCCCCCCCCCATTACTATGTCTCTGCGAGGCAGTTTGTTAGTAAAGACTGAAAATTGCCTGAACGATCCTCTAAAACCTTTGTTGAAATCGCTAACTTTCATATGCAGCTGTTGGCTATAAGCCAATCAGCAATACAAAACGCAAACCGTCTGGCAGCATTTCAGCCAAACAGCAGCTTTCTAACATTGCAGTTCCCAGAACCTGTTCTACAAGCAGTGTTCCAAGTTTTTCTTTTTTTACACAGCCCGAAATGCAAATGAAGAGAGGCAGGATAGAGGGTGGAGAAGTAACAAATTACAAAGTAAACTAACCTGGGGAGTGAAAGGAGCAGCTCAGCAATGTGCTCAACTGTAAGTTGAAACTGAAAGCCCTCCATATTCTCGTGGATAATGAGAAAGAGGACGCAAAAAACGCAAGGTAGGTTACAAAACAGCCCTTTGTGGATAAGCAAATTCATTGAAAAAAGTCAAGGCTGGCATGAACACAGAGGAGGGTGGGAGGGATCTTCAAGGGGGTGGAGGGCGAGGGGGCAATATAGGGAAGAAGGCAAGGCTTGTTGCTTCAGTGCTTACCATTTTAGGAACGAGCAAAAGGGAGGGCTAGACAAGGTGCGGGGAAAATTTCAGCATTTCTCAAAGTTCTCCCCGTGAGTAGGGGAGAACTTTGAGTACTTGTGGGGGTGGGACAATGGCGGCAACAGCGATCTGGGGATCACGCCGCTGCTGGAGAGAAAAGGGGTATTTTTAGGCTTACCGAGGGTCAGGCTGTCCTCTGGAGGGTGTAGGAGGCCCGCAGTCTCCCCAAACCTCCGAATGGCTCCTGGATGCGAATAAAGCCCTCTTCCGGTTTTCAAGGAAACAGGAAGTAAACCGGAAGTGGCCTTTCATCGCCTCCAGTTCTGTTCAGAAGCTTGGGGAGGCCTGCTGGGTGGGCACGTCCCCCCGAACCCTCTGAAGGAGGGCCCAACTCCCCGGTAAGTCTGAAAATACCCCTTTTGTCCCCAGTAGCAGCAAAGAGAGGTGGCTCACAAAGATTAGCTGACAAGACTGAACTGGCTCTGTGACTTCAGTTGTGCTCAGGAGAGAGAGCTTTCAGGAGCAGCGAGTGGCCTCACTGGGATGCAGTGGCTCACTGGGACAAAGTGGCAAGGTAAAAAAGACACAGAGAGTTAAGCAGCTAGGCGAGTTCAGCAGCGGGGCGAGGAAGCCAGGCCCCACACACTGCCCGGCACTTCCCTTGAAGAGAAGAGAGAGGAAGAGAGGAGAGCTCCAACAACCTTGAAGAGAGGAGAGCTCCAACAACATTAAGGTACCCAAACTTTGATAAATCCATAACTTACAAAAAAAAGCTATGCAGTCAGACAGCCAGCAGAGGGGTGGGGGCTATCCAGTGTTTTGCACTGAGTGTCACATGTATGACTATCTGCCTCTTGGGCACAAGTCATAGGTGTGTGCTCGGTGCAAAGAGCTCCAGGCTCTCAGGGAACGGGTTCGCTCCCTTGAAGCCATGGTTGCTGACCTGGAGAAGCAGAGACAGGTAGAGAGGAACCAGGGTGAGACTTCTAGGGACGTGGAGGCATCGTCCCACCCTCAGTTGTCCAGCTCCTCAGCTGCCAGGAAAGGGAGTCTCAGGGCTGGAGGACGTCGCTCTGGAAAAGAGGGAAACAATCCCACAATGGGGACCCCTTCTTCAGGTGATGGGCCCGTATCCAGTCGCACTATCGATACTCCTCTGGGGAGGGGGCGAAGGGGGCTTCTTGTCATGGGTGACTCTATAGTCAGGAACTTAGAGAGGGGGTGTCTGTGACGGATGTGAGGACCGCATGGTGACTTGCCTACCTGGTGCGAAGGTTGCGGACATCACCTCTCGTCTAGATAGGCTGGTAGAGAGTGCTGGGGAGGAGGTAGCGGTTGTGGTGCATGTTGGCACCAACGACGTGGGGAAATGTAGCCGGGCGGTCCTGGAGGCCAAATTTAGGTTGCTAGGTAGGAAGCTCAAATCCAGGACCCCAAAGGTAGCGTTCTCAGAAGTGCTACCTGTTCCACGCGCAGGGCCAGCTAGGCAGGCGGAGCTCAGGGGTCTCAATGCGTGGATGAGACACTGGTGTCAGGAGGAGGGGTTTAGGTTTGTTAGGCACTGGGGAACGTTTTGGGACAAGCCGGGCCTGTACAAGAGGGACGGGCTTCACTTGAACCAAAACGGAACCAGACTGCTGGCACGTAACATTAAGAAGGTGGCAGAGCAGCTTTTAAACTGACTCCTGGGGGAAAGCCGACAGGAGCTGAGGGGCATCCGGTTCGGGACTCCTCATCCCTAGGGAATGAGGGTGCAGAGGATGGGGAACAGTCAAGTAATAACAGAGTAAGAATTGGGAGTGGTAGCGTGATGGGACATGACAGCCAGTCTAGCAGGACAGAAGGCTGCAGGAATAAAGGTGCAAACATGCAGCCCTTCTTGGGGGACCAGGTATATAAGTGCTTTTATGCAAATGCCCGAAGTCTACAGGCAAAGATGGGAGAACTGGAATGTTTGGTGGCTAGGGAAAACATTGACATAGTAGGTATAACAGAAACCTGGTGGAAGGCGGAGAACCAGTGGGATACTGCAATTCCAGGATATAAACTCTATAGGAGGGACAGAGAGGGGCGCGTTGGAGGTGGGGTGGCCATCTATGTCAAAGAGGGGGTAGAATCCACCAGAGTAGAGCTAGAGGGGGGCTCCGACTCCTCCGTAGAACCACTGTGGGTTAGATTACCAGGCTTCAAAGAGTGATGTAATAGTAGGGGCATGCTACCGTCCTCCAGATCAAAAACCTGAAGGGGATCTTGAAATGAGGAACCAAATCAGGGAGGTGTCAACGAGAGACAGGGTTGTAGTCATGGGAGACTTCAATTATCCTCACATCGACTGGGTCAATTCATGCTCAGGTCATGAAAGAGAGACTGGATTTCTGGATATGTTAAATGACTGTGCCTTAGAGCAGCTTGTCACGGAACCGACCAGAGGACAGGTGACTCTGGATTTGATATTGTGTGGCACTCAAGATCTGGTCAGGGAGGTAAATGTTACCGAACCATTGGGGAACGGTGACCATGCTGCGATCTGTTTCACCATGCATGTCAGAGGGAGAGTGCTGAGCAAATCTGACACGAAAACCCTTGACTTCCGAAGGGCAGACTTCCCCAAAATGAGGAGACTAGTTAAAAAAAAGCTGAAAGGGAAGGTAAAAAGAGTCCAATCGCTCCAGAGTGGATGGAGGCTGTTTAAAACAACAGTCATAGAGGCCCAGCGGGAGTGTATCCCACAAAGGAGGAAGGGCTCGACCAAGTCCAGGAGGGTGCCGGCATGGCTAACAAGCACAGTTAAGGAGGCTATAAAAGGCAAGGAAGCTTCCTTCCGTAAATGGAAGTCTTGCCCTAATGAGGAAAATAAACAGGAGCACAAACTGTGGCAAAAGAAATGTAAAAAGATGATACGGGAGGCCAAGAAAGACTTTGAGGAACGTATGGCAGGCAACATAAAAGGGAATAACAAACGCTTCTTCAAATATGTTAGAAGCAGGAAACCTGCCAGGGAAACGGTTGGTCCGCTGGATGGTGAGGGAGAGAAAGGGGTGATAAAAGGGGACTTGGAGACTGCAGAGAAATTAAATGAGTTCTTTGCATCTGTCTTCACGGCAGAAGACCTCGGGCAAATACCGCTGCCGGAACGGTCTCCCCTGACTAAAGAATTAAGTCAAATAGAGGTTAAAAGAGAAGACGTTTCAGACTTAATTGACAAAATAAAGATCAATAAATCACCAGGTCTGGATGGCATCCACCCAAGAGTTCTGAAGGAACTCAAGAATGAAGTTGCTGACCTATTGACCAAAATATGCAATTTGTCCCTTAAAACGGCCACTGTGCCAGAGGATTGGAGGATAGCTAATGTCACGCCAATCTTTGAAAAAGGAAGGAGGGGGGACCCGGGAAACTACAGGCCGGTCAGCCTAACATCTGTTCCAGGGAAGATGGTGGAAAGTCTCATTAAGGATAAAATCTTAAAATACATAGAAGAACAAGCTCTGCTGAGGGAGAGTCAGCATGGCTTCTGCAAGGGGAAGTCTTGCCTCACAAACCTGTTAGAATTTTTTGAAAAGGTCAACAGACATGTGGATGCGAGCGAACGCGTGGATATTATATATCTGGATTTTCAGAAGGCGTTTGACACGGTCCCTCATGAAAGGCTCCTGAGAAAACTCCACAGTCAGGGAATAAGAGGGCAGGTCCTCTTGTGGATTAGGAACTGGTTGAAGACCAGGAAACAGCGAGTGGGAGTCAATGGGCAATTTTCACAATGGCGAGAGGTGAAAAGCGGTGTGCCCCAAGGATCGGTCTTGGGACCGGTGCTTTTCAACTTATTCATAAATGACCTGGAGTCGGGGATAGGCAGTGAGGTGGCCAAGTTTGCAGATGACACTAAACTTTTCCGGGTGGTGAAGACCAGCAGGGATTGTGAAGAGCTCCAGAAGGATCTCTCCAAACTGGGAGAATGGGCAGCAAAATGGCAGATGCGCTTCAATGTAAGTAAGTGCAAAGTGATGCACATTGGGGCAAGAAACCAAAATTTCACATATACGCTAATGGGTTCTGAGTTGTCTGTGACGGATCAAGAGAGAGATCTTGGGGTGCTGGTGGACAGGTCGATGAAAGTGTCGACCCAGTGTGCAGCGGCTGTGAAGAAGGCCAATTCCATGCTCGGGATCATTAAAAAAGGGATTGAGAATAAAACGGCCAATATCATTATGCCTTTGTACAAATCGATGGTAAGGCCACATCTGGAGTATTGTGTACAGTTCTGGTCACCACACCTCAAAAAGGATATAGTTGAATTGGAAAAGGTGCAGAAAAGAGCGACCAGAATGATTCGTGGGCTGGAGCACCTCCCTTATGAGGAAAGGCTACAGCGTCTGGGGCTTTTCAGCCTAGAAAAAAGGCGCCTGAGGGGGGACATGATTGAGACTTATAAAATTATGCATGGGATGGAGAGAGTGGATAGAGGGAAATTCTTCTCCCTCTTGCACAACACCAGAACCAGGGGACATGCACTAAAATTGAGTGGAGGGAGAGTTAGAACAGACAAAAGAAAATATTTCTTTACCCAGCGTGTAATTCATCTGTGGAACTCCTTGCCACAGGATGTGGTGATGGCACCTGGCCTAGGTGCCTTTAAAAGGGGTTTAGACAGATTCATGGAGGAAAAGACCATCACAGGTTACAAGCCATAAGCAACCTCCTGGTTTTAGAAGTAGGTTTTCTCTGTGCCAGGTGCAAGGGAGTGTCAACGGGAAACAGGTTATCTTGTTGTCTTGTGCTCCCTGAGGCATCTGGTGGGGCCACTGTGTGATACAGGAAGCTGGACTAGATGGGCTTTTGGCCTGATCCAGCAGGGCTCTTCTTATGTTCTTATGTTCTTATGAGAGATGCTGGAAAGGAAAGTGGTGCAGAGTCGTATCAATCCTGGGTACAGCGAGCATGGTGGTTCTTGGCTGGTGGCTGGAATGGGGGCAGATTGTCACATCATCAGCAGGTTTCCCAAGATGCATAACAGCAAGGGAGGATGACGTCCTTGAACATAGGAAAGGTGGTATATAAATCTTTTAAATAAATAAAATAAATAAGTCAAGAGGCGCAAGAGGAAGAACACAGGACTTTAGTTCCCCAGGTTTTTAAAAACTCCCCTTGGAATCCTACTGAACTCTTGCTGGGGTGAGCTAATCAAAGGGTCCACTTTTGCTAGATGAGGACCCCTGTGGGGTCCTGCCTTTGTCTTTCCAACCCAGCTGAGGATGCAGTAGCTGGTTTGAAGGTCCGTTAGTTCATCAACATGCCTCCTTGAATGAATTTTAACCATGAGGTTGGCAAGGGTCATTGGAGTCAGGGATCTTCTTTTGCATTGTTAAACTTGTTTTCCCCAATGTTAGGAGCTCTTAGGGGGTGGTTGTTGTTACAAGGTACACATTTGCCCTTCCAGAAGGATTTGCAATCGGTAAACTCCATTTGAATTTTGGAGCTGTGCAGTGGCATCGCTGGAGGTGGGGCAGAATGCTGAGTTCCGCATCGCACTGACCTCCATTACTCACCGGCACAAGGCGGTTCCGCCCTCTCGCCTTTGGAGCCATTCAGTGTCGTGGGCGAGGACGCCTCGTGCCGGTGAGTAACGGAGGTCAGTGCAGTGCGGAACTTAGTGTTCCGCCCCACCTCCAGCGACGCCACTGGAGTTGTGAAAACTTCATTGAAATTATGAGCATGCAAACCTTAGCCTGATCAATGCAGGCCTGGGGATGGGGTGATAAACCAGTTTATAAAAAGTGTGGCCTTCCTGGCTTGTGGATCCGAGGCTGGGTGGCAACATCATCATGTCACATGTCATCACCCAGCACTTCCATGTTCGGAGCTCTGCAGCTGCAGCAGGCGGGGCGACACAGGGCAGGTAAGTCTGGGAAACACTGCCTTATGCAATGATATATTGTGCTAATGTGGTTAAAGCTGAACTGCTTTTTAGAAGCTCAGTTCCTAGTTTTGGTCTTGTAACTGGCTGTTTTGAGGTATCCTAGCCTCATCTCTCATTTCCATCACCCTGTCTTTTTATGTGTCCACAACCACTGGTTTTGTGATTTTGGACACAGTTCTTCCTGACGTTTCTGACATTAACAAATATATAAATCAAGGATGGTGTTACAAATCAATTGTATTATTTCTCATAACAAATGGTTATTTTACTCACCGTAAAAACTTTCTGATGGCCAGCAATCTGTCCAGTTAAACATTTTATATCTTCTTCACCCTGAACATATCCTTTGGCAATATCATACCGGAAAGTGAGTTGTCTGTTTATTTGTTTATCCAGTAAGTATATTATTCTAGGTATCACATGCTGAAATGCGTAACACATTAGAAATCATGTCTCCTTACAAAATATAGTTGTTACACATGCCAGTTCATTGTCAATCCTTCAGCAGTATCCACCAAGGATTACCATCAACCAGGGACATACAACCTTTTCTGAAATATTTACACAAACAAGCTGTTTGAACAGAGTAGCAAGAGCAGCTAATCAGCAAAGACACTGTATGTTTGGGGTCCCAGAAGTCAGAGGTGACAGCTGCACCCATTCAAACATGGAGGTCCTTCTCAAGTCACTTTGGGTTCAAAAGACTGGTGTAGGAGCTATCAAAGGAGTGAAGTGGAGGAAGAGACAGAAGGGACATAAGACTGCAGGCAGACAATGTCTCTATAAAGAAGTTGGTTTTACCATGAGGTTCCTATTTGTTCAGTTATACAGAAAGCAGGCAAGAAAAAGTTAAACCTTACTCCAAATCAGAAAGCCAACCAAATTTGTATCACCTTCCAGAGAGGAGCTCCCTTCCAGTTTGGGGAGATAATTAAAACAAAAAAAATAGCTGTAAAATAATAATTAAATATTTGCCTAAGTGAACAAAATGAGCAGTCAACTTGCACACATGAGAGAAAGGAATAAGGATTGAGAGACTTTCAGAAGAAGACAAAAATCAAGGGTATCCCAGGGAGGTCCCTTAACTACAGATTTACGGCCCAATTCTATAGGAGTGTTCTCAGAGGCATTTCTACGGTAGGGGCGGTACTGTAAGTTGCGCCCCATCCTAGTCCCAATTTACAATCCAGAATTTTGCCAATGGCTCCGACGAAAATGGCTCCGACGATGAGGGAGCGGGGCCTCCTCGTTACGGGTTGTACACATGGACTAGGACGGGGCGCAACTTACAGTACCGCCCCTACCATAGAAACACCTCTGAGTGTTCTGCTGGCGGAACACACGTTTTGCCAGCATACCGCTTCACAGCTGTAGCAAACACACCACCATCATAGGCAACAAGCAGCCAGGCCCATGCAAAGACGGACCGTGGATGCCCACCAGTGCAGGTAAGGCCATGTAGGGGTCGGAAGTGAAGCGGGGAGTGAGCAGAACAGGAGGAGATGGTGGTGGGGTGAAGGGCGGATCAAATTTGGGAGGGAAGTGGGTTCAACAGCAGCAGCGCCTACCAAGACCTAACCCCCATCCTGGGCCTGATCCACCTTTATGGGTTAATGCAGAATAGGTCCAAGTTGACCCATGGCAGTAGTTTGGGCTTACCCTGGGGCAAGGGAACAAATGTTCCCTTACCCTGAGGAGGCCTCAACATACTGGAACTCTTCCACAGGCCCAAAGGATACAGTGGATGCTGCATTGGCGCTGCTTCATTGCCATGAGGGAAGTTACAATGGATTGGGCTGCCCAACTAAAGAGTGTGTGACATTATTACCCTCCCAAATGATGTCCAAACTCCACCTGGGTGGGTCTGCCTATACTTCTACCAATTAAACTCATGGTGGGTCCTCTTTCTTACTCAATGCTAGGAGATCAAACAGGAATGGAATGGTCAAAAATCGTTCCACATTTCATTTTGGTCACGTCCCCACAAAAGGAGAGTTTTATGGTAACCGTAGAAGTTACTGTCAAATTTTATAGTGATGGGCCTGCAAAAGTCCATCTAGTTTCCCTACAAATGTTTCCAATGGGAGCTACCTAAGGCTTCTGGCTCTTTGGATGAAAGTATACTTTAAACAGAACTGGGGATCCCCAGAATTGATAAGCTAGCCCAGTCTACTACCTGAGCCACCTATTGATCCTTGATCTGGAGAGTGAAGCTCCTAAGGACTGAACTTTGTATTAGGTTATATTAGATTTGTGATTGGATTGCTTAAAGTATTTTTTTTCTTGAATGGTTCTGAATTTGATCAGAACATTGGTGCTTTAATTCTTCTATTTTTCACATTTACATTGCTCTCCCAGCTGCTGTTAGCCCTACAGGGGAAAAAATATAGGTACCTAAATTTATCCCTCTATGGTGCTAATGGTAGTTTTGGGGAAGCAATTTCTATCAGGAAAGGGGCATAGGGAAGAGGGTTAAACACTTCCTTACCTAGGGAATGTTACATATTGTGCCAATCAAATTCAGAGTCCCCTGCAGCTACATTAAATAACAACAAAAGCTTACTATGTCTTGACTTTTCTTCATCTTAAAGAATAGGTGGGTGACAGAAAAACATGTTTCGGCCATAGCTGTGCATTTTCCCTTGTTAACCAGGCATTCCAAACCAGAACAAGGATGACTGGAACTTCCCAGCTCAAACTGGAACTGCTCTGTGTCCCTGCCCCCCCCCCTTCTTTATTTTTGGACATTAAATAAGCACTTAAATAACCACGACAAATTAGCACTTTGGGATGCTGGAGTCTTCCAAAGAGACTACCTGGCATCACAAATGCAGGGGCCATCCCCCTGGGATATTTCTCTGAAGGTATTTGAAACATTTCTAAAAAGCCACATGTGCAAGATGTGGATTGTTCTGTCTTCATGTCTAAGACCAGATGAAGACAATAGCTTCTAGCCACCACACTTGTTGAGATTGTCATCCAGCTGGGTATCCTCTACTAATCTGACCAGGTCAGAGATCAGAGAGGGTTACCCAATTGGTCATAAATTCTCCAATTAGGTATCCCCATGACATCATCGATATGATCACATAAGATCCTGTATGTAGATGGATATACCATTTTCCCTAAAATAAGACCTCCCCCGAAAGTAAGACCTACCGTCATTTTTGCATGATTTTTGATGGCACTCATAAATATAACACACACACACACACACACGGCTCTTACTTTGACCGATTTAAGCTTCATTCTTTCCCGAGAGTGAAAGGCTTTGGAAGACCTGCAGTTGAGTCCTCCACTATAGAGACGACGTGATAGAGAGAACTCTGCAAGGTTGCAGCCTCCTTGCAGGCCTTGCTGGCCTCTCAAACACGTCGTCTCTATGATGGAAAACTCAGTGCAGGCCTTCCAGGCCTTGAGGAGCCTTGCAACCTCGGGAAAGAATGAAGCTTTAATCGGTCAAAGTAAGTAAGGGGGGGGGGCACAAGTTGGGAAAATAAGACCTCCCTGAAAATAAGACCTACTGCATTTTTTGAGCCAAAATTAATATAAGACACTGTCTTATTTTCAGGGAAACAGGGTATTTGCCAGCCTGATACTAGAATCAGCTGCTGGTCCAAGGAAGGACAACTTGGAAGGATCACTTCCAGTAGGTAAAGAAGGCCAGCATTCCTGGGACAATGTAAATAGCTAGAAATAGGAACTATATTTCTAACTAAACACATCAACAACCTAATCCTATAGAGGATCTATGGCAGAGGATCTCCCAAACCACTGCCATAAGTCCTTTTACAGTAAATATTGCACTGTAAATATTGCTATAAATATTGCACTGCTGTTATGTGCATCAGAGCTGCTAGTGCAAGAAGCCAGAGGCTCTGCACACCCACCACAGACAGATCCAACTAGCG
Source organism: Plestiodon gilberti rubricaudatus (assembly GCA_026170595.1). Lineage (NCBI taxonomy): Eukaryota > Metazoa > Chordata > Lepidosauria > Squamata > Scincidae > Plestiodon > Plestiodon gilberti. The sequence continues at coordinate 218,613,027 of JANXHW010000001.1, read as the reverse complement.
TGGGAGCAGGGAAGGTGCTGGCGGGTGGTGGTTCAGGGGAAGATCGAGGTGGGAGCAGGGAGGCCAGGGGGTGGTTCATAGTGGTGGCATCGCACACCGGGATCCTATCTCCAATTTCCTGGCAAGACGTGTTCCCCTCCCCACCTCTCCTCAGGCTTACACTAGCAAAATAGCTGGCATAGGTTGAATGAGACCCATTGATGGCTAGGCGGCGTATGGAAAGGTAAGTAAAATATTTTTACTTACATCTCCCAGGCTGTCTGGTTGCATTGCATTGCAATATGTGCTCCGACAGTGCAGCTGCATTGCATAAAGTGGTGGGGGATAGGATTGGGCCTTTAGGGGAGGCATGGGGAACCTCCGGCCCGCGGGTCTGATCTGGCCCACGGGACGATCCGGCCCGCGGGACGATCCGGCCCGGCCCGCGCGGGACCGGACCGGAGGCTCCGGAGGCGCCGCCGCCGCTTTCACGCGCCTCCTTGGTTTAAAAGCGGCCTTTGCACAGCGCCGCTGAAGCTGAGATTGCCCTGAGGGCAATCTTAGCTTCAGCGGCGCTGTGCGCATGTCCAGGAAGGCCGCTTTCAGAAGGAGGAGGAAAGCGGCCTTCCTGGACATGCGCAAAGCGCCGCTGCAGCTAAGATTGCCCTCAGGGCAATCTCAGCTTCAGCGGCGCTGTGCAAAGGCCGCTTTAAAACCAAGGAGGTGCGCGAAAGCACGCTTGGCGCAAAGCGGCACTTGGTGCAAAGGCCACACAAAGGAGGCGCGCGAAAGCGGCGGCCCCGGGTGGGTGGGTGGGAGGGAGCACGAGCGGTCGGTGGGAGGGAGGGAGAGATAGAGAGAAAGCGGTGGGTGGGTGGGAGAAAGCGGTGGTTGGGTGGGAGGGAGGGAGGGAGAGAGAGAGAGAGGGGTGGGTGGGTGGGTGGGTGGGAGGGAGGGAGGGAGAGAGAGAGAGAGAGAGAGAGAGAGAGAGGTGGGTGGGAGGGAGAGAGGGAGAGCGAGCGGTGGGTAGGTGGGTGGTAAACTTGCAGGGGGGGTCAAATTTGCGGGGGGGGGGAAATCGGCCGGCTTCTCTAGAACTGCTCTGGTTTGCCACAGTGATTTGGTTTTAAACATTAACCCGAATGGTTTTCCCAACCTGGAATGGAGGCAGCGAATATCTACCAATTTCCCCTCTCATCCAGCTGTTGACCTAGTAAATCAATTAAGTGAAGAGCAAGAAGGGGTATATTGAGTGCTAAACACTACACACTAACGCCCTGCATCAGCCTCCGGCATCCCTAACGGGAACTCTCTCAAAGAAGGCTCCAGTGCATAGATTGCACTCATGGATAGAACCTTGCTCTACTTTGAGCTAGGCTTACCAGACCTCCAACCAGAACAGAGTGCTAGACCTTTAGGAGAAGGAATGTGGGCAGGTATAGCTTGTTAAAACTTAGAGCACAATCCTAGGCATGTCTACTCAGAAGCAAGATCCATTGTGTTCAGTGGGGCTTGCTTCTGAGTAGACATGCCTAGGATTGTGCTCTAAAGTTTAACAAGTTACACCTGCCCACATTCCTTCTCCTAAAGGTCTAGCACTCTGTCCCGGTTGGAGATCTGGTAAGCCTACTTTGAGCACTATTTTCATGTAAAAATGGTAATGGGTAAGGTGAGGAAAAAATCATTTGACTGCCTGCTCCTTCTCCCCAAATTAGGTATTGTAGTATTAGTTTAACTTCAGTTTTAAAAACCAAAATGTAATTAGATTTTAGCTAGATTGAATGAAGAGAAAATATTTAACATGAATGAAGAGAAAATATTTTAAGCCATTTGGAATTCATTTGCTTTAATTTTTTCATGTTTCAAAAATATAAAGATTTCAACTAGCAATCCAGCTGCTGAGAAATGATAGAAACTAATTTTTACCTTGAAGAGCCGCAGAATTCTTAAAACACGAATTGTCCGGAATATCGTAACAGCATGAAACACCTCATATGAGGAACCAAGTGACGTAAAGAGATTAAGAATCAATACATCTATAATTCCTATGACTACAATTAGAAGTTCAAATTGATTCCAGTGGTGAGAAAGGTAGGCCTTTCCCATTGCAAAAGCCTGTTGAAAACAATAGTTGACATTAAATAGGTTGAAGACATTAAGCTCTGATTTTATACTTGCACTTATATATATTCATACACTAATGTACAGTGTTCTGGCGTCACGCTAGGGTGTGGGGGCGGGTTGCTGGAGGGGGTGATGAACCGAGGCTGCTGCATCACCCCGCAAGGCCGCTGCGTCACCCTGCAAGGCCACCGCGTCAGCCCGAGGCCATAGGATTGGGCTATTAGAGTCTCAGGGCATGGTCTGAAGGTGATTTCCGGCCAGGAGGAATGTCGGGCTGACAACTCTGCTGATCGCTCTGTATCTACAGAGTACGTCTGATGGACTTAATTACTCTACTATATTGAAAGGATGTACGAAGAGATAAACCACATTTCTTTGAATCGCCCCATTCTGACACTTCAAGGCAAAGGCTCTGAGGTTCTGGTTGGGTTGGTGAAGAAGAAAGGATTACCAACGAGCTCAAGCCACAGACGAAAAGTAAGCCAGGCCACCTCCCACATGCTTTGCTTTACTTAGGCAAGAGGCGTAGAAATGAATTATGAGCTGAAGAAATTCGCCGAGATAAGAGTTAACTTAAGAAATAAAATCAATACCCTGGGAAGAGTTGTTCACTATTAAGGAGCATTAAAGAAGATACAGGGGCGATAGTGAAGTATTAAAGTAGAGAGTTTTATCTATTTTTCCCCCTGTGCTCATGGAAGGTTATGCAGTAAATGAAGGAAAGAACAGCAAAGGCACACGCTGTTACGTTCATACTGTTATTTTAGACTGATGTGTGGACTATGCCTGATCGCTATTTTATCGTCCGTCATGTTCTGGCTCTTATCCCATCTGCTTTATCAATCATTTTACTGTTCTTATTGGTCTTATTGTTTTAATGGACTGGGATATGCGTTTTACATTTGCTGTTTTATACTGTGCCATTCACTAATTGCATTGATTTTAACACTTTTTACATTGTGCTGCTTGCTAATGCATTGATTTTAACACATGTGAGGAATTTGGGGGTGGTAGTTTGTGTGAGAAACTGGGGGGTGGTAGTTTAGTTGGGGTTGCTGTATAGAGAGTTTTCCTCCAGTGTTCCTCTAGAGTTGTTAGCGTCCTGGCTTAATACAATTGGGGGTATTTCCTTAAGTTTTAATTACTGCCATGCCCCGCTCTTGCGGAGTTTTAGTGTTTATGGAGCAAGTCTGTGACGGAACCTTTCAATTAGCGAGCGTTAGTCCTCCTCCGGAACGCATCAATTAGGTTAAAAACAGCGCTGCCAGCTGACCGCTTGTGAGTCAGTTACATCCAGGCTCCTGGGGCTCTTAGTATATTTTCTATATATTGTTCCTCGATAATGCTGGTTTACTTCTGAGGATGCCTCATATGTTTGGGCAAAACGTAAAGCTGTTATAACATCTTGTTAATTTTGAATAAAAGTTTTAAACGACTGAGTTTACCCGGCAATATGCTAATTTTTAACTCGGAGATTTGGTCACGTCGTGACAACCTACTAATGTATTGATATAAAATAAGGTTTTTTTTAATAGACTGTTCTGGTGAGAGAAAACTGTTTGAAGGTTTTTTTTTTCGTTTTTTCCTCTCCTCCTGCATATTTGTAGACATTCTTGTGGTATCTAAAAGAATGTAGTGAAACAACTTCCGTGTCAAAGTTCATGGATTTTGGTAATTAATTTTTTTGTTTCACGTGGGCGACCGTAGAAGTGTTATTTATTTATAAATAAAGAGAAAGGAGGACGAGGGGGAGGGATGGAATGTGTAATGGCAAGCTGTCAAAATTAAAAAGGGATCATATTTTTTTGTGTGGAATATTGCTGGAGCTAATGTTATATAAAAAGAAAAAATGTTTTACTATTTGAAAAAACTTAAATAAGGTGACTTGTTTTTAAGAAACTCAAAAAAGTGATACAAAAGTTTTAATTTAGAAAAATTTGAGAGGCTTTTTTTCTTAACGAATTTGAAGAAGAAAATGGGGTGGCTTTATATATTAAAAATATTTGAAGTGGGAATTAATACTTTCAGATGATAAAGGAAATGCTAGTTGCTTTTGTGAATAAAAGAAAAAATGTTTTACTTTTTTAAAAACTTAAATAAGATGTGATTTGATATGTTCGTAGGTTATCATGACGCGACCAAATCTCTGAATTAAAAATCCGCATATTGCCGGGTAAACTCCGTCGTTGTAAGACCCCTTACATCCGTGGTCATATGCGGGAGTCTATAAAATTCCGTGTCAATGTGGTAAGTGCTACATTGGTACAACAAAGAGAAGTCTCAATACCAGACTAAAAGAACACCAACGCTATTTTAGATTGAAACAGAAAGAGAAATCAGCCTTAGTTGAACATGCCTTAGAACATAATCATAACATTAAATTTGATCAGGCTAAAGTAATAGTTAAGACCAATCAATATCTACCAAGACTCCATAGAGAATCTATAGAAATGTATAAACATATTAATTCTGTTAATAAGAAGAAAGAGACTTTAAAAGTGAGTAGCAGTTGGTTACCAGTCCTGAAAGACTTCCAAATTAGGACCAAAAGTTAATTACAGAGTTGTTTCAATGTAGTTGTCTCTTGTAGAATCTGAGAATGAACAGTAGGACTATATAAAATCACTAGAACTAATGTTTCTATGTCTGTTTGGATTTGGGTAATGTGAGAATGGTTGTCTATGACTGGAAGGTGGGGTGAAACAGGGGGAGGGGAAGACTGGTTAGTGTGTTTCCTGTCAGTACTTCTGGTCGCAGATCGGAAAAACGGACAAATTGTCGCCCGTAGCTCTCCCTACCTTTTTTCATAGCCACCGCCATGTTGGATCTCCCGAAATCTCACGAGATCCAGGTACGCGGGACTTAGGGGGATCCAGGGGTACGCCAACCTTTGGGGGCCCGCATAGGGGGTACGTGGACCACCAAAGGTTGAGAAACCCTGATCTAAACCACAGCAACAATCAGAATATTAAGTTAAGAAAAACAATTAGCAGAAAAACAAAAAGGCGATACCAATAAAGGAAAGCAATATACTGTTTGATATGTCCAAGAAGATTTTCAATTTTATACACTACTAGTAAAGTGAAATTCAAATTCTATTTTTTAAAACATAACAGTCACAGATCAAGATTACCATTAATATAATCAGTACCTTCAACAGCGCTTCAAATATATACAAACTCAGAAAATAGTAGTTGCAGATTTTAAGTTGTTGAAGAAATGCTGAATTGATATGTTCTACAAAATTCAGACTAATAGGAAAGAAGTTCAAAAATGTTATAATGATACTCATAGCCTCAAATTCATCTGAAAACACAATTTGGTGACACATTTTCAGAAACTTATTTCTGTGGAGAGGGAGAGAGAGAGAAAAATAATTTTATTTTTTTTAGTTAGTTGCAAAATCATTTAGAAAATCCAGACCAATACATTCATTTCTGGGAGGGGGGGTTAACATCATACTCAGTCTTGCATTAGCATTCAGCATAATTAGACATATGCGAAGCCCCATGGATCAAGCTTGTGGCACTGAAGGAGTTCAAGGTAGTTGCACTCTGCTCTCTCTGTTACTACTAGACACCCCTCCATTTAGTAAACTGAAAGTCCCAATGGCCTATACAATGATGTATGGACCTTTGGGAAAATTGCCTATTTCTCAAACAGAGGGACACCCAATGGTAGCAACAGAGGCGTCTTCAGCCCTCCTGCCGCCTGGGGCTAGGAGGGCGGGGGCTGGCCGAGCGCCCCCCCGGACGGACGTCACGTGACGTATGTCACGTGATGCCAGATGCTGTCGCTCAAGCTGGAGCGCTCGAGCTGGAGTCCGAGGAGAGCGTCCGAGCAAGCAACAGCGTCGTCCTCATCGTCTAGGCAACGCGCAGCGCGCGCCCAGACCCTTTGGCTGCGGGCGCGTGCTGCGCGTTGCCTAGACGACGAGGACGACGCTGTTGCTTGCTCGGACGCTCTCCTCGAACTCGAGCGTCCCAGCAAGCAACAGCGTCGTCCTCGTCGTCTAGGCAACGCGCAGTGCGCGCCCGCAGCCACAGGGTCTGGGCGCGCGCTGCGCGTTGCCTAGAAGACGAGGACGACGCTGTTGCTTGCTCGGACGTTCGCCCCTCGGAAGCTCAGCGCCTGGGGCCCTGTAGATCAGGGCCCCAGGTGTCACTACGCTACTGGGTAGCAATGCAGAACTCTTTTGCATTCCTTTTGGCCTCACTAGTACTGACCTGACCCCACTGGCGTCACTGCAGGGGGGCGGAGCTCTAAGTTGGGGGCTGGGGGTACACGAGCCGTTGCCCGTTATCAGTTGCTGTGATCAGCAGCTGACAGGCAGTGTTACAGTTTTTCCCGGGTTGCGGCACAGCCGGGAGGACCCGTCCACCCGCGCTACAACCCGGGAAAAATGGCTACAGGCCCCCCAATGTCCCCCATAGCTCCCCCTTACCTGTTCTCCCGGCGGCCACCATCTTGGATCTCACAAAATCTCGCGAGATCCAAGATGGCGAATCTACCATTGCCAAAAATACATTTTAAGGGGGGGTACGTGGGGGTATGCGGAGTGGCACGATGTCTGGGAATACACGGGGCAACCCGAGGCCTGCGTAGGGATACGCAGGCCTCCAAAGTTTGAGAACCGCTGGTCTAACTCAACTAGGCCATCTCCAACTCCCAGGAGAGGAGTAATGCAGCCTTCTCACTAGCTGCTTCCCTGTCCTTCAGACACAAGTAGGATGAAAGGATCTAATGAGATGCCTCTCCCTCCATTTCCAAAGAAGCAAATGCACCTTGAGGCTCCAGTTCTCTCCTTCAAGTCTCTTTTTCAGGCTGTTTTCACCACAAAAACCTGGTGGTGCCCCTATTCGTATGTATCATGAACATGTTGTAAGCATGCCACTAGTTACTTCACTCATGTTTTAGCAAATATTATTTTGTGCTAACCTTGATGGTTTAGATTTTTCCTCTTTTACATTGTATACCCAATCAGAAAGCCATTTTTTAGTTGTTACTAGCATTCCTTTGCTTTCCCAGTATGTCTTTACTTCATGAATATTCATAAACCTAGAACATTTAAAACATATAGTTAATAGAAACTACATATGAACACACTAAGATTCTCATGATTACTGAAGTTACACTATATATTACATGACATTACATTATATTATAGATGCTTCCTCTCTTCCTTCAGTTCCTTAGTCAAAAGCACTGCACTGGCAAAAAACTCTAGATCCATTGCTCAAATGCAACAATGCCTGCATATGTGTACATAAAATAACTGCATTGATTTCCTCCATTTACCCTGCCATCACTCCCCTCCCCTTCCCCTGTTGTCTCCCTTGTGCCTATTTATAGATTGTGGTCCCAATCCTAAAGGCACCGAGCACAGAACAAGCATTCTGGTGGCACTGGATGCTTTCTGGCTGTCGCAAAAGACGACATGCTGGAGTGCACAGGCTGGCCACTGTGGCAAGCAGCCGGCCCCGTGCGCCAGAGGCCTTCAGATGTCCACTGGCTCCGGTAAGTACGTGTAGGGGTAGGAGGGAGGTGTGGGGTGGTTGGAATGGGGCAGCAACAGGGGCTGGAAGGAGGGCAGATCAGGACCGTGAAGGGGGCAGTTTCAGCAGCAGCAGCACACACTGAAACCTAACCCCTTCCTGAACTCAATCCACCTTCACAGGTCCACGCAGACTTGTGCCAGCAATCTTGCAGACACAGGTCTGAGTAGACCCACTGGGCCAGCAGGGCCTTACCCCCGGACAAGGGAACATATGTTCCTTTGCCCCAAGAAGGCTTCCAGAGGCCAAAGCTCCCCTACCTCACTGCATGGGGAGTTATGGTGGATTGGGCTGTGTGAGTTCCTTGGTGCTGGGATCTGTTCTCTCATTTGTTGTAAAACACCAAGTACACTGATGGCACTATAACAATAATAACAATTTTAAAAAATTCTATAGCACCTAAGAACAGAAATAAGAAATTAATGTACAGCAGCTTTATAAAAAAAAATAAACATGATATAATGTAGGGATTTAAATTATTAACAATGCAATCCTACACATTCAATGTTCAATGGATTTACTCCAGGTAAATATGTATAGGATTGCAACTTAAGAAAAAACATCTTTTAAAATTGTGTACTTTCCATTGCATAAGCATGAACCTCATGCACATACAATCATTAAGATTATTGTGTTTTTAATTTTCTAGAGTAGACTATTTATTTATTTATTTATTTACAGTATTTTTATCCCGCCTTTCTCCCTGAAGGGACCCAAGGCGGCTTACAACAGAAAAAAAAAATACATACAAAAATACAATATAAAATTATCACATTTTAAAACAGTAAAAAACAATTAATGAAAATTAATAAAAACGATATCTAAAAATCGATTAAAAAGATCATGGTTGGGGGTAGGTAAATAGACATGATAAAAAGACTAGAGCAGAAGTTCTCAACCTATGGTACTGGGGTACGCGGACCGCAGGTTGGGGTACACGGGATGGTCCCCGTTATCAGCTGCTGCGATCAGCAGCTGATAAGGGGGAGCGGAAAACCGCTGAATTCCCCCTGGTAGCTTCTCATACCTTGTCCCCCGGCCGACTCCATCTTGAATTTCGCGAAAATCTCACAAGATTCAAGATGGAGTCGGCCAGGAGACAAGGTAAGAGAAGCTACCGGGGGGAATTTCGCTGTTTTTCCCAAGCTGCGGTGCGGCCTGGCAGGTTCTCCCGCTTGCGCCGCAACCTGGAGGGTAAAGCTACAGCCCTGCCGATACAGCAGGGCTGTGGGTATCGTTAGGGGGGGTTATCGGTCGGACGCAGGGGCGAAAAAACCATTAAAGGCACTTATCGTGTTTATCGCAGCCATGAGGGTGAGCAGGAAGTGGAAGAGCCTCTCTAGGAAGCGCCTCCCTAGTCTCTCTGGTGAGTCTCGCTAGGTGCACGTGCTTCCTAGAGAGGCACTTCCTCTTCCTTCCTGCTCGCCCTCATGGCTGCAATAACCACGATAAGTGCCTTTAACGGTTTTTTTCGCCCCCGCGCCCGCCTGCACTTTTTTACCCACTTTAATGGCCCTAGCAGCCTGCTGGGGCCATTAAAGAGCGTAAAAAAGTGCAGGAGCAGCGCCCCCCGGGCGGCAGCTGCTTCGGGGGAGAAAACAAATATTGAAAATCCTACCGTGTTTTGGCACGCATGATCCTCCTTCGGGTTATTGGCCCGGCGCGGGACAAAAGCAAACAGCGATGAGGGCGACTCAGGCGAGGAGGAAGAGGAAGTGCCTCTCTAGGAGGCGCCTCCCCAGTCTCGCTGGAGACTCACCAGCGAGACTGGGGAGTCGCCTAGAGAGGCACTTCCTCTTCCTCCTCACCCGAGTCGCTGTTTTCGCTGCTGTTTTCGCCCCCGCGTCCAGCTTTTTCGCTTTTTTCGCCCCCGTGCCCAGTAGATAACCCCCCTGGGACTGGGGTAGAAGCTGCCGCCCGGGGGGCGCTGCTGTGGCAAAAAAAGGGCGAAAAAGCCGGGCACGGGGACGAAATGACATACGGAAAATAATAATAATAAAAAATCCCGGACATTTTGGTGCCCCCCCAGAAGCTGCCAAGCTGGCGCCCGGGGTCCCAAGGCCCCCCTAACGACGCCTCGGGTTGTAGCTTTACCCTCCAGGTTACGGCGTGAGCAGGAGAACCCGCCCGGCCGCACCGCAGTAAAAACGGGGAAAAACCCCCTTTGGGTGCACTTTTGGGGGGGTCCGGGGGTACAAAGACGCGAGCACGCACACTCCTCCTCTCCCTTGCCCTTGGACCCTTGCCAAGAAGCGGCAGGCGGCAGGGGGAGTGTGCACACTCGCGCGGGCAACCCCCGTTCTTCTGAGCTGAGCAAGACGGATCCTTTTGCAGAGAGCAGCTGGTACACGAGGCGGGGGGGGAGGAAGAGAAAGCAGCTTGATGAGTTCAGTTCAGCCAACAAGATCTTCCCCCTCCAGCAGCCGCCCACCTCCCCCCAAAGAAACAGCCCACTGCAGCAACTGGACGAAGAGAGCACCAAAGGTCGCCGAGGGAGCACTGAAGGTCCAGTGCAATCCGTTACCCCCAGGATTTCCATTTTACCCCATTTGGGGTAATTTACCCTGGTTCCTCGACCACTGTTCTAGAGCAAGGGTCTCCAAAGTTTTTTAGGCGCAGGCCGGATGGGTATGATTGACAGGCCCGTCTGGCCCATGGCACTGCCCCTTCCTACAGTGCCCGCCCCTTCCAGCCGCGTCAGTGAAACAAGAGCGGCCATTGGGGAGCCAGTTGCTGCAGCCAGTAGAGAGCTGCTCGCTAGCCACCACAGCTTCCCACAGCAGCTTGCCAGCCGGAGCAGCCAGTGGGGAGCCACTTCCTGGCTGCTGCAGCCTCCTGCAGCCTTCACGGTAGGCACGGGGAGCCAGCGGGGGGGGGACTGGAGGCCGCCACAGGCCGCACTGGCTGGCCTGCCGTGGGCCAGATAAAATCGGCCCATGGGCTGGATTCGACCTGTGGGCCGTAGTTTGGAAACCCCTGTTCTACAGCAAGGCCTTACCTGGGTCGTCCGGTGCAGGTTTGGTCCGCTAGGGGTGTGAGCGGTGCTGGCCTCAGCGACAGCGCCACTTACACCTGAGTCATCACAAACATGCTTTAAGGCACGAGTGCGATGCTTTAGAGTGGCGGAGTGCGCGCTCCGCCACTCTAAACATAGTGAGGATTGCGCTGTTAGTTTCATTTATAAATGGGACTCAGGGAGAGAACCACCAAATAATTGTTGGTGAGCGGGGGGGGGGGCTTTGCTCCCACCATAGTTTTGATCTCAGTTGTGCAATCTCCCAGTCAGGATCAAAACTGCAGCAATGGCAAACTAATAAAGTCCCACAACCTTTGTCATATTTTGCAGTCCCAACCTGCATGCTATTAATAAATAAAACCAAAATCCACCAGACCCTTTACACACTTAGCTTAATGTATTGTTTGGCCACAGCAAACAGTCAACAAAGATACAATGGTCGATGGTATCAAAAGCCAGAGGTCAAGGAGAATTAGCAGGTCTCACATCCTTCTCCTGGATCAGATCAACCATGAATGCAACCAAGGCAATTTCAGGGCCAAACCTAGGCTGGAGGTCTGTTGCCAAGAGACTTTTAAAATGAGAAATGTTGCCATGAGGCCTTTTAAAATGTGCTGTGTGCAAGAATGGAACATGTGCCAGACCAGACTGTATTATGGCGCAAAGCTATGGCCACGCCACGTTCCTGCGCCAAGATTGTGTGGAACCATGCTGTAAAAGGATTTCCCCAAAGCCAGGAAGCCATGAGGGAATAACCTGAGCAGCAGCCACCATTTCACTCACTGTCATGTGTCCAAGCTCTCACAAGCTTGCTACTCTGCACCTCCACCCTCACTGATCTGCTAAATATGGTCCTGGGAGAAGACAATACAGAGGGCTACCTGAAATGACTCATCCTGAACTCTCCAGAACCTCTGCTTTGTCCCATGATTGAATCAGCCAGTGCCTTAACGACTGGACCATCAAACCAACAATCCTCCTCCCACTTTCCTATTGTTTCTCATGTGCCTAGTCCATTCAAGGTATCCTCCCCTTCTGCCCATGTGCTTAGTGCCCTATAAAAAGTAGAGACAGCCTGCCAGTCTCTCTCTTGTGTTTTGGACTCTTGCTCTATCTTGTTCTCCCCCCTTTGCCCCCCCTCTCTCTTGCAAACCCCTTCTCTTTGCATTACTTCTCAGCCACTCCATTGGTTCCTGAACCTAGCTTGTTCAGAACCTTAGAGCCATTTTGTTTCTCCCCCTTCTCCTCATGTCCTTCCTCCCCCCCCCCCTTTTCTCTCTCTCTCTCTTTATTACTACACCCAGTACTGCAATCCCAGGACAACTCTCCAGGACAGGTAAATATTTATTTATTTATTTATTTATTTATTTATTTATTTATTTATTTTTAAACCTTGTTAAACCTCAGAGCACAATCCTAGGCATGTCTACTCAGAAGCAACCCCCATTGTGTTCAATTCAGCTTGCTTCTGAGTAGAGATGCCTAGGATTGTGCTCTAAGGGTTTACAAGCTACACCTGTCCACATTCCTTCTCCTAAAGGTCTAGCACTCTGTCCCGGTCGGAGATCTGGTAAGCCTATATCTAGTAAATATTGGAAGCAACACATGTGTGTCCTCAAGCTTATTTAAAACTGAACTCTGGAAGCTGGTATACACAGGTCTAAAGATTCCTGCACATATCAAATTGCCATATTTAAAGCTATTCCCCATAATAATAAAGGCAATTTTGGTAACAGGTCAGACTGGAATAGTGACAGATATTCAGTGTCCAGATATTCAGTGTCCTCCAAAAAGTGAGAAACGCCACCTACTTGATCACAAAATGTGGATATCTGAGACTAACCAATTGTTGGTTCTAGAAAAGAGTTCTCTGGCTCTGCTACTTCTGCACTTGCAAATACAAATACTTCCTTGGCTCTTTGGGGCTTGTATTAGAAAATGCAGAAGATTTTCCCGAGGAGATACCGGTAGGTTGTGGTGTCTTTGCTCTGGCAAAACTGGGTAATAAAAGGTTAAACCCTAGGCTTAGCAGTAAGTATGTTGCACAGCTGCAGCCACTAGAGGCAGCCAGGTCCTCAAGTATAAAAGCAGCACCTGGAGGAAAGAAGGGTGTGGACTGTAGAGAGGAGCAAAGCTTAGAGGAAGGAGAGGTGACTGACCAACCAACCCACCCACGGCTGACTTTTGAATTGACTCCTGGACTGGCTTGAGAACCCTGCTGTGGCTTTGACCTTGGATTGGCTTGAGGAACCTGTTCTGGACTTTGACTTGGACCATTAGACCTGTGAGTGGAGAAAAAGTAGAACTAATCACCTGGGACTCTTAAAGGGACAGGAAAGGGGAGTTTGGCAGCACAGGGCTTGAGAGAGCTAGCTCTCTCAGTGGACACAACCTGCTCCTCAAAGTTGAGTGGTCTCAGAGTGGAAAAGTCTCTTACCATTATTTCAAGACAGCTCCCCTCCCCACCCCTTTCTCTTTCTAAGGGGGTAGAGAGCTGAAGCAAAAGAAAACCCTGGAACTCGTATTCTAAGGATGAAAGAAAAAGAGCAAAAAGGTTTTAAACTTGAAGGAAAATTCCTTCTCTCTTCTTCAAACAGCTCACATTCTCCACTTGGTTGTGAGAGGGCAATGGGTCTGAAAACTCACAACGGAAGTTAATTCTGGAACTCTTTAACTTCCTCACCAGAAAACTCACTCTATACTAGTTCGGGGGGGGGGGGGGAGAGTTAGAACGCAATCCTGACTAAGAAAATGGCAGCAGAGCAAGCGCTCTGCTGCCGGAAGCTGTCGCAAATGTGCCGTAAAGCATGTTCATTATGACTTGAGAATAAGGACGGCCGGCGCAAGGCCGACTGCCCTCACTATGCTGCCAGGACATCCCCACGGCTGCCGGAGGCAGGTAAGAGATCCCCAGGCAGCCACGGGGGCGGTCCAGTGAGGGGGGCCATTGGCTGAGCTGGCCCGGGAATTTCTCTTCTGTGCTGGAGACTTAATACACTGTTAGCAGAAAGGAGGATGCTCCCTGGTCCAGGACATTACTTCTTGGCAGAATTTAGCTTTGAAGCCCTACTCCACTTAGCAGCAAGAGCTAGCTTTGTTTTCCAATGGGAATACAGCGGACATGCAACACAATCTTCTCTTAGCATGCTCAGATAAACTGGCAGGTAAATAATGTTGAATCTGGCTATAACTGTCCCTCGAACCTCTCCAGCCACTTAGGCTGGCAAAAGCTGGCTGCCGGGCTTGGTGAGCCATTGCCAACCTACCTGTCAAGCCCCGAGGCCGTCAATGTTGCCGACGAGGCTGGAAACAAGCCATGGGGCATGCTGGGGCGAGCCTCCAACCCAGCGGGCAGGGACAAGGATGCCGCCATGCCTCCTGGACTATGGGGAGCACTCATGAGGATCTACCAGTTGGGTGCAGGGAAGGGACTGGATCGGGCCAACCGACCCGATCTCACTGCTGGAGCACAGGCGGATTAACAGAAGCAGGAACACTGGGAAAAGTCAGACGGGAACAAGGGAAAGGGCTAAGCAAAGAATGGGAAGAACTGTGGCTAGGGGGACGGGCAATGACACAGGGCAGGGCTGGCTTGGGAGAGCTAGAGGCTCATAAGGCACTCAGCAGCCAATGATGAAGGCTGGTCAGAAGCAAGAGGCTACCCTCGTGGCAGGGCAGCCTATGACCAGGGTGAACATAGTCCACGACAGAAGGAGGACCGAGGGTAACTTAACCCCCTTCCCTGTACACCTCTGAGGCTGACCTGAGGACTGCTTATTTCGAGCTCCCCCACTGGTCCCAACACCAGGAACAAATCCAGAGTTTGACCGTGCTTAGACCCGCCAAGCCACTCCCAGGCACCATGCTGCTGACATTAACATTTTTAAGAGCTCCAAAAATATCTACAAACTGGGTGAACAGGTAATAAAAATATGCAATTCATTTTAAGTAAGTGTAAAACTGCTGTTTTTATGATCTTGTTTTAAATCAATTTTAGATGTTTTTATTTTGTTAATTATTTTTTACTGTTTTAAAATGTGATTACGTTCTGTATTGTATTGTATTTTTATGTTGTAAGCCGCCTTGGGTCCCTTCAGGGAGAAAGGCGGGGTAAAAATACTGTAAATAATAAAATGATGTGCATTGGGGGGAAAATCCACACGCATATTGCTGGGCTCTGAGCTGCCAGTGAGCAGTCAAGAAAGAGATCTTGGAATTCTGATCGATAGCACAGTAAAAAAGTGTTGACGCAGTGTGCAACAGCTGTGAAGGTGGCAAATTCCACACTGGGGATAATTAGGAATGGGATTGAAAATAAAACTATTTTTTTATTATATATTGTAAGGTTTCCATGGCCACAGGGCCCCCTCTGTACTGGGGCCCTGCAGGCGTTAGTTCCACCTGGGTGAAGTGGGTGTTGGTCTAGGATCTCAGAGGTTTAGTAACTAACCCCCTGAAATGTTTCTTGGAAGTGATAATGACTCTGCAAGAGGACAGGGCATGTTACTCACTTCCCTGATGTACAGGCCCCCCCCCGTATCCATGGATTCCTCTTCTGCGGTTTCAGTTATCCACGGTTGAGAATTCCCCCCCCCACACCCTCCACAACCCCCTCAGGCACTTACTTTTACAGGAGAAACCTCCGTTTTTTTCTTCAAAAGGCCAATTGAGCAGCTTCCTTGCAGGCCTCATCAACAAGACTTCGGTGCTAGAGAGTCTCAGCAACATTGCTGAGAGGTTGCTGAGACTCTCTAGCACTAGGCATACCATATTTTTCAAACTTCAAACCGGGATACCCCCCCCCCAGGTAAATAATTAATTAATGTCAAAGCAACGAAAAAGCAAGGCCAAAGAACCACAACCAATCGTAAACCACAACGAAAAAGCCATCAGAAACAGCCCAAACCAACCGCAACGTACCCTCCACAACGAAAAAGCAATTCTAAACCACAACGAAAAAGCCATCAGAAACAGCTCAAACCAACCCCCAACTACCCTCCACCACGAAAAAGCAATCTAAACCACAACGAAAAAGCCATCAGAAACAGTCCAAACCAACCGCAAACTACCCTCCACAACGAAAAAGCAATTCTAAACCACCACGAAAAAGCAGAAAAAACAAGCATAAATGTCACAATAAAGCAGAAATCCACATAAGAAATCCTTTTAATGAACAAATTATCGTAGAAAGGGGGCGCGAAGCACGGCCGCTTTTTTTAAATAATTAATAAAGTAAAGGGGGTGCGAAATGTTTAAATAAATAATTAATATTTCTATTAAAAATATATATTTAAAAAATACGCTTACCTGGTCGCTGGTCACTGGTCGGCCCGAGGTTGAGAAGCAAGCTGTGCCTCCCAGCGGCTCCATGCAACACGGGCAAGAAGCAGGCTGTGCTTCTCCCGGTGCCGCTGGTCTCGCAGCGGCACCGGGAGAAGCACAGCCTGCTCGCCTGCGTTGCGCGAGCCCTGGAGCTCGCGCAACACGGGCAAGAAGCAGGCTGTGCTTCTCCCGGTGCCGCTGCGAGACCAGCGGCACCGGGAGAAGCACAGCCTGCTCGCCCGCGTTGCGCGAGCCTCCAGGAGGTTCGCGCAACACGGGCAAGAAGAAGGCTGTGCTTCTCCCGGTGCCGCTGCGAGACCAGCGGCATGGAGAGAAGCACAGCCTGCTTGCCCGCATTGTGCGAGCCTGCTAGAGGCTCGCGCTGGCCGGGCAAGCAGGCTGTGCTTCTCCGGTCTCCCAGCGGCACCGCATGGAGCCGCTGGGAGACCAGAGAAGCACAGCCTGGTTGCCCGGCCAGCGCGAGCCTCCAGCAGGCTCGCGCAACGCGGGCAAGCACTGTGCTTCTCCCGGTGCCGCTGACGACCGGGAGAAGCACCTGCTCGCCGCGCCGCCATCTTCTTTTTTTTTTTTTAATTTCAAACTTCCCGGCATCTTGGGTCATGAAATCTCGCGTGATCCAAGATGTCGGCGCCCAAATCTCGTGAGGGCATCATGCCCTCATGAGATTTGGGCGCCGACATCTTGGATCACGCGAGATTTCGTGACCCAAGATGCTGCCCGGTAAGTTTAAAATTAAAAAAAAGATGGCGGCGCCCATTCGTCCCCCGGGACACGACCGGGAATCGGGTCTGATTTCCGGGACTGTCCCAGCGAAACCGGGACGAATGGTAAGCCTATCTAGCACCAAAGTCTTATTGGTGAGGAGGCCTGCAAGGAAGCTGCTCACTCGGCCTTTTGAAGAAAAAAACGGAGGTTTCTCCTGTAAAAGTAAGTGCCGGGGGGTGGAGGGCGCGGGGGTGTCGCGCCGTCCCGCGGGGGGGATGCTGGCCCACGGGGGGGATGCTGGCCCACGGGGGGGTACTGAAAACCGGAGGGGGCGTTCACCCCTTTCCGGGGTTTCAAGTATCCACGGTGGGGGCTGGAACGTATCCCCTGTGGATACCCCCCCCCCCCATATAATTGAAATCTGTTGGAATCTGCCAGCTCTTCTCTGATTTTTTTTTTCCCACAAGACTGGTCTGCTTGTCCTGATTTTCTCATTATGATCATTTAAAAACCAGTTGAAGTAGCTTGGGATTCTGCAGCTGCAACATACTTAGATACCGGTACTTCTGCTGCAACACACTTAAAGATGAACAGTAATGAGAATGGCTGCAAACTGCCTCGGGACAGAAACCAAGAAAAGACTGGCTCTCAGTATTACCGTATTTCTTCAATTCTAAGATGCGCCTTTTCCCCAGATAAGCATCTCTAAAAATGGGGTGCGTCTTAGAATCGATGGCCTCCTTTTTTGTGGTTTTTTCTCCGCATTGTACCTTGCCATTTTGACCCCTCTGCTCAGTGGCGCTCTCCCATGGCAGCTAGCCCGACCCACTCTGAACTTGAACTTGAGAGCTCGCCCCAGCATGCCCCGCGCTGCAGCTGATGAATCGGTGAAGATCACGCTTGAGAGCTGAGTGCCTTTGCACTTGTTAGCGAGGGAGAGAGGGCGGGGAGTGCTGGGGAGAGTTCCTCTGCTGAAGTGTCTGCCCCGGGCTCCTATTGATGATCAAAGCCTGCATGCCTTTCCTGCAAAGATGATCAAAGCCTGCAATGCCTTTCTGATCGTCAGCTGGAATGCGACGCAGGCACTTCAGCAACGAACTCTCCCTAAGACTCCAGTCCTAAAGGGGGAGGGATGCTACCTTTGGCGCTGCCACACCTACTGATGTGTGCCCAGCCTGGGAAGCGTCCTGGCTTGCCACCCCACAAGTGTGCGTGCCCCCAGTCCCCCCTCCGCCTTCCACCAGCTGCTGCCAGCTCTCGCCAGCCGTTGCAGCCTCCAGTCCTTTGCATTTGTCAGCGAAGGCGTGTGGGGCATACTGGGGGGTGTTGTCTGCTGAAGTGCCTTCCCCGCACTCCAGCTGATGATCAAAGGCGCTTGGCTCCTGCGTGTCTTTCCCTCTGACTCTGCTCGAGCATGATGATCATCAGCTGCAGCGCCGCTGAGTAGAGGGGCGAAAGTGGCGTGGTAAACTTGGATCGTCATTGGAGTGCAAGGGGGCGGGGGGTCACATGGGAGGGTTTCTGGTGGTAGAATAGTGAAAAGGGATGGGCCACTGATGGGTACTGAAAGAATCGAGGAAATATGGTAATCCTGTGTGAGAAGAGGTCATGTAAGGAGGTTGCAAGCTGAGAATGTGAAACATGACCAAGACAAATTGCCTTACTTTGCCGCCATCATAATTGCAAAAAGGGAGGAAAACAAAGATGAACCAAAATGAACACTAAATAAAATTCGACTTGAAGGTCCCATTTTACTCTGTAGTTTTTGCTAAAACAGGTTAACATGGCTATCCCCCTGGAAGCTGTTACTAAAGATAATGAAAATACAGCACATATTTCAATTGATAGAGTATTAAATACACCATGAATACATGTGCACATAACAGAGAAGTATTATTTGCAGCTAAACTTGGAACAGAGCTGATACTGTACAATGTAGTTAGCCTTGCAAGAACACAATGAATGTATATAAAATTTCCTCACCTACACTATGCCCACTTGAAATCGCATATGGGATTTTTAAAACTAAGATGCATGAACATAATTGCATACAACAATTAATTTCTGAAATAGTGTATGAGATTTTGGTTTAAAAATGTGAAGCTTTGAAATTAAAATGAAGCACTTACTTTCCTTTAATATCAAAATAGCTTTCTGCTGCACCTATTAAGGTTTGAGCAGCATCTCGGTTCAGCATTCCACTGCTGTATTGCTTCCGATAACTGGCCTATATTTAAAATAATAATAATTACTATTTATTTAAAATATTTATATCCCACAACTTTCAATTCAATTCAATCACCTTTATTAGGCATGTACAAATATAACAACCAATATGACCACATTAAACAACCGCACCAGGTCAAACAAATAAAACCAATAAAATAAAATATTCCAGGAGGAAGCCCCCCCCCAATATACAAGTATAAATATAAAAATCAGCTATTAGATCATTTAGAATTTCCACAAGGATTACCAGAGATTATAGATTTATGTCTCACAATGACTGCATAGAAATATTTTGCTAGTTGTATGCTTGTCCACAGACGACAGAAGCTCAGAATTGCCTCGTCACAAGGACCACAGTACTGGGTCAGTAATGGATTCAAAAAGTCAGTGCATAGGTCTTTGTACCAAGGGCAGTGAAACACTATATGAATCAAAGATTCAATGGCCTCCAGGTTACAATCACAAAATCTGTTATTCTCAGTACCATGACTGAATTTTGCTAACAGTTCTTTTGAGGGAAACGCATTGCATCGCGCCATAGTAAACGCCCGGTGAGACTGGGAATCTTCCAGCAAGTAAAGGTATCTGGGCCTAAGGCCAAAGTTGGTTGGTAACTGCCACCAGAGAGGCGAACATACTCTGGCTGCTGCTGCTGCATGTAGTTCCTGACTTTCAATATCCCAAAGTCTGAGAGACAGACAGCGAGCAGAACAGTTCAAAGATCCCATTCCCAAAAGATTACCTGGAATCCCAATAGAACGAACTTTAGAAATGAAGAGAGAAAAGCCTGATGTTGCCCAGAATCAGAAAGCATAGCCTTAAAGAAAGGAGAATGATCTGCTTTAAAACAGACTGAGAGCCAATACCTGCAGAATCTGACCCAAGCCAGGTGCTCAAGCCTGGCTTGGTCAGCCTCCAAGCACAGAGCCGCATAAGAGATACAGTGGGCTACTCTGAAAATATCTTATACAAGAAAAAGGAATGGATTCTCTCGACCTCGGGGTTGAAAGCAGGCAACCAAAGTTGTATACCATAAAGAAGACGTGATAAAATTTTGGCATATATCCCACAAACGTTAATGGCAGCAAACAAGCAAAAATCAATTTTAAGAATTCAAAGTCAGAGCTGAAAGCATAAACAAAAGCTGAAAGCAGAGCAGAATTGAATGTGTTTTTGTTGACTCTAGGAGCTGGTAGTTCTTGGGACAGCCAGATATCTCAGGGAAGGGAATTCTATAACCTAGGTGCCACTATTGGAAAAAGCACTGTGCTGTGTCCCCATAAACAGTATATCAGAACAGACAATGGGATGTGGAACAGGGCCTCCGATAATGTACAGAGTGAACAAGCAGGTTTCTGTGGGAAAAGGCCAAGTACTAGGGCCTAAGCCATGTAGGGCTTAAAAGGTAATAACCCAGCTGAAGTTTCTGGATTGTCTTCAAGGGCAGTCTCATATGGAGAACATTACAGTAGTCCACATGTGGTGTTACTAAGACATGGATTACTATGGTCAGATAACTTTTCTTCAAAAAAAAAGGGTGCAGCTGGTCCACTAGTCAAAGCTGAGCAAAGGCATTTTTGGCCACAGTCATGACTTAGACCTCCAGAGTCAGAGCCTGGCCCAGAAGCACACCAAAGTTGCAAACCATCACCTTGAACCAGAACCATTCACTCTAAAGTGAACTCAACCTCAACCAGAACAGGTTGTAAACCCACTTCTGAATCAGTTCTCTTGACCAGCAGCACCTCTGAATTGCATGGATTAAGTCTCAAGTTATTAACCCACACCTTCACTGCAGTTCAGGACATCTGGAGTCTCCCTAGGCAACAGATGGGAGACAAAGTTGAGTGTCATCAGCATATTGACGACATGCTTCAAGTCCCTGGACAACCTCTTCTAGTGGCTTCCTATGGTTCTTAAAGAGCTTGGGGGACAGGATGAAACCCTGCAGACCCCATTATGCCAAAGGCCAAGGGGCTGACCAATAGTTTGAGACCAACCCTCCAGGCAGAACAGAAGCCAATGCAGTATAGTGTCCCCAAGTCCCAATCCCATACGGCAAGTCAATTTAGAAGGATACCTATATTGAAAGTCTCCAAGAAGTCCAGGAGAATCAATCAACAACCACTGTCCACTCTCCTGTGGGAAATCACCATTCCCAGGGACCGATGCTGCCTTAATCACCATTAAATCAGTACTCAGGGCAATCTGGTTCAGTCCAGAACCTGAGTCAGAGTCCCCTTCTAAAGACCCCCCCCCCAGTCTTAACTGGTCACAAGAAAGAATTGGGGGGAAGGTAAACTGGGGTATAAATGCAGCACTAACTTACAAGGAAGCCAGCTCTTTAAGGATGTAATGAATGGTAAGGTTCTGCCACAGAGGCGTCGCTGGAAGGGGGACGGTACTGTAAGTTCCGCACCATTCTAATCCCCGTTTACTCCCCAGTACGAGGTGGCCCCACCCCTCACCATTGTAGCCATTCCGTGCGGTGAAGGCAACGGGCAGGGCAGTGGCGTCACTACAGCATGGCAGGGCACCGGGAGGGCACCCAATCGCATCTTCGTTCGGCCCTTCTGAGGGCAAGGCTTCAAGTGGCGTTGTTCGCATGCCACTTTCAGCCTTGCCCTTGCCTAGATAGAAGCGGCCGAGCCGCTGAAAAAGACGCAGCACGGGAATGGGCCTTGGGCGCGTCGCCCTCCCTCGGTGCGTCTCCCCCTTCCGGCATGAGCGGCAAGCAGTGAGTACCAGGGGTGACGCAGCAGTGGGGGGGTTGACGTGGCAGTGGGGGTGACGCGGCTGACCTCCCGCCCCCAGTGACACACCAAGCCAGCCGACCTCCCGCCGGGGTGGGGGGGTTGACGCACCGGCTCGTAACGCCACTGAGGCAGGGAGTCTCCTGCCCGTTGCCGTCGCCGCATGGAATGGATCAGATGGCAAGGGGGCAGGGCCACCTCGTACTGGGGAGTAAATGGGAATTAGAACGGTGCAGAACTTACAGTACCGCCCCCCCCTCCAGCGACGCCTCTGTGGCAGAACCTTACCATTCTGCCCCGCAGTCTCCTATCTTCACATTCGATCTTTGCAGAAACTCGTGCTGGGCAGCTGCTTCCGCTGCACGTTGCCCCAGACGGCTCTGCACCCCGATTTCTTGGGGGAAGCGACTGTCCATCTCACACGATCTGAAGTATACGGGTAAAGATGCCATGTATTTTCTTTAGAAGCCAAATAATGATTAAAAACAATATCCAAACACTGTAAGCAAGTCCCAGGTTAGTAGTAACTGCGCACAGGAAAATACTTTTAAAATCACGAGGCTATAGATGGTGCATACCAACGTTTCGTTCCTGAACTCGGAACGTCTTCTGGGTACAATCCGAAGGATTGAAGGACTGCCCATCATAAGTTTCTGTAAAGATCAGATGCGAAGATAGGAGGCTGCAGGGCGGAATGGTAAGGCTCTGCCACCACCGCACTGCACCCAGACGCCATTTTTGGACGGAGAGCAGGCTGCGGTTTGGAGACCGCTGGTCTAGGTCTTACAAATCTGGGTGCTCCATTCTAACGAATTGCTGCAAGCACACGTCCTGCTGCATAATAAATTAAGTTTCAAATTGCCCAATGGCCAGACCACCTGGACAATCTTTTCAGATTCCTATGCCAAGGAGCTTCTCCCATCTCCCGGAACCTGGGCACAGCACACACCCTGCCATGCCTTTTGTCCCTCAGGAACTTCTCTGATTGGGGTGCAATCAAGCCTTTGTGTGCTCCTGGAAGGACACACTTAAGCCTGAACAAGTCCAGGAAACTATGCTGTACAGTATACCCAAAGAGAAGCTCCAAACTCCTTTGTCCACCCAGAAATGCTTTTGTTTCCTTTGTGCAAAGTTCTATAACTACCTCTGCCCATGAAGCAGAAGTTTGGGTCACTTCTCCATCCCTTGGAGGTGTCCACACTAAGCATTTTTGTCACTTCTCCATCCCTTGGAAAGTGTCCATGCTGCTGAGCATTTTCTTCATCTTGCCATTTGCCAAGGTGCCCATCCTGCTGTATTTTGGTGGTCTCTTCCCCATAGAGACTCCCTCCATTTTGGTAGTGCTTTCTTCCCTGCTGAAAGTCTCCACATTTCTGCTTGGCAATGCTGTCCTGCGGTCAGGAAGCCCCTTGCTGAGCCCTCTTGCTCTGATAGCTGTCCTCACCCTCAGAGGAGCTGCCTTCCTGGCTCAAAGGTGCACCTTTTTGCTGCATTTTTCTCCCCTGGAACCTAGAATCTTGCAGCCCTGCCCTTGCTGCTTAGAAATGACTTTGTACTCAAAACCTGCCCAGCAGAATAGGATTGGTAATCTCTTCTTCAGTTTTCTCTCTCTCCCTCTCAAAAGCCTCCATTCTTGTGTGCCTATTTCAAAGCTTCTTGCTAAATTGCCTGCTTCTGCTGGCTAACTGGGAAGGAAACTCAGATTAGCTCAGCCTCATTCAGACACCTTCTCCAAATAACTCCTGCTTGTCCAAACACAGCTATTTACAAGTATTTCTTCTA
Organism: Plestiodon gilberti rubricaudatus; assembly: GCA_026170595.1. NCBI lineage: Eukaryota > Metazoa > Chordata > Lepidosauria > Squamata > Scincidae > Plestiodon > Plestiodon gilberti. Next base: position 218,589,541 of record JANXHW010000001.1, on the reverse strand, counting down.
CTTACAACCATTTAAAGTTTTGTAATTGATCTCCTGCGCAAAGTAACTGAAAGTAAACGTGCCTTATCCTTGTTTGCTTGCCTATATTCTTGAATAAACTATCTTCTTTTTGAAAAGCTCAGTCCCGTGGTTACTGGTAACCTAATTTTGAGGCACTTTGACGTTGTTTGCACTGCTCGCTCATGTCAATGATCCCAAAACTGTCAGACACTGCTGAACTTGACCCCTTGCTCTAGAAGTATTGCTAATTCCCCCCAATTTGGTTCAATTTGAGTTATTGTGTATGTGTGCATGACATGCATTGGAACACATGTATGCATGTGAATGAGCAGTGTTGGCAACAGTGGTGATAGTGGTCTTGAACTGCTCTCCTGGCAGCCAGTCTCCATGCCCTACCTCCTGCACTTACCTACCCTACTCAGCAAGCTAGGTCAAGTAAGTGTACCCTTTAGGTACAATGCAAAGCTGAATGCAGTCAGCTGATCTCTAGGACTTCTAAAACCCCTGCTTCCCAGTCACTTTGGCAGTGTGACCATTAGTCAAAGTAGCAACACAAATTCTCTTGCCTCATCCCATCTTGCCTTGCTTCACCCTGCTGTCTTTAGCCTGATTATCTTGGCGCTCAACCCTAGCCCAGTCCTGACTATGCCTTCTGCCTCTAATTCTCACAGCGCAATCCTGTGTAAGGATCCGGCCAGCGGCCCAGGGTCGCTCGCTGGATCCTGAGCCCAGGCTGCCTGGCACGCACCGGGCCAGAGGTCTACTCGGCGAAGGGAACGTTCGTTCCCTTCCCCGGGTGTAAACCGGGGCCGGCCGGATAGGCCTCCTTGGATTTCTACCAGCTAAATAGCTGGCAGAAGAAGAGGAGGCCGTGTAACGGCATAGCCGGTCCGGCGGGACGGGAATATGGCAGACGTCATCCCCCACCCCCTCCCGGGCTGGCTAGGCCAATGGCCCCCCTCCCAGGCTGGACTGCTCATGCGGCCAGCGGCGGAGGACTCACCTTCTGCTGCCTGCCGCATGCTTGTCCTGGCGCCAAAGTGAGGGAGACCAGTCTTGTACCGGCCTCCCTTACTCCAGAGTTGTCACAAACGTGCTTTACGGCACGTTTGTGACGGCTTCTGGCGACGGAACGCTCGTTCCGTCACCGGGGGCTTGCAGTGGATTGTGCTGTGAGTCTGATTAGCTTAATTAGTATGCAATCCGAGCATGGCTCTGACTACGTCTTTTGCCTCTGATTTGATGCTCTATGACTGTTCTCCTGCAACCTGTCCTGCCCACAGCCAATGCTATGACATGTCAGATAGTAAAGGGGATATATTCTCCTTATCTTTGTAATGGTGACAATGAACATTCTTCATTTTAATAGCTGTGGGACATATCAGAAGGAACGTATTTTCAATTTATAGTTAAGCACATTTAAAATTCAAAATGTTCTTGAGCAAGGATCTTGTTGAAACATTATCAAATGCTCAATCATGTTAAGTTCTAAGAATACTGAAATTACCAATAGAATTAAAAATGCAAACCATTTGTGCAGTTAAGAGACGCAACCTGGCTTCTTCCATTAAATCAGCAATCTGTTGAGGACTTCTCTCAAATGTAATATCTGTCTTACACTCCGGACAGTGAATAATTTGGTTCAAATTGGAAGTTTCATCTGTATCTAACTGCACAATAGAAAAGCAAGCAAGAAAAACAAAGTAATTTGACTAAAAGTGCAATCTTACACTCCCGTCGGTTACCTCCCGGCAGTCCGCGTACCACTACTGGCATGCGAACCACTGGTTGAGAACTCTTGTTCTTAAAACTACACTTCTAAGACGTGTAATGTGCACATATGGGGGAAATCTATTGTGTGTGCAAGAACCAAGAGCAGTGACTCATGGCACAACTCAATGGAACGGCATGAAATGAGAAGGGAGGCAGGATTATAGGTGCAACAACAGATTTTTTTTGGGGGGGGGAATAAGAATACAATAACTGCGAAGGGGAGTCTCTTGTGGTGGGGGGAAGCTTGCCTCACCCACTGTGCAATTCCTCTTAACCAGCACTGCAGGTGCTCGAATGGGCACCTTAATGTTATTTCTGGGCTCTCTCAATTCAGTCATTTAAATAGTTGCAATGACAGTTAAGGTAATCTTCCTGAAAGGAGACTTGGAGCTAATCTCTAAACCCCTTCCTAAACTACTGAAAGATAGCCCAAGGAATCCTAAACTCCAACACACTCGCCCAAAAAGGAAAAGACAGATATACTAGCTTGTGTACCATCAATTTGACTACACAAAATACACAGAAGATAGAGGGGGGGGTTGTCGGTCAACAGTCAAAAGCCAAAGTTACATATCCATATCTGCTGGGATGAAGCTTGCATTGTTGCAAGGATCATGGGGATAGGTTGCCAAGGCACAGAAAACTTCTGGTTGAAAGGGGGGGGGGGAAGGCAGAAAAGGATTTCAAAAGCAAATCCAGGAGAGCTGGGTCCAGGAGAGCCTTAGAAAGTTTCAGGGAGGGAAGCAAGGCACAATAACCAGAATTGCTTTCTTGGAGGAAAGGTTCTTTGAGAGGTGGCTTAGCAAGTGCTTGACCTGTGATGCAGTAGCACTCAAAGGAAGGGTGCAGGGAAGGAGAAAGTCTGGAAAGAGAAGAAAGTGGTCCAATACTATTCTGGGTGCCAGCTGGCACAGCGGTTCTTGGGTCTGCTGAGGGGATGAGGGTGCTTGAGACAGCACCTGTGGGTACCCAAACAATTCATGACCAGTAATTATTTTGCACCACGGCGGAGTAGCAGAAGACTCCTTGATTGCTCAAGAGGTCTGTGCCTCAATTACTATACGGGACTATATTTACAATGAAGTTGGTGAGGGAAGCCGAAGTTGAAGGACCTTCTTATGTGTTCACTAATTATTTTGTTGACTTTGAAGTCAGGAGATTCCTAGGATGTGGCCTTGTTTACAAGTCTGAATTGGATGACCAAGCAAAGAACAGCTAGTCATGGCATTTTCAAAAAGGCAAGGCTTGTCCTAAGCCAGCCAGCCAGTGGGACGGGTGGTTGCTCTGAAGAACCAAAGTTTAGCCTTTTCTCTAAGGTCTATAAGACCTGATGCTTCCATGCCATCAGTTCAAGAAAAATACCACGAGTCTCACCCTAGCATGTACCCAGCACCAAGAACCTGCGTATAACAAATCTCAGGCAACAAAAGAGGCTAATGATTTTAATGGCAGAATGCCTAAAAGAGAAGGGACTGAGGTTATGGAAAACTAGAGGAAATATTGCAAGTGGTCAAGGTGACAAATTATCAGGACATGAACTAGTGTTTTGCTGAGGGAACAGAAAGGGACATTTTTGTGATGTTGTAGTGGGAAAAGACACGTAATGTGGCAACAGACTAGATATGGGGAATAAAGGAAAGAAAAACATTAATCTTAAACCTGAAACTTCAAGCTTCAGTTCAGTGCTATATTAAGTTGCCTTCACAAAATCAAGTTGTCCATAACACTTTGTTTTATGCACTGTCTAAATTATATTCTCTCTTTATTAGTAACACAAAAATATACTCACTCTGTAAGGATAGTCAATTTTAATTGCTTCTTCAGCCATTGCCCAATTTGCATCAGCCAAAAATCTGTCAAGTTTCAACATTGAAAAGGTGTTGGCCTCCATTTGCCGGATGCGCTGAACAGCATTCTGCATTGCCATGCGTTTTGGGAGAGTAATATTACAAAGTCCTATAGACACAGAAAATAAATCTACTAGTCACTATGTAGTGTGTTAGAAAGCAGCAACAGTATACAGAATCAGAAAGAGACTGGCTTCCTCGAAAAGGAAAGGAGGAACAATGTCCAAACCTGCAGTAACTTCTCCTGAGAGTTGGTTCCCTCCTCTACCTTACATTTTGGAGTAGGGAGACAATCGCCACAGACAACACAAAAATCAGCAACATTTTAAATATTCTTTGTGACCAGTTTTTGAAGTACTATATCTCAGTCATATTTCAATGGATCTGCACCAAATTTAGAGAGGTGGTAGAACGTAACATTGCTTTATCAGATGGATTCAATTTTATTTTTCAGCTGAGGCTAAGCTCCACTGAGCAGGCAGCCATCATTTTTCCTGAGGGCAAATCTTTTTTCATAGGATCTTTGCATCCAATTTCCCATTAGACATAATGGGACTCTAAAGGCTAATTACTCAAAAGCTATTCAAAAGATTTTTTTTTCTCAAAACAACAAAAGCACATACCCCTCTACAAACCTGAAATTTTGAACACAGTAAGAGGAACGGAATGCATCCATAATCTTTGGATAAAAAAGTAGCAAACCATTTGTGATATGACTCCTAGATATATAAAAAGAGTCTTGCTGGATCAGGTAAGCATCCTGTTTCCCACAATAGCCTTTGGATAGTCCACAAGTAGGAGATGGATATTCCTCTCCAACCATTAATCCCTTGTAACTAGTTTCAAAGACACGCTGCCTCCGATCCTGAAGGGAGAATACAGCCATCATGACTGAAGAATACAACCAGTGACTGAAGTGTCCTTTTTGAACTGGACCATCTCTTATTGATGAATGGATGGCTCTGCACCAAACTTGGAGAGATTGTGGAGCTTATCATCTAGTTACTCTGTGCCAAATGTCATCCAAATAAAATGGATGGTTTAAATTTTTTGACCAACAGAATGTTCAGGGCTTGTAATGGCAATGAAATGTTTTTGTCTCTTCACATAATATAGGTACTCCCATGCTTCTGTAATTATTGTATATCTTCCATGGGATTCCAGGTTAAATTAGTGCAAAATATGTTCAAATGATTTTTTATTCCGTACTTTATTATATGCTTTTTATCTATTTTTACTGACTCTGAGCAGTACTGTCTCATGCTGCATCAGACTATTCGTCTCTCTAGTTCAGAATTGTCTACTCTGACAATAGCTTTCCAAGGATTCAAACAGATTCAAACAGTTTTTCGCCTGGAAAAGGCCTGTTACGGACGCATGGGTGACTCCTTTCCTCCACGCGGCTGTGAAAAGCGCCACTTTTTGCAGCCGCGCGGGGGAAACAAGTCGCCCCCGTGGCTGCGCTGTCGCCCGGCTGGGCCCAGCGGGGAAGAGCAGCAGCAGTGTCGCCGTTTTTCGGCCCTAATGGCCTGTCGCCCAGCTCGCCCCTGGCCCAGGCCCGTAACAGGCCTTTTCTGGGTGAAAAAATGCCTGGGGTGTGTGTGTTCCGCCCGGGAAAGGTAAGGTGGTGACGTTGTCCCCAGAGGGGGTGGGGCCAATGACGTAATGGAGGTGTGTCACTGGCTCCTGCCCCCTGCAGCACATCCCACCCCAGAGGCTTGCTATGCTATGCCTCTGATAGCTTTACCCTCTATCCATGGGTTCCAGGTATCCGCGGGGGGGAGAGGAACCTATCCCCCACAGATACCAGGGCCTCACTGTTTTCGCCCTTCACCATACTGAGCAGAGGTGTAAACCAGACTGCTTTAGCTATTGGTGTTAACAAGGTGCAGTCAATGTTGAACTGTGTATACTTTTGATGACCTTGGTGATGAGCAGAAATTTTGTTTGGCTGAAAAACGTGTGGCACTTTTTTGTGGCTAGTCGTTAAGAAGTCCACAGCAAGTCTACTTTACAAAATTACAGATGCTGGAGATGTGCTTGGAGATGCTGGAGATGTGCTCAGTAATTCTGAGTCACATGTTTTGCAGGTTCGTAGCTCTGAATTATTTTGAAGTAATGTTGTTGCTATAATTCATTTGGTCCTATCTCTGAAGTTAGTATTTACATTTAATCAATAGATTAATCCCAGTAGTTCAGACATTAGCAGCGCAATCCTATCCAATTTATACCATCAGTGTAACTATCAGGGGAGGGCAGGGCGGGAGGCTTGGGAGGGGAGATTTAAATCCCCTTTGAATCCCCCTTTGGAGGGGATTTGAACCCCCTTTCCATTCTGGGGCCTCCCATTCTCACTGCACTGCTGGTTACACCGGTGGTGTAAATTGGATAGGATTGCACTGTAGATGATCACTGAAGCTGGCTTGTACTGAGTAAGACCACTGGTTGATCCAGCTCAGTACTGTCTCTACAAATGACTGGGAGCAGCTCTCCAAGGTTTCAGACTGGTAATTCCTTATCCTACCTGGAGATGACAGAAATTGGATCTGAAACCTTCTGTACACACACGTGCTCTACCACTGAACTATAAATTACATGAAGAGAGAATTTAGAGAAATTCATCTCTGGTAATCTTTTCTAGATAGGTTCTCCATGAGATTATTTTAGGTTTTTTTTTCTTATCCTTTTCATTCTTTTTTTAGATTATGTTCAGTTAGGGGAGTGGCTGGATAGAGAGGCATGGGGATCTATCTGCTTAGAGAGGAGACTGCTGTCATTAGCTGCTGTTTTTAATCAGAGGAGGCACTCAGTGTCTTTGCTGATCAGCAACAACTGTGGCAAGTGGGCATGGAATCAGAGGTGACAAGTAGAAGGGATAAGAGGTCACCTCAGTTTTTGTTACTCTCTTATAAAATCTTACAATGTTAAAAAGTCATATAGGGATTCAATGTAAAAAGTTCAAATAAATTAGGTTAGTCGATGTACGATTATAAGAAGAATAGATTACAGTACTCTGCAATTAGGCAGGGTACAAGTATTTATAAGAATTTAAGTATAAATGTTAGTGGCTAATCCGGATCTTTCTGTTATTCTGTACTTTTCTTTCTTTTTTCTTTTTCTGTATTGTTTGTTTTTTATGTATTATAATAAAATAAAATAAAAAGTAAAAAGTTCAAATACAAATCAATCGAGGGAGTGGCAACAGGATACAGGTATCTTGTTGTCTTGTGTGCTCCCTGAGGCATCTGGTGGGGCCACTGTGAGATACAGGAAGCTGGACAAGATGGGCCTTTGGCATGATCCAGTAGGGCTCTTCTTATGTTCTTATGAGCTCAAGAGCTTGATCAACAAAAGGTTTGTTGTTGTTATCTGACAGTGACTAAAATTATTCAAGGCAGCCCAAGAGTTTTGGGTACCTGAGGTGGGGTGTCAAATGCCCCCCTCCATCTCACTTGCCCCTGCCAGCCTCCATTTCCCCCTCCTGCTTCTACACATGAGTCACTCCTCTCATCCTTGGTACACAACTGGAATTGAAAACAGTTAAAGAGGAGGAAGGGGGAAGGAGCAGAAAAAATGGCGGTGGCGGCAAGAAGATGGCGGTGGCGGCGAATGCGGTGGTGGCGGTGCTGTAGGCAGTGGTAGCAGTGGCAAAAGCAGCGGCACGGCTCGGAGAGGGTAGGCGAAGCTGTCCGCTGCCTCCACGCAGTCGTTTGTGTTGGCCCCCACCCTCCCATCTGACCCCCAAGGGATGTTTGGCTCAGACTGACATCACTCGGGGGCGGGCCCTGTGACGTCGCATCCGGCTGTGACGTCACAGGGGGGCAGCCTTGCTATGCCACTGAGAGAAGAGGAGCTCAGAGCAATTCTTTATCAAGCAGAGATGAGGGGAGTGGAGGCAGTAGGTGGGGAGGGCCAGAAGTTCACCTCAGGCCATGATGTCACCAGGGCCAAGCTGGTGGTGGAGCAGGAAGCCACATAAGGTGGCATTCACTCTTAGGGCCCACTTCCCCAGTGCCGATGCAGCTGTGCTAATGGAACACACACTGAATCCTGTGGAGGGAACAGTCCTAGAGGCCTCCTCAAGGTAAGCTTCTGCTTCCCCAATGGATCTCCTTGGAACTACATCAGCTATTTTGCTGGCATAGGTCCAAGGAGAGTAAGGGACAGGGAACGGAGATAGGATCGTGACACAAGTTGCTGCCATCACCCAACCCCCCCCTCCCTGTTCTGTCTCCTGCCCTCCCCACCGAGCAGGCTTCCAAGATCACCACAGTTTGGGGCGGTGGTTAAAAAACGGCTGCTGGTGGCATGTCACTGTATAACAGCATGTCACTGTATTTATGTCAGCAAAATGTTCCGTTGTAAATCATTATTTAGGAACAGGCCGTTAGTCTGCTTGCTGCCAAGCTCAGGTGGCAGCAGGGGTTCTACTGTTGCATCCATAATCCACTACCTGAAGCAAATGCTTCATCACACCTCATTAAAAGGGACGACCTGAATCTATTTTCCTGAAACAGGGCACAGGCAAGAGCTGGGGAGTGAAGGAGTCAGATAAAAATTGAATCACGCTTGGAAACTATACTTTGGACACTTACTTCTAAAATCCTTTACAATAAATCCTGTGAAAATGGGAGAAGTAGTTATAATCCCCAGTAGTTATCTTAGGTCAGTGCTGGTTCCTAACAGAACTGATAACAGAAGTACACTAGCCTGGGCTTCTTTTGTCTGATGAGTTCTCTGCATAGGTAGAGACTAAATGCTCATCCTTTTCAGAATATACCGGTACAGCTTCACAAGTGGAGAACAGTTCATCCCAAAGAGCCAATGGGCAATAGGGGAACAAGTCTCCCACCTAGACTAAGGAAATCCACCTTACCAATGTGCCAAAATGACTATGTGTTTATACTACATATATTCCTTTAAGGAAAGAATTACCTAACGTCATAACCAGCTTTTTCACAGTGGTAGAATTAATTATCAAGGTGAACAAAGATGATGTTCCTGAATACAACAATATCTGAAACACAAAGATTTATGCAGTTAGCATCTCATATTATCATCAGTAAAAAACAATGCTGTAACACAGTGGTTCTCAAAGTGGTGGGTCGCGGCCCACCATTGAGAACAAAAGCTGTCCCCTGCCCCCTTAAGGGACAGGGACAGCATGGTAGCAGCAGTGATTCCAGGGATCGCCGCTGCAGCGGCCGAAAAAGTGCCCCAAACCGGAAGTGATTCCTGGAAATCGCCGTTTTTTCGGCAATCCAAAGATCAGGGACGCCTGCAGAGGGTCGCGCAGACCTCCCCGAGGACTCCCCAAGCCCCGGTAAGGCCCAAAACGACGGTTTTAGGGGCATTTTTCCTGACGGCAGCGATCCCCAGGGATTGCCACCGCCGCTGGCCCTGCCCCCACAGACATTCAGAGTTCTCCCTGTCTTGTGGGGAGAACTTTGAGAACCACTGCTGTAACATATCTGAGAGCCCAATCCTATGCCAGCCTCTGCCGGCGGGACTGAGCTCTGCGCTGTCACAAACATGAAGCACATTGCGACAGCACAGAGGCCTGTCGCACTGGTATGGAGGACCCTGAAGATCTCAAGCCCCAAAACTTATGCACCAAGCTTGAGATCAAAATAACGGCTTAACGACTGAAGCAAACAGAGCTGAAATGGATGTTGGACAATCTGTGTCTGGGATCATACCTGTAAAATATTTTTTTAACATATATTTAAGCTCTAGAGTCAGCTTGGACAGAGGAAGACATGACCTCTGGGGTTTTCAATATCTATTTTCAGAGAGAGGTACTTCCACAATTTGCAAAGAGGACTTCCTCAAATGATAGATTCCGTTTGGACATAAACATAACAGTAAACTGTGGATCCATCAGACCATTGTTCATTTCAGCCAAACACACAAGGGAAGAATGAAGAAGTGGTGCAGAGTTCCTTTTCGCTCCACATAGCCACATGACCCACGCAGGGCTGCTCTGGTCATCCGCTTGGCTCTGAGGCATCCAGAGATGTTGTCATCATTGACTGTTACTGAGGCAACAGGGGATGAAGACAATGACCAGGCCGACTGACGGCCAGTTGTGGTAGAGCCAACAGAGGTATCTGGCCTCAAAAGTAGCAGAAGCGGGGATGGAAAGGGAGGGTGAAATACAAGCAGAGAGGATTGCAAAAGGAGGAATGAGCAAAGAACACAGGAAAAGGACAGAGTGAAAGGAGGTGAACAAAGAAGCGAGCTGCAGGAAGGTACAACTGGGGGAAGAAAGAAAGTGGAGAGGCCACAGTGGGATTAGCAGACGGGGGGGGGGGGGACGGGACATGAGAGAGAAGTAGGGGCAGAAGTGTCTGAAGAAGAGAGAAGGGCCAGAAACTAACAGAAAAAAACAAGGGGAAGACATTGGGAGTAGGGAGAACCTGCCTGCCATAAGCCCAGATCCCGGCTTCTCATGCTCTCAACCAAGAGTAACGGACCAGATTACTGGCCCATGTTCCTCCGAAGTAATGTCCCCTCTAATTTTTCTCTGGAGTGCACAGAGCCCTATGATGGCTGCACAGGAGTGCTCAGCAATAACATCATTGTCATTGCTGAACACCAAGAGAGAAGTTGCGCAGGGTTTTGATTAGAGCGTGGCCATGCAGCTTACAGGGAAGGCTGCTCCCAAGCCAGCCAGCCCTAGGACAGGGGTTCTCAACCAGTGGTACTAGTACCACCAGTGGTACTTCAGCCGATCGCTGGTGGTACTCAGACCGCTGGAACCCTGCTCTGACGTGGTGCTTTCAGCGGTGCGTTTTTGCTCCAGAGAGGTTCCTGCCTTTGGCTGAGCCTCTAGGGAACACTGAGAAAGGCCCTCTCACCCACCCAGAGTCTCCTACCTGTGTTTTCTGGAAACCTAGACGTAACTGGCGATGATGTCATCGCCAGTCACTTCCAGTGTTACGCAGCAGGAGAGTGGCGCCAAAGGTGCTACTCAGCCCGGAAGGTGTTGCCTGGGAGCGTATACCCCTGCTCTAGGATACCATGACCTAAAGGGAATACCCTGCTTGGCTTGCTCCTTCCTCCCAGGCAACCCTAACCCTCTAATGCACAGGGGCTCAGTGTAGGTGACACCTAGTATGGAACCCCCAGCTAAAATAACTAGGGTGTTAAGAGATAAGACTTGGGTCTGTCTTACATCATTGTACTTGCAAAGTATCCAGAAATAAACCCATTCCTGCAGCACATCAAGGTGCAGCGTGTTCCTTTGAATAAAAATGGGCCCTAACGTGCCCTAACCCACTTCATTTTATGTTGAGCCCTCCCCATGTGAACAGGTGGGGGTTAGAGAACCTACAGAAGGAGAGAGTACAAATAAGCAGCAGGAGACTGCTTATTGCATTTGTTTAAGGAAGAAACCAACGTTGCTGCGCTAAAAGAGCCTTGGGGGTTGCACGTGCACGGGGGCGGGGGGCCACCCGCTATTCGCAGATAAGTGAATCCATGGATAGCGGATCTGCGGATAGTGCCCCCCCCCACTCCTTGTACACATAATAACAAGTACATACATTTAAAAAATATTGTTCCAGAAATGTTCCAAATGGATTTTCAAGAAAATTTCAAGCAAAAGTTGATCAGAAATTTTGAGAATGCTTTCCAAAATACTGATTTTTCTTTACCGAGGTTGTGATCTCGTTTGTACTTGAGCTCTCTTCTTGGCTAAGAGCAAGAGCCATGTTCAAAGTGAAAGTGCCTCTCATTCCACTCCAGACAACAACGGCTCCCCAACGCCAATTAAATCCATAGCCAAGACGACTCAAAAAAGGACTCAATATTAAAATAACCAATGCCCTAAGTAAATAAAATAAAAATAAATTAGCAAACACACTTTTAAACTAGCAATGTATCACAAAATGGGCAAAAGCACACAAAACAGAAATGCCAGCCTAATTAGATCAGAAACAGGAACTCTTCATATATTACAGTAGTGTGAGTGAAACCAGCACATGCATGGATAGTGGCTTGTCACTTACAAGTGGCTTATAAGTGGCTTGTCATGAAGAGCTGTCACCTTCACAATGAAAAGTAGGAATTCCCTTACCATGAATCTCCTGTTCTAGGAAGAAGGGGGGGGGGCGCTAGCCTAGTTTTGGGCAGAATGCCCCCCTTGCTCTTCCCAGAACAGGAGATTCACGGTAAGGGAATTTCTACTTTCTCTAAGAAAGGGGGGCACTCTTCACAACTTGGGATATGCAGCTAGAGTATCGTGGAGGAACAGGTGACAGAGTGTCTCAATTCACCAGCACCCTTTGTAGAACCTTCCTGCCAAAGGAGGCATCTGCCGATGTCACCCTATCAATTTTATAATATCCGATAAAGGTGTTGGGAGAGACCCAGGTGGCTGCTCTACAGATGTCCACCAATGAACTGACCCCATCGAAGGCTGTGGACGCAGCCCTCCCTTATTGAGTGTGCCAGCATGCCGTGCAGAGGCTCCTTGCCCATGGAGGAGTAAGCCATTTTAATGGAGGATCTCAACCACTTGGAAATGAAGGAGGCCGAAGATCTTTTGCCTGAGGAGGAACCTTGGAAAACTACAAACAGGGCTCCAGTTTTGCAAAGCTCCCTGGTTCTGTAAGTATAGAACCTGAGTGCCCTGCGAACATCTAGGGTGTGCCACTCCCTCTCCTTGAGGTGCCCCGGGTTGGGGCAGAATAAGAACATAAGAACATAAGAAGAGCCCTGCTGGATCAGGCCAAAGGCCCATCTAGTCCAGCTTCCTGTATCACAGAGTGGCCCCACCAGATGCCTCAGGGAGCACACAGCCAACAAGATAACCTGTTTCGTGCAGTCATTCCCCTGCACCTGGCACAGATAAAACCTACTTCCAAAGCCAGGAGGTTGCTTATGGCTTGTAACCTGCGATGGTCTTTTCCTCCATGAATCTGTCCAAACCCCTTTTAAAGGCATCTAGGCCAGGTGCCATCACCACCTCCTGTGGCAAGGAGTTCCACAGATGAATTACACGCTGGGTAAAGAAATATTTTCTTTTGTCCGTTCTAACTCTCCCTCCACTCAATTTTAGTGCATGTCCCCTGTTTCTGGTATTGATGGCAGCACTATCTCCTGTGCCCTATGGAACAGGGAGTTAACCTTCGGGTTGAATGCAGGGTCAGGGTAGAGTATCACCTTATCTCTGTGGAAGGCACACAGGTTAGAGTTAATGGAGAGGGGCCCCAGCTCTGAAACCCTTCTGGCAGATGTCAAAGTGACCAGCAAGATGGTCTTGAAGGTGAGCTCTTTTAGGAGAATCCTGGCCATGGGCTCAAAAGGTTTACCCATCAGGGCCCTGAGGATGAGCTTTAAGTCCCAATTGGGAACTCTGTGAACTACCAGTGGATTTATTAGCACTACCCCCTTGAGAAACCTCTTAACGTGCAGATACACAGAGATGTTATTGTTCAACCCAGTCCCCAGGATGCTATTGAGGGCCACCACCTGCCTACGTAGCATGTTAGTACTCAGTCCCTTGTCCAGCCCATTCTGTAAAAATTCTAGGATATGATGGATTTGGGGCTTGGCTCCCCACAACTCTATCAGCACACCAGCCAACAAATTTCCTCCAGGTAGAACCGTATATCCTCTTGGTGGAGGACCTCCTGGAAGCCAGAAGGGTACCCAGTACCTTTTGTGAATAGTCACACATTGTCAACGCCGCCCATTCAACCTCCATGCTGTCAACTGGTATACGTGAGGCTGAGGGTGCTTGGGAGGACCTTGACTGAGCAGGTCTGGCCTTAGGGGGAGGGTCCAACCTTGCCTGGTTGACATGCTGACGATCTCTGGGAACCACGCGCGTCTCAGCCACTACAGGGCCACCTGCTTCCAGGGTCCGTATCCTTTGGGAGAACCAAGGGGAGGATTGACACAGGTGGAAAGGTGTATTAGCAGCCCAGTGGGCCACTGCATCTAGAGAGCACAGACTCTCTCCAAGACGTCCTTCTCTGACCTCGTGAAGAATCTTCCCAGCTGTGCGTTTGCCCTGGAGGCAAACAGGTCCACCAGTGGATTGCCAGACCTTTCTGTGATTTGAGCAAACACCTCCGGGTGCAGCTGCCATCTCGACCGAGACTTTCCTGCTCAGCCAGTCTGCCACCAGGTTTGAGGATCCCGCCAGGAGTTGGGCTCGCAGGGATGCAAAGCTTCGGTCCGCCCAGATTAGAAGCCTCGCCGCCTCCTGGAATAGGTGTCTGGGAAGGGCACAATGGCTGGTTTTGCAGGGCTCTTTGGGAATAGGTTTTTAGAGCTGGATGCCCCACTAGAGGTTAGAGTTAGGTCTGTCTCAGTGGGTGGAGACAGACTGAGGGCCTGAATGGCTTTCCCAAGCATTCTTTGGAATAGATCAATGGGAAAAAGCCTGTCTAGTTTATGATCCTGATCGCCTTCTTTCTCCACCCCAGACAGCTCTCCTTCCTTTTTCTCAGGGTCAGTGGAAGAAGAGGATGTAGAACTAAGGTCATGGGCCTGCCTGCTTGTGTTTGCTAGACCCTTTCGGAAGGTGAACCTTGGAAGCCCTGTGCTTCTTGATGTGCTGGGGGGGGGGGAAGAATCTGACTCAGTACTGCTAGAAGTGTTCAGGGTCCTGTGGCTCTTGTTCTGGACCGTGTCTTATGTGCCTTCCCCTTAGGAAAATGGGCATTAATTGCCTCCTCCACTGCCACTTTAACCATTCTTATAATTTGAGCCTGGACGTTGGGGTCCAGAGGTGATCCCTTGTCCAGGGCCCCTTCTCTCTGGCTGCCCTTAGAACAACATCCCCCACCCCTCGATTGATCATATTGTTTGATTAATTTGCTTACTAAGAGTAGAAAAGTGCGGGAACCAACCTTGTGTTGTAGAAGTCGGACCCTCCGCCTGTCTTAGGTGATTGGCTGCTGATGCAGGAGTGGGGGAGGGGAGGCTGGATCTCCCTATTCCTTGGTGGCAAGCACTGCCACCAAGTCGGGTGCAGCCGCAACGTAGCACTCCTGGGCTGTCCAGCCGCTCCAGAGTTTGAGGTGGTGGTGGGAGACTGCAGCAGGACCCAAAAAGGGTATGCGCTGCCCCGGATTGCTTCTCCTCTGGCATCCCCTTCCAAGAAAACACCTGCTGGTGTGGTACTTCACACCAGTAAGGCCCCAAGAGCAAAAACACCCTTGTACTGTCCATCCCTGGGTAGAAGAGTGGGTGGGGTAGGGGCAGGGAAGCGGGAAGCAGAAGGAGAAGGATTGTACAGAAGACGAAAATGACGAAGTCTAAAAGGAAAAAACGCTGAGCTCTTTGAGCTCTCAAAAAAGCTGAACTTGTCATGTGAGAGGCAAAGGCGAACTGGGGAATGGATGCCCCTCACAGGAGATCTCGTCTTCAAGCTGGCCCTGCCTCTCTGAGTGGGGCATACCCATGTTGTGAAGAATGCCCCCGTTCCTCTCCCAGATAAATTGAAATGTAATGTCATAACAATGAATACAAATATATGAATAATCACTCACCCCAAAAAATTCTTCCAATACCATGAGTTCTGGGACTATGCTGGTGTCTGCTGTCTCCAAAAACAAATGTGAGAGTTATATACACTCCACACAGTTTGCCTTCAACACAGTTTCTCAGAGCAGTGGCGTCACTAGGGCGCGCGCTGCCCCAGGGCGGGGCACGCGCATCACCCTAGTGACCCCCCCAGACACACCCCCTTTTATGGATCTTTAGCACGGCGGTTAGGCCGCGCCGCGATCCGGGGGGAGACCCGTTGGGCCGCAGCTCCAGGCGCCCGGCAGGGGGGGACCCGCAGGCGCCGCTCTGGGTCCTTCCCCAGTCAACAGACTACTGATGCTGAGATGCCAGCCCCTATCACCTGAAAGTGCTACTGCTTAACATTGGAGCAACGATTATTAAAATGAGTTTCATCCAGCCAAGGGCATCAATCTGCCATGAATTATGGAGACCTAGTTGGACAAAGCTGAAGGGTTGGCCTCTCCCAACGATGTTTTCCAGATCTCCAGGTGATGAAGCAGCCAAGGCTTCAGGGGCACAGGTGTCATCAGGCATGCTCTAAGAGATGTGCAGCATGTGCACTTAGAGACATTTACTACAAGCGCAGGGACTAAGTGCAGTCACTCATGACACAATTCAATGGAATGGCATGAAATGAAGAGGGAAGCAAGGATGTAGATGCAACAATATATAGCTTTTAATGTGGGGATAGTAGTAGTACAATAACTGAAAAGGGAATCAAAAAAATGCAATGCAATATTCTCACAAGTTCACTCAGATTCTAAGTGCCAGCAGTTTATAGGCAGAGAAAAGAAGACATCCTTACAAGAATGGGGCACATAACAAAGGAGGGAAGAAGAGAGAGCATGATGCTAATGTCTTGGACAAATCAGGGAGACTACCCAGGGACAACAGGTGCTAGAGAACCGCAGATTATGCAGCAATGGAAGAGGAAGGGGAGAGGAAAAATACTGAGGAAAGAAACATAAAAAGCAGGGAAGCAACAAGATTTCAGCTGCAGTGCGAAATTGTGATTGGGTCCGTGCTCTCCACAGACTGAAGCAAGCTCCTTGGCAAGTTGTAAAGCATTTCATTCACTTACAGTGGGGAAGCCTGTCTTTCCCAGTTAACTGTCTTTCCGGCTTAACTGGCACAGAAGTGTTCACATGGGGGCCCTTTACACTACCACATAGTCCAGTTGCTGTGACAGTTAAGACAGCCCACTTTAAAAGGAGTGGAGCTAATGGGCCACTCTCTTAATTGGTGATAGATCAAGAAATCCTAGACTCCGACACACACACACGCACACGGAAAGGATGGATACAGAACACTTGTTAATTTGACTGTACACGAAACACAGTAGAGAGGGTTTGGGGGCCAATGGTAAGGGGTGCCAAACGCCAAGGTTACCTATCTGTATCTACTGGGATGTAGTTTGTGTTACTGCAGTTCTTGCGGTTAGGTTTCAGACACAATCATCTCTGGGTTCAAGGATGGGGGGAAAGGCAAAAAAGGGTTCGAAAAGCAAACCTAGGTGGGCTAGGAAGGAACCCTTCATGAGTTCCAGGAAAGGAAACAGGCAAGAGATTACCTTCCCAAGCAAAGGAGCTCAGCAGATGCCTCAGCAGCAACTTGCAGAAGGTGGCTCAGTGGGTGCTTCAGTGGTGGCTTGTAGTAGCACTTGGGAGAAGAGCGTGGGGAAGAAGAGAAAAAAAGCTGGAGAGGAATGATCCAAAATCTATTCTGGGTGCTGGTTAGGATAGTGATCTTTGGGTAGCAGAGAAAATGAAGGTGTTTGATGCAGCACCAGTTGCTACCTGAACAATTTCACAGCCAGTGGCAGGAGTAACACACAGACAACAGGCAAACAACGGTGCAGAGGGGGCATCACCAGGGGTCTGCTGTGACTCAGCTTTTTATAGTCCTCAGTCACACAGGACAACATAGAAGCTATTGTTGAATGAGCACATCAAGGGTCATTCTTTTGTTTCTTGATAGCCTGTCTCCAGTTGGAGATGAGTGCCTTCTATTGTTTTGCACCTCAAGAAGGATGAAGAAGCTGACTCCTTGATTGTTCAGGAAGTCTGTAGTCAATTAGCATACAATATTTGATTGAATTTACATTGAAATTGGTGACGGAAGCTGTCATGAAATCCCTATTTCATGTGTGTTCTATGTTCCCTAGCCTATTTTCTTGTGTGTGTGAACTCAAAACTCTGTCTGTGTTCTTAAAACTCATGTTTTTTGTGTTTGTCAGAGCTGGGCTGCAAATTCCTGCCAGCCAAAATCCTTTGTTGTGTTAATAGCCTTTCCTGTTGGAATGCAGAGGTGGGGGAGGCTAAGGAAGGTAAAGATCAGCTTACAGGCAAAAGGAGCTCTTGCCAATCAGAAAATAGCTGACATATGCAGCTGAGAAGAAGCATTTGAACGGAAGAGCCGCTCCGTGAGGAGTGGAAAGGGGCTGCCCTCCCCAGGTATTAAAAGATAGGCTTAAACTTAGTCAGAAATCATTAGCTTCACGTTGTTTTGTGTTTTGGTCAGATTCCTGCATTCTATTTTTCTTTATGTACTGTAAATTGAACTCACAGCCGAGCTTGGAATCACACATAGGTGAGTTCTGAAAGTAATGCTGCATGAGACCTGTAATGCTGCAGTGCCACCTACTGGCTGAAATCGGTAAGTCGCTGAAATCCTCAATTAATGCTTTACCAATGCAGTTGTAACTACTTTTTTTTGCTCATTTGGTTCAACTATTTTTTAAAATTAGTATTAGCCTTTTAATAAAACCTTTTCAAAATTACACTGAGCTGCCTTGTTCTGAGAAACCAGTTGAATTGCCATCTTCTCGCGCTGCAAGCGCTACTGAAAGAGCAGAGTATATAAAGGACTGCAGTCCAGTATTGTCCCAGGAACTCCCTGGCTACCCTGGGTCTCCTGAGCTGGTGGCAGTGGATTTGAACTACCAAAGGGTTGTGTCTCCAATAAGCCGCACACCCGAACCAAAAGAAAGGTTTAGGAGTGAGCGTTGAGTCCAAGGTGCTACTGCCCTAAGCAGCGTGTGGACGCTGAAACCCCTCCTCCTTCCTCTACAGAAGCCAAGCTTGAATCACACTTCTTTTGTGATTGCTAACCACTTGGTTTACTTCAAAGTCAAGAGGCTTCCGGAATGTGCAAGTCTGCTGACCAAGCAAGGTGCGGCTGGTCATGGAAGACAAGACTTTTCCTAAGCCAGGTAGCATGAGTGGGGTAGGGGCTGCTCTAATGAATCAAAGTTTGGTGGTTTCCCTAAAGGCATGTGGGACCTGATGCTTCCTAGCCATCAGCCAAGCAAAATACCACAAGACTGGTCTGGGTCCTGCTCACCTGGCATGCATCTAGTACCATGAACTCATGTAAACAAAAGACAGGCAACAGGGAGGCAGCAGCTTGCAATACAGCATAATGAGTTCATTCCTCTATCCAAGTGCCCCACCCAGCAGTTCTCAGGGTTTAAGCGTCTTCACCTACTGCTGAATGTGCAAGACAAGTTTGGGATTCTCTTGGTGTACTGCCTGCCCTGCTGCCCAAACGTCTCCTGCCTGAGCTAGCCAGGGTGATCTCAAGAACAGTGCTAGAGTCCCCCAGGATCCTGGGAGATTTCAATATGAGACTATAACACTCCTTTGTCATGGGCAGATCACTTCTGCAGGATTTTCCTGCAGCAAGGACCAGAGATTCAGTCATGGCTCTGATCAACCTGTGGACAGAGGAGATGGCTACAGTTGTTGATATAACTTCTAAGCAATCTTTGCTATGTCATACATAGAGCAAAGATGGCTTCTCAGTTTTCCTCAGAGCTGTGTACAACAAAATGCATTGGCAGAAATCTTGAGCAACAGTGGAGAAAGATTTGTGATCCAAATGAAGACAGGTCAGAGCCCTTCTTCAGGCCTACTTCATGGCAATGATGGTAATGAAGAAAGCGTATTTCTGTGCCACCACTGCATCTACAGAAAGTTATCCAGCACAGGTGTTCCAAGTTGTACAGGGCGTATTACATTTGGGCCCCCCAGGGCAGAAAAGCAGACCAAGGCCCACTGTGATCAATATGCCTGACACTTTGTGGATAAAATTGCTTGTATCCATCATGATTTGGGCCCTGCAATGACAGAATCTATGGATATTCCCATTCTTTTTCTTATTATGGATTATTTTCAATTTATATAGTCTGATGATATGGGAAAGATCGTCTAGACAATGACTGTCTGCTTGCTTCCTCGACCCTTGGCCAGCCTGGTTGGTAAGACCTGCTGGACGGGGGGGGGGGGGAGAGAGACTATACATCACTGAAAGGGGTGGTGCTACCTTGCTAAAAGTTGCTTTAAGAGCCCTCCCTGGATCCCACCATATCAGAAAATCAAGAGAGATTTGGAGTTAGATGTCACCAGTATATTGACGACACCCAGCTCTACATCCCCATTTTGTCTAATGCCAGTAATGTAGTAGGGATCACAAACCACTGCCTGGGGAGTTGGTGAAGGACAGTATGAGTGAGAGGAAGTTGAAAGTTAATCCAAATACTGTAAGACAGAGGTGCTGTTGGTTCAGAAACCTGCAATTCAGGTCAGCATGCCAATGGACTGTCAGCATGCTCTAGCGGAGCTGTACTCCCCTGAAAGAGAAGGTTTGCATCCTGGTTCTTGATCTGTTCCTGGATTCTCAGGTGGCGAGAATGACCAAGGGAGCCTTTGCCCAGCTTAGGCTGGTGTGCCAACTGTGTCATCTAAACTGAACAAACCTAACTACAATGATCCATACATTGGTGACATCTAGATTAGACTAGAGTAACAAGCTTTATGTGCGACTGCACAGAACACCATCTGGAAACTACAAGTTGTGCAGAACGTGGCTGCATATGTAGTGAACAGAGTTAGGGGGGGTTGACTCACAGTCCAATCCTGTCTAGGACCACAGCAGCGTGCAAAAGCACACTGCGCCGAATCCTATCCAGCATGGGGCCAGCACCAACACAGGAGTTCCTTTACCCTGAGTAATGACCCAGCTGCCCCAATGGGTCCCCTCGGATGTACGCCGGCAAAACGGCTGGCACAAATCTGAGAGGCCCTAACACCGGCCAGGCCCGGGAAAGGGGATAGGATTTGGTGGAGTGTGCTGCTGCCAATTCCTCCCCCCTCCTGGGCCCGGCGGCCCAACCTGCCCCCCCAGAACGCCCCCTCCCCACCCCGACCGGCAGAAGACTTATCTTCCTCAGCAGGCGCAGGCCTTGGACTGCGGAGGTTGGAGCAGCACAGGTCTCGGCGCAGGCACGTCTCCTTCTGAGGAGCCGCAAACATACCTTACGCTTACGGCATGTTTACGACATATACATATTTCTCCCATACAAAATGGCCCATCTTTTAAGATCTCCAAAGGGGAGACTCTTTTCTGGGTGCCATCACCAACTGAAGCATGACTGGCAGCGATACAAGAGAAAGCCTTCTCCATGGTAGTACCACATTTGGGTATTGCCCTCTCTCGAGGTTGGCTCTGTCACTCCTAGCTCTCCAGCAGCACCTAAAGACTCTTTTGTTCCATTCTGCATTCCTAAATGGGAACTTTTTTGGCTTTTTTGTTTTGATACTGATTCTTGTTATTCTATGATGTATGAGTATCGTATTGTCCCAAATATAAACCACACCTGATTATAAGAAGCACCCTTAAAGTTTGGTGCTATTAAAACAACTTAATTAAATCACTGGCACTAAATTTATGCCAGTGATTTAACGAACAGTGCAATCCTGTGCATGTCTACTCAGAAGCAAGTCCAACTATTCTCAATGGAGCTTACTCTCAGAAAAGTGTGCACAGGATTGCAGCCTAAACCATTCATTGCCTGGGGAGGGGGGATGAAAGTGTATGTGATCTTGCTTTACAAAAGGATACAAAACCCAGCAGACCAGAGAACGAAAATTAACAACTGATTACAGCCTGGAAAGAGGAGAGGTATATGTGCTCTTGTTTTAACAAAGAAAAGGGACATACCGTAAGCCCTGCAGGGCAGAGAAGGAGCCCACTGTATCTCTGCCATTATCTCCACTAAAAACAAACAAAGCTCAGAAAAACAAGCTCTACAAAGATTGAAGATAGCCGCAATGTCCCAGGCCATTCAAAGGCCCTCACTGCACAGCTGAGCAGCAGCAGTGACTATTTTGCCCTCCTTTCACTGCTAAGCCTAGGGGAGGGGCGGCTGGAAACCCGAATTGCAACAGCCTGATTAAAAGACACACACCTAGTTAAAAAACTTAAATTAGGGGGGGAAGGGGGATGTTTTATATTGCAAGCCACTTTGGGTGCCTCTTATCCTGAGTGGAAAGGTAGTGTATAAATGTTTTAAAAATAAAATAAAATGAATAACCCCATACCCATGTTCTGAATCCACAAACCTAAGAACAATAACAAAGAAAAACAGGTCTTTATTACATAAATACAAGTGGTGGCCCACAACATTTTTATCATTTGAGTCTTTATAGAACTGCAAGGTTCTATGGCTTCCCCATGTGTTTTAGTAATAAATGTAAGATTTCTTTCAAAACAACATTTAATTTGTATTGTCCCTTCATGTATAAGTTGTTCTTGGACTGGAGTATTGTAAATGTAGATTTTTAATGTTACAAGCATTCCAACTAAGGACATACCAACATACAGCTGTCCTTGTGTAAAGTCAGATGTATCTGATGAACAACTATAATCCACAAAAGCGTATGTAAGGGTTCTGTTCTGGCAACTGTTACATAAGATGAAAAAGTTGGATTGCTTTCTATGCATGTGCAGCTCCATGGAAGGGTTGGGATAAGCAGGGAAAGAATTGTGCTAAGAGAAGACAGGTGGCCGTGTGTTACTGTTATGTAGGCTTACCAGATCTCCAACCGGGACAGAGTGCTAGACCTTTAGGAGAAGGAAGGTGGGCAGGTGTAGCTTGTTAAACCTTAGAGTACAATCCTAGGCATGTCTACTCAGAAGCAAGCCCCACTGTGTTCAGTGGGGCTTGCTTCTGAGTAGACATGCCTAGGATTGTGCTCTAAGGTTTAATAAGCTACACCTGCCCACCTTCCTTCTCCTAAAGGGCTACACTCTGTCCTGGGAAGAAATCTGGTAAGCCTACAGTGTTATGGCTTATGCAATGCTTTGGGAGGCTGGAGGTCACCTTGAGAAAAGGGAACTTTTGTTCTCTTACCCAGGGTAAAACTCCAGCCCACACAACCATACAGCTGGCACAAGTTCAAGAGGCTCCATTTAGGGAAAACAGGCTTGGGAATGGGAATAGGATTCAACATATGCTGCTGCCACCAATCGCATCTCACTCCCAGACCTAATCCGTCCACCCTCCACCAACTCCTCCCCACCCTTCCCCGCCACTGCACTGCCCAGCGGGAACTTACCTGCTCCATAGCACGTCCCCCTTGCACTGCTGCCAGGGGGACAGCGCAGACTTCCCCACTGGCTCTACTTCCTGGAATGCTGTCGCAATATGCTTTATGGCATGTTTGCGACAGCTTCCCACCAGTAGAGCGCACGCTCCACCGGCGCTAGGACTCAATAGAATTAAGCCGTAAATTTAGTCAGTTTTGTTAATAGGTAAAGCAACAAGAAGATAAAAAGAGCAGGAAAACAATTCTTACCGTACAACATTCAGTGAAATATAAACTGTTACAATATAAAATATAACACGAATGGATAAAAATGGAAACGTTTTTTGAGCTATCACAATTCCCATTATGAGATATATCAAAACATGTGCCAAAAATGTCAGCATTGCCCAAAACCTGTATAAGAAAAAGCACACAGTAAGCTAACTAAGAAAAATGCTAGTTACATAACAATAGATTAGCCAGAGTACAATAACTTCCTTCCCCACTGCACAAGATGTCCCTCAACTAGTTTTCCTACAAACATTAAAGATTTTAGTACTATAAACATTGTTCATTAATATAATTATGAAGAATTATGAAGAAAACATTAACAATAAATTTTAGAATATATTTTAGACAGAAATACATAGAAAATAAGCCAAACTTAGAGAAAAACCTCGCAAAAACTTCTAATTCCAACTGATCAGACAGACTATTAATAGACATTTGCTGCCCACCATCCTCAAATCCTATTTGTTCTTAGGCCCATGAGATCTCAAGAGAGGCCTGACTAGCCTTTCATTAACAAAATGATGGTCTTGGTAGGAATTTATAGTTTTCTTTGAGACTCCGCAGGAGTAAGCGGCGCCAGCACAGAAACCAGCACCGCTCACTCCAGCACTTACCAGGACGCAGGTGAGTCCCGCGCCAGTCAGTGCAGGGGTGGGAAGAGGGTGGGCAGGGGTGGTGAGGGAGGGGGGCCATTAGCCGACCTGGGCTGGGGCAGGGATATTGGCGTTGAGTTGCACTGCTGTCCTATGCCCCATTGCAGCCCGAGCCGACCCTTACATGGGCTCCCCAGATGTGCGCCAGCTCCAGAGCTGGCGCGCATCCAAGGAGGCCCATTGTGGCCTCTGGAGTTTACACTGGGAAAAGGGGATGAACGTCTCTTTCCCACCACCCCCCGAGGTAAGCCCAGACCGCGCCAGCGCAGCCCGCAATGGGCCTAGGATGCAGCGGCCGGCACTTTAGGCCGGCCACCACGTCTTAGGCAAGATTGGGCTGCCCGGCTTTCATGGCTGGGCGAGACTAAAACATAATTAAAAACACTGCTCGAGTTTTCGATCCACAAACTCAGATACATAGGATTTGATCCTAACGTTTCGCTTTCAGCTGTGGAAAGCATCTTCAAGGGTTGCAAAACGTTTGCATCCTCCGCTCAGTGTTCTCTAGGCAGTGTTCTTTTGAAGATAGCTCAGTTATCTAATTAGCATCATCTACTAATTGGTCACAGGCTTAATTGCCAATTTTGCTTGGATTTTTAAAGGCACGCTCACACTTTCCTTTGCCTGTCCATCATTGCCACAGTTTTTTATGCAATTTTCATTATCAAAGTTTTGTATTCTGGTTTGTTTAAGCACTGGAAGTCAGGCATTGCTTATGCTGAGAATCTCTTCTGTTCATATTGTTTTTATGTTTTTGAATTTCTATTGCCTCCCTATAGATTCTGGTATGGTATTGTTGCACTGTGGAGAGGACCTGAGTTTGATTAAAGTTTATTTGGTGACCAGTTCTCACAGCATGTTCTGCCACTGCTGATTTTCACTTTAAGAACATAAGAAGAGCCTTGCTGGATCAGGCCAAAGGCCCATCTAGTCCAGCTTCCTGTATCTCACAGTGGCCCCACCAGATGCCTTCGAGAGCACACAGCCAACAGGATAACCTGTTTCCTGTTGTCACTCCCTTGCACCTGGCACAGAGAAAACCTACTTCTAAAGCCAGGAGGTTACTTATGGCTTGTAACCTGTGATGGTCTTTTCCTCCATCCAAACCCCTTTTAAAGGCATCTAGGACAGGTGCCAGCACCACATCCTGTGGCAAGGAGTTCCACAGATGAATTACACACTGGGTGAAATGTTTTCTTTTGTCCGTTCTAACTCTCCCTCCAACTCAATTTTAGTGCATGTCCCCTGGTTCTGATGTTGTGCGAGGAGAAGAATTTCCCTCTATCCACTCTCTCCATCCCATGCATAATTTTATATGTCTCAATCATGTCCCCCCTCAGGCGCCTTTTTTCTAGACTGAAAAGCCCCAAACGCTGTAACCTTTCCTCATAAGGGAGGTGCTCCAGCCCACAAATCATTCTGGTCGCTCTTTTCTGCACCTTTTCCAATTCAACTATACCCTCTATAACCTGATTTTGCAAAGGACCGCTGGAAGTAGGGACACTGGCGGAAAGGTGGAAAGCAGACCACCCGGCCACTTCACTTGAACGGCATCTATGCCCACCGTTCCGGGAGCTGGACCTCTCATGAAAAATTCTTGGAGTTGTGCATTGTCTGGAGAGGCAAAGAGGCCCACTCTCAGCACCCCCAGTCACCAAACAATCTGCTAAAACACCTGAGGATGTAACCTCCATTCTGACTCTCAATTTTTGACTGAGCCAACACTTTCACCCAGACTAAGAAATTCTGTATGATATTGATACCTAACATCCTGGTACTTCTCTATGAAGGTGCCTGTTTCACATCTATGGACTTAAAGTATGCCTGTTTCCACATTGTGACATTCCGTAGGTCTAGACTGGGAACAGACCACTGTCATTCTTCAGTACTATGTACCTAGAGTAGAAATACTGTTCACTAAAAGGCCCTGGCTTAATGGCTCCCTTCTATGGCATCAATTTCATCAACTGGAGGTTGCGTCACTCATAAGACACCCAAGAGTGAGATGTGTAAATTCCATGGTATAACCAATCCATGTTATGGTGATCACGCATTGGACTGATGTGATGGATTCCCAAGCTCTTCGAAAGTATTTACTGTATACACTCTCTGAACTGAGGAGAGATGACAACGTTGTGGACATCACCCATGGACAGAGTCAAAGACTCCTCTTGTTAGTCGCCACATTTTTCAAAGGCTGTTTGCTTTTTGAAGTGGTAGATTGTGGACCCCATTTCCTAGGACGATGAAACAAGTTTATAAAATACCCTGTCAGAGTGGGGCTTGTAGTGACAAAAACAAGAATATTGAGCTTGCTTTGACTGTCATTTCAAGAAAGGCAAAAGAGGCCTAGGGTGTCACAAACATGCCGTAAAGCATGTTTGCGGCACCTGGTGAGTAGACCGGTGCCAAGGACTGCACCGCCTACAGAAGACATTGGAGGCCAGTGCCGTGGAGCAGGTAAGTCCCATTCCGAGTGGTGCTAGGGGAGGGGATAGCATGGAGAGGGGGCATATCAGGCCAAGGAGGGGGTGGAATCGGTTCATCAGACGCCATATCATATCCACCCTCCCAAGCCTCCAGTCCTGACATGGGGCTTCTCAGGTCAGTGCTGCCAAATTAAGTGGCGCTGACCCTAGTAGTTCCATAGCAGAGGCTGGGATGTTACTTGGGGTAAGGGGACGAACATCCCCTTATTCTGAGAAGACCCCCAGCCCTCTCATCTCCAGCTGCACCGATGCTTGATAGGATTGAGTTGCCCATGTCTGGAAGCAGAATGTAGCCACACATGCTTTCTGAAACCTATGAAACCAGTCATGCTTTAGATCAGAGGTTCTCAACCTGTGGTACGGGTACCCCTAGGGGTACGCAGACCTCTTGCTGGGGGGTACGCCAAGCCCTGCCCCTTATCCGCCCCATCAGCAAATTAAATGTTAACATGGATTTTAAATTGTAATTATTTTCGGAGCCCTTCTGTCTCTCTGATTTTGGTTTTTGGCTTATTTTTGTACTTTGGAAAATGTACTTTGGTGGGGTGGGAGGAGCTGATTTTGGGAAGTGTACCTTGGAGAGAAAAAGAGATCCCTTTCTGTCTGTCTGTCTGTCTGTCTGTCTGTCTGTCTCTCTCTCACACACACACACACACACACACACACACACACACGAGTTAAATAAGGCATTTTTTCACATTTAAAATGGTTTTAGTACTTTTTATTTAACGATTAATTACCTAATTAATTGATTAATCAGCAGTTAATTAGCAGGGGATACTTCAGAACATTGGACCATGATAGGGGGTATCCAGGCCTCCAAAGGTTGAGAATCCCTGCTTTAGATGACCAGTATACAAAGTGTTATACCATGTTGATCCGTTGTTAGGCAACTTTAAAGACCACTCTCTTTTGTTAGTTGATCTGCTGTTTGTTTTTCTTCAGTATTATTAGTTATTGCTGTTCTCTCTCCCCTTTTGAATTTGTTTTAAACCATTTATTATATTGTAAACCAATAGACCCTCAAGTGAGACCAAAAGGCAGTGAATAAATTTTTTAAATAATTGAATAAAACCTAACAAAACTGAGTCGTCAATAACAGTATATATAGCTAGATGATTCTCGTAATGAATATGGTGGGCCAGTGGTGCTGTTTGGCAGGAGGGAAGATTGAGAGGATGCTAAGGAAGGAGATGCTGCAAGTACGCAAACTGTGGCTTTTCCCAGGAAATATACAGTTTAAACCACAAACACAAGCAAGAGGGCAAAGGCAGAACCTGTAAAGTGGGGCAGAGAGGAGAGAAAGGGGTAGCCGAGCCCAACCCTAGCCGAGGGTAGGGAGCTAAGGTACGTGAACTGGGGATCTCAAGGCTCATGGAGCCAAGTTCCCAGGGAGACTTGGCAACCAGGCCAAAAGTCTGGGGGAAAGATCCAAAGGAGAACCTGTACCCCAGTCCAGGCAAGTATGCAGTGGAACAATCTGCCTCAAATGGTGGCAGGCTTTCCATCACTGGAGGTCTTAAAATAGAGGCTAGTTATCCTTCTATCAGGGATACTGTAGTTGTGAACATTGACACTGGCAGGGGGTTGGACTCAATGACCTTGTAGGTTCCTTCCAGCTCTACAATTCTATGAAGACTGGAGCAAATTTGAGGTCAGAATTACACAGAAGCCTCCAAATATGGGTGCCATGAGATCTCACTGCCAGAGGCTCCAGGGTCTGAGTGCAAGCTTTTTTTTTTTTTTTGCATCAGCAATAATACTTGCTGGCACAAAAAATGATTTCCTGGTTTGAGTCACTAGTGTCCAGTTCAGGATGCTCCTAAGGCTATTTTTCTGGGAGCAAATAAAGAACTTGATTGGGGCAGAGCTGGACTTCTGGGGCATAACAAGAATACTGTTTCTGGGGGTCAACCTGGACAAGAGTGTTGGCTGGTTCTGGGTATTAAACAAAAGGACCTAGTAGCCCTCTGACAGAGATATCTTGATTGGGTTAAGATACCTCTTAGGTGTGATTCTTCGGTTGAGCACAAGTAATCCATTTAACTTTTATAATGAAGAAATCAAGGGATCGCAAATTCCTAATCTGGATTCAGGCAGGTAGTAGACAGACTTTTGCATGGAGCTTTTCTGGGGTTGGAAAGGTAGGCAATATGTACTGGCTTTGCTTGACCAGATCCTAAAACATGGAGACTCGTGTCAAAAGGAGGGGAAAGTAAGGGCTTGGCAACAGGGTCAGGGTCAATACACATGAACTGAAATTCTGATCTTGACCTGCTAACCTCATGGCAAAATCCAATGCACACCATTAACTATGTGCTAAGCAGATCATGTCTTTTCAGTTACTGGATATTTCAAGTAATCTACTGGCACTGCAGATTTATATAAACTTGTTCATGAAAAGCGGTATATAAATACTGTTGTTGTTGTTATTAATAACAATAACAACATCACAATAGGATCGTAGAGGAGGAACACACACACTCCCTAATTTTTTTTTTCAAACCATGCAAGTATCTGTGTGGGGAAGCTTTCAACTGAGAAAACAGAGGGGAGAAGAAGAAGGTTAACTCCCTCTCCCCCAATATATGATCTCACTCTGGTTTGGGGCCTGTCAACAGCTACTATATACTGGTCACAGATCTTCCAATAGTGTCTAGTTACACTCTCAAATTGCTGAAAGCCTCAACAATGAATTTTTCTTTTCTATTGTGTAATATGCTAGTTAGTTATAAGTTAATCAAGCAGTAGATGTGGTTTATTTACATAAACTTCTACAAATTTTTCAAGTTTCCCACAGCTTCAGTATCTTTGTCATTTGCTTTATGACACTGGTTTACAAATGAAATTCCATATACTGAAAGTTCTAAGCGCAGAACTTGATCATGCTAATCAGCTACAGCCTCTTCACTCCTATAAATATAAGTTAATCAAGCAGTAGATGTGGTTTATTTACATAAACTTCTACAAATTTTTCAAGTTTCCCACAGCTTCAGTATCTTTGTCATTTGCTTTATGACACTGGTTTACAAATGAAATTCCATATACTGAAAGTTCTAAGCGCAGAACTTGATCATGCTAATCAGCTACAGCCTCTTCACTCCTATAAATATAAGTTAAACCTTTTAACAAATGGTTTTAATATATGTAAATGCTGGTGACCCACTGGGGTTGTTTATTTTTAACTTAAGTGTTTTAATTAATTATTTTAATGTGTTTATTAATTGTTTTAATGTGTTTATATGTATTTTAATATGTTGTAAGCCGCCTTGAGTGCCCTCGGGAGAAAGTCGGGCTACAAATTCCTAAAATAAATAAATAAATAAATAAATAAATTCTAGTTCTTTACATGATAAGTAAAATGGAGACATTTAGCTAGCAAGGGTGTTTTCAAAATGGGTAAAACAGAAATTAAAACAAAAACAAAACAGGAAAACACTTACCTGTAAAGAAACAAATCTACTCCTGGACTAAAGCTTACAGAATCTAAAAGAAGACCCAAAACACACAGAGAAATAACTCCAGACATTCCAAACCATTCTGCTAAAAACAGGAACAAAAAAAGAGAAGAATTAAAATCACTATCATATAGTTTCATTCATGATTAGTCATGTTTACTTAAAGAGTTAAAAGTTATTCACTGCATTTGGTTGGGAAAATATGTTCAGTCTTACCCACAAAAAAGATTATGTATGCCACTGTGAAGCTTATAACTACTTCAATTACTCCATCATTGAAGACATGTTGTAGCCAATAAATAATTAATCTTGAACTCAAAAATCCCAAAAGAGCACTTCCAAAAAATTTTAAGAACAGTTTTATAATAATTTCTTTAACTGTAAAAAGAAAAGAGAATTCAATTATTTGCAATCTGCATTGCAACAGTTGGTTTATATAGAATTATATTACCACTGCATAACTAATTGCACCGTCTCCTCTCTCCCCAGAAAACAGGATTTCAAGATTCCAATCTTATATATTTAAAGCAAATTAGCAAACCTTAATGAAATGGTGCAGAAAAACCACTAAATTATGTATTTAAACAAGGACAACATGACAAGAAAATACTAACTTTTGGCCATCCATTTCAGACAGTCTTACAGCCCAATCCTATCCTCCCCCGGCGTGGGCCTTGCAACGTGGGCCGCTCAGCCCATGCTGAATTCTATCTGTGAAAGGAGGTGGCTGGAGTAGAGGCGTTCATCCCCTTACCACAGGTTAACCCCTAGTCGCTGCAATGGGGCTACACGGTTCTCCACCAGCGCTTTTGCTGGCGGGAAACTGAGAAGCTCCGTGTTGGCAGAAAGGGCCTGGGAGCAGGGGCGTGGGCTGATGTGGTGCCCTGGGGCGGTGGGCCCCAGGGCGCAAGGGCGGGAGGTGGTGCAGGGGGGCGGGAGGCTCCGGAGGAGAGCGGGAAAAATTTGAATTTTTCCCGCTTTTTTTGCCGATTTTCGGCGATTTTAACCCTACAAAAGGGGTATTTTTAAAGTATGTATGCTTTGCGGCACTTAACTTGGGTATAGGAGCCTCCAGCGAAGCGATCGGCTCTCTCCAGCGACGACGTTCTCTTCCAGGAGCGCAGATCGGCGATCTGAGATCGCTCCTCTGCTGCCCCTGACGCGAACTGCTCATCGTAAGCTCATCGTTTGAGTTCGCGCATGCGCATAGCAAACAGCCATTCACGCATGCGCGAACTCAAACGATGAGCTTACGATGAGCAGTTCGCGTCAGGGGCAGCAGAGGAGCGATCTCAGATCGCCGATCTGCGCTCCTGGAAGAGAACGTCGTCGCTGGAGAGAGCCGATCGCTTCGCTGGAGGCTCCTATACCCAAGTTAAGTGCCGCAAAGCATACATACTTTAAAAATACCCCTTTTGTAGGGTTAAAATCGCTGAAAATCGGCAAAAAAAAGCGGGAAAAATTGGCCGAAAAATTAGCATAATTTATGCTAATTAGTTTTAGGGGGCGCCGAGGACCGGGCCCCACCCGCAAAATCGGCTGGGTACGGCATTGCCTGGGAGGGGAATAGAATATGGTGTGTGCTGGTGTCACCAATCCTGCCCCCTTTCCAGCCCCAATCCACTCACCCCATCCCCCCTCCATCCCATTACACACTTTCCCTGCCATCCCCCACGCCGCTCCAGCACACGGGGCTCCTGGATGTGGCACTGGCGGGACGGCGCAGGACTTCCCGCCAGCGCCAGCTACTCTCCGGGTGTTGCAATGCAATTTATGGTGCGTTTGCGACACCCTAGGTGCGCCCGACAGGACTGCGCCGTTAATCCATGAATACTAGCAACTTTCTAATGATCAGGTCTATAGAACCATGCCTACGTCTTCTCATGAATATTTTAGCTTAGCCAAACTCAGGAAGAGAAATATTGACCAATTTACTTGTGAGTCTACAGCAGGTTTTAGTGTTCCTCAAGGTCTAAAGGCAGAATCAAGTTTATTTGCCAGGAGGACAAGCCCAGTCTCTAAGATATGGCTGATCAAGCAAAAACAATACAAGGAACAGTCACCAGTGTATTTCTTGCTTGTACAATTATTGCAATGATCATGCAATAATTCTGAATAAAAAGAATGTTAGAAAACATTGTTATACAGATGTCCCCTGCTTAACGACGTTCCGCCTAACGGTCCGGATATACGACAGGAGGTCATTATGTTGTGTGTGATCGGAACCCCAGGCAAATATTTGTTTCATAGAGCACCATCCCGAGTACACAAGTTTTTACCCCATCAAAATCCGTCAAGAAATAGCCGAGATATATGCCTACAAAGATTGCTTCTTTAAAATCCAAGCCGCAGCGGCACAGCGCGAGCTAATTGCAGACGCGTGTCAGCCCTTTGCAGCTTGTTAGCCATCCAGAATCGTGTGCCTTCAATTTACAGGCATACTGCAAATGTTCTATTTACCCTTCAGTAAGCCTTTAATGGAATTATAAAGGCACACACTAAGCTCCATTCTGGGTATTCAGCCAAAAGAACCTCTTAATCCCATCAGAACTCATTAACTCCCGCCAGAACCGGGTTAATGAAATGCGGTTGACCCAATTTCCCCCTTACATACGAAAATACACAGAATAGAAGAGAATACTGGCATTTGGGGGCTATTTCTGGGTTTCTCTGTTGTCTTTTATATGTCCGGATTCTGTCTAAGAGTCATCGGGGTCTTACCCTGGACGTGTCCACACACGGGAGGGACACGATCCTCCTACCAGTCAGGGTGGAGGCTACGCCCACCCTGCCTGGCAGAGAATTACTCCTGGAGGGCCAGGAAACTTGCCCAGCAACAGAAGTGGGGGTGGAAGGGGCCCCCCTCCCTGATGCAAGGAACAGAGAAAGGTAGAATCTCCTCACCTCCGGTTCAGAGGGGGCAACAGTGAGAGTTAGAGTCTCTCCTCATATAGGGCAAGGGCTTGGCCAGGGAGTACTTCGGCTGAGACTGTTATAATAAATATAACTTTATAACATCTATTTGTAATATCATCCTGTGCTACTTCTTAGGACAGACATCACCTTACCCTGATGTCCCCTGGGGAGCAGGAAGAGACAATACCAGGTGATCCAGGACTATCTCCTATTGCCAGACTTCCCTACAAAAATCCAATCTTGATCTGTGTGCATTTCCCTTCCTACATCTGCAACACTGTAACCATTTACTTGCATATCACTATCTCATTGTATCTGGATGTCTTTGCTTAATTCTTTGTGTCAATCATTTCTGTGCTACATATCTAAATCACTGCTATTGTGTAACCTGTCTATGCATAGGAGTCCCCATTCACAAACCAGGAAGCCTTTACCTCACCTTGGTCAAATTCACCAGGGGGATGATTAAGTCACTTGAATCTTGCAACACTTGCAACTCAAACCCCATTGGACCATAAATCACACAAAGCACAACACTTTTCATTGGTGTAACATTAGGATCTTTCTATTCATTGGTTCACTTTTATAAACTGCTACTGTACATTGTCAATGGCGGGAAGTTTGAATCCAGATTCTTATTGGTTGTTTTACATGTACTTTCTTGGATCCTTCTGTACATTGGTTCCCCTTTCAAATGCATTATCAATCATAAACAATACTATCCATGGTTCCAAATGTAATTCTAAATGTATATAAGTTCCTGTATTTTCTATGTACCTTACACAACTTGCTGCGGTCTTTTTGTGTCATTTGCTAGCAAAGTAAAGATCTTTCTTTTTCACCAGTACTGTGTTTTACCAAATTTGAGCTCTTTTTGGCGCCCTCGCATTTTGCGAGCTTTTTCTTGCTTCTCTGTCGTTCTGCCTACCAGGCAAACGAGCTGAAATCACTTGAACTAATTTGTACCCCTGGGGTGCAAACAACATTTAAGGCTGTGACAGACCGCACGAATCTCGGCTCGTCCCGGACGCCTGAGGAGCTTAGTCGAGGCGTGCTGGGGTGTCTGGTTACCACAGCGGAAGCGAGCGGTCTCCCGATTTCCGGCACGATCGAAAATCTTCCTGGGCCATGTTTGAAGGGGCTGCATCGCAGAGCTACTGCAGCCACCAAGGGGGAGGAGAGTGGCTATTTGCCAATCAGGTGTGTTAGCCAATCACCGTGGAGGTTTCTTCCAAGAAGGCGGGATGAAAGGAGGGACTATTTGCGGGAAGACACTCCTACTCATCTCACGCTTGCTCGCCTCGGCGCTCGCTCGTTCGCCTCGGCATGCAGTCTTTTACAGCCTTTAGGTGGAACGTCGTTGGTCACTTTCCCTAACTTGAAGTCTGGAAATTTGAGGCCTCTCCGGAGGCCTGTTCCCAGCCTCTGCAGGCCTCGGAGGGTCTCAGAATGGTCAATATTTCTCTGCTTCTGAAAACCAGAAATGCCTTACAGAGGACTCTGTGGGCAATTCTGAGGCCCCAGAGGCCGGGAACAGACCTCTAGAGAGGCTTGAGACCAGGAACAGGCCTCTAGAGAGGCTTCAAACTTCCAGAATTCAAAAGGTAGGGAAAGCATCACTTAATGACAGGGTTCAGAGGACGCATTCCCGTCGTTAAGTGGGGGACACCTGTATGTACAAAACCATACAGATATAAAGGCATGTAAGAAACAGATAAGGCTTCCCTATTCCATCACATCACTATGCAATCACTGATCCCTTTTTTACTAATTAGTTGTACACAGAAAACTCTAAGAATGACAAACTCAGTCTTAAAAAAAATGAGGGCTAGTAACTTTATTGTAACTAGTCCATCTGCTCACACATAACAGCCATTTGTAGCACAAAAGAAACAAAGTTTCTACAGTTTTGGTTTACAGTTCCCAAGCAACTATGGCTATCAGAATCTAGGCCAGTGGTGGCCAACCTTTTTATGGCATGTGCCACTTTTAGATTTTTTGTATCTTGGGCGTGCCACAATAAATAAATAAATAAATAAATAAATAAATAAAATAAAGCTGTGTTTAAATAAAAACACAATTACATTCAGTTACATAAGGCAGAGGTTCTCAACCTTTGGAGGCCCCGGGGAACCCCCTATGAGGGTCAATTTTTTGGAGTACCCCTAGTAATTAGCATAATTAGCTAATTTACATAATTAATTTTAAAAGCACCGCTTTTAACAATCTTTTTTGTGCACAAAAATGCACTGGAAAAAGACAGATGCAGTGATCCCAATACAAAAATCAGAGACAGAAAGGGGGAGGGATATTTTCTCAACTAACAAAAATACACTGCACAGATGCACTGTGCACAAAAAGAAAAGAGTGCATCTCCCTTCTAAACAAAACAAGCAAAATGGGGTGGGGGAAAGAATAATACCTAGCCTGGAACCTTAAAAACACAGGCTGTTTTTTCTCCTAGAAAAAGTCCTGAGACCAAGGATGAAACGTTGGAACGATACTGCCTGTAATTTTAAATTATTTATCCCGTGTTACTAATTTGACATCTTTCTGTAGCCTGGATAATCTGTGTTTGCAATTTTGGCTTTAACTATAAACATGGCTATTAGACCTATACACCCTTTATCTTTGAAAAATATGGATATTTTTAATTTTATTTAAAAGATTACAGAGCACAGACGTACCTACTTCACGATGTCTCTTATGAACAAGGTCTCTATACAAGTCAAAAATAATTACTGTAGTAGCATCATTAAACAAAGATTCTCCTTTAATTAAGTTGATAACTATCTTTGAAAGACCTAAAGAAAGACCCAGAAAATAGCTAAGTAAATCAGCTTAATTTTTAAGCTTGACAAATGAAAAGATAGATTTTCTGTAACAAGTGAAATATTCATACAATGTCAATACTTTTGTTTTTAATGTGTATGTTCTCAAAAGTAACAGAGAAAGAACAAACCTCTAAATGCATATCCCTATGCACATCCCAATGCTTCCCCCACCATTTTGCTGTCTTCAGTCACCTCCCCCCCCCCGCTGCTATTAGCTGTGGAGGGGAAAATATAAGGCATTTATTATCCCAAAATGCTTTGTCCTCCATGACTAATTACAGATTCAGGGCATCAATTTAATGGCCCAATCCTAACCAGCTGTTAGGATTTGCAACAGTGCTTTGCGACCGTGTGCCTTCTACCATAGCAGCACCAGCAGGAAGGCCGTAGCCTTTCTGCTGGTGCTGGCAGGCAGAGCATTGGCCACCAGAGCAAGTAAGTCTGTGTAGGGGGAGGGGAAAGGGCAGGGGGAGGTTGGAACAGGGCAGGGGAAGGCGGCGATGGGGGTGGAGGGTGGGTGGATCGGGCCTGGAGGGGGTGGGATAGGCGGCACCAGTGCATGCCGTATCCTATCCCCCCTGATCCGACAACGTGGATGAACCCGGACTAGCACCAGCTTTAGAGCTGGAGCAGGGCCGAGCTGACCCATAGTGGCTGCTGGGGCTTACCCCGGGGTAAGGGGACAAATGTTACCTCGAGGAGACCTCCAGCAGCTGAAATTCCCCCACGGGATGCAGAGTAGCCTGTGCCAGTGCCACAGCATCTGCGCGGAGGAATGTAGCTAGAGTACAGCACTGTACTCGAATCCAAATCAGACTGCTTTTAGCAAAAGAAAAAAGCCACCAGGAAATCCATTCACAGATCTGCAGTTTGGCCTGCAGTTTGGCCTTAAAGTTCAAACAGTTCCTGTAATCCTCCCATTGAGAAGTCCTATGGAGGATGCGAAGTAGACCAGGGGTTCTCAACCGGTGGTACATGTACCACTAGAGGTACTCCAGCCAATTGGAGGTGGTGCATGGACTGCCGGTCCAACACGGCTGCTTTGACACTATCCCACTGCTGTAAATCAGCTGCCGATGATACATGGAGCACACTGCCGCTGGCGATTTCTGAGCCACCTGAGCAAACCATCAGAGGCCCTCTGCCAAAGCCAGCAGCCTGCATTGGAGCAGGTAAGCCAGCATGGTGGGCAGTTTATGGGCAAGGAGATGGAATAACAGGACATATTGGGGGAGGAACCGGGAACATGTCAAGGGAGGGAGGGTGGATCCAGAGGCAATTCTGCACGCCAGATCTTATCCTCTCTTTTCAAAACCTCCCTGCCCCTTTCCTTTCTCTGAACATATGCCACTCAGGCTGGCATATGCCTGAGGAGACCCACAGGTGGTCTGTAGGTATACGTAAAGGTAAGTAAAACGTTTACCTATCTCCAGTTTGCCTTCAAGTCTCTCTCTCTCTCTCTCTCTCTCTCTCTCTCTCTCTCTCACACACTCACACACACCCCTTTTTCACGCAGCTCATACTACAGCGTGGTGGACAATTGGGCTGTTACATTCTGGAAAAAGTTACTTTAGATTCTAAGATGAGTTTTATTTACAAGTGAGAGGGTAGCCATGGGCAGTGCATTTACACCTATTTAGCTAATTCTTGGATAAAATAAAAACCATATCTATATTTTGCTTTGTATTTTGATATAGTTTATGTAATTCAAAAGATAGCATTAAACAGAAAACACAGCCAGTTCTTGCCGGCCCAGTGCTACTGCACCTGCGCAAAAGTATCACAATGGATGGTCTGCATCTGCATGAAAGCGCTGACACAGCCATTTGTAACTCTTAAGGTCCGTAACTCAAGGATCCAGTGTATAAATATTCTAAATTTAAAAAATCATATTTTATTAGTTTAGGTCTGTGGTATGTTTTGAGGGCGGACTTTCGTATACTGGTGACTGAAATATAGTATAAACCTTTTTTCCCCTTGCTGGTTGCATTCTCACCATCTAGGATGGGGGTCCCCAACCTTTTTGGCACCAGGGACTGGTGTCATAGTAGATTTTTTTTCCACGGACCGGCGGGGCATTCTGGGGGTGGTGCAGCACAACATGACACCCCAGTGACGCCACCACCCCCTCCATGTGATCATGTGGCATGGGGACTCATACCATGTCGTTCCGCATTCTCTGCAAACTGCGTTCTATGGAAACTGTCGAGCCTTCGTGGGGGCTTGCTGTGCCGCGCTGCGGTCTGCCACCTGTCCTGATGGCAGGAGGTGAGCCAGCGTGGCCGGCTGTCCCGCCAATCGGGTCACCAGCCCTTGGCTTTGGCGGCTGAGGCTTTTGCACCCGACGGCGGGGCCACCTGTAGAGGGCTTTCACTCCTGAGGTTGAGGCTTTCGCTCCAGACGGCAGGGCCGCCAACCGGTGAGCCCGCCCCTTTCTTCGCCGCCGTCACATATGGATGGGCTGGGCCCTGCACAGTCCTGGGCCCGTGAATGTAGCTGCCTCGGAGCCGCAGCTGGTGGCAGGACTGTGCAGGGCCCAGCCTGTCCATATGCGACGGCAGCAAAGAAAGGGGCGGGCTCACTAGGCAGCGGTGCAAGCGTCGGGATCGAAAACCTCAGTTGCGCTCTCCAGAGTCAAGAGCTGGCAACCCGACTGGCAGGACATCTGGTCGCACTGGCTCGCCTTCTGCCGTCAGGACAGGCAGCAGACCGTGGCGCGGCACAGCAAGCCCCCGCAGAGGCTAAACAGTTACAGAGCCGCAGAGGCCTTCCGTGGTGCGGTTCCTCACAAACCGGTTCCGGTCCGTGGCCCGGGGGTTGGGGACCCCTGATCTAGGAGGTCATGAACACTGGCCAAAGGAAAGGAAAACCAAATGTAACTCACAGTGCAATCCTGTGTAACTCTTGTACCAGTGTAACAGTAGATCCACCGGTGTAAGTGCACTTATGCCAGTGTAACTTGCCGTACGTCGATGAACGCAGGACGGACACCAGCATAACCCTTCTCAGACGCAGGACAGATGCCAGCACAACTCTGCTGGTGCAGGGGGCATTCTGGGGGTGTTTGGACACCCCTGGAATGCCCCCTGCGCCAGCAGAGTTGTGCTGGTGTCTGTCCTGCATCCGAACTGCGCGTGCACAGTGTTCGAGAGGGGTTACGCTGGTGTCCGTCCTGTGTTCTGTTTTGCGTCCATTGGCGTACAGCAAGTTACACTGGCATGTGCACTTACACCAGTGGATCTACTGTTACACCGGTGCAAGAGTTACACAGGATTGCGCTGTCATACTTGCTGCTAACGTTCAATCTAATAACCATTACAGGTTATTTATGCTAAAGCCAGCTAAAACCAGCTTTACGCTAAAACCAGCTGAATTACTTTTAGACTTACAAGTAAAATTAAAAGTATATCTTCAGTGATGTCATATTCCAATATAAAATCATGCTCTTCTGAATAATACATTACTGAAAGAGACATAACCATTAAATTTAGTATGCGATACTTCAAAAACAGGGACACCACAGTCCCAATCCAAATTGGGTCTCCCCGTGGCTGCTTTTAGCAATAAAAATAAAAGAACTGGTCTTGTGTTCTCACAAGCTAAATGATAATCATGTTCCAAAATGTACAGTGTTACAGAGGGATCAGCGTTATATAAGAAAACCAGCATAGAATCTTACCTACCAATGTTTTTTACAGAAGCGACAGAAAGAACAGGGTCTGTTGTGCTAAGAATGATTCCAAATAGCATGCTATCATCCCAGCTCCAGTTATGCTTATTGACTTTATAAGTTAACCATGCAAGTAAAGCACAATTCATCAAAAATCCAGGAACTGCAAGAATTAACACCTGTAACGACAATTTTTGAATATACTACTGGAGTTAAAATAACCCTAAATGAAATGACATTCATACTACACAGTGTAATACTAAGCATATCTACTCAGAAGTAAGTCTCATTGTGGATGAAAACTGGAAGTGGGTCTCAATCACTTCAGGGAGCTGATCAGAATTCAGCCACTTCAAGGAGCCAATCTGCGATCTGATGCACAGGGAAGGGGGCCGTGCCACTCCGCACCCTCTGGAGGGCCGGTGCAACCCCCAGTAAGTTTAAAAAACCTTTTTTTTCTGCCAGTGGCACATCACCAATGTCACTGCACGTTGCCACCCCCCTTAAGGGGGTAACAACTGCATCCAGTTTTCCTGGTGGGTCACGACCCACCAGTTTGAGAACCACTGTTCTAAATTGATTCATATACAATAGAGATTCTCCTTTGCATTTAGCTGCTTGTAACTCCACAATGGCTCACCAAAGGCTATGGAACACCCAGACTTGAGGGGACAAGAATCACTATTTATCACCCTTATTTATAGTCATTTATTACAATTATTGCGTTTGTAGCACATTCTACCCCAAATGAGTTCAGGGAAACAGAACAATCTCATTTTACCCTCTTAGACTAGCCAAATGAATACTGAATTGACCAGTGCGAAATGGGCAGAACAGCAATGGCTTCGGTGGCATGTGCATCCCTAAAGGACCAGGTCCACCAGGTAGAAACTATGCCCAGGACTTTTCCCAGCACCAACAGAACTTTTCTCAGAGAGAAGAGCTGATCACTGTCCCCTCCCTGCCTTGGGTCCAGGGCTGGCCTGAGGGGATGTTGGACCTGAGGCAGCGGCGTAGCCATGCCCCCAGAGGTTGGGTGACGGTGCATGGCAAAAACCCCGGATGTTGTTCTAGGCTGCTGGAATGCCACTGAAAAAGACGTCCAAGGCTCGGCGGGTGGGTCAAACTGCTCACCTGTTTCTTCACCTTCGCTGCCTGCCCCCCCGCTTCTCCCACCAATGCGGTGCGGTTGCCCCCCCGCTTGCCAACCAAGGGGTGGACCTCCCCCCCCCCCAGTATTCCAATGCCTCTGACCTGAGGCACAGAAAAGTAACTGCTAACCCCTGCTGCCACTGTCTCATCTACTCCAGGGAGTTTCCCTGGACTCGCAGCTGCTCCTGGATTCCCAGGTGGCAGCCATGGCCAGGGGAGCCTTTGCCCAGCTTGGTGTGCCAGTTGGCACGCCGGCTGCGACCGTACCTGAATCGCGCAGACCTGGCCACGGTGATCCATGCCACAGTGACCTCAAGGTTAGATTATTGTAATGTACTCTACATTACATAATGGGGCTGCCCTTGAAGACGGTTCGGAAACTGCAACTGGTGCAGAATGTGGCGGCCCGTGTGATCACCAGAAGTAAGCGGTTTCACTCAGTCGGGCTGCTTCTCTAGCGGCTGCACTGGCTGCAAATTCGTTTCCGGGCCAAATTCAAGGTGCTGGTTTTGACACTTAAAGCCCTATACGGCTCAGGGCCAGGCTATTTGAGAGACCGCCTACTTCCATACAATCCATCCCGCCCCCCTCAGGTAATCAGAGAAGGCCCTTCTAAAAGTGCCATCGCCTTCAGAAGCGAGAGGGGTGGCGGCAAGAAATAGGGCCTTCTCAGCAGTGACACCAACCTTATAGAATTCCCTCCCTCTAAACTTACGAACTGCTCCCTCCTTGGAGGCCTTCCGGCAGGGCCTAAAGACATTCCTTTTTAAACAAACCACCCAACCTAACTATTTCAGTGGTCCAGCCCCTTTACTCCTTTTACTCGTGTTTTTTTACTCCTTTTACTCCTGCTTTTATATTTTGTTATATTATGTGTTGTGTTGTGTTAGATTTTATTAATGTTTTAAGAATTTTATACTATGTATTTTATTGTTGTAAGCTGCTTTGAGTCCCCCCTATGGGGGAAGAAAGCAGGATAAAAATCTAAGAAATAAATAAATATCCCCCATCCCCTTACTTCCAAGCCAAGTGGTGGCCGAAAAATTCACATGAAACATGATTTGCTTCCCTACTACTTTCCTTATGCAGTCCCTTTGAATAAAACAGAAATTGTGGAATGCACAGGGAATTATCCCAGTGCGTTCTGCATTTCCTGTTTTACTCAAAGGGACTGCACAAGGAAGGCGATAGAAAGGCAGGTTGCCGACTTCCATGCAGATTTTTTGAAGGACTGACACACAGTCAGCAACAGCAACTCATTCCCTATCCCCTTACCTTGCATGGTCTCTTTAAATATAGCAGAAAGTGTGGTCTATACTGGGATCGCTCCCCATGCACTGCACACTTCCTGTTTTATTTGAAGGGACTATGTGAGGAAGGACTGCAGCCAGGGAGTAGAGGGCTGGATCTCTCTATCCACTGCCTCTCTATCCACTTTCCACACACAAAAGGTGAGCAGGAAGCAAATCAGAGTGGTTCCTTCTGTGGAAGTTGCCAGTCCAAGAAGAGAGGCAGCAATAGCTATTCAGGGTTGAAGGAATGCCTTTAACCTTGAGTCTGTATGCTGCTCCCTACAACCTGCCACTTGGCGCAAGCCACTTCATTCGTGTCATCTATGAACCACCAGACTTGCCTTGGTCACATTCAGGTTTGACTACTGTAGCGCACTGTACACAGGGCTACCTTTAAAGAGTATTCAGAAATTGCAGCTAGTCAAAAACCCTGAGGTCAGGGTATTATCTACTGGGATCGCATCAGTCATCCGTTTGAGCTTCACTTGGCCCCAATGTATTTCCAATGTATTTCCAAGTGCTGATCATTACATTTAAAGCCATTTATGGTTTTGACCAAGGGTATTTTGCTTCCTCCCATATGAGTCCACCCACCCATTAACAACTTTAGAGACCTTGCTGTACGTCCACTCACTGCCAAAGGTGTGTGTTGCTGCCAATCATAAGACCTTTACAGTAGCAGTACCTTGATTGTAGAACTCCCTCCCCCTAGAAGCTCACATGCAATGGCAGTACCAGAGTATCCTATGCCTTCAGCCAAGGCCTGGTTTCTGTGCATGCACACACTGTCCCTACCTCTCACAACTCCAGTTTTTGGCATTCTCCTGTCCGTCCGACACGCTTACCTGGGAGCTAGGCAAGGCAGCAGCAAGATAGGCAGGATAGGCTGTGAAAAAAGAAAAAAAAGCTGAGAAAGAGCGGGGTGTTTTACTTTTAGAGTTAAACCGCTGCGTGTTCTTGCTTTAAACATGCTGAAATCGCACTCCAGAAGCCTACTACTCTAGACCTCGTCTCCGCCAGTAGACCTGGCCTCCGCCTGGGATTCTGCCGGGTCAACCTGACCTTTGCCTGGCCTCCATTGCAATGCATTCTGGGGAGACCTTGGGTGGGGACAGTCGTGCAACCCGGAAAAGGCTTCTGGAGTGTGATTTCAGCATGTTTAAAGCAAGAACATGCAACAGTTTAACTCTAAAAGTTTTTAAAAAAAATGCTTTTTCTCCATTTTTTTCTTCTTCACAGCATTTTAAAGTGGACTCCAGTATACATTATCCTTGCTATTCGTGCGTTTGCGTGTCTGGAACAGATTCCCCGCAGACAGCAAGGGCCAACTGTACTTATGTTTCAATATAGTACAGTACTGTATATGCTAAAAAAACGGAAAAATTATATACTTTACCTGCCAAAATGATTTTCGAAATATATAAAAATCCATGTCAAATGCAGCAGTAAATATTATAGCAGGTGTAAACAAATGAAGAAATAGTATAGGGTCTATATCTGCAATGGTCTTCACAAAATTTAACTGGCAATATAAAATAAGAATAGAATGTATTATAAACTATTCTCAATTAACATATTGCATTCTTCTTTCTCTCCCAAAACGTAAGATCAGTGGGAGCAAGTTCCACTACAAATCATCTGAAGTCATCCATACCAGTTAGAAAGTGGGGAGGAAGAGTTTCCTGGACCCTTGGATCAGAAACAGTATTAGGTGGGAGGCTTGTTACTAGGGACTTTAATCCATGTGCAGTAATTTTACAGCTCTCTGATATTGCAAACTACACATGGATCTTGAAGCAAATGTAAGATATTTTAATATGTGGAGCAAAACAAGGAGTAGCACTGAGTGAATTCCACTTTGCTTAATTTGGAATTGGGCTTGGCAAACCAAATTACAGTATCTTCTCATTTTTCTTTTTAAAAAATGTAATCACTCATTCCCCCCCCCCAGTGCAATTCAAAATTCAGTTCCCATCATGTCCCAAAATTCATATCCCTATGACCTCGTCAGAAGCACAATGGGATTTGAAGGCTTTCCCTCACAATGCTTACTGCTGAAAGCCTCTGTACCAGATCCTGTTGACCCCGTCCATTCCTACTTACCTGCTGGTAGCAACTGGGGGATCTCACTGAAGGCCTGAGACACCTCCTTTCCCATGTATCTTGAATGCTGAAATAGCAGCATTCCAGGTATGAAGGATCCTGGGCAAAGTAGTTTTCATGGACACGCAATTATTTAGAATGGATTTTAATTGCCTTGGAAACTACATGCCCCAGGGGTCCTTATTCCTGAAATGATTTCAAAAGCATGCTCAACACATTTGTAAGTGCAAGGATACTTTGGTTATGATATTTCCAGAGGACCTGGCATCCATACTAAGAACTGAGGTACCCTGAAAAACTGCATCTCTCAGAGTCCTTGGCCCCTGTGACACTGTCATTGTGGCATTCAAGGTGTCAGGAGGGACTCGGAGGGACTTACATTCTGAGCCAGAAAATAGAAATATATGAGGATGTGCTGCTTGATTCATAACGCAGCTAAGAGAAACATCGTTAACAGGGGAAGGGCTATGAAATTTCAGCAAAGGACATTCAGTAAATGATAAAAGATTTAATTAAAACACATAATGTTGAATATGCTATTCAATCAGTCAGATGATCTGCCTGCCTACATCGACAAATTGAGACATAGAAAGAAGATACATGAAGTGATAATGTATTGTACTGACTGGAGTATCTGCCAATTGTTACACTGTCAATATTGTCAAAATTTGCACGTCAATATTTATTTCTATTTATTTCTGCTTATTTCCTTTTAATTCAAGGTGTCCAGGTGACATGCATTTATACATGTGTGCTAGGTGCCAGCCTGAAGAGCAAGTCCGGCCACTAATGT
The DNA here is from genome assembly GCA_026170595.1 of Plestiodon gilberti rubricaudatus. Classification (NCBI taxonomy): domain Eukaryota; kingdom Metazoa; phylum Chordata; class Lepidosauria; order Squamata; family Scincidae; genus Plestiodon; species Plestiodon gilberti. The sequence continues at coordinate 218,545,377 of JANXHW010000001.1, read as the reverse complement.
GGCTATTTACAGGAATGGTTGCAAGAGGGCCACAGATCCACAGGCCAGGAAGAACACGTATGAGTATGACGAAGCCATGTAATCAGCCCCACCCCCTTAACTGATCCATGAAGTTCAACACTCCAAGTTTGAATGGAAATTTGTTTACTTCTTAAACTCAAATTGAGTTCCCAAGCCTCCAAAATTCAGATGAAGCAAAACAGCTCCAAATCTTGCTGGGACAACACATTTGGTACCTCGCGACCACTGTCACCACCTAAGGTCTCCCAAGTTTAAGAAAAACAACTTTTGTAAAAACAAAGGAAACGTTTCACACCTCCAACAGTCCTCATCAACCGCATGATTACATTCAATCTAGGAAAAAGCCAACAGACTTCTAACTAGCTACCACACCCTCAACTGGGCGTGGAGACGAAGATAAAACCCAGCACATGTCCTCAACTAAAACACAAAGAACCTCCTGATTGAGTCAACCCCACCTAGAATCTCAAAGGATTCTAAGGGGGGGGGGATATAAAAACACGGGGCTTCAGAGCCACATATTGTTCATTCTCTGACCTGTTCATGATCTGTTCATTGTTCAGTCCATTCTCTGTTGTGCCCCGCTCCCCCTTGGCTGTTTGTGGAACTTTGACACACTAGTGCTGTGTTAAACCACCCCTATTCCAACCTCGATCTGAGAAGCGCAGTGCCAGCCAGCACCCAGGATCAGTAACACTTAGCAACCCTCTTTCCTTAGCAACCACTCTCTCACCCTGAGCACTACTGAAACTGTTGAGCCAGCGCATGCTGGTCAGCTAACCTTGCAGGTCACTTCTATCCAATGTTGTTGTTTATTCATTCCATCGCTTCTGACTCTTCATAACATCATGGATCAGAGCTTCCTGTCGGCCGTGGCCACCCCCAGCTCTCCCAAGGTCGAGTCTGTCACCTCCAGAATATCATCCATCCATCTTGCCCTTGGTCAGTCCCTCTTCCTTTTGACTTCCACTTTCCCTAACATCAGCATCTTATCCAGGGTATCCTGTCTTCTCATTATGTGGCTGAAATACCTCAGTTTTGCCTTTAATATCATTCCCTTAAGTGAGCAGTCTGGCTTTCCTGGAGCAGTTTTTTCCAGCGATTTTAACTCCAACCTTGGATTCATCAAGCCCAGCACGTCACAAGATGTGTTATTGAATAGTTGTACAAGTGTGCGGTGGCTGTGAAAAAGGCCAATTCCATACTTGGGATCATTAAAAAAGGGATTGATAATAAAACGGCCAATATTATTATGCCGTTGTACAAATCGATGGTAAGGCCGCATCTGGAGTATTTTGCATCCAGTTCTGGTCGCCGCATCTCAAAAAGGATATAGTGGAACTGGAAAAGGTGCAGAAGAGAGCGACCAAAATGATTAGTGGGCAGGGGCATCTCCCTTATGAGGAAAGGCTACAGTGTTTGGGACTCTTCAGTCTAGAAAAAAGGCGGCTGAGGGGGGACATGATTGAGACTTATAAAATTATACATGGGATGGAGAGAGTGGATGGAGGGAAGTTCTTCTCCCTCTCGCACAACACCAGAAACAGGGGACATGCACTAAAATTGAGTGGAGGGAGAGTTAGAACGGATAAAAGAAAATATTTCTTTACCCAGCGTGTAATTCATCTGTGGAACTCCTTGCCACAGGATGTGGTGATGGCACCTGGCCTGGATGCCTTTAAAAGGGGTTTGGACAGATTCATGGAGGAAAAGACCATCACAGGTTACAAGCCATAAGCAACCTCCTGGGCTTTAGAAGTAGGTTTTCTCTGTGCCAGGTGCAGGGGAGTGGCAGCAGGAAACAGGTTATCTTGTTGGCTGTGTGCTCCCTGAGGCATCTGGTGGGGCCACTGTGAGATATAGGAAGCTGGACTAGATGGGCTTTTGGCCTGATCCAGCAGGGCTCTTCTTATGTTCTTAAGTTGAATAGATAGGGTGAGAGTATACAACCCTGCCGTACTTTCCCAATCTTAAACCAGTCCATTGTTCCATGTTCTGTTCTTACCGTTGCTACTTGATCATTATACAGATTCCTCAGGAGGCGGACCAGATGACTCAGTATCCCCATACCACCAAGAACTTGCCACAATTTGTTATGGTCCACACAGTCAAAGGCTTTAGAATAGTCAATAAAACAGAAATCGCTGTTTTTCTGAAACTCCCTGGGTTGTTGCATTATCCAGCAGATATTGGCAATTTGATCCCTACTTCCTCTGCCTTTTCTAAACCAAGCTGGTACATCTGGCAATTCTTGCTCCATGAATTTCTGGAGTCTACCTTGTAGGATCTTGAGCATTACCTTACTGGCATGTGAGATAAGTGCCAACATTCTTTAGTGTTTTACTTTTTTAGTATGGGGATATAAGTTGATTTTTTTCAATCTGATGGCCATTCTTGTGCTTTCCAGATTTGCTGGCATATGGCATGCATCACCTTAACAGCATCATCTTGCAAGATTTTAAACAGTTCAGCCGTTGTCTCCTGCTACCTTGTTATTAGCAATGCTTGCTTCCTAAGGCCCATTTAACCTTACTCTGCAGGATGTCTGGCTCTAACTCACTGACCACACCATCAAAGCTTTCCAGGATATTATTATCCTTCCTATACAGATCTTCCATATATTCTTGCCACCTTTTCTTGATTTCTTCTTCTTCTGTTAGGTCCTTGCCATGTTTGTTTTTGATCATACCCATTTTTGCCTGGAATCGTCATCCTATTCTAATTTTCTGGAAGAGGTTTCTTGTCCTTCCTATTCTATTGTCTTCTTCCACTTCCGCGCATTACTTGTTTAAAAATGATTCCGTATCTCTTCTGGCTAACCTCTTCTATCCAGTAACCCTGTCCAAAACAGAAATCTCCGCTCCCATGCCCTGTTCCTTTCAAGGCTACTGCTTCAGTGCACAATAGGACCTGCTTCATAGCACTTTTTCTGTCTTTGAGACCCCTCTTTGCCCAGACAAACTTGCCTGGTCAGCACCCTTGCCACTGTGGACCCTGCAACACAACACTTGGCTTCGCAGAATGAGGATAGGTCAGACGTTCCCAACCTGTGGTACTTTGAGCGACTGCTGGTGGTAAATTGGTAGGCTGGTCCTTATCTGGTTTTCCGATCTCCCCTCTTGTCTTACAAGACAGTGTTGCCTTGCCGTGGTCTCCCCTGTGGAACCTGATCCCCAGAGGCCTCTTATCTGCAAGAGCAGTAATTAGCAGCTAGGAACAGTAATCGGCTGCTAGGAGGTCTCTTATCAGACATTCCGATCTCTCTCAGCTGCTTCTGCTCATTATCTCCGATCTGTACTGTGCTGTATTGTATTTCCCTCTGAAGCCTCTCGCTCTGCCCCCCACTGGATACAATACACACCTTTTTGGCGCAGCTATACCAGTGGGGGTGGGGAAGGGTAGGATTGGGCCAAAGGACGTTGAAGGAGCAAGTAGCAGAGCGAATGGACATGGGAGGAGGAGTTCAAGGAAGAGAAATTCCGGAGGAAGCCATGAGTATGCAAGCAGGTGGACATCATTGGGAGAAGGGATGATTGAAGGAGGTATTGATATAAAGGACACACATAGAGTCGGGGGGGGGGAAGAGAAATACTGAGGGAGACTCAAGAAGAATGGGTGTCCTTAATTTCTCCCTCAATCTTCCCCTCTCCCAGAAGGTTGAAGAAAAAGATTACAGAACTGTGAGTAGAGAGAGAGGGACCAAAACAGAAATGCAAGCAGGAGCAACAGCACACACCGTTACTAACAAGCTGCCAGCTTCACAAACTCACCCTTGCCACCTTGCTGCATTTGCAGCCTCCATGCAACATACATGCGTAGTCTGCTGCCAGTGCCAGCACTGCATACATCCTGGTCAGTGGACACTGAGCTTGGCAGCAAGTTGTGGAGGCATGACAGCAATTCTAAGACTGCTGTTCAAGTCTGCAATAGCCCTCTGGCAGTCAGGAAGGGTAAATACCTGGCACCATGATCAACGTTCTAGTCACCATGGTCGACCTGGCACCCAGAATTTGTTGAACCTAGTATAAATATATTAATTCCTAATTCAAAGGCAGGCAACTAAGGAGACAGAACACAGAGACCTTGACATCTTGCACCAAGGTACGGGGGGGGATCCCCCCCACTAACCACCTACTCCTACCTACCCCCACATAAGCTACACATACACATTAGCTTTAGCTGCTGGTACTTCAAGAGTGTGCACCAAGGAGTGACGGTCAGGCACATAAGGCTGAGAGAGGGATGGCCAGCAGCCGTCTTCTCTTCAACCCAACTTTCAAAACCAAAATTGGCCCCATTTTCTGCCAGACAGTTTCCAGACCTCATTTTACTATGTTATTCAATGACAGTTTATGAAGCTCTGTTAAGGTATGCTGTAAGTAAAGCAGATTGGTCACGTTAGAAAATATTTTTTGTTATTGTTTTCCCTCTCCTTCCTTCTCTTCTTCCTCAGAATGCTGTAGCAAACCAAAAAAAAATGTGTTAGGCTGTTAGACAAAGACTGTAAAACTATGTGGATGTGTGAGGGGCTGGTCAGGGTAAATGCCAAATTTGATGAAGGACTGGAATGGAGAGAGCTAACAAACATATACAGGTTGAAAATTGTTAGCAACTTCCCACTTGAGGAACAAGAAGAAACTTTGAATGTGAGCAAAACATGGACAAATTTCTGTTCTTCCTTCCAAAAGAAGAGGTATCTGTATCAGCCACCATAAGAATGGCTGTATGATGGGCAGCCCAATCCTGCCTAAGATGCGGGAGCTGGCCGAAATGGCAGGCTGCCGCACCTTAGGCAGGAGGCGGCCCGTGCCAGGGCGGCCGGGGCTTACTTCGGGGGAAGGGGATGTGCTCCACTGGCCTAAAGTTATGTAGGATTGGGCTGTGAGTGTATGAATGTGTTTGTGTCATGAATTTTAATTACTTTTGCTGCAAATCCACAGAATGGCTTTTTATCCATTATCAGTGACTGGCTTTTAGTAAAGGTTTTAGCCTGTTACAGATCTAAGCAAAGAAATAAAAAGGTATTTAATAGAGCTTATCTATAATTAGGGGCAAGAGAAAATGGTGATAACAAAATAAAAACAGATAACACCGCTTTCTGCTAAAAAAATCTGCGAAACAATAAAAAACCATGTAATTTTGCATCATTCTGAATCTGTTGACACTATACAACCTATACCACCTACCTAGTACCCTTTTGATAAAAATGGATAAAAATGGATACAATTGATAAAAATTGAATAAAAACACATAACACCGCTTTCTACTATTTCATTTTGATTAAACACCGAAACCTGCAAAAAAAACAAAAACAAAAAACCATTTTCTCCCACCTCTATCTATAATTGTTAAATGCTGTCCCAGAGTGGCTCCATCCAGGATAAAAACAATCATTCCTTGGGGAGGGCAGACTCATTTGGGTCAGAAACAGTTTGCCCATCTAACAACTGAACCTCGTGCATACTGTTGGATGACAGTGATTAATTATTGCACCAACTTCAGGCAACCACATGTCCTCATAAGATCAGCATGAAAACCTGATACTGTTCTTAAGCTGGAAGGATACCTGCCTGCTCTCCCCATCTGAAGTAAATACTTTGGACCCTGTTCCTACCTTTTCCCTGGAGGCAGAAGAGGTACTGGATACCACCATGGTAAACCCTCTCAAACTGGAGATTTCCCAGGCTGAGTGATCTTACAGTAGCAGCACTCACAGTCCAATCCTTTCCCCCACCCCGCCGATGCAGCCGCACCAAAAAAGCGAACGCTGCATACAGCGGGGAGGGCAAATTGGGAGGCTTAGGAGGGGAAAGGAAAATATTTCCCCTTACCCCTCTATAAGCTTCCCCCTTGCCAATAGGTTCGAAGAGAGCACAGGGGCGGGGAGCACTGTAGTGGAGGGGATAGGATCTGGCACGCACCACTGCCGCTGGATCCACCCCCTCCCGCTGCCTCCCCACTCCATTCCTCCCCACCCAGTTTCACCCCCTCCCCACCTACCCTCCACCACTACCTTATGTATTCTGGTGGGCACGGCAACGAAGTTGCAGTGCTGCTACATCTTGCAGCAGTGCGTGCAAAATGCCCGCCAAAGGAGTGCTGCATGCCCGTCAGACCAAGTAAGGAGCAGTCGTGGCGGGAGCGGGGAGGCGGCACGAGGGGGTGGGTCTGGTAGCAGTGGATCCCCACCCGTTTGTCCTCCTCCCCTCCCACTATTGCCCCCGCCCCGCCCCCACCGTGATCATACCTGGTCAGGCAGGCACGGCGGAGTCCAGCGGCAGAGTTGTGGCATTGCTACACCTTGCATCATTGCGTGTAAAAAGACCGCCGAGCGCTATGTGCTCCATCGGCAGCCATTTTACAACAGCGGAAGTGTCTTCTGCTATTTTAAGAGGCTCCGCGTGAGAGCCCAATACTGCAAAAGATTGGGCTGTCAGTCTCTCTAATTCATAGGGGCAGGAGAAAATGGTGATAACGAAATAAAAACACAAAGCACCACTTTCTACTAAAAAATCTGGCGAAAAAATAAAATAAAACCATGTAATTTTTCATCATTGTTCATTAGCTGACACTGTACAACCTATACCACCTATCTAGTATACTTTTAAAGCAGTTACAGTTGATAAAAATAGGAAAAGATTGGAATAAAAACACATAACACCACTTTCTGCTAATTCATTTTGGTTAAACACCGAAATCTGCAAAAAAATAAAACCATTTTCTCCAATCTCTACTAATTCATCTCCATAAAAGCAACTTGAAGACAGTCCACCATGATCTCAGCCTGAAGAGATCCAAAACTTTCAACAGCGAGTATTCTGAAATGGAGGCACTTTGCATAGGGACATGCCACTGGTTAAACTGGCACAAAAGTTAAGTCGGATTGCGCTGTAAGTCTCCTGTCCCCCACCTCCTCAGTTCATTGTTATTTACCATTATTATTCATCATATGCTTCCCTCTGTACTGTCTATAAAAGATCAGAAAAATATTTCCTGGTTTCTTTATTCTTTTCATGTTGTAATAATGTTAATTAGTTATACTATACCTGGAGAGGAAAATGGGCAATTAACCCAAGGGCAATTCCAATCAAAAATATAAGTACAAGAAGAGGAATTTTTGTTTCTTTCAAGATCGTTCGCAACAGGGCTGAAAAAACAACAACAACTATTACATATAGAATCAATACTGCTTTTTACATAATTTTCAATTAGTTTTCACTAACAAATAAACTTTTCGATGTCAGTGTTGAAGGTAAGTCAATTCAGTCACTAACAATTGTCAGTGACAATTCATATGCAACATACAAAGTTACTTTTTAATCCGAACTTGTTGATGCAATTACTTGTTGATGCGAACAGGTTTTGGTTGGTTATTACTAGTCATACTAAGGTAATATTTTTCCTAATATTACCTTACTAGTCATAGTAAGGTAATATTACTAAGGTAAGTGCATAAGATGAAAAGGATACAATTAGCACATGAAAAATAAGTAACACTGATTATAATCATACAAGATACGTTTTTCTCCTTTTTTACTAATTCCACCTACTATTCCTCCAGTTGTGTAGAGTGGGAGTGCTGTGTTATGCACCCTCTCCCCCCTGTCCTGAGGTACCCTCAAGACTCTCCTTCTTGATCATCCCAATCAGTTGCTCAAAGCAACAGAAGGAACCTGGTTATCACAGATACTCCCTCTCATCTCCATGCTTCCCCCGACTCTGAGGGCCAAATTATACACACATTACATTAAATGTGTCATTGGTCCTGACATGCTTAACTTTCCTTATTAAAAAGCAGCCACAAGCAGGAGAATCTGGATTTCCCCTCTCCTACAAGGCTGCTATTTAGTAGTAAATCAAAGTTAAATGCATCGGGGCCAATGATGTACTAACACAATGTGTATTTTGGCCATTAGAAGTTCAGAGGTTTCTTCCTCCTTGGCCTTTCCCTCTTTTTGGCTCTTATAAGCCTCACACATTTCCTGTTCCACATGCCATCTCCATAGTTTCAAGTACGATGTCGTCTTTTCATATCATTAGCTGCTTTGCATTTTCTTTTGAAAAGACAAGCAGGGGCATAAAGTAGGCTTTTATTTGTGAACAGGGGTATACATATGCAGCCTTGAGTGCCCTCGGGAGAAAGGCGGGGTATAAATTCTTTAAATAAATATAAAATTCTTTAAATAAATATCAAGAGCTGCAGCACCAGTAGCCTCATGATCTCCTCCTCGACACGGCTTCCAACTGCCTCCAAACAGTCAGGTTTGCTTTTTCCTCCATGGCTCATCCTAAAACAGTTCCCCCATCACCTTCATCCCCCTTCCTTGGCACAGATCCCATTATTGCATTACAGGGCCTCACTGTGGTGAAGGTGATGTTAACTTCTCACACCAATTTATTCAATATATTACAAATAGACACATATTTAGGAATTTGAAAGTACTTAGCAAAACAGACTGTAAATAAAAGATTGATTTAAGAAGTCACCTGACCAATCATTTCCTTCAGTGTCCAGGAGATGAATAGAGAAAGCAGAAAGAGATGCGTGGAGGAAAAGCATGTTGATATCTGCATTTTACCAGTTCTCACAAAACTCTGAAGTTGGTACAAATACTGTTTCTCCCACAACATATGCCTGTTTATTTTCTGACTAAAAAAATATTATGTACATGAAACTCAATTACTCTTTTCCAGAATTTCACCTCGTCCAGTAAAGTATAACATACCAAAAGATTAAAAAGAGAAAGGAAACTAGCACCTTCAGTAAATCCTTATAACATTTTAAAAAATCAAATATTTGCCATCATATTTGTCAGCAATAGCTGTGGAAGAAATTATCTACCTAGCTCCTTACTATGAGAGAAGCTGTGCACAGCATTGCTTTTCACTGCTAGAGTGGCATACAGCAGATCCTGGTCTCTATTTCTTCTCTGCTCCCACAAGCACTTCAACCCACAGCCAATTGCAGCAACAAATTGCTTGTTGCTAGTGAGGTTATTGCACTTTACATTTGCAAAGGAAACTGAAGTACACATCATGCACTGTGTTGGGGACATAGGATCAGGCCACTAGATATAGCTATATTTGATTTTATTTTTCTGTTTTAAAAGGCCCTAATTAGAAGAAATTCAATTTCATCATTTTTGCTTTCAAAAATACAATTCAACAAGGGAAGAAGAAGCAAAAAAGATTTTTCATGTTCTTTTAGTAAAGTATATTCCTGCAGAACAGGATATTAGTTCGATGACTGAATTGCTGTTCTCATTTCACACTCTTGATAAATAACTATAGTCAGTTTTCTTTATTCACTCTTAATCACTACTGTATAAAGTTTCTGATATCCTGCACAACACTACTACTGGAAATCCTAGAAGTAATTTCTCAAAATAATAAAAAAAAACTCTAAAGGATGCTACTAGACAAACACAGGGAAAGCAGAACATGAATATATTGGAGACTCAGGGCACAATCCTGACTAAGCTTCCGCCATTCCAAGTCGTCATGAAGTACCGTAAAGCACGTTTGCGACGACTGAAGAGTAAGGGAGGCCGGCGCAAGGCCAGACTCCCTCACTCTGTTGCCGGACTGGGACGTGGCCGCCGGAAGAAGGTAAGCTCTCCCGCCAGTGGCCAGGGGGGCCATTGGTCTAGCCGGCCTGGGAGGGGGCAGAGGATAGCGCCCGCCATATCCCCATCCCCACCAGGCAGCTAGGCCATTACACAGCCTCCTCCGACTTCCGCCAGCTATTTAGCTGATGGAAATCCGAGGAGGCCTATCGGGCCTTCCCCGAGTACATTCTACCCTTCCCCAAGTAGACCTCTGGCCCACCAGTGCAACGGCAGCCTGGGCTCAGGATCCAGCAGGCGGTCAGACTCACAGCCTGGATCCAAGGTTTCAACTAGACAAATACTGAGGCAAATACCAGCAGGTTGTATGTGTGTGGTTTCCATCAGGAAAACAGCAAGGGAGAAGAAAGTATTAACCCCCGCTTCCTAGCATACTGCCCCAACTGGATGCTGCCACTATTAAACTTTAAAAACTACAGCAGATCCAATCACGGATTTCCCATATCACATCCAGTTTGGTCTTAAGGAACAAGCTTATGGCATATACGATAAAACAGAACATGGTAAAATTGGGTTAAGCAAATTATCAACTACATATTAAGCTAGAACGGAAGCTATCACGGCCAGCAATTATCTTGCATGTACCAGGTAGTACGGGTAATGATGCAATGTAGAAAAGAGAAGCCAGGATAAAAATAGATTTCTTATGCCGATCGCAGGTCTCCAGACGCTGGCAGCCACGAACGGGAAAAAATATACTTAAAATCCAAGGTTTGCTAGTCCTTACGTTTCGTTCCATAAGCCTGGAACTTTTTCAAAGGAAACAATCCTGGAGGGATTGAGGATGAAACTGTCTGAACCCATCACTTCCTAGTTTAAATAAGTAGAAGAGCAGTACCCGCCCAAACAGATCCTCTCAATCAGCTGCAAGTGCTCAAACCTGAAACCATATGTCAATCACTCAGCAGGGCTTCGTTTGCTGCTTTCCCTTCTTACCTCATTCTGAAAAGACTTATGGATAATAGGCAGCCAAATTTTATTCACAAATACCATCTCTTGCTGAAGTTTTCCCATAGGTCTTTTTCCTATTTCAAGAGCTTCCAAATTTCGCAGAAATCTAACATTGTTTTCATTTTTTAAACAGATGGTATTTTCAAAATGGACTGTGTGCCCTGTGCTGAGAACATGCTCAGCAATTGCTGACAATTCGGGATGTTGGAGACGCACCGATCTCTCGTGCTCAGCGATCCTAGTCCTTATCGCTCTTTTAGTCATTCCAATGTAGCAAGACCCACAATCACATTCCACAGAATAAATCCACGCATTGGACAGAGGTGGTCTACTGTCCTTTGGGTTTCTTAATAGTTGTTGCAGCTTGATGGTGGGTTGGAATATTGTTTTGATGTTGCCCTGTTGTAGGATCCAAGCGATTCTGTCCGTCACCCCGTTGATAAATGGCAAGACAGTCCAAACTTTTTCTTCTGTTGTGGTCTATTTATAGTGACAGTAGTCCCCTCTCTTTTGGCTTTAATCTTATTGCTCTGCTGTATCCAGCATTTGTTAATTTGAGAGGTACCATACCCATTAGCTTCTAAAGAATTAAAGATTACTTGTTTTTCTACTGCTAGTGATGCCTTATCACACACCGTAATTGCTCTATGTATCAGAGAATTAATTAAAGAATTTTTCTGAGCGGGATGATTTGAATTATGATCTAAATATCTACCAGTGTGTGTGGGCTTCCTATACACTGTATGCCCTATTGTAAGGTCCTGATTTCTAGTTACTAACACATCTAGAAATGGTAAACTATTATTCTGCTCTTTTTCTATGGTGAACTGTATCTCACTGCATTGGTTATTGAGATGTTTAAAGAATATTTGCAATTCCTCTTCACCATGTGGCCATATGCAGAAGATATCGTCAACATATCTCCACCACACATCCGGTTTTAAGGTTGCTGAAGCCAATGCTTGTTGTTCAAATGTTTCCATAAAAAGGATGGAAGTATATTTTAAGTATATTTTTTTCGGATTTTAAGTATATTTTTTCCCATTCGTGGCTGCCAGCGTCTGGAGACCTGCGATCGGCGTAAGAAATCTATTTTTATCCTGGCTTCTCCTTTCTACATGGCAACATTACCCATACTACCTGGTACATGCAAGACAACTACATATTGTTTTTAAATTTGTTTATGTACGGTTATGTGTTTAAACTTTTTAATGTATTTTTAAGTTATGTATTTTAATTTCTGTTGTAAGCCGCCTTGGGCATTTGCCTTGGCATAGGAAAAGGCGGGGTATAATTTTTTTAAATAAAAATAAATATCTTAGTACACCTTTTGGAAGACAAGAGAGCAAGGCAAGAAGAAAAAGCAATGCACATACGATAAATGAAACTGGTGCTTGTTCTCTGATGCCCAATCCTGTGTAACTATAAACAGTTACGGTTCGAAAGTTACAGTGGATTGCGCTGTTGATTGCCCTAGCGCGGGCGGCCCTTAGGCGTGGGGCCTAATTGGGAGCAACTGGTCCAATTGGCTTAAGCAGCGGTTCCCAAACTGGGAAGCGTGGCTCCCAGGGGAGCCGTGGAAACCAGCTAGGTGAGCCACGGAGTCCTCTCAGAAAACAGTGTAATGCCAATTGGCAGGCATCGACGTAATGTAATGGGGAGCCACGGCTCATGGTCACCAATGGTCAAGGGAGCCGCAAGTCAAAAAAGTTTAGGAAACACTAGCTTAAAGAATACAGAATTTTTAGTAGCACTGGATGTCTATCAAGGACTAAGGCTGCAATCCTATGTACGCTTTCTTGGGATCAAGCTCCACTGAACACAGTGGACTTACTTCTGAGAAAACATGTAGAATTGTGCTGTTAATGTCTTTGCAGAAAATACAGCCTTCTACTGTACTTTTTTTTTTAAAAAAAAGAAGCAAAATCCACACTGCAGCTGTGAGCAAAAGTATAGCCTTTTCTACCAAAACTTGCTGAACTGTAGGAGTAATTTCAGGTTACACAGTTAAATAAGGTGCAAGATTCCACTGGTCGGCAACTTAACTTTCTTTCTTCTTGCACTTTTAACATATGTACTACCAAACAACTGGATCATTATGAAAGCAAGAAAATATGGCTGAAACCAAAGCCTCTAACTGTACATATTCAGCTTGTAGCTAGCATGAAAACCATGCAGCATGTAGCAAGAACTGGTAGATAACTTTAGCAAAGTCAGCAGTTCCCACACCAAAGGAAGCCCAAAAAGCAGATCGTTACAGGATAGAAAGCGGGCCTAAAGAATTTAGACAACCCAGCTAAAAAGGGACAGGTGTAGATAGGAATGAATGCCTAAGGAATGTAACTGACAGTGACCACTATGAGCTCAGCCCCCAAATGGGCTGAAACTTCCTTGCTTGTATGCCTATGTATAAATAATTAAGTCCTGCCCCTTTGGGCAGGGACTGGCTGGCCTGTTCGCCCTTGTGAACTTCCCTTGTCTCTCTTCTGCAGAATAAACTTGAAAGCGTTCCAATTTCAAAACCTGTTGCGTATTTGACTTGACAGGGGCGAACTCAGCCCACTAGGGGCTTTAACAATTTGGCTAACAATTACATACCAACGTTCAGTGTGTAGCTAATATATAAATATATATAATCCCTGTAAAGAAGGTCTTAGCATCTCAGCCCACACACACATCCATCAGCAATCTGAAATATTGCAGAAGAATGGCGCGCCACTACCTGTAACAGATTCGCCCCCTTACTTGTGGCTCGGTCCCGTTTCCTAGGAACTAAAATGGCAAAAGCCAAGTCTAGGACAAAAGCGGGCTGTCACGTGCTGTTCAACGTGACGCATTCAAGAGGCATCCTACCTCCCACAGCGAAGGCCAGAAACACCAGCAGTAGGATGAAGGGCCGTGCATGTGCGATGATGTGCAGCTCATCATCATGGTCTTCCATGTCCTCATCATTGATTGGAAAGTGCTCGTGGGCGTGACCGTGGGCCATTCTGGCGGTCCTACGACGGTAACGCTGGGGTTTGCAGGATTCGTCGTGCCTACACGCCACAGGTGCCCCGCCCTCGCACCACCTTTCTTTCACTCCCGAAGTCGCCTTCCCGAAGGAAAATGCCGCCAGGAAGAAGAGGCTTGCAAGACGGAAGCGCCGTCAGCCATCCTCGAGCTTGACGCGCCGCCCTTTCAGCGGGAGAACCGTTGAACTGCCCCGCGCGCCCTCTCAACAGCTTCTTGCGTGCGTGCCAAGCCGATCCCGCCCAACGGTAGGACTCGCCGCTGCACAAAGAAGTTCTGGATCGGTTAGTTCAGTAGTGCCCCAGGCTGTTCCTCAGGAACGGCTCCTTTTGCTGCGCCACTCGCACTCCACCGCCTGCACAATTGACCTACTATAAGGCTTGAGGAATCTTAAAGCTTGTAAACACGACAGCTATATAGCTACTACTGGTATTATTCTTCCCATAGCCAAATGCAGATACTGGGGGTAGCCTTTTCAGCCTTTGTGTTGTTGTTGAAGGCCTGGCGGGATATGGTTCATGGGATCACGAAGGGTCGAACACGACTGAACAACAACTCCCATGAAAGCATGTACTGTATAGGATTGCAGCCTCAATTGAGCCGCCTTCAGACCTCAGGTGATCAACATTGGCAATTGAGACAAGTTTGAAAGGAATTCTACAGTTTTTATTGCCCTGTTTTTTAGGATAAGTCTCCAAGGCCCAGACCAAATGTGTAAAAACCTACACGGTAGTGCACATTTTTCATGGAATAAAGCACATGTTAGGAAGCAATACCTACCTGGGTTTCCTTATCCACTGGGCTTTATACCACAGAATATCCAGTTCTCTTTCCCACTCATCCCCCTCTTAATCAATGATTTTGGAGCCTTCTATGTGGGTTTTTGAACATATGGCTGCAAAAACAACATGGTTTTCTACATCCATGAGTTTGGTAGGTGAGACGGTGTCCTAGGCTACCCTCCTGGGGAGCCCTTCTTCACCACAGCCCCTCTCCCTGTTGGCTTTAGAGGGCAGCCATCCCCCTTCCTTATGGCAAATAGGAGAGACAGCAGCAAAAGTGGCTTTTACTTGATGTTTTGCTCTATCTGCTTGGGATGGGGGTGGGGGGAGAAGGAGAGGGAAGCCAACAGCATTTCAATCCTCTTTTTGCTGGAAGGGGGAAGATTTAAATTACCATGTATGCCTACTCAGAAGTAAATCCCATTGTGTTCTGTGGGGCTTATTCCCAGGAAGGTTTGTACAGGAGCCCAAGTCACAGGGAAGGAAACTCACCATTGTCTTGCCAACTGCCACTTCTCCACTTGCATGAATCTCCTTACTGAAAGTACCTGTGTTAAACACTGGGCCTCCTTTCATTGAACTGAGCAATACTCTTTTTCTTTCACTTTCTAAGTTCACAGAGGGACCATCAGGAGGGTGTGTTTTGCTCCTGCTCTTAGGGATTCAGATGGAGCAGTAGCCTGTAGTTGGAGTGGGAAACGTCAGAGGTGGTGGGCTCCTTTGTTGTGTGTGCACACAAAAGACAACTTCCAGCTCCTACCTCCTAAAAGAAGGGGACAGAAAGAGTGGTGGAGGAGTGGACAGTGCAATGCCAATTGTCAGGCATCAACATAATGTAATGGGGAGCTGCAGCCAATGGTTTCCAATGGTCAAAGGAGCCGCAGGTCAAAAATGTTTGGGAAACACTGGTGTATAGGATGGCAATCCAGGCTGAGAGAGTGAAGAGGAGGCAACAGCACCTTTCCTACCCCTTCCCTTCTCCATTTGCTCTTAGCTATCTCCCCCTGCGTTAGTATGTGTCTCAGTCTGTGCTTTGTTCCCTCGCCTGGTGTTTCTGTTTTACTTCTTTTTGCAGAAGATCGACCCTGATCTCTCTGGCATGTGATGAACTTGGGGTGTGTGTACAGGGGTGTGCTCAACCACTAGACCACACCTCCTGCATAAATAAGTTTATACAGTGTTTCTGTGCCTCTTTTATCAATTTATTTTAAAATATTTATATCCTGCCTATATTTATCTCCAAAGATTCAAGGCAGATCACAACATAAGTTTAAAAATACAAAAAGCAAAAATCAGCAGAGCACGTAACAGAGATTCCAACCAATATCCAGCAACATGGGAGAGGAAAAAACAACTATGAGAACACAATCAAAGGTAGTCAGGGGAAGTCTGTTGAATAAATGTGTTTTGACCTTCCAGAAACTTAAGAGGAAGGAAGCACACATGGTATACCTCTGGCAGAAGGGAGTTCTGGGGAGGGAGCCCAGTGAGAAGACCTCTGCACATCCCCTCAGCCGCACTTCAAGCTGAGGAACATGCAGAACAGCTTCCCCAGAGGATCTCAAGCAAGGGTAGACTCATGGGGGAAGGTGGTTCTTCCCAAGTCTTTGATATTCTTCCAGTATCATTAATCCTCTAAGTCGGAGGATTCATTATTGTTTTTCTGTGGCACAGTTGGTACTTCTTTCTCACTCCTAAGTGGTTTTATAGGTTGGTCCTGAATCTTTACTGCAGGTGTGCTTAGGGTTCATGTGCTGTCCCAAGGTCTCTTGCTCTCCTGAGATGACTTACAGTAAATAGCGCGCGCGCTCACACACACACACACACACACACACACACAAAAGCCTATTTCGTTGTTTCCATATCTTCAATTATAAGTTTGAATTATTCCAACCCAAATCTACATTTCTTCATAAAGCAGAGGAAAACATATTCCTAAAAATTTTTATCTCAATTATTTCAGAAGTAAAGCCTATCTCCTGTAATTTCAGAACAAGAGTTCTCTTATTCTTATCCAATATGTTCAAATTTCTCAACTGCCAATTATGCAAAAAAACCTAATGGGACTTTACACTGGTGGATCGCATGTTGCACCAGCATAAACTGCTTTACGGCCGTCGCAAATGTGACTATGCCAGTGCACGGGGCTTGGCTGCTGCCACCACAAGCAGCAAGCAGCCGGGGCTGCATGAAGAGAGATACCTGCTGGTACAGAGGGAGGGGATTGAACGGGGCGGGGGTAGGTGAGTGGTGATGGGGTGGGTAGAGGGTGGATCAGTCCCAGGAGGGGATGGGTTCGGCAGCAGTATAGGCTGAATCCTGACCCACTTCCTGGGCCTGATCCACCTTCACGGATCAACTCAGACTTGCACCAGCAATTGAGCTGGCGCAGGTCCAAGTTGACCAATGGCAGCTGCTGGTGGTTGCTCCAGGGCAAGGGAACAAATTGCCTTGAGAAAGCTCCGTGAATGGAGTGAAACGTCGGCTTGGGAAGTAGGATCCCGTGTTGTTGTTATTGTAAGAAAACCTTTTCTGTGTATGTGACACCTGCACAATATAAGAAATCTAAACAAACAACAAAAGCGGTAAAGGATTTTATTTCTCTACTTTTATATTGACATGGCTGCAGAACCCATACAGTTAAGAACCTTGTCAAATGTTCCCTTTCCCCAAGGAGGCCTCCAGCGGCCAAAAATCCCCTGAAGGATACAGCCGAAGCTGCACCAGTGCTGCTGCATCGTCACACAGGGATTTAGTTAGGATTGGGCTGCCCAAATTATTTGCCTTGCCTTCACAACAAGGTTCAGGGTTGGCACCAGGTTTTACCAGGACCTGGGCCACTGGACACCTCTGGGCTCCTATGTTCCTCGTGGCTTCCCCATCTCTTCTCCCCCATGTGACTTTCATATCCCAACATCATTTCCCCTGTTGTGATTCCCACCTCTCTTCTCCCTCACCCACACAGCTTCCTGTTTCTATCCCTTCTATTGTCCCACCAAATGGGACATTATTTTAAATAAATAAATTAGTGGTTTTTATTGATATTATTGTTTTTATTGTTTTTAAATTATGTATTTAAACTTTCTGTATTTTAAACTGTTTTTAATTTTTGTTGTAAGCCGCCTTGGGCATTTGCCTCGGCATGGGATAAGGTGGGATATTTTTTTTTTAAAATAAATAAATAAATAAATAAATAAATGGTTTCTCTCCCATCTCACTCACTTATTGGGGGCAGGGATGGGGACTCGAGTCAAATGATTCGACTCGCAAGTGTGACTTAGCCACTTTTCCCCTGACTCGTACTCATACTCGTGACCCACTGACTCGCACTCGTACTTGTGACCTACGGGACTCGCACTTGACTTGCACTCGTGGGGGTAACGACTTGCCATTTCCAAGTCATTTTCCAAGTCATAGGGGAAGCCAAGTGGGTGCTTTAAAAGCGTCAGAGGTCCCCCCACACACACACACACCATTTTCAGGGGAAAAAGCCATTTTCCCCAAAGTGACTCGACTCATGACTTGTGACTCGTGGTTTCTAGCCTTACTCGTACTCAACTCGCACTCGTGCAAAAATGACTCGCACTTGACTCGTACTTGCCCAAAAATTTTGGCACTGACTTGCACTCGGACTCACACTCGTGCAAAAATGACTCGTACTTGCACTCGCACTCGCGACCTAGTTACTTAGATACATCCCTGATTGGGGGCAAAAGCATGGGCAGGGGACAGTTCCTCCCCCTCCCAAGTTATAATGGTAGAAGAGGAGAAGGAACTGCCATTGTCACCTGCTGCTGTCACCTACTTTAGGGGGCCTTATGCCTGCAGAGGGTCCGTGGGATCAAGCCTAAAACTCACCACTTGACTCTAGATTTTTGAATTGTCCCTGTTGCAGAGCTCTTTGAGGACTACGGACCCCAAGCATATTCCTGGCTAGGCCTGCCCCCTGATGCAGCTAATGGTTAATTATCATGAAGGGTTATAGCGAGATTGAAAAGACGTATCATTTTCATCCAGGAAACCCTGAGATTGGGATGCCACCGCCTATTTGAGCACCTTGCCCCAAAACACCTTGACACTGGCCAGTAATTTTCCAATATGATGAAGTCCAGGGAGAGCTTCTTCAGAATGAGGCAAATCACTGTCAGTTCCAAACAAGCCAGCACTGTCCCCTTGGTAAACGTTGAATTTATAGCCCTCCCTGTTCACTCAGCCAGTCCCCCTGAGTAGTTTGCCCCCAGGTCAAAGGTTGAGTGGGCACACAGGTGGCCTCACGCTCCAGGGGATCCTGTCCACATCCTCAGACTGTATAAGATGAAAATAATCCATAACAGCAAGACAAACTGGGGAGGGGAAGGGGGGAGGAACAGGGGGTAGGGAGGCTGCAGAAAGGGGTAGATCTGGTGGCAATGGTGTGCGGTCTCCTTTTCTGCAGTCTCCCTGCCCCCTTTCTCTCCTTTGACTTGCACTAGCCAAATCGCTACCACAGGTCCAAGGAGACCCATTGTGGAGCAGGATGCTTATGCATGTGTAAGGGGATTTGAATCCCCTTTCACCTCTGAAGCCTCCCGATCTGCCCCTCTGCTGGATGCAGCACACCGTTTTTGTCGCAGCTGCACCAACGGGGGAATGGATACGATCGGGCTGTGAGAGACAAAACTGAGTGACCACTAACTAAAGTTAATATGCCTGTAGACTTGTTAAATGAATGCTGGCAAACAATAAGTATGGAGTGTTATTGCTGAAGAATGGCTGCTCCTCCCTAGAAATGCCTTTCTTTTGTCTCAGCACTGAGGGGGGTTGGGGTTGATCAGCCTGTCTTCCTCAGCCTGTACAGACCTATATTTTAATATAATTTTGTATAATTATACACAAAATGACCTGTTATGGATTATGGTTAAGACAACAATGAGCGACTGACATATACAAAATATGGATATAAATTGCACACAAACACTGAAAGACTTTGATAGTTGACGTGCATTGAGAGATGTGCTTGAATTTTGAGCCAATTCTTTTATACAAAAGTATTAGTTAGATTCTGTCCTCTTTTGAAACTAAATTCCCCCATAAAGATTACGTAATTCCAGCTCTTTCTATAGGACAAAGAGAAGTTCTCTAACAATTTATTGTTGTAATTTAAACCTCATTTATAAAAGGATAATGTTTAGATTTAACTCTATTTTCAGCATTAAAATATAGTTTAAGAAATACAGTAATATATTAGAGACTGAAAAAGACCATTCATTTACTCATTCAAAACTGCTGAAATAAAGCGTAGACAGTATACAAAATAACAGTTTGGCTCTCAAATAAATGCAAAGTTCTAATTCAATAATAGAATTCTATTACTTCCTGAGTCATGAGAAGAGTTTAAAGCCTTTTTAAGGAGCTGCAGAAATTTCAATTGAGTTATGATGCTGCAGCTTTCAAACATAGAACTCAATATTGTCTGTAATATGGCAAGAATGTTTAAAAGCAGTCATTTTTCAGATTGTTTAAGATTAAAATTGACAGTAGCCAAAAAGGGTTACTTCACGTAATATTACAAAAGGATGTAAAAGCAGTGCAATACAATACATGAAAATTCTAAGGGTAACTTTTTGAAATTCTGTTTGTGCAAATATCCTTGTTCCATACACTATTCTTCCTTCTTGTTGTTCAGTCGTTAAGTCGTGTCCGACCCTTCGTGATCCCATGAACCATATCCCGCCAGGCATTCCTGTCCTCCACTATCTTCCTGAGTTCGCTCATTTTCATGTTCGTTGCATCGGTGATGCTTTCTAACCATTTCGGCAGCAAGGCATCGGTGATGCCTTAACCATTTAATTTCATGGCTGCTGTCTCCGTCTTCCTACTGCTGCCCAGTTGCAGACTGAAGTGGCACATTTCTGTTTGTTTTATTTTTACAGTATTAAAATTAGCATTAGTAGTCAAATTAGTATTAAAATTATGTCCTTTTCCAGTATTATAAATTGCTGTTATATTTTATAATTTATACATGAATGGTGATCTTGTTTATACAGAATATACTATTTTCAAAATGAATAGTATGGTGATCTGGAGCTCTCAGTTATTTTTCAGTTAAAAGTAAACAGTCCATTATTACAATAAGTTGTTTGTATATGGAACAGAAGGCAGATTTGTGCATTACAAGAAGCAATGGGGCAGCATGCAGTGCATTTCTATGCAGTGATACATTCAGCCCAATCCTACGGTCCGTTTATGCCACCGGAACTGAATGAGTGTTCCAGCAATGTAAACAGCTTTACAGCTGTTGCAAACACAACAGTGCTAGCGAGCACAGCCTGGCCACTGCCACAAGTGGTGAGCGACTCGATCCGCGCAACGACGAACAGTGGACGCCTGCTGCCAAAGTTAAGCTCGCACAGATGGCTCATTTGAAAGATAACGTAGAAAGAGCAAGTATAACTTTGATTGTGAATTCTTCTGCCTGCACTACTAGACCTAACATTACTGCATGAGATAAAAGGGCTAATAACATTCTTGACAAGCAGAATTGAGAGAACAATATACATCAGTTGGTAAAAGAGTAGAAAATGGTTTAATTGATTCTATCCTGACAATATACCATGGTCAACAGTATCGAAAGCTGCCAAGAGGTCCAACAGGACCACTGGCTACTAGGTTTCTTGTTGGTTACTGATTTGTTGGGTGACTTGTACTTATATCTTAAAGTTAATGGAGGTGACACCATGCGTTACCGCACTGGGTGACACTAACCCTAGTGGCACCACTGACACCAACCCCTGTATATAAGCCCCTGCCAGGGAGACTACAGCTCAGATGATAAGACACCCAGCAGGGTGTATACTTCTTTGCCCTCTCATTGTTCACTATTCCTTCCCTCATGCCTTTTTTGTTGGTTCCCACTCTGCTGCTTTTTTCACATAGCAGGAGCAAGGATGGTTGGATAGGAGGAGGCAGTGGTAATGCCTTTGTGCATGGACAATGCCAGCCAACTGCAGTAATAGATGAAGCACTGCAACCATAGGTGGTAAGAAATGAAGAGAAGGCACAGAAATGGAGATTGGTGGCAGTGAGTGAGCATGGCAGGTCCTGGGGTCAGTAGAGGGAGCTGGGCATGGGAAAAGGTTGAACCTGAAATATAGGAGGCAGAAGGTACTACTAAGAAGGCCAGGCTCCTAGTATTTGTACCAAGTCTAGCAAATCTAGAGACTTCATGTAATTCATGCTGCTTGCCATTCGCAGGATCTGATGTTGCACGTCATTCTTCTTTGCTTGAAGAGGACTCAAAAGCCTGAGCAGTGAGCACCACCAAAGCAACCCCAAAGTTGGGTCTCAGCCTCAAACCACAAGTGTACCTGTAGCTTGGTTTGCTAGAGGATGGGAAATAGAACTGGGTTGCAAATTATCTTAAATCCAAGCCTTGACTCACAGCGCAATCCTATCCAACTTACACCACCGGTGTAACCAGCGGTGCAGCGAGAACGGGAGGCCCCAGAACGGAAAGGGGATTCAAATCCCCTCCAAAGGGGGATTCAAAGGGGATTTAAATCTCCCCTCCAAAACCTCCCGCCCTGCCCTCCCCCGCTGGTTACACCAGTGGTGTAAGTTGGATAGGATTGCACTGTTAGCCAGTTTGTGGGGTTTATTGTCTCTTGATTCTGTTCCATTATTTCTTTTTAATACATTTCCTTTACAGTGATTTGACTTTTATATAAATGCCATTTTAAAAAGTAGCTGCGTTAGTTTGAGGTCAAGCACTGATTCCTTGTTAAATAATAGACATGTAACAGACTGGTTTTCATAATAGTTGAAAATTATTAATGGGCATCTAACGTGGACCAAAAAATTAGGCTTCTATTCCCCAGATATTTTCATGTTTAGCTCAGTTTGACACTGTGTTACAGGTGCAAGATGGGCAAATGATTCACAAATGTGAGGCTATCCAAATCCCTCCCCCACTGTATTAGACAGGAATAAGATTGGAAAATGAGAAAACAATGGCGAAGGCTTTGGAGAAGATGAAGAAAATGAGTCTTTTCTTATTACTATCCATTTTCATGTTTTTGATCAATTTTCTCTGTTCTTGGTTGATTAAAAAAATCACAATTGTCCCCACAAATGCAACAAAATGAAAAAAGATGAAGGCAGCCTCTGTAGCTGTTGTGAATGATATATGAAATAAATATCACACACAAAAATACATTCAGAAACATTAGAAGATTGCAAATGGCAGGTCTACAGTATCTTAGCATCAGGTACAAACTGTGCTGTCTTCAAAATATCTAATGCATTGACTGAAATATCTAAATGGATAGAGAATAATGAGTTGAAGAAGTTTCAGGAAATCTCAGTAATGTGAATGAAAGGAACTTCAAAGAATCTCAAAAGCACAGCTAGAATTTGCTACATCTATGACATCATATTCTTGGGCATGTAAGTGCTTGAGTCCTGAAGATAGGTTTCTACTTGTGGTCTTTTAGTTTTTGGATGTTCATATTGATGATGGCACCACGATCAGAATAATTCTTTTTCCTGCCATACTGGCCATGTATCCATCCATCCATCCATCTTTATTATGTACAGGCAGGTCTCATCGTATACAAGAACTATGTCCTGGAGTCAGTCGGCATATAAGGGGGAAATCACATATAGTCAAAACTACCTTAAACTACCTTCAATCTGAAAAATACATACTGTTTCATTAAAAACTAAGGAGAGACATGAGGGAACAACAACTTCTTTCTTCCATTTCACTCTCTCACTCCAGGGCCTATACTCAGTGAGTGGAATGGCAGACGCAATCACCCCTCACTATTGAAACTGTTGTTTGCCACTCTTTTGTTGTTGTTGTTGTTGTTGTTGTTGCCCAGTGTGTATACTTGAATTTGCACATGTAGTATAGTGCGCGTATTATGAGACCGGACCATACTTTTCTTTTAAAACACATACATTGTTAAGAATGCAGCCAATCCTCTTCCCCAAACACAAAGGTGCTGAACATCATGGTGCAGTCCTAACCAAAGCCCGGCGCTGAAATGCAGCAGTGCCAGGGCAGGCTCTGCTGCATCCAGTGCAGGGCTGGAGGCTGCTGGAGGTCTCCTCGAGGTAAGGGGACATTTGTCCCCTTACCCCGTGTTGATTCCCAGCAGCCTCTATGGGGCTACTCTGATGTGTGCTAGCAAAATGGCTGGCACAAATCTGGGCAGCTCTGTGTCTGGCTTTCAAGCCCGGGAAGGGGGATAGGATTCGGTGGAGGATGCCCCCCCTCCTGGGTCTGATCTGCCCTCCCCCCGCCCTGGAACACCCCCCTCCCCACCCCCGTTCCACCCTTCCCCACCCCTCCACAGCCCTTACGGCACGTTTGCGACAGCATGCGTGCTTGTTCCGCTGGCGGAAGCTGGCATAGGATTGGGCTTCCCATCAGCTCAGGTTCAAGTTGCATGTTACAGAGAGACAACCACCTTGCTTCTCTCTGGTGATGTGTAATTGAAAATGCACCTGTCACACCACTGTTCACATTGGTGTGTCCCTACTGCCTGTCTGCTTCATTGGCTGCTGCTTGTATGTGTGTGCGTTCATGCATGCGCAGGTAGGTATAGGGAGAATGCTAAAGTGATGAGGTCTTTTTTTTCTGACTACAGTACACATTACCGAGGAGATGCCGAGGAAGAAGTGAGCTGGTGTTGACCACAATCTCCCTATTACATGTAGTTTGAGCCTCGGTGTCTTAACCCAGTTTCTTATCACATTCTATATTGCACACAAAATTTTGATCCTCATCTTCAAAGACTTCCATGTGAATGGCTCAAAATACCTAAATCTCTACCTTATTCTATCATTTCTTGTGGCGACCCCTGCATCCAGTTGGGGAAATATGGATCACTGGTGATAAAATTTAGTCTTAAAGGATTTTATGCCCAGGACATACTCCGAGGTCATGTTATACAGCAGCGGTGGGGAACCGCCGGCCCGCGGGTCAGATCCGGCCCCCGGGGCGATCCGGTCCAGCCCGCGCGAGACCGGACCCGGGAATAGCGGTGGGGGGGGTTCGGGGGACGGGGATCACTAAATTCGCTGGGGGGGTCAAATTTGCGGTGGGGGTGCCAAAATCACGGCTGGCCGTTAAATTTTCCTCATGGGAAAATGGCCCTCCACCGCAAATAGGTTCCCCACCCTTGTTATACAGCTAGTTTGCTGAAACTAAGCATGTATCAGTCTGGTCAGTTCCTGGATGGGTAACTACCTGGGATCTGTGCATAAGCTGCCTTGAATTCCATAACGAAAGAATGGCTGGCTATAAATGTAGCTTGGTTATATATACATGTAGACCATGTACATATAAAATAAATGCATTGCAGCCAATTCACACATTATCCATTTCACCAGCTGGGTCCGGGCCCCTTCTTCTCTCACAGGGATCATGGTTAGCATTGCTTCCTGCTGTGTCATTAAGAAGAGGAGATGTGAGTGTCACCATTGCCATCTCTACCAGTACCAGCTGTGCTGTAGTTACTCTGTCAGCTAAACTGGGCCTCTCCCATTCATAATGGGCTATTTAAGAACCAAATACAGCTTTCTAAAAAGGGTTGGAGAGGAGGGAGTTCCAGAACTGCTCTTTAAATAGCTACTATTTTATGTGTTTGTTTTCTTTTACCTGTGTATTTATGTTCTCAGACTTGAGAGAAGATGGAGAAGATGGAACAAAGCTTGTGTTGTGAGAGAGCGGCACTTTGCAATGTGGTGTAGGAGCAACAGGATATGTCAGGGTTTTTATTATGTTTGTTCCGTCGCTTCCGACTCTTCGTGACTTCATGGACCAGCCCACACCAGAGCTTCCTGTCGGCCGTCGCCACCCACAGCTCCCCCAAGGTCGAGTCCGTCACCTCCAGAATATCATCCATCCATCTTGCCCTTGGTTGGCCCCTTATTATACATTTATTTTAAAATTTAATATACCGTATTTATATGTTGCTTAAAAATGAATTATGTCACAATTTATGGTTTTTACTTTGCCATCCTCAACCTCAAGTCATCCAAACTTAAAATACCGGTACTTGGATTGTGAGCTCTTTGAAGACCTGGATGGATATGGATGGCATCGGTGTAAGCTGCCCTGAACCCATGGGATTGGGTGAGGTATAAATATATTATACTTTTGCTAACCTATTTGAAAATTGTTTAATAGAAAAGGGGGATAAAAAGCTGTTAAATTAAAAAAAATTGCATGAGGGAACGTGAATCATCAAGCTATACTCTGCCTATATTAGCCACTAGGGGAAAGAAGCAGGTCCTCTTCTCTAACCGTCAACACAGGCAGCTACAGCAAGATTGCTTTCCAAGCCCACTTGTTCTCTCCCTGTGCGGCCCAGTCACTGCCACTTTTCATTCACCAACTGCATTTGCTCCTCTTCCATTCACTTTGATCGTGGCTCCTTTCTCCTGAGCAAATGTGTGGACTCTCCTCCTAAGGCTAGGGGAACACCACACATTTGCTCAGTGGGAAGCAAATGGGAAAGGAATGGACCTTGTGCAGCATGAGTGATCAGTAGTCAAACAAGGGGAGAGTGAATATGTTTGGAAGTGCTTTTCAGTTATTGCCATCTATATTGGATACTGAGAAAGGAAGCTCACCGCCCAATCCTATCCTCAGCCGGCCTGTGGAGTGGAGTGTGGAGTGGTGCTCATGCAGCCTCCAATGCATCCCACTGGGTGGGGCCAGTAGCAGAGTCAGCAATGGGCCAGCGGCGGTGGGTCCCCGGGCAGCAGGCGGGGGGGGGCAAAAAGCGTGCTGCCGCGGCATTCGAAAAACAGCAGTGCAGCCAATTAGGATGTAAGTAAATATAAGAATCAATTTAAGTATAACTGTTAGTGGCTAATCCGGATCTTTTCCTTTTTCTGTTATTCTGTACTTTTCTTCTTTTTTCACACTATGTATTGTTTATTTTTATGTATTATAATAAAACAAAATAAAAAATTAAAAAAGAAAAAGAAAAACAGCAGTGCAGCTTCCATGATTGGCCCACCCAGGCTCCTATGAGCTCTATTTTGGAGATTAAAACACCAAGGGGCGTTTCTCGCTGCGATGCGGCAGGGGCGGGGCTTGTGCCAGTATGCGTGGGACGGAGGGACCGCCGGAGAGGCTAGCTACGCCTCTGGGTGGGGCCCAAGCTGTGGTGGAGAGGTAAGTAATGTTTTACTTACCTCCTCCTCCGCTCCCTGGTTCCCAGTGAGCTACTCAAATCTATGCCAGCTCTTTTGCTGGCATAAATCTGATAGGTCCAAGGGGGCATACTGGGCCTGGGCAAGGGGCTCTGGAACTTGTGAATGCTGCCATTACCAGGCTCCACCCCCCAGCCTACCCCCAGCCTGGCATGTTCCCTGCCACTGTCTGCCCCAATCCAACCCCACTGCCAATTTACTTGGCACAACGGAGGTTCTGCTTGGCTACTATCGCATGTGTGTGTCCTCCATGCTTATGTGCTGGCGGCAGCTCTGTGGAGCTGCTGCCGTGCCAGTGGCCCGCAGGATGTGATAGTAGATTGCAGTTCTGCCGGCATATCCCACCCATAGGATTGTGCCATTAATCCAAGCAAAGGGGGCTTGATTGCACAGATGTATTTGTTAAGAGACTAGCAGCCTAATCCTATCCCCTACCATTGTTCACTATGCAGCCGCGCTGACAGACTGCTCTGCTGCATCCGCTGGTGGGTGGGGTGTCATGAGGTGTCATGACATCACCCCAGCCCCACCCCGGGCAGCAGCCAGGCTAGCAATGCCGCTGCCTGCACTGGGCCCATGGGAGATAGTTTCCTTCTGAAGACTGTCACTTGAGTAACCAGCTGGGGCAGTCAGGAAGGACAGTTTTGTCTGGGGGGGTGGGGATGTTGTGTGAGAATAAGGCACCACCTCACCCTTTTACTGGAAGACAAAAATCAGCCCCTACTCAAGGCATAATTTCAGCAGAAATTAAGAACTTCCTGAAGTTATTTTTCTTGGAGAACAATTGTAAGAAGTGAATTGTTGGAAGGTCAACCTAATTATTAAACTGAAAATTGATCTGGACAAATGGCTCATTTGAAAGATAACGTAGAAAGAGCAAGTATAACTTTGATTGTGAATTCTTCTGCCTGCACTACTAGACCTAACATTACTGCATGAGATAAAAGGGCTAATAACATTCTTGACAAGCAGAATTGAGAGAACAATATACATCAGTTGGTAAAAGAGTAGAAAATGGTTTAATTGATTCTATCCTGACAATATAGGTTGAGACAAAAATAAGATGAGTCAAAATTGGAGTGCAGAAATGCTGGATTATGTCCTTACTAGGAAAAGACGCTTTCATTATCTTCTCACCTGACAAATATTAGATTACTTTACTACAGATTTGACAAATAAATTTACAAATCACACAATTTCAAGGCATGGGTTAAAAACACATTGTTCCAGTACTTTGGGGAGAGATAAAAAAATGAGCCCAGCTAAAAACAGCAAGAATTCGATTCCCCCCCCCCCACACACACACAGAGTGCTCCTTGAACTCAGTTTTTCCTCATACTGTCGTTCTGCACTTTTAAAAAAGGAAATAAAACTGACAGCCCAAAAACGCTGTAGCAAAATGGCTTACTGAACCTGTGAGAGGAGCAAAGGAGGTACTTTGTCAAAACCACTAAGTCGTTTATGGAAGCATTTCTGTGCATTTCCATTTCACCGACAGTGCGCAGTATTAATATTTGGGCTTGGTCAGCTACTGGGGTGAATGCACGAAGGGTGCACGTCTTTTGCCAGTCCTGTTTCACACAGGATGGAAGTGAAGTGCCTGGGGGGGGGGGGGTTGGACTCGTCCATTGAGGGGAGGCCGATCGCTCTCGCTGCTGACCGGGCAACGCGACACGACTGCCGGCCTGGCCGCGGCGCGTGTCGACAGAAGCTGCGCAGAAACAATCCGCCGCGTGGCTCGCAACAGCTCCAAGGAGCGTCCCCGGCCGTTGCCATAACCACGAGGACGCGAAGTCTGGGTGTTGCGGGCAGGTCGTGAGGGGGAGGAGCTGCGCGCTGCGCGGCAGGGTTTAAACAAGGTCGAAAGGAATGCCGAAGCGAGCGCCCGCCGGCAAGGTCCGCGTATTGGAGGAGGGCCTGGGTGGTGGGTGCAGTGTGCAGCCCAACGCCCTCCGCACGAGCACCCTGCCTGAAGCCACGGCCAGGAAGAGGACGAGGAGACTCCCTGCAATGCTCCCACTCCTCCAGGGGAGACGCGATCAGGGCAGGGCAAACCCAGTGTCCCGCTGCGCCTCAACACCCGGGTCTCACACCTTGTTTTAAAAGAGCCTATACCAGATCTCGCACCCTCGTCCTAAATAGTTGTTGCCATCTAAACTTACCTTGTAGTGCTGCTACCATGATGGTTATGAGTTGGTGAAACAGGCAGGCAGTCACTGTGTTCTCTCCTAGGTACTTGTCATAAAACTAAGGATCAAATGGTAAAAAAGAAATACCGGACCTATATAACTTTATACCTAAAAGAGATACATCTGCATGTTTTATTTCAAAGTTCTTTTAACACTGTAGCCTACGTTATCTCTTCAGGAAAGAAAGGCAAGAGTGAGAAACGCAGGCAAAGATCAATGTGACCAAATGGTGTCCTTTTCTTGATATTGGACTCTGGCTATAGTAGATACACAGCTCTAAATGTGGTATCTCACACTAGGTAACCCCTAAGGCCTCGATTTGCAGATAGAAAAATGTTGCGGTGCTAGAATTTAGCAAGCTCCTCTTGTTCCTTTTGAAATGATCATATACCTGGTTTGCAACTCATTTTGGGAACTTCAGAGCAGATTCACCTGGTTCACCACCAGCACGTGTGCATTTTTTGTCTCTGCGGCTAAAATTAACGCACTCAGGTGGCTTTACAGGGTGTGTGTGTGTAAAGGATCACCTCCCCTCTCACATGAACCTCCACAGTGACTATCTTCTTCACTTCAGGTGTCCCTGCCTTCTGAGGTGAGGTACACATGGTGACTAGTGATGGAGCCTTTTGACTACTGTTACCCCATCTCTAGAATACTCTCCTTTAGGGACGCTTGCCTGGTCTGAGCCTCATGACTTTTCACAACCAGAGGAAGATATTTTTATTTGCTCAGGCTTTTTAGATCTTTGAGCACTGACGTTAATGCTGTGCTAGTGTTGCTGCTCTGTTGTTTGGAATTATTATATTGTTTTTACTTTGTTTTGATTCATGGTAGGTAAGCTACCCTGGGAGCTCTTTGGAACTGAACGAGGGATGTGAAATATTCATGTATGCACAGAACTGCTGTAGGTTCTATTCGGAGGGAATCCGGTTCAAGTTCAAGCTCTCTGATGACCATGTCTTGGCTTAACATATTTCACAGGCTTGTTGGGAGGCTAAAATGCAGAGGGGGGATGTAGGGAGGAGAGAATCAGGTTCCCCGAGCTCTTTGGAGGAAGAGTGGGATAAAAGTGTAATAAATAAATAAAATAAGCATATCATTATGCAAACAGTGTGGTTTGTGCAGAGTAGGAGATATATGGTCAGTCTCTCCTCTTTCCAAGAGACCAAGCAAAGACGTTTTTTGACTTAGTATAGTAGAAAGCTGGACACCGCAAGAAAGTAACCTGCAGTGCATCCCCCCAGTGTAGCATCTGGCTGGACTGGAGAGAGGTGGATGGGATTGAAGAGACAAGAGGCTGAAAAACCACCCCTGAGCCTGGGCGCCATAACAAAGGTTGACGGTTGTAATTGACAAGCCTGTGGATCTGATTAAGGATCATCATCATCATCATCATCATCATCCAAAACCTCAAATCGCTCTCTGCTTCGGTACCTGCTGCTCCTCTAAAGAGGGATCTCTATTCAATTTTCACCGCCGCCACCGCTTCCCCTTTTTTTCTTAAACAACAAAGACATTCTGAAGTTGCCGGAGGAAGATAGAAGGGAGGCCAGCAGCAGCCTACCTCGAACAGAGCTCTTTTCACTGCGCAGCCACGGTGGTCAACCCAGGCGTAATGAAAGGTAATTGGCCAGGCTGCTATCCATCTGCAGCCAACATCTTGCCTCCAAATGCCTCTAATTGAATTGCGGTAATTTTTTTGCCCTTCCTAATGCACTGCTTTGGCAAGGGGAAATGACCAGGGGGGTGTGGGCGGCTCTTGATTCTCCCCGGGGGAGAGATAAGCTGCTCCTGCAACTTGAACGGCAGCCCATAAATAGCGGAGGACAGGCGAGCTTGGCTACCACTCCAGGCCCCTCCCCCGTCTCTCGCGGTCCCACAAACACTCCACTGACTCGCGCCTCCTCCCCACCGGCCCGAGTCATGCAGTGAGGACCGTCCCCGCAGCAGCAGCCTGAGGAGAACTGCCCTGTCGCTCCGATCGCCAGGCAGGATCGAGGCCAGCGCACCGAGGAACAGGGGAGCAGCTCATCATCACCTCCCACTCCAAGGTACTTGGCTTGGTTGGCGGCGGTTACCTTCACGATCTCGTCACCTGTCCTCTCTTCGGCTACGACTTCTGGAGCGCGAGTTAACGTTCAAGAGCTGAAGCTCCTTGAAGCCCCGAGGGTAAAAAGCGAGGGGTGAGGGGGGGGGGAGGGACTATCGCCAGCAGGGAGAACAAGAAATGCACTGGAGACGCACGCTGATCGCCGCTTCTGCGCCCCAGTGCCCAGATCTGGTCCTCGAGTTGCTACAGATAGCGCTTCCTTCCCTTTTCTGCTGGGACGGCAGGGGAATGGGCCCCTCCTCATTTTCCACTGACAGGTGCATCTGGGACAGTAGGGAGATGAAGGCTGCAAGCCTTCACGCACTTACCTGAGAGAGTAAGTCCCGCTGAACACAGTGGAACTTAATTCTGATTAAGCAATTATGCATCTATGGGCTTGCACTGTAAGTGTGTGTCTGGGTCTCCTTTCAGATGCAGAGGTGCACCACCAGTCTCCTGTTCGTCTCCTTCCTCTTCTGCGCCGCCCTCTCAGAGACTGTCGGGCTGGTCTTATCTGTAAGTACATCCACCAGCCTCTTGCATGAACTCCTCCTGCCGTCAAGAACCAGAACCGGGCGGGCACGCTCTGCCTTGACCCTGTTGTCAATTTCGTATTCGTGATGTAAACAGAAGCGAGAAAAGAGGCTTTAACAAATCCAGGGATTTTTTTTCTCTGTTTCCTAAGAGCAGCCATGCAGGAGAAAAAACCCTAGACGATTTGCCAAGACTGATCTCCAGCTGGGGAGGAAAGAAATACAGTAGTTTGCCGAAGCAGACAGAGCCGCGGAACTCCAATGAAAGTGGTGTAAATCTTATCTATTGACGGAGTTTAATCGCCAACAAAATATGGGGTGCTGGAGAATGAACTGGTTTGGGACACTTTCTGTTTTCTTCCCCTTAAAGTTGGGCGCAGTCCTAAGCATACAGTATTTATCAGGAAGAAAGTCATAACTGAATGCAATGGCTCTTGCTTCCAAATATCCAGAAGACATTATTACAAAACAAAAACAAAAACACTGCACATCATTTTCTGCTTTATTTAACTTTAAGTCTAATAATGTGCATAGGTTGTCATCAAAATTCAAGCAGGGTGTTCAAATTGCACAGTAAATAGGGGCCCCAGCATATTGTATATTGATTTTTAATTCTGAGTAAAGAGGTTTAGGATTGCAATGGTCGTTTTATTTCAGGAGACGTACTATCACTCCAGTCCTCCCACACACACCATACAGTTATGGTTTGAAAGTACCTATTTTTCCAGGTTGGTGCTTTGTGATTTAAAATAAATGTTGTGTATAATGAATAATCTTCTTGCACTTTTCCTTTCTGTAAGGCTAAAGAGAAAAGGGGCTGGACTATGAATAGTGCTGGTTATCTGCTGGGCCCACGTGAGTTCAAATGTTTTTATATTATTTGAAAACAAGCTAGAATAATGGAAAGTGAGCTTCTTGAGGATCCCAAAGTTCTTTGCATGCTAAAAACACGCTAGAAGTATGCAGTACATAAATATCCCACACTACCTCTCATGCCTGGCTAAGAGAGTATTCAGTCACTCCATTGCTGCCCTCTCATGTTTATTTTAACCTACTTGCAGTGGAGGATACTGAAGAGCAGTTATTCTGTTAAGCACACTTGAGCTCTGAAAGTAAACCAATTTGATCCAAAAGCTCATATTTCTGCTCAAAGAAGCACCATGCACAGATGCATTGAACATGCATATTAGCATCTCTGGAGATGCTTCTAATGTTTCCTGGATTCATTATATTTAATAAATTGAAAAGGGCGTGGTTTGGAGCAAATCTTTTTCTCCTTTGCCTTGTCTTCTGCTATGAAGTAGCAGGGGTTTCATACTAGCAGCCCAATCCTATGCATATTTACTCAGGAGTAAGCCCCACTGATTTCACTGGAACTATCAAGTAAATGTACATAGTATTGCGGCTTTAGACATTATGCCAATGTCTGAGGCACAGTCTAGCAAAGTTAGGAACAATGCAATTGTTCCCTTGGTCATATGGTACTTGGGAAATGATTTTGCCACCAATGACCACAGGTATCATTACAAGTGCTGGTAAAGGATCTTAGGGCGCAATCCTGTGTAACTCTTGCACCGGTGTAACAGTAGATCCCCGGTAAGAGCACTTACGCCAGTGTAACTTGCCATACGCCGATGGATGCAGGACACCTGCAGGACACCCTCGGACACCTCACATGTGCATTTCAGACGCAGAACACAATTTTGGATACAATTTTGCATTTCGGATGCTGGCACAACTCTACAGGTGCAGGGGGCATTCCAGGGGCGTTTGAATGCCCCCAGAATTCCCCCTGAGCCAGCGGAGTTGCACCGGTGTCTATTCCGTGTCCGAACTGCGCATGTGAGGCGTCCAAGGGGGGTTGTGCCAGTGTCCATCCTGCATCCATCAGCATACGGCAAGTTACACTGGCATAAGTGATCTTACACCAGGGGATCTACTGTTATACCTGTGCAAGAGTTACATAGGATTGGGATGTCAGACAAAGAGATCTAAGTGGTGTTGGGCCAAACTCAGTCAGGCTCAAAAATCTGCTCTTGGGATGCAAGTTACCCTGGTTTGGTTTCTTCCAGGGTGTTTTTAGTTTTAAGCATTTTCTGGAGCTTCTGTTGCAATTGTAGTGCAACCCTTTCAGACGTTAACTAATGTAGCAGTACTGTATTGTCTCCCCTGTTTTAGAGCTGTGGCTTGTGATGGAGCTTGGCAATGGTGTGTCAGCCTGCCTGTCTCCATTACTTTGCCACCCCTCCAGAATTAGTGTTTCTAAAATGCTATTCCTATATTAGGGAGTTTCTGTAGTGAAACCTGCAGACAGTCCCCTTTCAATTTTAAGGCAAAAAAAAGTGAAAATCGACGTGACCTCTGTCAATTTCATGCTTCTCTCCCCCCCCCCCCCCAAACTGCAGCTTCCCTTCACTTCTGCAGGGAATTTCCTCTGGACCACTTCAAGCTAAAAATGAGGTGAAACTGATAAATCCTTTTACCATCTTCCTCCACAGGAGCAATGGCATAGTCACTCTTATGGAGGGATGGTGTTAGGAAATCTTACAGGAGTTCCCCCAGCAGCAGCAGATGGTGGGAATTCTAGCTGAAAGGAAAGTTACTTTTCCTGTGTTGGAGCAATGACAGCAATGGCTGTAGCAGATGTTTTCTACAAGGAAAGGGGTAGTTGATCAACGTGCCCTCCCCAGCAGCAGTGGTAGCCGGTGCTCTAGTTTAATGGAGAGGTGGATGACATTTTCTCAACATAGCTAAATTTTCTGAAGAGGGCAACCCATTGCACAGAGACAATATATTGTGCAATTGGCACTGCATCAGGGTAATAGCAACACTACACACACACACACACACACACACACACACACACACACACACACACACACACACACACACACACAAATCCTCAAACAAAACACATTCTTATTATCACCTGAAAATATGCGAAATAAAAAATAGTATTTAAATAGTAAATAAAAGTATTTAGAACTTTTTTTTGTGGTTACACTTTATGCTTTATATCCCTTGGTAGGGATCTTGGTAGTCCTGAGGAATTATCACATGTGGTTTGAAACACTGGAGGGGGGGAATTGACCTTCTGTGCTGCCTAAATGGTTCCCTGGTCTATGAATTTTGAATGCGGAGATGGTTTTGATATTTAGCTCAAATGAAGATGTATTTACAATGAGTTCTAAAGGGAAATTACTTGAATGAACCCTATAGGTTTAAAACACACACACCAAAAGCTATTATTGCCTAAAAGAATGTTCAAAGCTCAAGTAACAGTTCAGTAAA
The DNA here is from genome assembly GCA_026170595.1 of Plestiodon gilberti rubricaudatus. NCBI lineage: Eukaryota > Metazoa > Chordata > Lepidosauria > Squamata > Scincidae > Plestiodon > Plestiodon gilberti. Next base: position 218,510,673 of record JANXHW010000001.1, on the reverse strand, counting down.
CTTTAATATTAATAAAGTTCCTCACATACACATACTTCACAGCAAGTTATGGCTGCCTCTGCTATACCCAAGCTGTATTTAATTTACAATATTTTCTGCATGTAAACTTGAAGCATTTGTTGCTGCTTCTTCCATGTGTTAAAGGCATGTATTCACACTTGGTTTTTGTGGGTTTTTTTTTTTTTTACATTTGTGTAGAATACACTGTTGAATTTATTTTAAAATGGGCCTTCAAGGGGGCTCCTCGCCATAAGCGGGATTTAAAGGACTTACAAAAAGTTAACATATTAGACAGACTTAAAACAACAACAACACCCTAAACATCTACTTCAAATGTTTTATTTGTTCTGTTTGTTAGCTTCAAATGAACAGTGACAGAATAGACTGTGTAGACAACCAAATCTCCATTCCATGCAAAGGAGATATGCTTGCCAAGTTTCATTTTCATTAAGGTTGGGTAATAGCCATCATCTGTTTCAGGTCGTATTGAACAGCTCCTCAAGGAAATGCCCAGTACAAGGGGGAGAGAAGAGCCACCTGGGGAATGTAAGATGGCTTTTGGAGGTTATTCATGTAAACTAAGTGGAGTTTACTGTCAGAGGAAATTAACTGACAACTTTCTTCTTAAAACTAAGGGGAAATTACAGTATCGCCACTTTTTCTCAATTTGACACAATGAGTCCAAGACTGCATGCTTTGTGCAACCAACTATATTCAAACGGCCTAGCCAAGGCTTTGCAGGAATGGACAAACAAGGTCTATGAATTATATGTTCTAAGGGAGATGCCCTTCTTAAATTTGGTGCAAATGGATCCCTTCCACAATTGGCTAAACGAGCACATAAGTGGTCAGGATGTCGTATACCAACAGCTGCACCACCACCACCGCATCACAAAATGTGACATTGCACTGGTTTTGCTGCAGTTGTATGCCAGTGTTGCAATCGGATGTGTTGGTGTTACAATTGGGGTGCCAGTTTAGATGAAATGCTTCTTTTTTGTTGTGTGTATCCTTCTGTCACAAAATGTCCATCGTGTTCTTGTTCAAAAATGAAAAGGTCTGACATCTCTTTACCTAGTATGGTGGCACAATACACTTGTAAACATTACAGTAATAAAACCTCTCTCTTTTTTAATTTTATTAACAGATGCAATAGACAGAGTTTTTAATGACAAGCATGGTCTAGCTGGCAAACGTGACACACAACCTGAAGAAAATATAAAAGCAGGTAATGAAATTATCCCCTTCTAATACCATTTTGAGGTATGTATTCCAGGAATATCTGCAAAGCTGCCCAGCAAACGGTGCCTGGGACCATTCTAGATTCTAAAGGGAGCCTCCCACCCAGAGGTCTCCAAAAGGACTTAGAAGGCATTGAGTATTTTTAAGGTTTGAGTAGATTCAGGCAATCAATGGATATGTATGTGGTGTCACACTTTGTAAGATGTGGGGGCCTGGAGTACCCCCTTCTTCTTCAGGCTTCCATATTCATCATCCCCAGCCGGGAAGAGATTTGATGCTGCCACTTACATCTTCTGCATGTTAACCAGGATCAAGTCCCACCCTGCACTCCAAAATTTTGATCATTTGTGCAGAAAGGATGGCTATCTGATAGTAGGTTAGGTTGAGCACTTTGCCTCCTCACAGTTGCTTGGCGGAATTCCCTCCCCATCTTAGGGGCTTTCCTCAAGCTTATCTTGACAGCTTCTGTCAGCATTTCTCTGCCAATGGACATTTAAAAATCAATATCTGCAACACCCCCCCCCCTCTAAAAAAGAGAAGGAAAAAAAGCTGAATTCTGCTAATCACAGAAATTATTTATATTTTTAAAAATCTGTTTTAGCATGAAAAGATAACTGCAGAGTGGCTAACAAATAAAAACAGCCGAGCAAAAAAAAATACAGTAAAAACAAAACAAAATGTATATAGCAGTTGATCAGCCAGAAAAACAAGATAATCTTTGCTAGCAAGAATTTTATCTAACAAACAAAAAACACCTCACGGAATGTCAGGAAGAGCAAGTTCATGTAGACCGTGCATGAACTTATATGCCCGAAAATGCATATTGAATTTCAAAAAGCACCTCAATGATAGTACCAACAACCGGTCAACCCACATAAAGATAGCATCAGTGTAAGCCCAAAGGCTTTCTGAAAGAGCCAGGTTTTAGTTTAGCACATGATGAATGTACATAATGTTGGGGCCTGGCAGGCCTCTAAAGAAGAGGTTGGCACCACAGTTGAAAAGGTTATGCTTGTAGAAAACATCCAATTTCATTCATTGGAGATACCTGGAGGTGTCTCATTCACTGGAGGTCAACTGATGTTGGATGGGGGGAGCACATACAAGAGAATGTAGTCCTCAATTATGTTAAAAAAAATAAGAAATGAATGAAAACCAGTAATGACCTTTTCAAAAGTCCTATTCAAAAAATTACAATAATATGGACACCGACCATGGAGAGATCTTGGGGTATTGGTGGACAAGTCGCTGGAAGTGTCGACCCAGTGTGCGGTGGCTGTGAAGCGGCGGCTGTGAAGAAGGCCAATTCCATGCTTGGGATCATTAAAAAAGGGATTGAGAATAAAACGGCCAATATTATTATGCCGTTGTACAAATCGATGGTAAGGCCGCATCTGGAGTATTGTGTCCAGTTCTGGTCGCCCCATCTCAAAAAGGATATAGTGGAACTGGAAAAGGTGCAGAGGAGAGCGACCAAAATGATTAGTGGGCTGGGGCATCTCCCTTATGAGGAAAGGCTACAGCGTTTGGGGCTCTTCAGTATAGAAAAAAGGCGGCTGAGGGGGGACATGATTGAGACGTATAAAATTATGCATGGGATGGAGAGAGTGGATAGAGAGAAGTTCTTTTCCCTCTCGCACAACACTAGAACCAGGGGACATGCACTAAAATTGAGTGGAGGGAGAGTTAGAACGGACAAAAGAAAATTATTTCTTTACCCAGCGTGTAATTCATCAGTGGAACTCCTTGCCACAGGATGTGGTGATGGCACCTGGCCTGGATGCCTTTAAAAGGGGATTGGACAGATTCATGGAGGAAAAGTCCATCACAGCTTACAAGCCATGATGGGGAAAAGCAACCTCCTGGTTGTAGGAGTAGGTTTTCTCTGTGCCAGGTGCAAGGGAATGGCGACTGGACACAGGTAGTAGCGTCACTAGGGCGCGCATCACCCTGGGGCTGGGCGCGCGCGTCACCCATGCCCGCCCTAGGGTGACATTGCGCATCACCCTAGTGACCCGCCGGGCACCCCCTCCAAAATTTGCTGCGGCGGGCAGTCCAAAGCCTTCTGAGGAGAAGGCCTCAGAGCGTCCACCCCGTCCGATGGTCCGGGGCCTTCTGAGAAGGCCCAATGCGTTGACATGTAATTTATTAGGTTTTTCGCGCCTGCGCAGAACGTTTCTGAGGGCAAAGGCAGACCGCTGGACGGGGCGGATGCTCGCTCCGAGGCCTTCTCCCGGCCTCGGAGAGCCTCCGGAGGGTGACGCGCGCAGCGGTGGTGACGCGCATGGGTGTGCGCGTCACCCCTTCTGCATGCGTCTGCGTGCGTCACCCCCCGGCAGCCCGCCCCCCCGCCACGTTCTGTCGACGGCACTGCCCTGAGGCATCTGGTGGGCCACTGTGTGATACAGGAAACTGGACTAGATGGGCCTTTGGCCTGATCCAGCAGGGCTCTTCTTATGTTCTGCCCCCCCCATGTGTCAAGCATTTGTCTGCACTGACAGATGTTGTATCCAGTGAGATTTTCTCTGCATGATTGTGAATGTTGACAAATGCTGTACATAGCAGCAAGTCTTTCTCCCTAGGATCAGGAACGCTGGGCAATAAGCATTCCTGATCACAAGGAGAAAGCATCATAGCATACAGTGTTTGTCAGTGCAGACAAATGCTGTGTGGGGGTGGGGGTCACAAGCATACCAGCATGGAGGTGGGGCTTCCCCATAGCATTTAACAGCACACTCTTGGCCCCATCATTGTGTGGATATCTACACGATCATAATTTCTAATTCAGTTGACCTTAGGAAAACTTGATTACTGGTTTCAGTTCTTTAAAGTCTCTCATGTCTCTAACATAATTGTAACGTAAGAATAATGCCCATGTGATTGTAGTTTCTCAAGAGGGCTAGTGATGATTCTAAATTCTGTCATGATGTCCCAACAACAACAACAGACCAGTAACTTGTTTCTCAATGCTGCTAGAAAGTATCAAGCTACTCAGTATTCAGAGCTATGTGGCCCCTCGGTGACATCACCGCCGGAAGTGACATCACCACCGGAAGTGACATCACTGCCACTGCTAAACATCCCTCAGAGGCACAGGGCGGGAGGGAGGACCAAAACAATCGCTGTCTCCGCTGCTGCTGCCCACTCTTCCCGCCGCCGAAACGGCGTGGTTGATGTCCCAGTCGCCCGATTTGCCACGCCCCCGCATGCCTCCCAGGGAGCCCTCCCCCTCCACTTCTGTCAGTATTATAAGTGCCTGTACTCAGCCGCCTTGAGTGCCCTTGTTGGGAGAAAGGTGAGGTATAAATTCTTTAAATAAATAAATAGTGACCTGCCATAACTAAACTCTTATAAAAAACCTTGTTGCTCTTCTTGAAATGTTTTTTGTTTCATTTAAATCTTAACATATAGTATCATTGCAAACCCCCCCCCCCCCAAAAAAAAATGCTTACAAGGTTAACAGCAAATTCAATTATACCTGATTAATATTTTCCAGGTACTTTTGGAAGACCACTGACTGAGGACAATGTTATGCGTACAATAATTGAATTTTTGACCTACTTACACCTTAAAGGTTAGTAGATGTCTCTTTTCACATTTGAAGTGAATATTTTGTTAGTAGCTTCAAGGTTAAGATTATTAAGACCTTACTTGGATAATAATCTTGAATCTAAAGTGAGTGTATCTAGTTTACTAGAACATGCTAGAATTCAACCCTTTTATAATACTGCCTACATATGAGCTTCATTTTTTAGCAGGTTCAATACTAACTGAGCCATAGCCAATGTTAGGATCAGAATGTAATTTCAGGACAGGCAAAGTTCATGACAAGCCAGCAAGTAGTTGAAGTCCAGAGGCCAGAAAATTAGACCGTGCCCAACCAGAGATCAAGCCTGGACTTATGCTCAGGTTCAGGATATGATTTCAAGCAAATTAGGAGCTGAAGGCTGAAGAGGAGAATGTGAAGCAGGACTGGGGATGCATGCAGTGGAGATGGGAGTAGGTGGGATGCAAGCTGAGATCACTGACTGCTTGTCATTACTTACTGAGTGACTAAGCAGGATAAATTAAAGTGCACAAGTGTTGGTCTTGTGGCTAACATTTCTCCCTAGGCCAGAGGTTCCCAAACTGGGGCATCGCAATGCCCCTGACCGGGATTAATGGTTGCTACCTCCTTAAGGGTGGTGGTGACGTGCAGTGACGGCAGTGGTGCTTCCAGGATCGTACCACTGCAGAGACAAAAAATGTGTGTAACATTCACCTGGTGGCTGCACTAGACTTCTGGAAGGCGCAGGGCCCCCTGAAATCCCTTCTGTGGGCCTCCCCATGCCCAAAACGGCTCCCTGACATGATTGCTACTCACTTCTGGTTTTTGGCCGAATCTGGAAATGGGTCTCGATCGCATTGATGATCTGAAACATGGGGAGGCCCACAGAGGGGGCTGTGGGCCTCTCACATCCTCCGGAGGGTCGGAGTGACCCCCATGAGTTAAAAAAAGACCTTTTTCCCCAGTGGCGGCATGATCCCAGGAACGCTGCTGCCGTCTCCAAGGTCACCATGCCCCTTAAGGGGGTAGCTGCCGTTTCCTGTTCTCCTGGTAAGTTGCGACCCACCAGTTTGAGAACCTCTGATTTAAATAATTAGGAATTTGGGAATGGCTGGAGTTCAGATAATGGTGTGCTATTGTACCTCACCATCATAATGTTTTATGGTTGACACATCTCAACCATAAGACTATAGCTGCAGTCTTTGGGGGGGAGAAGTCCCCCCTCAATTCTAAATGACTGTTTAATTGTTTTAAACTGGTGAAATAGGTTGGAATGACATCAAAAACAAAACGTGGTCAGGTTTTTTTTTAATCAATGTGAATTATTCTCTAAAACATGTGCTATGTGAAATATATGTAGAAAATTAGTTCTACTAGGAGAGAATAATAATGGAAAGATGAAAGGCAAACACCATAATAGCAATCATGATGATAGTACCATTATCAATGACAGACTTTGAGTCAATGTAGCCAATTCCACAGCATAGAACCTCTCAAGAAGGCACTAGAGAAACATAGGCTGAGATACAGTGAGGATGTTCATGGGTGGGTCAGCCTAATGCAGTGGTAGGCAGAGAAAGATGCATAACATAAGGAGTCCTGAACCACCACTGTTGCTCTACAGAGGGTCACCCTTCTCTGTTGCATCAGGGACACAGGATATTTCAAATAATTTTGGGCTGGTGATGATTTAATCATTCGTTGTATCAAAAAGAAGATAATATTAATTTATTTAAAAGAGGGGCCCAGTCCGATCCAACTTTCCAGTACCAATGCAGTCGTGCCCAATGGGGCGTGCGCTGCATCCTATAGTGGTGGGGCAGTCTCGGAGGTCTCCTCAAGGTAAGGGAATGTTTGTTCCCTTGCCTAGGATCTGCATTGTGGCTGCATCGGTGCTGGAAAGTTGGACAGGATCGGGCCCTTAGTTATATAAATATTTAGAGTTCTGAGACAATGATGATATTGTACATGAAAATAGAATTCTGAGACAATGATGATATGGCAATGATATGGTCTCTGTTGGAACCAACTGGCTGGGATAGGACTTGAAGGCACTGTTTTACGGTGACTCAGTCCAGTCCTTTCTGGAGGTGGGTTCCAAAAGGTGGGATTGGGGTGACTCCTGTTTGATGCTGTGGCTTTTGGCTTATGGTGTGGTGCATCATTCTCTTTTGACCCTCACTTTATTTAATATCTTCATGAAACAGTTGGGGAGATAATTGTGCGTGCGTGTGTGTGTGTGTGTGTGTGTGTGTGTGTGTGTGTGTGCGCGCGTGCGCACGCCACCAGTATGTGGACAACAACACTGAGCTCTAGACCTCCATGTCATATTATACTGGGGCAGTTTCTCAAAGTCCTGAATGGCTCTCCAAAATCAATAATGGGCTGAATGAGGGCAAACAAGTCAGGAGATCTGTGAGTCGGGCAATGGATTGTCAATCTATTCTGGATTTCCACCAGCTAAATAGCTGGCGGAAGTAGAGGAGGCCGTGTAATGGCCTAGCCGGCCCGGCGGGGATGGGGATATGGCTGAGGCCATCCCCCGCCCCCACCTGGGCCAGCTACACCAATGGCCCCCCTCCCTCGCCCACTGAACCACCCCCGCGCCCGCCAGATCCTTACGTGCCTTCTCCGGCATCCGCTTGGGCGTTCTGACGACAGAGCAAGGGAGGCTGGCCTCTGCGCCGGCCTCCCTTGCTCCAGAGTAGTCGCAAAGTGCTTTACGGCATGTTCGCGACTGCTGCCGGCGACAGAACGCTCGTTCCGTCACCGGCGCGATCTACAGGATTGCGCTCTCAGTCAGTACTGGCTAAGGTTATCCACTCTCTGGTTACATTGACATTGGATTACTATAACACACTTTAGGTGAGGCTGCCTTTGGAGATCACCCGGAACCTTCAGCTAGTGCAGAACACAGCTGCGTGAGTTTGGCTGGCACCAGGTGTTTTGACTGTGTTTATTATACAAGCTTTGCTGGTTACCAGTCAATTTCTGAGTGAAATTCAAGGTGTGGGTTATTACCTTTAAAACTCTAAGCAGCTTTGGATCAAGGTACCTGATGAACCACCTTATCCTTTATAAAACTGCAGGATGCATGAAGTCAGCTGGAGGGGCCCGCCCTCCTATGGGTTCCACCACCAGTAGAAACATGTTTGGTGGTGACCCAGGAAAGGACCTTCTCTGTGCCCCTCCTTGCCTCTGGATATCAGGCTAGCCCCCTGTCTGCCTATTTTTTTTGACAACAGTTGAAACCCATTTATTTTCATGTGTGTTTCATGTGTAGCGGTTTGCTTGTCTGGATTTAATGTTTGTGCTTTGCTGCCTGCTGATCTGATATTTTGATGGCTTTGTTGTTATGCTTCTATGTTTCAATTATTTTAACAGATTATGTTTAGTGCCCCATTGGGTTTAAAATTTTGCTGCGAGCTGCCCTGGGTGCCTGATTGGGAAGGGAAGGGTAGGAGATAAATATTTAAAATTAAAATGAATATTTTATAACACTGTAACAATATTGGGGTACATTTTGGACAAAAATCAAACACTATTGAAACATACCTCACTTTATTTTTATCTACCTCATTTATATCCTAGTTTTTCATCATAAACATAGATACAAGTTAAAAAAAACACAAAAAGAAAAGTAAAAAGGCTTTTCAGAACTGATCATATTATAAAATCAAAATACCTATGAGATAAATGGTCTTCAAGCATCACTCTAAACCAGGGAAAGATAAGCCCTGCCAAATCTCCCTAGGCAAGGTGTTCCAAAGCAGGGACATGAGGTGCAGGGGAGAGAGGGGAGGCAGCCCTGCCCCGTCCTACTCACCGGGGCTGACCTTTGGATTGTGCTTGCGCACACTTCAAAGTTGGCTGCGGTGATTTTCAGGAGAGTAGGAATGGGCAGGGTTGCCTCCCCTGTGACGGAGGCACTGCACATCCCTGTTCCAAAGATATGGGGCTGCCATGGAGAGGGCCCTGGTCCTGGTCGCTGCTAACTACACTTCTGATCAAAGTTGCTATTCAAGCAGAGCCTCTGTGGCCAATGTTGCAGGCCAGGCAGGTCTATACAGCGTACTATGACTTTGATGTGACTTGATTCTCTTCTGCTCGCAAGTGGTTATGGTAATCGTAGTCACCCTTCAAGTGGAGAATCATGTACCTATGTACCCATCATGTACCTATGAAGTTTGATTATGATATTGCAGTGCTCAAGGGAGACATCATATTACCGTGCTTTGTACATCTTTCTTGACCATCTTGAAATCACAAAAAAGGGGTAATGTATTGCCTTTCTTGATTTGTCTGAGAAACAATCCCCCAAAAGAATGCTTTGCGTTTGATCAGAATTATTTCAGATTCAGAAATGAATGCTTGTATTATGGATTTTTTTTGCTACGCCTCCCCATAGTTTTCTCTCTTTCAGAGAGAGAGAGAGAGAGAGAGAGAGAGAGAGAGAGAGATATTTTTAAATGTTTGTATATTTGTTTTGCAGATGCTGGGGCTCTTGATAATCTATCTACAACAGTTTCTTCAGAAGAAGCAAATCAGTCTTGAGAGAATGTATTTATACTCTGTTATAAATTAAGACATCTAATCAGAACTTTGAACAAAATAAAATGTTTATTGTTTACATTGATCTTATACACTGTTACAGTAAATTTCTTTTTCTTTCTCCTGTGATATTACATTGTAACATTTTTCCTTGACAAAAAAAATTGCTTTAGATAAATGACAAAATAAAAAAAAATCAGCAGCTGCATCCTGTCTCACTTTTCCTAGAACCCTTTGAAGCCAAGGTAGATAAGGCTGCAGATGGGATGCTTCTATCCCTCTTACAAATCTGTTCTTTTTACAAACTGACTGGGGGACTAATCTGTTATGGGTCAAAAGAAAACTGTTTTGACTTTAAAAAACAAAGACATTTCTGCAATAACAGGTGAAAAACTAATTTCCACGTAAAGTAGATCCTCTCTGGATCCCTTCCCAAGAACCTCCAAAAGGATCAGTTTTTAAGAAATATCCCAACTATGGGAACTGTTACCAGGCTTTCACCTGGGATCATCTGTTCTGCATAGTTGTTTTACCCCGTGCATCATTTTATACCAGGTGAAAGGGTCTGCCCACATTATAGGAGATATTAAGCGTGCTTCTGCATTTTCATCTCTGTATTTAAACAAATAGCAGCCATGCCCTCTCTCCAATCTGGATCAGGTTCATGGCATGAGGGGAGGGGGCTTAACATTTTCCTCCTGTAATGTAGTCCTGATGACCGTCTCGCCCCTACCCAGCTGCTGTGAGTGCACTGAATCCATCTAGTTATCATTGTCAGCTTTTATCTAGTCACTTCAATTGCAGATAAGTATTTTCTTCCTCTGTTCTTCAGTCCAGGCAGATGATTGGCAGCTTGGTTAACAGACCATGAACAACATAACACAGAAGAGGGTAGGTGTGTTAGGTTGCAATCTTAAACACACTAACCAATTAGTAAGCTCCATTTGAACACAATGAGATTAACTTCTAAGCAGACATGCTTAGGTTTTTTGCTCTATTGGTCTACTACAGCACCGATGACAATATTGAGGTACCTTAATGACTGGCAATGTCAATATTATTACTGTTATTTGTATAGGCCAGAGGTTCCCAACCTTTGTCACCAGGTGTACCACCTGCCACAGTCAAATTTACTGAAGTACCACCTGTACCAATAAACAAACAAATTGTATAATATCTAATTAAATATGTGCACTAAATAGGTGATAGTGTCAGCAAATGCAAATATTAATCCACTGGTTCCCCCCCCCCCCCCCCAAACAGTAGTATCCACAGCTCCACTTCTTGCTTTGGAAGCTTATCCAACAGAGCAGATATATAGGCTTCAGTTCAGGAGTAGAACATCATGCATCCTCAGTTTTCAGTCTCTCTGGTTTTTGGCCTATCTTTTCCCAGGACAGTTATGTTTCATTACCCACCCACCCCTCCCATCACACCTATTGATTTGAATCTCTACAGATGTGAACAGCAGCTTGCTCAGATACAGCTCAAAAACAGCAATAACATAGAAATAAAAGAAACAGGGAAAAAGGCTTGCCTGCTTTGTTCTTGCCTGCCACCCTAGTGGCTCAATGTTGTATATACAGGAAGCAATACAGATTGGAGATAAGGAGCAGAAGCAGCAGAAGCAGCAGAGAGAGGGGGGGAAGGGCAGATAAGAGACCTCCTAGCAACTGATTGCTGTTCCTAGCAGCTAATTAATTACTGCCTGTCCAGATAAAAGGCCTTGCGGGATCAGCATTCCAAAGGAGAGACCAGCAAGAGATGCTTTGAATTGCAAGTCAGATGGGAGATCAGAAAACCAGATAAGGACCAGCCTGTTGCGTACCACTGGTGGTACATGTACCACAGGTTGGGAACATCTGGTATAGACCATTTTTCAATAAAAGAGTTCTCAAAGCAGTCTACAGAAGAAAATAAGAAATAAATGGTTTTACATCAAATCTGAGAGTTCACCTCATTAGATGCATGAAATGTGCACACGGCCACGGGAAAACATGTCTGGAACAGTGGTTAAAAGGGGATGAAATGCAAAAGGTAGCAGTAGGGCTGTCACAGCTCTATCCAGAGACCAAAATATACAAAAAAAAAAAAAAAAAACTTAAATGGAGCCATTACACTTTCTGGTGATACTCCTTTGTTCTCAGGGCGCATTTGAAACTCTGCATGGGAAAATATCACAGATGGGTGGTGCTGCATTTACAGTGGGGAAGCAGTAGGTTAGTGAAAGGACTACGCTGCTTCCATGTTGTTTCTATGATCCCAATCACTTTTTTTATATAGTTTAAAAAGGGCTTTTGGATTACCAAGATATGCATTTGCAAGTAATACATAGTTTGGCACTAAAGAAAGTAGTCCATACCTTGACTGCTTCCTGCTTAGGAGTAACACCATAGTTTAATTATGGCGGGGGGGGGCGGGCCGCCTGGGGGTGACGCGCGCCATGGGGTGACGCGCGCACCCCCTTGCGCGTCACCTCTGTGACGCGCGACACCCTCCCGACGCTAAAAGAAGGCCCAGGCAGCGCGGCGATCCGGGTATTTTTCAGGTTTTCGCGCATGCGCAGACCCGTTTTGAGGGCAAAAAGCCCTCAAAATGGGTCTGCGCATGCGCGAAAATCCGGAAAATACCCAGATCGACGTGCTGCCTGGGCCTCAGAAGGCGCTTCCTGGGCCCCACCCCCCCGCGCCGCGATAACAGAGCATCACTAGGGTGACGCGCGTCCTCCGCCCCAGGGTGACGCGCGTCCTAGTGACGCTACTGATAGGAAAAGACGGGATATAATTTTTTAATAAATAAATAAATAAATAACTCATGGTGTCACCCCCATTAACTTTATTTATTTTAATATATAACAGTACAGATCACCCAACAAATCAGTAACCAACAAAAAACCAGTGGCCAACTTGATGACACTCACACAATTGAATAATAATTCTAGTATTAGCGCTGATACATGGAAATGAGACCTGACTCATACTAACACCTATTTAGTTCCATGCTGTGTCATAATAACACCTCATTGGCTCTCAGAACAATCCGTCTCATTGGTCAGTTCTGAGTTAAGGAAATCCACTTTTTGTTACATAAGGCAGTTGTGTTTTCTTTTTCCGGTTATTTGGTCATAACATTTGATAGAATACAGATAATTCAACTCAGTTTGTTTCATTACATTCTGCATTAAATTATCTTTCCAATTATATATAACTTCATGGTATTATTAATAAAAACAAAGTTTCCACAATTTTGGCCACTGGCAGTGTCACCTCCCTTAGGGTGTCACCACCTGGTGTGGTCCACACTCCATCGTGATGCCACTGTAGGGGTCTAATTGCCAGTTTGAAATCTTCCCACCTCTTGTGCTCAAAATAGGGATGGAAGGGGATGTAGCCTTCAGCAGGCTTTCCCATTCAAACCATGTGTCTAGAAATTCAGTCTGGGAGCTCCAGAGTAAGGGAAGAGTATGTATGCCATGAAAGTGGCAGTAGAAATGAAAGACCTTATCTGGTGATGAGGAAACCGTGCTGATGGGCTTCCTGGGATCTAACTCCACTGACTTAGAAGAAGCTACTGTGGCAAAAGACAAAAATGAAGGAATAACCACTGACATTACCTTGAGCTCTTTTTTCTTCCTCTGACACTTTCTTATTAGTGACACCTGAGGGCACTGTTGTGCTAGAAAAGCAGCCAAAGAGGCAGTCCTAGATATTACTGGAAGGGGAGACAGCAAAGGGATGGGATGCTAATGAGCTCCTAAAGAAGGAGACACATAGTTAGCATCTAACCACATGATCTGCCCACTCAGAGGCTGCACATGTTTGTGAGGCTGGCAACCACACCACTGTGAGGAATGAGTGAGGTAGGCTTATGACCTGGGCGTGAAATCAGTTATTATTGATACGATAGGAAGTGGTAGCTAGAGGATAAAAAGGTAAAGGTGACCCCTGACAATTAAGTCCAGTCGTGTCCGACTCTAGGGTGTGGTTCTCATCCCCATTTCAAAGCCGAAGAGCCAGCGTTGTCCGAAGACGCCTCCGTGGTCATGTGGCCGGCATGACTCTCCTTGCCGCAGCGCGTAGCATGCGGCTGGAACACGGAGCGCTGTTTACCTTCCTGCTAGCGGTACCTATTTATCTACTTGCATTAACATGCTTTGGAACTGCTAGGTTGGCAGGAGCTGGCCAAGCAACGAGCGCTCACCCCGTCGCGGGAATCGAACTGCCGACCTTTCGATCCACAGCTCATGGTTCAGCGGTTTAACCCACTGCGCCACCCACTGTGCTAGGGAATAAATAGTTGAGAGCATCATGCTAGATGCAACGAGAGACACATTTAAAGCCTGGATTGGGCCTGGGAGTGGGCGGGATCAGCAGCAGCAGCACACGCCGCATTCTATCCCCCTTCCAGGCCTGTTTCTCCTGAAATGGGCCTCCCGGACTTAATAGCTGGTGTGGATTCAAGGAGACCTGTTCGGGAGGCTGGGGCTTTACCCGGGATAAGGGAACCAGCAGCATAGTTATGCCCCGCGGGGGGCACACCCCTCTTGACACCCTCCGAGTGATGTCACACAGCGCAAAATCGTTCTGGGAAGAAGGGCGGGGGTGCAGGTGGGGACAACATTTCTCCACGCTGTCCGCCTTCCAGGAACATTTTGTGGCCTCTGCTGCCTTTTTTGCGCTGCTATGCGGTACAGAAAAACTCACCACCGCTGTCAAATTGCAGCCAGGGCTCTGACACCTCCCCTGGCCATGCACCCAGGGGAGGTCCACACCCACCCCCTAGCTACGCTACTGAAGGGAGCAAAGGTTCCTTTACCTCGAGGAGACCTCCAACCCTGCCTACTCTGCTCAGGACCCAGCATTGCTGGTGCTGGCATAGCTGGATTACTGAAAAGAGTAGAATAGAATTGTATCCTTCATCTTGGATATAGCTGCTTTGCAATGAGGAGGCATATGGATAAAGAGCAATAGCCACTATGAGTATACGGTGTCTCAATATGCACATTGTCATGGTTCCCCCCCCCCCTTCGTCTCTGCATTCAGTAGCATACTCACATGTAATCTCCATGATTATGGGAACAAATGCTCTCTCTCTCTCTCTCTCTCTCTCTCTCTCTCTCTCTCTCTCTCTCTCTCTCTCTGTGTGTGTGTGTATGTGTGTGTGTGTGTGTATGATGTATATGTTTGTGTATGTATATGTATGTAACCAGCAGAAAACTGGATCTCTCTCTCTCTCTCTCTCTCTCTCTCTCTCTCTCTCTCTCATGCGCACACACACACACCCCCATGCCGGTGTGAATATAGGTCAGAAAATGTATTTCTTTGTTCTGGAGTGCGACTGAAATAAAGCACCTCTCTCTCCTAGAGAATTATTGAGGAGATGACGAGTGTATTGTCCCATATGCCTATTAAACTAAAGGTTACATTGCAACTGACAGAAGCAGAAAACTGGATAGGGATTTGGAGCATCTGGAGGGCTTGACTTTTAATTTTAAAAGCCAGTAATAATTTGGGATGTATGTAATTCAATTGTCAATTTTAATGGTATAGTAGCAAAAGGGAAACTTGCTTCTTTTGTTTGTTTGTTTGTTTGTTAGATCATGACATTGCCGTTACTTAGATAACAAAGCACTCCAGCACAAATGTACTCAGAAAATGTTTTACAAGATACTAAAAGAAGCTAGGGTTAATGAATACAAAATAAATTACAGCATATTGACAGGGAGAGTAATTCTTCATCTCATTTCATAATGAAAAAGCAACAAGAACTGAAATGAAACAGAAATGGAACAAACTGGAAGTAAAAGAAAAATCTATTGTGCTATGTTGCAATCAGGATCCACAATGTTCAATGTTTTAGAAAAATACAATGGGAAACTTCAAGTTACAAAAAGCTTTCAGATATATGGCCTGAACTTCATACACATAACTGAGAGTGCATACATAGAATCTTATGGTACTGCTCCTTCTGAGCAAGGGTGCAACATCCACTCATGGTGTGATCTCCATAAGGGTCAGTTTAATCCTGTTTCTCTCCTTCTGCTCCTGCAATGTGTATGCAGACATCACACCAGAGCATTATGGGGAATGAAAGGTCACTGCATACCTCCATCCAGTCTGCCCTTTCTGTGTGATGCAAACGATACATGCTCCAGGTCTTGAGTATCTTGCACAGCATAAAGAGGGAGAGTTGGACAGGGATATGATGAGAAGTACGCACACTGTTCTCATGAATTCCCCATAATGCCCTGCTGCACTGCCTGCATGGACATCAAAGAGCAGAAAGAAGGAGACAGGGTTTTCTTCTCTGAGCCCTATGGGGGTCACGCTGTGTGTAAATGTGGTACCCATGGGAGAATGAATTGTCCCCAGTATATGCTGGAGATGAAAAACTGCCCTGTGTTACATGTACCAGAGAAGAACGTACATGAGAAGATTAATAGTTTTAAGAGAAACTGGAGAAAAGTGATTGAGTGCTGGAATAACCATTATCAAGCTGTGCAATTAGATTGGATCTCTTGACTTCAAAATGAAATGCAGCCATGAGGTTACCCCTGGACCCCCCCCCCCCAATGAACACACCAGACAGGTGCTTTGGATTATGGGTTGTTTTATTTGAAAATGTGATAACAACAAATGCAGCAGGGCTCTAACTAAAATGCCCCCCTTGGCGTGCAGGTGGCTAGGGTGGGGAAAACGGTACCTAGCCGTCTGCTTCCCCCAAGATCTAATCGGGCATGGGACATCCTGGCTCCAGGCACACTCGGTCCACGACCAAGCTGCCTATCCTTGCCAACCCCAAAGGGGTCGAGGCAGCTGGACAGAGCTGACCAACCTCAGGAAATTCCTTAAGGTGATCATTGCCCATCCAGCCTGGGGGTTTGCCAGCCTGCCTCACCTATCTGGTTCGGCATCGTCTGAGCGGTCCTGGCTTACCCCCTGACCTTGCTTACCTCAGGATGTATGCCAACTAAGCCCTCCCTTGCTACCCCTCCTGCACGCCACCTACCTAAAAGCATCCAAAATTAGTAACACAACAAACCAACGTAACGCCACTCCTCACCCACAGGCTGGGGTAGGCGAAAAACCCATCAACCAAAGCCAATCAGGTTGATAGGAAAAAACTCCTACCTGGCCCCCATAAAGGGCAACCAGCTAATTTCAGCCTGAAAGGAGGGGGGCGGGCGGGGCACCATGCTCCAGGACGGGATTGAGGAGAGCAAGCGCGTTGGCTTGCTCCGCCCACCCTCAGTCCCGCCTGGAGACAAGCAGCAGCCAATCAGCTTCTGCCAAAACAAGCCCTGTCCGGCTAGAACGGGGCTGGCCAAGGCAATGATCGGCAGCTCCGCGAGACGGGCTGCTGAGCCTTCATTACAATGAAATGCTGCCAATTTGACCTGTATTTCTCCCACCACCACCACCACCCCATGAGACATATAAGAGCTGGGGAGGGGGGGCAGGGTGATCAAGAAAATGCTGTGAGGGGAAAGGGTTAAAGACGACCTTCCCCACCACTTCTTTGATGGAATTGACAGCCCTTCCACTCATGTTTGCATTTCATTAAAAGAAATCAAAACATTGGGAGGCCAAGTCATAGATCTCCTGAGTATTATTATGTTATTATTTATGTATTGGATTTATATCTCGCTTTTTCCCCACCGTAGAGTAAGGTCCTCTGGTCCTCCCGCATAACCATGTCTTATCTAAAAAATGGAAAGTACCAAGCATCACTGACAGGAGGAAGAATAGGCATTCGGTGAGGCCATCATCTCTTGGGCAAACAAGTGCAATGAGTTCTGACCTGCCAGCTGATGCCACTGACTGCTAATTATTGCTGAATTTCTGGACTGAATCATGGCCTGCTGCATGCATATGGTATGATGGCTTTTAAAGTGCTTCTGATTGCTTGTAGCTCAAGGAGATTAATGTGCCTGTTCTGTTTGACTGCTGCCCTGTACAAAGGGCTTTTCCATAGCCATGCCCCAGTGAGCCAACCAGACAGGCATATTATGGAGATGACTAACATACCAGGAGTATGTTCTGATTTCTTTTGTATTCAGGCAGCCATTGGTGAAGCAGCTGAGTGTCTTTCCTAGGAGTCATCATGAATCTACTTATTTTACGCTTAGAGAGGCCTTTCCTGGGAAGGAAATTCTCTCTTTACGTCTTCCATGATGGTGATGGTCAGATTCTACAACCTGAACAATATAATACAAACTGTTTAGGTTTGGAGACTTTGGTGAGGCAGCTGATCCCAGAAGAATGACAATTCCAGCAATTCGTACTAACAACTTGTCAATAAGGCATCCTCAGAACAATAGGCATAAAATAGGGACCATAATTTCCTAGGGAACATTACAGCAAAATAGGGGCTGTCCTTGGTAAATGGGGACTGAGTGGACATACGGGAAAGTGTCTGCAGTTGATGCTCGTCGGGTAGAGGCTGCTTCCTGTCTAGATCCTGCTCTTACTATTTGTGGCTCTTCCTATTATGGCTCCCTAACTCCACAGCTGAATTGATGTCCTGGAAAAATCTGTTTAGTGTCGAGGGACAAGATCTGATCCTGCTGTCTTCTTAGGGCCTAAGCTAGGGCAAATGAACAAGTGGGCTGCATATGGGCAGAAAATCGTTTCCCCAGCCTAAGTACAGTGTCATTTTCAACTCTATCTCCTTGCAGACAGACACACAGAACTTTCCATTCTCAGAAGTGAATGCATCTGGGAGAAAATAAATTTAGCATTGCCTTCAGGTCCCATGAAGAGCTTGGAAAATGTGGTTTAAACAAAAAGGAACTTTGCTCACGAAACATTTCCATATCAGAAAACATCTTGTCGGAAAGGTGCACATAATCGTCCTGCTTGGGGTGATCAGTCTTTTCTTAGGTCCATGGGAGCTCTGAACAAGTCAATCACAAGCATTTGCGAGAAGCAGAGCCTGCAATTCTGCATGCCATCGCTAAACCTAGAATCGTTTCCAAAACTGGAAGCGACCTCAAGGAAAGGCATACCGTTGGAGTTAGGGGAAACTTTGGTTGTGTTCCGACACATCTGAAAACATCAGTCATTCCACTCTGGAAGGACACTCACTACGTGGGGTCAGACACACTATTCCTCTTCAGGATAAAGCTTATGAAACACTGTTCCTGTAGGTTGGAAGCAGAAACGGACTGTGCATGGTGTTGACTAGCTGGCAACTGTGACAGCACAATCCCATTCCCTCTCCAATCTTACTGAAACTCCAATCTAACCTGATGAACTCCGATGAACTCCGGAAGAAACGTCGTGGATAGCGTTTGGAGTGTTTTTAAGTCTTTTACAGCCCGTTCCAATGCAAGGGCTAAGCAGCATAAGTCAGACATAAACTCAGCATAAGTCGCTTATGTCGAAGTTATGTCTGGAATGCGACCATTTACGGCGAAGTTATGTCGAAGTTATGTCGAATTTACGACCGACGGACAAAGAACAGACACGCATGCGCACCACCGACGCCGACATAAGTCGGACCTAAAGTCGACATAAAAGTGGGCGGACCATGGGCGGACCGTGGGCATAACGGGGGTGGAAACCAATTAACGTCGGATTCCAGACCCTGGCGAGCACAGACACGCCCCCTCCAACACAAATGCTGACACAAATTTTATGTCGACCAAAAGGGTGGACATAAATTCGAGGAGACCCATAGGAACCATTTTACCTTACCCACTCCAGCCCTCTCCTGAAAATTTCTAACACCCTACTCCTGAGTTATGTCAGAGTTATGTCGGAGTTGTGTCAGCAAAGTCTGGAAACCGACAGAGTTATGCCAAAGATAGGGAGCCTATCAGCACCCAGCCCCACCCAGCCTCTTTCCCACAAAAGCCCAGCCCCAGACCTCCAGTCTCTCTCTCTCTCTCTCTCTGAGCACGTGGTGTGGGGTTCTGTCCCCCACAGCCACAAAGTGGGACTTTGTCGGTGGAGGGCAAAATTCACAAACACCCCACTTCTCTCTTCTCCTCTCTCGTCTCTGCCCCCCTCAAGGGCAGAGAGGGCCGTTCTGGCTGTGGCCAAACTGTTTACAGCTGTGCCTGGGCAGCTGCCTCCATGCTACCATTTGCTAACCCATGTTTTTCTCCCAGCCTCTCCCCCCCCACACACACACAGGCAACAACACCAGCAGGTAAGTGTAGGTAAGAGCAGGGTTTGTGCTGACATGTGGTCTGACTTCTGCCTCTTTGCATATAGAAATATATGAGACATGCCTCTTTACCAATGTGCCCTCTCATGTCTGCCTGCAATGCCTTCTCTGAAATGCCTCTTTACCAATGTGCCCTCTCATGTCTGCCTGCAATGCCTTCTCTGAAATGCCTCTTTACCAATGTGCCCTCTCATGTCTGCCTGCTTTGCCTGCTATGATATGCCTCTTTACCAATGTGTTGCCTGATAACTGCCTGCTTAGCCTGCTATGATATGCCTCTTTACCAATGTGTTGTCTGATAACTGCCTGCTTAGCCTGCTATGATATATAGGATACATGCCTCTGTACCACTGTTGTGTCTGATTGCTGCCTGTAGTCATGTGAGCAGACACTGCCACAAGTGTGGAACTGTTAGCCTTATGTAGACACCAGCTGTCCCCCCCTTGTCTCCACAGGGTCTACTGACAGGTCAGTAGTGCTAGGTTTGCCATGGTTGTGACCCTCAAGTTGTGTTGTTGTCTCTCTCTTTGACCCTTTCCCCTTACAGGATCATGCTCTCCTTACACCCAGGTAAGCAGCTCAGACCATGCTATGTGTGTCACACCTTTCAGCTGTGTTTTATTTCTCTCCCTGCAGGCTTTTGCAACTGACACACTGGCTTGTCTTCAATGGCGACTGCTTCCACACACCAGCTGACATGTAACCCCCCCCCCTTGTTTTTTGTCTCCCCAGGAACGTCCACTACCACCTACCTTCCTGGGAGCACCCCTGGGCATGCAGTCTGGTAGCCCCACTGTCGTCTGCCTCGATGCTGCCAGAGGTCAGGGAGCCAGCCCTGCAACCCTCCTCAGCTGCTGCTGCCGCAGCTGCTGTTACTGCTGCTCCACCTCCCTGGCTGTCCTACTTGCTGCCCCTCCCCTTTCTATGGAGCAGGCTGTGGTTCAACAGGGGAAGAGCCTGCATCGCCAGGTCCATAGGGCATGTGTGCTGCTGCTGCTGCTGCTTTCAGATTGGCTGCTGTGACTACCCCTGGCAGCCTCGCCTGGCCATCTCTGCTAACGTTCCAGAACAATAAAGATGCCCCTCGGGCACAGCCCCAGTGAAACATATGTGCCCAGTGTTTACACAAGCATTGCCCCACACACAAAGACAGCCCCCAGCACTGAAGCCCCTACATGAGTCCCATCCAGGGACTGCCACGGCCTTCGCTGGGAGAACACAGCAGGGAGGCTGCCAGACCCCCATGGCACAGAGGGGAGGGGGGAGTTGGGGGGGCATCTCAGGCAGGCAAACAGTGACAGCCAGGGCGTCCGCCTGTAATGCAGGCGCTTCCGTCGAAGGTCCGCCCGTAATGCAGGCGCTTCCATCGAAGGTCCGCCCGTAATGCAGGCGCTTCCGTCGAAGGTCTGCCCGTAATGCAGGCTCTTCCGTCGAAGGTCCGCCCGTAATGCAGCCGCTTCCGCCCAAAGTCCGTCTGCATAAGAGGCGCCTGTTTCTGCATTGCCTTCATCTGCGGATCGCCCCCTGTGTCCCTATCGGTCTGTGCAGACCCCTCTCTCGGAATCTGTCTCCCACCAGCCTTGTTGTCTGTCTGTCTGTCTCTGACCCACCCGTGCCCCTCCCCAGCACCCACTGTGTGCCTGCCTGTGTGTCTGCCTCCCCTCCCACTCCCTGATGATGGCTGCTGGCCACCCCCCACCCTGCCAGAGCGCCTGCCGCGAGGCGCCGTCGTCGCCCCATCTGGGGGTGTGATGAGCTGCGTGAGCCCTTCACGCTCACAGCAGACAAGCCCAAGGCATCTCTTGGTCTTGGCCGGGGCACAGAGCAGAACGCAAGCCGGGCTGCCTTCTTTGTGGGCATTGCCCCGGCCCTGGAGGCCCTGGGCTTCAGGCAGCGCACGGGCAAATCCTGTCAGAGGCGGTTCCAGACCTCATGAGACCCCCCTTGTTTGTGAAGTTCCCACCCCCTCCTTCCCTTCCCTCCCCCGCTCACCCCCCCATGACCCCCACGTGCAGCCCCAACGTGGCTTGGGGGTGGCATCGCCTTCTGCAGGAGGGGGGACGACCACTCTCCCCTGCAGCAGGTGGCTGATGCACAGGGTGCCCTGTGGCGGCTGGCTCAGGCACCTCGCTCACCTGTCACCTGCCCACATGACTGGCGCAACCCCCATGCCTGCGGTCAGCCCCTTTGTGACCGGGCTGCGACAGACCCTGCGGCAGCTGCCATGGATGGACGCTGACACATGCAGACAGAGGCCTGCACATGCCCGAGCCAGACACTGAGCCTGGAGAGCCTGCCTGCCTGGGAGGTAAGTGTTGCCTGGATCCTGGGGTGGTGCTGGGCCACAGAAACTGCAGCCTGCCTAACTCTGACATAACTCAGACATAACTTATGTCGAACTTATGCTGAACTTAGGCCACTCTTATGCCAGACTTGCGGAGGAGTTGGGTTGGAATGGGCTGTGTACCTTGTTTTTTAATCTATAAACATTTTAAACGTTTTATCTTTTATACATGGCTTTTAAACTCATAAACCTGCAGACTTCAATGATCCTTACTGAAACTGTTTAGAGAAGACTGAATGCTTTTTTTAAGGCACTTTTAATTGCATACGTGCAGCTCTTTTAACTTCTTTTAAAGGAGGAAGCAAGAGAGGGGCAAAAACAACAACTGCATCAGCATGCCTAGTGGAGGCAGTTATGTTTGGTAAAGACAGGAGAAACTGGGCTCACCCTCTGGGAGTAAATCTTGCACTGACTCCTGCTTTTAGGTACATCTACACACCCTACGTGTCTGAAATATTAAGACCTAACCTTGCCCTTCTTTGTGTGCCCGTTAGGCAGTGATGTTATCCCACACGAAAAGCATAAAGACTATTGAAGGAAATAGCTTGCATTTGCATAGCTTCACCACAATGTTCCCACTTACTGTCACAGGATAATTTGACAGAGACTGAAGATTAAAGTACCACACTTTAGGAATACGACTATACTGAACACGTTGGAGATGTTTGTGAATAGTTGCTGAGGAAAATCAGACTGCCCTGTGATAACGCATTGGTGGAGCAAAGTACTCTGGGTCAGGTAGATCTGTGTGAACTAGTCCTACTTCAAAGGCACATTTTAGAAGATGCTGTGGTTTGTAAAATGCATTTCAAGTTGACATGTGACAGTATTAGGAAAATGTGCATGTTGAGTCACTGGTGGAAAAAGACGTTTTGGTTTTCAAAACAAGTAGGTATGTAATGCAAAATATAAGCAGGGGTCCAGACAACCATACTTGATGTTCTGCATGCATGCAGTGCCTCAGCTGCCCCTCTTCCCACTTCAGTCTCTTCTGCCCCCCTAAAGAGCTGTTCCAGTGGCTTGGGGGACCCTCTGGCCTGGCATGCAATGCAAACATGGGCCAGCCTCCAGCTGGTGGTGGGGACATAGACAGGTACTGTGCAAATAGAAGTGCCTTCCACTTGGAATGGGGGATCTTGGATCCAAGTTGAAACATTCATCAAGTCTGAAGTACAAATGTGGCGTTTTTTGTTTTAATCATGACAGATCTCAATGGCACAGCTGATTCTTCAGCATGTTCCAGGCAGCAACACACACACACACACACACCTAGCTGAAATGGCCTGAATGGTTGAAGACTCCTGCGCGTTGTTTTCACTGCTTTGAATGGGTCGGAAGGCGCGGGGGCGGGGCACTTCGTTCTTCCGTGTAATGGAGGCTCCGATCACGGAAGAACTTACAGCTCCGCTCCCCTGTAGTGACGCCAGTGCTTTGATCTGGTGAATGGTTTGCCCAAGTAGTAGGGGACACTGTGTGCACAGAATACCTAAATCTGCTGTGCAAACTTATGGTGAATGCTACGTATCAGGTCCAAAGATCTACCTTCTATATAAGTACATGAGCATTAGATGGCACTGACAGCTCAATCCTAACTAACTTTCCAGCACTGATGCAGCCGTGCCAACGGGGTGCACACTATATTCTGTGGTGGAGGGGCAGCCACGGAGGCCTCCTCAAGGTAAGGGAACATTTGTTCCCTTATCTCGGGGCTGCATTGTGGCTGCATCGACGCTGGAAAGTTGGTTAGGATTGGGCTGTTAGTGTAGGTATGTCAGCGGCGGACACATGTATGGGTGTGGTTATAGTTCCACTGAGGTACATGTACAGAAGCAGATTCACATGCACATACAACCATTGCATTATGATTCTTGGCACACAGCATATTGCTATACAATACACACTGTATCAGGATATAGTATATACAGTATACAGTACATAATATCAGTATAGATAGGCTTACCATCTTCCCGGAAATGACCGGGATTGTCCCGGCGACGCCCCCTTCGTCCCCCCGTCCCCCACAAGCTGTCTCTTTGTCCCAGCCCCGGCCCGCCGGCTGCATCGCGGCGGGCCGGAGCTCTTCCGAGACTGTGCTGCCAGCTGCAGCACGTCTCCGTCCTAATCTTCCTAGTCTCGCGCGCCTATTTGCGCGACGCTGGGAGCTCTCCGGAACGGCCCGAGTTTACTCGGGCCATTCCGGAGAGCTCTCAGCCTTGAGGGAGGACGTCCCCACCCCAGGCCATGCCCCCAGTCCCGGCCGAGTGCCGGGCGTATCTGGGATGGCTAAGTATAGATATTCTGTGGATGTGCATCTCCATCTGTCTTTTGGCATGGATGGGAATGTGTGTCCACATATGTTAACAGATGCTATGGTGACCTGACTCCTCACATGCAGTTCAATCCCTTCCCCACCTCACGCCAACCCCCCATGCCAGCTTACCTCCTCCAGTGGGTGTCCAGTGTCTGTCAGTGCATGGAGCTGGCTGCTTGCGGTGGTGGCCAGCCCGTGTGCACGGGTCTAGTCGCGTTTGCGACAGCTGTAAAGGAGGTTCTGCTGGTGGAACGCATGTTCCGTTGGTGTACTCCTCCAATAGGATTGGGCCATTAGTCAAGGAAAAAAACTTCTAACCATATTTCAGATTCTTTATCTCTGATTGGAAGGCTCAGAAGACATACTTTGACCATTGTGCTATGAAAGGGATGACGGACATTTGTATGATAGTGTATATTCCTATCATGAGAATGCCTTTCATCCCTTCCATAGCACAACTGAGGTCAGTTTCTGTCTTACACCATTTCTTTCAGAGGTTCACACAGCAGCAGCTAATAGCCCCTGAACTGTGGAAACCCCCTTCCAGAAGAGGTAAGGAAAGCTTTCTCACTAATGTCCTTTCCCAAGTTTTGCCAAATGTCTTTGTTTCATCAAGTCTTTGAGTGATGCTGCATTTCTCTGAAAGCGTTTTGTTTAATGCATAGTAACGTTTGTGGTTTAAATGTTTTATCATGACTTTTTTTGTTGATTGTACACTTCTTTGAACTTTTGGAAGAGCAGTATGAAAACAATGTAAATAAATAATACAGCAGCTACTTGTTTCGTTTGAGACCAGTTTGCTGGCTACTGGTGCTGATATGGAAGAAGGGGAAACCCCCCCCCCCCCAGCTTTCCTCTATTCTTTTTAGGATTCATTGAAAATTACATTCTAAATAGCCTATACATGAATGTCACTTGTTCAATCCAATTTTGTAGTCTTTATTTACAGGAACATTCCTAGTTTTCAAAAGTAGTTTCCACTGAGCTAATCTGTCTATTTGTATGACAGGCAATTATGTTCAACAAAATACCTGATCCTTTATTTTTAACCAAAAGAAAGAAACAGGATAATTAACATCAATTATCCAACGAAAATGAGATATTTTAATTATATGAATGCTCCCTAATGTCCTATTATCTAGAGGAGATTAATGAGATTTCTGAAAATCCTTTTTTTTCCAAAAAGACACTACTAACAAAGTCACCGAATAAACATGTGTGAGCTTCTTTGGCTCTACCGAGGAGACAAATAATCTTCTCAGAAAAGGTGTTGACTCAGCAGCTGCATCACCTGCCTCCCAACATTTTGCTTTTGTGCATGTACAAAGAACCTTTATTTAACTATATGGAGGAAGAGCTGCTTTTCATACAAGGCTTTTCTTTTTTTAAAAAAAACCCACTCAACTTGCAAAATTATTGTTCTGCTTCTATAACCTTCCAACTCGACACAGATTTTCCCTAGCTTTCCTGTGGTTCAAAATCTGTCACTGCCAAAAGGTACAGGTTATATAAGATATATCTCCTCAGGCATTGGCAGGGACAAGAAATGTGTGGTATACGCCAAATATCAAGGCTTGTTCTGATATGGACTGTGGAATCAAGCAAACAAAATAAAGGTAGTTTGTTAAAAAAAAATAAGTTGCTAAGAAATTTTTGGCTGGGAGAAGCACTTGTCTTGTCTAAGTTATTGGGATGCTGTTGCTCTCAGACTACTATAACCTGCATGCCTGCTTGCTTCCTATCCGCTCAGCCTGTACATGTCTATACAGAAACAGAAACAGATAAGCGGTTTATTCCAAAGGTGCCATGTATGTCTCCAGTACTTTACACAAGGAAACGGACCCTGTAAAAGCCTGGCTGTGGAATTTCCTCTTGCTCAGGCAAGCAATATTTGTTTTTAGCAGTGGTGGCATGGTGTGGAATGCTGTCCGATGCTGCCTCTGGTCCACAGCCTCTGCACAATTACAGACAGACAGACAGACAGACAGACAGACAGACAGACAGACAGACAGACAGACACACACACACACACACACACACACACACACACACACACACACTCCTTTGTTTGTGTGGTCCTTGAAAATCAAACCAGAAGTCTTGCCCGTCTATGTTTGAAAAAACCATATGAGGACTAAGGTCAGGAGGCAGGTGGTGATCCACTTTCTGCTTACTTGTAATGGGAAGAAAGTGGATCAGTCTGGGTTGCATATGTGGCAGGCTAGAGGGAGGCAATGGTGGCGGGCAGCAAACTCGGAGTGAAAGGCATCTTGAATCCAATTGCGCTGTTTGTCAAGGATTCTGACTCTGCTCTCAAGAGGGGGAAACCTCATGCACACCATGTGTGCCTCAGGAGGGGAAGGAATACCTAGTTTCTAAATTTACTTGAGCCCCCCCCTCCCGCCAAGTTCGAATTGTAAGAGAGATCCAATGGTTGGAGACAGAACTATCCTGTAGATTTCACTTTTGAATGATGTTTCATCTTCTTTTCAGGGGGATCCTACCAACCCTATTAGTATCCCCTTCAAATGTCTCAGGAACACAGCCCAGAAAAGATGGAAACCCTGAAACTTCTTTATTAGCTTGCTTATTTATTCATTCACATTTACCCCACCTTTCCCATAGTCTCACTGTGTTTTTCCCACTAAAGCTCAATAGTTCAGGAGAATACTGAACGCAAGAAAGAGTTAAATGACTTGCTGGTTATTATAAGCCTAATGGAGTTTTTATCAAACCAATTCACATGCAATTTATGCAAGTCATTTCAACAGCTGTTTCTGTATTAGCATAATGGATATGTCGGTCTACAACACCTGCTTCCAGGGCTACTTGTACACTTTCTTCTCTATTAATTTGACAGCTGAACATTTTAAAAGTCATTTCAAAATCTTCTTTTTTATTACTTGTAGTATTGGAATCACAAACTTGCTAAATGGTAAACAAGGGTTAGACTTTGAAATATCAATCTGTTTTGAAATAAGTTCATTCATTCAAGAAAAAAATAGATAAAACAAAACAAAACCCTAAGCCTCCAAGATCCCTTCAAATAAGAGAGTCTCCAGCCTATAGTCATGACTTGGCTAACTGGATCGAGGACTCCCTTGCATAAATCACTATGCAAACTAAATAGACTTTACACACCATGCTATTAATCAACCCATATTTCCACCAGAACACAACATGGGCAGAATTTGCACACATGCCAAGGAGTCACACAAAAACTTCTGTGCATTCTCAGCGATAATCACCACACATACAAATGATCCTAGGAATACATGAGAGTAACGTGCCTGATCACTTGGAGTACTCTGTTGATTCTGACAGTCTTTACTTCTGGAGAATTAGTACTGCAGTTAGTGGGAATTTTCTTCCAGGAAGGTGTTTAAAAAACTAGGGCTGTCAACTGATTAAAGATTGTGTATGAGTGATGACTTGTAAAATTGCACCAATTTTTCTCACAATGTGTACTTACAGATTTGTGCAGTGATTAGACTGTCTATTATTGTACACTGGATAATAAGCCTCTCAAGCTGTAATTGAACAGCCAGAAAAACCCCAAGATATTTAGTTAAAAATGAAGCCAGGAGAACAATATTAATGTAATCATCAGTAAAGATAACTGATTGTTTAAATAGCATCAACTCAAAGCTGTCATCATAACATTTACAAGTGATGGAGTTGGAGGCATCAGTTAATGCCTTGAACAGAAGTTGTTTTGATATGAGCTCGTTAGGCAATGAGGACATTTATTAAGTAGAAGGGTGAAAAAAGGAAGAAAACAATGCAAAAGAAAGTAATTTTGAAAACATCTGTTATATGTATCCACCCTGCTCTCCAATTCCTGCTTCAGGGAAGTAATAATTTTGCAGATATACAAGAACGTTGCAGAATGCATATGGACAGTCATAAGTACTGTACGTGTACAACATTATTAAACACATGCTTTAGTGATATGTGACCATGACAAGAAGGGCACTGAATATGTAAGACAATTTTAAAGAAGAGCAGGACAAGATTTTACAAACACACACACACGAGATCCTTGTCACAATGCATTGTTGACTTAGCACTGTGTGCAGGTTCAAATGTATCTTTCATGATTTTTAAGGAGGATATCTGATGATAAAATAGGATGGAATATAATGGTGAGTAGACAGCAGTGATGGGGACTCGAGTCAAATGACTCGACTCGCAAGTGTCTTAGCCACTTTTTCCCTGACTTGTACTTGTACTCGTGACCCACTGACTCGCACTTGCACTCGCACTTGTGACCCATGGGACTCTTACTTGACTTGCACTCGTGGGGGTAACGACTTGCCATTTCCGAGTCATTTTCCTTTAATGGCTGGCATCAACACAGGCAGGCAGGCAGGCAGGCGCAGTGGAGACCTCGGAGGAGGAGGGCAGCAGAGAGGGAGGGTTTTCAAGGGGGTAGGAAAACAAGCCTGGCTCTGAGTTTTTCCCTTTTTTTGCCGTCTGTTCGCCATTAGCCACAACTCCGAGCATGAGGGGTGGGGAGGAGTGAAGGAAGGTGAAGCTTCCGCAGCGGTTCCTCCTCCTTGGCCAAAATTCCGAGCCCAAGGGATGCTCAGTTCAGCAAGGGGAGGGGGCAGGGAGGGAATAATAAATGGTTTGAATGTAGACACGCTTGTTTTTCCCAAACCAGATGGGTGGTGACAAGACTGAGAGGTGAGAGGAAGGGCATAGGGGAAGCCAAGTGGGTGCTTTTAAAGCCTCAGAGGCACACAGACACACACCCCACACAGACACCCACCCACCCCATTTTCAGGGGGGGAAAAGCCATTTGCCCCAAAGTTACTCGACTTGTGACTCGTGGTTTTTGGCCTTACTTGCACTCGACTCGTACTCGGGGAAAAATGACATGCACTTGACTCGTACTCGTGCACAAAAGGATCCATACTTGACTCGTACTCGCCCAAATTTTTTGCCATTGACTCGTACTTGGACTCTTACTTGTGTGAAAATGATTGTACTCGCGCTTGCACTCGTGACCTAGTTACTTAGATACATCCCTGGTAGACAGTGACAGTGACTACTGGACTTGGTCTACTGGACATTAACTGGAGAGAAGATGCACAGGAGCTACTTGGATTGTACCACAGAGCTTATGCCAAACATACAACTGTTGGGAACTCCTTCGTAGCTTTTCTAATACTCTCAATTTGCTATTTGTTTGCCACTTGTGACCTGGTGGATCCCAAAAGCGACAGCCCAATTACAGCCCAATCCTAATGAACTTTTCAGCACCAATGCAGCAGTACCAATGGAGCTTGTGCTGCATTCTGTTGGGGGGGCAATCACAGAGGCCTCCATTGGGACTGCATTGCTGCTGCATCAGTGCTGGAACGTTGGATAGGATCAGGCCCTTAGGCAGGCCCAAGGGTTTGGGCATGTCCAGTGGAATCTTTGGCTTCTTCCTCTTGAGAGGTATATCCCCATCCCCACTGACGTCACTACAGGGGGGGGGCGGAGCTGTAAGTTCTTCCGTGATCGGAGCCTCCGTTACACGGAAGAACGAAGCGCCCCGCCCCCGCGCCTTCCGACCCATTCAAAGCAGTGAAAACAATACGCAGGATCCCTGCGCATTGTTTTCACTGCTTTGAATGGGTCGGAAGGCGCGGGGGCGGGGCGCTTCGTTCTTCCGTGTAACGGAGGCTCCGATCACGGAAGAACTTACAGCTCCGCCCCCCCTGTAGTGACGCCAGTGCCCATCCCATCTCACAAACTGCTTTTCAAACTTCCCTCACTTTCAAAGGAAGTTTGCCACATGGAGCATGATGGCTGCTGTTCAAACCTCCCTTGGCCACATAGACCAATCATGCAGTTCTCTGGATATAACTCCGTATTTCCTGTTTGCTCAGCAGTACTATGCATTAAAAGTATTGTTGATTGTTCTATTGTTATTTGTTTATTGCCGCTTTAGTATAGTGGTATTGCTATTCTTAGACTGACTTTATACTGAGATTTACTTTGCTTACAATGGAAATACAGTATTTTGGAATTGAACTGTTTAGAACTGAAAAGAGAACTGAAAGAATTAAAATTGAAAAGTTTATTGACACGCTGTTGACACTCCATGCCCTCCTATTGAAGGATTTATTACCAAATTCCTGCCTAACTGGCCAAGCCCCCCCCCCCCATGATATGAAGCACCACACAATGAACATGATGTTATGCCAGAAATTAAAAGATGTTACTATCACCTTCATTTCAATGGATGGACTTATTCTGCTCATGTTGATCAGGTCCTTCCACTTAAGTGAATGAGGGCGCAGCGAAAATGGGAGGCCCCAGAACGGAAAGGGGATTCAAGTCCCCTCCAAAAGGGGAATTCAAAGGGGATTTGAATCCCCTTTCCGTTCTGGGGCCTCCCATATTCACTGCACTGCTGGTTACAATGGTGGCGTAAGTAGGATTGGATTGCGCCCTGAGAAAGAGCTTGCAATCTAGTGAACCAATGGCCATAGACAATTGCTATGTTGAGGTGCTAGATTATAATACAGAACTAGTGACATCTTTAAGTCTAATGGTACCTAAGTATTGTGAACTCTGGGATTCCTGCACAGGAGGGACCGGAATATATTTTATTTATTTATAGAGTATTTTTATTTATTTATTTTTCACATTTTTCATCCTGCCCTTCCTCCAAGGAGCTCAGGGTGGTGTATGTGGTTCCTCCCTCCATTTGTCCTCACAACAACCCTGTGAAGTAGGTGAGGCTGAGAGATAGTGACTGGCCCAAGGTCATCCAGGAAGCTTCATGGCTGAGCGGGGATTTGAATCTGGATCTTCCACATTCTAACTCCAACTCCCAAACTGCACTATAAACAGTAGTAGGATTTTTTCATTTTTTTTCCAATTTAACATGACAGTGTTAACAATGAGTGATATTTGGGCAGTGTGGGGCACCTTCTCCCTCTGCCCCATCTAGGGGTGGGTAGATTATGTCATAGGGGGATGGGAATGACATGCAGAAGATGGGGTGCCAGATGACGTGTTTTTATTGCCAGGTTTTCTTTCATAAAGGGAGGGGTAGAGAGTGCATTGTTGGGGTCTGCTGGGCAGGTCTCAGGTCTCCCTTCACCTTACCTTTTCTCACACGGATTGCTGCCTGAGGTTCAGCTGCCCATTGGCCTGGATCACATCTCAAAGTCCACCTCAGGTCCAGAGGGCCCAAAGAGTCTGGGCTGCTCCTGCCTCTTCTCTCCTTCTCCTCCACTCCCCGGTATTTCGTCTTCCACTGTCCTGCCCCTCCAGCCTTCAACACCTTCCCCTCCTCCTTACCTCTGCCCCTCCGTCTTTCTGTCCCAACAGCTGTCCTTGCTGATCTCTGTCACTGCTTTCCTCCATTCCCCAGTTTACTGTCCCTGTCTTTCTCTCCAATGCTTTCGCTTGACTCACCCCTTCTCTCTCCACTTGCTCTTTCTTTGACCCTCTGCCTGGCTCCGCTCTTGTCTTCTCTTCTCCTCTCCTCCCTTACCTGCCACCCCTGCTCATCTCTCTCCTTTATAGTACAAGCCCAGTCCCTTTCAGCCCACTCAGCAAGACCCAGGCTGGCTGCACTGCTGGCCTATTCTCATGATACTTTGCTGCCCAGTGATGACATCACAGCCAGGCAAGACACCCAGAAGCCCCGTCTTGCTGCCATCTCACATGGTGCCACGGCGGACTGGACCACAAGTAATAGGTGCTTTGCGCAAATCATACATATTTTTAAAATATGCAAACTGGAAGTCTAAACTAATGCAATATTCAGATACATAATTCAATTACATTTCTCTATCATTTCACGGTTATAGTTTAATCTGGGCTCCCAACGGTTTAGGGGGATATAGGAGCCAAAGCTTAACACTCTGTGCCTCAGGACAGCCTTCTTTATATAAGATCACGATAATAACATTCTGTATGGCTACTTCATTCCTAAACTGATGATTTAAGAATGAGATCTGTTTGCTAAATAGATTACCAAAAAATAAAATAAAATAAATCTCTGTACTGTAATAGTGAACACATTAACAAGGCAACAGCTTTTTACTTAACCTTCTCCCTGGCCCTGTGTTTGCTATTGCACAAAAATGAATGGGAGATGTGGGGGAAACGTGTTACGTACAAATGCTTGACATTTAATCACACACACCCCCTTCTGGGTACAGATTGTTTCCAGATCTCACGGGAACAACTCTCGTTAGCTACCCTTTTGTCAAAGAGTCTCTGGCACTAATTTTGCTGCTTTGAATAGTAAGGAGGGTAAATTACTATATATCTGGTGTCCACATATCAAACTTGGCATTACCCCTAGCCTGGAAAACAAAGTCTTCAGAAAAACAACAAACAAAACAAAACCAACAACCATGATCGGCCGAACTTGCGTACTTTATCATCATCATCATCAGCTCTTTAAAAGTAAGAGTGCCAAACCAAACCTTTGATAACATTTGGGTGAAAGGAGAGAGAGACAAAAGACCTGCTAATATGGTAAGGAGCCTCCTATGTATGCATGAGGCATGATTTGAAATATTTGCTACGGTGTTTTATACTTGAATAATGAAATAAAAATATATACTGTTTCTCTTGCAGAAAGTTAAAACTGCATTTGTTTGTGCTTTTACCATCATGATGGTCTTTTTGGTAGTTGAATCATCACGTGTCCCAAAGGTAAAAGTGAAAGTTAAAGAAAACAAACTTCTGCAACTCTTAAGGAAATTTTTCCAGTGAATAATGACTCCTTTCTCTTTTTGCAGAGTAAACTCATAGCAAGAAACTGGGGCCCACAATCCATGCTATACCTCAAGGGACGATGTAAGTTCAATTTGATGGTCTTTATTTTCAAAAATTAAAAAAAATGTTTGGCTCAGTTAAAAATTTAATATTGTTAGCTGCCTATTAACCCTACATTAAATACCACTGTTCTCACATGTTATTACGTTTTCTGACAGTTAGCTTGTCCTGACAATACAGATATTCGTATAATGTCCTGTTATATTAATATCAAAGTACTGACAGGATATCAGTTGTATGCAAGTATAAATATGTATTACCAGAGTTGGAGATATTTAAATGATGCATTATTTTTATTTATAATTACACCCAGAATATGTTGTACAGTATTACTGGCAACAATACTTTGCTCAGGATCTTTGGGATTGTTCAATTTTCAAAAATATTTGCTACAGAGTAAATCTCAAAAAGAAATATGTTATGTTTACTTTGGCATTAGTTTGTAGTGTTTAAGAAGGAAATGGCCTATCATTACCCCAAAATGAAATATCCATTCCAGCAGAACGTCTTTATATAGCTTCCTGGTTCATTCTATAAAAGCAACAATAAATTGGTTCTCAGAGGGGCGAAATGAGAATTTGCTTAATTGTAATTAAGAAATCATGAATACATGTGAATAACCTGAAAAGTAATCTTGCAATTATTCAGTTATGTTACAAAGAAGAATATGCAAAGAATCTGAAACTTGAGCATGCACAGATTAATGATTAGCAAAGGGCAATAGATTCTGAAGACATTGGGACCATTTATGAACAATAAGAGGTGCCAGATATTTAAAAGTTTAGTTCTAAATCTCCACCATCAATTTAATGTATATTTCCAGAAATATACAAAACATGAAACTTCATACTTTGAGAACTTTATACCGATTATTGTGGGGACAACATGTGTCAAAAGGGCTACATGTAAATAGATCAGAACCTAAGAGTTATTATCAGAAATTCTTCAAACAATCTGACTGATTTAGAATTTGTTTTTCTTCAGAGTTTATGCTGAGGCATTCTAGTGTATTTAGTCCTCTAAGATATAATAATTAAAAAAATATTAATTTGGTCTAGAATGATGCTCCCACGCACTGAGATAATTTTTTCCTGCTCTCCTGATTTTCATTGTTCCTAAAATCTGGCTTTAATGTCTGCAAGTGGATTCTTCGCATACTCTAACAGTGCAATCCTATGCAAGTCTACTCAGAAGTAAGTCCTATTGTATTCTGTGGGCTTACTCCCAGGAAAATATATACTGTATAGGATTGCAGTCTCTTAGTGGATCATTGAGTAGAAAGGAACCATTCTCATAGGTGAACATCATACACATTTAGACAGCTTCATATAAGTTTTAAGTTTTAAGATTCATATAATTTCATTTCCTTTTTTATAGATGGTAGAAGATATGTTTCTTCTGATCACGAAGAACAGTGTTACAAGCTTGACTTAGATGATCTGAATGCAATTCTGAAAAGTATTTATTTGTAATTACATTCTTCATTAGTATTTGTCTCTTGTGTCTGTGAATCGAGTTTACAGATCCTAATTTGTTCCCTTGTGGTTGCTGTAGTTTAAAGAAACAATACTGTATTTACAGTATACAGGAGACCTAGAGGTTCAACCAATTTAGCAAACAATAAGTTATAGAACTGTGTTGAATGACATCTAGTAGAACCATTTTACAGAGGAAGCAAAAACCCATCCCCATACCTTTTCACATAAAGTGTATTGAGGCAGGGACATGCTGAGAAGCACTGTATCTGAATCTCATAGAAATCCAAGTTGTCGTACAGGGTGCAAGTTAATGCATCACTACGCCATCAGAGCGAATGCATATGCACGCTTCTAAATTCAGCATGCTCCTAAGCAGTGTTCCCAGTAAACTGTGTGGCCACAAGGAGTTCCACAGATTAATTACACGCTGGGTAAAGAAATGTTTCCTTTTGACTGTTCTAATTTTCCCGCCATTCAATTTTAGTGGATGTTCCCTGGTTCTCGTATTGTGCAAGAGGGAAAACAGTAGCCTTAGTTTTTGTGATTATTAAACCTCTGCTAAAACAAACTTCCTCCAAGTTAAGGTTCATAGCTGGGAAACTTACAGCACAATCCTAACTAAGGATTGAGCCAGCACAAGGTTTTTTTTTTTTTTACAACACTGGAACAGTGTCCTGCTGTTGTAAAATAGCTGCCAATGGCATGTGCGGTGCAGCGCTGCTGGCCATTTTGCCAGCATCACAACAAGAGGTGGTGGGTGCCACAGCCTCGCTGCTGGAGCCCTCTGTCCCCGCTGGAGCCAGAAAGCCAGCAATGGGGTTGGGGGGGCGGGTGGAATGAGACAGGGAGTAGAAGGAATGGGGCAGAGATCGGGGTGGATCAAGGCTGGGAAGGGGGCAGTATCGGCTGCAGCGTCATTGCCCAATATCCTATCCCCCTTCCCAGCCTCAATCTGCCTTCCCCGGTGCACTTGGACTTACAACCAGCAACATCGCTCGCACAGGTCTGAGTAGACCCTGCGGGGCAGTGAGGGTTTACCCCCAGACAAGGGAACAAATGTTCCCTTACCCGGATGAGACCTCCAGGACTCCCCCCCCCCCCGCAGGATGCAGCACACGCTCCGGTGGTGCAGCTGCATCGGCAGGGGGGTATTTAGTTAGGATTTGGCTGTTAAAGTCACAAGAATGGGATGCAGAGTCATTGTTTCTTCTAGCACAAGGGAGACATGGAGGGGTTTAAATATTAGAACTGGGAGCTTGAAGCATATGTGGAAAATGACGGAACCAGTACAGAGTTTTAAGCTGAGATGTGACATTATCACCGCAATCTACAAAAAAGAAAATAGATTCATAATGAGAAATACACATTTTGAATATGTTTCTTTTTCAATATAGGTTACAAAAGTTCTGCACCTCTGAAGATCCTGAACAACAGAAGAAGATTAACAGGTCATACTATGGACATTGACTAACGTTTTATTTTTATTTTATTTGTCTTTCAAATATTCCAAATATAGTAAATAATTTTAGAATGCTCCATTAATATCATGACTCTGTGTGCTCCCATGAAAGGCTCAAGTGAGTCTGCTTTAATAAGCATTGCTATATCATTGCATTAAAATGATATTTGAAACTTTTGCAAGTAATGATCAAGTTAATAGTGTGAAAACCTTGATGGTAATAACAGACCATACAAAAGCAATAGGAAGGCAAGGGTGCAGCAGTATTTACATTTATACTCCTCCTTCTCCCTGAGGTCACTTCAGAGGGAAAGAGAGGATTTATGCCTCAGAGACAGCATGGTAAAGGGTGGGCTGTCTCTGAGACCAGGTTGTTTTCCTCCTTGCAGAAACAAAAATGTGTGTGTGTGTGTGTGTGTGTGTGTGTGTGTGTGTGTGTGTGTACACACACACACACTGGGTTCCACTCAGATGCTTTATTTAAATGAAGTTATTAATTCAGTTTTTCTCACAACACTGAAGCATCAGTGCTTTCTTAATCTTTACTCAGGCACTTCCAGACTGAGTGTTTAGTATGGAATTGTCACACATTGTAGATGCAGTTCTTATGGGTTCTTCACACAGCATCGTTTATCTATCCATCATCCATTCGTAGTCCACTCATATTTTCCTGCTCTTATATAGTCACATTTATTAATGGAAAAACCCAGGACTAACAGACCAATCCTATCTAAATCCCTGTGCGGTGATGCAGCAGCACTGGCGTGGCTACTGCTGTATCCCATGGGGGATTTTTGGCTGCTGGAGGAAGGGGGTTGGGATTTGGTGAGCACTGCTGCTGCAGATCCCACCCCCTCCCAGGCCTGATCCACCCCCTCCTCCTGCCCCATCACCACACCATTCAGTCCCCCTTCCCGCCCCATTCAGTCCCCCTTCCATGCCTCACTCCAACCCCCTATGCAGGCTTACCTGCTCTGGCAGGTCTCCGTGGATCAGCTAAGGACACCCGGCCTCTCCACCAGTGGGCCTGCAGCACACGTCAGTGGAGGCTGCTTTGCGACTGCCGTAAAGCAGCCTCTGCCGGCGGAATGCTAGTTAGATTGGCAGGGAAGGGGGATAGGATTGGGCCATAAATCTAGTAGAGGAGCAGCAGTGCATTAACCGCTGGTAAGGACAGGTTTTAGCACTGCTGTTCCATTTTGGGGGAAATGTGGCTTTGACATGTTTGTGACTGTTGAGCCCCATAGCCACACCACTGTACTTCCACCAGAGAACATTTATACGTACACCTTGTTGCTTTTTCTTCCATTTCATTTTCACATGGATTGCCACCATTAGAGGTGTCCTTTGGGGAAATATGTTGTTTATTACATGGTGGGAGAAGATCTGGCTGTGAGTGCCAGTGAAACCTGCTAGCCTACTCCCCACACACATCACCCTTCTTTGCAGCAACACATTCATCAGATTGGCCCAGAAGACTGGCCAGCTGGGAAAGAGCACAGGCAACAGGTGAAGATCGCCATGGTTGCTGCAGGGGTGGGGAGGGAGCATCCCCACAGGCCCTTCACAAGCCAGCCTCCCTCTGGAACAAAGGGCCACAATTCCACTGTCCCCAGCACAGCCCCACCTGAGGCTGCACAACCCATAGCGGCGGCGCCTTCCCCGAGGGAAGGCTGCATCACAAAGATGCTCCAGCATCAGCCCCTGGCAAATTCCCTTTGTCCTCCACCACTGAGTTCTGCCCTGCTTTTGCTACCGCCCCCATGAGAACATATGCATGTACGCTGGTATGTCTTTCTCCACAAAGATTAATAAGAGAGGTTAAAGGAGAAAGTTTGATCATAGCACTGCCACTAAATTTAACACATATAATAAAAGTATAAACATGAATATTTTATAAGGGCCTATATTAATGGTGATATATATCAACAACAATGCTTAATTTAAAAAATGTGAACCCAAAATGAGAAAGCACACAAAGGTGTTCTAGTGGGATGAAATGCCACTGGTGATTTATTGTTCAAAGGCAACAACTGGGTGGCACTTCGACATCTGGAAGAAACCTTAGAAATCCGAAAAGAATGTTGATGTCCTATATTTTAGCCCACAGTGGTTATTTTACACTGCTTTTATACTTTGCATGACAGAATAATTACTTATAAAAAAATCACTGAAAGCTTCAAATAACTGTAAATCTACATAACCTTTGCATTTACCTTGGTCTCATTCAGTGACGTTCCATTCGTGAAAGAAGACAACTTGGTATTGTTTTTGATAGCATCACACTTTTAATATGCTTTCCAGGAAGATATGAAGGGAAATGAATGTATGATTAGGAGCTCAGTGAAGCAAATGAGAGTTATATTGTAATGATATAAAATATGCTTTGGCTAATAGAGCCAGACCCTGTTATCCCAGATCTTGTTATCACTTTACATAGGAATGGGGGTGCATCTCTGCAGTAAATGAGTAAGTATGACCTTCTAACCATGATAATATCATTCCCTAGCAAAGGTTCTTAATCATATATCACAATATACATTTTTATAAAGCCTTCTTTCATATAATTGGAAAGTGCTTCTCTTTGGGTTTCTTGGCTTCACCAGCAGTGAGCTGAGTATTTGTTGAGCTGGGTCATTTACCATGAAGTATTAGCTGCCATCAATTTTCATTTTGATAATGGCACAGATGGATCAAGCTGCCATTCTGATAATTTTTTTGGCAGGTTTTACAAACCCAAATACATATCTACTGACAGTACCATTCGGCACCCTAATGTTAACCATGGAAGATGCTGTTACTCAGATAAATATATAGACATCAAACTGAAACTAAGTCTTGGCATCCATATGAGATATTTATGTGACCCACGTCACTGTGGTAACAAATGCCCCAGCGCCTTTAATAAATGCTACAATTATTTTCTGCAAGGTAGAGGTCTGTTTTTCCATGTTACTAATATGGATGTGACACATCATGACAATAAATGGCATACTTCCAAAGGCAAACATCACATTGATTTTGAGTCTCAGCAGAATTTAGAACAGTGTGATTTTACTTTTAAAAATATACTTCAAGTGACTTCCCCAAGATTACAACAGAACAGAAATCTGTGAATAGCAAAAGTGTGGCTAACAGCCCAATCCTATTCGGACAAAGCGCCAATGGCACCACTCATATCCTAAGCCTGTCCAGACAACACTATGCCAGTAGAGCCCTCCCAGCGCATAATTGATGCATCATTGATGTTATGTCTGTGCATCATCATTATGATGCCCAAGAAGGTAATCAATGTCTCCACCCAGCCCCAATGCCAGTGGCTAGAGTGAACTGAGCAGGGTGAACTGAGCAGGGAGTGGGGGCAAGGCCAATGAGCAGCCAATGCTGGGGGAATGCCCCACTGCCCGCTACTAGGAATGAACAACACAGTAATAGGTAGGCTTAACATCGGGACAGTCCCGGTTTCCGGAACCCGGTCCCGGCCAGCTGGGCCCAGACCTGGATCTGTCCCGGTTTTCTGGATCTACCCCCTCCCGCCACTGCTGCCACTGCTTCCACTGCTTCCACAACTCTTCTGGATGGGGTTCCTTAGTTCTCCTGGGCACCACCATCTTGGATCTCATGAGATTTTGTGAGATCCAAGATGGCGGCGCCTAGGAGAACTAAGGAACCCCAGCCAGAAGAGTCGTGGAAGCAGTAGCAGGAGTGGTGGTGGTGGTGGCGGCGGCGGCGGCGGCGGCAGCAGCAGCAGCAGCAGCAGCAGCAGCCAACCCGCGCGAGGAGTCCTGGCTGGCCCGACAGCTGGCCAGCCAGGAATTGGAGACTGAGGAGAATAAAAGTGGTGGTGGTGACGGCGGCAGCACGGTAGGAGCAGGAAGGAGGGAAAAAAGCAAGCAAAACACGGGGAAACACGCTGAAAAGGGGGTGGAAATGGCAGGGAAAATAAATAGTTGACAAAATTTTGGCCGCCCTAATGGCCAGCAAACGGCCAAAAAAAAAAAAAAAAAAAAGGAACAGAGGCAAAGTTGACTGGAAAAAAAATTAAGACAATTCTGGAGGGGGGAAAAAGTAGGGGAGGGGTGCCCCAGTTTGGGCACCTCAAAATCTGATAAGCCTAGGAATAGGCCAACCATGGGGAGATGCCCAAATGACACCACACACACAAACAACACGACACAAGGATGCCCACAGCACCCCTACTCCCTACAGGAGCTACAGTGCTGTCAGCAGTAAAAGGGCAAGCGCAAAGACCTGCTAGGAATCCCTAAATCCAGAATTCAAGTCCCCTTATCCCATCTAAACACATAATCCAAGGAATACTTTTTTGAGTAGAGTAAGGGTTGAAAGATAGCTCCCTTGGAAGAGGGCAGCCAGATGGAACAAGCACACAAGTCTCTCAGTGGTAAGGATTTGAGTCCTGTGAGGACATGTGCTGTCTGGAAGGAACCTTTTTGCCAGAGGACGGACTGAGACAGGCCACAAAGGGAGCTTTAACAGTATTCAACAAACCTGTTTCTAGGCTATACAACTACACGTTGTATACGAATCACATGGCTGAGTGCTCCTTCTTAGAGGAGGGGTAGCAGCTTACTTCCTCCTCCAGCAACACTCCATAAACATTGGTGGACCGACCTACATTTTTGGTGCCATGAAGCTTGAACTGTTATTGGGGGGGGGGGGGGCCTTTGCAACCTGCAGTGAGGTCTGGGTAACCACTGGTATCTTCTTCATTGGGGTTGTTCCACAACAGACCACCACAATTTTTTTAAAAAAAATAACCTCTACTTCTCCGATTTTGATTAAAGTTGCTGTACTAGATTATCTCACATGTCAAAGTCACTGGTGTGAATAAAAAAATCCTATGCCTTATAATTTTTGAGTTATGGGATGATAAAAATTAGGGAAATGTTACATGCATCCATGATGTGCATCATAGAATGATGAAATAAATAAAATATAGAAAAATAAAACATTCACTATAACCTTCTCATACAGTAGACCCAATTTTTTTGAGCAAGGTGGACTAAAGTTGCTTCTGCTTCTGAGACCCCTCCATGATTAGGGGCCCTGAACTTCATTAGTTTCATAGTAGATCTACCGCTGCCCATAAATCACAGTTGCACAACTAGAGAAGGTGGGGGCCACTGTGATTCTGGAAGGAGAGCTATAGGGAAGAGGATTGCCACCTCCTTAACTTCTCCAGCATGTCTTCAAAACAGGATCCTCCCTGCCCAGTCAGTTTTCAAGAAGAACCAAGCAGTGGAGGAGGGTAAGGAGGTGATGAAGCAGAAGAGGATCATCATCATCGCAGCCCGGTGGTTCTTCAAAATCAGCTGGCCTGGGCACATAGGATCTTGGGAACAGAAAGGGAAGTTCTTTCATTCCCAGGATCCTACCTGCCTGACCAGTTTTGAAAAAGTGCTAAGCAACAGAGGAAGTAGGGTGTGTGTGTGTGTGTGTGTGTGTGTGTGTGTGTGTGTGGAGTCGGCATTGTTTATGGGAGGGGTGAGATGGTGGAATTTTGGCACTGTCTAAAGTCCAGCTTCAGCCAGGCCAGTCAACAAGTTGGAAGCACAATATAAAGGTTTGAATCCCAAGTACCATTTCATAAAACATACAATTTACAGATTCATCGCGAGACAATAATGCAAAATAGCTAAGAACGGGTAAACAGGATGTGTTTGTTAGACAACTATAAGTTTTATGGCGCAATCCTGACTACAAATAGACCGGTGGAGTGACTGCTCTGCCAGTCTAGTGTGTCGCAAATGAACTGGCGTTGCTAGAGGTGGGGCGGAACGGTAAGTCTTGCACAGCAGTAACCACTCTGTTCTATGGTGGCCCCGCCCACTCGCCACCGGAACCAGTCCGAGCGGCGAAGGCAACGCGCAGGGAGTCTCCTGCGCGTTGCCTTCGCCGCTCGACTGGTCTCAATGGCGAGTGGGCAGGCCACCATGGAACGGAGCGGTTACCGCTGTGCAAGACTTACCATTCCGCCCCACCTCTAGCAACACCAGTGCGCAAATGTGCCATAAAGCACGTTTGTGGCACCCGGAGAGTAAGCAGTGCCAGCAGAGAGGTTTGCACCGCTCCTCTGGAGCAGCGGAACAGAGTAGCACTGTGATGGAGAGGTAAGGCCCCACCAGGTAGCAGGGTGGGTGGGGGAGGAGGGAGGAACGGGGCATTCTGGAGAGTGAGTGGGATTGGAGAATCGGGACCGGGAAGGGGGAGGGATCAGCGGAGGCCTCCTCTGCCATATCCTATCCCTAGAGGTGTTTTTGTTTTGGTGTTATTTTTTTTCAAAATTTCTTGATTAAAAATGCAAATAGCGGTGTTGTGTGTTTTTATTCAACAGAAATAGTCGTGTTATCTGTTTTTATTCCAATTTTTCATTTTTATTAATTTTTAATAATTTTATTTGTTTTTAAAATGGACTATATGTGCACTAGATAGGTGATAGTGTCAGCAAATGCAGCAATTAAGCCACTGTTTGTTTTTTCAAACAGTAGTATTCACAGATCCACCTCCTGCTTTGGAAGCTTATCCAAAAGAGCAGGTATACTGTACACTAGTACAGGTGGACCCCCATATCCACTGATCCGCTCGCTATCCACAGTTCAGTTATTCCGGGGACTCCCCCAGGCTTTTAGGTTTTTTCCCAGTAAGCTTAGTTTCTTCCTTAAACAAACAGGAGAAGTAGCCTCTGGCTGCTTATTGCAGGCAAGTAGAACGAGACTAAGTCTTAGCGAGGCTCTGCAAGGTTAACAGAAACCTTGCAGAGCCTCTCTAGGACTTAGTCTCGTTCTACTTCTGTTAACTGTTAACCTTCTGTTTCTGTTAACCTTGCAGAGCCTCTCTAGGACTTAGTCTCGTTCTACTTGCCTGCAATGGAGGCTGCTTCTCTGTTTGTTTTAAGGAAGAAACAAAGCTTGCTAAAAGAAAAATAAGAGCTGGGGGGGGCAAGCGTGCCTGCCCGCAGGGGAGGCAGGGCGGGGGCCCCTCAGAAAACCATGGAGGGGGTGTTCGCTCCTATCCACGGTTTCAAGTATCCACAGAGGGGCCTGGAACATATCCCCAGTGGATATGGGGGGAGTACTGTATAGGCTTCATCACATCAGGAGAATATCAGGCATATTTTAGGCATCCTCAGTTTTCAGTCTCTCTGTTTTTTGGTCTATCTTTCCCCTGGACAGTTATGTTTCAAACCCCCCTCCCATGCCTACTGATTTGAATCTCTACAAATTGAATCTTTACAAATATGAGCAGCATGAGCAGCAGCTTGCTCAAATACAGCTCAAATATAGCAATTTGAGTAGCTTGCTCAAATACAGCAATAAAATAGAAATACTGTGCTGTGAAAAAAAATCAGGAAAGAAGAGGCTCCTAACCCTTTGGAGCTGTTGGAGAGGCTCTGCAACTGTTCCAAGCAAGATCCCTTACTTAAAAGTACTGGCAGATTACTCAAAAGTAAGAAAAAGGAGTGATATTTCATGGAATGGTTTTTAGCATTATTTTGCGTTTAGACCTTATAAAACTATTTTTTAGCTATTATATAATAGTGTTTTGAGTCAAAATTAGTGTTATTTAGCGTTCTGCGT
Organism: Plestiodon gilberti rubricaudatus; assembly: GCA_026170595.1. NCBI lineage: Eukaryota > Metazoa > Chordata > Lepidosauria > Squamata > Scincidae > Plestiodon > Plestiodon gilberti. The sequence goes on along the minus strand of JANXHW010000001.1, from coordinate 218,467,171 downwards.
TGGTCACAAAAAAACAACCTCTACCTATCCCCCTTCTCAGGCCTGTTGGGCCTTACATGGGCCTCTCAAATGTACGCCAGCAAAATTGCTGCCGTGCATTTGAAAAGGCCCATTGGGGCGGCTGGCGCATTACTTGGGTACCCTGAGGAAGCCGCTGGCTGCGCCAGGACAGACCCAATTCTGCATAGGATGCGGCGGGTTCCTTCTGTGCACCGCCGCGTCCTGCTAGACAGGATTAGGCTGCCCAATAGACAGACACACAAATATGGGATACAGAATGTACATTAAACATAAATTTAGCTATGAACTATGTTACCATTTCCATATCCTTCTTTCTTTGTTCTGTGACTCCTTGATGTCAGATTTTCCTTCTCTTTCTAAAACTTTCCTTTAATAATTTAATTTTTCCATAGCGAGTGTTTGCTTTCAAGGCATTGAACCCTTTGCATGGCTTCTGACTAATTTCCTTACTGTGTAATACAGACAGATGTATTTCTAGCTGCAATAATTACCTTAATTTCATAGGAGCATAAGAGTGCTGTGTAATCAGGTATTACCAATGTAATTACTCTGACAAAATGGTTCACAAAGAGATAGTGTTAGAGTTGCTCCTACATCAGTACTGATTGTAGTAATTTAATAGAGAGTCACATTTGTCTCTGAAGTGGATAATATGGGATAGCAAAAATCCACATTATAATTAAGATTTATGAAATGCATTATTTTGCTCTCATAATAGCTGTTGGTTTTTCAAGACTAATCTGCATTTCTTTGTCATCCTAATATAATATGGCTAACATGTGCATTATGGCAGTCTGTGTCTCTTAAGATCAGGGCCTCATATGCTAGCATTGCACAACATTAATCAAGAAAATCTCTTTGACTTAAGGAGCAAACAGCAGGCAAATATGTCTGTTTTAGAGGCAGAATAACTGCAGCACAAAAAGGTATACCGTAATTCATTTGTCCGGAGTTGTGGTGGCCAACATTTTTGGGCAGACTGCCACAAGTTTAAAGTATGAGTTACTTCTTTTAATTTCACCCTTCCTGCAAGAAGCCCAGGGTAGCATACAAAGCTCTTCCTCCCCAATTTTCTGCGCAATCTGCCGCCCGGAATAGTTGCAAACGTGCCATAAGGCACGTTTGACGACTACTTTAGAGCCGGCTGAGGACTCGGGTGGTCACCGGACCCAAGAAAGGTAGAATCCGGCGAACGGCTCAGAGGCTTGGCGGATGAGTGGAGGGACGGCGGAGCTGGGAGGGCGGCCATAGGCCCAGCCACCCCCGGGCAGGTGCAGGGACATGGTGTCTGCTGTATCCCGGTCTCCACCGGGCTCCTCAGGGCGGCTGGGCAGTTACACAGCCTCCTCTGACTTCCGCCAGCAAAATAGCTGGCGGAAATCCAAGGAGGCCTACCGGCCCCAGTCGTCGTTACACTCGGGGAAGGGGACGAGCGTCCCCTTCCTTGAATAGACTTTCTGCCACGGGCTGCCTGCAGTAGGCTGCCCATGGCGGAGCACTGGATCGGGAGGACGGCCTCGGCCGGCCACCTGATCTTTAAGTAGGAATGGGTTGCCCAGCTCATAACAATCCTGTAAGGCAGTGTTTCTCAAACTGTGGGTCGGGACCCACTTGGTGGGTCGCGACCTGATTTCTGGTGGGTCCCAGGTGATGGAAAAATCAGATATGTAATTGCACAAGCCCTGAGGCTATTCAAAAATTAAATAGCTACTAATTGCCCTTCAAAGAGCTGAGCTCCTGCAGTTTGTAAGATAGCTGCTAATTACCCTGCAAGCAGCTGAGCTCTTTACTTGTACATTTATTTATTTATTCATTCATTTATATATTTATTTCTAGATCACCTTTTTTAAAAAAAAGTCTCGGAAAGCTAGGTGGGTCCTGATAGAGTGTCATTTTAAAAAGTGGGTCCGGGTGTTAAAAAGTTTGAGAACCACTGCTGTAAGGTAAGTTAGGCTGCACTGGCGTAGCTGGAGGTGGGGCGGAAAACTAAGTTCTGCAGCTTTTCGCCCCACCGTTACTCTCTGGTATGAGGTGCCTGCCCCCTCATCACAGGAGCCCGTCAGCGGAGAGAAAGCAACGCGCAGGGACTCTCCTGCACATTGCTTTCTCTCAGCTGACGGGCTCCTATGACAAGGGGGCGGGGCGCCTCGTACCGGAGAGTAACAGTGGGGCGGAAAGCTGCAGAGTTACAGAGCTGCAGATGGGCAGATCAGGCCCTGGAGAGGGGAGGGATTGGCATGCCGTATCCTATCCCCCCCTCACAGGCTTGAAAGCCCAACGTAACATACGGCTTCTCGGTTCTGTGCCAGCGATTGAGCTAGGTGGAGATCCAAGTAGCCCAATTGCACAGGCTGGGGGTTTGTCCAGGGTAAGGGGAAAAACATCCCCTTACTCTGAATCCTCTAGCCTGCTCCTCCCCAGCACCGGATACAGCATGTGCATGCCATCCACACTGCACCAGTGCTAGATAGGATAGGGCTGCTAGTGAGCTTTTGCAAATTAGTATTATTTGGTTATGCTGTATTGTGTTGCTTGATTTACATTTATTTTGATGATTTTGTGTTGGCTGCTTTGTCAATTTCACTGTTATTTCATGTCTTTATCTGCTCCAAAATCACGTGTGTTGCTGTCTCTCCCATAAATCCATAAACTGTTTGATGTGTTTCATTTATAATTTGGGATCTGTAGCCTCTTCTATAGGTTCAGCTTACTCATTGGAGTGTAAAAAGAACCTTTTAGCCCTCACCTCATTTTTGGCATTGGAGTCACTCTTTCCTCCCTCCCCCAATAGCTGCAGATGTTTGGCACACACTAGCTTTGTTTCTGGATCTAGGAAGGACCTAATAGTTAGTTTTGCAGGTTCTCCACTACTTTCTTCTTTGAAATTAGCATAACACAGCAAGATAGTGGTGGACCAGAAAGATTTAAGCTGTGCAAGAATTCTACCACTTCATCCTCCTACCAAGTATAGCTTGCCCCCTCCCCATAAATATAACCCTGAGTTACTGTACAAGCTGTCCAGTGCCTGCATTTGCCATGACTACTTAAAAAGGTAAAGGTATCTTCTGCTCGAAAGCCAGTCATGTCAGACTCTAGGGTGCAGTGCTCATCTCCGTTTCTAAGGCCTAAGAGCCAACGCTGTCCGAAGACGCTTTCATGGTCATGTGGCCGGCATGACTAACAGAATGAAGTTACCCAGCGACGTCGCTGCAGGGGGGCGGAGTTCTAAGTTTCGCCGCGGTCCGACCCTCCATTACACGGGTGCACGAAGCGGCCCCGCTCCCTCACCTTCGGAACCATTCAAGTCGGTGAAAGCAACGCGCAGGGAGTTTCCTGCGCATTGCTTTCACCAACTTGAATGGTTCCGAAGGCGAGGGGGCGGGGCCACTTTGTGCACCCGTGTAACGGAGGGTCGGACTGCGGTGGAACTTAGAGCTCCGCCCCCCTGCAGCAACGCTAGTGAAGTTACTTTCCAGTTGTAGTGGTACCTATTTATCTACTTGCAATTTCTTGCTTTTGAACTGCTAGGTTGGCAGGAGCTTGGACAGGAGACGGGAACTTACTCCATCTCACGGCACTTGGGTCTCGAAGTGCTGTCCTACTGACCTTCTGGTCTGCAGTTCAGCGTCTTAACCACTAAGCCTCTGTGGCCCCTATGACTACTTACATGCTTAGCAGTGCAATCCTAGTACTGTGTCGGGCAGTGGAACAAATGTTCCGCCACCTGAAGACGTCGTAAAAGTGCTGTAAGGCTCGTGAGCAGGGAAGGCAAGGCAATGCTGTTACCTCAGCATCCTGGATGTGCACAACTGAATAAAACGAGATGAATAAAAGTGCTCAGTGCAGGTCACTGATGGCATAGAAATGCACAAACTGCTAGTGAATGCAATGCTTATGAAGTTCACTTTAAAACAGAATCAAACCTCAGTTCTCAAAGTTGTTATGTGCTAGTTCCAATTCCATTTACCTGACTGAAGTCTAGATTGGTAAAGTAGGTTCGGAATCTGAGCAAAGTACTGAAAACTGGCAACTACTGCATATTTTTATACAGTATTTCATACTGATCTTCCATGTTGCAATCCTGTCCATTGAAGCCATTGAAAACACTTTAATTGGTTTAAGTTTTTATACCACTTCTGCAGCTATACGATACCAAAGGATATATGTGTATATAATCCCAGTTAGATTACATGTACAGTACTTTAGGACTGACAGTTTCTAGGATGTGAAGGTATACATCCATTTAACACTTTGGGAACACTCACTCATACTTAATGAATGATACATTTTACTGTGAAAAAAAGTGTCACTAGAACTGTTAAGCTGGAGGCATGGAAACCTTGAGAAATGATTAGAAAGGTAGAAAACCATTCTCATATGCACTTGTAAAATCAATTGGGAAATTCTTCAGTATTTGAGAATTTCAGTACGGTAGTTTGTAGTTTTGATTGACATTGGCTGTTGCTATTACACAACCATCATATTTCTTTAATCAGTGTAGCATTTATAGCCACAGTTATAAATGTACCGGTAATGTTCAGCTAATGAATACAATTACCTTATATGTGTCAAACACAAATTGTGTTTAATAAACTTCACAAGGTCTCAGTCACAGATTTCTACTCTGTCAATATTACTTAATCTGCCCAAGTATATCTAGGTGTCTTTTAACATACCTGAATAATCTATATTATAAAATAAATTGCTGTGATGTCATGCATAATTCAACTCAATTCACATGGGTAGTAGGTTTCAAAAAGGTTCAATATTAAAAAAGTAGTTTCAAAAAAGTAGTTTCAAAAGGTTCATATATTAAAAAAAATCAATAAATAAGCAGTTTAATTAGAGATTAGCCGAGGAATCCATTTACTGCTATGGAAAAGTATTGGGTAGTAATAATTGACTGTGTGGTTAATAGCACAATCCTATCCTGCTCCTCCACCAGTGCAGCCAGCGGAGAAGGACAGAACAGGAGGCTTTGGAGGGGAAAGGGGATTTAAATTCCATTGAATCTCCCTTTAGATCGGATTTGGATCCCCTTTCCCTTCCAGGGCCTCCTGGCTGAACTGCTAGCTGCACCGGTGGAGGAGCTGGGTAGGATTGTGCAGTAAGTAAACTAAAGCAATCGCCAATGGTGTTTACTACCATGGAATTGTCTTGTGCGGTGCTGTTTGAGTGTAAATAACTTCTGAATTCTTCCTTAAAAATGAAAATGGTTAAAATTTAGAAGATTATAGATTGACAAAACACCAAATTTATTGCATGTTTTGCAATTCAAAACCAGGATTCATTAGTATTGTAACCCAAAAGTAATAACTTCAACCTATTATTAGAGTTTTCATATTAGAGTTTTCATTGTTACAAAACTAGTAAAGGATAATAAAAGGAAAACCATTCTTTTTAGAGCAAAACCATGCTTTTTAGAGTAACATTAAAAATTAAGAGTGGCCAAACTGCATTTGAGATATTTCATTTTTACCACACTTCTAGTTCACAGATTTCCTTGAAATTATTAACGGCACAACCCTATTCCGACAGCGCCAGCCTCAGTGCCAGCGCTAGGTGTTGTGAACATGCCGTAAAGCACTTCACAACACCCAGAGAGTAGGAGGTGCCAGCACCAGGGCTGGCGCTGCCACTCCACCGCCGAGTCTAGCGTCCTGCGCCATAGAGCAGGTAAATTCTGCACCAGGTGGTGCTAGGGCTTGGGGAGGATGGAGGAAGGCATAACGGGCGGGAGGACGGATAGGGGCAGATTGGACTTGGAAGGGGGTTGGATTGGCGTCCTTGTCAGACACCATATCCTATCCTCTCTCCCAGGCCTCCAGCCCTGACAGGGGGCTTCTCAGGTCAGCACTGCCGAATTAGGTGGTGCTGACCCGAGTAGCCCCATAGCAGAGGCTGGGGCATTACTTGAGGTAAGACATGAATGTCCCCTTACATCAAGGAGATCCCCAGCCCACTCCTCTGCAGTGTGAGTCTACAGTGTGAGCCTGGTGCCCACGTTGCACCGGTGCTGGATAGAATTGCACTGTAAATCTAGAAGGAAATCGTGAATGAGCTGATTAGGACCAAATAAAATTTCAATAATGTTAAGAATTCTTTAGAAGTATTGTGGCTCGTATTTGATATCACCATTTGGAGTAGTTCAAGAGCAATGCGTGTTTCATAAACCAGTTACCTGAAGCATTTAGATGTAAATAATGTAGCCCGTTTTTTAAGTTGTTACCGTATTCTCTTTTAGCCTGTAAAACAGATAGTCTAAACATAAAATTTAGACATCCAGTTAATATAGATTGTTTTTAACTGTTCTATGAATTTGGAACAAAAGGATAATGTAAATGAGTGTGATATTGAAATAAAGTAGTAATGATATGACAGTAAGAGATAAAGTTAATTTTTATGAATATCATTAAAGTGAAAGGCGATCTCAAACATTGTTTCAGCTCATTGTGCTTCTGCAGCTAAGGCACATTATTCAACGTTCAACCCTTTGGATTTAAATTCAGAGTGTAGAATCTGTGATAAACATCTCCCAAATTCTTCCAAGATCATTCGTTCTGCTAGACAAACAGAGTAAGCTTCTTTTTCTGCCTCTTCAGCTTGAGCCAGGAGACAGGCACATGTTGCCTCAACCACTTCCCATGATATACATGTACTAGACTGCCGACTGGAATAAAAAAGATGTTTGTATTTAAATGTTGGAGATGTAAATCAATACAAAAGATAAATTATCCAATATACTCAGCAACACTACTAAATTTGCTTAGGGTTCAACTCAACGTTCAGCAGGAGACTTAGGTTTGAGAACCCATTTCACCATTGACAAAAAGAAACAGAGGGCAAATCAGAGTGGAGAAGCAGGACTAACAGCCCAACCCACTGTAGCTTTCCGGTGGCGGATGTTTAGTTAGGATTGCGCTGTAAGGTGCTTAACCCTCCCCTCCCCCCCACACTTTCCCACTGCAACCTTCTGCTTTCATATGCCTTTGTCCAGCTGGAACCTTGGCTGGGAGAAAAGTTTCCAGAAGAAAAGTATGCAGGAGAGAAGCACTGGGTAGAAGGTTTAAGCACCTCTTCCACTTGCCACTTCTTCACTGCAAATGTCCTCCACTTTTCAGCTATGCAACAACCCAGATTTGCAGTCATATCTGCTGCCAAATGTCTAGTTCCACGTTTGGACCAGCAACACAAAAGGGTAAAAACAGTTTGTGTGTGTGTGTGTGGGGGGGGGGGAAAGGATGGAGTGCAAAACCACTAGGGGAGCAAGGGGGATTTAGCTGCCCCCACTGTGGTTTTTGATCCCAATCATGAGCCATTTTTAAGTTTAAAAAAAACTTCCATTAGCAGCTGCCCCCACACTATTAATTAAAAAACCTTAACACCTATTAGTCCTCATTGCATGTTTAGGCACATGTCGAATATGGCCCTAACAGTAAATATACTGTTTAAAAAAACCCCCGAACACTAATCCATTTGTGATTTTTTTAAACATAGAAATGGATGTGCATTTACAGCTGTCTCCCTCGTACTGCAAGTAGTTTTATCCCTGAAGTAACCACACTGCCTACTTTAGGAGGCATGATGAAAAATCTCTACTGGAACCTTTCTCATGCTAATGATCATGGGTAGACAAGAATCTGTTGATTGCTATTCTTCTGCACAATGCAGTTTCTGAAGGCTTGTCTGTACGCCTACTACTAGTGTAATTTTAGTAGAGCTGCCATCTTGCCAGCTACATGAACTTGAGTGACCATATGGACACATCCACGTCCAAACCCAGTATTCAAGAGAACACAGGTTATATGATGTTCGAAAACATAATACGTACACAGATCAGATGGTTTCAGAAGCAAATACAAAATACATTTGTATAAAAGAGCTGCAGCACTATATTCTTCACCTCTGCTACAGCCTGTGCCCGAGACATATTATCACATTGTGGGCGCAATCCAACTTAAAGATCGGGCGGCTGTTCGCTCGATCCAGTGCTCCGCCGCGAGCTGCCTGCAGCAGGCAGCCCATGGCAGAAAGTCTACTTGAGGAAGGGGACACTCATCCCCTTCCCCGAGTGTAACAGCGGCTGGGGCCAATAGGCCTCCTCGGAATTCCGGCAGCTATTTTGCTGGCGGAAGTCGGAGGAGGCCGTGTAACGGCCCAGCTGCCCTCCGGAGCATAGGCGTCCGCTGACATGGTGCGGTGGGGCAGTGGGCCCCAGGGCGTCAGGGCGGAGAGGCTCTGGGAGGGGCGGAGAGGCTCGGGAGTGGGGCGCGGGAATCCTTTAATTTGAATATTTATTTGCGGTTTTTCCGCAAATTTAAAGTGTAAAAACAGGGATTTTCAAAGTGTGTGTGTGCTTTGCGGCCACTCAAAGTGTGTGTGTGCTTTGCGGCCACTTATCTGATCTCCAGGACATTCCTCCAGCAGGCTGGCAGCAGCAGCGACGATCGCAAACCTGCCGAGTTTGCTTGCGCATGCCTAGTCCGTCCTTGCTAACTCCCTGAGTTTGCGCATGCGTAAACTCCGGAAACTCCTGCGCCCGGAGCAGGGAGAGGCTGTATGCCCTGGCGCAGGAGTTTCGGGAGTTTACGCATGCGCAAACCCAGGGAGTTAGCAAGGACGGACTGGGCATGCGCAAGCAAACTCCGAGTCCGGCAGGTTTGCGATCGTCGCTGCTGCTGCCAGCCTGCTGGAGGAATGTCCTGGAGATCAGATAAGTGGCCGCAAAGCACACACACACTTTGAGTGGCCGCAAAGCACACACACACTTTGAAAATCCCTGTTTTTACACTTTAAATTTGCGGAAAAACCGCGAAAAAACTTTAAAAAAAACCCGAAAGCTCATTATGCAAATTACTTACTTAATTTGCATAATGGGGCGGCGGGCTTTTCCGCCCCAGTTGCTGGGGAGCCTGGGTACCCCTCTGCTCCGGAGCCCAGCGGGGACCGGGATATGGTGGGCACCATGTCCTCGCCCCCTCTCGGAGTGGCTGGGCCTATGGCCGCCCTCCTGCTACCGCCCGAAACACCCCCCGCCGGATCCTACCTTTGCTGGGTCTGCCGGCTGGTCGAGTCCTCGGCCGGCGGAGCAGGGCAGGCCAGCCTTGCGCCGGCCTCCCCTGCTCTATAGTAGTCCGCAAACGTGCTTTACAGCACGTTTGTGACTACTTTTGGCTATTCCGGGCAGTGGATCGCTAGGTCCGCCGCCTGGAACTTAAGTTGGATCGGGCTGCTCAACTAAATAACTATGGGTAGGGCAGAGCATATAAAGAGGAGCAAGCAAAGGTCAGAAGGAGCAATCAGCTAGAGTAGACTCAAAGGGTTCATGTAAGTGACAGACGGCTCTTACATTTATAATTAAAAGCATAGTACATACAAAAACATTCTACTATTTCAAAACATCTCTCAGAAAAAAGATGGATATTACAAAAAGATATTACACTGGTAGCTCTTAATATTCACCTGTCTTTTCTGGGTTTTGATAATATTTCAAAGTTAGAAAATGATACAGAGTCATTTTCTTCATAACTTTTAATCTCCATGTGGTTTGGCATATTCATTAGTGTTTTTCGATCTGGACTTTCTTCATAATTTTTGCAACCAACACATTTGCAGATAGAGGAACACATAATTTTAGCCTAGAAGATGCAAAATGCTCTATTTCATAAAGGCATCAATGTTATTAAATGCAAATACACAATGAGAGAACACAAAAGAGCTGGCTCTTCTAAAAGCTTGATCCTTGGGAGTAAATCCCACTGAGTTCAATAATGTTTGCTCCCCAGTATGTGTGCATAGGATTGCAGTCTCATCTTGAACTACCACAGTAGGCTGGGATAAAGCTAATATATGATAGGCAGGATGAGTTTTGCAAGAGTTCTGAGTAAAACAAAAATAATGATTTGAATCTTTTCAGATTTGAATCTGAATACAGATATTCGTGTATTTCTAATCTCCTCCTCTCTTGGAAGGCAGAAGCCTTTGCTAGTAAGTGAAAGAAGGAAGTTGAGCTGCCCTTCCATAGACAATGAAAAACATTACAATTATTTCAGCATTTTCTTTAGTCAAATCTCTTTGGAAAATTCCAAGGGGTCAATGCCATAGGATTATTTTATTTATATTGAATTTAAAATATTTTATCCCACATGTCAGCATGAGCTTCAAACGCAACTAACAACAAACGTTACAAGCCATCGATTAAAACTCTACTTGGCACCAAAAAGTAACAAAGTGAGTGCCAACTGAGTGTTCTAGAAGAGGTATTCTACAACCAAAGAAAAATGCCCTATTTCAGATTGCACCAGCCGGGTTGCGAAGTAGGTTGGTGGTGACACGTGACGTTGCCACATCACCCCCCATTGCTTCCAACATGCTGCTATTTGCAGCCAAACCAGAGCCAAAGCAGTGATGGAGCTCTCTGTGCCTCTCATGTCACCCCCCCCCCCAGAATGTTGAGCCTGATGCGACCTGCACCAGTCACACCCCTATAACGATGTGACTGGATTGCACCTATCTTAACTCTGAAACTGGGGCACCCAGAGCAGGACCTGTGAAAAAGATTGAAAGAGACAAGTTCACATGAGAGCAGGTGGACTTCCAGATACCGTGGTTCCAAGCCACTTTATAGGGCTTTATTGGTCAATACCAGCAAATTGTGACCAGAAGGGTAGCCCAATCCTATTCATCATGGTGGTGCAGCATGGGAGCCAGGCCCATGTTCAGAGGCGTCACTAGGACACGCGTCACTAGGACGCGCGTCACCCCAGTGATGCCCCCCAATAGAACTATTGGCACGGCCTATGGGCACGCCGCAATTTTTTTGGGGGGGCCACCCGGCTGCACCCTGCCCCGGGTGCCCCCCGCCCCTTTGCGTCGCCCTCCGGACGCTCCGAGGCCAGCCCAGGAGCAGGCCTCGGAGCGTCCGGTCCGGCCGGCGTCAATACGGGTACTTTTACTGTTTTGGTCTGCGCATGCACGAAAACAGTAAAAGTACCTGTATTGACGAGTCTGGAGGGTGATGTGCGTCACAGAGGTGACGCGCGCGTCACCCCTTTGCGCGCGTCACCACGTGGCAGCCCGCTCCCGTCGCTTGACGGGAGCGACGCCACTGCCCACATTATATCCTGTGCTGGACAGGAGCGGGCTGGGTGTCTCCTCGGAATAAGGGAACATTTGTCCCCTTACCCCAAGTAAAGCTCCAGCCTCCGCAATGGGGCTACTCGGGAATGCACCAGCCATTCTGCAAGTGTATTAGCATACAAGCTAGCAAGGTCGTAGACTGTATGGATCTCTGCCCTGCACTGCACACTATAGAAAGTCCTGCACTGCACAAAGAAATTCTTAGATGCCCAATTATGAGAATTATTTCTTTGGAATTGCAGAGAAAATCTTCCTTGTAACAGGTTCGGATCATCTTCCACGGGATTATGTAAAATAGTAATTTTATTGCATACAATGCATTTTAAAGAAACTTTTGAAGTCATTTTAAAATTATACATTTTTTAACATTTTAAGACTGTTTGTGCTTTTATGACCATAATCCCGCAGAAGATGATCCAAACCTGTTACATCGCAGCTGGTCATAACAGTTTTCGCTGTATTTTAAATCTTACTTGTTCCCAACATTTCTTGGGAACTGTGATGACCTGTCTGAAATAAGAGAATAGCCACCTTGAATGCCTCAGTCAGTATGGGGAATGGTGGAATTTAATTTTTAAATAAATAAAGTATTTGTGGTGCATATTTTGTTAGCTACAGTATTTTATTTGAATAATTTATACACCACTTTTTCAAAACTTATACTATTCATGAAGAAATAGTTGGCTCAGTACATATACAGTTCTGTTTGTGGTTAGTGGTAATCTGAACACCCGGCCAGGAAAATGAGCAGAAAAAGAGCACCAATGACCTCTCTCACAACCGTTGGTCTTCACTGTAGGATAGTCTATCACTCATTATTCCTTCAGACATCGATCCATTCTTGTGTCACCTGTGCTCACCCTTATATTCTGCTACCCAAGATAACACATTGGTACAGCGCTCCGTGTTCCAGCTGCATGCTACGCGCTGCGGCAAGGAGAGTCATGCCGGCCACATGACCACAGAGGTGTCTTCGGACAACGCTGGCTCTTTGGCTTTGAAATGGGAATGAGCACCACACCCTAGAGTTGGACACGACTGGACTTAATTGTCAGGGGTCACCTTTACCTTTTTTTACTGACGCAGTAGGGTATGTATGTCCTCTCTACTCCACTAGAGGTTTTCCCACTGACCTTCTTTCCAGCCACTTTTCAATCCTGTGTATCTCCTGCCATTGCCTCCACCTTCCCCTCAGGAGAAGATTCTGTGTGGGTTTTCCTTCAGATGAGGACAACCTCGTGTCTTTTCACAGGTGGACATTCCCTGTCACACTTGTACAAAGATGACTCAACAAACTCAACAAACCTCAAAGCATTCACAGTAATTTTTTAGGCACCCTGAACGTTTACAATTACATCCTTTGTTATGTCTGGGTTTGATATCTCCTAGTTTCCCTTTTCCAATCTTTGGTAGAAAAGCTTCTGGATTTCGATCAAGGCACGCCTAAAACAAAACATTTTATTTATACAGAAATCATTCAAGTTGAAGAAAAATTATAATTCACTTTACTTCAAAAATATTGCCCACCTAAGGCGTATTAGGCTTAACTCTTTTTCACAGATGGTAATGACTAAGGATGCTACTGTTTATATAATCAGTTAGATGAGGCAAGGTCAAGGAATTGATAAGAATAGGGTGGACCACAGGGGGCTGCAGGGGGGAGGGGAACCCACCTCAAATTAGGTGGAAGCACCTTTCACAAGCAGGTTGATCAAACAAGGATTTTTTTTTTTTTGTAAATTAGAGTAAATTGGTTCTTTTTTTCTGTTAGTAACTTTTGTGGTCAGTGACCATCAGGTTCTTCACTCCCCTTAGGGGCAACCAGAGACAGCGCAATCAGGTCCACCAACCAACACTGCTCTGAGTCCACCACTGCCACCTCCACATCATTTTTTTTAAAAAGCCTCTTATCATGCTCTTTCCGAAATGCAGGACTTTTGGCTTTATTTAAAGGGACCAAGTGAACGAAGGAGCAATGAAGGTAAATAAAACCAGAAGTTCCACATGTCTTAGGCTGGGAAAACCACATGATAGAGCACAGTAAGGAAGTGGATGATCCACTTTCCACTCACTTTTAGTGGCTCAATGTGGTTTATGTCTGCAGTAGGTTGGAAGGTGGCAGAGGGAGAAGGGTACCCCGATCTGCTTCCCCACCACCACCATTCACCACTGACGCAAGACTTGTCATTTACCATATTGTCCAGAGTATAAAACACACTGCCCCCCCTAATTTAACTTTTTAAACTAGGGGTGCGTTGTATACTCACACTGTTGCAAAAATAAAATAAAATGGTGAGAACAGTGTGAGACATTGCTGGAAGAAGTCGAGGCTAAGAGGAGACACGTTGTCTTCAAAGCAGCTAATTGAAGTGATTATCGGGTGATTATCACTGCTGTCTTTGCAGCGCATTTCAGCGCGGTTTGCAGGGCTCCGTTTGCAGCTCCGAGATGCAGCGAGCTCTTTCTCTGCCCTTTGTAAAAACAAGCGCGCGTACACACACACACACACACACACACACACACACACACACACACACACACACACACACCTCCCCTGTAAAGGTTGTAACCGTTTCCAGGCTGCAATAAGTTGTTAATTTTCGTTCTCTGCTCTGCTGGGTTTTGTATCCTCTTGTAAAGCAAGATCACATACACTTACATTCCCCCCCAGGCAATGAATGGTTTAGGCTGCAATTCTGTGCACACTTTCCTGAGAGTAAGCTCCACGGAGAACAGTGGGATTTGCTTCTGAGTAGACATGCACAGAATTGCACTGTTTGTTTAAAGCACTGACATATATTTAATGCCAGTGATTTAATTAAAGTTTTTTAATAGCACCAAACTTTAAGGGTGCGACTTATAATCAGGTGCATCTTATACTCGGGACAATACGGTACTTCGTGACTGGGCCAGCCCAGTGTACTGGGTTTCTTTTGGTTGCCTCATCAACCTCCTTCCAGAGCCCAGTTATTTTGCTAGACTTTGAACCCTCTCCTTGGGTAGCGTCGTAAAAGACCCATGATAGTATACACTGGAAGGCTAAGCCCTCTTCCCACGTGTCCTGTGTGTCTTCCTGGGGCATGGAGAAAGACTGGGTCCTCATCCAGGGCCTATCACTTCTTTCTCCTTTTCCCCTTCAGCTTCCTGGCTTGTGCCCCTCCTCTTCCTCATCACTTCCAGCATCTTTCTATCCTCCTCCACTTGTCTCCTTTGCCCCCACTGTTTTGTTTCTCCTCTGTCCCCCATTCCTCTATTCCACCCCCCTCTCTTTCTCTCTCAAGCCCTCTTATGGACTCCTCACCATTCCACCCTGCCTTAGATAAACCTGCCAAGAGATTACACCGACTCCTCTCAGTGAAATATGGTTCAGTAGCACTGTGCTGTGATCACATCAGCAAGTACCTCCAGCCACAGTTGGAGTGACAGCTGTAGACGGCAGTAGTAGTAGTTCTTCCTCCACATTGCCCAATATAGCACTACATAAAAATAGCCAAAAGATTGTAGCCTAAGGTTTCCTTCCTCTGGAGGAAAGAGACTTTGGAAGATAGCTCAATGCCTTATGAAGAAAATTAATGTATTTAACCAAACTTTGTTGATAAGAAAATGATTGGCTGCTCTGTATGTATGCTTTTAAAATAACAGAGCAGCCTAACAAATCTAAAGAAAAGAATATATATTTTACTAGTAATAGTAGAACATAGTTGTATTACCTTAATTGCTTTAAACCGTTCGCTTTCATGTTGTGGATTGTTATAACAATTGTTGCAGTTGCAGTTATTGCAGAAATCACCATTGGCAAAACAATCGCAGTATCTGTGGGTAATGTTTGAAATACATTTTCACAGTTCATCATTTCCAAGTATGGTTCATTTTTACCTATGATGTTGCGATCCACCAATATTGGGTCTATGAGTCTACAATTTCTTTTATATGTCAACATAAATCTCCACAAAGGTTGGCGTTTTGGAGGTTTTTATCACATGTCCACTCTCAGCAAGTCACTTTTCCACTGCTGAAGTCCTAAGTGACTCTGGGATACACACTTTTTTGGTAATGCTGATGTATTGTCTTTCAACATATTATCAGAAGTGTATTGTTCAGACTTGAGTTTTTATGCATGGTGTCAAGTATCATGAATACAAAGATAGAAAGATAGAAAGGATGAAAGAAAAAAAAAAGTAGCTTCAGATGTAGTATGAACACATCCAAAACTGTTTGGTGCCTGGTTAAAGTATCCATTTCCATTTACTTCAGTCCAATACATCTGATAGCACATGACAAGAATACATGTATGACATTTGGAGGATATTTCAATGCATGTCCGCCAAGGCACAGGGCCGTTGTTTATGTAATCAGGTAGATACAGAATCCCTGGCGCATGTGCTTTTACACTGCACTTGGTATAACGACCTCCGGCAAAATATCCTCAACTCTCTGTTAGTAAATTTGCAAGGGAGGTCTGATTCTGGCATTGTCCTGATCTTACTTTCTTCCAACAACAAACAGACCATCAATCAGTTAGCTAAATTTTTTCAACCATGGAATGTAGAGTAGCTATAGTGACCAACATTATGGAACCTAGGTAAAGGATTGTTAACTGTTTATTTTGTTATGCCTCCCTTTTTCTCATGCCTTCAGGGGTTTTTTTGTGTGCTTGTTTACTGTGTTATGTATTATTACTATTACTGTTTATGTTTTATGTTTGTTTTTATTATGTTATGCCAATAAAGGTTTATTGATTGATTGATATTTCAATTACATTTTATTTACTTACAGCTTGAGACATTGCGATTTAGTGCAGTTGCATGGCTTTTTAGATTTTGTATCCCAGGAACTAAAAGGTAATCTAAATGATTGCAAATGAAAAACAAAACACACATTCAGAAACAATATCTGAAAAATTACTGTATATATTAAATGTTTATGGGATAGTGGCCTCTAGAGAGATGACATCCACATGTTGGTAGGATAGGGAGAAACGATGGGCCCCCTACAGTTACTCCATCCATCCCAATATATGAAGGCTTCTCCTGATACCTACCCCTCACTCTCTTGCTTCCAGGATAGTGAAACTCTGAGAAAAAAATCTCTCTCTCTACTATACAGAGGAAAGAGTGCTATATTTACGTCCTACTCTTGTTTCTATTATTCAAGTTATACAATTTATCTTGCTATTATCTACTATGCTTTTTCCCTGGTATCAATAAGTGAATATAGCTCAGACATGAACCGGAGTTTATACAGTATAATGCTATACTTAAACAAGGATCCCAAAATGTGACCTCTTGTTCATGTTATAGAAGTGAAATAAAAAAGTGGGATCTAACTGTAGCTATCAATAAAAATAGAAAATATTACAAAATACTTTGCTAAAAACCATTGTAAAAACAACAGGTTTTTATATGAACTTTTCAGTATTGTAGAAATAACCATATAGATGGCCATGACGTGCAGCGCAATCCAATCTAAGTATCTGGTGGGCGGCCTAGGGCTGCCTACCGGATACCGTGCTCGCTCTGGGCCGCTCTACAGCAGCCCGGAGGTCTACTTGGGGAAAGGGGACGTTTGTCCCCTTCCACCGGTGTAGAGATGGAAGGCCGCAATGGGCCTCTTCGGATTTCCGCCAACTAAATAGCTGGCGGAAGTTGGAGGAGGCCGTATAACGGCCAAGCCGGCCTGGCGGAAGACAGGGATATGGCAGACACCATCCCTGCCCCCCTGGGCCAGCTCAACCAATGGCCCCCCACCCTCGCACACCCGGACCGCCCATGCGGCCGCCGGGGGATCGCTTACCTTCTTCCAAAGGCTGCATGGACGTCCCAACAGTGGAGTTTGGGCAGCTGGCCTTGCGCCGGCTGCCCTTACTCCCAAGTCATCACAAACATGCCTTATGGCATGTTTACGACGGCTTCTGGCAGCGGAGAGAGCGCTCTGCCGCTTTTTTTGTGCAGGATTGCGCTGTTATAGTCAGAACAACAACAAGCATAAATTCTTACCCAACTAAAGTTAGTTTTGTTGGCTCTTGAAGATTTGGATCTGAGTGGCATGCATGTAAGGATCCATTATCAAGCTGCTCAAAATAAAAACCAGACATTGTGTTTGTGTTACATTTTCTTTCTATTTTTTTTTGCATATAGCTTTTACAGAAATTAAATAGAAAAAAGATGAAGGAAATGAGATAGAAATAATCAGACATAAAATATTTATAAATTGACGTAGGAATCCTGGGAAAGTGTACTTTATTATTTGATCTTTTGGGACCTTGTTTTCAAGGTACAATTTATTCAATTTATACTACTACATTTTGGCACAGATCAGAATAAGGTAGCTTGCCCATCAAAAGTCTATCATTGGGTCCTCTGTGGCAGCAGATGTGTGGAGATTGAAGAGCTAGGAAAATTAAGAAGAGAATCTACAGAAGAATTATAACTGGCGGGGGGGGGGAGGGGAGAGAAAAGATTGGAATAGGAGTGTTGGAGTGAAGGAACAGAATATAGAGGATGAATATGCCAAATGTGAAAAATGGAGTGAATTATAAAGAAATGGGGAAAGAGGGAGGAAAAAATGGTTAAAGAGGGAAGAATGAGGTAATATACAGAGTTAATAGGGAAGAAAGGGCATGTGGAAACTAGACTCTAGAACAGGGGTTCTCAAACTTTGGAGGCCCGGGTACCCCCTATCACAGTCCAATTTTCTGAAGTACCCCCTGCTAATTAATTGGATTAATCAATCAATTAATTAGGTTATTAATCATTAAATAAAAAAGTACTAAAAATTTTACATGTGAAAAAATGTCTTATTTAACTCTGTGTGTGTGTGTGTGTGTGTGTGTGTGTGTGTGAAGGAAGGAGAGAGAAACACACATGCAAGGATCTTTTTTTTCCTCCAAGTCACACTTCCCAAAGTCAGCTCCTCCCTCCCCCACGAAAATATATTTTCCAAAGTACAAAAATAAGCCTAAAACCAAAATCATAGAGACTGAAGGGCTCAGAAAATAATTACAATTTAAAATATATGTTAATTAACACTTAATTAGCTGCTGATGGGGCAGATAAGGTGGAGGGCTTGGCGTACCCCCAGCAAGAGGTCCGCGTACCCCTAGGGGTACCTGTACCACAGGTTGAGAACCCCTGCTCTAGAGGAAAAGAAGAGAGACTAGATAGAGGGATAATAGGGAGCAGAGGGGAAATGGAAATGGAAGAGAATCAAAGGCAACAGAGAAAAACTGAAAAAATGAGAGCGACCAGAAGGAGAAGAGTGAATGACAAGACCCTGAAGAAAGAGAGAACACAGAAAGAAGAGACAGAAAATGGAGAAGTGAAGAGTAGGAGAAAATTAAGGAGGAAACAGAGCAGAGGAAGAAAAATTAAATACCCGTATTTCTTCGAGTCTAAGGTGCCATCAATTCTAAGGTGCACCTTAATTTCAGGAACACCAGCAGGAAAAAAAATTGATTGCAAGATGCACCTCCTTCCTTCAATTTGTCTGCTCAGCACCAACTCTCCCCAGCTTGCCTGCCACTCCACTTCGCCGATCCAATTATTATCGCGCCATTTTGCCCCCTCTGCTCAGCGGCGACCTCTCTTTTCCGGAACTTGAGAGCTCGCCCCAGCATGCCCCGCGTTGCAGCTGACTATCACCTCACTGCTTTTGAGCAGTGCCTTTGTGGTCCACAAATTTCTTTACTTATCTGGGCTTTGGGGGAGCTTCAGGGAGGGCTGCGTGACCCTCTGCAGGCCTCCCTGATCTTCAGTTCGGAAAAACCCAGCAATTTGGGGGCATTTCCGATTTTCGCGAAAACTGGAAATGGCAGAAAATCGCCGTTTTTCACCGAACTGAAGATCGGGGAGGCCTGCAGAGGGTCGTGCAGGCCTCCCTGAAGCTCCCCCAAGCCCCGGTAAGTAAGAAGATGGCATTTTGGGGTGCTTTTTGGAGACCTTCAATTCTAAGACGCACCCCATTTTTTGAAATGCTTAATTGGGAAAAAAACATGCATCTTAGAATCGAAAAAAGATAGGTGAAAGGGAAGGGGAAGAGTAAATGAAGCATGAACTAAAAGGAGAGGAGCCAGGCCCATAGCCAGGATTCTAGAGATGGGTGGGTGACTATTTTTTGAGGGTGGGCAATTATGTCGGGTATTTTTTTCCCTTGCTGCAAAATTGACTTTTTTTTGCTGGCTGCTTTGCGACTGGTTGAAAATTTTTAATTATTTATTTATTTTGCCCTGGCCAGTTTCCTCCCGGCCAGCTTCTTCCCGCAGCTGCATCCTCTGTGGCCGGCCGGGAATGAATACTGGCTCATGCGCAAGCCTCTTGCAAGCGCACAACACCTGGGAGCTCTGACTTTGGAATCGTCCGGGGAGTCCTGGACGATTCCGAAGAGCTCCCAGGCGTTGTGTACCTGCATGAGGCTCACACAGGCATGCGAGCCAGTATTCAGTCCTGGCCAGCTGTGGTGGACGCAGCCGGCTGGCCAGCCAAGAAATACCAGGACAGTGTCGGTTTCTGGTGTTGGCCGGGACAGACCCCAGAAACTTGGGACTGTCCCGGTTTTTCCAGGACGGATGATAAGCCTACCAGCAAAATGAAAGGTTAAGTATGTATGGAGAATCATCAAAGACCTGTAACTCACCCACTTTTCATAAAGAGAAATATTTTGGTTGGTTATTTTAAAGATGCATTCCATCATCTCATGTAAAGCAATGTAACAAGATTTTGCATAGAATAAATGCATCTCCGTAAGCAATGTAAAATGTATTTGTCTACATAGAAATAACATGCAACCTATCATTTTGCACACCAGTATAATACACAGGGTTGCATCCCTGCAAAGGTAAAACATATCACTGTGAGTCAGATAGTATTTTCTTTTATTAAAAAAGCCTTTCATTTTATCTCCTCAGCCCGCAAACAGCAGCATTTTTTTTAAATCCCTGAAAGCCAAGAAGTACCACAGACCTGATTCCATGCTTTCTCCCACCAGAAAAGGATCTGCTCAGTAAATGCATCTGCCATTCTAATATTAGTCAGAGTTTGCCAAGTTTTCTCCCTAAGAAGCAGGAGTCCACTGAAGCCCTTTCATATTTGCAATTCAGGTTTTCATAGGGCACTGGCTTCACTCACCCAGACCAATTGATGTGGGTTGTTTTACTGTGGAATTTGAAAATGCACCACTCAGATTTTGTAAATTTTTGTCTGGCAAGTACAGGGTCTGTTGCAAGCCTATTCACTGTAGGCTGTTTCTAAGCAAGGTGATCAAGGATTTGTTTTCTTTGACTGCCTCTTATTTTCCTGCATTCCCTGAAGCTATGGGAGAATTCCTTGTCTCCAACCCCCACCCCACCCAGGCATCCTCACAGGCTCCTGTCAGCAGTCAGGTTTTCCTCTGTCTCTCAGCAGTCCAAAGGCACAGTAATCTACCTCCCCGGCCCTCAGAACTCCTTTTCCCCACCATTTCCCCCCAAAAAAATGCTAGGGTAGGCAAACTGTTGGCTCAGGGTGGGCAAAGCCCACCCTGGCCCCCCTCTAGCTACGGTCCTGAGAGGAGCTAGAGTGGAAGAGCAGAAAATGAGAGGGAAGAAGTGAAAAATGAGTCAATTCAGAAAATGGAGGATTTAGGGATGGAATTGAAAGGATAAAGAAGGAATTGGCAATTTGAAACAGTAGAAAAGTTTCAGCAGCGTGACGGAAGGAAGAATAGATACTCTGTTTGTAACAGCCCAATCCAAACTAAATCCTCTGCCGGCAGAATGCATATTCTGCTGGTGGATCCAGTAGGATCCAGGCAGAAGTGCCTGGATTCTGGCAGCAGTCGTGCAACATTGTCATGTGCTCCGGCACCACCAGCCAGCACAGTGAAGCTGCCAGTGCAATTGCTGGCGGCAGCACGCACGGGCCGCCAGCCAGGCCACCATCTGCAGGTGCAGTGGGTGCAGTACTGCTGGTGCAGTAAGGAACAGTGGGAGCAAGTGGAACAGGGGGGTTTCTGGGTGGGGAGGGAGCAGGGAGGGAGGTGAAATGAGAGAGGGAGAGGGTGGGTTTGGTGGCACAAGCATGTAGCTGAATCGTATCCCTCTCCCACGCTCTTTCTGTCACCATTATGCACACTTCAGTCCTGCGCCAGCACTGGGCCAGTGGACGCTTTCCCCAGGGCAAGTGAAATCCAACTGTCCCCCCCCCCCCATGACCATGATGCAGTGCTATGGCTCAGCTATATCGGCGGGGGGGGTGAGTGGGTTCAGTTTAGATTGGGCTACAAACCTCTATATGGAGATTGTCAAATTGGAAAATCTTGCCTGAGGAAAAGAGAAAAGTATACTTACCCCTTGTGCACAGATATTCAGTTTACCTGAAACTGGCAAAAACTGTCCTAGTACAGATGTTACAGAGTTAGCTGCATCTAATAAAAACATAACTGAGGTCAATGCAATGCATATATAAGAAATATATATATATTTCGTGCACATAAACAAGATACGAATTCAAGGGAACTAACTGTGTGCAATGAATAATCTCTGAGTTTTGATTTTTAGTAAGAAAGTAGACACTTTATGAGTCTGACATTCATATATGTGTATGTCCAAACCCAATGTACTCATTTGTCACACGCAAATTCAAAAAGCAAGAATCCTAAGGAAGGAAAACACCCATGCAAGAAATTTCTGAAGCACAGTGGGAGGAACAGCAGTAGCATCTCAGAGCTCAAGACTCTGTAAAGCTGTGTGCAGAACTGTTCTTCCTCGGTTTTCTAGGATCTTGTTCAGAGACAATGACACAGCTTGCTCCAGAATCATAGAGGTTAGCTTAGTTTCTTCTTTTAAAAAAGTAACAGATGAAATCAAAATGTATTGGGGTACATGGGTGTAATGACCATGGTGGTGTTTTTTTGTTTTTTTTAATTGAGTGGGGGAAGCTTTGAAAATTATGAATGGGTGATGACACAATGGCGGGAAAGAGAGTAAGTGCAAGACCTGCCCAGATTAGTCATGGAAAAGGTTGTACATGCAGGACCAGTTGAAGCTTGGCCACTGCCTGAGGAAGCAGCCCAATATTGCTATCCCCTCCTCCACAAAAGATATAGCACAAACTCCACTGCCATACCACCTTTTTGCCCATACCTTTTTGCCATTTGCAAGGAGAGGGAGGCATTGCGATCTGGAGCCCACCCACTTCCTTTTGCTCTGATGTTGCCTCCTCCTCACTCTGCACCTCAAGCTTATTGGGAGCACTCTCAACATGCCATGTTCTGCTCTTTCTGTTTATTCTAAATAAATCTTTCACCTGGCCTAATCCTCTTTCCACTCACTTTCAGTGAGTGGGAAGAGGATCAGAAACATCTGGTTCAGTGACGGGAGCAGCAGGTAGACATAGGGTGCAGGGCACCCCTCATCAGTTCACCACCACCCCCAACTCAGCACTTGATACAAGGTTTTCAATCAGTATCATGGATGGGACAGCCCTGAGGTCATGTGATGTAACATGAACTGAACTTTCTTCTTTGATCATCAGTGAGAGATTGCATGGGGGGGGGAGTCTGGATATGCTTGCTCATAGTCATTATCCCCCCCTGCCAAGCTCACTGGTGCCCCCCTTACCTACAGTCCACACATATATGTTTAAAGAACACTGGAGTTAAGTGCTTAAAATGTACTACAGTGCTGTAATGAAAGATGACTTGGGGAGGAAAGCTGTGTCAGGACCCTCAACCACGTGCATTTAAATAACTCTTACTCGTGTATTGACAATAGAGATTTCTAAAAAGAAATGACTACTTCTTCTCTTTCTTCCTTAATCATCATATGAAGAGAGACTGATGCTTCCACCACAGATCCTAAGAGAACATTTTTGTTATGAAAAGAATGCTTATTGAAAAGCTGTCATTAAATAAAACTATGAAAAATCTTGTAAGCTAATTATGTTACTGGTCTAGATGCCTTTATAGTTGGTAAAACAGTGACACTTGGTGGATAGGTTGGGTAAACGCAGATAGATACTTTCCATGATTTCGAGAATCTAGAGCCTTTCCTCACAATTATTTCTTAGTAGCATAAATGCATATTTGTTAATAAATCATTGAGCACAGTCTAGATACCTTTCCCCATGCTCATGATTCTGCTATGGAGATATTCCATTTTCCCAACACTGAATGCACTATATTTTATAACTTGGTAAATGTACTCCTTTCACAAGAAAGCAGATCCATTTCTATCTTATCTGTGAAATATCGTTGATCACGTTTTACAGGTACTATAGGTATTGTTGCCTGTGAGTAAACTTATTTATACTGTATTTAAAACTACAGACACATGAGAGGAGGTATCTGAACAATTATAGGTGGCTGGTAAGAACGTATAGCACATTCTGCATATCCCTTGGGAGAAAGAGGGAGGGGGATGTGACCGTGGGCATTGATCATAGTGATGATACAGCTTCTTCTAGGTCCACATTATTTTATGAGCATTTGGTTTTTAATCTAAAGAAAAGTATGACTTTCATGGCTGTCTACTTCATTGCTATTCTATCTCAGCAATGTAATGCGTATCCACCCCCTTTTTTAGTTTTTAAACAAAGAACAGGACTATTGTTCCTTTATTTCATGAAGTTTTTAGTTGTTTTCCATAGCTTGGAATGGCATAAACTTTGTCCCCCATAATGTATTTATTTTTTAAAAATGTCAAGATCATCATGCTCAAGGCAGTTTTCAAAAATATTGAAACAATAACAATAATTTAAAAATACAAATGTGAGTGTGTCGGAGTGCTTATATATATATTGTAAAATAATAAAGCACGGGTGCACTCCATTGCCCTTCCCCCTGATTGCCCAAGGTTCAGCATTTGACTGCATAGACAAACACCGTACCCAGGGAAAGGTGTGTGTGTGAGAATATGGTGCACGTTAGCACCAGGTGCAGGCTTGTTGGTGCTCTCTCATTGGCATTGTATCTGTGTATACTGTACACAGTTACATTATGCTTGAATAAGGCTTCTATTGGACCTGGATAGAGGGTTGTATAAAATACAGTTGTGAATAAACTTTTATCATTATTTTGAAATGTCACCAAATCCACATTAGGATACAACCCGATGCAATTACACAGGAGTAAGCTCCAATGAGCACAGTGGGATTTATTTCTCAGTACATATGCATAGGATTGCACTATTAATTTTTGCTGCTTAAAAGTGACAATGCTATGATCTGGATGATTAGTTTGTAGGCCCCCAGCTGCAGAGGATGGCAAGTTCAGAAATTGCTCCAACAGCCAGGGGCGGCCCATCCATGAGTCGAAGTGATGCGAGTTGCATCAGCAGTGGATTGCGGGGAGGGACAAGAGGGCAGCAGATTCAGGGTGCCTTTCAACCTCGAGTCTGCTGCTACTGCCTCTATCTTTCTAGCCCATTGTGGAACAAGCTGCACACTTTCTGTCTGCTAAAAGCAAGCAGAAAGCAAATCATCCACCTCCTTAGTGCAGAGGTTCTCAACCTGTGGTACGCGTACCCCTAGGGTACACCCACGTGCTGGGGGTATGCCATTAACTGGCTGTTATCTGCCCCATTAACACTTAATTAAGTGTTAATTAAGTTTTTATTTTTAAAAAAATCCGGATTTTTTCCAGAGCCTGAGAGCTCCCTTGTGCTTTCTTCCCTGACTAATCTATCCGATCTACAGCTGATTGTTGGGGTTAATTTATGCACGTGCATAGGTTGAGCTTCTCAGCAGCCAGCAGAGGGCTTTGTGCTCCATGCTCCTGCCTCCCAGCTCTCCTCCTAATGAATGCAGCTCCTGCTGCAGGATGACTGAGCGTTTTTTACTTTAACACAGAGACAGACATCACTTGGGTAAGTTTGGGGGTTGAGTTTGGGGTTTTTTGTACTTGGGATTTATGTTTTTTACTTTGGAAACTGTGCATGGGTGGGGTGGGGTGGAAGAGTTGAGTTTTGTACTTTGGATTTATCTTTTTTTACTTTGGAAACTGCATGGGTGGGATGGGGGAAAGAGTTGAGTTTGGGGGTTTTTGTACTTGGGATTTATGGTTTTTTACTTTGGAAACTGCATGGGTGGGGTGAGGGGAAAGAGTTGAGATTGGGGGTTGTACTTGGGATTTATGTTTTTTTACTTTGGAAACTGCATGGGTGGGGTGGAGGGAAAAGAGTTTGAGTTTGGGGGGGTTGTACTTGGGATTTATGATTTTTTAGTTCTGCAATATGGGACTTGGCTTTAATTTTTAAACTGATATTGTTTTACTATGTGTCAAAAGCCATCCTTCTTTGCCTTTTGTTTGCTCTCTCTCCCCCCCCCCCATTTCCCAGTCATAAAGGTAGCATTCTAGCGTGACACAATTAGGTAAGGTCATGAACCAGTTGTGTGTCCCAAACTACCAGCTGAGCACTATGGTCTATATCATCTTAAACCATGATTTATTTGCAATAGGTTAACCTGTAGTATTTGCCTCTAAGTTAACCTTTAGTATTTGCAATAGGTTAACCTGTATTTACACCTCCATGAGAAAACTAAAACAAGCAGTTACATTATAAATACTTCGGCTAATACCTGCCATATTGTTTATATTTTCTGTTATTTTGATACCGGGCTGAAGATGCTTATGCTGGTCTTGATATTGGGGTACCAAATGAACTGTTTTCAATTCTCTTGTATTCATATTGTTTATACAGAGTATATGAGTTCCACCCTTGAGCTGGCAGATTATCTGAAATGCACAACCAATTATTTTTCAGTAGCTTTCATGTTGAAGACAGCAGAATGATTTAGCAAAGAAGTTCTCATTGGAATGTTTACTTTTCTTCAAATCAGCTTATTGATTTTTATAGTTGACACCGAGTATTTGTGCACCTTTAGAAGAATTTGCAGGTCAAGGTAGAATCCAAAGTACCACTTCCATGAACAGAAGCTCCCTCCAAGAACAGAAGGAGGGTTTCACATGTCCTTTGTGCAAGCAGAATGCATCTTCTGTTCATGGAGTGCGTTTCTGTTCACAGAAGGATTACGCTATCCCAAGATTAATTGCACTCACATTTGTTCTATTTTACATCTTTACAAAATAAGCTTTAATAGTATTTTGTTTTGTTCAGTGCTGCCCTTGAAAAACAAAAATAAATTTCAAATACTCTGCAAGCTAACTGGTTAACCATTAGTAGATGTGAAACTGTAAGAAAGTCAAATCAATCTGTTTCATATAATCAAGAGTATAAATAGAATTTGTGTGGCACCAGCTAGAGCAGATAATGTTACTAAATTTTCCTTAGTTACATTGTAATAAAATGTTTATTTTATTTATTTATTTATTTATTTATTTATAAAGGGTCACATTCAAAGTAACATTTCCATGAATTGCAGTAAACTCCATGCTCCCCCTGAGACTGGAAGGGGTGTTCCGATTGTGCAAAGAGCCACTTATGCTCATGCAAGGATGCTTTGTACGAGTGGAACAACCATTCTCAGAGGGAGCTTGCTCTGTTGGAGTGCACTTCTGTTCAAAGAAGCATTACACTGGACGTGAGCCAAAAGGTATTTATACCCGTTTTGGGTTCTTAAAACAAAATCTTCACAAAGGATAACAACATAAAATAAAAATACAATCTAAGTACAAAATTCTTAAAACGGATAGCGCAACAGATAAAAACATGACCAAATAAAAATAGAGAAGGAACCAAATAAAATCAGACAACAGTCAGGCCAAATGTCTGATAAAAAGCCGCCTTGGGTCCCTTCGGGGAGAAAGGTGGGATAAAAATACTGTAAATAAATAAATAAATAAATAACATAAAACATTTTCACATGGTGTTGGAATACCAGCAATGAAAGGGCCAAACTAAATTCCCAAGGCAGGGAAACACAATCATGCTCATTTTTCTTGTGCTAGTGTGTTCTACTGCTGCCAGTAAAAGCTAATAAGAGTGATTACCACTTGAGGATTGAAATAGTTACTGTGTGAACAGGTGGGCTCCTCCACTGCATTTTGTGAAGCTGCAAGGTTGTGGTGGATTTCTCCATTTGCATTTTGAAAAACTGCTTCTTCTGAGTTATTAGCTGTAATGCTAACAACTGCCTCTCTTATCTCTGCCTGAAATGTAAGCAATTACATAAATAACACATTTGACAGAAAACATTATGTTTCTCAAACTGGTATCTAGAATGGGCAATTCAAATTGTCATTCTCACAGCAAAATAGTTGTTTACTGTTTAATGTTTATTTCTAAAGGAAAAAAAGCATAGAAAAACACTCTGAGGATGCAATGCTACATGCATATTGAGGTGCAAGATTTACGATGCAATCCTCACTAAGTTTAGAGTGGCGGAGTGTGTGCTCCAAGAGTGCCACTCTAAAGTGTCGCAAATGTGCCATAAAGCGTGTTTGCAATGACTCGGGTGTAAGCACTGCCAGCACTGAGGCTGGCACCGCTCACATCCCCGGCGGACTGAACCTGCCCCGGAAGACCCAGGTAAGGCCTAGTCCACTTGGTGCAGGGGCAGGGTCGACGGGGGGGGGGGGGGCAGTGGTCGGCCCAGGCCATAGGGTCCAGGCTGGCTTACACCTGGGGAGGTGCTCTGGGGCTGCCCCGGGGCAGCCCAGGATGGTCATAGGATATAGCGGCCAGCCCTTTAGGTCAGTCGCATAAAGTTAGGCAGGATTGGGCTGCCCCTTTTAATTAAATACACTTACAGCGCAATCCTGTGTAACCTTGCACCGGTGTAACAGTAGATGCACCGGTGTAAGTGCACTGGTGCATCTGCTGTTACACCGGTGCATCTACTGTTACTGTTGCAAAGTTACACAGGATTGCGCTGTTAGGATTGTATTGTGAAATGGGAGACCCAATCCTATCTTCAAGATATGCTGGCGTATCTTACGTACGTATGCCACCACAATAACAACTCCGCTGGCACAGAAGTCTGTTCACCAACGGATGTGCCATGGATGTCAGGGCAACGTTGGAAAAATGCCATGTCAGCATAACTCAGTTGTCACTTAGATGTCAGCATAACTCCACTGGTGGAGAGGCCAAAACAGGGAGGAGATGAAGGCATGGAATTGGTGGAACAAGGAGATCCTACCTCAGATCCTACTTCTCACACTTCAAATGATAGATACACCCCCCCCCCAAAGCCAGAAAAAAATGCTATGCCAATGACAGAGCTGGTGGAGGCAGGAGGAACCCCACAGGGAACAATGGGGAAGGGAAAGCCACTGCCACCGTTTTCACCGTACCCGCCACCATTTTTGCCTCGCCCCCCATTTGCCGCCTGGTGTGGGGGCCTCAGGCGTGCCCCGCCACTGCATGGTGTTAAATTCTGGATGAGGCCTGTGTTGCTTGCCTTCTGCTGCGGCTGGATGGCTAGACAGCAGCTTTGTGGAGTAGCCAGTGTGAGTTCTAGACCTGCCTCCCTCTCTTCTTTTGTCCCTGCCATGGATGTTTCAGTCATAGAAAAGGTGAGTGCCTTGCTGGCTGGAGTACATCCCTTGGCTGGGCTCAAACCCATCTCGCCTGGTTCCCAGCCGGCATCTTTGTGCAATGAGCTACCAGGACACTGCTTTGCCTGCATGCTGTTGAGACTCCACTTGTGACCTGTTCCAGTCCCTCCATTTGTAAAAAGGTTCAAAAAGGTAGTGAATGTCCCCACCCTAACCATGGAGAGAGTTGCGTATTTGTTTCTGCCCTATTGGTGTGGTCAAAAAGTCATTCCTTGGATGTGTGTGTTTGTGTGGGTGGGATAAGGGGACTTGAATCCTGTGTGCAAGAGTTCTTTGCTTTTGCCTCTTCTTTGCTGATGCCAGTATAGGGGTGGTGGTGGTGTGGTATCCTTGTGTTATTTTGTGTGTGTGGTGTCCTTGGGGCACCTCCCATGGTACAGGTGCCTGTTGCTATGCTGTTTATTCCCAGTGGCTAGCAGGGGGTGCCCCCCTGCATTGTTGGCCACTCATTGACTCTGCACCTGCCCCTACCACCTGGTCTGTTCACCCTGGTGGTGCTTTTCTGGCTGCTGGTGTTGGGACTGGGTGAATCGGATGACTGGCTCCTTGGACATCACACTGATGACACATGGACATTATACCAATGATGCACAGATGTCATGCCAACATTGTGCCAAAGTTCTGTGGATAATGGGCTGTATCGGAGTTTCTATGGATGCTGTTGGCGTTTCTGAGAACAGCTGCACCACCGTTACTGGGAGGGATGCACTAGCATGGCATTGCCTGGATAGGCTTAGGATATGATGGGCATTGCGCTGATGTCCATGCAACATTGGCATGGCATCCTAATAGGATTGGGCTGAAAAATACTTATACTGTTCAAAAATATATTGTACAGTATATATTTATACAATAACAGGAGGCAGTTAAATGAAAATGTTATTTTTTCTTTAATATCAAATGCAAAGTATATAGGTTTTTAACAAAGTGCTGAAATGAAAAAAAAATGTATACTTACAAGTTCATCACAAACAGGAGCAGTATTCTGAGGTAAAACACTGATACCATTACAAGATTCTACAGTACAAAAGAGTTGAAAAAAATATTAATATTAGGTATTAATTATTCTTTTCTCTACGTTGTGTAAAACTGACTAGGATGAGAAAGGAAAGAGCAAGTTCAAAACGCAGCCTTTCAGGGCTCAATTCAAGCCCACTTCCCCTTATTTAAATCCAAATTCTCTTTTCAAAAGAATTTCGGTGAGGTGGATAGTCTTCAAGTAAATTCTCACCTGAACTTCAGAATTTCTAAACAAAAAACTGTTATTGAGAACTGTGGTTAATTTTTTTTAGTGAATTACTGCTCATAGATTATAGATCCTGAGTGAATTGACCCCAGTTGAACGAAACAATGTCGTACCAGATGAGCTGTACATCTTCATTTGCATCACGCAGAGGCTGGCTGACACCCATTGCGGGGATGACGTGATGACACAGCACGCACGCCCCTGCATCATTGCATCACCTCCCGCTCCTGACATCACACTCCTGCTTCCAGAATGGATCCGATTTGGAGCTAAATGGAGGCAAGGGCGGGTCAGCCCTTCAGCACTCCGCTTGCCACTCTGACTGCTTGGAGAGCGCTCTGCCCACCCTGCTGCAGGGGTGTGGGGTGTGTGGCCCACATCTCCTACATCGGTCTAGCAACGCTACTGGCATCACAGTATAAATCCAGTCAGTTCAAAAGGCATTCAGATAAGTATCAGAGTTCAATGACTATGCTCATAGATTCGTGCTTCCATATGCATATTTTCCTTGCTGGGTTAAAGAATATATTTTTCAAGATATGCAGTAAAGCAGCAGTTTTCAAACTGGTGGATTGTGATCCACCAGGAGAACCGGATGTTGGCCCTTAAAGGGTGGGGACAGTGTGATAGTGGCGGTAGCGCTCCCAGGAATTGTGCTGCTGCCTGGAAAAAGTGCTCTTTTTTTAACTTACCGGGGGTCTTGGCAGCCCTCTGGCAGGTTCGTGGAGGCCCCTGGACCCCTGTGCAGACCACCCTGTGCTGTAGATTGTCGCTCCAACATGTTTGCGACCACTTCCAGTTTTTGTCTGAAAACAGGAAGTGGTTGCAAACGCATCAGAGCGGCGATCTACAGCGCGGGGAGGCCCACAGGCCTCTCCATATCCTCCGAAGGGCCACCAGGATTCCTGGTAAGTTAAAAAAGATTTTCCCCGCTGGCGGCGCGATCCTCAGGAGTGCCACCACCGCTGTCCTCGCCCCCGCAAGCACTCACAGTTCTCCCTGCCTTGCGGGGAGAACTTTGAGAACCACTGCAGTAAAGGATTCAGATCAAGGGTTAGTAAAATGGTAGAATAGATGAATGTTACTTTTATAAATTGATTTTATTAAACAAACTGGTAGCCCTGACCAAGAATATACCTTAGTGAAGGATAATCTTTTGGGGAATGATATAAAGTTCTAATACCTGCATAAAGGAATATCTTGGTAGTCCAAAGGGAGATAGGAGGGGTCATGGAAACTGAGCCAAGCAGATTTTGACCCACTTCCCAGGAACAGAATTGCACAAATGCAGATCACTGGTGATCTCCTGCTGCTCTTTCAAATTCCTTTACACTTATAAGGTCGCAATCCTATGCTCCCACTACACCAGTCTTAGTGGTATAGGATTTGATGGAAGTCTCTTCTGCTGGCATGAACAAAGGATCCCAACTAAGTTATGCTGATATAAATAGGACACTGGTGTGACAGGGCTACAATATTGCTCTGCCTGAGTGCTACTGGTAATTCATTTTATCTTTAATTTGGAAATGTAATCCAGAAATCATGTTTAAAAGCATGCCTTGCTCAACTAATTTATACTCTTTTCTGAAGCAAAAGAACCAAAAAGAACCATACATCCACAGAAGGTGAAAATTCACAATCACTTACCACCAGAGCAGTTTGGTAAAGCTTGTGACATTGTAGAACTATTCACAATTCCTTTGATTTGGTCACAAGAAACACAGTTATTTGAACTGGCAGATGAAGTTAATAATGGTCTTAATACCTAGGAAAGCAAGCAAGATAATATTAAAAACAACTGGTATTATTATTATTATTATTATTATTATTATCATTAATAATAATAATAATAATTCAGTTTAATGTGAAGGGTTAAATTATTTACATGATCTAATAGAACTACAGTAGACTGCTCTGGGGGTGGCGGCGCCACTGTACCTTATTGAAAAGCTGTGCAAGTCCGCCGCCCACTTCTTCCCTCTAATGCCGCGTTGTAATAGTCTAAAATGCCTGTTAAAAGGGGAAAAAACGTGACTGGAAAGGACTTCCAGCTGTGCGTGCAACCGGAAGTCACTTCCAGTCGCAGTTTTTTCAGGCATTTTAGATTATTACAACGTGACACCAGAGGGAGGAACTGGAAGAAACAGAACCCCCATGGATGCAAAGGGTCAACTGTACTACAAAACAGAGAGTAATTATATTTATTTCATGCAGGGTGTAATTCCCTGCACAAAGATCTTCCCTGCGCAAAGATCGGCTGACGGAGTGTCTGCTCCATTGGCCAACGGTGTTGCAAAAGTGCCATAAAGCACTTTTCAGCACCTCAGGAGTAAGCGGTGCAGGCACAGAGACTGTCACCGCTCACTCCACTGCCCTCTAGAACCTGCGCTGCCAGATGCAGGAAAGTGTTGCACCGGGTGGTGGGAGGGCGTGGGGAGGGCGGGCTGGGGTGGCGGGGGCGATTGAACGGTCAGGCCAGGGAGGGGAGCGGGATATTGGCAGCGCGCTCCACTGATATCCTATCCCCCTTCTCGGGCCTGGCTGGCCTTACATGGCCTCCGTGGTTGTGCGCCAGCTAAATAGCTAAATTTTTCCAACTTTGCTGGAAATAGCTGGCGCACATCTGAGGAGGCCCATTTGGGCTGCCGTGGCTTACACCGAGGAACTCCAGCACCACCGGTGCGGACTACATCCTGCGTAGGTGCAGCGGCCAGCCGGCCATTTAGGCTGGTTGGTGCATCTTATGCAGGATTGGAATGTTAAGTCTGTGACACGCTGGCTGCGCTGCAGTGTGTATAGCAGCATCCGCGCACGGCTGAAAAATCTCTCCGCAATGCAGGAGAGCTGTGTTGTGGTGCTAACAAAGTTGGAAAAATTGAACTTCAGCTAATGAGAGGCCACATTTGGTGCTGTGGGGGTGGGACAAGGAGCAAAGCGTTGGCCAATGAGAATCAAGTCTGAAAAGACTCGATTCTGATTGGATAACAGAGAGAAGGGGGCAGGGTAGGACATCTTACTTGGACACTTCTCCGTGCAGCTTACTTGGATGCTTCTCCGTGCAGTGTAGACAGGGTGCATGCGGCATGCGTGGTGTGGTGCGACACGTCTGCTACTCTTGCGCTGTAACGGGACGCACCGCACTGAGACATAGGTGGTGTGTAACAGGTTTTAGTCTGCTATATTGATACTTTGACCTTGTTCTAGTAGGTATTAAAAGTCAAACATTATTAGATAACTGAATAAGCTATACATATTTTTGTTACTATAATGCTATTTCTATTGTGTTTCTACAGTTATTAAACATTAAACTTACATTTTTAATTGCAGAATTCAAAATTATGTAGAGCAGCGTTTCTCACACTTTTCGGATTACAGAGCTCTTTACAATCCTAAACAGAGTCTCAGGGAGCCCCACTGGCACATGCTCAGAGTCTCAGGAAGCTCCAGAGTAGTGGTGCATGCACAGAGTAGTGCCGTGCTGAACAGGTGGAGGCACTTACAGCGCAATGGCCGGCTGCTGCATCCTGCGCAGGATGTGGGCTGTGCTGGTGCAGCCCAGGCTCATCTCAGTGGAAGTTTATCTCCTTCCCTCGGTGTAAGCACCGGAGGTCCCAATGGGTATCCTCAGATGTGCACCAGCTCTTTAGCTGGTACGCATCCAGGGAGGTCATGTAAGGGCCCGATCTGGGAAGCAGCCTTGGGATTTCGGCACATCCCCGCCCCTTCCAGGCCGGGCCAGCCAATGACCCCCTCACTCGCCACGCCCTCCCGCCGACCAGCCTAGGACTTACCTGGGTTGGCCGGCGCGAAGTCCGGGGGACGGCCTCTGTGCTGGCACCACTTACTCCTGAGGAGCCGCAAAAATGCTTTACGGCACTTTTGCAACCCCTTAGGTTGGCGGAGCGAGAGCTCTGCCAGCCTGAATCTTGGCAGGATTGGGCTGCCTGGGTGTGATCATGGAGCCCGAAAGGGTCTCAGGGAGCCCCAAGGATTCTAGGAGCACACTTTAAGAAATGCTGATTTAGAGAAATTAGAACATATCTTTTCATTCAATGTTTTGTTTAAAACTATAGGTTGTCACCAAAAGTTTCTAAAACCTATATGATCCTTCATAGGTGTTCATCATGATCCATTAAAAAATAAAAATAACACTATCTCTGCACCCAACATATACAGAACAAATGACATCAACTACACCTGTAAAGTGACTGTATAAAAAATCAAGTATACCTTTCCCCCTTTATTTTATATTCATATTCTACATAGTAAAGGTACATAGTACATACAAAAAATAGAGGTACAGCAGCACATGGGGGGGGAACTAAAGAGATGGTTTGGTGTTTGGGCCCTCCCCCCCCCATGTGCTGCTGCTGCAACATCAATTTTTCAGAAGGCTGAGGCACTTACCCAGGGCCAAAAATGGAATACAAGGCACAAGTCGATCTAAGTTCAAAGTATCAAATCCCCCAGATAATTTGCTCTTTAATTTACCCCAAAATGACTTTCCCACCCAGATCCCCCCAATTATTTTTATGTTAAAAACTTTCATTACTGTCCCAGATCTTGCCAACATTCATTTTTCTTCTAAATTCCCACCAAACAAGAATCTCCCCATATTCCCCAAATTAATTTATCTTCTGCTTCCTCCTTAAAAGGAAAGAAAAACCCCTTTTCTCACTGATCATATGGTTCTGTTGCTCCTTCAGTTCTCATCCAGGAGCAACTCAATCCTGCACATGAATTATCAAGCCTCTATTTTCCAGTCTCCACTTTCATTTTAAAGGCAGGAGAACAAAGCCCCTGAAATGTAAAAAAAAAGCTCAGCCAGCCGACCAGTCAGCAGCCACCTACCAATGTCAGAATAGTATATTTATTTATGCTCAAACATATTTATTTATCTAACATGCTGATTTTTATTAATGTTATACTGATTTTTATTAATGTTATGCCATTTTTGTCATTAAGATGGTGGTTTGACACACTGTGAGTGAAGCTGCAGGAGTTCCAAAGTAACAATTTACCGGTACATATGAATGGAAGAGTCCTGCCTGATCAAACCAAGGTCCATCTAGTTCAGCATTTGCTTCCCACTGTGTCATATCAGATATTTCCAGGCCACAAGCAGGGCATGAAGGAAACACGTCACATGCTGTTGCTCCCCAGTAACTCATTTTAAGTGGCACATTGCCTTACAGACCATGGATATACCATATAGCCATTGTGGCTAATTGCTGTTGATAGAGATCTATCCTCCATGAATTTGTATAATCCCCCTAAGCCATCGCCACATCTTATGGCAATGAATTCCATAAGGTATGCACTGAATGAAGGATAACTTTTTTTTGTCTCTCCTGAATATACTGCTTATCAAATTCATTGAGTGACCCCAAAGTCTAGAATTATGAGAAAACAAAACCTCTTTCTTCATGCCATGAATTATTTTATAAACTTCTACAGTATCATGTCTGCACTTAGAATCCTAGACCCCAAATGCTCTAGTTTTTCCTTGGTTTTTTTTGTGCGATTGTCTACCAAAAAATAACATGAGGAGGTGGTGCAGTCTGCATTGCATTCCATGATCCAGCAGCTAACAGTTGTATCTCAATCAACTGGCATAAGCTTTTGAATGACTGATGTAGGACAGACTCTGTAGTTGCAGAAATTTGGTTCCAGCAACAGATAGATGGGATTTTACTTCTCAATATTAACATACATAGCACATACTTCTGCTAATCAAAACAGTAGATGATATAGGAAGGTCTGATTCCATCAAGTGGTAATGAAAGGATAGGCTGCAGCTTACAAATAAAAGGCAGGTTTCTCAGCAGCAGCAGTAGGTAAGGAGGGGAAGAAAGGAAAAGGAGCACCCAGATGACACTTGGGAACCCCATTCTCCCCTAATAGTAGGAAGAACATATTTGACTCCCTCTCCCCCCAGCAGCTGGTTTTTGCCCTCACATTGCAGTAGATCCACAAGGAATCCTGTTTCTGCACATATACTGCTGCTACTAGAATAGGTCCATAGTCTATGAAGTTTTTCTTACTAATTAATCTATATTTATAAAACATGAAATATGGATACATATATGTAGACAATGTTTTCTGCCTAAAAAATATTGCTCCCATCCCAATAGATGAAAGATTTAAAAATAATATCGTTACAATCAAAATTACCTTATTTCATGCAGTCAAAATGCAGTACTGTCTTATAGTTTA
Organism: Plestiodon gilberti rubricaudatus; assembly: GCA_026170595.1. NCBI lineage: Eukaryota > Metazoa > Chordata > Lepidosauria > Squamata > Scincidae > Plestiodon > Plestiodon gilberti. The sequence goes on along the minus strand of JANXHW010000001.1, from coordinate 218,431,059 downwards.
ACTGTAATGCTGATTTTTTATCTAATGTCATTAAAATCCAATAATTAATTTAAAGCACATATATTTTGATTAAGACGCTTGATAAAATAAATAAAAGATCTCAATCTTACTGGTATAGTTTCTACATTAGTGTTGAGTGCTTCATCAGTAGTGTTGGTATCAAGAGATAACACAGAATTTCTATGTTGTGTCATTAATGAAGGCAGAAAATGAATATTGTATGAATGCAGCTGCAATTGTGGTAAATGAGAACATGTTGCATCTTCTGAATGAGTTTGTTCTGGTAATCTTTGATATTTTCCATGGCCTTCATCACAATAGTTTTGCGTAAATGGCTGCATTTTTTCAAGCACTGCATTTTCATTTTCTCTAATAACGGTGTATTTCAAGTGATCAATTGTGGTTTTGTCCATTGTACTTAAGCAGGTATCTTGACTGGAGTGAAATCCTTCTTCAACTGGTTTATAAATCAGATCACTCTTCAGGTTAACGTTTTCAGAATTAAATGCATTCACAAGTCCATTATCCATACTTGAAACTCCACTAAGGGTTATATGATTTTCCACAGATACAGTTAGACTTTCAGGCTGAATATGTTTGATCTCTGTGGAGACATCTAATTCTACTAGGCCACTTTTCATCTTGGTAGGAGTTTCAGCTTCAAAATAAATTTTTAAAAAATTAAGCAAAGAAACACATTGAACATAAAGGCCCAATTCTAAACATATGTTCACTGGTCATATACATATACAAGACTACACCTCTGCACCTCATCCAGAATAAAAAACCTGTCCTTGATTCTGTACATGGATTAGAATTCTTCCTCTACACATAAACATTCCTTGGAAGAATGGCAAAATAACCAGTTGTGTTTTAACTTTTAATTTTATGAATACAAATATATGAGCACTGGTTAAAGGATATTAAGTAGTAACACAAATTTGTTTTAAGTGATCTGAGCATGTACTCAAGGTTGTACGTACTTCATTAGTACAGTACTAACGTGCATGCTTGCTGTTCAAACATCTAAACACATCAATAGCGATTAGTCAGTGTTGCAGCCTTTTCCAAGTATTTGAAGTGCTACATGATTTCTTCTGAGGCCACTGTCTACTTGAAGAGGCTAACGTATTCAAATTAGTTATAACTAAAAGTTCTTTCCATTTTTTTCTGACAACACCTGTGTAACATGAAGATTTACATATTATTACACCAGTATAAGCTGGTATTTTAAATATCACTATGCCTAGTTTGGGAAATGTCAGATTTCTCATTAATAATGTTATTTCCTTCATAAGAAGTAAAATTTTAGAATTTCAAACATAAGGCAGACAATGTGCAAGTCAAATACCGTATTTCTTCGAGTCTAAGACGCCATAGATTCTAAGGCGCACCTTTACTTTCAGTACCACCAGCAGGGGAAAAAAATCAATCGATTGTAAGACTCACCTCCCTTCATTGAATCTACCCGCTCAGCACCAACTCTCCCCAGCATGTCTCCTGCAGCTGAGGATGACTGAGTGCACTGCCTTTGCATAGCATTTCTGGCCCCGCCAGAAAGTGCGATTTCCTTCGTTACCTGGGCTTGGGGGAGCTTCAGGGAGGCCTGCGCAACCCTCTGCAGGCCTCCCTGATCTTCAGTTCGGCGAAAAACAGCGATTTTTGGGCATTTCTGGTTTTTGCGAAAACCGGAAATGGCTGAAAATCACTGGTTTTTGCCGAACTGAAGATCAGGGAGGCCTGCAGAGGGTCGCGCAGGTCTCCCTGAAGCTCCCCCAAGCCCCAGTAAGTAAGAATATAGCATTTTGGGGTGCTTTTTGGAGACCTTCGATTCTAAGACGCACCCCATTTTTTGAAATGCTTAATTGGGAAAAAACATGCGTCTTAGAATTGAAGAAATACAGTAGGTACCGTTGGCAGTTAAACTCCAATACAAGGTATCAAATCTAGTATGTACCAGCAAGTTGTACACACAATGAAGTAAATACATACCAAATAAACACAGCTAAAAAGTATAAAATGTACAGGATTTTTGTTTATAGAGGGCTATTCTAGTCTTCTATAATTTTCAGACTAGACCCTGCCACTTTGGAACAGAATGATTATGTCCGGATAGCCCAACCTATGATTGCCATTCTCTCACATGAAATGAATGTGTAAGTAGACAACAGGAGCCAAATAAATACATGTTGTGTGGTGGGCACTTTATATATTATGGATTAAAGGTATATGCTTATGTCTGAAATCACCACACATCGATACGAAACCAACCACAGTGTAGTGTGTGCATGTGTGCATTGCTTCAGCCATGGTATTGCGAAAGGTCAACTTCTCACATTAAGATGTCTGAAAGAAACATCAATTTGTCTCTCCATTCCACCACATATACTGTACAGTATTTGCAGCATTATCCATTCTTGAAACCACATTTCATGCTCTACACCTGCATGAGGACAAGAGCCTCTCAAGACTCCCTGCTTGCATACTTATCCAGGGTGGTAAATGGGCCACCATCACTTTACACTTTTATAAGCCACATGCATGTCTGCACAAATGCAACAGTTCTATATCTGTTGTCCCCACTTTTTAACATGTTTGCAGCAAGAAGCCCGTGTACCCAGTGTGGCAAACGTGATTGCCACAAAAAAGTGTGAAAGAGCCGTGATGCAACCACCTCAAATGTGGTGGTGCACTGCCCGCTCTTATTGGAAAATGCCTCCCCTCGTTCCTCCTTCATGACGCAGGTGTGTCATTACATTACATTACGTCACGTCACATTACATTATTAGATCTCTCTCTTTCTCTCGCTCTCTTTCCCTCACCTTCCCTCTCCACAGATTCCCGCCCTTTCCCTTCCATCATCATTGTAGCCACTTGTCCTCGTTTGTGTAGGGGAGCCGTTGGCGGCGCGGGGGTGGCGGCAGCGAGCGGAGCTCCACCTGAGGAACAGCTGCGACGGCACGCGCAAGGCTGAGGCGGGAAGCCAAACCGGGTCCTCTTGCCTGCCCTCTTCCTCCGAGCCGCTTGTGGCGCGTGCGCCAGAGGAGGCCGGGCGGGGCAATAACGCCCCCTCACTGTGGTCGCTACTATTAATGGCAGGGATTATTTTCTACCTCTTTTTGCAGCCCGCCTATCTTCCCATTAGTCTTCCCGGTGCTTTAAAAAACAAACAAACTGCCAAGCCTCGTATAGAAAGGAAAGTGTTTTCCAGCGAAGGAAGCCTTGATTAAATGCCTCTCACTGCACGATTTTCATTAAGTTTTGGTCAGCTCTGAAGCTCGATGATTAAAAAAAGCTGAAAGTTCTCTTAAATCGGCAAACAAACATGAAACATCAATAAGGACACTAGATAAATTCAGAATTCAATGCTCGATTCTCGAATAGGCTACATATTACCTGAGCGAAAACCATGTCGTAGGCATTCTGCTTCATTTGCATAAGAGAGACATGCACTTTGTTCTTCATGCATTGTTTTGGTCTAGTCTAGAAGACTGATAGACACTCTGCACTCATTTTGGTTTATTCATTAAATTCACACACTACAGCTAGAAGTAGAACGTTTGGTCAGCCTTTCTTCTCCTCATCCCCTTGCTTGTATCATGATAGCAGCATACAGGTCTAAACATCCGAATCAAGAAGTAACTTGGATACTAGAGTAGGTCTGGTCCTTAGAAAAAAAGATGAATACAACAAAAAATTGTTTTTCATAAGTCACCTACACCTTGCAAGAGTTACTTACACACACACACACACACACACACACACACACCCTGTCCTTGTTAGAAAAATGCCAGGGTTTGAAGTGTGAGAGGATCTGTATGGTGCACAGCACAGGTTATCTGGCAGGTATGAAAGGGGTAGATTTTGTTTTTGCCCACAAACAATGCAACATTGGCATGAGTACACCAATTTACATGAGTGGCTGGCTGCTGGGCACTTTCACTTCTTCCCATAGATAAAAGCACAACGGAGCAGCATGTTGGTGAAGGAACTAAACCAGAGTGCCCTGCTGAGTGTGTCACCATCTGAAGGGATGGGTAGATTCCACCAGCACATCTACTTTTGTCCCACAGAACTGAGTAGGAGCCAGCCCCAATTATCTGATCTCCAACCAGGTTCTGATAGGATCAAGCATACAATGATAGATGGTAACAGAAGACATTTCTCATGGTATCATCTTCATTCACGTTTTGTGATTCACATTTTATGTAAATGCTGTAGTTGGGTTGCCAACCAACATCCTCTTGCTCAGGCTCTCAAATGCCCAACATTTCATTGCACTCTAGCATTACACCAAAGAAACCAAACTCAGAAAACAAAATAAAGATGTAAGCATTATTTATAAATTGGCAATAATTTTTTATTTATATAGCACCAACCATGTACATGGCACTTTACATAGAGTAAAAAGATAGGTCTCTGTCTTGAAGGCTCACAATCTAAAACAGAAACAAGTAAAACAGGAGAGGAAGCGGAGGGAAACGAAATGGGTACAGAAAAAGTCTAGGGAAGAATATGTAACTATTTATTACTGTATGTACTCTTACTTAGGCTTAGTCACAATGTAGTATGGAAACTAGGGGGTAGATTTAAAGGAGGTGGCATCAGAGGCATTGTTGGAGGAGGTGGCTGAAGAGGAAAGAGGCAGGGAGGGCAGAAATGTTAAAGGAAGTGTTAAATGAAAACACTTGGACGATTGAGGATGGTGGAGCTGGAGGATAAGGGAATGTCACTGACAGGCACATATCAGGATATGAGAGCAGAGGTAAAAATGAGGGGGACAAGGCCATACAGGGTTCTGAATGCAAGGGCGAGAAGTAGTGTTAGTGTTAAAGATATTAGGAGCTCTCGGGCACAGCACTATTGGGGAACCTGCCCCATCCTCCAGCTTGTTCCCCTTCCCCTCAAGCGTAGGCACAGCTTGCTTAGCAACTGCAGTTGGTCGTGGTGACAGCAGCAGCAGCAGCAGCGGTAGTTCACCACATCTGGCTTGCCATCGGAAAGCATTGCTGAATCCAGTTACATTTTCCACTGGGAGATGAAGAAAAAAAGATGCCCACCCAAGCACTTATTTTCTCACACCCCTAAGGGTCAAGGGCCAAGGCAGTCATGGACTTGGCTTTCTCTCCAATTGCAAGGTCACCATTGGCTGCTAGGAGGTGGATAGAGGAAATGCTTAGGCACACATTTCTTTTCCCCTTCCAATGTTCCTTTCCCCAGCAGCCAAGCAATATTGCTGCTGTTAATGCTGCTGCCACCACCCCAGCCCGAGGTAAGGGACCGTGTGACATTCCACTCCTTCATGGATATGTTAGAAGGGGGCAGATTAGAATACTCCTCCTGGGGTGCTAAGAAAGGCATGGCCTCCCTTCTCCTTCACCTTTCTAGCTACCTGGGAAGGTAAAGAAGTCTCTGTACACTTATTCCTCAGCACCCCAGGTGTCCAGAGGCAGTTGCTACAAGAGATAGAGCAAATTGCTCTCTGTCTCTCCTCTCCCACCCTCTGGCAAATTGACTTCCTCAGAGGCACCCCTCCATCATTGCAGAGGCTTCGAAGGAGCCTTTGGACTTTGGCCAGTACTTAAGCTGGCTGATCCAACATGGCCCATGATGAGAAACTTATACAGGATGCAGAAGTGGACAGGCACCCAGGGATTTAAGGAGGGGGTATGACATGGTTAGAGCAATGAGAGTGGTGTGGATGACTTTTGCAGTTGAGTACTGGAGAAGTGAAACGAGGTATCTGAGGTTAGACAACAGGAGACCTGAGAAGAGAAAGTTACAGTAAGGCAAGAGATAAGCAAGCCACACCAGATTTTTTGCTGACTGGATAGGGAGGGTTATATTTCTGCAATTGCAAGAAATTATTATTTTAGCTTGAAAGTAGAGAGAATTCATTAGATAGAATAAATTGGGTCCCAAGTATTCCAAATTTTGCAATAAAGTGACAGGTGCCTACGGTAATTCTATGCATCTACAAAAAGTTTTAGTTGTGAATACACCACTTGTGAATGCAGATATGGAACAGTAAGTCCAAGGTAGCCAATTATAAAATCATACTGTACATTCTAGCCTATGCCATTCTTGCATTCAAATTACAGATATGGAAAATGGAAACACAGTTTAAGTAATACTTGGGGAAATTACCTTAGTGTCTGGCAATGCATAATGAGTATGCCATATCAATTCCTCCTCATTGATATCCATGCATGCGTTGGTTTTTAATTTTGTCACATGTACTTTCAGAATCAATTCATGATCTACACATTTTAACAGCAAAATGTTTCTGGGCTGCTTTGGACAATACTCTAAAATGTTTGACCACTCCATGCATTGAGACGTGTGTTCAGAAAGAATGCACACGCTGGTTCCTCCCTTCACATTTCATTTAATCGCATGGTGGGGTGGTCGTTTGTCTGAACTTCCCCTCTACTCTAAGGTTTATCAGAGCTTGTAGAGGGGCAGTTTGGAAGAACTCCCCCCCCCCCGTAATTAAAGAAAGTGCCTAAATTCACTGAAACATAAACAGAGGGGGCAAGACATGACAATTCCATGAGCATGCATATCTTATCACATGAGGCTGACTGGATGTTTAAATCATCAGCCAAACAGGCCCAATGTTAGCTGTACAATTCTTTTTAACATGAAAGCCTTTGGAATGTCTATGGATGCTGTGAAAAATGAAATTACCACCATTTCCATAAGATAAGATCACACATAGAATAATATTAATTTCTTTATTAAGGATAACCTATGTTTACTGTGCATTTAAGATTTACAACCAAACATTATTTACATGCAGTTGACATCCTAAGATAATACAAACCAGTTCTGCTTAGAAATTACAATTTGTGTCAAATAAAGATTACATGACACTCAACCATCCAAACACTTGCAATAAAACTCAGGGCATCCTCAGCCAATTATATATTTACATTCCCTTAAAGAATGCAAAATTGCATTGATAATGCACTAGTTATCTATGATTATATTTGAAACATCTAAAACCTGAGTCAAGCCTAAAGTATGTTCTTAATAAAAAAAATCCTACAAATGATTTCTTAAAATTAATAGATTGGACAGTGGTCAATACAAAGAGCATATCTCTACTGTTCCAAAACATTGCCTTTTTAACTTGCCACAGTGCTCTGACTGGATGTTCATGCTGCATTCCAGGTGCTGTCTTCTTCCATAATTTTCTTGCCTATTCACTGATCAAGCATGTTATGCCCATAACAGGGGGAGTGAGGGCTGTTGTCCAAAAATTACAGAGCAACACTTCTGATCTTCATTAACACTCCAGGCCAAGGTGTTGTATAACACACAAAAATATATTTTCCACCTCGGGACAGAGAGACCTTTTCCACTCCACCTTCAATGTGTTCTAGTTATTAGAAGCTCTGGAGTATCAAAATTGTAAGTTAAAAACATGTGAAGGCATTGTATGATCTTTTCATAGCCATCAAATCATAAAAATCAATTTACTTGCTGTAGTAAACCCTTAGTTTGTTTTATGTAAAGGCTGCTTTGAGAACTCTTTTTAATGCTCATGTCTTCAGGCTTTTGGTTAGTTTTATGCCAGCCATGAGCACTCACATTCTTTTGTATTTTATTGATTTATTTAAAATGCTTTAATTTCTATTACACATTCTCTGACAATATAAATTCAAAATGTGTCATGCATTGTTCTTTTCCTTCAGCATCTCTAGGTTTGTCATTCCAGATTTGACCCATGACTTATCCAGGATATTTATTATGTTAAAAGGCTTTCTCCATTTTCCATGACTGCACATGAGCTGGAAGCCACTTAAATAAGGCATAAGGACAGACAAGTTGCAATACATGAATCAGGCAGAATCTTGTACTGTTGGCAAGTTTTGCATCTGATGGCAAAACGTTCTGAAGCCCAAGGAAATATGAGATGCAGCATGACAGGGGCTTTCATCAGGGTTCAACAAGACATTTCTTGTGCGTCTCTCAGATATACAACATCAAGTGGACATGTGTTTGTTTTCCTCAGTTATATTATACCCCATTAATTATTGTGAATTCAGCAGTTCCATTCCCCAAGTTTATAGCAGAGAACCTTTACAAATTAATGTACAATAACTCCACAGTGTAAGAATGTCCTGTATCTCTGCTTAAGGTATCGAAACACATACATGCAGGTTCATTCAAAAGTAAAATAAAATAAGTTGTGAGAAAGTATATGGTCACAAATATTAAAGGTAAAAAAAGGTTAACTGTCATAGTTTTAGACAAGTTTCCACTGAGCCATGGCAATATAAGCTTAGTTTCAAACATAATTTTCCCCACTTAGTTTGTTACATTACGTTTGCCATTTTCTTTTAACATTTAGCTTAATGAAATGCCTTTATTTAAGGTGAATGCCCAGAGTTGATTAAAAGAGAAACAGCAGATACATGAACTGATGGTCTGCTACTGGTACATTTAAAGTCAGATTATTTTTGTTGACATAAGGTTGGAATACACACATTTCATTCCTTCATTGATAGAATACAAGTAGACAGATTTTTACATAAGAAGCAATCAGATGTACACCAAATGAAAGACAGGTGTATACACATTTTCACCTGACCGCCTTGCAGCTCTCCTACAAATACAGAAAATGTCAAAAGTCATCTTTTGCGGAAAAGAAAACTCTTCTGAAGAATAGCAGTGATGGACCCATGTACCTGTCCCCAATAACACTTGTTTACATACTCTTGAATAGTTTAAGACCAAATATTATCTCCAACTGCTGCTTGTCTTCAGTCACTGATCAGAAGAGTTCTCACCCCCAACACAGGGCGACTAGTTGACTGGCTGTTAAGGAATCACTTGGTGGAGTTTTTGCCAAGACTAAACAAGTCACGGATGTCACACATAGCTTGTTTGATGTTTTTGCCAAAGCGATGAGAATTCTAAATAATAAAAAGATAGGAAAGAACTAGAAATCCAAATTCACAGGGAGGCTCTTTCGATACCGTCTACAACATAAAATTCATTATGTAGTATAACATGAGGAAGTGACATTATTCCTTTTGATTTTTAAAGGTAAAACATGATCTCTTACAAATTTTTAAAAAGACAGAAAAAATCTGTTCGATTCACATCACACAAATTTAGTAGGGATTTATACATACAGAATTAATTGAATGATTGGTTGCGGGGTGGGGAGGAGGAGAAAAAAATAAAGATTAATGTGTTAAAGGAGCAGTGGAAAGATCCAACCCACTAAGTTAAGCACTCTATGAAGCTCCAGTTCAGAGTGCTAAGTTAGGACCTAGCCCAATATCGATCTGCTCAAAGTTCTATCCATGAGATGGTGTACTATTTTCCAAATAGCATGTTCGTTGCTGTTTACAGCTGTTTATAAGGGTAAAGAATACAGTATTTTGCTTTTCAGACAGAAGCCTCACTGTTAAATGGTCAAAAACAAAGATTAACAATTGATTTATTTTCTGAACTAGCATGCCTGTCTTCTTGCAACATACTATGGCCTCTGTTGTGTAGGCTGATCTATAGGGAAATGGTGCTGCAGTTTGGGTCAGTACCCAAATGTAGTCCCCTCCTACTGTATGAAATTAATGAAATTCACAGGGTCTAATTAAATTAACATGTATTCTGACCAACAGCACTGGGTCCTAAAATGATTCAGCTATAATAGTGTTGATAACAATGTATCAACGTTATTGCTTTCCTGTGGCACAGTAAGTACCTCAGGCAGGTAAAGAACCAGGCATCTAAAAACATTAAGTAGTTGGAAAAGATAATAAAAATCTCCTAAAAACAAATTTTAAAAAACAGTACGCTTATGAGAAAATGGCTTAGATAACCCAAAGAAAAAGATATGGAACGACCGGATAATACAATTAGCATTTTTCTAAGTTTTCTAAGTTACCACCATCCAGCACCAGGATAGCTGGGAGAAGTTAACTGCACAGTTGAATAAGTATGCCAACTCTACAAGTACAGATATATCAGGAATATTTAACCAATAATAAGTTTTTGTTTCTTACATGACCAAGGAACAATTTTAATGGTAATAGCATGGAGTGGATTATAATGGCTCAGTTCAGACAATGGTTTGGAGGCCTGGGAGCATGCCATTGGTTTATGTGCTCCCTCCCCCCTGGAATGCTGATTTCCTTCTCCATTTTCATTTTGTTCTAACAATGGTCTGCCTTGATGTTAGCTGACCTTCAAACCATGGTTTGTAAACATAATACTAATTGTAGTTTGCTTCACTCATACATCACAGCAAAATATTATTATAACAACCTGGAAATGGAGGACAGAGTTAGCATGTGAGCTCAAGGCTCATTCTCAGTTCTCCAAACCAAGTCATTATCTCGACGCAATCAGACATAATGTAAAAACTATATTATGTGCATGAACAGAGTCAAGGTTTGCATGCTCCCTTCTCTTTTTCATGTGTGTGGTGACAGGGATTGAAAGCTGCTTTAGAATAAACCAGTTTTCCCTTGCATCTGAACTTGGGAATTTATGGAACATTTCATGAGCTCACGTGCAAATTCCTTCCATTTACAGGTTGCTCTAACCATAGTTTGCTATGGTTGGACTGAGCAAACTATGGACTGAGCAAACTATGGTTAGTGCTTGGGTTAACAAACTATAGTTTAGTGTTATGCCTCCATGTGCCCTCTATTTAGCAACTTAGTTAAGACAGACCAGCTCTGAAGCATGAGAGAAAATGCAGAAAAAAATGAAGATTAAAGAGGACTGTAAATTGGGCAATTCTGATTTGTATGACAATAGGCCCACCTGATTCAAAATGGTGAGCATTAAGCACAACTAGAAAATGTGCAGATTTATTGGGAACAGAAAAAAGTATTAGTGGATACTGTGGTTAAAACAAGAAATCTATATTTTATGTAATCGTGCAGATATAACTTTCTGGTACACATAAATGGTTAAACTATGTCCCCAAACACAAGCTTATCCCCTAACAGAAAAAGAGGAAGATTAAACAGCCATACTAAACAGATTGATAAGCTTAAATGTTGCAAGACACTCACAGTTTCACTGCAAGAAAATTTGCTGGATACATGGAAATTGATGAGATTTTCACCCACAATAATATAAGATACACCATAACCATCATCAGCAACCTGCAAAAGACACATTTAGAATGTTTCAGTGTTGATCACATTCATATAAAATCAAATCTTTTAAAATTCACTGAGAAATGCCCTACAACAGAATCCCTGAACGGTGTCCTAGCGCCAGTTCAGGAATTTGTAACAGCCTCCCCTGAACACAAAGGAATGTGAGGGAGGTGCGCAGGGGAATGACGATTCACCTGGAGGCTGGGCTTAGGGGAGGCGGAGCGACCAGGGTACCTGGAAGGTACAGAGCCTCTGGAATCATTCCAACTTCCCGCGAGCAGCTGACACCCTCCCACCCACTCCTTAAACAGTCCAGGCTCTGCCGGTCGCCTCCTTTGGGGGGGCCAGGTAGGAATTTTTTCTGCTCACCTGATTGGCCGTGGTTGGGCAGTTTTTCGCCTACCTTGGACTGTGCGGGGGTGGGGGCCCAATTCCTTTTTGTTTCCTTTTCCCGTTTGGTTTCTTTTCCAGTTACCGGTCACTTGGTTTGCGGGTTAGGACGGGCACGAAGGCTCAAGTAAGTACATGGGGGTGCACCCCGGGGCAGCAAAGGCAGGCATGCCCCGAAGTAACACCTCACAGCCGCCATCCGGTGCTGTGAACGGTGCGGGGCAGGCCTCGACCCGAACATTGCAGTCGGCGCTAGATGCTATCCAGCTCTGCGCAGGCCTAAATATCTTGCTGTCCTGGCCCTGCAAGGGGCCGATAGTAAAGGCCTGCTACCATGCGGCCTTGAGTCTGGGTGACCCCTTCCAGCCTTCAAGCCCGCGTACGGTTAGATTTAACCTTGCCTTACACCTGCTTGTCTCATAACATCTCTCTTCCTGTTATTTACTCAATAAAAGTGGCCCTTTCACCCAAATTACTGACTTGTGTGTTTAATGGGGAATGCGTGGACAATACATTTTTAAATGTGCTCCAGTAGTAACAAGTTTTATTCCTTAAATTTCCTTTCTTGTGTTGCAAGAGCAAGAAGTCCCTCTGCAGGAGGATGGAAACCTTGGGATATAACCCTCTGTGGTAACAGAGAAGATAACTTAGCTTCATATAAACGTAAAAGAGGCAGTTTCACTCCAGAATCATAATTACTCTGCTTTTCCTGGAGTAACACTTCAAATATAGTTACAGCATACTAGGGATATATATTTTCCATTCTTATTACTTACATATCACAAGGTTTCCTGAAGGGTTGACTTCATTTTTGTTTGTTTTGTAAGTAATGGAAAATCCAAGTGGCAAACACTGAGCTGCCATATTTAAATTAATTATACATGCAAGACTACATGGTGATGAAGATTCATCAAATAAATTGACAAAAAGACATACTGGAATCTGTATGTCCAGGTATCTTGTTTTCTCATATTTCCTTCAAGGATGATGCTTAGCTGGTAAGAATGGCCTTCACCTAACATATAGTCTTTAATATTTACTGACAGCATAAGGGGAATGTGCTAAAGCAGCGGTTCTTAAACTGGAGGGCCGCAACCCATCAGGAAAACCAGATGCTTCCCATCCCCTAAGGGGTGAGGAAAGCATGGCTGCGGTGGTGATCCTGGGGATCGCCGCCACCGGCGGGGTAAAAATATCCAAGAAAGGAGGTTTCATACTTTCGCCTCCACCCCCCCCCCTTGGTAAGTACGAAAAACCACTTTTTGGACATTTTTACCCCGGCAGCAGTGATCCTCAGGATCGCTGCTGTCCCCGCCCCCGCAAGCACTCAAAGTTCTCCTCGCCTTGCAGAGAGAACTTTGAGAAACAGTGTGTTAGAGTGCTGCCGAAGCCTCTAGGCAGGGCTTTGTTTAACAATGTCATATTCTACAAGAGGGACCTACAACAAAATGTTGCCTCTCCCCAAGTCTAAAGCCCACTTCCAACTATTTAAGGTTCCCGCAGGCTAACTCCCTCTCTCCATCATTCTGCTGTCGTGTTTTTCCCAAAACTGTCACCTCAGCATCCCATAGTTCCTGGGGGCCACTGAGCATGCTCAGTTTCCATCAGGCTGTTTGGTTTTTGTTTTATTTAAAAAAACAAAAAAAACATGCCTTCGCTACTACTTTTAGTTAATAATGTATGTACTTCTGCATACCGAGGGAGTTCCCCCAAGTATGCAGAAAGCAGTACCTTTGTGTACCAAACCACCCATGTTTGTGAAATATTAATAGAAAGATGGCTTGCTGTGTCCACACATGAATGTTTGGGACACTGGGTTCCATGCCAGTCACAAAATATGATACTAACCAGTTGTGTTACTATTACACCAGACTGTTATACTGGCACAAGTGTTTAGGATAGTGGTGCCATCCTCTCTTAAAAATAAGTATCATAAGTATCATAAACAATTCAACTTACAGGTCCAAAACCTCCACCACTGGACTCCATGCCAGGATTCTTATTCAGATCAATGTGTTGCTGGGGTGTCTGACTTGTTGAAAGTCTCCAGGGTTCTGACAAAACCTTAGAGTAAAGAGATATGCAAACTGTAGTAAAATTGCTGTTTTTAAGTCAGAGAAGATCGAAGAGGGAAAGGGAGGAAAGGGACACATTCCTGAACAATCCCTTCTAAAATTGTTTTTCTTTCTTTTGGTACTTTTTAGACTTCAGTTTCCTGCTGAAAGTAGGGAACTGTTGCTAGAGGAAGTAATTCAGCAAAGCACAGCCATTATCACTATAATAAATACTACTTCGAGCTCACTTCCCATTTAGTTAGTTAGAGCACCGATAGCAACCAGTGTTTGTGGCTGAGCACTTTCTCTGAAACTCCCTAGTGGCCGATGCACACAAAGAGCAACTTGAGAGGATGAGGTAGAGTAGCTGGAACAAAGCAACAAAAGTTCACACAGTGAGGAAGTGTGATTCCTATTCATTGAACTGGCATCCTTTTTTATGCCAGACTTACCACTTCCATGAATTCTTCCTCCCTGCTGCTTGTAATCATGGTGAAGGGGGAGGAGTATTTGTGGAGTTTACCCTCCCTCCCCACTTTGCACCCTCCTTCTTTAGATTGAATGAACACATGCAAAAACCCTTTCAGACATTGTCTTTAAGGAAGTCTCATCCTCATGGCCTCTCTGTGCCTCTTGCTGGTGCTCTGTGCTTGTGGTGAGGGCAAGGTCTTTCTTTGGCTCACTGCAAAGGCAAGGGGGCCACCACAGGCTCAGGTTTGGTCAGTCTGGTGCATTTCCACTGGTGGAGTGTCTCCAGCAGCCTCCCTCTTTCTTGCTGAATTTCCAAGACATTTGCCTTTTACTGCATGTAAAGTTAAGTTTTCAACATCATAGCATGTACTACTCTTCCTCGTTTCTGTAACACTTACTTCCATGCTCCAATTTAGAGAATGATTACTGTTTCCTATGGATCAGGCAGGTGTTTAACAGCTGTTCTTGTCCCCCTGCCATTTTACAACAGCCCTGTGAGATAGACTGGCATAAGAGATAGCCTGAATTGAGATTGGAATGGGGCAGAAATTTGAATCTGGAACTTTTTGATCCCAATTCATCATTCTAAAGCTGCAGTCCATCCTGTGCCTGCTTAGTTGGGAGTAAATCCTCAGTGAGACTTATTTCTGAGCAAGTTCGTGCGTATGTAATGGGGCAGAAATTTGAATCTGGAACTTTTTGATCCCAATTCATCATTCTAAAGCTGCAGTCCATCCTGTGCCTGCTTAGTTGGGAGTAAATCCTCAGTGAGACTTATTTCTGAGCAAGTTTGTGCGTATGTAATTAAAAACTCTGTTTTATACCCTTTAATAATTAAAAAATATACCCTTTAATAAAAAATAGACCCATTTTTCCAAAGAAAAAATTCTTGGGGGGGGGGTTGTCTTATATTCAGGGTTGTCTTCTTTTCAGGTAGATACAGTATATTGTCATTCAGCAAGCAATTTTATCTCCATCAGATAGCATCTGATTTATCTCCATCAATAGCAGGGGCAAGCCTGCTACATAGCAAGATGACACACATGGATGGCTCATAATGTGGTCTGGTTGCCACATGAAAACAGTTTCAGTCAGTCTCCTTGTGGAGGTTATATTGTTGAGAAGGCCACAGCAGTAGTTAATTTTCTACATGCAAGCCACTTCTACTTAAGGCAAAGCATGAAATCCAAATGGAAGGAAGACTCATTTTTCTTAACTGTCTATTGAAATAAAAAGTGGCCTCCACACAGTTTTCAGTACAGCACTTCCCTTCTCCCACTGTACCCCCTTGTGCCACATTTCACTCTGTTCCTGAGGATTCCCCAACCCCCCCATAATCAACTTTTCAGATTGCTGTCTTAGGAAAGAAAAGTTGGGAAGGATAAGTAACATGAGCTGGCACTACTTAGGACACAACCCCCATTATAAAGATGTTTATTTTCTGAGCCCCATTTCTGCATGGTAATGCTAGCTACTTTTAGAATTTTCCTCAGTTTCAAAAGAGGGTTATCTGAAGGCAAAGGGAGCTGCTATTCAACAATCAGAAACCTAGTTCTTCCTTCAGTGTGCAGAAGCGATTCTGGCTATTCTTTCTAGACCCAGATAATAAAAACTTCCTTGTATTTACTACAATGTTGATAGTAGTTCCTACTTTCAACTTAATTTTATTCCTATTTCTCAACTGGCAAACACTAAGATATACTTAAGATACATCAGCTCCCAGATCTTTCTCTGAACACTGGGTATATTTTTCATTATTGTCTGAATAAAATTAAACCACTTATACTTTTATATTTCATAAAAATACAGAACAGTGCAATTTATTTGCTGTGTGCTACACAATACTTTTAACGTTCTTTAAAAAGTAGAAAAAGTATAGCATATATTTCAATGTTTTCAAAAATATTTAGAACAGTTTTCTTTCAAGCTTCAGAATTTTACATCTCTACTGACCATACACAGTTTTCACTTATTATAATTACTCACTTCCTTAAGGAAAGGAGATTCAACAGCAAGATATTTGGACACCACATAAAGGCAGAAAAGATGGCGATCAATGCCAGAACCTGTCATGGCAAGACGATATAAGAGCTGATGTTTAGCAGCAGCAGTTCTGAATAGTGCACACTTCTTTTCTTTCTGAAGATTTAAGGAAAACAAAATCCAAGATTTCTATATTGAACAGTATTACAGTAACTTCTAAATCTAGAGAAAAACACAGTCTGAGTGCATGGCCCTATCCTTAAAATCCCCATTACTGACACGCACACAGACATGCAGAGTTTCCCCAACTTTCCCAAACAGCAGCATCCCACCATTACACTCACACTGGAAATTGGTTTTTAAACTCTCTGGCTGTTTTATTAAGGCGCATGGGGTGGGATAGAGACTGATCTATAGACAGATATCCCTGTGTGCATTTTTGGACTCAACTGATGCAATTCAAATAAAATGTATATTAAGCTTACAGCGCAATCCTACCCAGCTCTTCCACTGGTGCAGCAGTGGTGCAGGGAGAACGGGAGGGAAAGGGGATTTAAATCCCCTTTCCCTTCCAAAGCTTCCCATTCTGCCCTCTACCACTGCTGCACCAATGGAGGAGCTGAGTAGGATTGCGCTGTTAGTGAACTAATGCAGCCTTCTGTATTTTCCTTATACCTATTTTACTTCATCTTTTCCTACTTCAGAAAGTGGCACATGGACAAAATGGCTACTCTAATCAATATTAGAAGCAACAGCTAACTTCTGTATTAGCACAGGATGATCTCTCTGTTAAGCTTTGGTTTCTTTGACTGGTTAGAATGTGAACAATTTTTATTAAAAGGCAACACAAGAGCTATTCTGAGAACAGCCTTTACATAGGTCATCATTGACCTATGGGTCATTCCGTGTCAAATCAACCAATAAAAAATACATTTTGGAACTTGATGTCACGGATTTTGCTCATTTTCGGTACATTTGTAGCTTACCATGAGATGTTTAAAAATTATTTTTTTCAGATTTTTTTGTCCATCCGTTTTTGAGATATTGAATGTTCAAAATTGCCAAAAAAGGCCAAAATCCACTTGTCACCATACATTTAAACGCCGGTTACAGGATAACGATGAACGCTACAGACATGGGACAGGTGTCGTTTTAAAGCTTATGAATAGGGCTTTCAGTTGATATACAACATGACAAAATTGTAAATTTTCAAGAAATTCAAAAATATTCAAATAATATTAAGTTTGAAATTTTGAAAAATTGAACTTTTTTAAAATTTTCAAAAAAATCACACTTAAAGGTATATGTCTTGTAGTCAATCAGTCAAAATTTCAAGATGGTATCTCAATGGTATCATACAAAAATTAATTTTTCTTGTTGGCAGTGACCAGGAATTAAACCCCTCAAGTCCATTTTTCTACAGTTTACATTGATAAAATTAGGTGGTAAACTGAAATGAATCCAAAAATTTATAACAGGACTTATAGAGATAGATTTATAGAGCATGAATTCACTTTCTATTCTTTTACAGGATCAGCTTTTTGGTAAAACTATCAAAATCATGAGCTTTTTACTTCTGTTCGTAGATTTAAAATTTTCCTTTAGTTGCTGAATAATTTCTGAATCAGCACAGTGACATTTTTCCTCATCTAAATCATCTTCAGAAGTAAAAAAATAATTCTTTGTAGGTCCTTTTAATCTTCCCCGTCTTTTCTTTGCACTTTAGATACTTTCTTCTTGACTCACCAAGGGAGGTCAAAGAGGCATTTAAGTGGCTTAAAGCTGTATCAGGGTCCAAATACTCAGACTCCTTTATATGACTAAGACCAGGAATCTCATAATTCTCAGGAGGAATTTCCTTTTCAAGTATATTGTTTTCCATCTGACAAGGCTTCTATTCATGTGTGGTTTGATTTCACTATTTAGTGAAACCATCCAATCAGTTACATTCCTCAAGTCTTTACTAACCCAGTGCCCCCCCTTTTTTAAAAGGGCTGCAACAGTTTTTGACCACTTATTCTCCTCCATATTTCAAATCATGTAATTATCAAGCCGTTAATGAATTAAACTTAATAAAGACTAATAAAGCAGCTTCACAACAAAAATGTCCTAGAAACCTTCACTAAAAACACACTGTCCAAACCCACTTAAATGCCTCTTTGACCTCCCTTGGTTAGTCTCCGGTGTGCAAGAAGAAAGTATCTAAAGTGCAAAGAAAAGATGGGGAAGATTAAAAGGACCTACAAATAATTATTTTTTTTACTTCTGAAGATGATTTAGATGAGGAAAAATATCACTGTGCTGATTCAGAAATTATTCAGCAACTAAAGGAAAATTTTAAATCTACGAACAGAAGTAAAAAGCTCATGATTTTGATAGTTTTACCAAAAAGCTGATCCTGTAAAAGAATAGAAAGTGAATTCATGCTCTATAAATCTATCTCTATAAGTCCTGTTATAAATTTTTGGATTCATTTCAGTTTACCACCTAATTTTATCAATGTAAACTGTAGAAAAATGGACTTGAGGGGTTTAATTCCTGGTCACTGCCAACAAGAAAAATTAATTTTTGTATGATACCATTGAGATACCATCTTGAAATTTTGACTGATTGACTACAAGACATATACCTTTAAGTGTGATTTTTTTGAAAATTTTAAAAAAGTTCGATTTTTCAAAATTTCAAACTTAATATTATTTGAATATTTTTGAATTTCTTGAAAATTTACAATTTTGTCATGTTGTATATCAACTGAAAGCCCTATTCATAAGCTTTAAAACGACACCTGTCCCATGTCTGTAGCGTTCATCGTTATCCTGTAACCGGCGTTTAAATGTATGGTGACAAGTGGATTTTGGCCTTTTTTGGCAATTTTGAACATTCAATATCTCAAAAACGGATGGACAAAAAAATCTGAAAAAAATAATTTTTAAACATCTCATGGTAAGCTACAAATGTACCGAAAATGAACAAAATCCATGACGTCAAGGATTTTTCATTGGTTGATTTGACACGGAATGACCCCTATGAAAAAGAGTGGAGCAATTAGAACTTCACCCTTTCAACAGTCCCATACAGATTGTAGATATACAATCACAGAAGCAAAAAATTGATGTATCTTTCTATAAATGCAACAACTTATTCCATTTTATTTATTAGTACTTTTAAAGATATTCTCTGTGATCTGGCCTCTCAGTGAGATCATAATCCATATTCCATGACCTTTTAATTATTGGTAGGAAACTCGTTGTCACGGTAGGAAAAAAGGTAATAGAAAAAATGT
The DNA here is from genome assembly GCA_026170595.1 of Plestiodon gilberti rubricaudatus. Classification (NCBI taxonomy): domain Eukaryota; kingdom Metazoa; phylum Chordata; class Lepidosauria; order Squamata; family Scincidae; genus Plestiodon; species Plestiodon gilberti. Next base: position 218,411,746 of record JANXHW010000001.1, on the reverse strand, counting down.
ATGGAATCATAATTTAGAACTTTGTATTGTATTCCATATTGAATGCTATTTTTTCTTCCACCTGTCCTTTGGAATCAGACACCATCACAAGAAAGCTTTAGAACTGAGAAAAGTTTTCATAGCCTATTTAAGAAATAATTGAAAACAAATTAAACATGTTACATCCTGAAAGAGCCAGTAGTTGAGACTTAGGGCCCAATCCTATCCAACTTTCCAGCAACGATGCGGCTGCAATGCAGCCCCGAGGTAAGGGAACAAACATTCCCTTAATCCATGACTCCCCCCCCCCCCCCACTGCAGGAAGCAGCGCACACCCCGTTGGCACTGCTTCATCAGCGCTGGAAAGTTAGATAGGATTGGGTCCTTAGATTTCTAATATAACCCCAAGAAAGTGCAGTCATATAATTCATGGTTAAACCAAGAGCTCAGTTTGATTTTCCAATATTATTTTGACTAGAGTTTTCATGCTTCACGACACTTAATTCCAAAAGCAAAAATACATGGCAAAATATAGTACTCTCACCATGCTTTCTAAACTCCATCTAAAAGGGGGAAATACTTTAATTTTTAACTTTATTCAAACAGATTTCACAGCAACAGAGTTTCTTACTCATTAAGAATTTTTCATACATTGTACATCTATGTCTTAGCATGGCCTTAATGGCATATTAGCTTACTTTTAGAAGTTTTTAGTTCCTCTAAGACAATTAAAATCTTTTTCAACAACTTATCTTGCCACATCTGCTTTTATCGTTGTGTTGGATAAGGAAGTAATCATACTTTCTAAGAGCCTATATACAACCATGAGCACTTACATGCAAATGAAGCTATATATTTATTGCATCTGTAAACTCACACTTTCAGCTGGATCATCCATAGCTTGCACAAATTTGCATGACTCAATAGTACATGAGCGAACGGTTTCTGTTCTGCCTTCTCTGAAGAGGCGGGTCATAGATGCTTCATATGTTAAGCAAAATTTTCCCATGTCCTTAAACAAAAATGCAGAGAGCAATTTAGATACAAGCAACGTGTTCAAAGTCAGAAAACCAGAACACAGTGGCCCAGTTCTGGTGCTATGCTAAGCTATGCTTAGTGCTTCACGAATGAGGTTAAGGGAGCTGTCAACTCGCATGCTCTCTACTCCTCCTCCTCCTCCTCCTCCTCAGAAGGCCCAGGCAGCGCGTCGGTCCGGGTATTTTTCGGGTCTGCGCATGCGCGAAAACCCGAAAAATACCCAGATCGACGCGCTGCCTGGACCTTCTTTCAGAAGGCCCTGGAGCACCGATGGGGTCGGACGTTCCGAGGCTGGCTCCTGGGCCTGCCTCGGAGCGTCCGGAGGGCGATGCGGGGGGGGGAGCCGGGTCACCCCCCCGCGCCGCGATATCGTAGCGTCACTAGGGTGACGCGTGCCCCCTGCCCCAGGGTGATGCGCGTCCTAGTGACGCTACTGAATATACCTGTGATTAAACCTGTGAATACTCATGCCCAGTGAACAGTGAACTTGTTAAAATTAATATACGTGTATTTAGTTTTAGATTTCCCTGGAATCATATGATTTCCCCAAAATGATGTCCCCAAAACATGTTAGCATAATCTAAGCATCCAGCAACACATCATCTCTACCTATTGATAGGCCTTGGTATTGCTCACTATAAAGCACTGATAAGGCTTAGCATAGCTCATTATGAAGACACGTTTATGCCAAAATGATAACAAGTTTAAAGCACATTCCTAAGGGTTAAACCGCTGAACCATAAGCTGTCGATCGAAAGGTCGGCAGTTCGATTCCCGCTTGGCCAGCTCCTGCCAACCTAGCAGTTCCAAAGCATGTCAATGCGAGTAGATAAATAGGTACCCCTTGCGGGAAGGTAAACAGCGCTCCGTGTTCCAGCTGCATGCTACGCGCTGTGGCAAGGAGAGTCATGCCGGCCACATGACCACGGAGGCGTCTTCGGACAACGCTGGCTCTTCGGCTTTGAAATGGAGATGAGCACCACACCCTAGAGTCGGACACGACTGGACTTAATTGTCAGGGGATACCTTTACCTTTACCTAAGTAGCAACATCTTTAGCTAACAGGTGTCCCTTTTTCCAGCTTGTAACAAAAATTGGTCACACACCAATGGACCGTGGAAACAGTGGAAAAACGTGACATACAATGAGCCATTCCAGGTCACCAATGGTCACAATACTATTCTGGGCCTACAATTTCGCTGACACCTTAAAAGCTTTCAGAGAACTCTGTTAAAACATTTTGAAAATTCAAGCATACAGTGCTAATTAGATCATCAATACCTACATTCTTTTTGAACATTAGGACTCTAAGGTTAAGGCTTGTCTTATCAGAATCCATACTCACGCTTCCTTGATAAGTATAAAATATCATTCACCAATACATTTGCATGAAGTATTTGTTCGGAGTTACAAAACTACAGTGATGTAGACTTGAGTCTATTGACTCGGACTCGAGTCAGACTCAAGTCGCGTCAATGACTTGACTCGGCGATTTGTAAAGGACTCGAAAGACTCGACTCGAGACTTGGAGCCTTTTACTATAAGTCGAATTTTATTCAGGTTTAAACCTGTATACCCCATTAAATAGATAGGGACTCGCAACTCGCAACCAAAGACTCAGGACTTGGGGGCAAAGACTTGGGACTTGACTTGAGACTTGGACCCCGAAACCTGGGACTTGGAGTCAAGGTAAAGGTGACCCCTGACAATTAAGTCCAGTCGTGTCCAGTCGCCTCCGTGGTCATGTGGCTGGCATGACTCTCCTTGCCGCAGCACGTAGCATGCGGCTGGAACACGGAGCGCTGTTTACCTTCCCGCAAGCGGTACCTATTTATCTACTCACATTAACATGCTTTGGAACTGCTAGGTTGGCAGGAGCTGGCCAAGCAACGAGAGCTCACCCCGTCGCGGATTCGAACCGCCGACCTTTCGATCGACAGCTCATGGTTCAGCGGTTTAACCCACTGCGCCACCCACATTGAACCATATTGAACTACTGAACCATAAATCTCTTTGCTGCAGGTCACTGAGAACCTGATACAACTCTTGCTGAAACAGCAGGAGCATGAGTTGGACCAGAACTTTCAGGTGAGCAGGAGCAGGACTAGAGTTCTCTCATTTGACAGAATATTTTTATTCAAGTTCAGATTTCCTATACTTGTTTTATAAAGAATCTAAGAACAGTCAAATATTGAGTACTTACGCGATAGTGAGCAAGCTGCAGGGCAAGTTGCACAAATGCATCAGGACTTGTTTTTGCTTTTTTCATTAATCCTTTCCCAAATGTATCAAAAGGAAAAGAATGAAAATCCACATCATCTGCCAAAGACTTTGCAACATTCAGGGACCTCTCAATCACTTCTTGGCACTAAAAAATAGCAGTTTCCAAATATTATATTACATAAAAGTGCCACCATAAATATTTTTTATTCTAATTGTTAACATAGCATGTTACTGTATTTTGCCATTGAAGTTTATATTTAACAAGAATGGCATAATTTGGCGTTCATGTAAAAGGTAACTTTCCTGTTAATATAGTAAAAAATGCTAAACACAAGTATTCTTATTAAGAATGATTAATTCTGGGTAGGTTCCAAGCACAAAAGCAGACTTACTCAAAACCTGCTTCAAAACAAGTTTCCATTCATTACTCTTCATTGCTAAATAGTTACTTTGTAGTTACATGTTCATAAAACTGACCAAAGAAAACAAACATAACAAGTGCATTAAAACTGTACTTCTCAATACATTCTAAAAAATGGTATTGAGGATGCCAACAAAATGTTGTCAAGCCCAGTTTAAATAAAGTGAAGAAATGACAGCAATAAGAAAATAACAGCCCTTAGTAAGCCCCTGAGGGATGCTCTATGTTAAGATTTTGGGACTGAAACTCTAGCAACAACAGATTCAGGCTAAGCTAATTAGGTGTATTCAAAACCGCTTAAGCAAGTTAGAAACATTTACATAAATAGCCCAGTTGTGGAATTATTTCTCCAGATAGAGGAAGAGTAGAACATAACCCAATTTATCATCAGCAGCTGCATATTCATGTTTTCCTCTTGCTTCTATACTGGGTGCTATTCAGTCTTCCACAGTCTACAGGTAATATGAAAGGATCCAGACCACCACTCATCACAATTCTGTTTCTCCCTGCCCAATTCTGCCACAGTCTCAGTACTATTTTGCACACTCCTCATAAATACATGCTTTCTCCTTTTGGAATTGTGGACACAAAGCTCCAAAGCAGAGGAGAGAGTAGGACAATGGTCAGGAAAAGGAACAGCATGAGCTCTCTGTCCAGACAACCTAGAAGGTTGTGCTGCTTTAATGAGATACAAGCTTCTGGATGAGAAAAACCTAGAAGTGCTATACCATTATAGATCACAGGACATGCTGAGGAGTGCATTACATGATCATAGTATGTTTTGCTGTAGCAGAACTCATGAAATACTGTTGATTTGGATGCACCCTATGACCAAGCATCTCTATTGCAAAATCAACAGATACACAGTCAATAGGATAAATGTTATAATCCACGTCCACCAGTGGCTTTGCACTCACTTCTTCAGAGATTTCCCATTGCAGCCTGGTAGGCATAGGAATGCCTAAATTGACATCTCCTTTGCAATGCCCATCTTCTGTATAGCCCAGTTCAAGACAGTCAGAAAACATGACATTCTGAGGAGAAAAATACACACATCATAACAAGCATTGTGTATATGAAGTTGTGAACTCTGAGCATCAAAGTGAAATTAATATCTATTGAATTGATTTTGATTAAGATTCAACTCACAAATGGAAAATGGAGCAGTGGCACTGGTTAAAATTGATATTTTACAAAACTTATTTATTCTTCAAATTACAGTAAATGGCTAATCTTATCCCTTCAGCATTTCACATTAATCTACACTTAGGTGCACTTTTCAGAGATTATGAAGTAATCAAGGTCTCAGAATACAGACCTGACATATTAAAATATCAAACATTTATAGGTCACACTTCAGTCTTGTTTTCCATATAAAAATGAAAATACAGTTGGACCTCGGTATCCGCGGGAGTTCTGTTCCAAACCCCGCAACAGATACTGAAATCCGCGTAAACCTAAAGCGCGGATACAGGGGCCACTGTGAAAACCTTTAAAAAAGAAAAAAATTTAAAATAGTGTTCCTTACCTTTTTGCTGGCAAACCATTCCATTTGCAGGGCTGGAGACAGTGAAATCACGCTCCTACAGTCTATTTCAGGTTGCTCGACGTCCCCCCTCCCTTCCCCAGGCTCACCCCAATGCATTCTGGGGCGACATTGGGGAAGGAAGGGGGAAGTGAAGCTATTTGGAAGAGGCTGTAGGAGCACGATTTCACTGTCTCCAGCCCTGCAAATGGAGTGGTTTGCCAGCAAAAAAGTAAGGAATGCTATTTTTAACCTTTAAAAAAAAAAGGTTTTCACAGTAAATACAACCAAACACAGCACTTAACATGTTTCAACACTATCTGCTGTGTATTTTACCCTACTAAGTCCAGACTTCCTATTATATCTTCTTACAACAGCTTCGTGGAAAGCTTGTCAGCAGTTATGAACCAAAAGGATCAGCAGTGGTTCCTAATTAAAATTAGAAATACCTGAACTATGTAAGATTTCTGAAACAGTAGAGTCACACTAAATTCATAAGTAGGGATCACCAGTTTTACTGCATTAATTGTCAACCTTCTGCACTTAAGTGACAATTTGAGGAAGGGGAAGAGCAAGAGACAAAGACTCATTGATGCTTCTAGTCAGCTTATCACTGACCGAGTCACGAAGTCTACAGGAGGGCCCTCGTATCTGCGGGGGATAGGTTCCTGCCCCCTCTTTGATACTGGAATCTGTTGGTGGGGGGGGAACACTATCCTTGTGCCCCCCCCCCATGCCCAGTACCTTCATTAAGCTTCCAGCGCTGGTGCAAAGCAGTTTCCGGTTTAACGTTGGGAGCCTCTCTAGCATGCAGGTTCCTTGCCTGCACTATGCAAGGAGCCAGATTGTCGTTTGCCTGCCCTAAAGGAAGAGCTGTGCTGGCTTTGCGCCAGCGCTGGACACTTAATGAAGGTACTGGGTGGGCGGGGGCTCCCCGCTATCCATGGGTAAGTGAATCTGCAGATAGCGGATCCGCGGATATCCCCCCCCCCCCCCGGTATTTCTTACTTGGCTCAGAATGGTGAATTAAAACTAAGTGAATCAGCAGGGAAATGTTTGAATGCACCATTCAATTCCTTAAAAAACCTCAGGGCAAGTTGCATTGTGTTCATGCACAAACACTCACCTCCCAAAGGTGTCCAACGATAGGAGCATCTGCCCAAGAATGTTCAGTATTCAGGCCAATTTTACCATTCCTGAACACTATAAATGTGAATGATTTATCAAACCACCTATGAAAGACAAAATTCCCACATACAGGATTAAGAATTTTCTTACTCTGCATAAAGATGCATCTTTGAGCATAAGCACTTACAACTTATACCCTACACACAAAGGCCAGGGCAAATGTAACCAACTATACATTTACAGTGGTCAATCCAAAGTCAAGTGAGTAATTGAAGCATCTAAGGCTAATATCTTCATGAAATCACGCTTGTGAACATGTATAATATCAAAACCAGCTATGTGCAATTGAAATGTGTGGCTCCATTACATGCCACTACTAGAAGAAGCAGAAGCAGAAGAGTTACATGGCAAAAATCAAAGAGTTTCTTCCAAGAGTTACAAGTGGGAGATATTTACACTACAAATTCGAGCAGCTTTCATGGCCCGGTATAAATAGGATATACAGGTAAGGATGCCATGTAGTTTTTTCTTTAAGAATCCAAGAATAATTAAACAATTTCCACAATACTGACACACAGCTCTCAAAGTCCGTTCAAAGGGCTGTGATCAGGACTGAAAATTACATTAAAAATCCAAAGCTGAAGATGTTGCAAGAAGCTAATGTTTCGTTCCTATCCAGGAACTTTTTCGAGGTAACAATCTCAAGGATTGGAAGATGGTTACCAGCAGCACGAAGAAGCCCAGGTTTTAAAGCTTAAATGAGCACAGGAGAAGCTAATTAGAGGCAGAACTCAAAGAGGCAGAACTTTACACTACACTTTAAACTAGCTGGGCAGTCATTTCATGAACCTAGGAACTATAGTTTTTTGATGCAGGGGGAGAGGTTGGTAGAGAAGTTTTAGCACCCTCACCAAAAACTACAATTTCCAAAAATCTGCAGGAAAGCAGTGATATATACCGTATTTATTGGCGTATAAGACACACTTTTTTGTCTAAATTTGTGACCCAAAATAGTAGGGTGCGTCTTATACGCCAATACTAAAAAATCCCTCCGCCCCCCCCCGCCCGTTTTAAAGCATTTTTGGGCTTACCGGTTTTTTTCAGGAGCCTGAGAGCTCCCTTGTGCTTTCTTCCCTGACTAATCTATCCGATCTACAGCTGTTTGTCGGGTTTAATTTATGCACGCGCATGAGTTGAGCTTCTCAGCAGCCAGCAGAGGGCGCTGTGCTCAGTTCAGTTCAGCTGAGCTGCAGAGGGCCTAGTCTTGGATGCAGAATGAATGCAGGTTTGGTAAGCTTCTGAACTGGGCCTAGTTGGGAGGCTTTGGAAACTGCATAGGTGGGGTGGGGGAAAAGAGTTGAGTCTGGGGGGTTTGTATTTGGGATTTCTGTTGTTTAAGAGTTGGTAAGAGTTGAGTCTGGGGGTGGTTAGGTGGTAAGAGTTGAGTCTGGGGTTTTTTTGTACTTTTATGTTTTTTACTTTGGAAACTGTGCATGGGTGGGCTGGGGGGAAAAGAGTTGAGTCTGGTTTTTTTTTTTTACTTGGGATTTATGTTCTGGTGCATTTTGTTCATGTGTCTTATTGCTGTGTGTTTTAAAAGAGATCCTGGTATTTTTGTGCAATTTATGTAAATTAGCTAATTAAGCAGCCAAGGGGTAAGTGGCCAAGTGGCCCAAAAATGCTTTAAATGTTTTTTTCTTGAAACCCAGGGCCAAAAGGAAGGTGCGTCTTATACGCCGGTGCGTATTATACGCCGATAAATACGGGGTAAATGACATGTGAACTATGATTAATTTATAGAACATTGTCAGGGAAAGGGACCCGAGGAGAAAGCAGGTTGACCAAGGGGAGTCATGCCTAGTGATTAGCATGCATGTACCCCTTCCTGCTCCCCACTTCCTAGGTAGGTTTTTCTGCTGCCACCATCCCTAGCTATAGAGAAAAGGCCGGGGGAGACCTAGGAAAAGGACCCTCCCAGGAGAGCATTAAATTTGTGCCTTGGGTCCTTTCGGGGAGAAAGGCGAGATACAAATACTGTAAATAAAATAAATAAATAAATAAATAAATAAATTCCAAGGGGAGTTAAAAATCAAATCCACAGTAGCATCTACTGAAGGAAGAGACAAGGCAACCCGCTGAATTATCCATGAACTTGGACCAGGCAGGCAAAAAGTAAAAGTAAGTACAGTCGGATCTTGCTATGCGTGGTGGATCTGTTCCACCCACCCACCCACCCACCCACCCACCCACCCACACACACACACACACACACACACACACACACGGATAGTAAAGATCTGTGAACACGCAAAAAAAAAAACCCAAACTGTTAAAAAAGCCCCCAAATTGCTGTTTTTACATTTAAGAAGTCAAACTGCTGCATTTTCAAGCCTCCACGGGGTTTCTGCAGTCTTAACAACACACTTCCGGGTCGAGCAAAGGCTCTTCCATCCTTCCAGCCTTGTCCCAGGGTGCATTCTGAGGCAAGGCTGGGGGGAAGAGACTTCGCGCAACCTGGAAGTGGGTCATTAAGGCTGCAGGGCATTCATCACAAACACACACATATGCTTGTACTTTGTAGATGTGTCCAAAGGCACTTCAAGTTCACAGAACATTAGAAACAACCCCTCAAATTCTTATTAAAAAAAAGAAAAAAGGAAGAGCTAAGGGATATGCTATGCATTCCTTGAGTGAAATTTGTATTAAAGTTATGCTATCCATAGACACAATATGAACAGAAAATCTGTTTTATTTGTGCCATAATGAATCTCAGGATACAAAGTAAAACTTGACCTACTTAAATAGGGTAATCAGATACATATATAACGATACATATATGATAGAGGCGAGGACCTTTATTTCCCATACTCAATGTACCTGTCATAGCATTTGCCATGCAAAAGTGCCTTTGAGTAGGAGTCCATTGATGTCACTGGATCATCTTCCCTGTAACCCTGAGCAGTGTCATCTAAAGTCACAAAGAAAGCTGCCTTTTCAATGGCATCCAAAGACTGCTTGTTCTTTCCACGTGCAAAGTATGTCTGGCGAGCTTTTGCCCAAGGCACCCTGGAACAAGAACATGAATATATAGACGTAATGTAAAGTCAACGAATGTCATGCCTTACAGTAAAGGGGGGTATCTTATTTTTTAAGTTGTTCCTAGTAAAGTATCATCAAAAACAGCTACATATCCCACAAATGTTGAGAATCAACATCTTACAATCAATCATGAGTGGTGTAATACTTAAGTATTTGAAGACCATATGGAACAAGCTACACAGAACAGTTCTGCTAACAGGGACAGTCAGCAAGGAGTTGTTCAGTCAAATGCAGAAGCAAAAAGATTTTCTTAAAAGCTGAAACTAAGCCTAAAGTGTTTTCAATTTACCTGTCACCTGCAGTAAGAGCAGCTAATTTCTCTTCACCAGGTTGGGGCTTCGATTTGTCATCTAGAATCCATTGTATCTGCTGTTCAATTTCCCGAGGTGTTAGCAATCGGCCATCATAGAATAGCCATACTTTGTAATAGCATCCCTTATGGTACACAACAACGTGTTTGATGTCTTTAATATGCTGGATAGTGTCTAGAATTGCAATCGAAAGTTTTGAAATGAGCAAGATTTCAGTAATGTAAAATTGTAATTTTATAGAATGCTCAGCTCCAAATTACATCAATTTATTACACCAAATCCATTTACTTACTTCAAATGTATTTATGGACACAGATTTGCACACTGGGCATACATGAATTTATGTTTCACGAAGAAGATGTTCGCTATTCTAAACCTGTACCGAATAAAGTTGTTCTTTAAAGAGCCCAATGATACTCTCAATTTTGTAATTTCTTATGAGCACAAGCATGTGTATTTTCAGCTCTTTTCAATGCCTTCCATTATCTTACATAAACCTGCATTTTGGCACCAGAACAACTGAATAGGACAAGGCTGCAATGCTGCAGGATGATTGAGTTGGACGGCTGAGTAGGCTCAACTGCAGAAACGTTCATGTGAACAAACCCAAAGGGCATGTGTATGTACTTGAGTTTGCACTCCTGCTTGCTACTCCCTTTCAATGCTTGTAGTAAGAATTCCAACATCCATTGGTTGAAATGGCCAAGTTTTCTCATCGGACTATATTGGTCTCCTTTTGTATAGGATTTTGTTTGTTTGGAAGTGACCCTCATGTGAAAACCATGTCCCACATCAAAATTTACCACCTCAGGATAAAAGCAAGCTCTCTAGTCTTCTCTGAGGTGCTAGGCTTGGACATAGGACATGAGTGATCAAAAAGAGATAAAACTACACGTCTTAGTAATATTCTAGGTTTTCTCAATCAAGAAAGGTAAATAAAACCACATTCATGCTATGGAAACAAACAGGTTCAAATATCAAACCTTTCACCAGGATGCAGAAGAGTAGCCTATGAGTCAGCTATCACACAGAGCAAGTATTGTTTTCAAAATAAAGCCAGCAGATAATTTAGCATCAAAATTTGATCATTATTTTTCATTGCCAAAGCAGTACATGCTGAACAAAGCTTCAGAAAAACGAGACATGAAAGAGGTAGCACGTATTATTGAGGACATTAGTAGTGATCTTATGTAGCTGAGAGAATATTCAAAAGGCAAACTCACTTATGAAAATTAGAAAAAAATGGGCAAAATGTTGAAGATTTGTTCCAGTTGAATTAATGGTTACATTATGAAGTATTACATGATATTTCTGCACGGTTCAATTCAGGAAAGCATATGAACCATTTGAGTCTGTTTCAATGCTTGATGGAACCTATGTTGCAATGCCTCACTAAGTTATTCTGCACGAATCATTATTCTACATCTACATTCTGCACAAAATGACCTTTTCCCCAAAGCAGATCCATCATCTGTTTTTCCCCCAAGATAGAGTTATTTCTTGTTAACTGTAACTTCCTATTGTTAATACACTTTCAACCATCTGCACCATGCCTACTCTAGTTCTGCAGCCTTACTTTCTCCTACCTCTTCCGAGTTCAACACAGTCTGTATAATAGTGCAGACAAGACGACGTAAAATGGTCAATGAAGAAAACAAACCTGAGCCCTAACATACATGCATGTAGAGGAGGTGGAGAGAATCACATCACTTTCTCCCCAGTATGCTACAGCTCAGTTACATATGGTTGCACATGAAGCAGATGAAAGAAAAAAGCACCAAGTGACATAAAAGAAAATACCTAACTCAAAAGGTTCTGAGATAATTGGGAAAACAAGATCTAGGTGAAATTGTGTTCCCTACCAGTAAACACAAAATACTAGGAAGTAGAACCAATCTCTTTGCACAAAGAGTTATTTTGTATTCAAATTCTTTATTACTGAATTAATAACACTTGATCAATAAAATATAGGGAAATATGTTAAGAACGTTTGGCCAACTTTGCAGAACCTTCCCCTACTTCATCCCACCTGATGACCTTATGCAACATCTTGTGGAAAGGATGCATCTGCATCATTCAAAATGTTTCTCCCCTCTCCCTTAAATCTGTAGGAGAGGTACTGTAATGCTCTATGTTCTGGTTTTCAACAAAGTGAGATTTGCAATGGCACAGAGTTGCAAGGTCTTTTCTGTGGTGGTACACATACTCTGCAAAGCGTTTCCATCAGAAGTTCATCTAGCCACTTCTCTAGATGTTTTGGTGGCTAGTCAAAACCTGCCTCGTTAGGAAGGCAGTATATCCTGGTTGAAAGCGTTTTGATTTGATATTATGCTAATTTTAAAATATTTTTAAAGTGTATTTATGTTTAATTGACTTTTATTTTATTGTTTTGTATGATGCATACTGCTTTGAGTGCTGCTTTGACAGCAAAAAAAACCAGTATAGAAAACTAAGTAAATAGTTTTAGACTATTCAAAACATCTGTTCAGAAAAACACAAACACAACACAACACAACACACAGGTTTCCGGCACGTGGCAACCAATGGGAACAGATGCTTGAATCAAGCTCTCACCATTCATGATATCCCCTTACTAATTCAGAGCAGCAAATTGCCATAACATTGAAATGGTTCATAACTTTAAAGAACTGAATTTAATAGCACAATTACAGCTATTTTTCTGCTAGAAAAATCATACAGCCTCGCCAAATATGCAAACATCATAGGCTGAAGAAATCTGTTAAATACACAGACAATTAGAACGCCAATGGGGCCAAATACACTGACAGGACTAACACTGTACCTGTCTCTATGCCCGGTATACGACTACTGTTGAACATACGTTCATACTGAGAAGAGCACATTGGGACGGTATTGTAAATCATAAGCTGAAAGGAAAAAAGGAAAGTCAAAAAATCTCACAAAGATTTCAGAACAATGAGGGCGTATGGAACGCGTGAACTCCCAGGAAGGTTGAAAAGGCAATGGAAGCCAAGACGACCCAAAAGAACGGAAACAAAAATGGAAGTGATCACATGAAAAAAAATCCTAACAGGGTGGCAGATCATTTCTCAGGAGCAGCTTTAAAAAAAAAAAAAAAGAGGAAGGAAAAGGCAAAATTTTAAGTGCTTTCTTTTTAAGCATCGAGCATATTTTAACCATGGTTAGGTTTCCTCAGTGGCTACCACCTATTTAAAGTGTACAGTTCACTCTGTCTTCCTCTGGTTAAACACTGTGAATATGAACATTTGTTATTAGAAAACTCTGGCAGTTTTTTGAGATCCGTTGGATGCTTTGATGTTCTTTGTCTTCAGTTAGTTCTTACCTGTTTCCTCTCCTGGGATACGGGAGGTGTTAAACATTCTCTCCCATTGAGCTGAGCAGAGTGGAACTGTGGATCCCATCAGAAGAATCTATGCCACAAATGAATGTTACAATGTGTTTTACTAATTTGGTTAGCACGTGAAGAGAAAAACACACATGAGGGTTAGAGATGTCAGAAGATGCTTAGGGTCACTTCACACAAGAAGAGAATTGCCTATGCAGAAGTCACTTCACTAAGAGGAAACTGAACTAATCTTGGATGTAGTTCACCATCTGTGATATTGCATGCACGTGTTTATTGCATGTACACAAGTGTTGCAATTTCTCAGTAGGAGATTTTGTCATGTGAAGCAGCTTTCAGAATTCCGGCTTCCAAAACTCTTATTTTTACCTTCCCAGACCTTTCTCTAGTCTATGGCAATTCCCCTAGGTATGGCTTACGCTTCAAAATTCATTCCAAATCCCTTCCTTTCCATGCCGTCCAAGATAATAGCACATTAAGCTCACATCAACTGAAATGGGGGCTGGCTGTCACTTGGGTCTTGATGCTTTATACACCAACTCTTTACCACAATCAGAGACCGTTTTCAATAGCCTTTAATAGGATATATATATTGTAGAACACCACATCTCTAATACCACAAAAAGGGTGTTGAAATGCCTCCTATGAAGAAATATAGAAAGTAAGAATTGAAACTGAAGAGAAAGAGGAGAGGGGTAACAGACCACAGTACATAGAGAGAGCACTATAAATTTAAATCTAATATAAAATAGATCAAAAAACGCAAAAGATGTCACAGAATCAATGAATCAGAAACTCTGTGTGGGTCCTTCATACATGCTGCTATTCAAGACAATGAAATATATACACAGAAATAAGTCATAACCACATGGACTATTTCATATGTAGGTTGCATATCCAATATACAATTTTTCCAACCTGCAAGTGACTTGTCTTGTTACTATAAATGCTATAAAGGCTTTAAGTTTAGTCTGGAGGAAGCAAATATTTTATGTCTTCATTGTACTAGCCCTCTTCACACATTACCCCCCACATGTGTCTGAACAATGAGGGTGTATGGAACGCATGAACTCACATGTTTCTGAACATGGTGTGTGTGTGTGAGGCAGGATGAGTGTGGCAGCAAGTCCCATTCCAGGGTTGCAATCACAGGGAGAATATCTCCCCACAATCAGCATTTGCAGAGACAAACTGATCATGGAGAAGGATCTTCCCTGAGATTGCCACCCTGAAATAGTTCTTGCCAGCACATTCATCCCACCTCAAACCACCACCACCACCCCATTCATGCTTGGTACAGAAACGCATGGGGGAATAACAGGTGAAGAGGTTTGCTGTCTTTTTTTTTTGTTTTGTTTCTAGTATGAATTAGTAGTGCTGCATTGTTCCTTTTGGAGTGTGGAATATGATCAGGAAGACAATGGCCAATCAAGTTCAGTTCATCCCCAACTATATATCCTGACATACTCCTAGTGAGTTAAGAATGATATTAATTGGGTTTTTCTTTCATTGGGTTTTTCTTTCATAACATGCATCAGAGTGACTAAGGACCAGGTTCTTTCACCAAGGTTGTCAATGCATCAGTAGTATTTGGAGCAAACTGTCAGTTTATAGAGAAAGCTGTTTTGAACCTAGCAGCACATGAAAAATATTTCATGCAAATTGCAAATTACACTCAGACCAGGTGGCTAATGGAATCACTCTTATTTATAGTGCAGTTAAGCAAGGTGTGTGTTTTTTTTAACCTTTATTCCATAGCTATACATGCAGTGGTTAGTCAAATTTTCAGGACTGCCCACCTCCTATTTTTGAGGGGATTAAGATACTTGCCCAAGATAATAAGCAGTGCCAAGATCTCTACAGCTAAAAAACACAGCATGACTCTCATGTTCAGTAAAAGGGAATGTCTGCACAGAAACACTGCACACTTCTGCTTCAGTGAAAACCATGAGTGCAGGAAGCCACCTCCTCCTAAATTGGTTCAATGCGGTATAGGGATTCAAATGTTAATACTGCTCCCTTCTCTGTGTCACCCATTCGTAAGTTAGGATACCCCATATCTGCTGTGTGAAGAGGGCAAGGGTTCAACACAGATTATGTGCACACCGGAGCCCCTCCGAATAGCCTATGCACTCCCTCAAAGTATTCCAGGTGTTCAGTAATGACAGGGTACAAACCAGTAGCATAGCAATCGCAAAGCAGCTAGTGCAGGCTGCCCTGGGCTCCACAGCTTGGGGGCACTCGCTACTGCTTGCTTGGTTGCTATGCTACTCATGAGGAAACCCAAAGAGGTGGCATTGACTTCGCAATTGGGCTGGTGCCCCCCTTCCTTCTCCCTTGGAGGCGCCAAGGGAGAAGGAAGGGGGTGGCAGTCCGATCGCAAAGCCACTGCCGCCACCTCCTCAGGTTTCCTCGTGAGGAAACTGAAGAGGAGGCAGCGGCGACAGAAGTGATGTCACGACAGCACGTATCATTGAGGCATCACCGCACCAGGCAGCAGGGAGGCCAGCTATGCTTCTGGTACAAACTTTATCAATTGGATAAGATAAAAAAACCATGTTGAGGCAGAAAATAGTAGGGACCTAAGCAGTGAGCCATAGTGACTTGTCCATGATGATAATGAAAACTTGCTTCAATTTGGTCCCCCATTTATTCAGCAACTTCATTCAGGCTGCAATCCTTTACACATTTAGCTGAGAGTAAGCTCTATTGAGCTCAGTGGGATTTACTTCTGAGTAAACACGCATAGGATTGCACTGTTTGTTTCATGATGGAATACACTTTTAAGTATGGTGGGAATACACTTTTAAGTGTGGTGGATGTGTCATATCTTGGATACACCATTTGCAGTGGATCCAGGAATCCACTTTCCATCCAGGAATTCGGGATCCGCAGATTTGTCACACCACAGGTTTTGGATCAGTAAAATCAGTTAAACCACGTTAAAATCAATAAAAGAAGAAAAACACAAAAATTCTGGGACAAGGCTGAGAGGAGGCAAGAGCCTTCACGTGACCCGGAAGTGGGTCGGTAAGCTTAGAGAAGCCCTCCAGAGGCTTGTAAACGGCGTGGTTTGCTGCTGAAGGTTTAAAAAACTGCATTTTTATCACCCCCCCTTTTTACTGATTTTAGCGCGGACCCTGGTATCTGCGGATCCTTGTTATCCACGGGGGGGGGGAACAGATCCCCCGTGGATAGGGAGAGCCAACTGTACATTCAACAGGAGGAGGCTTTACCCACCCCCCTGGTTATTTTTCAAATAGAAAACAGACCTGACACACAATATCCTAATCTATAACTATTTCATGAAAGTGTACATACTGGTTTAATTTGTTGTCTGTCCAGTTTTCTTCTATATAACAGGATGGCATGGATAGCATTGCCAGCTCTAGCTGCCTGCACAGGAGTGGGAGTAAAATACATGAAGTCCTAAAAGGATGAAGGAAGCAGACATTAACAAAGTCATATTGTGCTCATGTTAAAGACCAGTCAAATGCTTGCAGTCCCATTGTTAGCCACGGGAGGAAAAGCGCCACATGTGCATATTTTCACTTTACGTAGCTCAGAAAAACTATTGCACCAGGTGTGCTCATGGTTCTACTTGGTGAGATCATAGGCTGTAGCTATACTCGCATACCTAGTCACACTTGCTTAAAACCTACCCACGTCATTTGCAACAAACATGCACAGCTGGGTGAGGGATTGTAGTCTAGTATGGCTTTCACTGAATGCCCTTGAAAAATTTTCTTTTCCTTCAAAGGACATCACTCTCTCTCTAATAGCAAACTTGGTGACCCCATGCTGACCAGTAGGGGCACTGCAACAGGGTTGCCCCCAGACAAGTTAGGTGTTTCTGAATATTTGCAGGACTTCCTGGATATGCAGGGAAATGTTACTTTGTAGAACATCTCCACACACCCCTCTTATCCTGATGAGGGCTGCACGCAAACAAGAAAAAAGAAACAATTAAAAGCCCTGACAGTGACAGAAGTGCAAACCAAAGAGACGGAAGGTTGTGGAATGTATTACATTTTTCTCCTGCCTTCTTCCAATCTCAGAGCAATGTACAAGGCTCCCCAACCCCCTTTCATTTTAGCCGCCCTAACTGCTTTGTGGGGTAGATTAGAATGAAAGATAATGACTGGCTCAAGGTCACCCAATAAACTTCATGGCAGAGTGAGAATTTGAACCCAGGTCTCTCCATCTTAGCTTGATATTCTATTCACTACATTGCACTGGCTGTCCAGCCATAGGGATCAGAGAGAGGGATCAAGTTCCCCACCCACAGTCTTGACAAAGACCACAAGTGTGGGGGAGGGAGAGGAGAGGAAAACTGGCCCAGAAGAGCCAATTTCCTCCTCCCATAAGAAAACAAAACAAAGAGAAACTATTTCCAACAGCACAAGGAGAATAACCTCATTCTCCCACTGTGCCTCCTGCGCGTGCGCACGCACACGCACACACACACACACACACACACACACACACCCCGTCATAACAGCAACCCATGCCATGCTTCAATATAAAATTCTATCCCAGTGCATATGTTGGAAAGATTGCACATGGTGGCGCGCTTTATGTCTTCAGGCTTCCACTTCATATGAAGCAACTTAAGTTGCCTCATATCAAGTTGATTGAATTGTATGCCCTAGAAGGAGTGGCTCTGTGGGAAATACAGTACTCCCCCCCCATATCCGCTGGGGATATTATGTTCCAGGCCCCTCCGTGGATACTTGAAACCGTGGATAGGAGCAAACACCCCCTCCATGGTTTCCTGAGGGGCCCCTGCACTGCCTCTCCTGTGGGCAGGCGTGCGACCCCCCCCCCCCCAGCTCTTATTTTTCTTTCAGCAAGCATTGTTTCTTCCTTAAAACAAACAGAGAAGCAGCCTCCATTGCAGGCAAGTAGAACAAGACTAAGTCCTAGAGAGACTCTGCAAGGTTTCTGTTAACCTTGCAGAGCCTCTCTAGGACTTAGTGTCGTTCTACTTGCCTGCAATAAGCAGCCAGAGGCTACTTCTCCTGTTTAAGGAAGAAACGAAGCTTACTGGGAAAAAAGTAAAAACCTGGGGGGGGGTCCCCGCGATCCGTGGATAACTGAAACAGTGGATAGCGGATCAGTGGATATGGGGGCCCACCTGTATACACCATTTACGGTACTCACCATTGCAAAGTAATTACTGTTAACCATAATAGGCCCACGTCCTCTTAAGTAAATATATTCTTCCCACCAGTCACTCACCTACAACAAGAATAAACAAGATCAAAATATTAATCTGTGAAAGTCACCCTTTAATCAAGGGCCTCTGATCATTAAGACATTAGCCCACATAAATAATGAGCCATTTAATCATTTGATTTTGTCTGTAAACCACTTAATGTGAATAAATACTGTTGTTAATAATAATAATAATAATACATGGGTACATTAGACACTTAGCTTTTGAAAATGAAGTCAACCTCAGTGTTAGACTGATTAAGCAATGAATATTTCTCTGCAAGTCAGATGAGTGGACACTAGCCTTTTCCCCTGTAATTGCTGAGAATTATGTAGCACAGCTGAGTAGCAATTTCCTTGGTAATTAATACCAAGAGACAGATGACAGATACAGGTTGGAAAACAAACAGACTCATATAGCCAGTATCTTTTCTGAGGAGTTTTAAGAGTGGTCAAAATCTCACTAGGAAATCAAGACCACCCTTAGAATTCATTGAGGAGAAGCTTCTCAGTTTCTGATGCATGGTACAATTGTTTGAAGCAGTCATAAGGACACAATAGCCAGAAAATAATTTAAGAATGTCAGTAGTACTGTATCATGAAATGCCAGATTGGTTTGTCATATATACACCCATCTAGGCTACGAAACTACATTTGAACGTATGCATGTACCAACAGGCAGTTTTGCCCTGTGTTAGAAAAGGAGGAAGCTAGCACACGAAAAAGCCTTAGCATTTGCCAGTGAATTACTGTACAATGTTATCCATTTCTCAACATGGAAAGAGGAAGTTAATAAAGATGCTTGGCTACTTAATGAAACTTGATTACCTAACTTACTAGGCCTCAGTTTAAGCACTCACGACTGTTCCTAACCTACCTAGTAGCTAGATGAGAATTGATAGTGCTTGTGCAAAACACGCCAGCCAAAGCAGCAGCTGGGACACTTGCTGAGTAACTGTAGGGTTACTTACAAGTGGATAACCTTAAAGCAGAGGTTCCCAAACTGGGGCGTCGCAGTGCCCCAGCCAGGAACAAAGGGTCGTTACAACCTTAAGGGGCATGGGACCTGCAGTGACGTCAACAGCGCGTCCAGGATCGCGCTACTGCCGCAGACAAAAAGTGCCCGCTTTACCTTCGTTGGTGGCTTTGGAGGTCCTGCCGGGGGCGGGGGAGCCTGCGGACCCCTCTGCAGGCCTCCCCAAGCATTGGAGCAGCCCTCTAACACAATCGCAACCCACTTCCAGTTTTACAGTGAAACCGGGTCGCGATCGTGTCGGAGGGCTGCTCCGACGCTTGAGGAGTCCTGCAGAGGGATCCACAGGCTCCCCCCCCCCCCGCAGGACCAAAGCCACCAGCGAAGGTAAAACAGGCACTTTTTGTCCATGGTAGCAGCGGCGGCAGCACGATCCTGGATGCGGTGGCGCATTCCTGGATGCGGTGGCGCATTCCTGGATGCGGTGGCGCATTCCTGGATGCGTCGTCGTCACTCCTGGGAAGGCCCTGCTGCCACTCAGGGCAGTGGAGGCTCTTCCCAGGAGTTTGGGAACCTCTGCCTTAAAGGCTTGGCTACCACCAGCTTCTGCAGTCAACAAAGAATGAGGATCTCTAAAAATAGGATGTTCCAAAATACTAAGCAGCTTTTGCTTTTGGGGAGTAACTTCTCTAGCGCTGGGAAAACTTAAATTCAGGAATGAAGTACCGGTAGTATTTAAGAGACATTTAAATATGTTTTCATAAAAGCATTCAATTTATCCACTTACATAGTTTGTAGCCCACCAGGATTTCAGCTTTAAATACCACTGTAGCTTTGGTCCTAGATTTACTGCAAAGTCTTTACCAAGACCTTCCATTCTTTTAAACTCTTCTTTGTTCATAAGCGGTTGAACTGACTCCAAATACTGGAATTGGGAAGAACAGAATTGGTCATGCAGCCAAATCCATCAAAATCACCTCTTTCCCGCCACCACCCACATAGCCAGTAGATGGAAGTAATATTTCACGTGGTACTTTCCAAGCAGCAGCAGCAGCAACCAGTGTTACAAGATGTGATGAACAGAAGAGACTCTTTCCGGGCTGAGCGGACTTAGCGTGCATCATTTAAATCAAATCATACTGCTATCTTTGTACTATAGAGAGCTAAACTGTCACAAAGACAGGCTGCAAGTGAAGGATATAGTAACTACAAGTCTGAACTCCTGACCCTGGGACTAGAAAAAGGAGCTGGCAGTAGCACTCATCTTACAGGGTTGTCCCATGTCACCTCAAGCATAAAGAGCATTCAAAGATAACCTTGATCAATCTCCATAAGGGCAGGAGAACTCCATGATCAAAGATAACGCAGATAGGCACTGGAGATAACCTGAGGACCAGTCAAGACAAAAGCAAAAAGTAGAGACAAATCTCTTCATAAGAACACCAGTGAGCAAAGGCCAGATCCCAGACATAGCAGTGTATGCCTGCTTGCAAAGATGAATTTAAAGAAGGCATTTTGAATTGATGACCACATACACGATCCCTTAAAGGTAGGGGTATGGTCCACAGGCCGCATTCAGCCTTCCACCCGAATTCATCAAGCCCATTTAGTCCCAAAAAGATATATCCACTTGGCCCGCAGAGGTCCTAAAAATAATTCAAATTTGTAATTCTATATCTGCGAGGCTTACAGTGTAAGCAGCACAAGGGCAGAAGCTTCCTTTAAGCATCATTCTCTGTCTGGACATGTCATGTCTCTCTGCGCCACACCCATCTCTTTTTTCTTAGCTCTATGGCCTAACTGGGAGATTCGCGCATGTGTACTGAAGTGCATGCATTATTATTATTGATGGACCCGATGTCTGTCCCCAATGGTTGCCAACCCCTGCCTTAAGAGATCAGAGTTTGTTTTGGGGTTTTTTGGAGCAGACCCTACTACTTTAATTTTTATTCCTTTTTTGAAAAATAAAAAACCTAGACGCTTACCGTATATGGGTAGCGTTCAAAGTAATACTTCCATAAATGGAAGTGCACTCTGTGAACGGAAGGAGAATTGGGCAAATGGAATGCTCCTTTCATTCTCAGAGGGAGCTTGCATTCACAGAGCTTTGTTCACAAAAATGTTACTCTAGATGTCATCCTATGTTTGAAAAATAATACTACAAACATCTAATACAATTATGTATTAGTACTTTGCATAATAAAACTAAGAACAAAGTCCAATGAGGAAAATAACCTTAGGATTCTAATCTAAACCATTCAGAGATTACACAATGCAGGAAGAAGATAAAGACAGGGAATGTAAAGACTCTGAATATCCTGCTCTTAGGGTTATAAATACTAAATAAATGAAAGGTGGGGCAGTCTAACTTTTACTATTCATTATTTCATTATAGGTGGACTGCATATATGTCAATTTTTACATATGCATATTTTTCCAGCAAAGCAATCAAGGTTAGTATTCCATTTGAATTTAAGAATTGAGGAAAGTTTCAGAATATCTCAACACACCCTATTTACTGTATCTTTCACACGTGGAACAGGGAGACGTGGCAGAGATGTCTGGAAACTGTACAACATTGGTTTACGACCAGAGAAAAGTTTCACCAGTGCCTGAAATGAAAGAACAACAATATCATGCATTTGTGTTAAGAAAATGTAGCTTAAGAATGTTTGGCAGAACATAGAACTGCAGAATAAGTGTCCATGCTCCCTTCCATAAATGTTTAGCCTTTGAACTTCCTTCCGAGAAGACAGCAGTTAAAGAGCAGATTCAGACATGAATACCGTATTTTACGCTCCATAGGACACATGGAGCATAAAATAGAGGGGGAAAAGGTTTTCACTTACCTGGGCTTGGGGAGGCCTGTGGGGGCTTCGGGGAGGACTGCGCGAGCCTTTGCAGGCCTCCCCATGTTCATTTCGGCCGAAAACAGCGATTTTCGGCCATTTCAGGAAACGGCCGAAAATCGCTGTTTTCGGCCAAAATGAACGTGGAGGCCTGCAGAGGCTCGCGCAGGCCTGCATGAGCCTCTGCAGGCCTCTCCGATGTTCATTTCAGCCGAAAACAGCAATTTTCGGCCATTTCCGGAAATGGCCAAAAATCGCTGTTTTCAGCCGAAATGAACATCGCGAAGGCCTGTGGGGGCTTCGGGGAGGCCTGCGTGAGCCTCTGCAGGCCTCCCCGAAGCACCCCCAAGCCCAGGCTTCGCACTATAAGATGCACACTTTTTCCCCCTATGTTTTTTTGGGGAAAAAGTGTGTCTTATAGTGCGAAAAATACGGTAAGTTGTTAATCGATTGCCTTTAAACTGAAGATACCTTCAGTAGTAACGTTAAGAGTTGAGAATTGTGATATGTAGGAGAGATGAGTGGCAATTTCTTTGATAACTACAGATGGGTGACAGACACAGGTTGGAAAAGAGGGAGAGAATCATGTAGACCTCTTCCAATTGTACCTTTTCTGAGGAGTGGTCAAGATCTCACCAGGAAATCAAGACCACCTCTAAACTTCACTGAGTACGTTTGTCAGTTTCTGATGCTTACTGCAATTGTTGGAAGCAGACAAGGATAAGATAACACAACACAGCCCAACAACAACAAAAAATTCCCTGGTGCTTCGGAAGTTAGACCTACTCCTGGGTATATTTGGGGCGCCGATTCCAAAAATGGCATCAGTTTTGCCCTATCAGCTCTAATTTTGGAGATTTTATTTACATTATTTTTACCCCGCCTTTCTCCCCGAAGGGACCCAAGGCGGCTAGCCTTGCATAGCCACCTTATATGCTGATTCAAGCAGCTCCCTCATGGCCATGGCGTCGGCTTCCTCACAAGGGAGCTGCCTGAATCAGCATATAAAGGTGGCTATGCTGTATCTCCAAAACTAGAGCTGATATGGCAAAACTGATGCCATTTTTGGAATTGGCGCCCCAAATATAACCAGGAGTAGGTCTAACT
Organism: Plestiodon gilberti rubricaudatus; assembly: GCA_026170595.1. Classification (NCBI taxonomy): domain Eukaryota; kingdom Metazoa; phylum Chordata; class Lepidosauria; order Squamata; family Scincidae; genus Plestiodon; species Plestiodon gilberti. The sequence continues at coordinate 218,388,530 of JANXHW010000001.1, read as the reverse complement.
TTTAAGGCACCAAAATGTGTGTTGGGTTGTGTAATGAGAGAAGCACTTATGAGAGCCAGTAGCATCATGCAACACTAAATTGGCTTGTCATATATGCCACCCAAGTTATGAAACTACACTTGAAATGTACGCAAGTACTAACAGGCAGCTTTACCTAGAGTTAGAACAGGAGAAAGTTAGGAATCAGGAATTCTTAGCATTTGCCAGTGGATTTCAGGTTTGTTATCTATTTCCCAATGCAGAAAACAAGAGCTAACAAAGATGCTTGACTATTTAAGATACTTAAGTTTCAGTAGGACCTCAAATGGCAAAAAGGACAGGGGGGAAAGGAATAGGGATTCCACATGAACAGCTACAACACAACATTTTTCCACAGTTCAGGGCAGAACAACAAATTTAATAGCATGGGAACAGCAATCTTGAAGAACCTAAAATAACATCATATATTTCCAGCAGGAGTTTTGTACTTTGCTGTTTCAGCAGAGGTACTTAAATGTAGACTCCTAGTGATATAATCATGCAGTATTCAAGCCTTTCCCTGTATAAGGTAAGCAAGTGCAAATATCTGTAGAGTTTTTGTCAACATTGAGGGTAAGTATGGCTTCGATCCTATATACACTTGAAGTCAATGGGGTTTACTTCTGAGTAGACATGCATAGGATTGTGTTGTAAGAGTACTAAGCTGTCTTAGTGGGTATACTAAGTGTGGATACCTTAGTGGGTATACAAGTGTGGATACCCACTTTCTTTGACTATAGAAAGCAATGCCTTAGTGGCAGACAATGCTTTAGTGCAGAACACCATTCTGATAAGAACCTCACTAACAGCCCGATTCTGCCTAAGATGCGGCGGCCAGCCAAAATGGCCAGCCACTGCGCCTGCCCTCAGGGGAAGGGGATGTTCATCCCCTTCCCCCGGTGTAAGCCCCAGAGGACTCAATGGGCCTCCTCAAATGCGCGCCAGATCTTTAGCTGGTGCACAACTGGGGAGGCCATGTAAGGAAGGGAAGGGGCTTGGGATAACAGCGCAGCTCGGCGTTGGTATCCCCACCCCCTCCCAGGCCTGGCTGGCCAATGGCCCCCTCCCTCCCCACGTCTTCCTGCTGCCCGGTGCAGGGCTTACCTGTGTCTGGCGGTGTGGGTCGTGAACAACAGCGTTGTGAGGCGTGAAAAAGCCTCCACCATGCTCCAACGACTATTTCTAGGCTGGATTGCAGCCTAATGGCCCAATCCTGCATATAGATCTGTGATCGGCCCATAGGGCCGGCTGCAGGATCCTGTGCCCTTCCCGGGCTGCTCTAGCACAGTCTGAGGTCTCCTCAGGGAAAGGGGACTTCATCCCCCCGGTGCCTGGCCCCAATGGGCCTCCTCAGATGTACAACGGCTCTCAAGAGATTGTAAACTAAGCCAGCTACATTAAAGTCCTTCAAATTTCTGAGAAATTCAGTACTGATAGAAAAGAAGCAATATTAGTTAGATTCTTGCCATTTCAGTTATGATGGCAAATATGTACCTGCCAGTATCCAGGACTAAAATTCAGATAGCAAAGCATATTAGTCACAGGCATTTGCACTGCTCAAGCTTAGCATTATAAGAAAAACAGGTTTAGAAGTATTGAATTTGTAAGACATGCCAAAAATCCAGCCAATGAAAATGCCAAGCCATGTTGACACAATAGTCATGCCTTACTATTCAGATAGAGCCTGTATTCAACTGAGACAGATCCAAGAGCCTATCTGAAGAAAGCTATTGGACATTTCATTTGCAACTCATTTCTATTGCCCATAGGAATATTCAACATCCTGGTCATTATATTCCAGCTAAACTCCTTTTATAGTGCCAATTCTTTACAGTGCTCTTAGCCCTGGCATGATTGACAGCTGTTGTAGCCAGTGAGAACAGTGCATTAGGGAAGTGCAGGGCCATCAGTGCCAGTTTCCTGCCTTATCCTTAATGATGTCTCCTATGGTGCTGTTCCACACAGCACTCGGCTTTCCAGTAAACTTATCCCCCATGTTATATGGGAAGTATTATTGCATTTATATCGCAAGCCAGGTCAAGGCAAAGTAAGTTCTGAAGTAACCATGGCAATTTACCAAATACAAGTATTCCTTCTCTCCACACCCTCTCATACAAAAAGGCTTAATCTGAAGCACATCACAACTACATTAAGACTTCACTTATAGTCTTTTCGTTTAAAGTCGTTTCGTTTTACAGTTGATGGGGAAATTCCATAGGAACGTTTACGTTTATCAATGGTAAAACATGTTTCATTACAAGTCATTTCGCTTAAAATTGCAGTTTCCAAAAAGAACCTATCAACAACTTTAAGTGAAGACTTGCTCCTTTATTCTAAAGATAGCAGAAGCAGGTTTTTCCTGCAGCATGGGGAAAGTTGTAAGGTTCTAAAAGAACTGGGAGGATCCCAGTTTCCAAGACTTGTGTGCTCTATCCTTGGAACACTACCTTATATTACAGTCCTCAACAGCCTTGCTTTCTAGGAAGAACAACAATGTTGAACATTCAGTTGTTCAAATATTGCAGCCAAGGGTGGCCAAGCGTCACTGAAGAGCCATTCTGTCACCTCACAGAAAGTAACTGAAACGAAACTTTGGAACGATAGGCAGTCAGTGACGTACCTACTGCAAAGTGGCTGGTACAGTCTGTCCTGGGCTTCATTGCCTGAGGGGGAGCTCGCGCCAGCTGCTTTGTGGTGGCAGGGGCAGCAGGGGGCACGTGATCAGCTGGCCTTCTCTCTCCAAAGGAGAAGGGCAGTCGAAAGGCAGACTTCCCCCAAATGAGGAGACTAGTTAAAAAAAAAAGCTAAAAGGGAAGGTAAAAAGAGTCCAATCGCTCCAGAGTGCATGGAGGCTGTTTAAAACAACAGTCAGAGAGGCCCAGCGGGAGTGTATCCCACAAAGGAGGAAGGGCTCGACTAAGTCCAGGAGGGTGCCGGCATGGCTAACAAGCACAGTTAAAGAGGCTATAAAAGGCAAGGAAGCTTCCTTCCGTAAATGGCCTTGCCCTAATGAGGAAAACAAACAGGAGCACAAACTGTGGCAAAAGAAATGTAAAAAGATGATACGGGAGGCCAAGAAAGACTTTGAGGAACGTATGGCAGGCAACATAAAAGGGAATAACAAACGCTTCTTCAAATATGTTAGAAGCAGGAAACCTGCCAGGGAAACGGTTGGTCCGCTGGATGGTGAGGGAGAGAAAGGGGTGATAAAAGGGGACTTGGAGACTGCAGAGAAATTAAACGAGTTATTTGCATCTGTCTTCACGCCAGAAGACCTCGGGCAAATACCACTGCCTGAACGGCCTCCCCTGACTAAAGAATTAAGTCAAATAGAGGTTAAAAGAGAAGACGTCTCAGACTTAATTGACAAAATAAAGATCAATAAATCACCAGGCCCGGATGGCATCCACCCAAGAGTTCTGAAGGAACTCAAGAATGAAGTTGCTGACCTATTGACCAAAATATGCAACTTGTCCCTTAAAACGGCCACTGTGCCAGAGGATTGGAGGATAGCTAATGTCACGCCAATCTTTAAAAAGGAAGGAGGGGGGACCCGGGAAACTACAGGCCGGTCAGCCTAACATCTGTTCCAGGGAAGATGGTGGAAAGTCTCATTAAAGATAAAATCTTAAAACACATAGAAGAACAAGTTCTGCTGAGGGAGAGTCAGCATGGCTTCTGCAAGGGGAAGTCTTGCCTCACAAACCTGTTAGAATTTTTTGAAAAGGTCAACAAGCATGTGAATATTATGCAAACCCGTGGATATTATATATCTGGATTTTCAGAAGGCGTTTGACACGGTCCTGCATGAAAGGCTCCTGAGAAAACTCCATAGTCAGGGAATAAGAGGGCAGGTCCTCTTGTGGATTAGGAACTGGTTGAAGACCAGGAAACAGCGAGTGGGAGTCAATAGGCAATTTTCACAATGGCGAGAGGTGAAAAGCAGTGTGCCTTTGTACAAATCGATGATGACACCTGGCCTAGATGCCTTTAAAAGGGGTTTGGACAGATTGGCAGTAGGAAACAGGTTATCTTGTTGGCTGTGTGCTCCCTGAGGCATCTGGTGGGGCCACTGTGTGATACAGGAAGCTGGACTAGATGGGCCTTTGGCCTGATCCAGCAGGGCTCTTCTTATGTTCTTATGATCGCAGGCCCACATCTGCTCCTCGAAATCCGGATTGTGAGGTAGTGGCGGCTGCTTTCCAACTGTCCTTCTCTTTTGGAGGCCTCCAAGAGAGAAGGGCAGTCGATCATGGGCCTGCCGCAATCGCCTTTGGAGGCCTTGCAAACCAAAAGTAATCGGCAGTGATGTCATCACCGCCAATTACTTCCAGGTCTTTTAGCACTCGGGGGGGGGGGCTGGCTCCAAGAGTCACCTCCCTGGGCACCAGAAGACCCAGCTATGCCACTGTAGGCAGTGCCACTCAATAGCATTCCTCAGTTTCTAGTAAACATTGAAGGAGAAGAAAAACACTCAAGGAACCCGACTGAAAACAAAGTTACTAACAAGACACATAAGATCAGGCAAGGTTCTTATCAGCTCCATATTCTAATATAGGAGTATAAAAATGTCTTACCATCCATATCTTGGTTCCTGTAGAAAGCTTGCCATGCTCAGCAAACATCCATCCATGGTAGGAAAGCAGCATCTTCAGCGAGTAGCGCATTGTGTAAATAAGGGCCACCCAGAGCCCTGTCCCAAAAAGAATGCCACTGACAACATTTTGCGTTTGGTTGGACATGCAGCCACTAATAAAAAAAATAATAATGTACTTTTTAAGATACCATTTGTAACTCCAGGAATTCTGGAAAAGGTATAATTATTAAAGTGTAGGAAGAGAATTGTTTCTTATTAACAATGACTATTTTGAACATACAAAAGCTGCCGTTTTTGCTTTTTTGCGCTGCTTTTTAAGTTGTAAATTTCTATTTATTGTTAGCTGGATATTACAATTTATAGGAGCCAACATGAATTTGGCAGAATAAAAATCCTCTAATAAAATACACACATACATAGCAAGCATTATGACACTCCACTACCATCCTGCAACTAGTTCTTCAGCACAGATTTTAATTCAAGTCAGAGCAGAATTCAACTCTTCCCATGCACCTGAAAGTCTCCAACCCCCACAATATCAGAAACACTAGCGGCCCAATCTTATCCCCCACCATGCTATAACAAGCAGCCATGCCAATGGAGCACGTGCTGCAAGCTATGGTGGTGGGGTGACCAGAAGGCCAATTAGAGGAAAGTTACTCTTTGTATGTCTTCTCGCAGCCTATGGGTTTCCTTGGACCCATGGCAGCTATGCAACTAGCGTACATACAAGGAGAGGAAAGGGTACAGTGGGTTGGAAAATAGGGGACAGGATCTGGCTTGTGCCTTTGTCGCTGAGTTCTGCCCCCACCGTCACCTTAACTAGGCTGGCACAGCATCCAGGCAAGTCTGGCACATACACGACATTGCTGGCCATTTCCGCCAGCAGCTCCATCACGCACAAAGGCAGCACAGTTTATGCTGCCACAGCAGGGTCCATGGCAGTGGATCACAAGATCCGCTGCAGAATGGCCCTTGATAGGATTGGGTCATAAGAAATCTATTTTTCCTAAATGTTGGGGAAAGAGCTTGACTTCTTCCAAATCAAATTTGAGGAGAGGTGGGGATAGAATTCCCCCATTGTTAACCATGTCTGAAAAATCTGCTCAATCTGATAAGAGGGCTGATAAGAAGAGGACAGAGTTTACTTACGTTGTATCAAGGGTCTGGTTGATTCTGGCTATTAATCCCAACGAAGGATCTATTTTGGCATACATTGTTGACATAACTCCTACCACTACAATAAGCCAACTGGATGGGCTAGCAGGATAGACTCCTGTGATTATGCCATTCTGCAAAGACAAGAAATTTATACTTACTTTTTGGATCCTGGAGCAACTATTTCACATTTCCTGGAGAAATATCTTGTTAAATTACCCCAATGAATAAACTGTCATTTTAAATTAGTCTTTATATATCACTATTATATACTATTGACAAACAAAAAATTTGAGCAAAAATATTTTACACTTTTGATGACTCTGATATTGCTGAACATTAGCACTCTCTCTCTCTCTCTCTCTCTCTCTCTCTCTCTCTCTCTCTCTCAAAAACATTTTTATTCCACTTGGCTTTTGAGGAGGGAAGAACCTCTTAGGGACCCCTTTTTAATTTAACACCTATAGGTCGTTGGTTGCTCTTTTTACACTATTTTTATTATACTTTATTGCTGTTTTTTACATATTTTAATTGCTCCAATATCATTTTAATTGGTTTTTATTTAATGTTTTTATCAATTGTATTTTACTGTACTTTTATTGTTACATCGTTTTGAGCGCTAGAAAAGCGGTATAAAACATTTTAAATAAATAAATTAGCAGTCTTTATATCATCATAAAAAGGGTGCAAAAAATTGCATCCTCTAAACCCCATTGCTGAAGCCAGGAAAAAGTCTAACCACGCTTGTCTATAATAATAATCAGCCTTCCAGACACATATTTTTCTTACGCTCATCACACATAACCTAGACTGCCTTCTACCACAGAAAGGCAAGCTCTAACAAAGGAGAACTGCTCTCCCAGGCTCAAGTCTATGGATGTACTTTAAGTCCAACGGGGTGGAGAAGTGAACTTCCTCATTTCCCTCTCTTGCAGCTGCTGCCTGTATACCCTAAAGCAGGGGTTCCCAATCCCAACCCCTTCCCAGCCGAGTACCACCTCCGGCGCCACTCTCCTGAGTACCGCCGGAAGTGACAGGCGATGACATCATCACCAGTTACTTCTGGGTTTGCAGAGGCCAGAAAATGTAGGGAGGAGGCTCTGGGCAGGTGGAAGGGCCCTTCTCAGCATTCCCGAGAGGCTCGGCCAAAGGCAGGAGCTGTTTGGGAGCAAAAATGCGCCACCAAAAGCACTGCATCGGAGTGGGGTTCCAGTGGTCCAGCAATCCGAGTACCACCAGCAATCGGCCGAAGTACCACTGGTGGAACTAGTACCACAGGTTGGGAACCCTGTCCTAAAGTTTTTGGAACTGGCAAAACACCTGCAGATGCTAATGAAGAGTTTTTTTAGGGTCTCCAAGCTATGGAGGCGCTTTAAAAAACATTTAGCCCGCCGCGTTTCTTGCTTTGTTTAATGTTTAGTTACTAGACTTCAGTTACTAGAATAGGCAGGTAAGAAAATAGCAAGGCTTGATGAAACCACAGCAAGGTTAAAGGTACAAAAGATAGTAAATGGGTCACAAGAACTAGCAGCAGAGGTGGTTAGGGAGCATAGAGTTTTTTGAGTGCTCTATGTGAGTGTGAAGAGGAAGAGGTATATGGGAACTGGTCCTAAAGAAAGTGACTTTAAAAAATATCCAACTTGATCAGTGTTATGGCTGTATCCCATCTGTCTTCAATGGAACTCAGAGTGGAATACATGCAGTTTATCCCTTTTATCTTCACAATCCCCTATGCAATATCTTAGGGCTGCGACTGGTGCAAGACCACCAAGTGAGCTTCAGGGCTAAGCATGGATTTGAAACCAGGTCTTCCTGGTCAAAGATCAATTCCTGGTCCATTGCACATCTTTGCCGGAGCTTGCCCTTTCTATGACAGGAGGCAGCCCGGGTGCAGCAAGAAAGCAATGAATACTTTTCATGAGCCTTCACTTGACCTACCCAATTTCAAAGTGTCTCGGGGTAATAAGTATTGAGGGCAGAACTTCACATTACCCCAATAAACCCATGTTTCCCCAACATGTGGCTGCTGGCTAACATTAATGCAGAGGTGGAACACATTTGCAGGTGAGAAGCACACAGGAAAGGATTGCTTAATCTTTCATTCCACTTCCTGTGTTAGTGGCAGACAGTAAACAAGGGTTTGGGAATCTATTGTATGCCGCATAATGCGCAATTATGTCCTGAGTACAGTTTTAAAACAGCACTATTAAGTTACCTTGAATCTGATGAATTTCTTCTTCCAGGAATAGAGACCAGACAGATAGATCTGCCGGAGAGCTTCATGGCTCATGCGCAGATCTATCCCATCTGGTGTTACAGTGAACTGAAATGCGACTGCTTGGTGGGCTTCTGCCATGGTTAGGGTGTATCTGCCAAATAAGAGGATTAAAACATCACATTAGCATAATTAATAACTTTGTCTAAGATATTTCATCTGAAACTGGAAACACAATACCTAGTGCAAAGCTGTCCAGGTCAAGGATATAACACCTTGACTCCCCCCCCCCCCCAAGAGGCTACTGCATGTGCTCCAATCACTTCTCCTGTAATACTATACTCAGGTCATGTCATAGATATGCCAAGCATGAAGAGCAAAAGCTTTGCCCACAGTAACATTTACAACAGGATACTTTTGACCAAAGGTAAATTGATAACAAGGTCTGTGCCCTGGAGCAGCCCTGGAGCAATCATAGTATCTCACTAAGAAGAATTAGATTAGATTTTGTTTGTTTTTCATGCAGTCGTGGAACTTCAGAGCCCTGCACTCAAGCCATATGTTTTTTTGTGAGAATAATCAGGGCAGGCCAAAACAAACAAAACCATTATAAAGATATAACAGAACAAGTCTATGAATGTAGTCTGATTTAAAATTATAGTCATTTCAAAGGATTTTAAAACCGCATTTGTAAATGTTTCCATGTTTTAATCTACAGATTTCACACACTGGATTTTCATGCTCCTCCACACTGATAAGTAACTTGGAATTTCTGTGTTCTTGTTCACTGCCCAACCACAGTCCCTGCCCCACACACAGCCCTAAATCCATTCGTGCTATAGCTCAGTTTTCCCCTTCCACAGTACCACAACCCAACCGTCTTCCTAATTCTTATTCACCAGTACTTGCCTGTTTAGCTTACATTTTACAAGTATGCCTATGATGATGATACTCTTATCTATTCTAAACTAATCAACAGCAGTTAAACAGAAAAGAACCGCTCAGGGCAGTGGGGCAGGAATGGCATGGCGTTGATGGAATAAGTCTCACGTGTTTAAAACCAAGCAGAACAAGTTCTTTCCCAATACATGCTAAACAACTTCGTCTTTTGAATTGGTATGTATACAAAGCAAAGAAGGGTGGGGCAAGGATAAGAAAGGGGAACCAATTCAGTGACTGCCCTTGGTTACATCACTGCGTGACAAAGTGATACCACACACTCACAAAGACTGGACAAAGTGAAAATACTTTGTTACGAAGGCTTCTATCCTAAATCTATTGCATACTGAAAGGTCCCTGTGGAACAGACCCACACATATAGAAAGAATGTTGCACGCTATGTTACCTCAGCTGCACAGGAGGAACCATTGAAGAAAGGTTGGCTTCCCACACAACTCTGGTAACATGAGATAAGCCAAGGTCACATGCAGGGAATTGATAACACAGTTACTTCCAAATGGCAGTATTGCCTCAGCTCTTGGAACAGGAAAAACACAGTTTTTGGTAGACCCTCCCATGTGACCTTGGGGTTCCTATGTTATCAAAGCAGTGTCAAAATAATTCATGCTGCTGAGGCTCCCATGCCACTGAAGTAGGAATAGGAACTGATGGTGGATGAGAAATGGAACGCATCTTCCAGGTCTGTAGTTATGATTAATTTTCATCACAAGGACTGTTTTCATGAGAAGTCAGTAATTGTTCCCAACTGCATCCCATATTGGAGCGAAAACTTTTAGGCAATCATAGGAGCCTGACTGGATGGCATACAAAGACTTGAGTCAGCCAATGACAATGTTAAAAGAAAAATGTAATCTCAAAAAATATGACACTGCCCAGAACTGTCAAGAAACTTTCTCCATATAGGAGCTCAGGCAAATATGGATATGACTGGAAATCCAGATTGACAAGCACAAATCACCAACTCTTCTGTACCCCAATATGTATAAAATCCAAATTGTTCCCAACACAGACAATGGCAAAGCACTGGCCCCAAGTGCAAGGTATTTCATATATATTATCCCCATATTAGAGATGGGACTATGCCTGTGTTGTACCAACAAAGCATTATTTGCACTACTCTCTGGAAGCCTGTGCCCTGTGTTCTGGTCTCTAGTGTCAAACCCAGGAAATTAGTTTTGCAAGTTGGCAGCAGAAGCCAGCTGTGCACAGCACCGACTGGATGAACCCCATGCCAGCAGAAAACTACCACCAGGGCAGTTTTATCACCTTTTTTGAAAGATGATAGTGCTTTTTAAAAAACACTTTAAAAATATGAGATGCCTTTTTTCTTATGACCTCAAAGAAGCTAGTAATCAATTAAGAACAAGCACACAATAAAAGATATAAAACACTGTTTCAGTCTGCCCCACTGACAACTGAAAAACTAGCAAACTGTTTTATTTTTGCACAAAGTGATAAACGAGCATTATTAACTGCATAAACATACATACAGCACTTTAAAACATTAACATAAAGATGGCAGCCCATCTAAGGCAAGACTGAGTGACGGCTGAATCCATTCTGGAATTGCTAGTATGTATGCCTGCCTTTGCATAGTGAAGTTGGGAAGAAGCTGGGCTCACCCCAGGGCAGGAAAATTCCCCAAAGAAGCTTGTGACTATTTTAATGATATATTTGTATGTAGCCTAAGATAGTGGCCTACCTAGGTCTCTTGGCGAGTTCATGACTGAGGTGAAATTGAGGGACTCATAGGCTCACAGTTTATTCATTACCACTACACTATGGCCTAAAGCTTTAGCAGATACATTTAAAACAGATTTGTACAGAGTAAGCTAATCTCAGTGTGGCCTTGCCACATCAGTCAGGCACAGCAATCCTTCATAGAATCATAGCCTATAGGTAAGGTAGGAGAAGGGACACAGAGCTGTGAAAGACTATGGAGGATGGCCAGGAAGCATCAAGCAGGTAGCGGTAAGAACGAAACACACTAAATGATACTATAGAGGACAAATCTGTCATAGTATGTGCAGGAATACATAAGCATGAATGATTTGAATTTATCCGTCTGCATGTACAAATCAGTGCTAACAGTGAACATTCATTCATGTCTAATGCCAATGAAAAACTGCCTGCTTTCTTTTATAACAAATACAGCTTTAAAAAACATGTTTTGCAACAGTTAGGCATCACAAGTTTAAATGGAAGCCTCCGTTTCTACATCAGACCATTCAAGTCTGAAGCATTCTCCCAACTCAAGCTTTATAACTTTGAATTGTTGGTGGAATTCTTAAGATGATAGTGGGCCCCTTTTCTCCTGGCTGGTTAAATGATTGTCAAACATTTCCAGCAGTAAATTATGGAAAGGTTTGCGAAAGGCTTGCATGAACATTAATATTAAAATTATACTCTTCATAAAGATGAAATTAATTTTTGTCTGTAAACCGCTTTGTGAACTTTTTGTTCAGTACAAGAGTTTTTGCAAATATATGCAACTGTGATACAGCCAAAGAAATCTGCCTGCACCACATGAGTCTTAAAAACAAGTGTCACTAGTTTACTTACTTCCAATGTGTGTTTGGAAATGTGTTTGAATTTTGCAACTACCATAATTAGTGAGATGTGAGTGTACTATAAATAAGCAGCTAGTTGAGCAAAAGAAAAAAGGAATAATCCCAATCCAAATGATCTTTAAATGTCTCTTTTGCATTCCTTCTCTTGGTCCGTCAAGAGGTTTTTAAGGGACGGCTGCAGAGCACTTTCCCCGCCTCCACATTTCTGAAGCAGTCACATGTTTGTCCAGAAAAGTAGGTAAAAGGGCACAGCATTACAGAGCATGCGCCTCAATTTAGAAATGCAGTTCTTCGCACTGCAAAGAACGCTGAACCGCCATGAAATCATTCAGCAAACTATTTGTGTACAGACTTTGCTGGGGAATAGTACAAAGAGAGAAAGCTACAAAAACAAGGTTTGTGAAGTCTCTCTCACTCAGCAATATCTGTGTAGCTTTAGAAGTTTTCTATCCCAGTAACATCCATTTTCTTTGAATATTTTTTTCTGCCCTTACATAAATACATTACGGGGACGGGGGGACGACACAATGCAGTACCACAAGGAACAGTTGCAACTGTTCCATCTTTCCAGTTAAACTGGGGGACATTCAATCTGTGCTCCAGTACCAAAGAAAAGCAGAACATTTTTTTTAGCTGTTTATAGTTTGGATCCTTAGTCCATTATTTGACTGCACCATAACAAGACACAACACGCAAAAGCAACCATCCAGCAATAACACACAGAACAGACTGATATCTGAAAGGAAACAAATATCTCACTACCCAATCTCTGTTAATATACGCAAATATTTTTATGGTATTTCTGCTGTCAATAACAAAGGTTATCTTTTAACCCAGCATGCCCCTGATCAACAAGCGCTGAGCTTACCCTTTTAAAGCCAACTGTTTACCTTTAGCACAGGAGATACTAAATTCTGAGTCAAAGCCTCAGAGCTAGGAAACCTGGAACCACCCTATTAGACCAGGGGCTGAGGCTCCCTGTGCCGCTTTGTCCCATTGTTTGGGGACAATGGGCAATTCTCTCTGTGAATTTAGATATCCAACTGACATACTGACCTTGGGCTAGGAGATCATCTGCACAACATCTCTCAGAAGATTGGGTTGGGAAGTAAGTGTTTACAGCTACAGGGCTCCAATCAAATTTTAATTCTGTCAGTTTATATGTGCTGAAGGCTACAATTTCCACAATCTGTTCCAAATTTGAGGCAGAGGGTTCAAATGATTGGGAAAAAATCCATAACATACTCAAACAAATGCAAATGCATTGTGGAACGTGCAGCATAGACGGTGCAAGATGTATGCACTAAAAAGTCCTTGCAGTAGTGTAGCTAACGCGAAGCAGCAGGTGCGGGCCGCTCCGGGCTCCACTACCTGAGGGGATGATTCTTGTTTTTCAGATTTCATTTTCAGTTACAATTCTTTACTGAACCACAAATTTTGGATCCTCCACTACATATTCTATAGACTATAGCACATTTTTCCTCATTTGGTTTTCTAGCAGGTACTACGTAATCAGTCACATGTCTAGTGAAGTAAACATTTTATGGGAAAGACTTTACCTATTACAGTGAACTCTTCATTTAACAAACTAATGGGGGGAGGGGTGTCTGTCAATGCCAAAAATGCCCATTAAATCAGCATGTTATAATAATCAATGCAGTACATTGGTTTCTCAGTGACAAGCAGTGGTGTTTCACCAGCCCGACAACTGCTGGAAGAGCATCCATTATTTCCAAAATCTGCTATATAGACATCTGTTAAATTGAGGGTTCGTTGTAATATAGTTCTTTGAAATGTTATGTGCCCGCACACATGCTACATTGTAACAACTCTATACATAGCTGATTAGGAATGGTTAAAAGAAGCTTGGTTCGTTTAGCCTGGAAAAGAGAAGACTAACAGAAGATATAGTAGCCATCTTCAAGTATCTCAAGGCTATTACGGATAAGGAAAGGAGGACTTGCTCTCTGAGACTCCTGAGGGTAGGACTAGAAGTAACGGGTTGAAACTACAGGGAAGTAGATTTAGGCTAGAAATGAGGAAGAATTTCTAACGGTAAGAGCTGTCCCGCACTGGAACAGCCTGCCTCTTGCACTTGTGAGCTCTCCCTCACTGGGAGTTTCCAAGGAGAGGCTGGATGGCCACCTGCCAGGGATGCTGTAGCAGGGATGCTGCACTGAGAAGGGGGGCTGGACCTCCAGATGACCTCTAAGGTCCCATTCACATTTTATGATCCTAGATGGGAAGTAAATGCACAAGCATTTATAACAGTTTATTTTAAAACGATGACTGTTTTCGTAGGAAAATAGCAAGTTTTGTTTAGAAGCATTACAGTAGCTTTGTTTATACCGTTTGTTATTTTTACAGGGTTTTAAAAACCATAAGAAATAACTGTGAGTCTAGTAATAGTTGGAACATCTGTCATTAGCATAAATGATAAGATCAACACTGTTGTGATATTCTGAAACGGGAATCAAGACTTAGTTTGCCTAAGATGTCTTCATACTTTCATGTTGCTTGTTAAGGTTGATTCTGAGCAAAATGTGATGTAAAGCAAGTAGAACTGAAAGAAAATTAAAAAAAAATACTTGGATAGAATCTGAGAGGGCTGGTGTAAAGTGTGAAGTACTGTATGTGCTGGAACACTAGGTTCTGAACACTACTTTTCTGAAAGTTACTGACAGGATCCTTTAAAATTTTAAAGAACACATTAAAATCTCTAGGGCCAGAGAACAAAGTCAAGCTGCTTATATCCAAATAGTGCCTGTGCAAGCCATATCATTAGGCAATGGACAAACACAAACCCTAGCAGGCACAAAAAACACAAGCGTATAACATAACAAGTCATCCAAGGACAATGGTACTGACTATTTTACAAGTTCACTTGCCATTACTTTTTCATTAACAGTCTAAAGGTGAATGTGTCGCCTAAGAGTGCGTGGGCTCTCCACTGCATAAAGCTACGAACGCACTTGATTTTCAACATAAACAACCAGACATGCAAAGGTTAAAAAATTATAGACCTTGCTTGACCCTATAACCAGTAGATGTATTTACAGAGATCATTTGCATCTATCTTTTACTGCGTGATTAATTAGTGATGAGTCCATTCGAATAATTCTGTCATGCCAACACCTACAAGAACTATGTCACTTAGCTCACTTTTATACTGCAGCATGATTCAAGAGAAATGCCCCAGGATCCTATGCACAAAACTGGTGAAGAATGCTGGATGCAACCCTGAAGCCATACCCTAGTATCCATGATACCCATCCCACTACCCAAGAGGAGGAGACTAAACTATACACATCTGGGCTTTATGTCCGAGTTCCAAAGCATGTTAATGCGAGTAGATAAATAGGTACCACTTGCGGGAAGATAAACAGCGCTCTGTGTTCCAGCTGCACGCTACGCACTGCGGCAAGGAGAGTCATGCCGGCCACATGACCACGGAGGCGTCTTCGGACAACGCTGGCTCTTCGGCTTTGAAATGGAGATGAGCACCACACCATAGAGTCGGAGACGACTGGACTTAATTGCCAGGGGTCACACATGCATAGGATTGTGCTGTAAAGCACCACCAAGTGAGGGAGGGCGGCCACAGGCTGTGGAGGGCCTAGAGAGGGTGGGGATATCGGCGGCGAGATAGGCCGGTATCCAAATATCTCTCCAGGCCTGGCCCAGCCCTACATGGAGGGCTCGAATGTATGCAAGTTCCGGAGCTTGCGTACATTCGAGGAGGCCTATTAGGCCTCCAGCTGCTTACATCTGGGGAAGGGAGGTGCACCCAGGCTGCCCCAGGGCAGCCCAGGACCTGGATAGGATACGGCAGCTGGCCGCTGTATCTTGCACAGGATTGGGCTGCCCATTACCCTTTTGTGGTGCCTGGAGCATACTTCTTGCCCTGATTAGAACTGGTATGTCCCTAATGGGGCCAATTCTAATCTGAAGATGGTATGACCCCCAATTTGAGAAGATACAGAGAGTGTTCCAGAATAACAAAATGTTCTAGCACTCTTCATTTGCCCAGTTATTCTTGGAATGCTCGCAACTAGCATGCACACCTAGTTCTGATTTAAAAATTACAATTTCAGCACGTCTGCTCTCTGTGTCATTCTGGTAATGTATATAAAGGGGAAACCACATGAAAGGAGTGTATGACATGGCTACTTCCAAAGCTAGTACCATGCTAAGACATGGGGGTTTCTTCATCGCCCGCATGAGTAGAGCAGAATGGGAAGCAGCCATGGAGGCATAGAGAGCATTCACTTTTAAGGGAAGACATGATCTGGTTATTGGTCAGAATGGGCATGCACAAAAATTAGGTAATTAGAAAATTGTTACCCAATTGTTTAGACTACTCATAGAAGAGGTTAATATTTTTTTCTAAATAAGGCAGTAGCACCCATTTCTTCCCTCCACATAACAAAAACAAGATACCTCTGTCATATGACATGGTCAAAACACATTTTTTTTTCCAAGTAGAGCATAGGTAAAGTTAAAGGTATCCCCCCCTGCTCGAAAGCCAGTTGTGTCCGACTCTAGGGTGTGGTGCTCATCTCCGTTTCTAAGGCCGAAGAGCCAGTGCTGTCCGGAGATGCTTCCATAGTCATGTGGCCGGCATGACTAATGGAACGCTGTTACTTTCCTGCCGCAGTGGTACCTATTTAAAAGTTGCAATTTGTTGCTTTCGAACTGCTAGGTTGGCAGGAGCTGGGAGCTCACTCCGTCACGCGGCACCCAGGTCTCGAACTGCTGTCCTACCGACCTTCCGGTCTTCAGTTCAGCGTCTTAACCACTAATTTAAGCTATGTTTCAAGTAGACTTTTCATCAGACTTGTTCTTAGTAGATAATACTTCACTTATTACACTATACTTGAGAAGACAAAGACACAACTTGGGCCAATTGCACAATTCTTTTGAGATCTCTGTGGATATTTCTTATGATGATTGATGCGTGCAAGGAAACAGCTGGCAGAAGGAAAGGTAGGTTTGGGGCAAGACGCACCAACCCACTTTGATGACTTAAGTTTTCATGGTTAATTTACATATGTCTCCAACTGCTGAAATAACAATAGTTGTCCCCTTTATTTAAATGGAAGCACTTTGTAAAATATGTAAAATACATTCCCTAGGAGTCAACTCTTCCTTCAAGGAGATTTCCAGACAATGTTATCACATGCAGTCTCATGGCTATTATTTTAGAGCATGGTCATGAATGGCATGCAAAATTTCCCTAAAGCCTTGAAACTGGCAACGATGACTATAACTACAATATAAAAGCCACTTTTGCTTTTGCGTAACTGACTGAATATTTTCCAGAAGCAATACTTCAAACTGGCAGAGAGAGCCTACTATTTCCATTTGGAACAAGACAAGAAAACATGCTTGACCTACAATGTGTTCCAGAAATAGTCACTTCTCTTTTTCACCTCCCCCCCTTCTCTTCTTCCTCCTATCCCACTCTTGAATTACTAGGATCATGTGATTTAGTTTTATGAAGCCAAGCCATGTGTCATCTAAAAGGCACTTTTGCAAAGCAGCGTACTTCTTGAAACTCCACCCTTCCTCCACAGCACAGAAAGATCACATGGCAGACTCAGAAAAGTAGGTAAAAGGTTATGCTGATGCATAACACACTACCAGACTACAAAAGAACAGTTTGTCTTTCACACTCTAAACTTCAGATTCCGTTCTGGTGTCCCAGTTCTTGCAGAAACAAACAAAAAAAAAGGCAGCACCACTAACATCCCATGGAAACTATAGAGTGTTTTGAATGAATTACACATTCAAATAGCATGAAAGGAAGAAGGTCAAATTTCCATGCGTTCAAAACAAGCAGAGCCTGCAAGTTTGATCTTCTCAGGATTTCAAAAATGTTTTCTTGTCCTAGCAATTTTGCAAATGACATGGATGACAATATATACAGTACAGAATACTGTACATCCCACAGTACAGAATACTGTACACACACACACACACACACACACCCCAGAAACATTTCTCATAGAGAACTACCGTATATCATATACTTGCCTCCCACCTCCTCTCTTACTTACTTCAAATCCCTTCTTAAAACCTACCTTTTCAGCAGTCTTTGACACAGTGCCTTAGTCCACTCTACCACCTGTAACTAAGCTTATGTAGGAGTAACTGAAATAGATGCATATTCTGCTCTGCCTTGAGTTCCATCACTGTCTCTCCAGTGGCGTTGTTAGGGGGGGCAGGGGGGACAAGCGACGGATGTGTGTGCAATTGCCGCTGGATTCGGCGACAATTCAGCAGCAGCACGGCAAAAAAGCAACCTCCCGACACTTTTTGGGCCACTTTTAGGCTGTTTGTGGCAACAGGATTCACCCGCCCGCTCCACAAACGGCCTAAAAATGGCCCAAAAAGTGTGGGGGTGCTTTTTTGCTCTGTTGCCGCCAAATCTGGTGTGGGGGCAGGGCTTGTGACTTGTGACAGCATGCTCCCGGTGGCAGGGCTTGTGACATCACGTGTTCAATGGGGCTTGCTTCTGAGTAGACATGCCTAGGATTGTGCTCTAAGGTTTAACAAACTACACCTGCCCACATTCCTTCTCCGAAAGGTCTAGCACTCTGTCCTGGTTGGAGATCTGGTAAGCCTATAAATGGGACTTACTCCCAGATAAGTTTTCAGGGGAGGCAGGATGGGGCGGAGGGAGGGTGGATTGGCTCTGAGAAGAGGGCGGATTTGGCAGCAGCAGCAGCTGTCAAATCCTAGCCTCCTTCCCAGACCTGATCCCACAGCCCAGGTCCACGCAGACCTGTACCAACAATTTCACTAGTGCAGGTTTGAGTAGATCCTTCCGCACTGCAGAGGCTTACCCCCAGGCAAGGGAACAAATGTCCCCTTACCCAGAGGAGACCTCCAGGGCTGCCCCCTGATGCAGCAGCGGTCAGTTTGGCATTGCTGCATCGGCGGGGAGCAGGAACCATAGGATTGAGCTGAAAGACTCCCAACACCAGCTATTCTAATAAACAGCAGCAGTTTAAAATTGCTATCCTGGAGCCGTCTTTAAAGATATTCAAACTTATGGCACACTTGACTGTATTTTAAGACAAAACCGTGGGGATCTTCATAATCTCAAATGGATGACATCTTTCTAAACATAGTTCATACATATCTGAAATGTCCAGAAAGCTTGTACCCACATGCACAAATCATAAATTTCACCACATGCATGTTTTGCCAAATGGCAAAGTTCCCCTAACACAGTCTAACAGGTAAGTTCAACATCCCAGGTCCCCCGAAGTAGAAAGCATCATCAATAAAGGTTTATATGTCTAGGTTAAGTTATAAAGTAACTTTATGCCTTCCCACTTGACCTTGAGATGGGCATGGAGACTGCATTTTGCCCATCTATGGGCCTCCTTGGATGTATGATAGGTCCAGGCCTGGTGTACATTCGAGCAGGCTGTGTAAGGCTGGCCAGGCCTGGGAACAAGCCTAGGATATCGGCAGAGCGTGCCACCAATAGGCCGGCCAATCGCCCCCTTCCTTCCAATGCTCTGTCCGCCCTCCAGGGCGGGAGGCTTTGGAGAGGAGGGGAGATTTAAAACCCCTTTGAATCCCCCTTGAGGGGATTTGAATCCCCTTTCCATTCTGGGCCTCCCGTTCTCACTACACCGCTGGTTACAACAGTGGTGTAAGTTGGATAGGATTGCGCTGTAAGAAGCCTTCATACTTAAAAAAAGAAGAAGAAATAGCATTTAAGGCTGCAATCCTATATAGACTTTCCTGGGAGTAAGCCCCACTGAGCACAATGGGACTTACTTCTGAGTAGTCATGCACAGGATTGCACTGTAAATCCAATAGTCCCACACTATTATGGGAAACACATGGCTCTACATACGAAAACAAAAACTTCCTTAATCCCAAATTTTGCACGTCATCTGTTCTCTCAGTATTGCAAGTTGATTTACAGGTTCCTGAAAGGTTAAAGATCTTCTTGGCAAACTGTACAACTGCAGGTCCCAGGTTTTGTGCAGAAACTGTTTACAGGCATAAGTTTACCAGGACACAATGTCCAGAGATTATGTATTACTTATCTGAACCCACAATGCATCTCCACACCTTCATCCCTTTCAGCTAGATGGAAATCAACACCTACATGTTCACAAGAGATATACTCAGTTCTCTTTTCAAATTATATAAGTTATTAACTACTCCTTCCTAAGCAAAAGGTACATTACAGAAATATTTCCTTTTTCCATCTTAAATGCAGAGTCACTGTACAGTATTTGGGAAACATATCTGCAAATTCTAGGAACTGAGCTGTCAATTGATTAATGGATTTTGTTATCTGATTTATCCTCTGTCAACTGATTAATGGATTTTGTTATCTGATTTATCCTCTGATTTGTAATCATTCGATATTGTTTAAATAAGTTTGTATTTTTCCAGAATCTCAATGCTGGTATTTTTAAAAATAATATTGAAGGGAATAATTTATCTCACATAGAACTTCTGTGTACTATATATATATAGTATACATTGCATATGATCACTCATTGTTAAGAGAAGAAAGACATTTAATAGTTTCCTGTTCATAAATCTAAGTATCTGGAATAGAAAACAGTCACAATTACAGTAATGCATCAGAACCAGAATAGTTTTCTGTAAAAGGGCAAGTTAAACATCATGCTGATACTGTGAAAGATCCAGATTTTAAAATATATTCTATTGATTTCAACTGAGCATTGCCTGCATTGGTTGTTGCTCTAATTGCTGAGGAGAAAGCCATAGTGGTGCCACTCAAATACATAATATGAGTTAGCTTTGGATACAAGCAGGAAGGTCGTCATCTTTCAAGTTTCTGTTTCATAAAATTTGGCAGGGGTGAGGTGGAGAGCCATCAGATGTGTGCAGTCTCAGCAGCTGTGGGTTTTACCCACTAATAGTGGAGGTGCAGGGAGAGAAACCAATTTTAATCTGACTGAGATTATGAAAACTTTACTTGATTAAAGCTGCCTTGAATAAAGTATTCTAGAAAAACAGAATAGTAACTGTACAAACAAACAGATAACCATTTAAACCAAGTAAGCTTACAGCTCTTTCTGGGAACAATACACTTCAAAGGGTTTTTTTTTTAAGTGTTTATAAACTGAGATCCTTTGTAATAGGAGAAATACTAACAATGAATAAAATGAACTTCTTACAGCACAATCCTATACATGTTTACTTAGATGAAGTAAGCCCCAAAATATTCAATGGGGTTTACTCTCAGACAGATAAGTACTATTGGATTGCAGCACAGACGGTTTATGAATATTTGCTAGCAAATAAGATTGACATCAATAATAGAAAAGATGGATGGGGGGAGGAGGTGGCTTGTACAGGTGGGGCAAAGCCAAGGGAGGAAAGAAAAAACCACTGATGACAGACAGTGAATCAGCTGGACAGAGTCGGAGCTCCTCCAAGGGAAACGCCTGATGTTTTCATTCACGTCTCTCTCCTTGGAACTCATGCAAACCAAGGGGAGCCTGCTGTCATCTGAGATGCCCCCCTCCTTTCCACAGAGATGCTGCGGGTTCATGCGTGGGGCTTCGTGCACTGAAGTCCCCTCCCCCGCCCTTCTCTCAATAAGAGCAAGAGAGAAGCGGACAAGGAAGGAGTTGGCATAGGAAGAGACTTGTGCGCACATTGTTCCCCTTTGCTACAGAAGAGTGCGCAAAGCAGAAGCACACTCTTGGCACCACCCCCAGGCACCTGCCACGGCTGCCTCTCCCAGGGGTCCTGCTCCAACCCTTCATGCAACGTTTCCTTACTCTTAAGACCCATGCCAGGCGCCCCCCACGTTTGACTTTCCTAGGGGCCTTTCGCGCGCACCCCCTCCCCTTAAGGCAAGGGGTGAACTGATAGACCCAAACGAGGAAGGGGGAGGCGGGCAAATGTCACTTACGACTCTTCCGCGAGAAGGAAGCAGCGCGGGAGGGGTGAGGGGAGAGAGCAACTCCAGAGACGAGCGTGAAGGAGAGGAAGAGGAGAGTACGAGCGAGGGCAGCCCGCGCTCAGGGCAGCTCCCAGGAGGGCTGCCGCTACCGGCTGGGTCTGGATTGGTCGACCTGCCAGCAGAAGGGGCGGGGTCAGGAGAGGCGGAGGCCGGAGAAAAGGGAAGAGTCTGGTACTGAGCGAGAGGAGGGAGTTGGATTGCGGGTACAAAGTACGAAGAACAAGCGCGAATGTGGGGGCGCGGCAGAGGCGCGCTCTGGGACGGGCCAAAGCAGAGAGGTGGCGCTTTGAAGGAGGCTGGGCCGAGGGAGGAGCAGCAGCCACCGCCGGCTTTCCTTCTTTCCTCGCCAGCTAGTCTGCATTAACATGGTCGTCTCTTGAGAGGGGGTTCGCTATCAGTTTCGCCTCTATGGGGTGTGGCCAGAGGAGGGTTGCCCTGTAGGACGGTGCTCCTTCCGAGACGCGTGGCTGCTATAACTAGACTTTCATAGAAGGGAGAAGCAGCGTATCCCTCCCTGCGCCGGTAGCACTACAGGCTGCCTGCGTTCACTATAGTAGTGGTCCGAGTGGGAAAGTCAGTATTTTATTCCCATATTAGAGAAAAGGAGTGAAGCAAAACGACACGGTATGATTAATGCATGTGCTCCAATCCTCATAATGCATATGCTCTCTCTGCCTTTACATTTTGGGAGTTGTTAAAAATAGCGCGCGAGGAAGGGGTCGCAATTCGGAACGAAATCACGGCGGTAGGGGCTAACCCCGTCGTGGTGCCAAGCTACTGTAGATTGCATTATCCCAGGATGTCCGTCATGACTGTTTTAAATATTTTACGTATTTTAAACTTTTAATAAACGACGGACATCCCAGGGTAATGTATGTTTTTAATTCAGAAATCTAGACCAGTCGTGAGAATCTGAGATTGTACATACTGTAGATTGCTCCTCCCCCTGCGCTATTTACAGTAGTAAAAATGCTGTCATTGACTTTCAAGGCTATTCAGCGAGTGTGTCGCTGGCTCCTTTTGAGACTCCTGGCTCATGTCCCTAAACAGTGCACTCTCCTAAACTCTCCTGCTCCAACTTTATTGTTAGGGGACTACCTAAAGCTCATCGAGTTTGAAGGGAAGGATGCAGTGTTGAATGAGAACACTTGGAATCAGAGTTCCCATAGTGGAGTCAGAAGAACTAACCCCCCCCCCCCGCTGCGTCGCGGGTTGAAATTGGTTTACTTTGTCTCATTAAAATTCTACAAGGAGCCATAGCGATGTTGTAAGCCAACCCATATTTACATAGCCTCACGCTTTACTTCTGTTTCTTCCCATACCAGAGTAGGGCAGAACACGGAGAACTGGTTGGCTTTTATGCAAAGAAATTCCCAATTTTTGAAAAGTTGGTGGGTTTTTTTGAAAAAAAGAAACACAGATGGGGGGGGGGAACCAACCTATCTCTCTTCTACCAGGAACCTTATTTATCTTATTAAATGTGTAAAAAATGTGTAAAAAATCTTATTTATCATTAAAATAAGAAGCGCCACTCTCTTGCATTACCACGCTACTACAGAACTGAGATTCTCAAATACAGCAGAGAGTCTCCTCGTACCTTTTAAAGACTAAGGGCCCAATCCTTTCCAACACCGTGCCAAAGGGCCATGGGCCAAATGCAGCTGTACCAAAGGGTCATCATGCACTGCATCCTGTGGTAGGGGGTAGTCACGGAGGCCTCCTCAAGGTAAGGGAATGTTTCCTCCTTACCATGGGGCTGCATTGCGGCTGCATCCGTGCTGGAAAGTTAGATAGGACTGGACCCTAACCAATCAGTTTCAGCACAACCTTTCTTCGTGATCTGCATTCCACTTCCTCAGATGCATGAAGTTTATTTTATTTATTTACAATTCTCTTCAGCACAATCCTATGTATGTCTACTCAGAAGTAAATCCCACGGAATTCAATGGTGCTTACCCCCAGGTGAGTGTGCATAAGATTGCAGCCTTAATACATCTGATGAAATGAACTGCAGCCCAGAAATCGTATGCTGATATAACTTGGTTAGTGTTTAAGGTGCTCTACAGAAGGGTTTCTCAACCTTTTTTGGTCATGGCCCCATTCACCACTGTAGCCCTCCTTATAGCTGCTGTTAGTTGGGGTAAAAAGGTACTTTACCATCTGCACTAGAATAAATAGTGTAATAAACATTAGAATAATGTCTTAAAGCAGAGGTTCCCAACCTATAGTGCATGGACCAAAGGCTGGTGGCACGTGGGCTGCTGGTGGCCAAGATGGTGGCTGCGTCTTTGGCTTCTCTTCCCTGCGATCGGGGAAGAGAAGCTGGATGGCCGCCCCAACCTACTGGCGACTGCGTCTTCAGCTTCTCTTCCCTGCAATCAGGGAAGAAAAGCTGAAGGCGTGACTTCCAGCTCACTGGGGTGGCCGCATCTTTGGTTTCTCTTCCCTGATCGCAGGGAATCGCAGGGATTTCTCTTCCCTGATGTCATCGGCACTTTCTTCCGGTGGTACGCGAGCGGCTGGAGGCCCGCGTAGGTGGTATGCGGCCTCCAAAGGTTGGGAACCTCTGTCTTAAAATCATGAAACGTATAGTAGCAGGATAAGGCCGGCCAACAATATCCTGATAATTGGCACTTTATTCAGTGTGATCTTTGTGGCTGATGCAAACCTGCAAATTTTTCAATATTGGGCTGCAGCATTATTAGTGACAAACAAAAATCACTTCTCTTCACAATAACGAGGTGGTTATGAGCTTTTGTAATAGGTGAACCACCCAACTAAAGCCAGATGCAACAAGATAAGAAGTAGGAAAGGCGATAAATCAACAACTTTGCTTTCTTCCAGAGCAGTGGAAACATTCAAATTATATCTTATGTTGAGAGAAAAGAGTAATCAAATGCTGCTAAAGCACACAAACTGCTCCAAGTTGGAGACAGCCCAATCCTGTGTAGGTCCACGTTGAGAACTACTGCTGTACAAGATCCTTTGTTGTTTTTGCTGCAACAGGACAACCCCAGTGGAAGCTGAGATAACCCCATGTATCTACTCTGAACTTCTTGAAGGAAGGATGGGAAATAACTTTTAATAATCAGTGTGTGATCTGAATGTGTACCCAGTTTGGAGCTTTGTCTGCCAACTGTACCTATTTTTCCTGGCATGACATTTGATTTACTTGCCAACTAGATCTCACTATCTTGTTAGCGTGTTCTACAGTTTGGAATTCTGAACATTTTAATAGTCAGGAAATAAGATGCTTTCTGACAATTATGCAGAGATGTATGATATCTGAGGGCAAAAATAGAGTTGTGAAGAATGTATTTATTTTGAAGGCAATATAACAATCAAATAATCTACAGAAGGGGTGTGCAGCTGGATCCCATAGAAGTAGCTTGTGGGTTTTGGTTCCTCACTACCATATGAACTGTGTGGGCACAATCCAACAAAAGTTAGCTATGCCTGATTCTCATACGTGGGATCTGTTACTCATGACTGTCTCATTCCATTGCTTTTGGTTGGGTCTAACTCTTGCTGAACTGTTAAGAACACAAGAACATAAAAAGAGCCCTGCTGGATCAGGCCAAAGGCCTATCTAGTTCAGCTTCACGTATCTCATAGTGGCCCACCAGATGCCTCTGTTCTCACTGTGTTCATGTGTCTTTCAAGTAGTACCCATTATCCTATGTACACTATCAAATACTGGAAGGTATTTCTGAACTTCCATATTTTCCTTAGTAATACATTATTAAAGAATGGATATACATCCACTACTTTGACAGCACAATCCTAACCAACTTTCTAGCACTGGTGCAGCTGCAATGCAGCCCTGAGGTAAGGGAACAAATGTTCCCTCACCTTGACTGCCCCCGCATCGCAAAATGCAGTGTGCGTCCTGTTGGCATGACTGCATCAATGCTGGAAAGTTGGTTAGGATTGTGCTGTCAGTGTTGTTGTTTTTTCTAATCGTAGCCTAAATTGTAAACTGGGCCTAAATTCACTATCTTGCTTTCTTGTTTAAATTTTGGTAGGCGTTATTGATTCACAATGAATTATGACTTCAGCTATTCCAGGAACAGAGACAACCATTGATGCAATTTATTCAACTAATTTAATTGCCCACATTACCAAAAGTAATTAAGTGTAGTGCAAATAGATGTTTTGTCCTTGATGCCTTTATACGTCAGATGTTTCCAGATAATGAAGTCAAGCTCATTCATTCCTTGTCTTTATATATATATATATATGAAAACATAAAAAATACATATTTCATAAAATTATAGCAAGCGCGAAGCAATACATCCTACTAGCATACTGTTCACTATTTTCTACATATAATATCCAACTAAGCCAGAATAACACCCACATTCTATTCATTAAATCCGCATATCATCACTTCGTTCTTCTCTCTCTCTCTCTCTCTCTTAAAAAATCAATAAATGGTTTCCAGTTATTCACAAAAAGGTTAAGTGACTTTTCCTTAATTAAAATTGTAAGTTTATCCATTTCAGCATAATCCAAAACTTTCAACCACCAATCTTCCAGCGAAGGTATCTCTGAATTCTTCCAATATTGTGTGTATAAAATTCTTGCCGCACTTATCATATATAAAAACAAAGTTTGAAATTTTTCGCCTATATGATCATCCCTCATACCCAACAAAAAGGTTTCCGGTTTCATTTGAACCTTAATCCTTAAAATCAAGTCAACTGTATCTGTTTATGAATCAGACAATGATGTCAAGCTCATTCATTCCTTGTCTTACAAGCAGATATGTATATTTCCCTTGTTCATTGATAAAAATGTCCAGTGACACTTATTAACCCTGTTTAAAAGGAGGAAATTATATCTCTTTACATTTTTTCTTTCTGTTTTGCAACACACAATTACAGTTCAATGTTAGGAGGTTACCATGGTAACTAACACACCTTCTCAGAACCTGTTTGGAAAGTAGATTGGCATTAACTGAACTGTAACACTTACTCAAGAATGTAGGTCAAAGGTACTGGAATTGTTCTATGTACTTGCCCAACTACTTACGTTAATAGGTTTTTCTATAAATCGTCAACAGGCAGAAACTGCCAATGCCCTTTGACGAGGTTACAGGGCAATGCTAGAGATACAACACAAGATTACAGTCCCTTCAATGATCAAAAGCTGAAATTACAAAATATGAGTTAGTGATAAGACAGCAAAATGTGAACATTGGCAAATATCACAAAGTTCACCCAGAGTGGGTGAACTTATCTTGTTAAGATCTAAAGCATACCACTCAGAGGCCATAAAACCTGGTTTGACATAGTCCTTAGGCTGTATTATGCTCCTAAAAAGTTGAAAGTCATGTATTTGTATAGGCTGCAGGCCACAATGTGTTTCTAGGTTGTATTGGTGCCTCACCATATTTTCAGCACAATATGGTCTTGATGCTGTGAGTGCTACACACTTCTGATTTCAGGAAAAATTAGACACCTACAAGACAGTAAGAAAACCAGTAAGAATCACAGAAGAAAGGAACAGCAGATAAAACCCTCTTTGCTGCCAGCCTAGGCTTTGAGACACAAGTAGAAACTCAGGAAAGACATCAGCACAAGGAAAGAGCCAGGTCTGTCTTGTACCAGAGCAATTCTCCCCAGAAGGGGAGGTATGCTGTTCTGGAGGTACTTCAATACCAAGTCAATGTGTGGAGTGGATAGAGTGTGCCTATTCCATCTCCAGTCCCCCCAAATCCATTTAAATATGTAGTCCTTGAATAGAGGACGCATCGGATATTACATTGATGAGAACAGATTAATTTTTTTATTAGAGAATGTTTCCATTTACACCTGTGGTAATGGAATAGAACCAAATACAAGATCCTGAAAGGTGGCTACGTGGGGAGATAGTACTGATTACAGAGTCAGAGCATTCAGACATATAACAAGTCTATTTCATGGGTAGGACAATGGTGGATTTCGGGTCCATTTGGTGGATAAGTCTATCAGCCCAATCCTATTCTCCCCCCCCCCTCCGATGCAGCATTGCCAAAATGGCTACCGCTGCATCCTATGGGGGGGGGCAGTTGCAGAGGTCTCTTCTGGGTAAGGGAACAATCATTCCCTTACCTGGGGGTAAGCCTCTACAGCGTGGGGGGGGGGTCTACTCAGACCTGTGCTGGCTAAATAATGGGCAGGTCCACATGGACCCACACCACGGGATTGGGTCTAGGAAGGGGCTAGGATTCAGCAGCTACCACTGCTGTTGAACCCACCCCCTTTTCCTGACTCAATCCACCCATCCCCTGCTCCATTGCCGTGCTGTTCTACCCTCCCCCACCCCCATTCCATCCTCCCACCACCTCTCCCTCTTCCCCTGCCATCTTACCTGCTCTGGTGAGTGACGGGAGAAGCAACAGCGTGGGTGGGAAGGTGCAGGTCTTCCCCCTGGCATCCCCAGCAACCGCTGACTAGCGCACTGTCAGACTTTTACGACTGGTGCTGACTGCTTTCCGGCACTCAGCACCAGCAGAAGAGGAGCATTGATGTCACGAGGTAGGAGCCAGATGTATATATAAGTAATTCTTGAAAGAGATTACTGCATGTATCGAGAAGACATGGAAGTAATATAACATGAAAAATTGTTCTATGCCCCCCAAGTCTAATGGGTTGTACTTTAGGGCTGCTTTACACATTACACAGTACCAAGTGCACATTTTTCTCAATATGTACATCCCCTGCAGGAGTGTGCCAAAGGGGAGTGTGAGCCGCATTGGGCACCACCCTCAAGGGGTTCCATCACACACCGCCCAAGCCCCCCGCTCAGCAATCTTTGGCCCTCTCCGGTCACAGGCACCTCCCACTCTCGGTGAACAGCATGTTTTCACTGCACTTTGGCAAGAGAACAAGGGCACCTGCACCCGGACAGGGTTGAAGATTCCCGAGCAGGGGCAGCCCGGAGGTGGGCTTTCACATAAAAGCAATGTGAAAGCCCGGAAGGTTGGGGGCGACATGATTATGTCATTACATCACCCCTAAATTTCTGGAACGCTGAGCTTAGGGGGTAAGCCCCGCACCAGGCAGCTCCTGCCCCAGGCACGCCGCTGATCCCCTCTGTATGTATCTGTATGAGATATGCAACTGGAAATAGGTCTTTGCTGCATGCACACACTATAGTTTTACAGGTACATGCAACATGTTTTATGTGTACCTGTGAACATGTGATGTGTGAAGCAACTGTAACAACCCAACCCTAACCCACTTTCCAGTGCTGATGCAGCTGCAATGCAGCCCCAAGGAGACCACCATTACTGCCCCCCCACTGCAGGATGCAGTGTGCACCCTGTTGGCACGGCTGCATCAGCCCTGGAAAATTAGTTAGAATTGGGCTGTAGGAAGTCTTTCTTGTGTCATACTCTAAAATGACACACTCTAGATGTGTTATACTCTAGGACAGTGGTGGCCAACCTTTCAACATGAATGCTGGCCCTTTAAATGGTTGGATAGGTGAGGGCCTTTCAGCAGGTGCAGCTGCTTTAGCAGCACCATCATCAGCACTTGCAGCTGCCAAGATTCTGTCTTCTACACAACTCTTAAGAAAACAGTAGCCCTAATGGTGGAAGGTTGGCCACCCCTGCTCTAGAATACTCTGTATTCTAAAATGGGTTGGCTATTATTTAGTCCATACTGCCATCTGTTGGACAAGATCTTAACTGAATAATTGTTTAAGTGTAGCTGCGTGCCTCATAATCTTGAAACGAAAATAAGGAGTTTTGAATTTATTACTTCTTTGTGTTGAGTCTTTGCTACAGAGCTCCTGTTGGAGTTTGACAGTTGGAGACTGGTATTTAGATCTCTTAAGACCCGAGATCCCCTACTCCTGGGAAGCCCATATCTCTCCTCAAAGGCCCTCCTCTGATAACGGCCCTCCCTGCCCTGCCCTTCCTTTCACTGCAAGTCAGTAGACCTTTGTAATAGTACTTCAGACAACATCACACATGCATTTTAAGTGTGTTAATGATAACACACTGTGTGCTAATATGAACTATCACCACTCACAAGTTAAGATTTTTCTTATTTAAATGTCACCATGTACCCTCCAGGTAATATGGGAAAAGGAATTCCCACCCTTCCCAGCCAATGCTGCCCTACACTAATCTTGAATGCAATCCTATAATGCCTCACTGAGACCCTTCTAAGTACCTTTCTGCTCAGGGCTGGCCTTGCTATGCAGCATCTTGAAACGGTCAGGTGGAGTGCCACCCTTGGATGAGTGGCAAACAGGCAAGCCCCCAGGTCATCTGTCCACTGCCCTCTCTGATCCTCTTCTTGTTCTGATCCTCTTCCAACTTGCCCTGAGCAAGTTGGAAGAGAATCACAGCAGTGGCAGTCTCCTTCTCCCTCCAGTGCTGCTGGAGAACAGATTAAAAAATTGCTTATCATTGCCTACTTGGTGTTTATGCCTTGTCATGCCTGAAGCTAGCATGACCAATATATTTATAGTGGTTTGGTGGTGTCTTGCACTTTGGTTCAGAAGGACATTTGCCTCTGCTTCACAACTAACACCAGGAGGCCAGGTTGGAAGAGGTGAGGGGATAAGGTGGGGTGACCTAACCTTCACTACAGGCTTGCAAGTTGCTGCTACTTCTCATCTACTCCATCCCAAACCTGGCCTGACATGTCATGGAGTAGTTGAGAAAAAGGATTGACCATGCTGGGACAAAACTGAGGGGCATCCCAGAATAGAGAGAGAGAAGAGGAGTGAAAGAGAACAGAGAAAGATCAAAACTGCAGGAGAATGTACTGGAAAGAGGAAGAGGAAAGAAGTTTGTAACTGCTAGGGGAGGAAAAGGAGAAAAATGAGGGAGCAAGACAAAGTGGAACAGGCAGATACATACTTAGTTTTTAACTCTATTAAGACACGTTTTAGGCAATAAAGACATGTAAAATGTATTGTTACAATCTTAATTCTATTTCAGAATAGAATATGCAAACAACATCGCAATGCTTTAATGATAACTCAGGAATCTTCCTCTGCTTTGGCTAATGTGAACTACCACCATGGTTTTCTTATTTAAATGTCACTACATGCCCTCCAGATAGTGTGGGAGAAGAAACTCCCACTACTCCTAGGCATATATTTCTTCCAAACAAATATCTTGCAGAACTAATGTGGTGCCATTAAACGACACAATTAGACATGAAAATATCAATGAGTCAAATGCCTTTTGAGCCAAAAGGTCCCCTTCAGCAGCCTTAAATAATGCATTCCCATGATTCCTTAAAAGAAGATGGCATAAGAAGATTACATAAAGAGCATGTGATCTTAATCACACCAAAAGATAGGTTTTAGAGTTTGAATTTTACTATATGTAAATAGGGGAGGGTGAATCTGCTGGGCTATCAGGAGTGCACCCTCAGCTGGCATAGTGCAATGACATGGTGGTGTATTAGGAGACATGGTCATTTCATAAAGATGGGAAGCCAAAAAATAAGGTCAAGGAAGGGAAACATCCCCCTCCAGATGGCATGGCTAAACGCAAAACAAAGGCCACCACTATCATGAATTTGTTTAAAGTGCATGTGTGTGTACCATCACTGGTGTGCACAGTAATAGTTTAATTAGAAAAAACCTGACAGATGTTCCCTCCACCTTGTCAGCTTCACACTGTTGCCAACCTGCTCGTTCCAAAACAGCACCTTTTACAACTCCCCTGAGAGCATCTAGCAGCTTGTTCTCCCTTGAGATCCCATGTATGGGTTTGCTTCTTCTATTTCTAACAGTAGCCTGCACACCAGAATCCTAAGGAAGAACGAACCTCAGGACGATCCCTTGGAAGTGTCACTGTGGCGTAAACCAGGCTGGCAGTGATGCTGCCTACACACCCAGGAGCACACAGAGGTCTTGCCTGGAGGCCATTTGGCTGGGAAGCAGGGGGTGGAGCCTGCTGGGCCCCAGGATTGCACCCACACGTTTTCTTAAAGAAGGGGAGAGTGTCTGTGTCCCTCCCCAGAAGGCTATATCCCTATGCTCCATGCAAGTATAATATTGCAGTGGAATCCATTATAAGGGAGGCAAAAAATGTGGTGGCACAATTAAATTAGGGTAGCCTTTTGAGAATGAAGAGACACTTTCTGAGGCAAAGTTAAAATGTGTGTCGGAAGACTTTCCCAAATGTGTACAACTCTGTGGAATAAATAGCAGGGGGAGAATTAAAATGGTGCTTCAGACAGAACACATTTGTTCCCAAGAGACAGAAAAATGCTGGAAAGCTGAAAAGCGGTTGTGAAACTACCATCCTGCATGGCCATTATTCCATTAAAAAAATTGATAGTGCACTTAACACCAAGGCTCATTATTTCCAAAGAATTTGCACTTACTGTGAAGCCAACTCTAAAGTGGGCCAACACCGGATCTCCTCCTGGTCAATCATAGGATTTGTAAAAACAATAAACACATGACAATACAGTATAGACAGACTAGGTGATGTGTTGGCAATTAAAATTACTCTAGAACAGTGGTGGCCAACCTTTCAACATTAATGCTGGCCCTTTAAATGGTTGTATAGATGAGGGCATTTCAGCAGGTGCAGCTGCTTTAGCAGCACCATCAGCACTTGCAGCTGCCAAGATTCTGTCTTCTACACAACTCTTAAGAACACAGTAGCCCTAATGGTGGAAGGTTGGCCACCCCTGCTCTAGAATATGTTTTTTGAACAAATGTAACATTACACAACTATCTTCCCATCCATCATTTTCTAGGGTCATATTGCGTATATATGTATGTATGGATTAAAATAGTAGTAACATTTGCATTAAAACAGTAAAGCCCATTTCATTTTCAATTGTTTGTACCTATAATATGAAATATTTTGCTGTTAAAAGAAAGCATTTAAGAAATAAGGCTTTAGATTTTTCCTATTGGAATTAATATGGCAGCATTAACTAGATCAACTGACAGTTTGTTTGAAAATGCTACTTGATGTTCATTCTGTCACATTTGTTTTAAACTATCATAGTTGCAGCCTCAAGAAGGTGACTTTTTGTTGTCTAACTACCTAACCTCTCACTGAAAAATAGCTAGCTTTTGAGTGACGTAGGTGAATGTTTTGTAATGGCTGTGAAGTATTCAATGGACTTTGTCCTTCTGCAAACAGCAACTGAACAGTTGCTGTTAAATTCATCCCCGGTGTAACATCTCTGATGCATTTAAGCTAAAAAGTTGATGTTGATAAAGAACCAAAAACCAATATGTAGTAATTCTGTAACCACAGGTTGAAAACATGTTTTGCAAAACAAAAGTATCTTCCGATATAAAAAGACAATAATTTACCACAGGACTTGTGGACTTCTTTTATGAAACCAGATGGTCTTTGCAGAAATGTCCATATTTCCCAACGTGTTTTTAAAATACTGTCAACGTGACAGCGGAGATACCGGACAAATGCCACACTTGTTGCCTCTATCACAATCCTGAATCTGTTTCTAAGGAAATAAATGTAGACACCCAAAAAAATCTGGCTACCATTAAAAAGTCAGCAGTATGTCG
This sequence comes from Plestiodon gilberti rubricaudatus, assembly GCA_026170595.1. NCBI lineage: Eukaryota > Metazoa > Chordata > Lepidosauria > Squamata > Scincidae > Plestiodon > Plestiodon gilberti. The sequence continues at coordinate 218,355,522 of JANXHW010000001.1, read as the reverse complement.
AATTATTTAAGTACAGTACAGTATGTCAATTAGAACTCAATATTACTGTACACTGTGTGTGTACGTGTATGTCTTATCCTAGGGACTTTTAAGGAGTTAGCTAAATGCTAACCATATATATTTATAACCAATCCAACAGGACATAATGATAGACACCTATAATGAAGAAAATAACAAACCTGGATAAATGTTATTTTGGAATGTATCGTTCCAGTATTGAATGAATGAAACCACATACAGTTGGACCTTTTTATCCATGGTTTTTCCACCCACGGATTTGACTCAACACGAGTGGTAAAACTGTGGAAGAGGGAGTCCGACTGCACCACATTACCGCTTTTTTTAGCGTTCTTAGGGGCCTGCCATCTGCTTCTCACACTGATGGAGGCTCCTTCTGAGAATGGAGAGATGTGCTTGTTGAAGCACATTGTCTGTCTCCATATAATAAGGCAGCTTTATTATGTTCATCTGGATGCCATGTATCCCCAGTCCTGGTTCTGGGTATGACTATCCAAGCGTTGTAGAAACTCATTAAAAAGCTTTTAATTATGAGTATAAGCAATTTTTATTGCATAAATGAAGATTAAAATCAGTGTGCAATGCTATTGTTTCCAGTATTCCTTAATCATACTGTATGGCAGGAACATTGGGAAAACAACAGTAATTAGAGACCGCAGTGGTATAGTAAATTCTACCCGTTTGTTTTATTTTATAAAAGGTGAAAAAAAGAGAGAGATGTGGTAAAAGTGTACTGTAACTCTAAAATGATAAAAGGGAAAAATTATGGACACTGGAGAACTAAGTGCTTGTGTAATGTAGCTTCCTGGGTGACCTTAGGCCAGTCACTATCTCTCAGCCCCACCTACCTCACAGGGTTGTTGTGAGGACAAAAAGGAGGGGAGGAAATATGTACACCACTCTGAGCTCCTTGGAGGAAGGGCGGTAGAAAAATGTGAAAAATAAATAAATAAATAAATAAATAAATAAATAAATAAATAAATAAATGTGTCTAAGGAGCACTTCTCCACTAGATGTCACCACTACACAACATTCAGTATTAGAACAGAAAGGATGGGAAGAAAGGAGGACTGTACAAACCAGGTCAAATGGTAGATGACTGGTCTGAGAAAGGTGGATAAGGCAGCATTATTATAGGCTATCAGACACAAGCCACTTGGGCTTCACCCCTATATACACTTAAATGGAAGTAAGCCCCATTAAAAGCAGTGGGACTTACTTCTGAGTAAACATGCATAAGATTGTGCTGTTAATTAAGCAATTAAATTATTGTACTCTTGCCTTTTAAAATGTTAAAATTAAATTCTTGTACTCTTGCTGTTCTTGTACTCTTGCCTTTTAAAATGTAATAAAGGTCTTTTTATTGCTTTTAGATTGTTTATGAGTTTTTAATTAATTGTTTTATTGTTTTTAAAGGTGGTTGGTTTTTTTATAATTGTGTTTTCCTGTTTTTGTAAGCCACCTTGGGTCCCTTTGGGGAGAAAGACGAGATAAAAATATTGTAAATAAATAAATAAATAGAGTTAGGTTTATTAATTGCAATGGAACACAATAATTTGGGAGCAAGAATGCTGGGTAATTAACATTTCTATCAATGCATAAAGCAATCTGGCATAACTACATGAGATAGGTGGTTTACACATTCACATTGATATTGTTCGTGAAACCTCAATGAGAATTCCCATGTTGATATAGAAGTGCCAGATTTCAAGACATTATCATGGGCTGGGGTAGTTTAGACAGCCTCCTCAGAAGCATGCAAGGGTGTGGGCTTATGAGATGCTGTTTTTGTGAGTGAATCCCATTTGTATCTATTTATAACACTTGAAACACATTTGTTTCAGAATACATGTGAACTGTCCCAAATGGACCCTCTTCAGTTCAGTTCTCATCTGTTCTGAAAATGGTTGCACACTCCTGCATCTCCTGCAAAAAATCAGCCCAAGGGAACCTCTAGCTATGCTCAAATGAGCCACCTAGCACAGAAAAGAGTTTCCAGGGTGTGTTGTTTGAGCTAAACCTAGTTCCTCCATGATGACACTAAGCTTGAGCATGGAAAGGATTCGTAGCCAGCTATTAAAATAGTGAAAAGAAATAAATAAACCAGCTTGATTATGAGAGACTTGTGTGATTAATGGCCCAATCCTATGGGTATGCTGACAAGCTCATGATCTATCCGTGCACCATGCGATCTGCTGTCACCTCAGCCTCAACACCATTCTGTGGCCTGTTAGCAACGGCACAGCAGTTAGGAAGCCCTACACTGCCAGTGGCAGGTCACAGATTGCCCACCAGAGTAGGTAAGGTGGTTGTGGGTACAGTTCAGGGGTGGAGATCGGGCCAGGCTGGGGGTGGGAAGGGGCGGATCTTGGCAGAAGCGGTGCACAATGAGATCTTATTCCTCTTTTCTTGATCTGCCATCTGATTTTCCCAGAGGCGTCGTTACAGTGGGGGCGGTGGGCCCCAAGCGGTGGGTTGTGGGGGGGTGTACCTGCCTCCGGATCTGGCACTGGCTTCTCTTTAAGTTTGGCCCTCCCGCCCACTCAGGCGCCGTTTGGCTCCAAAAAGGAGCTGAAAAGCGCGGGGTGTGTGTTTCTGCTCTGTGGCAGCATGCGAGGATGACGCCATGCCCAACAGGGTGCGTCCCGTGGTGGGTGTCGCGGCGACCCCCTCTCATGGGTGGTGTAGGGCCGCTACTGGATTTTCCTCAGACCTATGCCAGCTAAATAGCTGTTTAATAAAATAGCTGGCGTGAGTCCAAGAAGACCCATTGGAGGCCAGGCAGCCTATGTGGAGGTAAGTTAAAAAGATTTTTACTTACCTTTCCTGGGTCCTGATCTAACTGCTGCTAATTTAAAAAAATCCTTTGTCCCTTTACCACGAGTAGAGCCCTGGCCATTCCTATGGGTCTACTCGAATGTGTGCCAGCTATTTTGCTGGCGCATCACCCTCCCCACGCCCCTCTGCTGCCTGGCGGGGACTTACCTCTTCGCTGCAGCACTCTACCATTCTGTGGCGCTGGCAGAGCGGCACAAGCCTCTCTGTCAGCGCCACTTACTCGGTGGGTGCCGCAAATGTACTTTCCAGCACGTTTGCGACACCTTAGATCGGCAGAGTGATCGCTCTGCTGGTCTAATTGAGACAGAATTGTTTTGTTAATGTACTACAGCATGTACTTTGGCCCTAAACCAGTTTCCCATTCTTTGCTCACAGAGCTTCCATTCTGCATGCACGGTTTTGGAATCAACTTGACTGGATTTGTTGTGTAGTTGTATTGAGTCAGAGTAGACCATCAGTCCTTGGATATGACAACTGATAACCAACCAGGCCACTGAGTGTTTTCCCCATAGCTCATATGTCCAGCCCACTTCTGGTGAGAAGATGATGCAATAGGATATTTTTCAAGAGCGCGGTATGATGGCTCATGTGAGAACCTTGATTGTATTGTTTGGGATTTTAGCATTACACATCTAAGTACCTTTCCATCAGACACATGCTTTGTATGCAAATGTGTTAGGAAGGTCATTTGAAGTCCCTTGTCAGCAGTTTCAGCCTTCCAGCTGTGCTTATGCCACAAATTAATTCATTAACCCTCTCTGATACCAGAACCGGCAGCAAGACACAAATGCTTTGATGAATACCTAATATGAAAAATAACACTGGTAATTTTGTCTTTGTGGCTTCCTAGATTTTGGGGGCGTAGTGTGAATATTGATATCCCAAAAGAGCTTTAGTTCTTTGAAGCAGTAAAGTTCATCTATTAATGCACTTTTGTAGATCAGATTTATTTACTTATTGAATTTATTAATCGTCTTTCTACCTGACAGACATCCAAGGTGATGTACAGCTCTTTTTTTTAATATTGAATTCCTTAAAACAAATCTCCCCTCTCTGTGTCTTCTCAAAGTCACAAATGGACTGGAGTGCTCTCAGTCAGCTAGTCTCTTATCGCATTTTCATACAAAATAAAATAAAATTTACTTTTAGAGCTTTATTAGTGCTAACTTCAAACCCCACCAGCCGTACCAAATCCCATGAGTATGCGGGGGGGGGGGAGGTAATATTTTGTTCACTGCTTTAAAAAAAAAAGATAACGAGAGAAGTATGCTCTGGTACAGTGCTACTCCAACTGTGGTCCACAAGCCATTGGCTGCCAGCCCACAGCGTGTCCCCTGGGGCTTCCTTCTTCCGGCTTCTCAGAGTCTCCTCCTGAGGTTTGCCGCACAACTTAGGTGCACACCAAGCCTTGCAAGAGGCTCTGAGAAGCCAAAATAATTTTTCCCCAATGTTCTGCAGACCGGCACACTATGCTGGTCCACAGCACATTGGAAAAAACCTGTCAGTGCAACAGCGGACCCTTTGAAAAGCATTGCTGTAGTCCTGCAGAAGACCACAGGGCCTTGAAAAACTTTTTTAAAAGAGATGCTGAAATAGCAGGGGTGGCCAAATTTGCTTACAGCCCGATCCTGTGTAAAGATACATGGCTGGCCCCTAGAGCAGGCCACAGTATCTAACGCCCTTCCCGGGCCATGCCAACACAGTCCGGGAACACCTTGAGAGAAGGGAACATTTGTCCCCTTCCCTGGGTGTAGGGCTGTTGTTGTTCAGTCGTTAAGTCGTGTCCGACCCTTCGTGATCCCATGAACCATATCCCGCCAGGCCTTCCTGTCCTCCACTATCTTCCTGAGTTCGCTCATTTTCATGTTCGTTGCATCGGTGATGCTGTCTAACCATCTCATCCTTTGCCTTCCCCTTCTCCTTTTGCCTTCAATCTTTCCCAGCATCAGAGTCTTCTCCAGAGACTCCTCTCTTCGCATTAGGTGGCCAAAATATTTGAGCTTCAGCCTCAGTACCTGTCCTTCCAGGGAACAGTCAGGGTTGATTTCATTTAGGATTGACTGATTTGATCTCCTAGCAGTCCAAGGGACTCTCTTGAGAGAAGGGAACATTTGTCCCCTTCCCTGGGTGTAGGGCTGCCCTGCCCCAATGTGCCTCCTCGAATGTACGTCGGCTCTGGAGCCGAAGTACATCCAGGGCAGCGGGGTATGGGTGGCCCAGGCCGGGAACAGGTGCGAGATATCGGTGGAGCTCGCTGCTGATATCCCCGCCCCCCTCCCAGCCTGGCCCAGCCTGGCCCAGCCAACGGCCGCCTTCCCTCACCGCCCGCCCCACTTTCCCCCCGCCCCTGCACTGACTGGTGCAGGACGTACGTGCTCCAGCGGGTGCCGGGTCTGGGGATGACGGAGTAAGGGTTGCCGTCCTCCATGCTGGCGGCCCTTACTCTCCTGATGTCAAAAATGCACTTTGTATTTTTGTATTGCAAAAATTTGTATTGCAAAAATGCGCTACGGCACCCAGCGCCTGCGGAGCACGTGTTCCACAGGCGCACATTTACGCAGGATGAGGCAGCTAATGTAAGAGCCACATACAATAAACTTCAGGTGTTTGAGAGTAAATATCTAAATAAAGAGTAAATAGATGTTTATTTCTTTGCACAAATCTGGAGCCCTGGCTGGGGGAAAAAAACAATGGGGAGTTGCAGAGAGAAAGCAGTGGTCTGGATATGAGAAGAGCTATATCCCCTCCTCCACCCACCACCTCTATCCTGCGGATTGCCCCTTCTAGACATTGCTTTGCATCTTTAACAAATTCTAGTTAAGTTTGCTTATTCATGGGGAGGTCTGGTAGATCAAGGATCTCAAAAAAGCAAAAACAATAGAGGGTTTTATTGTGTTTGCAGATTAAACAGATATTCAAATGAAGTGGAGATGGGTTGTGTAATTCCACCTGAGGCTCCTGTAGGAATTCACTATTTTGAAAAGTAATTAATGGCAATAAAACATTTTGAAACATGAATATGTTTATATCTGATTTAATGTATAATTCCTGGAAAAGTGCAACTGACTGAAAAGTCCTTTTAAAGGATAAGCGAGCTTTCCTTGCCAGCAATGCTTCTCAGAGACACAGGAAAACCTTTTGAGACCTGGGACAGTCCAGAATCTAGGATGCCTTAACAAAAACAGGCACATCCAGAAGAGTGACAGAATAGTTCCTGATGAAGGTCCCTCCGTCAAACACTTCGGCAGTGTTGGTGTCCATCCACTTCTGACCTTCTCTGGGCAAGTAGATGTCTCTTTGGCTTTGGCCTTGTTCTGTTATGGGGGCAACAAGTACCTGAATTTAAAAGAAAAAACAACAATAACAATATTCTTAAGGACACCTCAGGAATAAAAAGTGTTTAGGGCAGTTGGTCTTAACACAGAAGCTCACTTGGATTTGAAACCATATGCTATTTATTTGATCATAACAGTTCTAATGACTCTGCATCACAAGGCATCCGAGGCAAAATTTAAAATAATAATAATAAAGAATGAGGTGTCTTTCCATGACATGTTAATAAGTGTTAAATAAAGAACCTCCATTATAGTTTGGACTCGTAGTGATCTGAATAAGGACAATTTCCTCACTATCCCTTTCCTATCAGCATAGAACAGTGATTCCCAACCTTCTCTCCTTTTAAGACAGGGCTAGAACCTGATGGGGGACCCGTAGGTGATGGCACTTGTCACTTCCGGGTTCTCACTGCCACCACTGCTGCCAAATACAAGGAAAAACAACCCCCCTAAGTAACCCCCCTTTTTACCCGTGTTTGGTGGTGGTGGTAGTGGTGGTGGCGGCGGTGGCAGCAGCAGCGAGAACCCAGAAGTGACTTGCTGACATAACTTACAGGTCTCCGTAGGCAGTGGCGTCGCCAGGCGCCCCCCCATCTGGGGCGGAAAACGCAACGCCCCCCAATAAAACTGTCAAAAACCGAAACCTATTTTTGATAGTTTTATTGCCGTTTTTCTTTTTTTAGTTTCGCCGATTTTAAGTAAAAAAAAAAGCGGGTATTTTAAAAAGTATGTATGCTTTGCCGGCACTAACTTGAATAGGACGTTCCCTCGACGATGTTCTTCCTGTTCCTGGTCGGAGCTCCTCCGTACGCCCAGCCGCGGGACTCTGTACCGCGCGTGCGCAGACCCACGGCGTCTCCAGGGACGCTCCAGGGAGTTTGCGAATGCCCAGCACATCCCTGGAGACTCCGTGGGTCTGCGCATGCACAAACTACAGAAAGTGCTGCTGGGGGCGGTACAGAGTCCCGCTCACGGGCGCAGGGAGAAGCACCCGGGAGCAGGAAGATCGTCGAGCGAACGTCCTATTCAAGTTAGTGCCGGCAAAGCATACATACTTTTTAAAATACCCGCTTTTTTTTTACTTAAAATCGGCAAAAAATCACCAAAAAAAGGAAAAAAAACATGGAACTTGGGGAGGCTCCCGCCCCCCCGAGCCTCTCCGCCCCTACGCCCTGGGGCCCACCGCACCACCGCCCCATATCAGACGACGCCTCTGTCCGTAGGCTCACCACCCCCCTTAAGGGGAAAGGATTTTTCAAACGCATTACCTAGGGGGTCGCGATCCCTGGGTCGGGAACCAGTGGCATAGAATGTTCATCAATGTTCTCCGACATCATTGCTGCTCAGTCAATTTCCTTGAATTCAAAAGTTCCAAAGTTTCTTGTGTGACTCCTCAGCCTCCTCTACACAATGTCTATGACATCACACAGCTTAGCAATTAAGCAGGAATCATACAGGTAAACTGCAGTTTGAAGCCTAATGCATAAACAATCTACAATGCTTGTTTGCTTTTGGTAAAATGATCTGAGATCACTCAATCTATGAGCACCATGGCATAAATATAATATTTAGATCAGGGGTAAAGTCATTTCATACAGCGGGCCGAATAGCATTCATGGTGCCTGCAGAGGACCGGAAATGATGTCATTAAGCAGGTGATGGCTAGAAATAAGTACAGTACTTTGTTCTCACATAGGAACTCATCTGCAAATGACGGAAGAGAAAATATGTAAATCTAGATCATATTTTCAAGATATGGGAGAGCCCAATTATCATGGCCTAAGAACAATAAAATTTCTGATTTCTAACAATGGCAAGCAAACCTATTTAAGGAATGCCTGGTGATTTTAGTGGGCTTCGAATCCAGCACTGCAAAACTGTGTTTCACATGACAGTATTTTCAATTAGATTAGTATCAATTATTTCAAGCAGTGGCCATAACTGCAGAAAAGTATGACCATACACTACAATATTGCTATGGATTCTAATATGTATCTGAATTTTAGTGTGGTCGCCGTAGAATCCAGGAGCCACATTTTTTGTCTTGTTATTTTCTTAGGGCCAACCTATGTAGCATTTGACCATTTTTCTTTAGATTTTTAAATAACGTGTGGAAAGGGTACAAAAAAGGTTGAAACTGCAGCACAGGGGTGAGCACAGAGGGGGGTGCATAGAAGGGCTTTAGTACCATCCACCATTTAGTACCCCACCATCGTTCCAGTCTCGACTGCACATGCATATGTGTGCACACCCAGCTGTTTTAATTAGGAAAAAAGTTTCCATTTGCTTTCAGTCATTACAGCTGCAAAAGCTGGGAAACAATTTAATTTCTAGCTAGTAAAAAAGGGCAACACTTTGTCACATTATTCAGAGGCTCTCTAGAGATTTTCCACAATAGCCCTGGAGACTTTTATCTGTTACAAAATGTAATCTGTTGAAATATGGCCAACTGTGGTTATCAAACTTCTTTGAAGATATTCTTCTGCAAAGATAAACGCCTCATAGTACAGTACTTTAACCAACCACCTAGTTCTTATAAGATTCGTTCAAAGTGTTGTTCCTTGGTTGTTCCTTGTTGTTCCTTGTAGATTTTTATTATTACGTTTATCAAAAAAGAAACAATCCGGCAAGTTTATTCCTCTTGGTGCCTTCACAACTATTTAGAACTTTAATCTCACAAATGTGAAGACTCAGGGTGGAACTATATATTTCAAAGCAAACATGGGTTCTTATTATTTGCAACACAGATGCCATTAGCTTTCATAAGAAAACACAGGTATATCATCCTATCAGCATAGGCCAATCCTATGCATGTTTACTCAGAAATAAGTTCCATTGTGCGCAATGGGGTTTACTCCCAGGAAAGTGTGCATAGGATTGTAGCCTCACACAAGCAGGCTGCTGTCCACACACCTGATATGGATGCACAAATGATTGAGACGTATAAAATTATGCATGGGACGGAGAGAGTGGATAGAGGGAAATTCTTCTCCCTCTAGCACAACACCAGAACCAGGGGACATGCACTAAAATTGAGTGGAGGGAGAGTTGGAACGGACAAAAGAAAATATTTCTTCACCCAGCGTGTAATTCATCTGTGGAACTCCTTGCCACAGGATGTGGTGATGGCACCTGGCCTTGATGCCTTTAAAAGGGGTTTGGATAGATTCATGGAGGAAAAGACCATCACAGGTTACAAGCCATAAGCAACCGCCTGGTTTTAGAAGTAGGTTTTCTCTGTGCCAGTTTGCAAGGGAGTGACAACAGCAAACAGGTTATCTTGTTGACTGTGTCCTCTCGGAAGCATCTAGTGGGGCCACTGTGAGATACAGGAAGCTGGACTAGATGGGCCTTTGGCTGATCCAGCAAGGCTCTTCTTATGTTCTTATGTTAAATGAATGTTTATTTATTTAAAACATTTACAGTATATCCTGCCTTTTCTCCCATAAAATGGAATGTTAAAGGCAGCTAACAACAAAGGTTAAAATACAACAGATCAATAAAATACTACAAAGAATGTTCATCTGCACCTGCATCATCATGACACTCACTAAACTGGTTGGATACGTCAACTTTTGTAGATAGAGATACACATCCCCAACCACTTCGTGTTGTGGATGACTAGTTGTATGTGACTAGCAGCGCAATCCTATGTAAGGATACAGCCGGCGGCCCAGGGCCACCCACCGGATCCTGAGTCCAGGCTGCCTGGCATGCACCGGGCCAGAGGTCTAAACCAGGGGTGTAAACCGGGGCCAGTCGGATCCCTGCTCGGATTTCTGCCAGCTAAATAGCTGGCGGAAGTAGAGGAGGCCGTGTAACGGCGTAGCCGGCCCAGCGGGGATGGGGATATGGCCGACGCCATCCCTGCCCCCTCCCTGGCTGGCTAGGCCAATGGCCCCCCTCCCTCCCGGGCCGGCGGTGGAAGACTCACCTTCTGCATGCTCGTCCCGGCGCCGGAGTGAGGGAGACCGGCCTTGCGCCGGCCTCCCTTACTCCAGAGTCGTCGTGAACGTGCTTTATGGCACATTCGCGACGGCTTCCAGTGACGGAATGCTCGTTCCGTCGCCGGTCACTTTCCAGGATTGCGCTGTAGTGGTAGTGTGGGGCCACTATATACAGCAGAGGTGATCCTCCCTCGTGATGTCACAAGCCCCGTCCCTGGGGGCGTGATGTCACTTTCGCGCCACCGCCGCTGAAATGCGGCGGCAAATGCAGTGGCGCGAAAGCACCCCCATGGGGATTTTGGTCTAAAAACCTGCTGGGGGGTGCAGCCAGGGAGTGCACAAGCCAGTAGCGCGGCAGCAGAAACGGCACCACTTACTCGGCCTTCGTTGTGCATGGCTCTGCAGTAATTGCCCAGATATGTCCCTAGAGAGGCTGTGACTGCGCAATTACTGCAGAGCCTCTCTAGCTCTTAGTCTCACTGGCTGGAGGACCCTAACGCATCCACAGACTTAGAAAGCCACAGTAGAACCTCAGAAATGGACCACTGACCTTAACAGCAGTTCTCAAATCTTTTACAAAGTGTGCTCCTGGATGTCTCCAACTGTGGGACTGGAAACACTATTTCATGTCTTTTATCTCCATAGTGTAATTTAGCCTGTGCTGCTACCTGGAGTTCTATGTGGCTGACAGAGACCTGCTTGAGACCAGTACTGATTGGGTGGTTCATGTGGCTGGCTCTCCACAGTGAATATACAAAATGTTTTGGGGAACACAGTGGGTGTCTTTTCTTGGGCCACATCCTACAATCCAAATTGTACATTTATAGTACAGTGAGCCAACAGTGAGGCAACTTATGAGATCTACACCTTGTTTTTTTAACCTAAATAATATGGTCCATCAACTGGGGTCAGGTGCAAAATAGCTGCAAGGGATGGAGCCAGATGCAAAATGGTGACTCAAGGGCAGAGCCAATGACCTAGTGCATCCCATGAGCCATACACTGGAGTGACCTGCATATACAAGTACAAATCTGCATCGAACAGCTTGTAGCACAAATGTCTAAAACTGGCCAGCAGAGCCACCCAAAGAACTGGTCAAAGACAACCAGTTAAAATTCATAATTTACAATTGAAAAACAGTGCGTTTGAGAGATAAGAGATTAGTACTAGGTCAGCCATGGCAAAGAATTTGTTTTACTTGCAATTTTGATTTAATGTTTAACCACTGGGAGTCAGACACTCTTGCCAAAGCACCCAGAGATCTACCAGTAGATCCTTCTGCCCATCCCTGACTAACAGCACCAAACCAGGAGTAAAGGAAACCTCAGCTGGCCATGCCCTAGGACAGGGGCCAGCAACCTTCCTTTGCATAGGGGCCAGACATCGGGTCCATCGATAGTAAGAACGCATGCGCGTTCAATATGCATGCACGAACCTCTTGATTAGGCCATAGAGCTAAGAAAATAGAGATGGGCACAGCGCAGAGAGACACATGCCCAGACAGAGAATGCGCTCAAAGGAAGCTTCTGCCATTGGTCTGCTTATGCTGTAAAACTTACTGAGATAGAATTACAAACTCGAATTATTTTTTTAGGACCACCGCGGATCGGGTGGATATATCTTTTTGGGACTACGGGTCGGATGATTTCGGGTGGTGGTCCGGATCTGGCCCACGGGCCGTAGGTTGCCTACCCCTGTCCTAGGGGAACTGAACAGCAGAGTTCTGGTTTGTTTCAGTACACTTTTGTCAGATGCACCTCCTAATTTGAAAGTCTATTTTTTTACATTATGTCCAACATCCACTGCACCATCTCAGTGATCCACCAATAAAACTCCCCCAGCCCATCATTTAGGGATCACTCATCATCATAATGTATTCATTGTTTGGTCCCCTCTTGGAACAGCTTTCTTGCGAGGAGCTAAGTGGCCAACTCAAAAGGGGCGCCAGAAACTTGAGAACAGATTTTTTTGCCCTGTTTTGAAAATTGAGTTCCAAGGAACCAGAGTGCATGAAAGTCCACAATTAAAACATGATTATTCTTTCAAAATGCATGAAAGATACCTTATGAATGACAGACTGGGGCTGTAGTTTGAGTCCGCACTTGTTTAATTGGAATTGCCAGGCGTTGCAAACAGACTATAATATCTTTCGGGGACTGAGCTTTCATCCCAACTTTGGCTCCCAGCCTCGCAGGAAAAAGGCCTGATGATATTAGTCCAATCTTGAGTTAGCTTTATCTTAACAAAAGATCTCTTGTTGTTAATGTAAGCCATATTTCTGCACTGGAAACTGTCTGATTCAATTGCACGGGTGGTTTTTCTATTTAAGTGGTTTTCAGAGAAGATATATATGATGGTATCTTATAAGCTCAAATTCCACTTGTCTGTGGACTGACTTTCTATGAGGTTTGCCATGAAATAAGCTTTAAAAAAATCTAAGAGTCAGTGTAGACGTGATGGTGGCAGTCTTGTTTGCAGAAATCAGGTCGTTAGCTGAATTCCTATAAAGTGATGAGGTGGTGTAAAGTTTAGCATTGCATGGTGGGCAGGAGTGGGAAGTTGTAACCTTGCTCTGCCCATTCTTTCCCTCTGAAACAACTTTTTAAAGCTGTTTTTTCCTTCCTCAATGACCAGAAGTAATCCCTGTAGAGAAAAAAATACCTGAGAAGCAGTATCAGGTGGAAAAGCACAGGCAGGGGAAGGTACAGTTCCTCATCATCACTCACGCTCTCTTTTAACCTGATTCACTCCAACCCCAACCAGCAGGACCCAAGCTAAAATCCTTCAGTTTCCCCTCACTTCCACCTATTTTTCTCTATTCTTGGACCTTTCTAACTCGGCAGGAGCTTGAGCTTCTGTGATGTCCCGGCATCCTAAAAGCATGTATTCTCAATATAAACGTTCATCCAAGTTTCCCTTCCACATGTAGACCTCCGCTTTCCAATGGAATCACTTTATGATCAAATCGCTTTACAATGGATTATCTGTAATAAAACAAGATTCACTATATGATAAGTTATTCATTTTACGATGGGCTCACGATTGCTGCCAACAGGACCTCATGGGTAAGCCAATCAGTGATGCAAATGCAAGCATCTGGTAGCATCTCAGCCAATAGCAGTGATTTTAACATCGTAGCTGTGTGTCTGGAGGGATGGATATATAGCTAATGTGAATGCTGATGCAAATGCAAGCCTTCATAGTGGCTGTGTGTACTGAGGGAAAGATACAGCCTTATAATTTGTGTTTTATAATTACAACATTGTGTATACTGATAACCATGGCCCCTAAAGAGCACAGTAGGCATCTTTTAAATCACCTTTTAGAGAGGGGAAATAGCTTAGTTCTGTGCCTGAAACTTCAGCTTCCGAGGTCTTGGAACAAATTAGCCCCAAAACAGTGCGCTTGCTATTGGGTTCACATTACAATATTTTCAAAATCCAGTGGTGTCTCTGGAACAATTATAATAATAAAGCGGGGGTCCACAGTATAATATATTCCTTGCAAGCGGGGGCCTACAACCAAATCTTAAGGCATGGGGGGGGGGGAAACACTGCTTTCTGACATTCTTTCAGCCCAGTCCAGCCCAAGGCCTCAGCGGCACAATTCAGGCACAATTGCAGCCTAAGTGCTTTAGGCCCGAGTTGTGCCTGAATAGTGCCGCAGAGGCCGAATTTGTGCTGCAATTGTGACTGAATTGGGTTCCGGCACAATTCAGGCACAACTGCACAATTCAGGCACAATTGCGGCCTAAAAGTGGGCGTGTTGGGGGCGTGTCGGGGGAGTGATGGGGGCGGTTACAAACTTGTTCCGGTTCCAGACGCTGGAGAGCCCCTGACACGCCCCCTCGAGCCCAACTCAGGCCCAAAATTTGGGTCAACAAAAAGGATGGACCCAAATGTGAGGAGACCCATAGGAGCCATTTTACCTTACCCACACCAGCCCTCTCCTGAAAAGTTCTAACACCCTGGGCCCGAGTTGTGCCTGAGTTAGGATGGAACAGTTGTGGCCTAACTCTGGAACCGGACCAAATAGTTACCCTATCAGCACCCAGCCCCACCCAGCCTCTTTCCCACAAAAGCCCAGCCCCAGCCCTCCACACACTCACTCACTCACTCTCTCTCTGAGCACGTGGCATGGGGTTCTGTCCCCCAGCAGCCACAAAGTGGGACTTTGAAAACTTTTCTAACACCACACTTCTCTCTTCTCTTCTCCTCTCTGCCCCCCTCTAGGGCAGAGAGGGCTGTTCTGCCTGTGGCCAAACTGTTTACTGCTGTGCCTGGGCAGCTGTCTCCATGCAAGTGTTTGCTAACCCATGTCTTTCTCCCAGCCCCTCTCTCCCCCCCCCCACAGGCAACAACACCAGCAGGTAAGTGCAGGTAAGAGCAGGGTTCGTGCTGACATGTGGTCTGACTTCTGCCTCTTTGCATAGAGAAATATAGGTAGGATACATGCCTCTATACCAATGTCTTGTCTCATAGCTGCCTGCATAGCCTGCCATGATATGCCTCTTTACCAATGTCTTGTCTCATAGCTGCCTGCATAGCCTGCCATGATATGCCTCTTTACCAATGTCTTGTCTCATAGCTGCCTGCAATGCCTGCCATGATATGCCTCTATACCAATGTCTTGTCTCATGTCTGCCTGCAATGCCTGCCATGATATGCCTCTTTACCAATGTCTTGTCTCATGTCTGCCTGCAATGCCTGCCATGATATGCCTCTGTACCGTCTTGTCTCATGTCTGCCTGCAATGCCTGCCATGATATGCCTCTGTACCAATGTCTTGTCTCATAGCTGCCTGTATTAATGTGAGCACACAATAACATGAGTGTGGAACTGTAACCCATATGTAGACACCAGCTGTCCCCCCCCCTCTTTTCTCCACAGGGTCTACTGACAGGTCAGTATTGCTAGGATTGCTATGGTTGTGACCCCCAAGTTGTGTTGTTGTCTCTCTCTTTGACCCCTTTCCCTTACAGGATCATGCTCACCTTACACCCAGGGAAGGAGCGCAGACCATGCTATGTGTCTCACACCACTCAGCTGTGTTTGATTTCTCTCCCTGCAGGCCTTTGCAACTGGCACACTGGCATTTCTTCAATGGCGATTGCTACCACACACCAGCTGGCATGGAACACCCCCGTGATTTATGTCTCCCCAGGAATGTCCACCACCACCTACCTTCTGGGGAGCACCCCTGGGCCTGCAGTCTGGTTGCCCCATGGTCGTCTGCCTCGATGCTGCCAGAGGTCTGGGAGCTGCTGCTGCTGCTCCACCTCCCTGGCTGCCTACTTGCTGTCCCTCCCCTTTCTATGGAGCAGGCTGTGGTTCCACAGGGGAAGAGCCTGCGTCTCCAGGTCCATGGGGCACACCTGCTGCTGCTACGTTCTGAGTGGCTGCTGTGCCTACCCCTGGCAGCCTCGCCTGGCCATCTCTGCCAATGTTCCAGAACAATAAAGATGCCCCTTGGGCAAAGGCCCCTTGAACAACATGACCCCAATGTTACACAAGCACTGCCCCACACACACAGAGACAGCGCCCAGCACACAAGACCCTGCATGAATCCCAGCCAGGGCCTGCCACAGCCAGCCCAGGGAGAACACAGCAGGGGGGCTGCCAGACCCTCCGGGCTCAGAGGGGAGGGGGGAGTTGGGGGGCCTCTCAGGCAGGCAACCACTGACAGGCGACATGGCGCACGTCCGCCACGTCCGTGAAGAGCCCTTTCGGCAACCGGGGTTCTCACCCACCCTCGGTCCGCCCGTCAACGGCGTCCGTGTCCGCCCGTCAACGGCGTCCGTTTCCGCCCTCAGTCCGCCCGTCAACGGCGACCGTTTCCGCCCGTCAACGGCGTCCGTTTCCGCCCTCGGTCCATCTGCATGAGAGGCGCCTGTTCCTGCATTGCCTCCATCTGCGAAGTGACCCCTGTGTCCCTATTGGTCTCTGCAGACCCCTCTCCCTGTATCCCTCTCCCACCAGCCTTGTTGTCTGTCTGTTCTGACCCACCCGTGCCCCTCCCCAGCACCCCCTGTCTGTGTGCCTGCCTCCCCTCCCACTCCCTGATGATGGACGCTGGCATCCCCCACCCCGCTGGAGCGCCTGCTGCGAGGCACCGACGTTGCCCCATCTGGGGGTGTGATGAGCTGCGTGAGCCCTTCCCGCTCGCAGCAGACAAGCCCAAGGCATCTCTCGGTCTTGGCCGGGGCACGGAGCAGAAGGCATGCCGGGATGCCTTCTTTGTGGGCATAGCCACGGCCCTGGAGGCCCAGGGCTTCAGGCAGCGCACTGGCATGTCCTGGCAGAGGCGGTTCTAGACTTCATGAGACCCCCCTTGTGTGTGACGTTCCCCCCCTCCCCCCATGACTCCCACGTGCAGCCTCAACGTGGCTTGGGGGTGGCATCGCCTTCTGCAGGAGGGAGGGCAGTGGCACTCCCCCCTGCGGCAGGTGGCTAATGCCCAGGGTGCCCTGGGGCAGCTGGCACTGGCACAACCTCTGCCCTTCAGCTGACTGTCGCACGCCCAGTGCCTGCAGGCCCACCTGTGGCTGCCCATCTGCTGCGAACGCTGCAGCAGCTGTGGTAGGTGCACACAGACGAGCTCAGGAGGGGGCTCTTCGCTTCCACAAGACTGACAGCTCCCCACAGGGGCCTGCCTGCCTCTGTGGTAAGTTTTGCCTCGATCCTGGCCCACTGCTCTTGCCTCCTGCCTAACTCAGGCACAGTTGCAGCCTAACTCGGTCCTATTTTGGGCCCCAATTGTGCCACAATTGGGCCTCAACTGTGCCTGAGTTGGGCTGAGTTGGGCTGGACTGAGCCCTTTGTGTCCTTTTTGCTTAAATGCTTAGCTCCTGGTTCTCTGTGGGAGTTGCTTTACTACTAGTGTCAAAGGGATGTGAAGACACAGCTGATAAGCTAAGCCCTTGCTTCTGGCCCTTTAATTAGTATTTATTGTTATCACTGGCGTCGTTGCAGGGGGGTGGAGCTCTACGTTCCGCCGCGGCAGCCGACCCTCCGTTACACCGGAGCACGAAGCGGCCCCCTCGCCTTCGGAACCATTCAAGGCGGTGAAAGCAGCGCTTTCACTGCCTTGAATGGTTCCGAAGGCGAGGGGGCGGGGCCGCTTCGTGCTCCGGTGTAACGGAGGGTCGGCTGCCGCGGCGGAACTTAGAGCTCCGCCCCCTGCAGCGACGCCAGTGATTGTTATTTCTTTTTTAAAAGTATTTACATACCACTTTTCAACAGAAAAGTTCACAAAGCAGTTTACAGAGTAAGATAAACTAAAAAGATGGCTCCCCATGCTTAAAAAAGATGCAAAAGGGACACCAGCAAACAGTCACTGAAAAAGGCACTATGCTGGGGGTGTGTGTGTGTGAACAGGGACAGTTGATAGGCCCGCTATCCAAAGTCATCATTAATACATGGCTTTTGGACCTTGGATGATAAGACTGGACAAACTGGGAAATTGGACAAATTCATGGAGGGCAAGTCTAGCAATGGCTATTAGCTATGACTATGTGCTACTTCCAGATCCAGCAGCAGTATGTCTCAGAATACCAGCTGCAGGGGAGCAATGGTGGGCAAGACATATGCCTTTCTCTCCTGCTTGTGGGCTTCCCAGAGGCAGCTGGCGGGTCACTGTGGGAAACATAATGCTGGCCTAGAAGGGACCTTAGCTTGATCCAGCAGGGACTTAGGCTCTTATGTTCTTATAAAGACATTAACAGGTCAACACGTCATTGCCTTGATCTGACAGAAATACTTTTTTTATATTAATCATATGTGAAGCTAATAGGGAAATACTTCAAACAATTTAATTAGATATTGACTGTATCTGAAATGTAGCTGGAAAGGGAATTAAAATGTTAATTGCTCTTTAATCTCTTTCCAGTAGCTTATTAAATACTAATTGATCATAACATTAATGCAGGACACAACTGTCTTATTAGTTTAGGGGGCAAACAAGATTTGAAGTAGACGGAGGCATTATCAGTATGAGCATCTCATAGAAATTAATGCTGCCAGTAGTGTTCATTATCTCAGGTGTCTCTGAATGGGGTAGGTAGCTCCACCCATATCTTCTTTTGGATAGCTTCAACCAATGGCATCTTGAGAGGAAGAGCTGGGTTGCCAGATTACCATACATATTGTCTCCAATATGTTGGGGTAAGCATATGGGGCATTTGGTATTTATCAGGGTGAAGGAGAGAGGGGTCTAATTTTAGGGTAGTCAAAAATAAGGTGGGCCTTAGGCATTTTGTATTTATTTATTTGCATTTCCCGCCCACCCTCCTATTCCTAGGACAGGCTACAGAGTGCTACTATTACTGATGCAACGTTACAATAATTGCTGCAGTCCACTGACTGTGGAATGCATGTGTGGGTTCTGAGACACACCCACAGCTTCATATTGGAAGTGATGCCTCAGTTATTTTCAGTGAACACCCTGTGAGATCTGGATGGCTTCCTGTCTCTCTCAACCTCCACCCATGGCTCATCTGAATGACTGCAGACTCAGGGCTTTACTGAGGAAGTTGAGTACTGTACACTTATACTACATTCTCAGTTTCCTTTCACAACCTCCACACTCTCAGATCAGGTGACGGGTCTCCTCTCATCTTCAGCTTTTGCTTTACATGGCAGAATTTCCTCAAGTCCCAGTTCTGCAGCAGCTGCCATCATCCTGGGAGTCTAGTCCTTTTCTGGATATGCCCTTCTCTGAGGCTGTCTTAGTTTCCCGCACTTTGGACTAACCCTGGTGCACACATGTAGGAACTTCAAATGATGTTCTGTCACTTGATTACTTAACACTTCATGACTCAGCTGAACGTGTGAACTGACAGCTTCAAAGAGAAGCACAACTGAAGTGATATGAAAGTTTGAGGTGATATGAAAGTTTGAGGTGATATGTGGGGTCAGGTAGTGAGTTACCTGTGTAAAAGAGCCAGTAAAGCTCAAACATCATATGATATGATGTTTGAGCTTTACTGGCTCTTTTACACAGGTAACTCACTACCTGACCCCACAATCATCAAGTGATGAACATTCCTGTGTGAACCAACCTACACTGAGCCAGACTTAATGGTTCGTTGGGCCATGTAGTTCCTTTGTACTGGCAGTAATGAAGGGCCCAATCCTATCTAACCTTCCGGTGCCACTGTAGCTCCAATGCAGCCCCGAGTTAAGTTCCCTGATTAAGTTCCCTGATTAAGTTCCCGAAATTTGTTCCCTTACCTTAAGGAGGCCTCCATGACTGCCCCCCCCCACTTCAGGATGCAGCACATGCCCTGTTGGCATGGATGCATCAGTGTTGGAAAGTTGGATAGGATTGGGCCCGAAGTCTTTCATGCAAGCTGCTGGTCTGGTTTAGCCTTCAGCAGATAAATAGAGACTTGAGGTTAGATAACAGGTGTGATGTGTAAAAAATGTGTTCTTTGTAGCACAGGTCTCAAACTGCTATTGTTCTCTGGAGAGAGTTTTCATCTCCTGAAGTATCTTCTACATCATTCTGTTTTGTCTAAATCAGCATTTCTTAAAGTTCTCCTCACGAGGTGGGGAAGTTGTAAATGTTGGTGTGGGCAGGGCGGCAGCGGCACCGCCGCTCCCAGGATCGTGCCACCAGCAGGGAAAAAAGGTTTTGTTTTTTTTAACTCATGGGGGTTACTCTGATCCTCTGGAGGGTGTGTGGAAGACCACGGCCCCCTCTGCGGGCCTCCCTGCACTTCAAATTGTTGCTCCAATGTGATCAAGACCCACCTCCGGTTTTTGTCCAAAATCGGAAGTGGGTCTCGATTGGATTGGAACGACGATCTGAGGTGCGGGGAGGCCACTGCGGGCCTCCCCGCACCCTCCAGAGGGCCGGAGTGCCCCCGTGAGTTAAGACCCCTTTTCCCCAGTGGCGGCACGATCCTGGGAGCACTGCCACCGCCGTCACCAAGATCACAACGCCACTTAAGGGGGTAGCAGCCGTTTCCAGTTCTCCTGGTGGGTCGTGACACACCAGTTTGACAAACACTGTCTAAATACCGTATTGGTCTGAGTATAAGACTCACTTTTTTCTCCTAATTTAAGTTTTTAAACTAGGGGTGCGTCTTATGATCAGGCTGTTGCAATTTAATGCCAGTGATTTAATTCAATTTTTTTAATAGCACCAAACTTTAAGGGTGCGTCTTATAATCAGGTGCGTCTTATACTCGGGACAATACGGTAATTGATTTTCAAATGCAAGAAACCATGATTCAGTGAGTGAATCATGTATGTTTTAGCACTTTTTTCCACCACGTTTTCCACCACGAGTTGCAAAAATTATCAAATGCAATAAAATCAATCTTAATGAATCCAGCACGAGCTGCTACCAATATGGAAGTTCATATAAGTGGCCTCTGAAATCTACAAATGTCCCATTACTGAGATCTGTGGATACTGCATCAGCAGGACACATACAGTGGCGTCGCTTCGGTAGGGGCGGGGCCGTAAGTAACGCTCCGTCGTAGTCTCTTTACCGAGCGAGCAGGAGGCAGCCCCGCCCCCTCACTGTCGGAGCCAGTCCCCTGCGGAGAAAGCAGCAGGCAGGGTCTCTTGCCTGCTGCTTTCTCCGCACGGGAAAGGCTCCGACAGTGAGGGGGCAGGGCTGCCTCCTGCTCGCTCGGTAAAGAGACTACGACGGAGCGTTACTTACAGCCCCGCCCCTACCGAAGCGACGCCAGTGGACACATATTCATATTGTATTCTAAATTCTTCTTTTGGCCTTTAATTATAAAGGATCTTTTCCTACTGTAGCAAAAACAGTAGCTGCAGGGAAGATTCAGTCAGCTTTATGATAATAAACCAAGGTGATCAAGGGAAAATGCCTCATAAAGCACCACCTCCTGTATAACTGCTGCACAACCAAAGTATTACATTCTACTAATCACAACAGGCCCTCACGGCATTCAGTTTATTGTAGAACACTTTATACTAAACCAACAGATGTGTGATAAGTTTTCCAGGAGGATTGTGATAGGAACCATGCAGAAAAGGAAAAAAAGGAGAGGAAATGAGGAAAGTGAAAGTAAAATGTACACTGTCACTTAAAAGAAAACCTCGTATTTTGCACAGAAATAACTTGCTTTGCTAAAGCATTGTAAATCTAATGGTGAAATGATACCGGTACTGGGCTTTTAGGAGGCTGTGGAAAATGTCACATAAATTACCATATGACTGGAGCTTTCTGCCAAAAGTTGGGCAGTTGGTGGGAATTCAGAGAGAAGTATTAAATATGATGTAGTGACTGCAGAGAGGCTGACTTAGGAAGGAAAGTTGAACAAGCTTCATGTGCTTTTCGGGTCTAATGGATTGCCAGGGTGGAGGTCTGCAAGGATAAATATTGGACAGGCCAAAGATTGGGAAAAAGTGTTGCTTCCTGTAACAGACTGCAGCTGGGAGCACTGGGAGGACATTCTGGAATATTCTGAACATCAGGAATCATTTCCTGGCAATACAATGTGTGAGGCTGTGAATAGCCTCTGGGGGATGCTGCCTAAGATGAGAGTTCCAGCCCAATCCTATCCTCCCCTGGTATAGACGCTTCATTGTGGACCACGCTGAATCCTATCTGGGGAAGGGACTGGCCGGAGGTCTACTCGGGGTAAGTAGGCAAATGCCTACTTACCCCAGGTAAACCCCTAGCCGCTGAAGTGGGGCTACTCAGTTCTCCGCCAGCTCTTTAGCTGGCAGAGAATCAAACAGGCTTGATTTGCCCACCCTCCGCTCTCCCCCGCCCTGTTACGCCCCTCCCCCGGCCCTGGGTCACTTGAAGCGGCACTTACCCGCTCCATGGTACTGGTCCTTCTGCTGCTCGACAGGTGCGCAGCGCAGGCCTTGGTACTGCCGCCGCCTACTTGTCAGGAGCTGGAAACGTGCCTTACGACATGTTTACAACACCCTAGGCCAGCGCAGCAGCGCTGCACTGCACCAACCTAAGCCAGTGATAGGATTGCGCTGTTGGATAGATACCTGCAAATTTAAAAGTGGTGTCCTCTTATATTTAAGGGGTGTCCCCCTTCACCCCTGCATGGTGTCAGTGGTTGTTGCTGGTACCTCTTCTGCATCTTTTTTTTTTTTTAAGATTGTGAGCTCATTGGGGACAGGGAACCATTTATTGGTTTATTTTGCTATGTAAACTGGTGTATGAACTATTTTTTGTTGAAAAGCGATATATACAGTACTCCCCCCATATCTGCTGGAGATATGTTCTAGGCCCTCCGTGGATACTTGAAACTGTGGATAGGAGCGAACACCCCCTCCATGGTTTCCTGAGGGCCCCCCGCCCTGCCTCCTCTGTCTTCCCAGCTCTTATTTTTCTTTCAGCAAGCTTTGTTTCTTCCTTAAAACAAACAGAGAAGCAGCCTCCATTGCAGGCAAGTAGAACGAGACTAAGTCCTAGAGAGGCTCTGCAAGGTTTATGTTAACCTTGCAGAGCCTCTCTAGGATTTAGTCTTGTTCTACTTGCCTGCAATAAGCAGCCAGAGGCTGCTTCTCCTGTTCATTTAAGGAAGAAATGAAGCTTACTGGGAAAAAAGTAAAAGCCTGGGGGGGGGGTCATCACAATCCGTGGATAACTGAAACCATGGATAGCGAATCCGTGGATATGAAGGCCCACCTGTAAATACTAATGGTATTTAAACAGTAATGATAATTTATGAGGAAATTTTGCAGTGACATTCAGAGGTGAACTACTGATCATGCTGTAGTTGCATGTCTTTTCTATTCCAGCTGGTGTCCACAGATACGTTACTGAGCTCTAACTTAGTGATGGCCAATGGCAGCTTGCAGGACAGATCAAACCCCTGATGCATTTTAATCTGGTCTGCTATAAAAACCCAACACAAAACAAAGATTTTGCAACAAACATTTCATGTAATGGTGTGTGTGTGTGTGTGTGTGTGTGTGTGTGTGTGCGCGCGCGTGTGTGTGTGTGCACGTGTGTGTGTGTGTGTGTGTGTGATAATGCTTTAACCTTTAGCCTACTGTCTGGAAAATAAAGCAGGCCTTGAGAAGGCGGAAATTGGCCATTCTCCCTGTATTGATTGCTAGATGTCTATGCTGGCTCCTGAAAAACAGTTGTATGCTGTTTTTGTATGCCAAGTAACATGCTGCCGAAGTGCTGGCGGAAAGTCTGGAGCCCACTGAAGGAGATAAGCCAGCAGGGGAGGTGGGAGGGGTGAATTAGGGCGGAATGGGGCGGGAAAGGGTGAAACTGGGTGGGGAGGGGGAGGAATGGAGGGGGAGAAACGGAGGCTGTGGGAGGGGTGGATCCCGTGGTGATGGAACACACTGGATCCTATCCCCTCTGGCAGCAATCTCCCCGCACCCTTTCGGACTTGCGCCAGAAAAATTGCTGGCACAGGTCCAAGGAGACCTACTGCGAGGTGGGAAGCTTATGGCGGGAAAAGGGATTAAATCCCCTTTCCTCTCCGAAGCCTCCCACTCCGCCCCCCCCCCCGGTTGGATACAGTGTGCACCTTTTAGGCACAGATGAACCAGTGGGGGGGGGGAAGGATAGGATTGGGCTATAAGTTTCAACAATTCCATCCTTAACAATGCTTTCCACCAATTTACTTGAAAGAGAAGCTATGTTGGCAGACCAGCAATTTTCTCAATTACCCAGATCCTTTTGAAGAAAAAGGGGATGATTATATTGGCTAACTTTCAGTTCTCTGCTAAGAAGGCTTATTTTTTGAAGTTAGTAACATATTTGAGTTAACAGATGAAAAGATTCATATTTGAGGTTTAAAATAAATAAAAAAAACTCCTGTGTGAATGCCATCTAACTTTAGTGACTTCTTACTTTGTAATTTAGCAGTTTGCTCCAAAACATCATCTTGTGACACCTCTGTTCAACAGTTCTTCAGATATACAAGAACGCAAAGGTTTCTCCCCAACATATTTTGGCATTGTATTTGCTGTGTTGTTCAGACACTGTACAAACTGTCATGTATTCAAGTTTCAGGTCATAACTACATAAGAACTTTCAAAATCTGCAGAGAACGGGCAGCCCAATCCTGTCTAGTCAGGCTGCGGCACAGGCGTAGAGCCGCTGATCCCTCCCCCTTCCTGGGCCCGGCCGACCAATCCCCCCTCCCGGAATGCCCCCGTTCCACCCTCCCCCTGCCCCTCCGCCACCCGATGGGTAACTTGCCTTCTCTGGCGGGCACTCCTAGGGATCTGGGGAGGGAGGAGCAGCGCCGGCCTCTTTGCTGGCGCCACTCACTCCCAGGGTGCTGCAAATGTGCTTTATGGCACGTTTGTGACACCCTAGACCGGCGGAACAGTGCTTCACTGGTCAACAATCTAAACAGGATTGCGCTGTTAATTGTCAACATTCTAGCACAAATCTGAATGTCAAGTAAAAGTATTAAATTCCTTTGATGCTTGCCTTTTTCTAAAACATTCTAGAGTGGAATTTATTTCTTACCTCATCTCCTATGAGAAATTCATCATCAATTGTAAAGGTGACTGACTCTGTGGGACTGAGCCACCACACGGGTCGAAAAATGGGATACCCCAAGGAGAGCCACTCTTTGCTATACTTTTCAATGAGAGGCACCACCAAATTCTGATGCTTTTGTATATAATGCAGGGTGAGATTTAGTACCTGGAAGAAAGGAAATTTTGCATATTATCTCCATGAATGGAAAATGTGACAGAAAAACTGGTCTTTCAGCTTGACTTACGTCTTCCCAAAGAGAGACAAGAAATACACAAACAATAAATCCTGACAATTTTTAATAGACACAATGGGCACTATTATGAGCAGGCAGATGCAGCCAGTGGATAGAGAATAGCCAAGAAAGTACGAACTCCATGGCATACTGATTTCTTCAACCTGCTCCGATAGTATATAAATAAAAACAAGGCTTTGCCACAGGGTTGCACTCTAATGAGACACAGTAAGAGAGGGAAAGGAGGAGAAGGCAATTTGGTAGCTGTTAAATGCCTGGGTTTTTTTAAAAAAAGAAGCAAGGTCAGCACATTATGAGCCCAACAGAAGCAGTTGCTTCAGACAGCAGATTGGTGGGGGGCATCCACCTCTGTCTGCCCACTCACCTGTACTGCTCACCCACCCACCCACTCTCATTCTCTGAATTGTAAAAGGAAGAGGAGATGGAGCAGAAGAAAAAGTGTAGAGAAGAGGAGAGTGGTGGGCTAGAGC
The DNA here is from genome assembly GCA_026170595.1 of Plestiodon gilberti rubricaudatus. Lineage (NCBI taxonomy): Eukaryota > Metazoa > Chordata > Lepidosauria > Squamata > Scincidae > Plestiodon > Plestiodon gilberti. The sequence goes on along the minus strand of JANXHW010000001.1, from coordinate 218,330,195 downwards.
ACCTCTTCTCTCCTCCACACTTCCTCGTCTCCTCTGTTCTCCTCTTCCTTTTGCAGTCCAGGGAGGAGCAGAAGCACATCACCAGGTAAGGGGGCAGCATTTGGTATGCTGCCTCAGGGGCCAGGAGGTCTTGGGCCATGCCTGGCAGGCAGGCAGGAAAAGCAAGAGTTGTCAAAGGCTTTTTAAAAGAAGAAAGGGTCATTCCGTGTCAAATCAACCAATGAAAAATCCTTGACGTCATGGATTTTGTTCATTTTCGGTACATTTGTAGCTTACTATGAGATGTTTAAAAATTATTTTTTTCAGATTTTTTTGTCCATCCATTTTTGAGATATTGAATGTTCAAAATTGCCAAAAAAGGCCAAAATCCACTTGTCACCATACATTCAAACGCCGGTTACAGGATAACGAGGAATGCTACAGACATGGGACAGGTGTCGTTTTAAAGCTTATGAATAGGGCTTTCATTTGATATACAACATGACAAAATTGTAAATTTTCAAGAAATTCAAAAATATTCAAATAATATTAATTTTGAAATTTTGAAAAATTGAACTTTTTTAAAATTTTCAAAAAAATCACACTTAAAGGTATATGTCTTGTAGTCAATCAGTCAAAATTTCAAGATGGTATCTCAATGGTATCATACAAAAATTAAATTTTCTTGTTGGCAGTGACCAGGAATTAAACCCCTCAAGTCCATTTTTCTACAGTTTACATTGATAAAATTAGGTGGTAAACTGAAATGAATCCAAAAATTCATAACAGGACTTATAGAGATAGATTTATAGAGCATGAATTCACTTTCTATTCTTTTACAGGATCAGCTTTTTTGGTAAAACTATCAAAATCATGAGCTTTTTACGTCTGTTCGTAGTTTTAAAATTTTCCTTTAGTTGCTGAATAATTTCTGAATCAGCACAGTGACATTTTTCCTCATCTAAATCATCTTCAGAAGTAAAAAAATAATTCTTTGTAGGTCCTTTTAATCTTCCCCATCTTTTCTTTGCACTTTAGATATTTTCTTCTTGACTCACCAAGGGAGGTCAAAGAGGCATTTAAGTGGCTTAAAGCTGTATCAGGGTCCAAATACTCAGACTCCTTTATATGACTAAGACCAGGAATCTCATAATTCTCAGGACGAATTTCCTTTTCAAGTATATTGTTTTCCATCTGACAAGGCTTCTATTCATGTGTGGTTTGATTTCACTATTTAGTGAAACCATCCAATCAGTTACATTCCTCAAGTCTTTACTAACCCAGTGCCCCCCTTTTTTTAAAAGGGCTGCAACAGTTTTTGACCACTTATTCTCCTCCATATTTCAAATCATGTAATTATCAAACAGTTAATGAATTAAACTTAATAAAGACTAATAAAGCAGCTTCACAACAAAAATGTCCTAGAAACCTTCACTAAAAACACACTGTCCAAACCCACTTAAATGCCTCTTTGACCTCCCTTGGTGAGTCTCCGGTGTGCAAGAAGAAAGTATCTAAAGTGCAAAGAAAAGATGGGGAAGATTAAAAGGACCTACAAAGAATTATTTTTTTACTTCTGTAGATGATTTAGATGAGGAAAAATATCACTGTGCTGATTCAGAAATTATTCAGCAACTAAAGGAAAATTTTAAAACTACGAACAGAAGTAAAAAGCTCATGATTTTGATAGTTTTACCAAAAAGCTGATCCTGTAAAAGAATAGAAAGTGAATTCATGCTCTATAAATCTATCTCTATAAGTCCTGTTATAAATTTTTGGATTCATTTCAGTTTACCACCTAATTTTATCAATGTAAACTGTAGAAAAATGGACTTGAGGGGTTTAATTCCTGGTCACTGCCAACAAGAAAATTTAATTTTTATATGATACCATTGAGATACCATCTTGAAATTTTGACTGATTGACTACAAGACATATACCTTTAAGTGTGATTTTTTTGAAAATTTTAAAAAAGTTCGATTTTTCAAAATTTCAAAATTAATATTATTTGAATATTTTTGAATTTCTTGAAAATTTACAATTTTGTCATGTTGTATATCAAATGAAAGCCCTATTCATAAGCTTTAAAACGACACCTGTCCCATGTCTGTAGCTTTCCTCGTTATCCTGTAACTGGCGTTTGAATGTATGGTGACAAGTGGATTTTGGCCTTTTTTGGCAATTTTGAACATTCAATATCTCAAAAACGGATGGACAAAAAAATCTGAAAAAAATAATTTTTAAACATCTCATAGTAAGCTACAAATGTACCGAAAATGAGCAAAATCTGTGACATCAAGTTCCAAAATGTATTTTTTATTGGTTGATTTGACACGGAATGACCCGAAAGCGAAGAGGAAATGATGAAGCAGGGAAACTTTTTCCTAAGTAAATTAGCACGGGTTGTGTGCAAGGTCAGCATTCTGGTGGGGGCAACGTGCTAATGCCTCCACTCCTCTCTGGTTTTGTTCCATTTGGGGTGTCTTTCCCCACCCCCCAAGTTATCATTACAACGAAGAAAAAAACCCAGTTCTGTTACACGTTTGGCCCTTGGAGGTTTAAAATGAGAACCTGGAAGACCTGAAGCTATTACAGTTGTTGACGCAAGAAATGATAAGAACTTAGAAGACCAAAGTCTTTGCAACATTAGAAGAAAGGAAATAATTTTTGCAATGTTAAGAATCAACATCTTGCAAGACTTGCCAAGAGAATATGAAAGGGAAGCAAGAAAGCAGAGAGGCAAATCTTTCCCACCACCACCACCTCCCAGTGTTGCAAGAACGAAGGATGAGGTTGTGAGAAAAGGAAGATGGAAGAGATCATTCTCAGAGGACAAGTGACAAATTCTGTCTTAAGCTTGATGGTGGAGAGAGAAAAATATTGGGAGAGGGAGAAACTACTGGATCAGAGAGAGAGAGAGAGAGAGAGAGAGAGAGAGAGAGAGAGAGAGAGAGAGATGTAGAAGAATTATTTATAAGCTGAATTATCATCAGCTTATAAATAGAAGTTGATACAAAAGGACCAAATAATTTGACTAAACAGGAAAATATTGAGTCTAATGAGGAGAGGGGCTAAACCTGGATTCAAGGGATGCCAATTGAAAGAGGAAAAGAAGATATGGAACCCCTGTCACAGATCTGGATCTATATCAATTAAATATGGGCAAAATCAAGGAAAAACAGGATCATGGAAACTCATACAGAATAGGAAAGAGTACAACATGTTCCATTTTAAAACCAGGGTATAACAATGGGGATAGAGAAAAGGCCTTGAAGTTTTTATAGGATTATATCCTTTATTCCTCTTCCTGAAGGGCAGGGCTTACATGGTTGAGTCATCTGGGTAAATGTCACTCAATTAACTATTTTCTATTTCTAGGATCTCTTGCCTTTGTTATATCTATTGTTCATCTACAGAGCACTTGAATGTTTTTTTTTTCCTGATGGTAATCTGGCCTTTCATTAAATTCAAGATTGCGTGTGGAAGTGGAACTCAATAATCACATTTCAGGGAGATATGAAGATCAAACTTGACTGTCAGCCCAATCCTAATCATGCCACCTGATGAAGGCATGCCTCCTGTGCCGCTGCTGACTGCCATAAAGCAGTCAGCACCAGTCGCAAAAGCCTCCCTGATAGTGTGCTGATCAGCGTGCTGCCAGGGACGCAAGCAGGAAGGCCTCTGCTTTCCCAGTCACACCGGAGGACATCTGGATGCGCACCGGGACAGGTAAGCTGGCAGGAAGGTGGGGGGGGAGGATGGAACAGGGGTGGGGAGGTGGCCTAACAGGGGGTGGGGAGGTGGCCTAACAGGGGGTGGGGAGGCCGCAGGAGGGGGAGGATCCACACCAGGTCTTTTCCCCCTTCCCTGCAGCCTCCCCACCCCTTTTCTCTTAACGGATTTACGTTAGCAAAATTGCTAGTGTAGATCCGAGGAGACCCATTGTGGGCCATGGGGCTTGCGCAGGGGTAAGGGGATTATTTAAACATCCCCTTTCCCCTGCAGAAGCCTCCTGGTCCTGCCTGCCCCACACAGGATGCAGAGGCTCCCTTTTTGGCGCCACAGCATCAGCGGGGAGTGGTAAGGATAGGATTGGGCTCTGATCTAGATTTTCCATCTTGACAGGAGGACTGACAATAAGTTAAACTATGAGTAAGCCCCTGTTGTCTCAAGTCATTGATCAAATAAAGGGAGGGGGGAAATAGGACCTTCCTTGGGAAAACGTAATGGCAGTACATTTTTCAAAGATATCTTGGAACAGGAAGGAATCTAATTGAAAAAATATTAGTTTGGTTTTGGCACCATAAAAAGCACACATGCAAAAGTATGAAGACAGTGACACACCTACCCAGTCATCACAACAGATCCATGGTGGAGTGCTGAAAGACATCACTGGAAGGAAAGTCACAATTTGGAGCCACCTGATATACAGCTCAGCATCAACCAGAAATTCACTTGCAAGAGTTCCTCCTGTGCAGCACGAAAAACAGTGGATGAGTGACAAGAACGTGAATATAGAGATTTAGAATTCAACCTTAATCTTAGACTCAGTAGTCTAGGAATTGCTAGACCGGATGGATAACAGCAGCAGCAACAACAATAATAATTAGCATTGATAATGCATTTTGTATGATCATCACACTTCACACACATTATCTCAGTAATATATACAAAGTCACGTAAGGTAGGTCAGTATTATTACAGTATTCCTTTATTCAAATGGAGAACTGAGGCTGAAAGACAGGGGCTTGCCTAAAGGCCAAATTAAATGTGATGCAAAAGATCTGTAATTAGGATCTCCTGCAGACTTTTAAAATTAGTTTTAAGAAACTAATTAATAGTCCCATGTGACTGGATTGGGCCCAGGAACAGGGCGGGTTCGGCGGCAGCAGCACCCACTCAGTCCTAACCCCCTTCTCGGGCTTGATCCACCTTCTCAGGTCAATGCAGACTTGCGCCAGGGATATCACTGGTGCAGGTCTGAGCTGACCCACTGGGCTGGCAGGGGCTTACCCTGAGGGGAAGGGAACAAATGTTCCTGTATCCTGAGGAGGCCTCCCAAGGCCAAAACTCCCCTGTGAGGTTCAGCGGACGCTGTGTTGGTGCCGCTGCATCACCATGTGGGGAGTTAGGTAGGACTGGGCTGCAATTCACTGCTCAAAGTGATACGTACCATAGTCCATAGGGGTGGTTTTTGACATCACAAGACTTAAGGCCACTTGACTTGTTAAAGGTATCCCCTGACAATTAAGTCCAGTCCTGTCCAACTCTAGGGTGTGGTGCTCATCCCCATTTCAAAGCCGAAGAGCCAGCGTTGTCCAAAGACGCCTCCGTAGTCATGTGGCCGGCATGACTCTCCTTGCCGCAGCGCGTAGCATGCAGCTGGAACACGGAGCGCTGTTTACCTTCCCGCAAGCGGTACCTATTTATCTACTCGCATTAACATGCTTTGGAACTGCTAGGTTGGCAGGAGCTGGCCAAGCAACGAGCGCTCACCCTGTCGCGGAAATCGAACTGCCGACCTTTCGATCGACAGCTTATGGTTCAGCAGTTTAACCCGCTGCGCCACCCTTGACTTGTTACTTACAGTTAAATTGTCACATGGATTAAGTCTGGACATTTACTTTATGTTATCTATTTAATTAAGTTTACCTCCACCTTCCTCCCCCCACAACAGGGTGACCAAGGCTGCTTATACCAGCTTATAAGCACTCATGCCTTTCCTTCAGCCAGTTTTGTCTGTCATTGCTTCTCCCTTACTAATGTGATCATCCTGTCCCTCAAATCCAATCCAATCCAACACCAGCCTTCCAAGTTTCTATGTTCCAGATGTCCCACTTCTCCATTCCAACTACAGTATATTTTCGAATACCTCAGTTCAAAGTCTTGCTTTTTTTACAAGCCTTTCCTGAGCTGCCATAACTTCCACTTTTCCACTGCTTATATATCATCCATCCTTTATAGCTTCCTTTCTCCTTTTATTTCTCTTTCTCCTCCCCATACATCTGTCTGGTCTATCTAATCTAAATTGTAAGGTCTCTGGGAAGGACTATAACATTGCATATGTTTTGCACAAAGCCTAGGATACTGCTGGTGTTGAATCAATGTTAAATTTTATTACAACTGTAGAGTTATAGGTGTAGATGGTCACAAAGCCAGTCCATGGTTAGGACAGAGTAAAAGGTACTTCATTTCTGGGGCAGAAGTTGATTAAATCACTGAGCAAAAAGAGGACTCTTGCATCAATTTCCTCATTCAGGATCTGAAAGCTAGAAGAGGATGTGCTAAGGTGACTTGATCTACAATGTGCAAAATACTGTATGGTAGATCTGCACTCTGCACATAAGAGTTTGCCATTTCTTGCCCCCACATCTTGGCAAAAGCCAGGGAGGTTCACAGCTTTCTTGTGACCAAGCTTCATTGGGCAGCAATCAAGGGAATGAGACTTTTGTGAGTTGGGGTCCATGTCTAATGTTGCCGATTACAGAGTATCTTAAATAAAGTTCATTCTCCTCCCACCAAGGCACAGCTTTTCTAGTTGATTTTGAGGCAAACAGATTATGGAATCCAGATCCGCATACTGAGTACAGTTAATGTACTCCTACTTCTATATAGTCCGGCCCATCTCCTTAGATCACCAGAGAAGGCCCTTTTGCGGGTGCCGTCACCCAGGGGCGGCAGCCAGAAATAGGGCCTTCTCAGTAGTGGCACCAACCTTATGGAATTCCCTCCCCTTTGATTTACGAACTGCTCCCTCCTTGGACACTTTCTGGCGAGGCATAAAAACCTTCTTGTTCAAAGAAGCCTTCTGAGCCTTTGACTTTTTAACATCTTGCTGGTACGGGTGGGGTGCTTTGTAATGTAATCTTCTTTTAAATGTAATTTTTTAATCAATTTTAGATGTTTTTATTAGTTTGTTAACTGTTTTTTATTGTTTAAAAAGTAATTATCTATCTGTATTTTTTTTTTCTTTTTGTTGTAAGCCGCCTTGGGTCACTTTGGGGAGAAAGGCGGGATAGAAATATTGTAAATAAATAATAAATAAATAAATACCCTAATACATAATGAAATCACGATAACATACAGCAGCAATAAAACAACAGAATATTTAACAGTGCAATAAAAAGCAAGAGATAAACAGCATAAACAAACCACAGTCCAAATAACCAATACATGTACGGTCTTATTATTATAAACCACACAGGTGCTACTCCCTAGAACATAGACACACCTTCCAAGTAGAAATATTGTAATGTATGAAGACTGAAAAAGTCACCATGTGCCAAAACCAGTCTCCTCTCACTCCCCCCCCCCCCCCAGATGACAGGCATATGATCCTATCACAGGATTGGTTCAAGCTGCCATCTGTCTCCCCTGCTGCAACATTGGTTCCAAACTGATGCTGTGTGGTTTGTCTGGGCAGGGAGAAGAACCAGTTCACAGCCAAAATGGCACTGAGCCAATCCATTAGGAATCCTCAAACTGCAATGCCAGATGTGGCCTGACTGTCATATGGTCAGATCTGAGATAAAAGCATCTGTTATCTAGCAGAAGGGGTTCACACATGACATGATGCTCATGTGGATCCAGCATGGCTCTGCAAGTGTCAAACTCTGACAATGCAGTAGCCTTCCTTGTTCTTCTGCCTCCCAGCTTCTAACAAAGGTGACAAAAGGAAGAAAAAAAGAGCCCAGTCAGCAACATCTCCTCTTCTCAGGCAAGGAGTTGTCCTGACTTGGTAATAGGGGTCCACTTATCCCGAGTAGAGTCCCAGCTGCCCTGATGGGTCTACTCGAATGTGCACCAGCTATTTTGCTGCCGCACATTTGAGAAGGCCGTGTAACGGCAGCCAGACCTGGTAAGGGGGATACGATTTTGGCGGAGCTGCCGCCGCCGATCCAAGCCTGGATCGTCAGTGTCACAGACAGGACTTTCTTCACAGAAATGTGAGGAACGGTGAAACACTTCAGGCCTCTCTAAATGTTCCTGCCTAAATACAGCTGGTGGGAGGGAGCATTCAGACTGTTAAAAAGTCAAGGGGAGTGGGTAGCCATGGGATCAGTCACGGGCAGCCCAATTCTGTCTAGCTAGGCTGAGGCACGGGCATAGAGCCCGCGCCGCATCCTATCTAGATAAGACCCTGCATCAGCATGGCTGGAGCACTCCTCAAAGGAAGGGGATGTTCATAGAGTAGAGTCCCAGCTGCCCTGATGGGTCTATTCAAACGTGCACCAGCTATTTTGCTGACACACATTTGAGAAGGCCGTGTAACGGCGGCCAGGCCTGGTAAGGGGGATAGGATTTTGGCGGAGCTGCCGCCACCGATCCAGGCCTGGCTGACCAATCACCCCCTCCCGGAATGCCCCGTTCTGCCCTCCACCCGCCCCCCCACCGCCTGGTGGAGAACTTACCTTCCCTGGCGGGCACAGCAGTGACTCCAGTGTGAGTAGAGTAGTGCCAGCCTCGACACCAGTGCCACTTACTCCCAGGGTGCCATAAACGTGCTTTATGGCACGTTTACAGCACCCTAGACTGTAGACAGGATTGTGCTGTAAGAGTGTACTGTGAATCAGCTCTAAGATTACAGTGTCTCTCTCAAGCAGAGACCACAATGAAACAAGCTCACTGAGGTGCCTGTGGTATTTGTCCACAGTGGGTGTAATAAGCTACAGAGGATGCTGGAACAACCAACCAACCAGAGAGAAAAAAAATCTTCCTGACTTTGCCCATGCCAGACTCCCTATATGTGCCTGCCCCCTTCCCAAGAGAAAACTGTTAACATTTTGACACAGGTTTTGTGACTATGGTTACCTATAGTGAAAATTAGCCCCAGATGACCAAGTTCTATACATGTTTATTATTTTGTGGTTTGCTGTTAGTCTACAAATGATTAACAAATAATAATTGTGGGAATGTGGGATAGTAAAGGTTTTTGTGGGCGTTTACAGTGACAGAGCGATGACAACTGGAAAAATGTTTCCCTGTTCAGCATGATCTGTGGTGTCCTGCAGAGAGCTTGAGGCTTGTGTTCAGCAGCTAGTGAAGATGACTACACCATGGAGGAAACCATCTGGAGTTGAAGGGTTGTATACAGAACAATATTGTAAAGATCCTTATCGGATCTAGATAAGCCTGCCTATGTAAACTGCCTTGAATAACATCTGAAGAGCAATCTGAGGATAAGAAAGGCGGTATATAAATAAATAAATAAATAAATAAATAATCTTCTATGAATTTAGGGCCAAATCAGATGTGTATTGTGCAACTTGACCAGATGGGGGATTTGTTTTAATGCTAAATAGCACGGGGAAGGGGCTGCGAAACAGGACAAAACTATGGCAGGGTGGGGTGAACTTTAATAGTTTGCCCCTGCCACAGTTTTGAGTCCGATTGTCCCCATGCACTATTTTTAAATGAAAATGAAAAAAAGTTTCAACTGAAAGACAGTAGAAAGCTTGCTTTAGAAAACTGCTTTTAGCAACAATAAGCACTCTCCCCCCCCCCCTCATTATGCATTAGCTAAAAGCCAGGAAGGAAACTCATATAGTTTATTTGCCAAAGAGAATGAATGAATTCTCATCTTGAAACACCTGAAATTCATCTCTACTGGCATATAGAGCAGAGGTAATCTTAAAGTCTGTGGATGTTCAAGAAGCTAAAGCAACATTATCACAAAATTCTAATATTCCCAAAGCCACAGATATCACTTGAAATGTGGAAAGGTTTTAGGAAATAGGAAAGGTTTATTCAGACACAAATGCTACCTAGCAATTCAGTTGCCTGCAGTTCATTCCACCTGAAGATTATTATTTGTGTTGTTTGTTTGTTTTGCAGTTATCTGATCCAAAAGACTTACTTTGGCTTGTAATGTGACATGACACCACTTTATCTAGCTTGGTAGATCCTTGAGGGAGTTGGAGGTAACAACACAGTTTTGCTTCATCAGAGCAGAAAAGTGATAGAGGGAACAAGGTATTGTTAAGTAATTTATAAGGCACACATGCTGCAAATGAGAGCAGATGGATTTCCCTATGAAATAATAGATGTTGGCTAACAGGGGAGATGGTGAAGGTTAAAAGGAGCTTTTATTAAAAACCTTGCCGCAGGCATCGAGAACCCAACTCCTGCTCCTGCTGAAAAGGAAATTGCTTTCCAAAACAGAATATTTTGTTCTGAAACAGTCTTACATTTGATCACAAGTGACAGCTCATTGGAAGAACAAGGAGCACATGGACTCCATCTTCTCAGCATGGAAAGCAAGATTTAGTGCCAGTTCATTTCTGTTTCAAAATGCTGTGAATGTTTATGTTTCTCCCCCCAAAACTTTGTATTGTCTACATTCATATCTATTTTTTTTCTGCTGTAAACTTGAAACTAATACTAGGCCTCACAAAAATAGGCCAATCTTCAGAGGCCTGCGTACCCCCTATGCGGGCCTCTGGCTGACCCGCGTACCCCCGGACCTACCCCTGTGTACCCCCCACATATCCTTTCCCTCCGGGTTGCAGCGCAAGCTGGAGGACCCAGCCCGGAAAAATAGGCTTACCAGATCTCCAACCAGGACAGAGGGCTAGACCTTTAGGAGAAGGAATGTGGGCAGGTGTAGCTTGTTAATCCTGAGAGCACAATCCTAGGCATGTCTACTCAGAAGCAAGCCCCACTGAACACAATGGGGCTTGCTTCTGAGTAGACATGCCTAGGATTGTGCTCTCAGGATTAACAAGCTACACCTGCCCACATTCCTTCTCCTAAAGGTCTAGCACTCTGTCCCGGTTGAAGATCTGGTAAGCCTAGCTGTAACCATCCATGTTGTAAGCCAAAAATCACAGAAGTCAGAGTATGCAAACATATTCATATTCATAGAACTTCTTTTTTAGGGGTTACAGGAATAAAATCTGGGCTGGTCAGCTCCAAGGCCTGTTTCTACCTCCAGATAAAATTCTGACCAACAAAGGAAATCCTGGAACTGTATCACTCCCTCTAGGAACTTTTAGTGGTTGTCTTCAATCCTGATTAATTCCAGTCTTTTATATAAACATACACATATCTCTGTCAATGGTGAACCAGAGAGAAGGGTTTTAGTGACAGATCTTAAGGGCTGGATAAGTTGAAATAGGAGTAGGTGGTCCTTATGGTTAATTGGTCCCAGATTGCTGGAGGCCTTAAAGGCCCTGAAGTAACTTGCCTTTTGGTAATGAGATGAATTAATTTTAAAAGCTTACCGGTATTTAAAAGCTAACTTTGGCAGAGCTGAATGGGTATGCAATTCCTATTTCCTTTCTTCCCAAAAGTGTTATTTGTTTTAAATGTAGCTAAAATTCTGTTGGCAGAAAATCAAATTATGCCAAAATGCAGCACTCAACAGAACTTCAGGCACTGATACCCCTAAAACTGCATTTGGTGTGGCTATTGACAGTGATATAGACTTGAGTCTATTGAGTCGGACTCGAGTCGCGTCAATGACTCGACTCAGACTTGACTCGGCAATTGTAAAGACTCAAAAGGCTCAACTCTTGGAGCCTTTTGTGACAAGTCGGATTTTATTCAGGTTTAAACCCATTTTCCCCATTTTCTAGCAACCAAAGACTCGGGACTTGGGGGCAAAGACTTGGGACTTGACTTGAGACTTGGACCCAGAGACTTGGCTCGAGACTTGGAGTCAGAGAATTGATCCACATCCCTGGTTATTGACAACATTGGGGAATGAAGTGAGCAGATTGTGTACATTCCTCTCCTTCCAGCAGCAGAGAAGGCTTCTGTCTTTATACAACTCGATTCTGAAAAGATCTGGGAAAGGAACAGGCCATAAAGTAAAATTACCGATTGCATCTGGAACAAAAAAGTTGTAACCAAGAAGACTGTAGTGAAGCACAGATGGAATAATTCCTTTTAAACCAGCGTAGCTCCAGTCAGACTGACGTGGGTTCATTTGGACAAAAAGTGGCAGGTGACTAGACCTAGGAGCAAGAAAAACAGATGATCAGTAAAACAAAACCTTCAAACCCACAGTAATCATTAAGAGGAAAGTTCCAGTATTGCATCAAAGTCACAAACAGTTCTAAGCACACAATTATGGGACTTAAATTTCTGCTGGCTTAAATTCCAGAGACTGACTCCATGTCTGGTAAGGCACTGGTGAATTCAGCTCAAAGTGTGGCAGCGTTCCTGGAACATGGAAGTACCTTTCCTGTTGGGACACTCCAATGTCATCAGTAGGAAGTCTGCTGTGCACACCCTACACCAGTCTTGCAGCCATTCCTATTAGCTGCACGGATGGGAACGAGACAGGCTGTGGTTGACTTTGACTGCATGCATACAGGCTCAGAAGGATCCCCTATGTTGTGTGAGCACAGCCAATATCCAAAAGAATGTATTGAATTGAGAATAACAGCGCAATCCTTACTAACTTTAAAACGGCAGAGCGAGCGTTCTGCTGTTCTAAAGTGTCGTAAATGTGCCATAAAGCACATTTGCAACGACATTAGAGTAAGGCCAGCCAGCGGGGAGGCCGGCAGCCCTTACTCCGCTGCCGGATCATCCCTGTGGCTGCCAGATACAGGTAAGGGAAGCACCGGCAGGCACGGGAACGGTCCAGGCGGTGAGGGAGGTTGAGGGTTGGCCAAGCCGGCTCTGGGGGGGGGGGATGGTGGCCACCATATCCCCATCCCATTCCTGGGCCAGTGCGACCATTACTCAGCCTCCTCGGACTTAAGCCAGCTAAATAGCTGGCGGAAATCCAAGGAGACCCACTGGGGCTCGAGTAGACGTCCGAACAGGGATAGGATCCAGTAGGTTGCCCTGGGCAATGGCGTCGCCTGATATGGGGCGGGGGTGGGTGGGCCCCAGGGCGTAGGGCGATGAGGCCTCCTGGGGGGGCGCGGACCTCCTTAGGTTTTGTTTTCGAAACCTTTTTTTACCTTTTTTTTACTGTTTTCCTGGGTTTTTAAGTGGTTACGGGGCACTGTGTGTTTGTGTATGTGTGCTTTCCCCCCACTTATCTTGAATATGGGAAGCTTCCAGCGACGATCTTCTGCCTGCACCGGGCACATCTTCTCCCTGCGCCTGGGCGCTAACTCAGTAAAGCCCCCAGCAGTGCTTTCCACAGTTTGCGCAGGCGCAGAACGTCGACTGGAAACTTCGTCGTTCTGCGCTTGCGCAAACTGTGGAAGACTTGCACATGCGCAGAACGACGAAGTTTCCAATCGACGTTCTGCGCCTGCGCAAACTCTGGAAAGCACTGCTGGGCGCTTTACGGAGTTCGCGCCGGGCACAGGGAGAAGATGTGCCCGGTGCAGGAAGAAGATCGTCGCTAGAAGCTTCCCATATTCAAGATAAGTGGGGGAAAAGCACACATACACAAACACACAGTGCCCCGTAACCACTAACACCCCCCCCCGGGAAACCATTAAAAATACTTAAAAAACCTCTGTCAAAAATAGGTTTCGAAACCAAAACCTAAATTTTTGACAGTTTTATTGGGGGGTGTCGGGGGGGCCGCCCCAACCTCGGGGGCGCCTGGCGACGCCACTGGCCCTGGGCCGCCCGCCAGATCTTTAGTCAGGATTGCACTCTGAGTGTAGTATAGTAGATAGACTACTAGAGTGGGGAGGCCTGTCTTCAAACCATGAAGTCTGCTGGGTGACCTCTTGGGCAAGTCACTATCTTTCAGCAAATTCAGCCCAGCCTACCTCATGGGGTCTTATGAGGACAAAATGGGTTAAGCCAGCAAGGATGAATAACTGTCATCTAAGAACCTCTGAAACAGTGGAGATTTCAGTCGCCACTTGATCCTCTCACCTCACTTCTTGTTGGCCACATAACAGCAAAACCAGCAAACCTTGAGCAACTTGAAGCACACAAGCACAACTCCAGGTCTGCTTATGCCAGTTCCTGGATCTCTGTCCACTGGCTGCTGGTTAAATCAACACTGATCTATTTCAGACAAGCCCCAAAGTCTATAGCATGGCCCTTTTCAGCAGGCTTTGCTCTGATTCTCTGACCCTGGATAATTCCACACTAGCCCCTTTCAGCTGTTTCCACCATTCACTCATTTACCTCTTGATTACTGAGAATGCATATGATGGCCATCCTAAAGCATTGCATTCCCATGTGTTTGACCTTTGCTGCCCCTCCCCATTTTAGGGTTAATTTATGGTAATATTCATGTTAATATAAGAGCTGGTGTAGCATTATGGGTAAGAGCCTGAGCTACAAGTCAGGGCTTCTCCAGTTTGAATCTTGCCTCTGCCATCAACTCACTAGGTAGCCTTAGAAGCTGCTCACCCTCTCTGCAATATGGGGATGACCCTCCCTGCCTGCATTACCTGCCCTCTTGCCCCACTGCCATTTCCTCTAACTACCCCCTTCTCTGCTCTCTGATGAGCGAAGCTGACATGGATTGGGGGGGGGGGGAGGAAGCTTTAGCTAGGTTTACCCCCTACCTGGTGGGTTCTTTTTTTAAAAAAAAATCATCAAAATATTCCTCTATGCACTGATGCTAACATATGAGCATGTCCTTGTTATTTTTTTTAAGCCAAAAAACAAACAAACACCCTCCTCTTCAAATACAGCAGCAGCAGCAGCAATGACAGGGGGAAGCCTTTTAGGAGCTTTTGCACAAGAGGAAAAGGACTTTCTGGGAAAGCACTGGGGAGCTGTTGTGCAAAAAAGGGAAGGAAAAAGAAGGGGCAGGGGATCATGTACACTTGGGACAAGTGGAGAAATGAGGTGGATGTAGCTCCATAGTGCAAGGCCACAAGCCAGTAGGAAGGTGTAGCTACAGTGGGAAGGAGAGAATCTTCCTTTCTGTTCCCAGTTACAGGGAGTTTGCCACCAAATGGCAACTATGACCTGCACTGACAAGCCCAATTTGACCTGTGCAAACTTTTGCGACAGCCTGGGGTTGGTTCCACCTCAGGGTCCAACCCTATTCAACTTTCCAGTGCCAATGCAGCCACAATGCAGCCCTGAGGTAAGGGAACAAGCATCCCTTAAAACTTGAAGAGGCCTCTGTGATTCCCCCCCCACCCCCCACACACTGCAAGATGCAGCACACACTCTGTTGGCACCAGGGCCTCTGGGGGGGGGGGTTAAGGGGGTACAATTGTACCCAGGTCCAAAAATGGGTCAAAAAGGGGGCCCAGGAGCAGAAAAGGGGGGTCCAGGAACCAAATTCACATGAAGGGAAGGGGCCCAAAATAAATTTTGTACCCCCTGATGAAATTCCTCTGAGTGGCCCTGGTTGATACGGTTGCATCAGTGTTGGAAAGTTGGATAGGATTGGGTCCTGTCTCTCTCTCTCTCCAAACAACCCCTTCCTTGCAAGCGCAGGTTCTTGATAAATTGCTTCTGGCTTTGTCAGAGAGGCACCATCAGATCCTTCAGCTGGACTTGCTTTCTGCTACAGGCACCAAAAAGAAGGAGAGACTATCTATTGGCAGGAGACCTGGCAAAGAGGCAACTGAGGACCACTTATCTTATACCCTAGCAGAGCAGATCCAGGCTGGCAGAGTCATGGCAAGCAAGTGAAACTATCTGTTCTGGGTAGCAATGGTGAAGGTGGTGGCGGCGGCGTTGGGGAGGGGGGGCATGCGGCAGCTCTTTTGTTTTGGGGATTCTCCTCCAGAACTCCCACTCCTACCCGTGTCCATCCCACTCCTACCCATTGATGCAAGGATGGGCACTCAGGATGTTAAAGGGAAAATAGCACAACGTTAAGTATGGTATACCATTCTGATTACCACACTGATAAATCTGCTTTCAATGAATTCAGGAAGAGCTTCACATCCCAGCAGAGTTACAAGGCATTCGTGTGGAACTACCCACAGGGCCTGAAGAGATCAAGAGGGCTACAGATCCAGTTCACTGACTGAAAATGGAAACCAGCCCAACAAGTTTCTTAACTCCTGATCAGCCTGAGGGTAGTTTTCTTCTACAGACAGGGAGACATTTGAGACCATCATCATGTTTCTCTGGCCTATAGCAACCTTTTGAACACACAGATGTATTTATATAAGCATTATCCAATTGCACCGAGTTTCAGATTCTTTTCTAACCTCACTAAGTGCAGTGAAATAGCAACAACAGGACAGTCTTAGAAATATGCCTAATTTGGAGATTTTGCTTGAGACCAACCTTGTGCCAGCACTAATTATTGACGAATTTCCCAGTGTAGCTGCCATCAAGGCTAAAGTGCAAACGTACTTATCCCCTTTGAGTTCCAGGGGAGGTGGGATGGCTTGTTCTGTAAACAAGTTGCTTTCACCACCTTCAAAGACCATGTACTCTGCTCCCAGTCTCTCCTTCAGCAGGCTCACTCGGTCCATGTACCAGAGCACTGCAGCTTGGCTGCTTACATTCAGTTGAGCAGAAAGTTGGCCTTTCCATTTGGTGAGCAGCGGCACCTGCAATAGGAGAGCAGACATCAGAAGAACACAGTAGAAACATTAGACGACAATCCTAGGCATGTCTACTCAGAAGTAAGCCCCACTGAATTCAATGGCCATTACTCCCATGTAAGTGTGTATAGGATTGCAGCCACACTGCCCAATCCTATCCCCCACCATTACCGGCAATGCAGTTCCTCTGATGGAACATGTGCTGCATCTGATGGGGGGGGCAGTCAGGAGACCTGCCAGAGGTACGTAAAACTATTTTTAGTGTATGTGCTGGTATATCCATTCTACATTAAAACTATTTTCTACTTACCTCTGCATAGACCTCCTGGTGGCCTATGGGTCATCTCGGACCTATGTGAGCTATATATAGAAACTTATGCAATACAGCTGGCGTACGTCCAAGAAGAGAAAAGGGGTGGGGTGGGTTCAAAAAGGGGATAGGATCTTGGCACACACTGGTGCCACCAAGATTCACCCCATCCGTGCCCCATGCCCTCCTCTTCCACCCTGAAACTCCCTCTGCCTCCCTCCTCCTCCCCACCCACCACTGGCGTCGCTTGAGGTGGGGCGGAAAGCTAAGTTATGCAGCTTTCCGCCCCACCGTTACTCTCCTGCACGAGGCACCCCGCCCCCTCGTCATAGGAGCCCGTCAGTGGAGAGAAAGCTACGCGCAGGAGAGTCCCTGCGCGTTGCTTTCTCTCCGCTGACGGGCTGCTACGACAAGGGGGCGGGGCGCCTCGTGCAGGAGAGTAACGGTGGGGCGGAAAGCTGCATAACTTAGCTTTCCGCCCCACCTCAAGCGACGCCAGTGCCACCCACAACAAGCCCCTGCCCGCCACCAACTTACTGGCACTGAGTGACGGGGACTCCGGGAGCTGCTGTCTTGTGTGCCACGCCTCTTCACATGTGCAGCAGCCCAGAAGCGCACAACAGCGGCCCAGCTTTTGCCCCACCATAAAGGGCCTTGCGCTGCCAGAACAGAAGTTCTGGTAGCAAGGCCCCAATAGGATTGGGGCCTTAGTCACTGCTTACAGATTAGCATGTGACTCATTCCTCATGCTTTAAACTGATTGTAGATTGATTGAATAAGGAATTGAGTCTAAATGCTATCACAGTTAGACATTCTTGTGAAGAGACAGATATCTGTCCCATTTTTTTAACTTGGCCCCCTTATGAAGCTTCTTGTTCCTCGAGGTCTTCAGGAGGGGCCCTCCTCCATATTCCACTGCCAATGGAAGTTCAGCTAGTGGTGACAAGGGACAGGGCCTTCTTTGTAGTGGCACCTTGCATTACAGGATGCGAGATCCTATGGTAGATCAGGATGGCTCCCTCTATCTTATCTTTCTGATGGCAGCTGAAAACATACCATTTTAGGGTTGCATTTGGGGCTTAGTTTTCTGTGTTGTTTTGAAATATGTTGTTTTGAAATATGTGTTCTGTTTTTGTATACTTATTTGATGGTTTGTGTTTTTTTATATTGCCTTCTGTTTATTAATTTTAATTGATTGTAAGCCGCAGTGGGCACCTCCTGATTGGAGTGGAAAGGCAGGATAAAAATACTTTAAACAAACAATTTCAGTTGCATTTTGGTTTTGCACCATAACAAGTTACAGTAGTCATATGATTTACAGCACATTATCTCAGAAGTAAGTCCCAGAGTGTCCAGTAGAGGTTACTTCCAGTTAAGTGCTCACAGGATTGCAGCCGTAGTTATACTGCTGCATTGCTTTATAGGGTTTGGTATATTCTAGCCTGATTTCCTTATTGTAACACTAGATAGTGAAATATGGACTATGAGCCCAACCCTATCCCCTGCCACCCTAGACCATACAGTGCCACCGATGCTTGTTATGGGCTGGGGAAGGACCAGACATAATAAAGAACTTTTTTTTTTACTTACCTCTCCATAGGCCACCTGGTCTCCAATGGGTCTCTTTAGACTTATGCCAGCTCTTTTGCTGGCATAAGGAGACTCCTGGGGGCAGGGTCCAGGCTGGGAAGAGGGAATAGGATATTGGCATGTGTGGCTACCATCAAAACCCGCCTCCGAATTGCCCTGGCCTGGCCCGCTCCCCCTGATCCGCCCCTGCCGCTGACCTACCTGCTCTAGTTTGGCTACCCACTGCTGCCAGCACAGGGCTTCCTGGCTCATGGCATCAGTAGCAAGCCGCCCACTGTTGGAGCAGCTCATGCGACAGCGGGCCTCGCCTTACGCTGATGGATCGTGAAATCCATCAGAATAGGATTGGGCCATTGGTTACTTGCACGGTTACTTGGTTAACCATGGTTGCATGGTTAGGCAAAGTCTCATTACTGCATGGTTACTTGTCTAATTAGTGCATGGTTACTTAATTATTGCAGGGTCACTTTATGGGTTCAATCTACTGTATTAAAAATAAATATAAAGGAAGAAGGCTTGCTGCAATCGTTTTATAGATTTCACAGGCAATAGCTTGGCATATTCTGAGAATCAACAAACCTTGAAATCACTTGCTTGCCAGTTGTCCTCTTGATTTACTGGGACCACTCATGAGTAATTGATTTCAAGGTTATGCTCCCTGATTGCTCCTCTTCTCAAATTCTGCTACATGCACACAAAATAGAATATTTTATAACTAATGTGCATTTTCAAAACAGAGAGAATCTTCTGTACTAACAGCGTATTATGAGCACTGAGACAATTTTATTGATGGGTAAAATATCCCAGTGGATTTAAATCTTTAAAATAACACAGTCTGTTATATTATACTATTGAATAACATATGGTCTCAAGGATATTTCTTTTATAGAGGTGATTATTTATTTATTTATTTATTTATTTTTCACATTTTTATACCGCCCTTCCTCCAAGGAGCTCAGATATTTCCTCCCCTCCTTTTTGTCCTCACAACAATCCTGTGAGGTAGGTGGGGCTGAGAGATAGTGACTGGCCCAAGGTCACCCAGGAAGCTTTGTGGCTGAGCGGGGATTTGAACCTGGATCTTCCAGGTCTAAGTCCGACTCCCAAACCACTACACCATCCTGGCTATATTTTCCTATAGTCATTTAGTGGCCTGAGGCTAGAGAGAATCTTGACCAATGTGTAAGCTCAGCCTAAGTTGTATGCTTGGTTATGTGTGTCTGCTAAAGTATGTTTAGCAAACTGAGCAACCCTTATACCTACTGGCTCCTCCTCCTAGAATCTAGAGGTTCCTGATAAAGGAGGAGTCTAGATGCAAGTGGTCAAGTGAAAGAGATGATATAGGGACTTGTACCGAGTAGTCACCAGATTCTGAGTGGCGGCTCAGCCAAAAATATCCTTTGCCTTCTTGCAGAAACATCTGAAAAAGCTGGGAGTTGATGCTTGCATAAGGGGACAGAGTTATGGAAAGTTTGAGAGACTTTATGAGTGAATGGTCCATAGTGTGTCTTAGAGTATGCAACCTTCTTCTCAGCACAGGTAAATGTTTGTGGTCCTGCAAGAAGTCATAAAAGTATGTGTTCAACAATAATTGTGTCAATGGGGCTACCAGTATTTGGTAGCTAATACTAAACAGCAAAACACTCAGTAGTAAACAGGAACTCCAGATGAGACTCCAGATCATGTGTTCATGGAAGTATTCCCTGCTTTTTGTTTGCCACTACCGCACAAGACCTGAAGTCACAGAAAAAGGAACCATGTTGCATGGGGTTCTGCATAATGTGGCAGACTTTCAGGTACTGCTGCCTCTAGAACATGGTGTGTGAGTCCTTAATACTATCAATAAGCTTAGAATGGCTCACATAGTGGCCTCCCATTGAGGCATTGATCAGGTCCACATATCCTTATGACCCTGAGCTTGCAGCGTTGAGCGCTCCCATTGAATGTGGAAATTAAGGGCATGTCCACTCGATCAGTTCCTGGACAGAAGGCCAGTGGGAGCCACATAAAGCTTTCTCAGCTTAATCATAGTATGAAGGATCAAAATAGACATTTTCTCAATGTAGGAGAAGGACACCTGTTTTTGTCCAGTACTGTATATGCAGATACCTTTCTATGGTGTTGAATGAATGTGGCATATACTGTACATAAAAATCAACTCTGAAGAGGTCGAACCTACATAGACAAAAATAGTTAGAATGGTATGCCAGATTGAAAAATCTTGCATGCACGTTCTACTTATTTACTAAAATATAACCCACAACCCTGGTGCAGGCCCATCTAGAAAATTAAACCTACAAAACTCAGTTGTGGTTTTGCACCTGTAAGACTACCTCCACATTCTTGTGCATCTTAGGTAGGAGAGCAGATATACACAGCTACACATTGCTGTGTATCAACTGTTGCATCTGTGCAAAATCTCTGTAGAAAGACTGGAGTTCCTATTTTGTCTGGATGGTGAGAGATAATGACACATCCAATGTGTAATGAGCAATCACTACACATTGCAATCCTATCAAGGGGATTTGAATCCCCTTTCTGTTCCCGGTCCTCCCGTTATGCCCTCTCCCGCTGCTGGATAGGATTGCGCTGACAGTCAATGAAAGCAATTCTGTACAATGAAATACAAAACTCAGTGGCCAAGAATTTTTTAAAAAATAATATCCTTAGCCTATAATAATTTCAGAAGGGATGTTGAAAAAGGAGATGGGGAATTGACACATCCTGGGCCACAGTTCTGCCGCTTATCCATGGACAGATGTCCGTACCATATTATAAAGCAACATTGTAGAACGTTCACTGAGAGCAATTAGCCCTTCCCCAAGATGATGTCTTTGCAGTCTATTGAAGAAAGACCGTAAGCCTCGCTCTAGTTTGGCAGTAGTCTTTGTTGCTCCATAATACTTCCAGACTGGCAACCTGCATTGAAAGAAGTTAAAAATGCAATCTTGTTTGATCTCAACAACTAGTTACAGTATTTCAATCTGTTCGTGTCAGCTTCAGTCAAAGGGTGCCTCAAGGTGTGCTGTAAATAGAGCAGCCAGACAGCTCTTTCTACCCAGGTTTGAAGAAGAGGCACCGCTATGGGATGTCCCAGTAATGTATTTGTTTGGGCCAGATCTTTCACAGTGAGAAGAACACAAAAACCTAAAATCTGGGTCAAACAGGGTCAAACCTATTGTCTGGGACAAACAGCAGGATGTCTGACAGGGATCTTATGTGTGTACAGGGGTTTTAGGGTTTTGCACCCACCACAGTTCTGATCTCAAACAGCCCCTCCTACACACACACACTATTTTAAACAGAAAAAGGAGAGATTTCAACTGGGAAAGGTCAGCTCTGTCTCTTAGCTACTGTGCTGCACCAGGTCTCTGCAGTAGTAACAGATAGGTAATAGATAGCAAATATTTATTATCTGTTGAGACCAGACAAACACTCCATTCTGCCTACCAACAGTGGTCAAAAAGCTACTGTAAGAAGTTTCAGAAGCACGGCTGCTTCTTGTTAATCTCCAGCCCCTGGAGGCATACTGAGGATGTAGTTTGGGGATACCATGGTTAGCAGTCACCAAGAGGTCTGTCGCCCATGTGTAGGAATGGTGACAGTTTTTCAGCATTGGTTGTGTCTACATTTTCAGAGCTCCAGTTCACCTATCATTCAGTAGTTAAATTACCACTGGTAAGATATACCCTTACTGGTAATCAGAAGCACTCTTAGTGGAATGAACACATAGTCCTTTATAGGAATTAAATTGAGCAATGATTTACCATCAGTAGTAACAGGGTGAGTATACACTGCTGTCATGATCATGCTACTGGTGGATACACATTGTATGCTCTAATGCAGGGGTGTAACAAGGGTGGGGCCTCACAATTGTGAGGAGAAGGAGCAGTGTGTGGAGGCAGCAGGTAATCGGCAGCCATCGTGTTCCGCTCAGAGTTCTGAGTGGAACGCGAGGGCTACCGATAGCGCCCAAACCCAGAAGTGACGTCTCGTGATGTCACTTACGGGGCGCAGCATGCTCCCATGTCCCAGGCAGCATGGGAGCTTGTTACGCTCCTGCTCTGATG